>CM077675.1:280272826-281522826 GCA_039707655.1 Elymus sibiricus | reverse complement strand
GATGACTTTCCCGGACACTGTTAAGGGTTGGCAGTCGACTTGGTTTTACTGTGAGGACATCCCAGTCGGAGAGGGTCAGTCGGGTCTCCCACCATATTCGACCAAACGCATTCGGCGACTCCCTAAGTTGACCGTGTCCAAGGAGGAGAGAGTGGACGTAGATATCCTTGTGATTGCGCTGGTATCCCTTGTGAACCAGGGCATCAACGGACTGGACCTTCTAGAGGTCTTCTTCCAGAGAAGAATTCAGCTGTTGCAGGCCAGAGCCCACCCTATGTGGCAGTACTCGGGTCCGGATGACCCTACGCGTATGCACCCGGAGGAGCGCAGCGAGGAGGCCATGGCGAACAAACTCAAGGCCATCACCCCAACTCGAGATAACCATTGAGGCACGAGGCGTGTGCCTCTGTACTCGATGGAGAATCCGGTGAATGAGGTAAATTCCGAGTGCCATTATTGTTTCCGAGTGATGCAGCTTTCATTTATCAAATCTTGATTGATGTAACTATTATTCTGACAGGGCTTCACGGGCCTGGTAAGCTTGATCCCTTCCGGTAACCACGCTCCTGCTGATGTGGCAACCGACAACGAGCGCCATGATGACTCGGATGGAGAGGAGGATTATGTGGAAGACAGTGAAGACAAAGGAGACGAGAAGGAGTCGGAACCAGGGGACGAGGCGGAGTCTTCTCCTTCGAAGGAGGTCCTTCCTGAGCCCCACAAGAAGGCTCTCCAGGACCGTGGGATCCGTGGAGGCAACACAGGGGAGACGAGCACCGCCAAGTCCTCTGTAGTTATTCCTACTACTCGGACTTCAAAGCATGGGCGTGTCGAGCCCGCTCTATCCCCAGAGAAGAGCGCCAAACAGCCGAACATCACTTCCAGCAAACCTCGGAAAGCGATTCAGCCCAAGACCAAGATGAACGTGCCGGTGGATTCTGCATAAGTACCATCGCTCTCACTATCACTCCAAATGACTGACCGAATGAGAATGCATTCCGAGTGATTCCTCTGCAGGGCTGACACGTCGACTGCTTTACTAGAGAAGGACAAGGGCGAGGTTGACGCCGCGACTTCAAAAGGTAACACTCAATTCTGATCGTATATGATCTTTGAACTCTTCATTTCCTCTTTGGACTTATTCTCGAATGATCTTCGAATATTTGCAGAACCACGCGAAGTGAATGAGATCGATGTGGACGATCGGGTCAACCCACCGAATCTTACCACCAACGTGGATGTCGTAATGCAGGATGTCTCGCCTGTTCAAGCGCCAGCTCCAGCTCGGGGGACCGGATTAGCACTCGGAATGCCTCTGACTATTCCACTTGCGACCAGCGCCAGCGAGTTGCAGTGCGTCCCGGAGGACTAGGTGGGGGCAAGTAAGGAGGCTCTGATCCAACTCGAGGCGGCGGCGCTTCGTCCCGAAAGTCCTCCTCTTTTTTTTCTATGTTAAAAGTGAATTTATACCAGAAGATAGGCGCCGGAGGTGGGCTGAGGAGGGAACAACCCACCAGGGCGCGCCCTGGTGTCTTGTGCCCACCAGGGTGGCCCCCTCCGGTAGTTTTTTGCTCCAGTAATTTTTATTTATTCCAAAAATAATCTCTGTAAAATTTCAACTTCATTGGAGTTGTGCAGAATAGGTATCTCTGATGTGCTTTTTCAGGTCCAGAATTCCAGCTGTCGGTATTCTCCCTCTTTGTGCGAACCTTGCATATTATGAGAGAAAAGGCATTAGAATCACTCTCTAAAGCATTATTATTCAACAAAACAAAATAAGTAACAGTAAGAAAAGATGATGCAAAATGGACGTATCAACTCCCCCAAGCTTAGACCTCGCTTGTCCTCAAGCGAAAGCTGATATTGAGAAACATGTCCACATGGTTTGAGAGACAAGTGTCGATAAAAACAAAATACAGACATAGTAGCATCATGCTTATTATTATAACAGCAACAAACTCTAACATAAAACTTATTCATACACTTTTGCCATATAACTTCTCATGAACAAGTAACAATTCATCACAACAAAGAAGTATGCATCACAACAAAGAAGTATGAAGCATAAACCTTACTGAAAACCAACAAACTGTGTTCTCAGTCAACTTTGCAACTACAATTCATCATATTTTCAGGAAGGGTCTCATGTCGGAGCCTTTTGGCAAGTCCACATACTCAACCATGATTTAGTCTTCTATGATTGCTAACACTCACGGCATACCCATGAACAAAAAGTTTCAACCGGACACATAGGAAGATAGGGGCTGGTAGTTTCGCCTCCCAACGTATTCACCTCAAGGGTGATGTCAACAATAATAACTCATGCCCACTCATATCCAACTGGATATATGTGCCTAGATCTTTCCTCACCACATGATGCTTGCAAAAAGAGAAAGTAAAAAGGAATAGGGAGGAATACTTTGACTCTTGATTAAAGTAAATACATAAAAGTAAAAGATAATCCCTTCGCAGAGGGAAGCAGAGGTCATGCGCTTTTTGGTTTGTATGCCCAATCCCTTAATGTAAAAGAACGTCACGCTATATTGCCCCCTATGATAGCAACCTTTATTATGTAGTCCGTCGCTTTTATTACTTTGCCATCATAAGTTCGTATAGCGCTCAATTTTCTCTTACACTAATTGATCAAAACACTTTTAGAGGCAATTTTTGTTGCCTTATTGCACCGATGACAACTTACTTGAAGGATCTTACTTGATCCATAGGTAGGTATGGTGGACTCTCAAAGAATGAATTTGGGTTTGAGTTTTTGGATGCACAAGTAGTATCTCTACTTAGTGCGGAATTTTTGGCTAGCAAAGATATTGAACAAGCACCACATGTTGAAGGATCTATGACAATATAACTTCTATGTGGATATGAACAAACATAAATCATTACGTTGTCTTCCTTGTCCAACGTCAACCATTTTAACATATAATATTTAATGGGGGCTCACAATCATAAAAGATGTCCAAGATAGTGTATTTGCATGTGAATCTTCTCTTCCCTTATTAATTCTTTCATGAATTGCATCATTGACCAATGCTATGTTTGTCAATCTCCAATAAATTTTACTACTTATACTTTCCTTATGTGATGTCATTACTCACCATAAGATTAGCATATGATTCTTTTCATTTATTTTTCTTTCTTTTTATTTTGTTTGCAACAAGAAAGTAGAGAGGCAAAAACTCAAACTAAACTTTATTATATAACTCTCACTCAATTACATAGATAGATAGGCCACGAAACTAACACATGAAAATAGATCATGCTAAATTTTTATTCAACTAAAGCAAAGGGAAACTAAAGATCGAACTAAAATAGGTAAAGGTGAATAAAAGTGATGGTGATACGATACCGGGGCACCTCCCCCAAGCTTGGCTCAAGCCAAGGGGAGTGCCCATACCCGTGTGCTCAAGTCTTTGTGGTGGTGATGAAGAAGGTGGTGGTGATGATGCAGCCTTCTTCTTCAACTTGTATTTAAGCATAAAATTTTCCTCCCTTAGACCATCATTCTCCAACTCGAGCTTTAATATCTTTTTGCATAATGCCACCTAGGTCTCCTGCAGAAAATGAGATGGGATAAATTGGACCTCAGGTTTGTATCTTTTAGGGAGGCTTGACTTCTTGAATTCCACATGCATGTCTCCCGGTTGAGGTAGAGGGACATCCTCTTCCTCAGAGTTGGCGTCCGGACTAGCATCCACTATCTCCTCCAAATCCATATCTTCTTCTTCTTCAGATGTCCAAAGATAGGGGTAAATTTCCCTAAAGATCTTTGGGTCAGCAACATAGTGATCCCCCTCTGAACCTTGAGATGACATATTTTCAGATCTGCCAGGAAAACAACATGAAACAAGAACAGAGGATTTTTCTGCGATGCGGTCATCAAAATAGTCGGTGGTATATATAGAGAATTTTTATTCTTGGGAAACAAGTATATGGAAGGAAAATGGAGTCGGGAAGGTGCCTGGCGCGCCCTGGTGTCGGTGTCAAAACTGGCGGATCTCGGGTAGGGGGTCCCGAGCTGTGAGTTTAGGATCGATGGGTAACAAGGGACGAAGGAGACGATGTTTACCCAGGTTCGGGCCCTCCTATGGAGGTAAAACCCTACGTCCTACTTGGTTGTATTGATGTGTATAAAGATTACAAAGTCGATCTACCTCGAGATCAAGTAGCCAAAACCCTAGATGAGCTTGTCTGTCCTCTATGTTCTAAACCCCCCGGTTTATATAGACACCGGGGGTACCTAGGGTTTACACATGATAAGTCTCCAGCCGGAAGTGAGGACGCTGATCCCCTCATCTTGACTTGGAGTGCACGCTGCGTCTTCGGAGGTTTCCTTCTAGAATACGGGGTCGTCGCATATCCCGGCCCTTCCTGCGATAATCAGACAGCGGCCCACCAAGCCGGCCTATGAAAGATAGGCCGGCGGCCCGAGGACCCCTTAGTCCAGGACTCCCTCAGTAGCCCCCGAACTAGCCCCCAACGCCAGGGGTCAGGACACTAGCAGCTGCACGTGATCAGAGTCTCCGGCTTGCGGGGTGAGTTCTTTTCCCCCTTTATGATCGGCTGGCTCTAGTCCGGCCGCCAATGGTATGTAGTTATCCGAACATGTAGTTATCTGGATGCCATAAGTCGCTTAACCTCGAAGGCCGAACGTCAAAGTGTGAACAGTATTTCCTGAAAACCTTTTTGACGAAGGGTCGTGGCCTATCACGACCGCTGAGCCGGTTACAAAAACTCGATTCGCGGTTCAAGGCCGTTTCTCCATTGGCACGTCTTATCAACGTGTAGATCGTGTCCCGTTTCTTACGGGATATGATTAATGCCCTGGGTTATCCCACGCGCGCATAACGGCACGATTGTTTCGGGAAGTGGCAAGGCCTGTGGCACAGTAAAAGGGAGGCTCTTGGTATTACGGCACCCCATAAAAGGGAGAAAACCCCCAAGGCCTATTCACACTCCACCCTTTGCCTCCTCAACCTTCCCAAGCTCCGAGAGCCCAGATCCAGATCTTCCTCAATCTTCCCTCGGAGTTCGGCCATGGCTGGTTCAGGCTCCATGGGCAAGTGGGAGGCGTCCTCCGTCACCGACAATGACATTCGGGAGCTAAAGCGTGACGGCTACCTCTCCGCCAACATCGCCCACCGCGCTCCAGAGGCGAATCAGGTGGTTCCCACACCGAAGCCGGACGAGAGGGTGGTGTTCGTCCCCCATTTCATCCGGGGACTGGGCTTTCCGCTCCACCCCTTTGTCAGGGGCCTCATGTTCTTTTACGGGTTAGATTTCCATGACCTCTCCCCGAACTCCTTCATGCACATCTCGGCGTTCATCATCGTCTGCGATGCCTTCCTGTGGGTACAGCCGCACTTCGGCCTGTGGCTCAAAGTGTTCAATGTCAAGCCAAAGACAGTTGCAGGCGCGCATGCGGATAGTGGAGGGGCGGTAGTCAGCAAGCTCCCCCGTGTCGAGTGGCCGGACAACACCTTTATCGACACGGTCAAGATCTGGCAAAAGGAATGGTTCTACACCACCGAACCAAGGAGCGCGGACTGGGTGGCACCTGCCGAGTTCAGATCCGGACCCCCCGCGAGGCTAACCTCGTGGCTCAAGAAAGGCCTTGACTGGGGGTCGGCCACAGAGGTAAAATCGCTGCAGAAGCGCATCTCCGCGATGATTGAGGCCAAAATCGAGCTGGTCAACGTGATCCAGGTCATGCTCCGCCGTCGTCTCCTCCCCTGCCAGCACCGGACCACCCCTATGTGGGCTTACCAGCTCGAGGACCCGGCCACCGTGCATCAATTCTTCCGCACTACCCACGAGAAATTGTGGAAAGTGCTATTCAAGCCCCAGAAGAGCTGCTCGGCCGAGGAGGAGGACACCGGTCTTGACGCCGAAACCCCTCCTACCAAGGTATGATTAAACTTTAATTCTCTGGCTCTGTTTTTTGACAAAGAGCTGAAACCCTTTCTCCCTCATCTTCGCAGAAATGGCTGAGCAAGGCCGTGCAAATTGACTGCCCGGCCCCGCGGCCCGAAGACCCTCGGTCGGATCTGTTGACGGAGATGCTCGTCGTGGCGCCATATTCGGCGCCAGAGAAGAAGTAGAAGAAGAAGAAAGGGGAGAAGAAGGAGGCCCGAGAGGGTCTTCGTCTAAGGGGTCTTCCGGACACTAAGTCCGAGGAGACCCATGCCTCTTCTACTCATGAGGAAGAGCACGAGGACGAAGAGGAGTTTGACTCCCCCCTCACAAGGAAAAGGGCGGCATCAGCGGACGCCGCGAAGGACCTACCTCCTCCTGCCCCGAAGAGGACATGCCAGACAAAGGCAGTCCTGGCTGACGATAACTCGGACTCCGATAAGGAGTCTGAGGCTTTTGAAAAGGTTCCTCGAAGGAACCCAAGGGTTAAGCCCCCAGCCCAGAGGTATGAATCCGAAGACCCCCTAGGTCACTTATATAGATCTTTTAATGCAAAACGGGCGAACGTCTTTCAATTTGCAGCCCACCACGCGATCTCCCCACCGACCAAATCTTGGACGCGGAGTCTCTGCCTGCCGACCTGGCAGAAAGTGGGACTGCATCACATCCTATGCCTCCTGAGGTCTCGAAGGAGGCCGTGGAGGTGTTATCACGCCAGGCTCCTTCTGAGCCGAACACCGGCGGCGGGGGTGACGACGTTATGGCCGAGGTTAATACCTCGGCCGCTGAAGACCAGGAAGAGGAACATCTCCTGGCAACTAAAGAGGGGGGACGAAGTACGGTCCAGTCCCCTCCGAGGTCATCTCCAGAGCGCTCTATGCCTCCGGAGCTGCCAGCCCAATCCCCCACCGGAGGGAGGGTTGGCAGGTCACCACCGGTGCCGCCCATGACAGGGTGGCCGGCCGTGATGGTGGAAGCTTTATGCGGCTCCTCCATCGCCGAAGATCACCACGCCCTTATGGGTGCGGTTTTGCAAGGCATTCAGTCCGTTGATAGCGGACTGAAAGAGGTCTTCAACCGTCTCTTGACAGGCTTCAAGGTGCGCCACGTAATACTCTTTTTTCCAGAAAAAGTTAATTTACCAAGTTTATGCAATCCTTATAAGTGTAGTAGCCCCCGAGCCCTGGGTGAGTTTGAAAAACCCACCCGGGGGTCAAATGTCCAAAAATTAGTAACGATGCTCAAGGCACCCTTTGTCCCTCATTATTCTAAGAGCTCCGGAGAGTACTTAGTAGAGGGTCTGAATCCGACAGCTCGGGAGTTTTAATGCACATAAGTTGTTTTGTAGGCCTCGTCATCGGCGGCGGCCGCCAATGCAGTGGAGCTTGCCGAGCTAAACCGGAAGCTCAAGAGCTCCGATGAGGAGCTCGATAGCCTGAACAAGAGGTTTGACCAGACACAAGGTGAGTCCGAATTGTATCATTCGGGCTATTGTCCGTCCTCATTGATTGAGATATCCGGATTGTTATCCTTAAGTGTTATTTACTCATTGTTATCACAGCTATGGCCGCGGAGGTCGAGAACCTCAAGGCCGAGTTGAAAAAGGTGAGGCGAGAGGCCGCGGATGAGAAGGCAGCGGCCGAACAAGCAGCAGCCGAACTGTCAGCGTTAAAAGCCGTGAGCGAAAAGCATGAGGCCCGAGTGGTAGAGGTGCAGCTGGAGCTCAAGGATGCCAGCACGAAGTGCGAGGCCCTTGAGCAAAAGAACGAGACCAGGCCACCGAACTATCCACGCTGAAATCCGAGCTCAAAGCGAAGCGAGTTGATAGGCGGTTCTTTGAAGAAGAACTCCGCCAAGTCAAGGCGATCGCGGATGGTAAGCCATACTTAATGCAATGTGCCTTTGGTGGTAACATATTTGCATTGCTCACCCGGGTGTGGCGTTCCTCAGGCGCCTTTACGGACCTCCCGAGGAGTGCAGCGGACGCGAACAAATACTTTGCCTCTCGGGATGGGGATGTTGAGCCTCGGCTGTTCTGGGCGCAATTTCAAGCACCCGAGCATCCTCTCCTCCTGAGCAATCAGATTAAACAATTGATGGAGCTGCACAGGATGGCGGAGCCGGCCATGAAGGACCTCTGCATCCGGCTGTGGCCTGTAGAGCTGTTGCCGAGCAGTTACTTCGGCTTGGTGCAGAAACTGTGCGACGCCGCGCCTCGGATTGCCGCTCTAAAGCGTTCTACGTGCATCGAGGGAGCTCGGATGGCCTTTGCAAGGACCATGATGCACTGGCCGAGGCTCAAGCTGACCGAGATGGCCACCGCGCCTCCACCCCCTGGGAAGGAGCATAGGTGGCCCGAGCAATACTTGTCCACCGTGATGGATGGTGCTCGGGCGATAGAAGCCCAATGCCCTAAGGATGTAATTTATGAATGAGCGTTTTGTCATGTATCTGATGACTGTTCCGCTTTATAATGCGGTTGCATGGTTTATCATGTCTTTAAGCTTTGAATTATTTTGTCTCCTATGTGGCCATTTTATCTGAAAGTTGCGAGTCATCGGCTTCAGCCCCCATGTAGATACTACACGAGGTGTTTCTACCTCCACACTGTGACCCTTAGCCGACGTATCGGTGCCCGAAGGCGGTAGTGCGAGGGGAACAAGGCAATCGGACTATGATGCTTTAGTGCTTTCACTTAGCCGTAGGAGCTTGACTGCGGGGGTTGATGACTAGCCCCCAGTGTTTTGTGATATTCAGATGCACCGAGGTAGAAACCAGCATCACATGGTTTGTGATCGTACAAACCCCTCGTATAACACGGAATAACCTCTATCGATTTTTAGTTTGACACTTATGCTCGGATTGCAGAACGGTTCTCGCTTATTAGGACAGTCAGTTTTCGGATTTCTCCACTGAGGTACTTGACCAGGTGAGCTGGAAGCACAATCGTAGTGGTTCTCCCTTTACCCTTTTACCCTTTTACCCGAGATCCGCCAGTTTTGACACCGAGCAGTGTGCTTCGACGCCTGGGATCACACCTTTAAAGGTAGTGTTGCTAGGTTTGATCCTTGACGGATCTATACCCATCTTTGTCACCGTGTCTGAGTAAATCAGATTAAGGCTACTTCCTTAGTCCATTAGGACTCTAGTGAGGTGATACCCATCGATAATGGGGTCTAGGACGAGGGCTGCCAAACCTCCGTGACGGATACTGGTCGGATGGTCCCGTCGGTCGAAGGTGATCGGGCAAGCCGACCATGGGTTATACTTCGGGGCTACGGGCTCTACGGCGTAGACCTCCCGAAGGGCGCTCTTCCTCTCCTTTTTTGGTATGTGAGTGGCATATATCATGTTCACAGTTTTTACCTCTAGAGGGAACTGCTTTTTTCCTCCATTGCTTGGACCGCAGGGCTCGTCATCGTCCTCGCTGCGTGGGCCCTTGCCTTGCTGTTCGGCTGCGAGTTTGCCAGCTTGTTTGAATACCCAACAATTACGGTTGGTGTGGGTAGCGGGCTTGTCTTGGGTGCCGTGGATCTGGCAGGGCCTATCCATGATTTTGTCCAGCGTGGTAGGTCCGTCTCGATTTCCTTTAGAAGGTTTCTTCCGCTGTCGGGATTTTGGGTTGCGGAAACTGGCATTAACGGCCGTGTCCTCAGCATCGCCGTTGTCTTGCCGGCGTTTGTTTTTGTTACGTCATGGTTTCCCATTTCCATCCCGGACTTCGGAGGTGCCGGGGTCTTTGGGGTTATGGCCTCGTCGAGCTAGCCAGTTATCCTCACCCGCGCAAAAGCGGGTCATAAGTGAGGTAAGGGCGCACATTGTCCTCGGCTTGTCCTGGCCGAGCTGACGAGCTAGCCACTCGTCCCGGATATTATGTCTGAAGGAGGCTATTGCCTCGGCGTCCGGGCAGTCTACGATCTGGTTTTTCTTGGTCAGGAACCGATTCTAGAATTGCCGAGCCGATTCACCTGCTTTTTGGACAACATTGCTCAGGTCGGAGGAGTCCGGTGGCCGGACATAAGTGCCCTGGAAGTTAGATCGGAAGGCATCCTCGATCTCTTCCCAGCTCCCGATGGAATTCTCGGGGAGACTGTTTAACCAGTGTCGAGCTGGCCCCTTAAGTTTTAGGGGCAAATACTTAATGGCGTGGAGATCATCTCCTCGTGCCATATGAATGTGGAGGAGGAAGTCCTCAATCCACACGGCTGGGTCTGTTGTCCCGTCGTATTGCTCTATGTTAACGGGTTTAAACCCTTCAGGGAACTGATGCTGCATCACCCCGTCTGTGAACCACAGTGGGTGGGCAGCGCCTCTGACCCGAGCTATGTCATGCCTACGATCGGCGTTCGATCGGTCCCGGTTTTGTTCCCGACCTCTATTGTTGCGGTCGAGCCAACACTGGTACCCGTCCCGTCTAGCGGGGGAGTACCCTCTAGATCCGTAGATGGATCTTGTGTGGCCTGCTCTATAATCCAGGTCCTTTCGTAAGTCATACCTGTCCTCAGGCTCTGCTGGCTCTTTTCTTCTCCTGCGGGGTTCCAAAGGTCTGTACTCGGCCTCGCCGGCCGTCCTATCCCGTCCTCGGGGAGGGAGGACCGGCTGGTCGTACGGAGTATGCCTGGGAGACGATGTTTCAAGGACCTCGATATCGAACTGCGGCAGCAGCCGCCGGTGTGGGTAGCTCTTGGGTTGGCCCAGTAGATTGGTACCGTACCCTTCTTTAGCTGCCAAGACCCTCGTCCATCTATCATTGAGGGTGTCTTGTTCGGCTTTGAGCTGGTGTTGTTTTGCCTTCAGGCTTCGGGCGGTGGCTAAAAGCTGCCGCCTAAACCGTACCTGATCCGTAGAGTTTTTGGAGACGGTGAACTCTTCGGCTTCTAGGCTGTCCTCCTCCTCGACAGGGGGAAGGTAGTTGTCGTCCTTGGAATCATTAAGATCATTGGCGTCGCGCCGATCTTCGGGCCTTTCCTGGTCCTCCAGTGGCTGTTCGGGGAAATCAGGGTCGCCGAGGTCTTCCGCGGTGTCATTTTCCCCGGTGCCTGCAATGGCTTCCCTTCCCTTGTTTGCCTTAGATCGTTTGCGCTGTTTCCGGCACCTTGACGGCTCCTCACCGGATTTATCGCCATTCTTCTTAGGGCTGCGATCGCCCTTATCGTCGGGGGTGTCTACCATGTAGACGTCGTAGGTGGAGGTGGCAGTCCATCGCCCAGTGTTGACAGGGGCGTGGGCGCTGTCCTCTTCATCCATGTCTTCTGCCTCCTCGGAGGCATAGTCCAGCATATCGGTTAAGTCTTCAATAGTGGCTACCAAGTGGGTGGTCGGTGGGTCAAAAAATTCCCCATGACCCGCCTTCAGACCGATCTGAGCATGGGTCGAGGTCGGGTTGTCTGTGATTTTTATTGATAGGATCCGATCCAGCGCCTCGTTGATCGTCGAGAGCTCGACCGGATCGATCTGCCTAGGACTTTCGGAGTTAACCTCCAACGTGTCCCTATAAAGAATGTGTTCGGCAGGGGCCGACCCCTGGCCCTCAGGTACTGTAACCGGATCCGGACTAAGAGCCAGATCATCGGCAGGGATAGACCCGAGGGCGGAGTCGAGAAGGAGATCCGAAGTTAAGGCTTCGGAGACTTCAGGCTCGTCAGATGAGATCGCGAGCCCAGCGAATGAAAGATCGCCCCGGGAGTCATCGAAGAACTCTAGGTGCCCGAATCTGAGCTCTTGATTGGGGGCGAGACTCCCGATCCGACCAGGGTGGCCGGTCGGGTCGGCGTGCAGCACGATGCTGCCGAAAGCAAAAATCTGTCCGTGGGCGAAGGAGTCCCCGTTATGGACTTCATCGCTAATGATTAGGCGAGCCATCAATTCCTCTTGCGATCCCACAGCGGAACTCTCAATGAAAGCACCAATGTCGGTGTCAAAACTGGCGGATCTCGGGTAGGGGGTCCCGAGCCGTGAGTTTAGGATCGATGGGTAACAAGGGATGAAGGAGACGATGTTTACCCAGGTTCGGGCCCTCCTATGGAGGTAAAACCCTACGTCCTGCTTGGTTGTATTGATGTGTATAAAGATTACAAAGTCGATCTACCTCGAGATCAAGTAGCCAAAACCCTAGGCCGGCGGTCCGAGGACCCCTTAGTCCAGAACTCCCTCAGTACCCCCCGAACTAGCCCCCAATGCAGGGGTCATGACACTAGCAGCATCATGTGATTAGAGTCTCCGGCTTGCGGGGTGAGTTCTTTTCCCCCTTTATGATCGGCTGGCTCTAGTCCGGTCGCCAATGGTATGTAGTTATCCGAACATGTAGTTATCCGGACGCCATAAGTCGCTTAACCTCGAAGGCCGAACGTCAAAGTGTGAACAGTATTTCCTGACAACCTTTCTAACGAAGGGTCGTAGCCTATCACGACCGTTGAGCCGGTTACAAAAACTTGATTCGCGGTTCGAGGCCGTTTCTCCATTGGCATGTCGTATCAATGTGTAGATCGCGTCCCGTTTCTTTCGGGATATGATTAATGCCCTGGGTTATCCCACGCGCGCATAATGGCATGATTGTTTCGGGAAGTGGCGAGCCCTGCGGCACAGTAAAAGGGAGGCTCTTGGTATTACGGCACCCCATAAAATGGAGAAAACCCCCAAGGCCTATTCACGCTACGCCCTTTGCCTCCTCAACCTTCCCAAGCTCCGAGAGCTCAGATCCAACCCTTCCTCAATCTTCCCTCCGAGTTCGGCCATGGCTGGTTCAGGCACCATGGGCAAGTGGGAGGCCTCCTCCGTCACCGACAACGACATTCGGGAGATTAAGCGTGCCGGCTACCTCTCCGCCAACATCGCCCACCGTGCTCCAGAGGCGAATCAGGTGGTTCCCACACCGAAGCCGGACGAGAGGGTGGTGTTCGTCCCCCATTTCATCCGGGGACTGGGCTTTCCGCTCCACCCTTCGTCAGGTGCCTCATGTTCTTTTACGGGTTAGATTTCCATGACCTCCCCCCAAACTCCTTCATGCACATATCGGCGTTCATCATCGTCTGCAAAGCCTTCCTTCGGGTACAGCCGCACTTCGGCCTGTGGCTCAAAGTATTCAACGTCAAGCCGAAGACAGTTGCGGGCGCACATGCGGATTGTGGAAGGGCGGTAATCAGCAATCTCGCCCGTGTTGAGTGGCCGGACGGCACCTTTATCGACACGGTCAAGATCTGGCAAAAATAATGGTTCTACATCACCGAACCAAGGAGCACGGACTGGGTGGCACCTGCCGATTTCAGATCCGGACCCCCCGCGAGGCTAACCTCGTGGCTCAAGAAAGCCCTTGACTGGGGGTCGGCCGCAGAGGTAAAATCGCTGCAGAAGCGCATCTCCGCGATGATTGAGGCTAAAATCGAGCTGGTCAACGTGATCCAGGTCATGCTCTGCCGTCATCTCCTCCCCTGCCAGCACCGGGCCTCCCCAATGTGGGCTTACCAGCTCGAGGACCCAGCCACCGTGCGTCAATTGTTTCGCACTACCCACGAGAAATTGTGGAAAGTGTTATTCAAGCCCCAGAAGAGATGGCCGGCCGAGGAGGAGGACACTGGTCTTGATGCCGAAACCCCTCCTACCAAGGTATGATAAAACTTTAATTCTCCGGCTCTGTTTTTTGACAAAGAGATGAAACCCTTTCTCCCTCATCTTCGCAGAAATGGCTGAGCAAGGCCGTGCAAATTGACTATCCGGCCCCGCAGCCTGAAGACCCTCGGTCGGATCTGTTGACGGAGATGCTCGTCGTGGCGTCGTATTCGGCGCCAGTGAAGAAGGAGAAGAAGAAGAAAGGGGAGAAGAAGGAGGCCCGAGAGGGTCTTCGTCTAAGGGGTCTTCCGGACACTAAGTCCGAGGAGACCCATGCATCTTCTACTCACGAGGAAGAGCACGAGGACGAAGGGAGTTCGACTCCCCCCTCACAAGGAAAAGGGCGGCGTCAGCGGATGCCGCAGATGACCTACCTCTTCCTGCCCCGAAGAGGACATGCCAGACAAAGGCAGTCCTGGCTGACGATAACTCAGACTCCGATAAGGAGTCTGAGGCTTTTGAAAAGGTTCATAGAAGGAACCCAAGGGTTAAGCCCCCAGCCCAGAGGTATGAACCCGAAGACCCTCTGGGTCACTTATATAGAGCTTTTAATGCTAAACGGGCGAACGTCTTTCAATTTGCAGCCCACCACACGATCTCCCCACCGACCAAATCACGGACGGGGAGTCTCTGCCCGCCGACCTGGCGGAAAGTGGGACTGCGTCACATCCAACGCCTCCTGAGGTCTCGAAGGAGGCCGCGGAGGTGTTATCGTGCCAGGCTCCTTCTGAGCCGAACAGCGGCAGCGGGGGTGACGATGTTATGGCTGAGGTTAATACCTCAGCCGTCGAAGACCAGGAGGAGGAACATCTCCTCGCAACTAAAGAGGGGGGACGAAGTACGGTGCAGTCCCCTCCGAGGACATCTCTGGAGCGCTCTATGCCTCTGGAGCTGCCAGCCCAATCCCCCACCGGAGGGAGTGTTGGCAGGTCACCACCAGTCTTGCCCATGACTGGGTGGCCGGCCGTGATGGAGGAATCTTTATCCGGCTCCTCCATCGCCGAAGATCACCGCGCCCTTATGGGTGCGGTTTTGCAAGGCATTCAGTCCGTTGATAGCGGACTGAAAGAGGCCTTCAACGGTCTCTTGACGGGCTTCAAGGTGAGCCACGTAATACTCTTTTTTCTAGAAAAAGTTAATTTACCAAGTTTATGCAATCCTTATAAGTGTAGTAGCCCCCGAGCCCTGGGTGAGTTTGAAAAACCCACCCGGGGTCAAATGTCCAAAAACTAGTAACGATGCTCAAGGCACCCTTTGTCCCTCATTATTCTAAGAGCTCCGGAGAGTACTTAGCAGAGGGTCTGAATCCGATAGCTCGGGAGTTTTAATGCACATAAGTTGTTTTGTAGGTCTCGTCATCGGCGGCGGCCGCCAACGCAGTGGAGCTTACCGAGCTAAACCGGAAGCTCAAGAGCTCCGATGAGGAGCTCGATCACCTGAACAAGAGATTTGACGAGACGCAAGGTGAGTCCGAATTGTATCATTCGGGCTATTGTCCATCCTCATTGATTGAGATATCCGGATTGTTATCCTTAAGTGCTATTTACTCATTGTTATCACAGCTGTGGCCGCGGAGGTCGAGAACCTCAAGGCCGAGTTGAAAAAGGTGAGCCAAGAGGCCGCGGATGAGAAGGCGGCGGTCGAACAAGCAGCAGCCGAACTGTCGGCGTTAAAAGTCGTGAGCGACAAGCATGAGGCCCATGTGGTAGAGGTGCAGCTGGAGCTCAAGGATGCCATGACGAAGTGCGAGGCCCTTGAGCAAAAGAACGAAGACCAGGCCATCGAACTATCCAGGCTAAAATCCGTGCTCAAAGCGAAGCGAGTTTGTCGGCGTAATGGGAACGGGGGTACCCAGACTTGCCTGCCTGTGGCCCAGGGCGTGGCCCACCTCGACGACCAAGTACGGCCCGGCGCGGCCCTCACTCAGCACAAGGCCCTCGCGAGACCCCGAGCTCGCGAGGGAAATAGCGCCAAGACCCGCGGGGGGTAGGCCTCCCCAGGCCTCCTCCCAAGCTGCGGAGATCTCTATGCAGTGCTCGGCCTCGGGAGGTCAAGGGTGATGTTAGCCAGGCCAGGCGGACGCCAGCGCGCCAGAGGGGATAGTTTCCCCTTTGGTGCAAAGGAGGCAGGGGCGCACGCAAGTTCCCAAAGCGCCCCCCAAAGGTTTCCACTCCGGTGCATCAAGACCAAGACCCGAGCCCCGCGGGACGGACGTCATCGCCTAGCCCAGCTCTGCATCACCACCGACTACTTTGCAGGTGAAGACCACCTTTCGTCAGGATAAGATGTACCTCCTCTCCCCTTTCAAATTTGGCCATTGTGGGATCCCTTCCCGCCATTGTGATAAGGGAGGAGGACCCGGGCCGCTATAAATAGAGGCTAGGCTGCTCGGTAGAAGGCAGAGACAACACACCACCCCGAATGCACCCGCGAGGCAACTCACCACTGTACTAGTTCATCCGCAAACCTCCTCGTGAGGCAATCCAGCAAAAGTAGGAGTATGGTTTTACGCTTCGCTGCGGCCCGAACCTGGGTAAACTCTCGTGTGCTATCTTCTTCCTCGCCATCAAACGGGGTCAACGCATTGTGAGCTTGGAGGGGTGAAGCTGTTGGGGATCTTCGGACACGCCCCTGGGTTCAAACTTCGAATGGTTTTGCGGAGCCCGAAATCCGACATTTGGCGTGCCAGGTAGGGGGCTTGTCGGGATCCAGACCCAAGTTTCACCTCGCATCCGCTTGCCGTTTCCATGGCCAAGGGATGCCGAGCCCGCGCCGAACGACGGGCTGCCCGCGTTGCTCGGGCGACGCCCGCAGACCTCGGCATCCCGCGTCGCCTTGCTCCTCCATCGGAGGACGCCGTCTCCGGCCCGGCCTTGGACAGGCACTGAGGGCTGTCGCCCTCCCCAACCACGCGGTGCGCACTCGTCGCCCCGACCCATCCCGCGTCCGCGTCGCGGCATCGTCTCCCCGGGCTCGCAGCGACCCGGTACGCGGGCGAATCGCGCCCCTCGTGGCCCGGGAACTGCAGTGCCTCCCTGCTGCTCGCGGACGCTGCGAAGGCTGGATATGTCGCGTGGCCAGGCGGGCCACCGCGGTAGGCGAGGTCCAGGCGTTTCCCTATGGGATGGGCCAGGGGGCTCGCGTCCATGGGGTCACTCAACTGACCGCCGAGATGCTGAGGATGTGCACACGCACGGGAGAAATGTGTCGTGACTCGCACCCGCTGGGGGCGCAGCCCGACTCATCGGGCACGCAGGAGTTAACCCCTCGCGCAGACGGTGACCGATGGAAGCTACCAGCCGCGCGGGGTAGGCGCCGCTACGCGCCTCCCAGCACACCCGGCACGTCAGGGGAGAACGCCCGGCGAGTCGCCTACAACAGCACCCGGGGGCTCGCACAGCTCTACAACAACCATGCCGACGAGCGCTCGGGACTTGATGGGGGCAGCACCGGCCACCACGACCACAAGAGGAGCATATGCGACCTCGCGAGCGGCTTTCGTCGGGGCTGGTATGAACAGCCTCGCGAGGGCGGCTGGCGGGGCCGGCCTCATGAGGATGCCTGGCATTGGCAGCCTCGTGAGGCGCGCCCGCTGGTAGGGAGCTACCCTTGGCAAGTGCCTGGGTCCATGGACCGGGGGTTGCCTGCCTGGAGACGAAGGGTGGAACACACGCCCATGTCCTCAGGAAGGGCGGCCCCAGCCTGGAGACGGAGGGTGGAACACACGCCCATGTCCTCAGGCAGGGCGGCCCCATCCTGGAGACGGAGGGTGGAACACACGCCCATGTCCTCAGGCCAGGTGCTTCCAACCTGGAGACGAGGGTGGAACACACGCCCATGTCCTCAGGCCAGGTGCTCCCAGCCTGGAGACGGAGGGTGGAACATATGCCCATGTCTCCAGGATGGGTGTCGCCTACCCAGAGACGGAGGGTGGAACACACGCCCATGTCTCCGGGCGAGGCCTCGCTCAAACAGCAGCGGGAGATCACGTACTCACCCATGTCTCCGGGCCCGGCTCGGTCCACCCGGGGACAGGCGGTTGGGTACCCGTGCGGGGCTTCCGGGCACCTCAGCGAGGCGCGTTGGGGTACCGCATTGGGCACCGGCCTCGCGCGCGACGGAAGGCGCCTGCGTCGAGCTCTGCCCACAGCGCAGGGGGCTGTGGCGCCACTGCAACAATGACATCCGTCCCCGGGCTTTGGAGAGTCCGGGGCCCTGATCCGGGGCAGGCCCTCCCTGCGAAGGGCATGAGGGACTCGCCCCACGCTCGAGGGCCTGTCCGGGGCCAACCCGACATCGCAGCATCACGCTTGGGGGCTGGAAGTGGGCTCCATGTCAAGGAGACATGGAGCACTCATCGCACCCCCAGGCTCAACCCGTGAAACTCTCACGTAATAATGAATGGGATGTATACGCCCGGAGCCCCCCGAGGACGCATAGGGGTTCCCTCCCACGCCCAAGTGGAAGCCCCGTGCTTCGCGCTGGCGGACAACACTGTCCTCCAATGACTATGCCCACGCAGCGTGGATGCCCTACGCTCCGCGCTGGGGGAAGACGAAGGCGAAGACTAGCCTACGTGCCGGACGTGGCTGTTGCTTGCTTCTTTTTGTGTTCGTATTGCCACTCTTTTAAATGATATTTGAAGACTTCGTAACTCTATTTAAAAAAGGGGCGGGAATTTTTCTCTCTTCGCGATTCCTTTTTCTGGCCTTGCAGTCTCTTTTCTTTGAATTGGCACCTTGCCGGGGCCCACGCACTTTGGCCTCCCCTCGTGGCCCCTCAGAGCAGGCCGGCTAGGACCTGTTGCCTCGGGAGCACACATCTTTTGACGGTCGGCCCCCGCTCAGGGGGCTCCGACAGCGGACCTGCACGACAGCGCGGAACCAGGGGAGGCTCAGGCGCCTCCCGTAGCGGCAACCGGCGGAAAAGGTATGGGAGCCGCTTGAGCGTTAAGGGGGACTCCTGAGCAACGCGTCTCAGGAGCCACACTAGTCACGTAGCCCCTTGCCCCTTGGCTCGTCCTGGTGATCCGGACGCCCCAACGGTGGTTGAGGTATGCGCGGGACTGGGCTCCGCCGACGCAGAGCGCCGCTTGAGCGTCAAGGGGGGGGTTCCCAAGCAGTGCGCCTCGGGAACCTCACCGATCACGTAGCTCCGCGCCCCTTGGTCTCGTCCTAGTGATCCGGACGCCCCAATGGCGGCCGAGGCCTCGCCCCTTTGGTCTCGTCCTGGTGATCCAGACGCCCCAATGGCGGTCGACGTCTCCTCGGGATCGGGCCCCGTCGACGCAGAGTGCCGAAAGGGCTCCCGGACCACCCCGCACACAAGAAAGAAGCCCTCCCAGGTGGGATCCTCGACCTCTCTGGACGCTCCAGCTACGCCTCACGACACTCGAGCTCGCCACGACCCAATGAGCTAAGTACACCCGCCGAATAGAGCAAAACCTTCTAATCAGATGATAGCCCGAATGCCGGGCAAGAGGCATGAGCGCTAACGTAAAAATGTAGGCGCTACTGTCCGCTACATATTCCCATCAGGATTCTTGTGGTCCCAGGAACAAGGAAGGGCAGCACGAGGGAAGGAATCCGGCCACTCTGGGCGACGTCGCTAAGATTCTGGCCTTGGGGGCAGCACGATCCTCCTCGGGAGGGCCCGCCCCGCGAGGGCCCGGCCGGATGCCACTGCCGGTCATAGCACAATACCCTCGCGGACCTCTCGAGGGGCACCGGGACGCACCGGCAATAACGCAAGGCCACGCGGGAGAGGTGAAGTCGCGCCGCGCAAAACAAACAATCGACGGCTTAAAATAAGAAGGAGGAAGACGAAGGTAAAAACACAAAAGTTAACGCCCTCAGGGGCTGGGTGTTGCTTGACATGACAGGAAGCAGGAAGAGAAAACAGGGAAAGCCTAGGCACAGGAGCCGCTGTCGCCGTCCGGACCATCGCCCGCCGCGGCACCGGAGTCGGCACCCTCGTCGGAGAGAGGCTCTTGGACGAACCGCTCCACCAAGGACTCCACGTGCGGGCGCACCTCGTCCCTGAGGGGCCTCTGGAGCTCCTCGGGCACCGGTTCAATGACACAGGGAAGATCGAGCTCCGGGACGTGGCGGCGAAGGTTGGAGAAGACGCGCGTCAGCGCAAGGTCCAGGAGGTCACGCGCGCTAGACACGTTGTCCTTGTCCACCCGGGAGACGCCAGTCTCCAGTGCCTCCACCACCTTGCCAAAGAAGTTAAGGTAGCCCCCATCGCCATGCACGCACTGCAGCGCGGGGGCTTCCCCGACGAACCGGCTCACCGCGCCAACCGCGCGGCGGGCAATATCCAGATACTGCTTGGCGCACTGCGCCTCCAGCATCTTCGCGTGGGCCGCCTCATCCTGCGCGGCCTGCACGGCATCGGCGGCCCCCTTGATCTGGGTCTGGAGGGACGCCAGCTCCGCCTGGGCCTCCGCCTCGCCCCTGAGCGCGGCCTGGAGGGCGGCCTCGGCGTCCGCCAGCTGGACCCTCATCGCGTCCGTCTCCTCCTGGAGCTCGTTGAGCCTGCGCCTCTTGGGCGCAAGCACCCTGGGAGGAAGGAACAATCAGGACCGGCGCGTCAGGTGCGATTGCAAGAGAAGAGGGCGGGTGACAGAGCACTTACTCATCAATGATGGCCCAGCGCTGACGAGCTTGGGCCGGCCTCGAGGGTCCCCCACCACTGCTTCCGGGGGCCGACGGAGGAGCCGGGGACCCCATGCGCTTCCCCGCGCCCGCTGCCCTCCCACCGGACGCCATGAAGGAACAAAGGGAGAGAAGAGGACAAGGAAGATAACTTGGAAGGAAGAGAGGCAAGAGGGCGCGTCGAGATGGCAAGACCCCCCGGGCAAGGCGGGTTTATAGGCGCAACCGCTGCCCATGGGGCGTCGTGGGGAGTGGAGACGCCGCGCACCCCTCGGGCGTCGCGAGCCAGGCTCGATCGGCGTGCTACCCTGCCTCATGTCATTTCATCTGCTCCCGTCGGGTCACATCCGCGTGGCCCGAGGGGGGAGAGACCACAAGAAGACAGTCGCATTCAAGGAAGGCAATGATGGCCGGGGAGGCGCGCAGGCTTCGCGTCAGCTCAACTCAGGGCGGTTCCCGACGTCTTTGGGGAGCCGAGACGCCCACGTCTCATTGTCCACCACGCGTCAAGTCGGGCCCGCAGGCGGTTGGGGCCCACGGCGCTTCGGGCCATCTTCCGTGGCTTCGCCTAGAAGCTGACTCGAGCGTGCCTCGGGCCCGGGGGCTACTGTCGGCGTCCTGGGAACGGGGTACCCAGACTTGCCTGCCTGCGGCCCAGGGCGTGGCCCACCTCGATGACCAAGTACAGCCCGGCGCGGCCTCACTCAGCACAAGGCCCTCGTGAGACCCCGAGCTCGTGAGGGAAACAGCGCCAAGACCCGCGGGGCATAGGCCTCCCTAGGCCTCCTCCTGAGCGGCGGAGATCTCTATGCAGTGCTCGGCCTCGGGAGGTCAAGGGTGACGCCAGCCAGGCCAGGCGGACGCCAGCGTGCCAGAGGGGACAGTTTCCCCTTTGGTTCAAAGGAGGCAGGGGCGCACACAAGTTCCCAAACCGCCCCCCCCCCCCCAAAGGTTTCCACTCCGGTGCAACAAGACCAAGACCCCGAGCCCAGCAGGATGGACGTCATCGCGGAGCCCACCTCTGCATCACCACCGACTACTTTTTAGGCGAAGACCACCTTTCGTCAGGATAAGATGTACCTCCTGTCCTCTTTCAAATTTGGCCGTTGTGGGATCCCTTCCCGCCATTGTGATAAGAGAGGAGGACCCGGGCCGCTATAAATAGAGGCTAGGCTGCTCGGTAGAAGGCAGAGACAACACACCACCCCGAATGCACCCGCGAGGCAACTCACCACTTTACTAGTTCGTCCGCAAACCTCCTCGTGAGGCAATCCACCAAAAGCAGGAGTAGGGTTTCACGCTTCGCAGCGGCCCGAACCTGGGTAAACTCTCGTGTGATATCTTCTTCCTCGCCATCGAGCGGGGTCAACGCGTTGTGAGCTTGGAGGGGTGAAACTATTGGGGATCTTCGCACACGCCCCTGGGTTCGAACTTCATAGGGTTTTGCGGAGCCCGAAATCCGACAGAGTTGATAGGCGGTTCTTTGAAGAAGAACTCCGCCAAGTCAAGGCGATCGCGGATGGTAAGCCGTACTTACTGCAATGTGCCTTTGATGGTAACAGGTTTGCATTGCTCACACGGGTGTGGCGTTCCCCAGGCGCCTTTACGGACCTCCCGAGGAGTGCAGCGGACGCGAACAAATACTTCGCCTCTCGGGATGGGGATGTTGAGCCTCGGCTGTTCTGGGCGCAATTTCAAGCCCTCGAGCATCCTCCCCTCCCGAGCAATCAGATGAAACAATTGATGGAGCTGCACAAGATGGCGGAGCCGGCCATGAAGGACCTTTGCATCCGGCTATGGCCTGCAGAGCCGTTGCCGAGCAGTTACTTCGGCTTGGTGCAGAAACTATGCAACGCTGCGCCTTGGATTGATGCTCTAAAGTGTTCTACGTGCATCGAGGGAGCTCGGATGGCCTTTGCAAGGACCATGATGCACTGGCCGAGGCTCAAGCCCACCGAGATGGCCACCGCGCCTCCACCCCCTGGGAAGGAGCATAGGCGCCCCGAGCAATACTTTTCCACCGTGATGGATGGTGCTCGGGCGATAGTAGCCCAATGCCCTAAGGATGTAATTTATGAATGAGCATTTTGTCATGTATCCAATGACTGTTCTGCTTTATAATGTGGTTGCAATGTTTATCATGTCTTTAAGCTTTGTATTATTTTGACTCCTATGTGGCAGTTTTATCTGAAAGTTGCGAGTCGTCGGCTTCAGCCCCCATGTAGATACTACACGAGGTGTTTCTACCTCCACACTGTAACCCTTAGCCGATGTATCGTTGCCCAAAGGTGGTAGTGCGAGGCAAAAAGGCAATCGAACTATGATGCTTTAGTGCTTTCACTTAGCCGTAGGAGCTTGACTACGGGGGCTGATGACTAGCCCCCAGTGTTTTGTGATATTTGGATGCACCGAGGTTGAAACCAGCATCACATGGTTTGTGATCGTACAAACCCCTCGTATAACACGAATAACCTCTATCGATTTTTAGTTTGACATGTATGCTCGGATTGCAGACCGGTTCTCGCTTATTATGACAGTCAGTTTTCGGCTTTCTCCACTGAGGTACTTGACCAGGCGAGCTGGAAGCACAATCACAGTGGTTCTCCCTTTACCCTTTTAGCCGAACGAGCGGAACGTAAGAGGGCAAACACAGGAGCCGGGCAACCCAACCATTGACCCAAGACATAATTCGGAACCGATTCATATAACGCAACATCCGAGACGGCGAATACATAAACAATAGTGCCGGGGTGATGCTTGGGGCGATTTTTATAGTCAAGCCCCTGGTCTATATGCCGGTCTCATCGTAATATGTACCGAACAACTTTGTTATCGGCGTCGGTGAGTAGAGAACATAGGATGTGACATAAAATACAGCGAGGAGGCCGTAAAGGATGGTCTTTATTTCTGATGAATTCTTATAACTCAAACTGCCGAAGCAACTGTTACAGGTATTTTGTAATGAAAAATAAAGTTTACAAAGGAGAGGTTTTACCCGGGGTCTTCGATGGGTGGCTTGACATCCTCAATGTGCCCTGTCACATGTCTGCTCCTTTGCTCCCGAGGGGGTTGCGTTCCTTTAAAGGTGATTCCTATCGGCGGACGGACCTTGGGAAGAAGATCTTGAGCAGTCTCCGCAGTGTGGATGAGCTTTACACTTGGAAGGTCCTAGATGGTACCTGTGGTTTGTGCGAAGACATGTGTTGGCAGTAGTTCGGTCCAGCCGAACACTTTCCCTTTGATAGTGGGTCCCCACAGCTGCCCATGGTATTTTGAGCACGAAGTTGTGCCTTCTTGGCACATATTTTACGGGAACTAGGGCTGTGCTGTGGGGGGCGTATCCCTATTTTTGTTGGGCGGAAGATGATTCCGGGAGTTCGGGTTGAGACCGAGCTCGTTTACTAATCTAACGTGCCTTTATGGCTGATTTGGGCGTTTGCCTATCGTCGCCGGACTTGAATTCGGCTCCCAGGGCCGTTGTGTGTTCCTCAGTTCAGAGAGAGCGCTCTGTGTTGCCGTTGACAGTAATGACCCCCTTGGGCCCGGGCATCTTGAGCTTCAGGTACGCGTAGTGGGGGACGGCGTTAAAGCGAGCGAATGTTGTGTGGCCGGGTAGGGTGTGATAGCCGCTGCGAAAAGGGACAATGTCGAAGATCAAGTCTTCGTTCCGGAAGTTGTCGGGCGAGCCGAACACTACTTCCAGATTCACGGTGCCCGAGCAGCGGGCTTCGACGCCTGGGATCACTCCTTTAAAGGTAGTGTTGCTAGGTTTGATCCTTGACGGATCTATACCCATCTTTTTCACCATGTCTGAGTAAATCAGATTAAGGCTACTTCCTCCGTCCATTAGGACTCTATTGAGTTGATACCCATCGATAATGGGGTCTAGGACGAGGGCTGCCAAACCTCCGTGACGGATACTGGTCGGATGGTCCCGTCGGTCGAAGGTGATCGGGCAAGCCGACCATGGGTTATACTTCGGGGCTACGGGCTCTACGGCGTAGACCTCCCGAAGGGCGCGCTTCCTCTCCCTTTTTGGTATGTGAGTGGCATATATCATGTTCACAGTTTTTACCTCTGGAGGGAACTGCTTTTGTCCTCCATTGCTTGGACCGCGGGGCTCGTCATCGTCCTCGCTGCGTGGGCCCTTGCCTTGCTCTTCGGCTGCGAGTTTGCCAGCTTGTTTGAATACCCAACAATTACGGTTGGTGTGGGTAGCAGGCTTGTCTTGGGTGCCGTGGATCTGGCAGGGCCTATCCATGATTTTGTCCAGCGTGGTAGGTCTGTCTCGATTTCCTTTAGAAGGTTTCTTCCGCTGTTCGGATTTTGGGTTGCGCAAACCGGCATTAACGGTCGTGTCTTCAGCATCACCGTTGTTGTGCCAGCGTTTGTTTTTGTTACGCCGTGGTTTCCCATTTCCATCCCGGACTTCGGAGGTGCCGGGGTCTTCGGGGTTATGGCCTCGTCGAGCTAGCCATTTATCCTCACCCGCGCAAAAGCGGGTCATAAGTGAGGTAAGGGCGGACATTGTCCTCGGCTTGTCCTGGCCGAGCTGACGAGCTAGCCACTCGTCCCGGATATTATGTCTGAAGGAGGCTATTGCCTCGGCGTCCGAGTAGTCAACGATCTGGTTTTTCTTGGTAAGGAACCGATTCCAGAATTGCCGAGCCGATTCGCCTGCTTTCTGGACAACATTGCTTAGGTCGGAGGAGTCCGGTGGCCGGACATAAGTGCCATGGAAGTTAGATCAGAAGGCATCCTCGAGCTCTTCCCAGCTCCTGATGGAATTCTCGGGGAGACTGTTAAACCAGTGTTGAGCTGGCCCCTTAAGTTTTAGGGGCAGATACTTGATGGCGTGGAGATCATCTCCTCGTGCCATATGAATGTGGAGGAGGAAGTCCTCAATCCACACGGCTGGGTCTGTTGTCCCGTCGTATTGCTCTATGTTAATGTTGGAAATATGCCCTAGAGGCAATAATAAATTGGTTATTATTATATTTCCTTGTTAATGATAATCGTTTATTATCCATGCTATAATTGTATTGATGGGAAACTCAAATACATGTGTGGGTACATAGACAACACTGTGTCCCTAGTAAGCCTCTAGTTGACTAGCTCGTTGATCAAAGATGGTTAAGGTTTCCTAGCCATTGACATGAGATGTCATTTGATAACGGGATCACATCATTAGGAGAATGATGTGATGGACAAGACCCAAACTGTAAACGTAGCATTTGATCGTGTCAGTTTATTGCTATTGTTTTCTGCATGTCAAGTATATGTTCCTTTGACCATGAGATCATGCAACTCACTAACACCGGAGGAATACCTTGTGTGTATCAAACGTCGCAACGTAACTGGGTGACTATAAAGGTGCTCTACAGGTATCTCCGAGGGTGTCTGTTGGGTTGGCATGGATCAAGACTGGGATTTGTTACTCCGTATAACGGAGAGGTATCTCAGGGCCCACTCGGTAATACAACATCACAATGAGCCTTGCAAGCAATGTGACTAAAGTGTTAGCCACGAGATCTTGTATTACGGAACGAGTAAAGAGACTTGCCGGTAACGAGATTGAACTAGGTATAGTGATACCGATGATCGAATCTCGGGCAAGTAACATACCGAAGAACAAAGGGAACAGCATAAGGGATTAACTGAATCCTTGACATAGAGGTTCGACCGATAAAGATCTTCGTAGAATATGTAGGAGCCAATATGGGCATCCAGGTCCCGCTATTGGTTATTGGCCGTAGAGGTGTCTCGGTCATGTCTACATAGTTCTCGAACCCGCAGGGTCTACACACTTAACGTTTGGTGACGATTAGTATAATTGAGTTATTATGTTGGTGACCGAAAGTTGTTCGGAGTCCCGGATAAGATCCCGGACATGACGAGGATCTCCGGAATAGTCCGGAGGTAAAGATTGATATATGTGATAATAGTGTTTTGATCTCTGGAAGGGTTCCGGAGTTCACCGGAAGGGGTTCCGGATGTTTACCGAAGTGTTCGGGTGCAGCAACACTTTATATGAGCCAAAGGGATAAAGCCCACAAGGTATTGGAAAGTGCAAAAGTAGTTTTGCTGCCGCGTAAGCGGTACTACCGCTTGGTGAAGCGGTACTACCGCCGGAGCGGTACTACCGCTTGTGTGAAGCGGTACTACCGCCCGAGCGGTACTACCGCTTGTGTGAAGCGGTACTACCGCCCAAGCGGTAGTACCGCTTGTGTGAAGCGGTACTACCGCTTGTGCGCGGCTGTGCACGGTTCGGCAGGGATCCGAGTTGGACTCTTTCCCTGCGGGCCAAACCGACCTTGTGCGGGCAAAACCGACCCGGAGGAGGCTTTTACTCCAAGTTTAGACCCCAAGGCTCAACATATAAATAGAGGGGCAGGGCTAGCACACGGGACACATCAAGATTTCCCCAAGCCGTGTGCGGCAACCCTAACCCTCTAGTTCCTCCGTCATAATCTCCGTAGCGCTTGGCGAAGCCCTGCAGAGATTGTTCCTCACCACCATCACCACGCCGTCGTGCTGCTGGAACTCAACCACTACTTCACCATCGCTCGCTGGATCGAGGAGGTGAAGGCGTCATCAAGCCGTACGTGTGTTGAACGCGGAGGTGCCGTCCGTTCGGCACTAGATCGGAAGGATCGTGATTGGATCGCGGGACGCTCGGCGATTTGGATCGCGAAGACGTTCGACTACATCAACCGCGTTTATTAACGCTTCCGCTTAGCGATCTACAAGGGTATGTAGATTCACTCTCCCTCTCGTAGATGCTCATCACCATGGATAGATCTTGCGTGTGCGTAGGAAAAATTTTTGTTTCCCATGCAACGTTCCCCAACAGTGGTATCAGAGCCAGGTCTATGCGTAGATGAGATCTCGAGTAGAACACAAACGAGTTGTGGGCGTGGGTGTATACATATTGCTTGCCGTTACTAGTTGATATTTGATTCGGCGGTATTGTGAGATGAAGCGGCCCGGACCGACATTACGCGTACACTTACGCGAGACAGGTTCCTTCAACTGACATGTAATTTTGTTGCATAAAGATGGCTAGCGGGTGTCTGTCTCTCTCACTTTAGTTGAATCGATTTCAATGAAGAGGGTTCTTTTAGAAGATCAAAAAGCAATCACTACACCACGTTGTGGTTTTGCGTAGGTAAGAACGGTTCTTGCAAACCCGTAGCAGCCACGTAAAATTTGCAACAACAATTAGAGGACGTCTAACTTGTTTTTGCAGGGTATGTTGTGATGTGATATGGCCAATTACATGATGAGATATATGTGATGTATGAGATGATCATGTGATGTATAGAATATCACGACTTGCATGTCGATGAGTACGGCAACTGGCAGGAGCCATAGAGTTGTCTTTAATTATTGTATGACCTGCGTGTCAATCATTAAGCGCTATGTAATGCTTTACTTTATCGCTAAACGTTAGCTATAGTCGTGGAAGCAACAGTCAGCGCGACAACCTTATGGCGACACGTTGATGGAGATCAAGATGATGGAGATCATGGTGTCATGCCGGTGACGATGGAGATCATGCCGGTGCTTTGGAGATGGAGATCAAAAGCACAAGTTCATGGCCATATCATGTCACTTATGATTTGCATGTGATGTTAATCCTTTTATGCATCTTATTTTGCTTAGGACGACGGTAGCATTATAAGGTGATCCCTCACTTAAATTTCAAGATAAATTGTGTTCTCCCCAAGTGTGCACCGTTGCGAAAGTTCGTCGTTTCGAGACACGCCGTGATGATCGGGTGTGATAGACTCTACGTTCGCATACAACGGGTGTAAGCCATGTTACACGTGCGGAACACTCGGGTTAAACTTGACGAGCCTAGCATGTACAGACATGGCCTCGGAACACAAGAGACCGAAAGGTCGAACATGAGTCATATAGTAGATATGATCAACATGAAGATGTTCACCATTGAAACCACCTCAACTCACGTGATGATCGGACTTGAGTTGGTGGATTTGGATCATGTTACACTCGAATGATCGGAGGGATGTCAATTTGAGTGGGAGTTTTTTAAATATGATTAACTAAACTCATTATCTAAGAACAATAGTCTAAGTTGTCTTTGCTATATTTATGTTGTAGATCATGGCTCGCGCAGTAGCACCCCTGAATTTTAATGCGTTCCTAGAGAAAGTTAAGTTGAAAGATGATGGAAGTAACTTTGTGGACTGGGCCCGTAATCTAAGGATTATCCTTACGGCTTCCCAGAAGGCTTATGTCCTTGATGCACCGCTTGGTGATCCACCCGCTCCAGTTGAGTCTCTAGATGTTGTGAACGCCTGGCAGGCTCGTTCTGATGATTACTCAATAGTTCAATGTGCAATGTTGTATGGCTTAGAACCGGGACTTCAAAGACGTTTTGAACGTCATGGAGCATATGAGATGTTCCAGGAATTGAAGTTTATCTTTCAGAAGAATGCCCGGATCGAGAGATATGAGATCTCCGATAAGTTCTATGCTTGCAAGATGGAGGAGAACGGGTCTATCAGTGATCACGTGCTCAGAATGTCTGGGTACTCCACCCGTCTGGCTGAGTTAGGGATGCCCCTTCCGCCAGAGGCTATCACTGACAGAGTTCTTCAATCATTGCCACCTAGCTACAAGAGCTTCGTGTTGAACTATAACATGCACGGGATGAACAAGTCAGTCGCCGAGCTGTTTGCGATGCTGAAAGCCGCTGAGTCTGAAATTCAGAAGGAGCATCAAGTGTTGATGGTCAATAAAACCACTAGTTTCAAGAAAAATGGCAAGGGTAAGAAGGGTAACTCCAAGAAGAGTGGCAAAGCAGTTGCTCCTCTCGTGAAGAAACCCAAGGCTGGACCCAAACCAGAAACTGTGTGTTTTCATTGCAAGGGAACTGGACACTGGAAGCGGAATTGCCCCAAGTATTTGGCTGACAAGAAGGCGGCCAACAACAAACAAGGTATATATGATATACATGTTATTGATGTGTACCTTACCAACTCTCGTTGTAGTGCCTGGGTATTTGATACCGGTGCGGTTGCTCATATTTGCAACTCAAAACAGGAACTGCGGAATAGACGGAGGCTGGCAAAGGACGAAGTGACGATGCGCGTGGGAAATGGTTCCAAGGTTGATGTGATCGCCGTCGGCACGCTCGCTCTTCGATTACCGTCGGGATTAGTGATGAACCTAAATAAGTGTTATTTGGTGCCTGCGTTAAGCATGAACATTATATCTGGATCTTGTTTATTGCGAGACGGTTACTCATTTAAATCAGAGAATAATGGTTGTTCTATTTATATGAGTAATATCTTTTATGGTCATGCACCCGATGTGAGGGGTTTATTCTTATTGAATCTCGATAGTAATGATACACATGTTCATAACATTGATGCCAAAAGATGTAGAATTGATAATGATAATACCACTTTCTTGTGGCACTGCCGTTTAGGTCATATTGGCGTAAAACGCATGAGGAAGCTCCATGCTGATGGACTTTTGGAGTCACTTGATTTTAATCACTTGACACATGTGAGCCATGCCTCATGGGCAAGATGACTAAAACTCCGTTCTCTGGAACAATGGAACGGGCAAGTGACTTATTGGAAATCATACATACTGATGTGTGCGGTCCGATGAGCATTGAGGCGCGCGGTGGTTATCGTTACTTTCTCACCTTCACTGATGACTTAAGTAGATATGGGTATATTTACTTAATGAAACACAAGTCTGAAACATTTGAAAAGTTCAAACAATTTCAGAGTGAAGTTGAGAATCATCGTAACAAGAAGATTAAATTCCTACGATCTGATCGAGGAGGAGAATATCTGAGTTATGAGTTTGGCAGTCACTTAAGACAGTGTGGAATTGTTTCACAATTAACACCGCCTGGAACACCACAGCGTAATGGTGTGTCCGAACGTCGTAATCGAACCTTATTGGATATGGTGCGATCTATGATGTCTCTTGCCGATTTGCCACTATCGTTTTGGGGTTATGCATTAGAGACATCTGCATTCACTTTAAATAGGGCACCATCGAAATCCGTTGAGACGACGCCATATGAACTTTGGTTTGGCAAGAAGCCAAAGCTGTCGTTTCTTAAAGTTTGGGGATGTGATGCTTATGTCAAAAAGCTTCAGCCTGAAAAGCTGGAACCCAAAGCGGAGAAATGCGTCTTCATAGGATACCCAAAAGAGACAGTTGGGTATACCTTCTACCTCAGATCCGAAGGCAAAGTGTTTGTCGCTAAAAACGGAACATTTCTTGAGAAAGAGTTTCTCTCGAAAGAATTGAGTGGGAGGAAGATAGAACTTGATGAGGTTGTTGAACCTTTACTTCAACCTGAGAGTAGCGCAGCGCAGAAAGTTGTTTCTGTGGAGCCTACATTAGCTGAAGAGGAAGTTAATGATGATGATCATGAAGCTTTGGATCAAGTTGCTATCGAACCTCGTAGGTCGACAAGGACGCGTACTGCTCCCGAGTGGTACGGCAACCCTGTCTTAGAGGTCATGTTGTTAGACAACGATGAACCTACGAGCTATGGAGAAACGATGATGGGCCCGGATTCCGAGAAGTGGTTAGAGGCCATGAAATCCGAGATGGGATCCATGTATGAAAACAAAGTATGGACTTTGGAAGTATTACCTGAAGGGCGTAAGGCCATTCAGAACAAATGGATCTTTAAGAGGAAGACGGACGCGGACGGTAATGTCACCGTCTATAAAGCTCGACTTGTGGCAAAGGGTTTTTCACAAGTTCAAGGAGTTGACTACGATGAGACCTTCTCACCCGTAGCGATGCTTAAGTCCGTCAGAATCATGTTAGCAATAGCTGCCTTTTTCGATTATGAAATTTGGCAGATGGATGTCAAAACAGCGTTCCTTAACGGTTACCTTAAGGAAGAGTTGTATATGATGCAACCAGAAGGTTTTGTCGATCCAGAGAATGCTGACAAAGTTTGCAAACTCCAGCGATCCATTTATGGACTGGTGCAAGCATCTCGGAGTTGGAATCTTCGTTTTGATGAGGTGATCAAAGCGTTCGAGTTTATACAAGTTTACGGAGAAGCTTGTATTTACAAGAAAGTGAGTGGGAGCTCTATAGCGTTTCTAATATTATATGTGGATGACATATTGCTGATTGGAAACAATATAGAAATGCTGGAAAGCGTAAAGGAATATTTGAACAAGAGTTTTTCAATGAAGGACCTAGGAGAAGCTGCTTTCATATTAGGCATCAAGATCTATAGAGATAGATCAAGACGCTTAATAGGACTTTCACAAAGCACATACCTTGATAAGATTTTGAAGAAGTTCAAAATGGATCAGTCCAAGAAGGGGTTCTTGCCTGTTTTGCAAGGTGTGAAGTTGAGTAAGACTCAATGCCCAGTGACTGCAGAAGATAGAGAAAAGATGAGTGTCATCCCCTGTGCTTCGGCCATAGGCTCTATCATGTATGCAATGCTGTGCACAAGACCCGATGTCAGCCTTGCCATAAGTATGGTCGGAAGGTTTCAAAGTGATCCAGGAATGGAACACTGGACGGCGGTCAAGAATATCCTGAAGTACCTGAAAAGGACTAAGGACATGTTTCTCGTTTATGGAGGTGATCAAGAGCTCGTCGTAAAGGGTTACGTCGATGCAAGCTTTGACACTGATCCGGATGACTCTAAGTCGCAAACCGGATACGTATTTATTCTTAATGGGGGTGCGGTTAGCTGGTGCAGTTCCAAGCAAAGCGTGGTAGCAGATTCTACATGCGAAGCGGAGTACATCGCTGCCTCGGAGGCGGCGAAGGAAGGTGTCTGGATGAAGGAGTTCATGACAGATCTTGGAGTAGTGCCTAGTGCACTTAACCCAATGACTCTGTTTTGTGATAATACTGGTGCCATTGCTCTAGCCAAGGAACCAAGATTTCACAAGAGGACCAGACACATAAAGCGACGTTTCAATTCCATCCGCGATTACATCAAGGAGGACGACATAAATATTTGCAAAGTACACACGGATCTAAATGTTGCAGATCCGATGACTAAACCTCTTCCAAGGGCTAAACATGAACAACACCAGAACTGCATGGGTGTTCGATTCATTACAATGTAAATCACATAGTGATGTGAACTAGATTATTGACTCTAGTGCAAGTGGGAGACTGTTGGAAATATGCCCTAGAGGCAATAATAAATTGGTTATTATTATATTTCCTTGTTAATGATAATCGTTTATTATCCATGCTATAATTGTATTGATTGGAAACTCAAATACATGTGTGGGTACATAGACAACACTGTGTCCCTAGTAAGCCTCTAGTTGACTAGCTCGTTGATCAAAGATGGTTAAGGTTTCCTAGCCATTGACATGAGATGTCATTTGATAACGGGATCACATCATTAGGAGAATGATGTGATGGACAAGACCCAAACTGTAAACGTAGCATTTGATCGTGTCAGTTTATTGCTATTGTTTTCTGCATGTCAAGTATCTGTTCCTTTGACCATGAGATCATGCAACTCACTAACACCGGAGGAATACCTTGTGTGTATCAAACGTCGCAACGTAACTGGGTGACTATAAAGGTGCTCTACAGGTATCTCCGAGGGTGTCTGTTGGGTTGGCATGGATCAAGACTGGGATTTGTTACTCCGTATAACGGAGAGGTATCTCAGGGCCCACTCGGTAATACAACATCACAATGAGCCTTGCAAGCAATGTGACTAAAGTGTTAGCCACGAGATCTTGTATTACGGAACGAGTAAAGAGACTTGCCGGTAACGAGATTGAACTAGGTATAGTGATACCGACGATCGAATCTCGGGCAAGTAACATACCGAAGAACAAAGGGAACAGCATACGGGATTAACTGAATCCTTGACATAGAGGTTCGACCGATAAAGATCTTCGTAGAATATGTAGGAGCCAATATGGGCATCCAGGTCCCGCTATTGGTTATTGGCCGTAGAGGTGTCTCGGTCATGTCTACATAGTTCTCGAACCCGCAGGGTCTACACACTTAACGTTTGGTGACGATTAGTATAATTGAGTTATTATGTTGGTGACCGAAAGTTGTTCGGAGTCCCGGATAAGATCCCGGACATGACGAGGATCTCCGGAATAGTCCGGAGGTAAAGATTGATATATGTGATAATAGTGTTTTGATCTCTGGAAGGGTTCCGGAGTTCACCGGAAGGGGTTCCGGATGTTTACCGAAGTGTTCGGGTGCAGCAACACTTTATATGAGCCAAAGGGATAAAGCCCACAAGGTATTGGAAAGTGCAAAAGTAGTTTTGCTGCCGCGTAAGCGGTACTACCGCTTGGTGAAGCGGTACTACCGCCGGAGCGGTACTACCGCTTGTGTGAAGCGGTACTACCGCCCGAGCGGTACTACCGCTTGTGTGAAGCGGTACTACCGCCCAAGCGGTAGTACCGCTTGTGTGAAGCGGTACTACCGCTTGTGCGCGGCTGTGCACGGTTCGGCAGGGATCCGAGTTGGACTCTTTCCCTGCGGGCCAAACCGACCTTGTGCGGGCAAAACCGACCCGGAGGAGGCTTTTACTCCAAGTTTAGACCCCAAGGCTCAACATATAAATAGAGGGGCAGGGCTAGCACACGGGACACATCAAGATTTCCCCAAGCCGTGTGCGGCAACCCTAACCCTCTAGTTCCTCCGTCATAATCTCCGTAGCGCTTGGCGAAGCCCTGCAGAGATTGTTCCTCACCACCATCACCACGCCGTCGTGCTGCTGGAACTCAACCACTACTTCACCATCGCTCGCTGGATCGAGGAGGTGAAGGCGTCATCAAGCCGTACGTGTGTTGAACGCGGAGGTGCCGTCCGTTCGGCACTAGATCGGAAGGATCGTGATTGGATCGCGGGACGCTCGGCGATTTGGATCGCGAAGACGTTCGACTACATCAACCGCGTTTATTAACGCTTCCGCTTAGCGATCTACAAGGGTATGTAGATTCACTCTCCCTCTCGTAGATGCTCATCACCATGGATAGATCTTGCGTGTGCGTAGGAAAAATTTTTGTTTCCCATGCAACGTTCCCCAACAGTTAACGGGTTTAAACCCTTCAGGGAACTGATGCTGCATCACCCCGTCTGTGAAGCACAGTGGGTGAGCAGCGCCTCTGACCCGAGCTATGTCATGCCTACGATCGGCGTTCGATCGGGCCCGGTTTTGTTCCCGACCTCTATTGTTGCGGTCGAGCCAAGACCGGTACCCGTCCCGTCTAGCGGGGGAGTACCCTCTAGATCTGTAGATGGATCTTTTGTGGTCTGCTCTATAATCCAGGTCCTGTCGTAAGTCATACCTGTCCACAGACTCTGCTGGCTCTTTTCTTATCCTGCGGGGTTCCCCAGGTCTGTACTCGGCCTCGCCGGCCGTCCTATCCCGTCCTCGGGGAGGGCTGTCCGGCTGGTCGTACAGAGTATGCCTAGGAGACGATGTTTCAAGGACCTCGTCATCGAACTGCGGCAGCAGCCGCCGGCGTGGGTAGCTCTTGGGTTGGCCCAGTAGATTGGTAATGTACCCTTCTTCGGCTGCCAAGACCCTCGTCCATCTATCATTGAGGGTGTCTTGTTCGGCTTTGAGATGCTGTTGTTTTGCCTTCAGGCTTCGGGCGGTGGCTAAAAGCTGCCGCCGAAACCGTTCCTGATCTGCAGGGTTTTCAAGGACGGTGAAGTCTTCGGCTTCTAGGCTGTCCTCCTCCTCGACATGGGGAAGCTAGTTGTCGTCCTCAGAATCATTAAGATCCTCGGCGTCGCGCCGATCTTCGGGCCTTTCCTGGTCCTCCAGTGGCTGTTCGGGGACTTCAGGGTCGCCGAGGTCTTCCGGGGTGTCGTTTTCCCCAGTGCCTGCAATGGCTTCCATTCCCTTGTTTGCCTTAGATATTTTGCGCTGTTTACGGTGCCTTGACGGCTCCTCACCGGATTTATCGCCATTCTTCTTAGGGGTGCGATAGCCCTTATCGTCGGGGGTGTCTACCATGTAGACGTCGTAGGTGGAGGTGGCAGTCCATCGCCCAGTGTTGACAGGGGCGGGGGCGCCGTCCTCTTCATCCATGTCTTCTGCGTCCTCGGAGGCGTAGTCTAGCATATCGGTTAAGTCTTCGATAGTGGCTACCAAGTGGGTGGTGGGTGGGTCAAAAAATTCCCCATGACCCGCCTTCAGACTGATCTGAGCATGGGTCGAGGTCGGGTCGTCTGTGATTTTTATTGATAGGATCCGATCCAGCGCCTCGTTAATCGTCGAGAGCTCGACCGGATCAATCTGCCTAGGACTTTCGGAGTTAACCTCCAACGTGTCCGTACAAAGAGAGTGTTCGGCAAGCGCCGACCCCTGGCCCTCAGGTACTGTAACCGGATCCGGACTAAGAGCCAGATCATTGGCAGGGATAGACCCGAGGGCGGAGTCGAGAAGGAGATCCGAAGTTAAGGCTTCGGTGACTTCAGGCTCGTCAGATGAGATCGCGAGCCCAGCGAATGAAAGATCGCCCCGGGAGTCTACGGAAAACTCTAGGTTCCCGAATCTGAGCTCTTGATCGGGGGCGAGACTCCCGATCGGACCAGGGTGGCCGGTCGGGTCGGCATGCAGCACGATGCTGCCGAAAGCAAAAATCTGTCCGGGGGCGAAGGAGTCCCCGTTACGGACTTCATCGCTAATGATTAGGTGAGCCATCAATTCCTCTTGCGATCCCACAGCGGAACTCTCAGTGAAAGCACCAATGTCGGTGTCAAAACCGGCGGATCTCGGGTAGGGGGTCCCGAGCTGTGAGTTTAGGATCGATGGGTAACAAGGGACGAAGGAGACGATGTTTACCCAGGTTCGGGCCCTCATATGGAGGTAAAACCCTACGTCTTGCTAGGTTGTATTGATGTGTATAAAGATGACAAAGTCGATCTACCTCGAGATCAAGTAGCCAAAACCCTAGATGAGCTTGTCTGCGCTCTATGTTCCGGGGGTACCTAGGGTTTACACATGATAAGTCTTGCTAGGTTTATATAGACACCGGGGGTACCTAGGGTTTACACATGATAAGTCACCATCCGGAAGTGAAGACGTTGATCCCCTCATCTTGACTTGGAGTGCACTGATAACCCACAAGTATAGGGGATCGCAACAGTTTTCGAGGGTAGAGTATTCAACCCAAATTTATTGATTCGACACAAGGGGAGCCAAAGAATATTCTCGAGTATTAGCAGTTGAGTTGTCAATTCAACCACACCTGAAAGACTTAATATCTGCAGCAAAGTATTTAGTAGCAAAGTAGGATGGAAGTAACGGTAACGATGGCAAACGTGACAGTAGCAGATTTGTAGTGATTGTAACAGTAGCAACGGAAAAGTAACTTAGCAAAGATCAATATGTGAAAAGCTCGTAGGCAACGGATCAGTGATGGATAATTATGTCGGATGGCATTCATCATGCAACGGTTATAACATAGGGTGACACAGAACTAGCTCCAATTCATCAATGTAATGTAGGCATGTATTCCATATATAGTCATACGTGCTTATGGAAAAGAACTTGCATGACATCTTTTGTCCTACCCTCCCGTGGCAGCGGGGTCCTAATGGAAACTAAGGGATATTAAGGCCTCCTTTTAATAGAGAACCGGACCAAAGCATTAGCACTTAGTGAATACATGAACTACTCAAACTACGGTAATCACCGGAAAGAATCCCAGTTATTGTCACCCTGGGGGATGAGGATCATAACTCGTAATAGGTGTCTACAACTTGCAAGATAGGATCAAGAACACATATATATTCATGAAGACATAATAGGTTCAGATCTGAAATCATGGCACTCGGGCCCTAGTGACAAGCATTAAGCATAGCAAAGTCATAGCAACATCAATCTCAGAACATAGTGGATACTAGGGATCAAACCCTAACAAAACTAACTCGATTACAAGGTAAATCTCATCCAACCCATCACCGTCCAGCAAGCCTACGATGGAATTACTCACGAATGGCGGAGAGCATCATGAAATTGGTGATGAAGGATGGTTGGTGATGATGACGACGTCGATTTCCCCTCTCCGGAGCCAAAACGGACCCCAGATCTGCCCTCCTGAGGAAGAACAGGAGGTGGCGGCGGCTCCGTATCGTGAAACGCGATGAACTCTTTTCCCTGTCTTTTTCTCCCTGAATAGGAATATATAGAGTTGGAATTGAGGTCGGAGGAGCTGCAGGGGCCCATAAGACAGGGGGGCGCGCCCTAGGGGGTGCACCCCCTGGCTTGTGGCCAGGTGGTGGACCCCCTCTGGTTGATTCTTTCTCCAGTATTTTTTATTAATTCCAAAAATATTCTCCGTAAATTTTCAGGTCAATCCGAGAAACTTTTATTTCTGCACAAAAATAACACCAAGGAAATTCTGCGGAAAACAGCGTCAGTCCGGGTTAGTTCCATTCAAATCATGCAAATTAGAGTCCAAAACAGGGGCAAAAGAGTTTGGAAAAGTAGATACGATGCAGACGTATCAACTCCCCCAAGCTTAACCCATTGCTTGCCCTCAAGCAATTCAGTTGACAAACTGAAAGTGAGAAAGAAAAACTTTTACAAACTCTGTTTGATCTTGTTGTTGTAAATATGTCTAACTGATGTTCAGATTTTCAGCAAAGATTATAGACTAACCACATTCACAATAACATTTAGGTCTCACATTTACTCATATCAATGGCATAATCAACTAGGGAGCAATAATAATAAATATCGGATGACAACAATTTTATCAAAACAATCATGATACAATATGATATAATGGTACCTCGCTAGCCCTTTCTGAGACCGCAAAACATAAATGCAGAGCACCTCTGAAGAACAAGGACGGACTAGACATTGTAATTCATGGTAAAAGAGATCGAGTCACAATCATACTCAATATCAATTAATAACAAAGCATACAAATGACGGTGGTGCTCTCTAACTGGTGCTTTTTATAAGAGGAGGATGACTCAATAGTAAAGTAAAATAGATAGGCCCTTCGCAGAGGGAAGCATTGATTTGTAGAGGTGCCAGAGCTCGAGCTTTTAAAACAGGGATGAATAATAATTTTGAGCGGTATGCTTTCATTGTCAACATAACAACTGAGAGATCTCGGTATCTTCCATGCTAGATACATTATAGGCGGTTCCTAAACAGAATAGTAAAGTTTTTACTCCCCCTCCACCAATCAATCACACTCCATGACGAGCCGAATCCACGGGTGCCGTCCAAACAAACAACAATCCTGGGGGAGTTTTGTTTCATTATATTTTGATTTAATTTTTGAGCATGGAACTGGGCATCCCGAATACCAGCCACTTTCTCGTGAATGATAGTGAATCAACACATATCGTGAGAATAACCCACCTAGCATGGAAGATACGGACAGCCCCTAGTCACTACATGAGCGATTCGGGCATACAAAACAGAATATTATTTGAAGGTTTAGAGTTTGGCACATGCAAATTTACTTGGAACGGCAGGCAAATACCGCATATAGGTAGGTATGGTGGACTCATATGGAACAACTTTGGGTTTATGGAAATGGATGCACAAGTAGTATTCCCGCTTAGTATAAGTGAAGGCTAGCAAGAGACTGGGAAGCGACCAACTAGAGAGCGACAACAGTCATAAACATGCATTGAGATTAACCAACATTGAATGCAAGCATGAGTAGGATATAAATCACCATGAACATAAATATCGTGGAGGCTATGTTGATTTTGTTTCAACTACATGCGTGAACATGTGCCAAGTCAAGCCACTTGAATCATTCAGAGGAGGATACCATTCTATCATACTACATCACAACCATTTTAAAATGCATGTTGGCACTCAAGACAAACCATTATACACTCTTAGCTAATTAAGCATGGCATGAGTTACTATAATCTCTAATTGTCATTGCAAACATGTTTCATCCATAACGAGCTGAATCCAGAACGATGAGCTAATCATATTTACAAAAACAAAATACGTCGAGTTCATACCAGCTTTTCTCCATCTCAATCACTTCATCATATATCGTCATTATTTCCTTTCACTTGCACGACCGAACGGTGTGAATAATAATAAGAGTGCACGTGCATTGGACTAAGTTGGAATCTGCAAACAATAACTCAAAGGAGAAGGCAAGGTAATATGGGCTCTCTGTAAGATAAACAATAATGCATATGAGAGCCACTCAACATTTTCATTGTGGTCTTCTCCTTACGACCCAAAGAAAAGAAATTTCAAAACAAGAACGAGAAAAAATATTTACACGGGAAAAGCTCCCAACAAGCAAAAGAAGAACGAGAAATCTTTTTGGGTTTTATTTTTAACGATACAACTAAACAAACTAGAAGGTAAAGCTAGAACTATTTTTTTTTGATTTTTCTCAAGGTTAATTAAACACACAAGAAGAAAGCATGAAGAAGAAATGAAATACCATGGATGATACAATGAAAACGTATAAGCACCGACTACTAAGATGAGTGTGTGAACATGAATGTAATGTCGGTGAGAAATACGTACTCCCCCAAGCTTAGGCTTTTGGCCTAAGTTGGTCTAGTGCCATGGCTGAAAATACCCATCTCCTGGATACTCTGGAGGGTCCTGAGGGTTCCACTGGTTGGGGAGCTCCTGTGGCTCCCACTGAAAAACTGGATCCTGATATGGATCAAGGGCTGGTGCCGGCTCAGGTGCTGGGGGTTGCGACAGACCCCAATATCTGTAGATGTCCTCGGGCATAATAGTGTACCTGCCTGAATGGATATCGAACAAAGAAGAAGCAGGTAGAGCAATAATCTCACAAGTACCCTGACTAAATACTAAGTTGTAAAGCAGCCTCCTATCATTATCCTTCCTAATAAAATCTTGTGCTACCATACTATCATAGTCTAAATATCTTGTAGGTAGCAGCATTTCCCCTTCCTCGTCAAGCCTAATGGGTATCTTAAAGTGTTTGGCTAGACGAGATGCATAGATACCTCCGAATATGGGGCCCTTCGAATGGTTTAAGTTCAACTGTTGGGCCACCATAGCGCCCAGACTAAAAGTTCTATCAGTAATTAAAGCGTGGCACAAAATGGCGAGGTCGGGAGCACTAAGGCTTCCACTCTCCCCACGACCAAGTAAACATCTCCCCGCGAATAATGAATAATAGCGTAGACAAGGAAAATGTAAACTAGCTGCTCTTGCCTTTGACACCCCTCTCTCTTCCCCCACAGTGGTTGCGGCAATAAAGTCCTCCATGTCTCTAGGACGTGGTTCACTGATATTGCCCCCATAAGGTATTTTGCAAACATTGAAAAAATCATAAAGTTTCATCTCCTTAGGCACATCATATAAGTAAAACTCTACCATGGGAGGATCCTTCATAGGATAAAAGTGAAAGTTTTGCACGAAGATATTAGTGAGTAGGAGGTACTGGTCACACTTATCGTTGAGGAAGTCGGTGATGCCTGCATTCTCTACCAAATAATAGAAATCTTCATAAATTTCGGCCGCCCTCAAGAATGCATTACTTGGCCATTCACATGGCCGAACCTCCGCGACGCGAGGAAGATTGTATCTGGGCTTCTCCTTCACCTCATTTTCATCTTCTTTAGAGCCCCGGCTTGAAGAGCCTCTTAACAATCTCCTCTTCATTTATTTCTCTTACAAATTTCTGAAATTTTTAGTGACTCAAAATAAAGGTGAACAAAACTCAACAAAACTTATAGCAACTACTCCCACAAGTGCCTAGAGGCTATATCATGCATCAAAACTACTTGGGACCATACAAATTTGACATGCATGCTCAAGAACAAGGTCACCACAGCAGCAAAAATTTGCAATATATAAAGCACTAAAACAAAAACTAATTGTACCATTGGAGGACTCACATACCGAAGAACAATCCCCCAAAACAGTGTTGCAAATGGAGCCTTGCACAAGGAGATCGAAAATGGTAGCAAAATGAGCTAGGACACGGGTTTGAGCATTGGTGGGATTTTTTCTGGAGGAAGACGAAGTGGATGGGTGCTGGAATAAGTGAGGGGGGCCTACGTGGGACCCACAAGCCAGGGGGGCGCGCCCAGGGGGGTGGGCGCGCCCTGTAGGCTTGTGGCCAACTGGTGCAGCCCCCTGATGTTTTCTCAGTGCCAGAAGTTCTTAAATATTCCAGAAAAAATCATACTACATTTTCTGGGCATTTGGAGAACTTTTATTTTCAGGTCATTTTTTTATTGCACGGATAAATCAGGAAACAAAAAAAAATAGCATTTTTACTTAATGTAATCTAAATAACAGAAAGTAAAAGTTGGGTACAGAAGGTTGTGCCTCCTAAATTCATCCATCTCATGCTCATCAAAAAGAATCCATCAATAAGGTTGATCAAGTATTATTGACAAACTTTTTTCGAGTGACACGGAACCGGAAAATTTTCGAATAACACTAGGTTACCTCAATGGGGATATGCATGTCCCCAACAATAATTATATCATATTTCTTTTTGGCAGTAGGGAGAGGGAATTCAAAATCTCCAATAATAATCGTTGAAATTGTTTCAATGGAGTTGATACTATGAACTTGAGGTTCTTTCTTCGGAAAGTGTACCGTATGCTCATTACCATTAACATGAAAAGTGACATTGCCTTTGTTGCAATCAATAACAGCCCCTGCAGTATTCAAAAAAGGTCTACCAAGGATGATCGACATACTGTCGTCCTCGGGAATATCAAGAATAACAAAGTCCGTTAGGATAGTAACATTTGCAACTACAACAGGCACATCCTCACAAATACCAATGGGTAAAGCAGTTGATTTATCAGCCATTTGCAAAGAGATTTCAGTAGGTGTTAACTTATTCAAATCAAGTCTACGATTCAAAGAGAAAGGCATAACACTAACACCAGCTCCAAGATCACATAAAGCAGTTTTAACATAGTTTCTTTTAATAGAGCATGGTATAGTAGGTACTCTGGGGTCTCCTAGTTTCTTTGGTATTCCACCCTTAAAGGTATAATTAGCAAGCATGGTGGAAATCTCAGCTTCCGGTATCTTTCTTTTATTTGTCACAATATCTTTCATATACTTAGCATAAGGAGACATTTTCAGAATATCAGTCAAGCGCATACGCAAAAAGACAGGTCTAAGCATTTCAACAAAGCGCTCAAAATCCTCATCATCCTTTTTCTTGGATGGTTTAGGAGGAAAGGGCATGGGTTTCTGAACCCAAGGTTCTCTTTCTTTACCATGCTTCCTAGCAACATAGTCCCTCTTATCATATCTTTTATTCTTAGGTTGTGGGTTATCAAGATCAACAGCAGGTTCAATCTCCACATCATTATCATTACTAGGTTGAGCATCAACATGAACATCATCATTAATATTATCACTTGGCTCATGTTCATTACCAGATTGTGTCTCAGCATCAGAAATAGAAATATCATTTGGGTTTTCATGTGTATCTATAACAGGTTCACTAGCAGCATGCAAAGTCCTATCATCATTCTTTTTCCTTTTATTACTGGAACGACTAGGCGCATCAGTATTAATTCTCTGAGAATCTTGCTCAATTCTCTTAGGATGGCCCTCAGGATAGAAAGGTTCCTGAGTCATTTTACCACCTCTAGTCACAACTCTAATAGAATGATCATTGTTCTTACCATTCATCGCATTAAGCAAATCATTTTGTGCCTTAAGTACTTGTTCTACTTGAGTAGTTACCATGGAAGCATGTTTACTAATAAGCTTAAGGTCATTGATAGTTCTACTCATATAATCTCCTAAGCGATCAAGCATGTAAGCATTATGTTTCAATTGTCTACTAACATAAGCATTGAAATTTTCTTGCTTAACAATAAAGTTATCAAACTCATCCAAGCATTGGCTAGCAGACTTATTACAGGGAATATCACCTTCATCAAATCTACGAAGAGAATTTACCTCTACTACCTGTGTCGGGTTATCAAGACCATGTATCTCTTCAATAGGTGGTAGACTCTTAACATCTTCAGCTTTAATACCTTTTTCTTTCATAGATTTCTTTGCCTCTTGCATATCTTCAGGACTGAGAAATAGAATACCTCTTTTCTTCGGAGTGGGCTTTGGAGGTGGTTCGGGAATAGTCCAATCATTATCATTGCTCAATATATTATTCAATAGTAGTTCAGCTTGTTCAACAATTCGTTCCGTGAAAACACAATCAGCACAACTATCTAGGTGGTCCCTAGAAGCATCGGTTAGTCCATTATAAAAGATATCAAGTATTTCGTTTTTCTTGAGAGGATGATCAGGCAAAGCATTAAGTAATTCAAGAAGCCTCCCCCAAGCTTGTGGGAGACTCTCTTCTTCAATTTGCACAAAGTTAAATATTTGCTGCAAGGCAGCTTGTTTCTTATGGGCAGGAAAATATTTTTTCTGAGAAGTAATATATCATATCCTGGGGACTACGCACACAACCAGGAGCAAGAGAATTAAACCATATCTTAGCATCACCCTTTAATGAGAAAGGAAACAACTTAAGAATATAGTAATAACGAATTTTTTCCTCATGAGTAAATAGGGTGGCTATATCATTCAATTTAGTAAGATGCGCCACAACAGTTTTAGATTCATAACCATGGAAAGGATCAGATTCAACCAAAGTAATTAACTCAGGATCGACAGAGAATTCATAATCCTTACCAGTAACAAAGATAGGGGAAGTAGCAAACTTAGGATCATATTGCATTCTAGCATTCAAAGATTTTTCCTTCCACTTGCATAGCAATTTCTTAAGATCATCTCTATCCGTAAAAAAAAGAAAGTCCCTAGCTACCTCTCCCTCCATAACATAACCCTTAGGTATATTAGGCAATTCATATCTAGGAGAGCTAGGTCTAGCAGGTGTCTCATAGTGTTCAGTTTCAATAATTCCATCAGTTTCAGAAATATCATCAGTTTCAGCATTGACTCTAGCAATTTGTTCATCAAGAAATTCACCCAGTGGCACAGTATTATCAAGCAAAGTATCACCATAAGCATCATGCATAGCAGAAGTGGCATCATCAATTACTTGCGACATATCAGAATTACTAGCAGGTGGTGGTGTCGCAAATTTACTCATAACCGAAGGTGAATCAAGTGCAGAGCTAGATGGCAGTTCCTTACCTCCCCTCGTAGTAGAGGGATAGATCTTGGTTCTCGGGTCTTTCAGATTCTTCATAGTGATCAACAGATATAAATGCCAAGTGACTCAGAGAATAGAGCTATGCTCCCCGGCTACGGCGCCAGAAAAAGGTCTTGATAACCCACAAGTATAGGGGATCGCAACAGTTTTCGAGGGTAGAGTATTCAACCCAAATTTATTGATTCGACACAAGGGGAGCCAAAGAATATTCTCGAGTATTAGCAGCTGAGTTGTCAATTCAAACACACCTGAAAGACTTAATATCTGCAGCAAAGTATTTAGTAGCAAAGTAGTATGGAAGTAACGGTAACGATGGCAAACGTGACAGTAGCAGTTTTGTAGTGATTGTAACAGTAGCAACGGAAAAGTAACTTAGCAAAGATCAATATGTGAAAAGCTCGTAGGCAACGGATCAGTGATGGATAATTATGTCGGATGGCATTCATCATGCAACGGTTATAACATAGGGTGACACAGAACTAGCTCCAATTCATCAATGTAATGTAGGCATGTATTCCATATATAGTCATACGTGCTTATGGAAACGAACTTGCATGACATCTTTTGTCCTACCCTCCCGTGGAAGCGGGGTCCTAATGGAAACTAAGGGATATTAAGGCCTCCTTTTAATAGAGAACCGGACCAAAGCATTAGCACTTAGTGAATACATGAACTCCTCAAACTACGGTAATCACCGGAAAGAATCCCAGTTATTGTCACCCTGGGGGATGCGGATCATAACTCGTAATAGGTGTCTACAACTTGCAAGATAGGATCAAGAACACATATATATTCATGAAGACATAATAGGTTCAGATCTGAAATCATGGCACTCAGGCCCTAGTGACAAGCATTAAGCATAGCAAAGTCATAGCAACATCAATCTCAGAACATAGTGGATACTAGGGATCAAACCCTAACAAAACTAACTCGATTACATGGTAAATCTCATCCAACCCATCACCGTCCAACAAGCCTACGACGGAATTACTCACGAACGGCGGAGAGCATCATGAAATTGGTGATGAAGGATGGTTGGTGATGACGACGGCGTCGATTTCCCATCTCCGGAGCCCTAAACGGACCCCAGATCTGCCCTCCCGAGGAAGAACGGGAGGTGGCGGCGGCTCCGTATCGTGAAACACGATGAACTCTTCTCCCTGGTTTTTTTGTCCCCGAATAGGAATATATAGAGTTGGAATTGAGGTCGGAGGAGCTGCAGGGGGCCCACAAGACAGGGGGCGCGCCCCCCTGGCTTGTGGCCAGGTGGTGGACCCCCTCCGGTTGATTCTTTAGCCAGTATTTTTGATTAATTCCAAAAATATTCTCCGTAAATTTTCAGGTCAATCCGAGAACTTTTATTTCTGCACAAAAATAACACCAAGGCAATTTTGCTGAAAACAGCGTCAGTCCGGGTTAGTTCCATTCAAATCATGCAAATTAGAGTCCAAAACAAGGGCAAAAGAGTTTGGAAAAGTCGATACGATGGATACGTATCATGCACGCCGCGTCTTCGGAGGTTTCCTTCTAGAATACGGGGTCGACGCATATCCCGGCCCTTCCTGCGATAATCAGAGAGCGGCCCACCAAGCCGGCCTATGAAAGATAGGTCGGCGGCCCGAGGACCCCTTAGTCCAGGACTCCCTCACCTGGTGTATCATGCTCACCTGATCACCTTCCGGTTTATTTTTTATTTCCAAAATTTTCTAATATTCCAAAACTGACAAAAAATATTTTTGCGGATTTTTCGGAGTCCGTTTACTTACCGTATCATGTACCTCCTATTTTTCAGAATTCTGGAGTGTTCCAGAAGGTTTCTTTTATGTGTTCCTCCGGTTTCATGGTTTGGATAACATTGCTTTCAACATTAATAGGCGTACCTGACATATAATGCTAAATTCTTTGTCCATTGACCACCTTCGGGTTAGTACCTTCCGCGTTATTAATCTTGATAGCTCCAGAATAATAAACCTCTTCGATAATATAAGGTCCTTCCCATTTGGAGAGAAGCTTACCTGCAAAAAATATTAAACGAGAGTTGAACAAAAGAACATAGTCTCCTATTTTGAATTCCCGCTTTTGGATTCTTTTGTCATGCCATCTTTTTACTTTTTCTTTGAATAGTTTGGCATTTTCATAGGCTTGGGTCTCCATTCATCTAATGAGCTAATATCAAATAGCATCTTCTCACCGGCAAGTTTCAAATCATAGTTGAGTTCCTTAATTGCCCGAAATGCTTTATGTTCTAATTCTAGAGGCAAATGACAAGCTTTACCATATACCATTTTGTATGGAGACATACCCATAGGATTTTTATAAGTTGTTCTATAGGCCCAAAGTGCATCATCTAATTTCTTAGACCAATTCTTACGAGACCTCTTGACAGTTTTTTGTAATATCAAATTTATTTCTCTATTGCTAAGTTCAACTTGACCACTAGATTGAGGATGATAGGGTGATGCAATTCTATGGTTAACATCATATTCAACAAGCATCTTACGGAAAGCACCATGAATAAAGTGTGAACCACCGTCAGTCATTAAATATCTAGGGACTCCAAACCTCGAGAAGATAACCTCTTTAAGCATTTTAATGGAGGTGTGGTGATCAGCACTACCAGTTGGAATAGCTTCTACCCACTTAGTGACATAATCAACAGCACCCAAAATATGAGTATACCCGTTAGAGGAAGGAAAAGGTCCCATATAATCAAAACCCCAAACATCAAATGGTTCAACAATAAGTGAATAATTCATAGGCATTTCCTGACACTTACCGATATTGCCAATTCTTTGACATTCATCACAAGACAAGACAAACTTACGGGCATCCTTGAAGAGAGTAGGCCAATAAAAGCCAGATTGCAATACCTTATGAGCAGTTCAATCTCCCGCATGATGTCCTCCATAAGCTTTGGAATGACATTTTCGTAGGATTTGTTCCTGTCATGCTCAGGTACACAACGTTTAATAATACCATCTACTCCTTCTTTCTAAAGATGTTGGTCATCCCAAAGTAATGTCTCAAGTCATAGAAGAATTTTTTTCTTTTGTTGGTATGTGAAGCTAGGTGGTATATATTTAGCGACAATGTAATTAGCATAATCAGCATACCAAGGGGTGTTTTGAGAAACACTTATTTCAGCTAACTGTTCGTCAGGGAAACTATCCTCAATAGATAGTGGGTCATCAAGAATATTTTCTAACCTAGACAAGTTATCAGCTACGGGGTTCTCAGCTCCCTTCCTATCAACGACATGTAAGTCAAATTCTTGAAGCAAGAGAACCCACCTAATGAGTCTAGGTTTAGCATCTTTATTTTCCATAAGATATTTTATAGCAGCATGGTCGGTGTGAACAATAACTTTTGAGTCAACAATGTAGGATCTAAACTTAACACGGGCAAACATGACCGCTAAAAATTCTTTTTCAGTAGTAGCATAATTTCGTTGAGCACTGCCTAGAGTTTTACTAGCATAAATGATAACATTCAATTTCTTATCAACTCTTTGTCCTAGAACAGCACCAACAGCATAATCACTAGCATCACACATAATTTCAAAAGGCAAGTTCCAATCAGGTGGTTGAACGATAGGTGCAGAGGAGTGTTTCAAAGGCTTCCACACAATCATCATCAAAAACAAAAGGAATATCCTTTTGCGAAAGATTAGTAAGAGGCCTAGAAATTTTAGAGAAGTATTTAATGAACCTCCTATAGAAACCAGCATGACCAAGGAAACTTCGAATACATTTAATATCTTTAGGACATGGCATTTTCTCAATTGCATCAACTTTAGCTTTATCCACCTCAATACCTCGTTCAGATATTTTATGCCCCAAGACAATGCCTTCATTAACCATAAAGTGGCACTTCTCCCAATTCAAGACAAGATTAGTTTGTTCACATCTCTACAAAACTCGATCAAGGTTGCTTAAGCAATCATCAAAAGAAGTTCCGTAAACGGAAAAATCATCCATGAAAACCACCACGATATTTTCACAAAAGTCAGAGAATATAGCAGTCTTGCATCTTTGAATGGTAGCAGGTGCATTGCATAAACCAAAAGGCATACATCTATAAGCATAGGTTCCAAAAGGGCAAGTAAAGGTGGTTTTCTCTTGATCGGATTGTGACAAAGGTATTTGAGAGAAACCAGAATATCCGTCTAGGAAGCAAAAGAGTGTGTGCTTAGATAATCTTTCTAGCATTTGATCAATGAAAGGTAGAGGGTAATGATCTTTCCTAGTAGCTTTATTTAATTTTCTAAAATCAATTACCATTCTATAGCCAGTGACAATTCTTTGTGGAATGAGTTCATTTTTATCATTAGGAACAACGGTAATACCTCCTTTCTTAGGGACACAATGAACGGGACTTACCCATCTACTATCAGCAATAGGATAGATTATACCTGCTTCCAGAAGTTTTAATATATCAGTTCTTACCACTTCCTTCATCTTAGGATTCAGTCGTCGTTGGTGATCAACAACGGGTTTAGCATCAGGTTCCATATTAATCTTGTGCTGACATAGAGTGGGACTAATTCCCTTAAGATCATCAAGAGTATATCCAATAGCAGCCCGGTGCTTCCTTAGAACTTTTCATGTTCTGAAAGGTTAGCACTAATAATAACATGATATATCTTTTTCTCATCAAGATAAGCATACTTCAAAGTGTCAGGCAATTGTTTCAATTCAAACACATGATCACCTTTAGGTGGAGGAGGACCTCCAAGAGTTTCAATAGGCAAATTGTGTTTCAGGAGAGGTTGTTGTTCAAAGAAAATTTGATCTATTTCATTTCTTTCACGCAAGTGCATATCATTTTCATGGTCAAGCAGATATTGTTCTAATGGATCAGTAGGAGGCACATCAATAGAAGCAACACCAATTATTTCATCCTTACTAGATAACGCTTTATCACGAGGTTGTCTACTAAACTTGGAAAATTTAAACTCATGAGACACACCACCAAAACTGACACCGACAGTTTGTTTTTCACAATCTATCTTAGCATTGACGGTGCTCAAGAAAGGTCTACCAAAGATAATGGGACAAGAGTCATCTTGGGGGGAACCAAGAACTAGAAAATCAGTAGGATATTTTACTTTCACACAAAAGACTTCAATATCTCTAACAATCCCAAGTGGTGTGATGGTGTCTCTATTAGCAAGTTTAATAGTAACATCAATGTCTTCTATTTTAGCAGGTGCTATTTCATCCATGATTTCTTGGTATAAGGTAAAAGGTATAGCACTCACACTAGCACCCAAATCACATAAACCATGATAACAATGATCTCCTATTTTGACTGAGACAACAGGCATGCCTTCTATGGGTCTATGTTTATCTTTTCCATCGGGTTTAGCAATTCTAGCAGCTTCATCACAGAAGTAGATAACATGCCCATCAATATTTTCTACCAAGAGACCTTTAACCATAGCAACACTAGGTTCTACTTTAATTTGCTCAGGCGGCTTAGATGTTCTTATATTACTCTTAAGAACCACAGTTGATACCTTAGTATGCTCCTTTATCCTAAAAGGGAAAGGTGGTTTTTCAATATAAGCGGTAGGCACAACTGGATCAACATTGTAAATGATGGTTTCTTCTTTAGCTATGACTGGTTCTTTAATTTATTCTTTAATAGGGGATGATATTTAAACCACTTCTCCTTAGGGAGATCAACGTGAGTAGCAAATGCTTCGCAAAAAGAGGCTACTATCGCAGAGTCAAGTCCATATTTAATGCTAAACTTGTGAAAGATATCGGTATTCATAAAAGATTTAACACAATCAAACTCAAGCTTTATACCTGGCCCATTACCTTTGTCGAGTTCCCAATCTTCAGAGTTGCGTTTAATTCTTTCTAAGAGATCCCACTTGAATTCAATAGTCTTCTTCATATAAGAACCAGCACAAGAAGTATCGAGCATGGATTGATCATTATTAGAAAGCCGAGCATAAAAATTCTGAATGATAACTTCTCTCGAAAGGTCATGATTGGGGCATGAATATAGCATTGACTTAAGCCTCCCCCAAGCTAGAGCGATACTTGCCCCCACATCCTTTCTTCCCTGCGTTCTTGGATTTTTTCGGAGCCCAACTTCATCATCTTCCCCCCAATTCCATCACCTATCTGGCCGCTTTTGTTTCTCTCTGTGAGAACTTTCTTGGTTGCAACCCACACTAGGGTTCATTCAAACACTTGTTCACATGCCGAGTGATGAGTGTGAAGAAAACCACTTTGACTGACGAGAAGACAAACGTAGTTCAGCTGTGTGGGGGCCTGGGCATTCAATTGAGGGGTAAAGGTAGTTTCCCTTCGATGACTTTCCCGGACACTGTTAAGGGTTGGAAGTCGACTTGGTTTTGCTGTGTGGACATCCCAGTCGGAGAGGGTCAGTCAGGTCTCCCACCTTATTCGGCCGAACGCATTTGGCGACTCCCTAAGTTGACCGTGTCCAAGGAGGAGAGAGTAGACGTAGATATCCTTGTGATTGTGCTGGTATCCCTCATGAACCAGGGCATCAATTGACTGGACCTGCTAGAGGTCTTCTTCCAGAGAAGGATCCAGCCGTTGCAGGCCAGAGCCCACCCTATGTGGTAGTACTCGAGTCCGGATGACCCTACGCGTATGCACCCGGAGGAGCTTAGTGAGGAGGCCGTGGCGAACAAACTCAAGGCCATCACCCAGCTCGAGATAACCACAGAGGCACGAGGCATGTGCCTCTGTACTCGATGGAGAATCTGACGAATGAGGTAAATTCCGAGTGCCATTATTATTTCCGAGTGGTGCAGCCTTCATTTATCAAATCTTGATTGATGTAACTATTATTCTGACAGGGCTTCACGGGCCTGGTGAGCTTGATCCCTGCCGGTAACCACGCTCCTGCTGACGTGGCAAGCGACAACGAGCGCCATGACGACTCAGACGAAGAGGGGGATTATGTGGAAGACAGTGAAGACAAAGGAGACGAGAAGGAGTCGGAACCAGGGGACGAGGCGGAGTCTTCTCCTTCAGAGGAGGTCCTTCCCGAGCCACGCGAGAAGGCGTGCCAGGACCCTAGGGTCCGTGGAGGCAACACAGGGGGGCCGAGCACCGCCAAGCCCTCTGTAGTTATTCCTTCTACTCAGACTTCAAAGCGTGGGCGTGCCGATCCTGCTCTATCCCCAGAGAAGAGCACCAAACAGCCGAAGATCACTTCCAGCAAACCTCGGAAGGCGGTTCTGCCCAAGACCAAGATGAACGTGCCGGTGGATTCTGCGTAACTACCATCGCTCTCACTATCACTCCAAATGACTGACCGAATGAGATAACATTCCGAGTGATTCTTCTGCAGGGCTGACACGTCGACTGCTTCACTAGAGAAGGACAAGGGCGAGGTCGACGCCGCGACTTCAAAAGGTAACACTCAATTCTGATCGTATATGATCTTTGAACTCTTCATTTCCTCCTTGGACTTATTCTTGAATGATCTTCGAATATTTGCAAAACCACGCGAAGTGATTGAGATCGATGTGGACGATCGGGTCGACCCACCGAATCTTACCACCAATGTGGATGTCGTAATGCGGGACGTCTCGCCTGTTCAAGCGCCAGCACCAGCTAGGGGGGCGGATCAACACTCGGAATGTGTCGTGGTTTTATCACGGCAAATGTCCTAGTGCAAGGACTTAGGGGTGAAGCCATCGCTACGGCGGTTAACTCGAAGGGGTTGATTGGGACGAAAGACACAGGTTTACCCAGGTTTGGCCCCTCTCGAAGGAGGTAATAGCCTACGTCCTGCTTTGAGTTATATTGTTTGGATATCGATTACAAGGGAGCGGATTCGCTTGACCTAGTACTCGATCAAAGGTTTCATGGCCTAAGCCGCCCAGGGAACCCGCCTTTATATACACGGGTCGAGGCTCTAGGCTTACAAGAGTCCGGGCCGGGTTACATCTAGTAACCGACCTTATCTCTAACTATCCTTGCCTTGTCTGGCAAGCCGTCTCCCGGCGGCTTACACCTCTGGGTCACATGTTGCCTTCCGGCTCTGGGCCTCCGCTAGGCCCGTCTGGCGAGTCACTTCCGGGCCTTGTCTTGATCTTCCAACCTGCTTAAGGCCTCATTGTTAAGCCGCCAACTTCATGACCCGGCCCCTCCTGGGCAGGTCTCACCACGGGGTTATATCCCCAACATTAGGCCCCAGATTGATTTGAACCTGTTCATGTCAATCTTCAAGTCTTTCCGGTTGGCGAGTCTTGTGTCCTTCATAATCACTTGCCCTGAGATAAATCTTCATGACCCGCCATGTGAAAATGGATGACGTCATCTCCGATAAATCCAAAAGATCTTAATGACATCACAACGGTTCTTTGCATTAACCGGTCAACCCGAGAATTGAGGCGTTTTCTTGGTCAATTATCATTTTGTCTCCTCGATTCCCGTGCCAGACTGTTGCTGTTCCATCCCCCTTATAAATAGGTGGGGGGTCCCATCCTTTTCACTTTCCCCCCTGCCGTTGCTTCTCTCTTTTTCTTCCTCCCGACGCTCGTGCGACTAAAGCTCCACCGCGCCGTCCGGACCTCGCCGTCATCCTCAACAAGGCCGCTGCATTGCCCTGACTGTGTCCAGAATTCGCCGACGCGCGCCCGCATCTCCTGCACCTGTCAGGTTCCATCTTCTTCGCTTTCTAGATCCGCAATAGTTCCTCGGATTTCTTCGAGCCTGCCGCCGTGTGACACCCTGGATTTTGGCTACAATAATGATTGTAATTAAGCTACAGTGATGACCATGATCAGCAACAAATCATTTCGCTAAATAGGATATGATCAAGTTGAAATTCAAATCTCAATTCAAATTCCACTTCAAAAGCCAATTGAATTTTAATGTGATAAAATAACATTGCAAACAGCAAGAATAAAATGTTGCACACTTGTGATAAATCACAAAACAATTGTTGTTGAGGAAAACAACATCACCAAACATGTGGTGTGGACCCCACCATGCAAAACAGAGCCCAAATGCAATTTGAAAGCACCTTTTAATTCCATGGATAATTGAAACAAATCCCAAAAATGCCCAAAATGTTTATGGCCACACTTAATAATGCAAGGTATTATTTGGAGCAAGTCACCTATTTTTGCAGTAGAGAATTAAAGCTAAAAATAAATAAAATAGAAATAATTAAAATAAAAAGCAAAAGAAAAAGGATAAAAAGAAAAAAAGCCCCACTGCCCTGGGCCTTAGGGCACAGTGGCAGGCCCAGGCCGGCCCAGCGGCCCCCTCGGTCGTCTCCCACCTCTACAGTGGGGCAACCGAGGCGCGCGTGTGCGGCCGAGCTCGTCCCCGCCGGACCAGCTCGCCGGCGATGGACCGGCGGGTATAAGGCCGCCCCCGCGCTCCCGTGCCCCTGCCTGCCCCCCCCCCCTGTAGCCCTAGATCTCATCTGCCCCCCCTCTCTCGCTCTCTGCTCCTCCCTCCGCTCGAGCCCGCGCCGCCGTCGCCATGGCCACCGGCTAGCCGCGGCCGCCGTGCCCTCCTCGCCTCGCCTCCATGCCCACGAGCTCCGCGACGACCGCCCCGTCCATCCCGAGCGCTGAATCGAACCGGGGCGCGCTGCAGCTTCGCCCTGGACCTCTTCTTCCTCCTCGGCTCCGACGAGCCCCGCCGCCAATTCCTCCTCCCCTACGCAGCGTCCGCTCCTCTCCGGGCCTTCCCAACAACGGAGGTGAGCCCCGATCCCTTCCTGCCCCCTCTCCGAGCGCGTTCCAGCCCCGTACCCCCCCCCCTAGCCGCCATGGCCGTGCCTGAGCTCCGCTCGGGCTCGTCGCCGACGGGGCTCCGGTGGCCAAACGGCCCCGGGCTCCTGCCCGTTGCACTCACCACATCCCGTAGATCCCCGCCAGCCTCTCCGTTTGCTCGCTAGCTCGCCGTAGCTCCGTTTCCCCCGAGCTCCCGTATGCGCCGCCGCCTCCGCTCGTCGCCGGCACCGTTTCCGGCCAAGTCCGGTTGTGCCACCTCCACCACTCGACGTGGCGTCGAGTGGCTGTTCGAACGCACCCAGCCGCGCGCCAAACGGCGCCCTGTAAACGAATTCCGACGAGAGCCGAGGCTCTCCGTCGCGTTTCGGCATCGCCAGCAGCGAGACGCCGGCCACTACCGACGTGGCCAGGCCGGGGCCATTGCCAGGGTCACTGACCCGCGGGCCCCGAGCCTCTAGTTGACCGGTTGACCTGGTCAACCTGCTGACTGGGCTGGGTCCAGTCAATGACAGGTGGGGCCCGACCCCCCCTGTGTATGACAAGTGGGCCACCCTTGTCAGTAGACTGATTAGGTAATTAGATTAATAAAAATGATTAATTATCCCTAATGGCTCACTGACAGATGGACCCCCCTACTAATTAAACCTAATTAGATTAATTTAACACTGGTTTAAATATGAGTCTATGACAGGTGGGGCCCACTAGTCAGGTTTGACCAGTCAGCCCCACTATTGAATGCTGACGCCATCAATGCATCATGATGACGTCACCCCCACACTGTTCTGGATAATGTTGATTTAAATAATTAAATAAATTCCAGAAATTAATAAAAACTTTAGAAAATCATATCTTTTAAACCGTAACTCGGATGAAAATAATTTATATATGTAAAATGATCAGAAAAATATGAGGATTCTGAATATGTAATCAAAATGCCTGTCCAACACTCCTAGCTAGGTGAACATGCAACCTTTTGCCTGTTTCAGATAAATGAATAGTGCATGACTTTAATAAAATAATTCCAAATAAATTCCTAAAATAATTAAAACACTTAGATAGTCAATATATCCCCCTAGCGCTGCATATTGCCATGTCATGCATCGTGTTGCATCTGTTTGCTTTATATTTATCGTTTCTCCCCCCTCTTCTTACCGGTAGACCCCGAGACTGACGGTGCTGCCGGGTACGACTACACCGTTGATGATCAGGCTTTTGCCGCAGAGCAGCAAGGCAAGCAACCCCCCTTGAGCATTCCGATATCGCCCATTCCTTTCCCTCTTATTCTTGCATTAGATTTTGCTACCGTATTAGTTAGCTCCTATTCTGATGCATAGCCTGTTTTTGATAAACTGCTACTATACCTGCAATCATATCAACTGCTTAGTATAGGTTGATCAATGAATCCCCAGTGACCCCTTAGTCCCAGTTGCCCCTGCTTCTTCATCGACGACTCGACGACCCGATGACTCGAAGACTCGAAGACTCGGTCAACCGACCGACAAGCCAGGCCCCTCACATCACCGCACTTACCTTAGTTGTACGACTCTGTAGCGCTACCATCGAGTACCGAGGGTGACACCTCGTGAAGTACTCATGATGCTAGCTCTGTAGTGCAGCTAGTCGGTCGTGGTTATCGAGGGTGATTCCTCCTTCACCACTCCCGACGATGACTCTGTCGTGCAACCCCTCAAGTGTGGTACCCTCGAGGTTGATTCCTCTAAGTCCACCTTGACGGTTTCATCGAGCGGGACCCTTTGAGGGTGATTCCTCAGGTTCCGTCTTGATGATTTATACACACAGTTACTATGACCTGGTTACTGAAACATGTTGGTGATGGGTCGGCCCTGAGGGGTACCCTAGGTTTGATGATGATGAGGCGTGGATGGGCAGGAGAGGCCCTTGCCACACATCCTCGAGACGGGGCGATGGGACCGCAATTTATGGGTCGCGCTTGCCCCGCATTAATAAAATGTTAATGGATTGGGTATTTGATCTGAGTTGGGTCGTTGGCCTTAATTACGCACTAACCTTCACGTGGGGAAGTTATGGGTACTCAGCGTCGTGGTATCAGCCGAAGCTATTCGGACGTCAGGAATGGAGTGGTGCGCGTCCGAGTGGTCCGCAATGGCATCGCGCTTGTTACTAAGGGGTGCTAGGACTGACCTCGGTCGCGTTCGCATCGTGCAAGAGTGCAAGGGCAAGTGGGCCCACGAACCTGCGCGCTTAGGATTTAGACCGGCGGGCTGGCCTCTTCGTTGAGCCTAGGTGGGGCGACGACGTGCTGATATCCCGAGGCCGGGCATGATCCAGGAAAGTGTGTCCGGCCGGAGGTGATTCAGGCGTGTTGGGGAATATGTGGTGCACCCCTGCAGGGATGAATAATCTATTCGAATAGCCGTGTCCACGGTAACAGGACGACTTTGAGTTGTGCCTTGACCTTATACAACTATAATTGTGATTTAATTTGGAATGAATGTTGGCTCCGAGATTGCTTCCTCGCAGGGAGTCGAGGAAGAATCTCTGGGCGTGGTTACTTAATTAAAATTGCTACAATAATATGACTATATGTGAGATACCAATCTGCACTCTTCTAATGCTGCAAGATGTTGAAGATGCTAGTCTTCGATAGGACTAGGCCTTCCCCCTACTCTTGCTTTCTGCAGTCAGTCCAAATATAACCCCACTCCTTGATACTGGTGCATACTTAGCATAGTTCTGATGTCAGTCTTGCGAGTACTTTGGATGAGTACTCACCGCTGCTTTGCTTTCTCTTTCCCCCTCGATACGATACTGCGTTCATACGACGGAGCCCAGGAGATGGAGTACGCCGGAGACGACTACTACACCGCCACTGGAGCCTACTACTACGTGGAGAATGCCGACGCTCAGGAGTAGTTGGGAGGTTCCCAGGCAGGAGGCCTCGCCTCTTTCGATCCGCTGCTTATGTTTGTGCTAGCCTTCTTAAGGCAAAACTTGTTTAACTTATGTTTGTACTCAGATATTATTTGCTTCCGCTGACTCGTGCTTGTCGAGCTTTGTATTCAAGCCCTCGAGGCCCCTGGTTTGTAATATGAAGCTGTATGACTTTAATTTGTGTCTAGTGTTGTGTTGTGATATCGATTAATGAGTCCCTAATCTTGGTCGTACGCATTGCGTGATTGATTAGCGTATGGTCGAGAATGGGGGCGTCACAAGTTGGTATCAGAGCCAACTGCCTGTAGGTAGCCCCCTTTCCAACTCCTTGGCCGAAGTTGAGTCTAGTACTTGAAAAACTTTAGTAACATGGTTGTGTGGCTTACGGGCCCACATCTCAATCGGGTGGTATTAGGATCTTTTATTCCTCGTCTATACTCTGGGTTCTGATCTCTCTTCTCTTTCGGGTTAAAGATTTTATTAACTCTAACTCTAGGTTCTCGTAACTACTCCTACCGGAGAGCCCCTCATTTCAGGCGATGGCTCGATTCATCAGAAGACTCCGAAGATACTCTCCGATGTTCTCTCGAGGACTTGTGTCCATCGCTTTTGCGATTCCCTCCACCGTCAACCCCCCCTCCGAATAATTCCTCTCACTTACTAGGGATTCGTTCGTCATCAGTTGTCATGGGTTTCACAAAATCCTTCGAATTGCTATTCGATCTTCCAAATCCTCAATAGCCTTTGACTCTTGACCTTTCTCTCCTGCTTGCATTATGGTTAATTCCATATGTCTAGCAATATTCATTAAATCCTTGGTGGTTGTCATTTGATTTTATTGATTCAACCTGTGTGCGGATGCACGCAGTCATCAGTTGTTTCTCATAAATTATATGTCCGGCTCAGACGTCTTTCCAAACATGAGTTGGTTCTCGACAAATCAACTTTGATTGATTGTCCATCTAAGTCCATTCATCTTACTTGTATTTGATCGGAGCATCCGATTCTGATACACCAATTGGGAAATCTTAATTCCTTGGTTATTTAAGCATCGATTTAATTGGATGTTCTATATTCTGATGCCTTGCATTCTTTCTTCCACTAGTTGAGTTCCGATACTCACATCAGATTCCTTTGTGGGATGCCAAGACCATTGTTGGGTTATTATCCGACAGCATCCTTCACATTCAAAATCCTTGTGAGTTCTTCCCCTGATGCATGATGCCATTGGTAAATTGTGTCTTCTCCCTCTAATAAGTTGTATCCTATGCTTTTGTCAGCCATGCTCTATTGTCAAGCATGTGTTAATTACTCTTGAAGCTTGTGGTATATGTTCCTAAGATACCCCGAGGGGTTGAACCTATGCTTTCCTTAATCCGTGTGAACTCGAGAGTTTTCACGAGTCCTACTCTTCTGGTGTTTTGCCGGATAATCTTTCAAAGCTACAACCTGATTTGACACTTTACAACCGTGGTTCCGACCATGTTGTTCTACTTTGATTTCATTCTCAGACAAGTAAAGTGCTTGTCTCCCACAGATCAATACACTAGTCTAATCTCTATTATGATCTACCTCCGAGTATTAACCCTGGTATTTTGATAAATATCACGGAGCTTTATAGCTTATTATAAGCTTCTCATCAGCTATGTTTTCCTTCACTGATTCTAGTTTCCTCGTGTTCTGAGTTGTTGGACACTCAAGGACACCGATAATTGAATCGAGTCCGCATTGCGATTCAACAACTCTTAGTAATCTTCTTTGCTTATGAGTTTGTGCTCGATCATGTCTTTCCAAGCTGTTTGGCTACATCATCATCGTCATGCTAAGGCTTGACCATGCTATTTATATCCTTCATCCCCGGAACACAATTCCAACAGTGCTCTAAGCTTACATCGAGTTTGCAACGTCATGTTGGTTGTCTTGAAGGCAATTTCGACTCTGAGCTAGCACTCTAAACTGTGGTTCCGACCACCCTTCGCTTCATCATTTCTTTGCTTGATGTCGTCGCTGATCGATTACATCTTCAAGAGACTTCTCGGCAAATGTGTCGTGATCCTCATCAGCATTCTGGGCTCTTCCAGGATATCAATTAAATTCATGATGAGAGTAGCATCCTTGTCCGTGGTAATTGGTGTTGTCGTTGGCGACATCCTTGCCATCACCTTTTCATTTCTTTGTTCCCGTGTTGTTTCTAACCGGAATACTGACAAATGGAATGTGATGTGTAAATTCAATACTTATGGCATACCAACTCTATCACCTTGGAGTTAATGAGCAATAAGCCCATTCTTAGTGTATTGACTGTTGAGTCAGCACTCTAACATTGGTCGTGCTACTTAGTCTGTATTTCGGGTGCACCTATCGATTAATGTTTAATTGTGGATGTTTCCCTCGGGCATACCTCAATATACCATCTGGTTTTGTTCACTCAATCGTGGAGGTCCTTCTTTGTGGGGATCTCAACGAATTGTTACTGAGCCCACCAGCCACATCCTCCTCTCCCTCGTGGTTCATGATGAACATTTAAGTTAGTGTTGGAAACCTTGAAAGCATTATCTTTGTGCCTAGTTCATGAAGAATATGTTTGATAAAAGAAGTGTTTTTCTATAAGCTCACGTGCATTTTTGCCACCATGCTTATGGGAAAATTTTGTCTCGCTTCCTCTGGAATCGTTCCAATTCATTCAGGCATGTGCGGAGTATTCTATGGTTTGATAGATTTGCTACCTTCACTCCATATGTATTTCCTAGCACGCCAGGCCACTGATTGATTTGATTTGTCCTAGTCCAGACATACACATGGTACTTTGATATCCTCTGTGATGGTCCCCAATCAGAACTTGATTGCCCTCCATTCTAGAAACTTCCATGTGGGCACGAATGTCTTGACCTTGTGTTCAGATGTCTTGTAGTCTAGCTAATGATTCAAGTCTTGCTTCTGTCGTTCATTCCGAGGTTCTTGCAGCATCATCTCATAGATCTGTGTTGCACCCTCTTTCTTCTCAGGCCTGCTGAATCTGAGGTATCCTGACACCAATCGGATCTGAGGATTGGGACCATTTCCAAGAATTATAACTTTTGTCCTTATATAACCCGGTAAGGTGATGACATGCCTAGCACACCTGGCTGGAGGGACCTATTGTTATAGTATCTTGTTCAGCAAGATCTTCCTTGAGGAAATGATAAGACTTATTATATAAGTTCCTACTGGATCCTCTGTGTATCCAAACTCCATCCTTTACTCGAAACACCATATCATTGCTATCTCGAAGCATGGATGTGGTATATCGATCATCAAAAGGAATAATGTAAGCTCAATGCTAATTGTTTCTTGATAAATTATCCAAACCCCATTGTATGGGCATGTCATGGATTTTCCTCGCCCCTTTTTCCAAAATGGTTATCTACTTGCTATTCTATCATGTATCTCATGCTCTGTTTTTCCTTGGGAAAGATATACTCCTAAAACTTGAGTATAACCACCTTTTTTTTCTTTCCATTGGTCTGTTTAATGTGATAAACACATTTTCCTTTCCATTGGTCTGTTTAATGTGATTAACACATTTTCCTTTCCATGGGTCTGGTTGATCTAATAATCACATTTTCCTTTCCATTGGTCTGTTTAACCTTTCTTGAGATTATATGATCTAAGCAGTAATAATTCTCTGCTTAGGTAGACACCTCGGTGAACAAGTCTGCCAGTAAGATCCTGTTACTATTGTTGATAACATTCCGGTAACCGCCGGTGGACGAGAACTTTGCCTATTGGTCCGCCTCGTTTCAACGAGCAGGAAAATGGTTCTATTCGTCCCCCGCCCATGGTACCGATGTTGTTGTCGACTTAACTGACAAGCTTTCCTCTGACAGGTCTTGCCATCATGACCGTGCAAGATGTCACCGCTTTTCCTGCTCCTATCCCATGTGGTGGTCCCATAAACAACAGTTCCACAGGATCGAAACCTGACTCTCCTGTACAACTTTGTTTCCAAAGTACCCTTTGCACTTGGCTTTGTATGTGACTCCCCAGCCATCGTCCAGGGGATGATCTATTCTAATATCAGAAGCAATAATTATTTTCGTTGCTCTGAACCCCCTTTTCACCTTCTGTTTGGGCATTGAATGATTGTCTACCCGTTTGAAACTTTTACACCGTCGCATTTTGCTCTTAGTGATTCCTCGAGTCTTAACTTGAGAAATAAATCTTGTGTTCCTCCCTGAGTTCGTCGCCAGATGCCCAGCTTTGTTAAGATTCGTTCTTCCAGAGTTTTCCCTCTAATCTCATTCGTAGGACGATGAAGATCCCGAAGAAAGGATGACGACTTCATCATGATGACCTGAAGCAGAAAGATGAATATATCAACTTCTTCGAGAAGAACAACAAAGACGAGAAGATCCGTTAGAACTTCGTAACCAGAACTTTTCCCTTACCCTACCTCTTAAGTAGGGGAGAGTTGTGACACCCTGGATTTTGGCTACAGTAATGATTGTAATTAAGCTACAGTGATGACCATGATCAGCAACAAATCATTTTGCTAAATAGGATATGATCAAGTTGAAATTCAAATCTCAATTCAAATTCCACTTCAAAAGCCAATTGAATTTTAATGTGATAAAATAACATTGCAAACAGCAAGAATAAAATGTTGCACACTTGTGATAAATCACAAAACAATTGTTGTTGAGGAAAACAACATCACCAAACATGTGGTGTGGACCCCACCATGCAAAACAGAGCCCAAATGCAATTTAAAAGCACCTTTTAATTCCACGGATAATTGGAACAGATCCCAAAAATGCCCAAAATGTTTATGGCCACACTTAATAATGCAAGGTATTATTTTGAGCAAGTCACCTATTTTTGCAGCAGAGAATTAAAGCTAAAAATAAATAAAACAGAAATAATTAAAAGAAAAAGCAAAAGAAAAAGGATAAAAAGAAAAAAAGCCCCACTGCCCTGGGCCTTAGGCCACAGTGGCAGGCCCAGGCCAGCCCAGTGGCCCCCTCGGTCGTCTCCCACCTCTAAAGTGGGGCGACCGAGGCGCGCGTGTGCGGCCGAGCTCGTCCCCGCCGGACCAGCTCGCCGGCGATGGACCGGCGGGTATAAGGCCGCCCCCGCGCTCCCATGCCCCTACCTGCCCCCCTGTAGCCCTAGATCTCACCTGCCCCCCTCTCTCGCTCTCTGCTCCTCCCTCCGCTCGAGCCCGTGCCGCCGTCGCCATGGCCACCGGCTAGCCGCGGCCGCCGTGCCCTCCTCGCCTCGCCTCCACGCCCACGAGCTCCGCGACGACCGCCCCGTCCATCCCGAGCGATGAATCGAACCGGACCTCTTCTTCCTCCTCGGCTCCGACGAGCCCCGCCGCCAATTCCTCCTCCCCTGCGCAGCGTCCGCTCCTCCCCGGGCCTGCCCAGCAACGGAGGTGAGCCCCGGTCCCTTCCTTCCCCCTCTCCGAGCGCGTTTCAGCCCCGTACCCCCCCTAGCCGCCATGGCCGCGCCTGAGCTCCGCTCGGGCTCGTCGCCGACGGGGCTCCGGTGGCCAAACGGCCCCGGACACCTGCCCGTTGCACTCACCGCACCCCGTAGATCCCCCCCAGCCTCTCCTTTTGCTCGCTAGCTCGCCGTAGCTCCGTTTCCCCCGAGCTCCCGTACGCGCCGCCGCCTCCGCTCGTCGCCGGCGCCGTTTCCGGCCAAGTCCGGCTGTGCCACCGCCACCACTCGACGCGGCGTCGAGTGGCCGTTCGAACGCACCCAGCCGCGCGCCAAACGGTGCCCTGTAAACGAATTCCGACGAGAGCCGAGGCTCTCCGTCGCGTTTCGGCGTCGCTGGCGGCGAGACGCCGGCCACCGCCGATGTGGCCAGGCCGGGGCCACTGCCAGGGTCACTGACCCGCGGGCCCCGAGCCTCTGGTTGACCGGTTGACCTGGTCAACCTACTGACTGGGCTGGGTCCAGTCAATGACAGGTGGGGCCCGACCCCCCCTGTGTATGACAAGTGGGCCACCCTTGTCATTAGACTGATTAGGTAATTAGATTAATAAAAATGATTAATTATCCCTAATGGCTCACTGACAGATGGACCCCCCCTGCTAATTAAACCTAATTAGATTAATTTAACACTGGTTTAAATATGAGTCGATGACAGGTGGGGCCCACTGGTCAGGTTTGACCAGTCAGCCCCACTGTTGACTGCTGATGCCATCAATGCATCATGATGACGTCACCCCCACACTGTTCTGGATAATGTTGATTTAAGTAATTAAATAAATTCCAGAAATTAATAAAAACTTTAGAAAATCATATCTTTTAAACTGTAACTCGGATGAAAATAATTTATATATGTAAAATGATCAGAAACATGTGAGGATTCTGAATATATAATCAAAATACTTGTCCAACACTCCTAGCTAGGTGAACATGCAACCTTTTGCGTGTTTCAGATAAATGAATAGTGCATGACTTTAATAAAATAATTCCAAATAAATTCCTAAAATAATTAAAACACTTAGATAGTCAATATATCCCCCTAGCCCTGCATATTGCCATGTCATGCATCGTGTTGCATCTGTTTGCTTTATATTTATTGTTTCTCCCCCCTCTTCTTACCGGTAGACCCCGAGACTGACGGTGCTGCCGGGTACGACTACACCGTTGACGATCAGGCTTTTGCCGCAGAGTAGCAAGGCAAGCAACCCCCCCTTGAGCATTCCGATATCGCCCGTTCCTTTCCCTCTTATTCTTGCATTAGATTTTGCTACCGTATTAGTTAGCTCCTATTCTGATGCATAGCCTGTTTTTGATAAACTACTACTATACCTGCAATCATATCAACTGCTTAGTATAGGTTGATCAATGAATCCCCAGTGACCCCTTAGTCCCAGTTGCCCCTGCTTCTTCATCGATGACTCGACGACCCGAAGACTCGAAGACTCGGTCAACCGACCGACAAGCCAGGCCCCTCACATCACCGCACTTACCTTAGTTGTACGACTCTGCAGCGCTACCATCGAGTACCGAGGGTGATACCTCGTGAAGTACTCATGATGTTAGCTCTGTAGTGCAGCTAGTCGGTCATGGTTATCGAGGGTGATTCCTCCTTCACCACTCCTGATGATGACTCTGTCGTCCAACCCCACAAGTGTAGTACCCTCGAGGGTTATTCCTCTAAGTCCACCTTGACGGTTTCATCGAGCGGGACCCTTTGAGGGTGATTCCTCAGGTTCCGTCTTGATGATTTATACACACAGTTACTATGACCTGGTTACTGAAACATGTTGGTGATGGGTCGGCCCTGAGGGGTACCCATGGTTTGATGATGATGAGGCGTGGACGGGCAGGAGAGGCCCTTGCCACACATCCTCGAGACGGGGCGACGGGACCGCAATTTATGGGTCGCGCTTTCCCTGCATTAATAAAATGTTAATGGATTGGGTATTTGATCTGAGTTGGGTCGTTGGCCTTAATTACGCACTAACCTTCGCATGGGGAAGTTATGGGTACTCAGCGCCGTGGTATCAGCCGAAGCTCTTCGGACGTCAGCAATGGAGTGGTGCGCGCCCGAGTGGTCCGCAACGGCATCGTGCTTGTTACTAAGGGGTGCTAGGACTGACGTCGGCCGCGTTCGCATCATGCAGGAGTGCAAGGGCAAGTGGGCCCACGAACCTGCGCGCTTAGGATTTAGACCGGCGGGTTGGCCTCTTCATTGAGCCTAGGTGGGGCGACGACGTGCTGATATCCCGAGGCCGGGCATGACCCAGGAAAGTGTGTCCGGCCGGAGGTGATTCAGGCTTGTTGCGGAATATGTGGTGCACCCCTGCAGGGATGAATAATCTATTCGAATAGCCGTGTCCACGGTAACAGGACGACTTGGAGTTGTGCCTTGACCTTATACAACTATAATTGTGATTTAATTTGGAATGAATGTTGGCTCCGAGATTGCTTCCTCGCAGGAAGTCGAGGAAGAATCTCTGGGAGTGTTTACTTAATTAAAATTGCGACAATAATATGACTATATGTGAGATACCAATCTGCACTCTTCTAATGTTTCAAGATGTTGAAGATGCTAGTCTTCGATAGGACTAGGCCTTCCCCCTACTCTTGCTTTCTGCAGTCAGTCCAGATATAACCCCACTCCTTGATACTGGTGCATACTTAGCATAGTTCTGTTGTCAGTCTTGCGAGTACTTTGGATGAGTACTCACCACTGCTTTGCTTTCTCTTTCCCCCTCGATACGATACTGCGTTCAGACGACGGAGCCCAGGAGATGGAGTACGCCAGAGACGACTACTACACCACCGCTGGAGCCTACTACTACGTGGAGAATGCCGACGCTCAGGAGTAGTTAGGAGGTTCCCAGGCAGGAGGCCTCGCCTCTTTCGATCCGCTGCTTATGTTTGTGCTTGCCTTCTTAAGGCAATACTTGTTTAACTTATGTATGTACTCAGATATTATTTGCTTCCGCTGACTCGTGCTTGTCGAGCTTTGTATTCGAGCCCTCGAGGCCCCTGGCTTGTAATATGAAGTTGTATGACTTTAATTTGTGTCTAGTGTTGTGTTGTGATATCGATTAGTGAGTCCCTAATCTTGGTCGTACGCATTGCGTGATTGATTAGCGTACGGTCGAGAATGGTGGCGTCACACGCCGTTCGTCGGAGCACCGGCTATAGATCATAAAGGAAACACTCCTCCCCGGCTCCGAGACCATAGCAAGAAATGCGCAAATGCTTAGCACCTATTCCGCACTCAGCGTAGATCGTTTCTTCACCAGAATCCTTATACAATCTTGCCTGTTCTTCGCTGTTGTTTTTAGGTTTAGGAAATATTTTCCTTTTATCTTCGTCCGTAGATCTTGGAATGGTAACTGTAGTCGGTGGAACCTGTTTGTCCACACTTAGCAATATTTTCAACATTTACTGTCTATTTGACTCGCCGTCGTGCTGCCGGCTCTCCCTGGCAAGATATAATCATGTTTCATACTTGTAGTTAGCGGCGGCTTATAGCTTTATAATGACCCGCCAGGTAGTGTCATCGTCTTAGATTCATAGCTTTTTTGGTCATGCAGCGTTTTTAACCCGCCATGTTTCCATGCTTTTGCACAGTCTTTTTAACCCGCCGTCATGGCTAAGGCCCCCGCTTCCTACGATTGGGTAGGCTCTGGGGTTACCGAGGAAATACTCAATGATTTTGTAGTCATGGGAGTTTTGCCGGCTCAGGATGTTATCCATTGGCGGGTTCCTGGCAATGAAGTCACTCCCGAACCCAAAGATGGGGAAGTTATTGTCTTCACAGATCATCTTCTCCGTGGCTTCTCACCGCCCGGATCAAAAAAAAGTCGGGACGCCCTGCACATCTACAAGCTGCATCCTCAAGACATTGGCCCCAACTCTGTCACCAATTTGTGCCAGTTTCAAATTTTCTGTGAGGCCTACCTGCAAGAAGAGCCGTCTATTGACCTCTTTAGGGATTATTTCTATATCAACCGCCAAACGGAAATTGCGGATGGACCAAGCCTTGAACTTGGGGGTGTTTCCATTCAGAGAAGGTGGGACGTATCCTTTCCTTTGGCGATTCCACCTAGTCATCCCAAGGACTGGAATCAGACCTGGTTCTATTGCAAAGATACTTCCCCAGAAGGAGAAAATCCACTACCGGGTTATCGTCCTTACCAGCTCACCACCGACACCGAGCTCCCAGACCGGATGTCTGCCATAGAGCGCGCCTAATACGCTCCAACATTTTCAAAGATTAGAGCCTTGTTGGCTAACGGGCTGACAGGCATTGATCTAACCCGCTGCTGGGTTTCATGGAGAATTCTACCGCTGAGCCGCCGTAATGGCTTAATGTGTCAATACACTGGTGAAGTGAATGACCCCCAGCGCTTCAACCAGACACCACTGACAGACAAGGACCTTAATGCAATCGTCAAATCACTGCTGGGAGGGCCGCAAGAAGTTTGCAACATGACGGGGTTAAGCCCCTTTTATGCTCTGAACCCAGCTCCTGAGGTAAGACTTTATTTTGACCTTTCACTCTTTCCCTTCAGGTTTCCCACTTTACCTTATTCAACCTCTCTGCCAATGCATTTATTATACGCAGGCCGACTCTTCTTTCTGGAACAAAAGACTAACCTCCACCTCCAAGAAGAAGAAAAGCAAGGCAACCAAAGCCCAAGCTCTGGCTCGTAAAAAGAAACCGTCGGCTCAGGACCTGCTCGAGCTGGATGACTCGAAGGTAGAACTTGACTCTCTTGGCCTTCTTTTCATGCAACTTATTGATGCTGACTCCTCTCAGGCTGATGCGGAGACAAGCCAAGCCGGCGTAGCAGAGGTAACTACTATCTCCTCCGACTCAGAACCCTTGACAAGAGAGAAAATACAGCGGGTCATCCGGAATGTAAAGTTTTCACACCCCCTTGCTCACTTGGATCCCAACTTTCTTTTGAAGAAGTAGCAACACGACTCCAGGCGTCAGACCCAGAGCGGCGGCTTTGAAGATCTAGTGGCCGGTTTACCTGACGCTCCGGCTCCGCGGATACGTCATAATGAGGTAACTCATACTTTTGTTTGTATTTCTTCTGCCTGCTAGCCTTATGCAATAAGACTGATCATACTGCTTAACTTTAATGTCTTCAGGACACTCCTCCTTCCTCTGGTGACTCAACTGCTTCCAAGCTGCCACCTCTTGTTATCAACCCAGGGTAATTTTCATCTTTGCATCCAACATTGATTGCTAACTCTTTATCCTCATATAATCTTATCGTGAAATCTTTTGTTCACAGGGCACAAGCCAAGAAGAAGAAACTAAGCGGGTCATCTGCCAATCCCGACATTCCAGAGCCGGAGAACCCAAAGCTTAGCACTCCTGAAGTTCAGGTCGAGCCCTCGGAAGCTGACCAAGGCGCCCATGACGACACTCCCCAGCCCCCTGAGCCGGCGGATGCCGATGTTATGATTCCTGAAGCTAATCTGGAGACGTATCCTAAGCCGCTCAGCCCCTTGCCTACAACTGCTGATATGACTTCTCATGAGGAAGAGGTTACTATCACCGGGACGGCTTTCACAGCTCCAGCTCCTTCCAACGTGCTGACCAAACACATCAGCAAGGATGAGGCACCTTCACCTGAGAAGGGGAAGGCTAAGCTTGATCTGCCCAATCTAGAGAAGCTTACAGCTGATGAATTGCACTCTGGCTATCTAAGCTGCCTTGCCGCAAGCCGGGACATGGAGGCCAACTTAGTTGGCATGATTAAGAGGAAATATGAGGTACTCAACTTTTCTACTCTCCGTATATCCTTATTTAGCCCCCAAGAGCTGGCTTATTTTCTCGAAGATAAGCCTGGTCTTCAGTAATATGTTGATTTCAACAGACCAACATGTAGCCCCCAAGGGTCGGGTCCTTATGTAAATAATGAGCCGACACTTGCTGCATTGATAGAAACAAAATTGCCAAGTGTAGCCCCCAAGGGCCGGGTCATTATGTAAATAATGAGCCGGGACTTTTTGTAGATTCAATCATATAAACTTGAGTAGCAATGCGTGAAGATGATCCGGGTCTTATTTATACTGTAGACTTTGAGAGAACTGATACACATTAGCCCCCAAGTGTCAAGTATATTGCTTGCAATCTGCTTGAGACTTGTAACAACCCTCTGCAGTACCTCCAAGTACTATTATAAACTGGACTGGCGGCTTAAAATTGATAAATTTGCTGTGGATAATTTGTCTTGTGCAGGAGGCTTTAAATGTGGCCGAGTCTAGTATGGCCGATCTTAGGAAGAACCTGGCAGTGCAAGAAGACGCCCGAGCTGAAGCTGACACAAAGTGGCGGCTCTCCTTGGCAAAACTGGAAAAAATCAAGGCAGACTTTGAGGCATACAAACAATCTGCTGAAGCCAACCAAGCCGCCTTGACCAAACGTGCAGAGGACGCCGAGGGCCGACTTAAGCCTGTTACCGAAGAACTGTCCAGCTTGAAACGCCATATAGCCCGAATGACTGAAGCTGTCTTTGGTAAGCATTGCTGACTATGTTATGAGTATTCTTTTTCAAATATCCTTATAGAGACTCGCCCGGCGACTTACAAATTTTATCTGTTTGCAGGCCAACGAACTCGCCAGCTTCCGGATGACAGCTTGCTGAAACTGAAGGCTTTATATGTCTTCACTGAACAGCTGTACGCTGGAAGCCTTTTCACCATCAGGGTTGTTTTTGGTGAAAAAGGGGTTCAAAAGCTGATCAAGGATGTGCTGAAGTTCCTCTCCACCATCCCCAAGCATTTTGAAGAGATGAAGAAATCAGCCGCCCACAAGGGCGCAATATCTGCTTTAAGTCGGGCTTTGGCATATGCGCTGGAGCTTAACCCGGAGGAGATGGTGGGAGGTTTCCCGCAGCTGAAGGCCAACGGGTCAAAATTCACTCAAGATGACTACGCTCGTTGCTTCAGAGCGTCTCGAGTATTGGCCAGCCAATTAGCCGCAGAAGCTGATTTGAAGACATATCAGGCGGCTTATGATGACAACAACGCGCAAGTCCGAGCACCCACATTTGAGCCGAAGGACCTGACTCCTCAACGTCGTAAGCACATCTTTGCCCCTGATGTTGACCCGTCTCCAATCTTGCATGACGAAGCTGAATTTGAAGCTTTAATCAATTGCAACTGGGATGTGGACAACCTTCAGATCCAGGAAAACTAAGACCCGACGCGGGATGACCCGTCAACGAGCTAGGCGAGGAGCTGGTCTCTAATGAAGTTAACCCGGGCAATGCTGAGCCGCCGGGTTATAACTTGTGCGAAAAAACTTGAGTCACACATGTTGGGCCCTCTGGAGCCTTGTAATAGCCCTAGTAAAAACTTGATTGCCTGTGTCGTGCCTTCGTGCACGTTTTGAGCTTTAACAACTCATATACCGGCAGCTTTGGCGCTTCAAAATTTCTCCAGCGTGAATGTCTTGATATGATTATATGCCTCAGTATCAATTCATCAATTCCCACCGGCGGGTTATACTCCATGAGCAATACTAAGCCGGGATTACCGAAAAACTTAGAATCTTATCATGAAAAACTCCTGCAAAATAACAAGCAGAAAATACATGTATAGCTTGTAGTATAGTTTAGGCGGCTTTGAAGGCACATCCGAAAGAGATCAACTCTTATATTTTAGAAAAAAATCAAATTTTTTGCTTCAAAGAAGCTAGGCATCAGTGCCCAAAATCCCATAAGCCGGCTCTCACGTGACATAAATCCGTCGTTTTAACCTTAACCAGTTCAGGGTCTTAAAAAAGATTGACTGTTAAGAGTACGAACGGGCCACATAGCGGAGAGACTACAGCAGATAGGTGAGTTTATCCTAGCTCTCTGTAAGCCGGCTCTCTCGTGACATAAGCCGCCGTTTTAACTTTGACAAGTTCAGGGTCTTGAAAAAGATTGACTGTCAAACGTTCGGCGGGTCACCTGGCGGAGTAGCAAGTTGCAAACAGGCAGGTTTAGCTCAAATATGGCATATAAAGCCGATCAAGAGGGTATGAAAGCTAAACCCAGTGGGTTGGAAGCCCCCAAGTGACCTTATGAAGAATCAAATCTTTGCACAAAACTTGGTGCAGGAAAACGGCAGAGGCCCCGAATTATAGGGATGCCGGCTTTATTATATTATAAAAAGTGGTATATACAATGACAGAAGTATGTACATTGATGAGAGCCGGTGGCTCAAGTGTAGTAAGGCCGAAGATGAGCAATGTTCCACGGCCTGGCAGTTTCTTCCCCAGAAGTGCGTGACTTGTCGCTCTCCCGTATATCAATGAGATAATAGGAACCATTGTTGAGATTTCTGCTGATCACAAAAGGTCCTTCCCAGGGGGATGATAACTTATGCATATCTGTCTGGTCTTGAATCAGACGAAGTACTAAGTCGCCTTCTTAGAACGTCCGGGTCTTGACTCGGCGGCTATGATAGCAGCGCAGATCTTGTTGATAAATCGCCGAACGTGCGGCTGCAAGATCCCGTTCTTCATCCAAGGCGTCCAGTGCGTCCTAACGCATCGTCTCATTATCAGTTTCAATGTAAGCCGCCACCCTGGGCGAGTCATGATGGATATCACTGGAGAGAACAGCCTCTGCGCCATAAACCATGAAGAAAGGCGTATAGCATGTTGATCTGTTGGGGGTGGTTCTAATGCTCCAAAGAACTGAAGGTAACTCCTCCACCCAACAACCCGGCGTTCGCTCCAAAAGAACCATAAGCCGGGGTTTTATCCCTCTCAAAATTTCTTGGTTAGCACGCTCTGCTTGTCCATTAGACTGTGGGTGAGCCACGGAGGAGACATCAAGGCGGATGTGTTCACTGTCACAAAACTCTTTCATAGCCCCCTTGGACAGATTTCTACCATTGTCAGTAATGATACTGTGAGGATAACCAAACCGAAAAATCAGCTTTTTGACGAACTGAACTGCTGTTGCTGCGTCGCATTTACAGACTGGTTCTGCCTCAACCCACTTAGTAAACTTATCAACCGCCACCAACAGGTGGGTCTTCTTATCTTTAGGCCTCTTAAACGGTCCAACCATATCAAGCCCACAGACCGCGAACAGCCAGGTGATTGGAATCATCCGCAACTCTTGAGCCGACACGTGGGCACGTCGTCCAAATTTCTGACACCCATCACATCTACTGACCAAATACTCTGCATCTGCATGAGCGGTTAACCAGTAAAAACCATGTCGAAAGGCTTTGGCCACCAAGGATTTTGACCCGGCATGATGACCACAATCGCCGGCATGTATCTCTTGCAAGATTTCACGGCCCTCCTCAGGAGAGACACATCGTTGAAAAACACCAGTGACGCTGCATCTGTGCAACTCGCCATTGACAATAGTCATGGACTTAGACCGCCTTATGATTTTCCGTGCCAAAGTCTCGTCCTCGGGTAACTCACCCTGAGTCAGATATGCCAGGTAAGGCAGCGTCCAATCAGGGACAGCGCGGAGAGCCGCCACGAGTTGTCCTTCCGGGTCAGGTATAGCAAGATCCTCCTCAGAAGGTAACTTGACCGACGGGTGATGTAGTACATCCAGAAACACATTAGGTGGCACCGGCTTACGCTAAGACCCCAGTCTTGATAACGCATCAGCCGCCTCATTCTTCCGACGGTCAATATGATCCACCTGATAGCCCTTGAAATGACCAGCGATGACATCCACCGCCTGGCGATAAGCCGCCATACGACGGTCCTTAGAATCCCACGTGCCCGATACTTGCTGGGCCACCAGGTCTGAGTCACCGAGACATCTGACCCAGCTCAAATTCATCTCCTTGGTCACACGGAGCCCATGAAGCAAGGCTTCATATTCAGCTGCATTGTTAGTACAAGGAAACATTAGCCTTAATACATAACAAAATTTGTCACCTCGTGGGGAAGTTAAAACAACTCCAGCCCCCGAGCCTTCCAATTGCCTGGATCCATCAAAATGAATCGTCCAATATGTGTTGTCCGGCTTCTCCTCGGGTGCTTGACATTATGTCCAGTCATTGATAAAATCCACCAGGGCTTGAGACTTGACAGCCGTTCGAGGCACATACTTCAAATTAAGATTCTGTGCTGGGCTTCTTCAGCAGGGTCATATCCGCCGGGTCAACATTGTCTTTATAAAACTTTAGCTCTGCCTCAGCGCAACTTGACTCCGCATACGCAGCATCGCCTTCCTCGCACTCAAGAGCAATCTTCCGATCACCCTGTACTGTAATCGTCCTGTTCAGACCAGGCATCTTGAGGTGCAAGTAAACATAACAAGGCCGGGCCATGAACTTGGCATAAGCCGGCGTCCAAACAGAGCATGATATGGGCTCTTGATCTTAACCACCTCAAACCACAAGGTCTCTACCCTGTAGTTGAACTCATCACCAAAGGCTACCTCAAGGGCAATTTTCCCTACTTGATAAGCTGATTTGCCGGGCACCACACCGTGAAAAACTGTGGACGATGGCTTGAGATCCTTGTCAACCAGGTTCATCCGACGAAAAGTGTCGTAGTACAGGATGTTGATGCTGCTGCCACCATCCATCAGCACCTTGGTGAACACGTAGCCTCCTACCTGAGGGGCTACCACAAGGGCCAAATGCCCCGGGTTATCAACTCGTGGTGGGTGATCCTCCCTGCTCCATGATATTGTGTATTCAGACCACTTTAAGTACTGCGGAAGAGCCGGCATGGCTGCGTTAACCGCCCGCTTGCGCACTTTCTGATCACGCTTATCAAGGCTTGTTGTGAAAACGTGATACTGGCCTCCATTAAGCTGCTTTGGGTTACTCTGATACCCTGATTGGTTGTTTTGCTGTTGACCACCATTGCCAGGCTGCTGATTATGACCTCTATGGTTACCTTGACCTTGATAACCAGATCTTGAGCCGCCTGCACCAAAGCCTGACCCATGAGAGCCGGATCCTGACCCGCCGGGCGATCCGTTGTCGTTACCGTGATGCTGGTTAAGGCTGTAGTTCCGGAACACCCGCATGATATAACAATCTTCCCAAGCATGAGTGGACGGCTTGTTAGCTAGACTGTGATTCAGGCAGGGGTCGTTAAGCATTGCCTCCATGTTGAAAGGCTTGCCTTTGCCAAAAGGCGGTTTACCGTTACCCTTGCCGTGGTTGTTCCCAGTGTTGGTATTGGCCACCAGATCGGACCCGCCGTCTGGATGCTTCTGTTTACCGCCATTGCCTTGGTTCTTATTTCCTGCCCCATTCTGCTGCTGACCTTTCCGTTGCCATTCTTCTTACCCTTAGCCGATTTCTCATCATCCGACCCAGGATCCTTCGTGATGTCCGAATCTGCATACTTAGTGAGAGCCGCCATGAGCTCACCCATATCCTGGCAAGAACGCTTGAGCCGCCCAAGCTTCTGTTTAAGGGGCAAAAGGTGACAATTCTTCTCCAGAATTAGAACCGCCTGAGCTGCCGTGATATTGTCAGACGAGTGGATAATGGTTGAGACCCGCCGGACGCAATGATGGGCCGACTCATCCTCACGCTGTACGCAATGATCCAAATCAACGATCGTCATAGGCTGCTTGCACGTCCCTTGAAAATTCTTGATGAACCTCGCCTTCAACTCGGCCTAGGAATTGATGGTGTTGGGTGACAAACCCTTTAACCATGTACGAGCCGGTCCTTCCAACATCATGATGAAATACTTGGCACAGACTGCATCACTGACATCCAACAGCTCCATGGCTAGCTCATAGCTCTCAATCCAGGCTTCTGGAGGCAGATCAGCTGTATAATTAGGTACCTTGCGCGGGCCCTTAAAATCCTTTGGCAGGCGCTCGTTCCGTAGAGCCGGTGCTAAACACGGCACTCCCATAGCTCTGGAGGTGACTCCGGCTCCCATCGAAGTTGAAGGTGTTACTGGGGGCGGGTATTGGTAAGCCGCCGCGGCCGCTGCCGCTTCACGCTGAGCTCTGGCATGATCTACAATTGCCTGAGCATTGACAACGGGCGGGTCATCACGGGGCGAGTTCCGACGTCGCTCACTGCTAGAGATTGCCAGTGACTCCAAACGCCGGCTATAACTGCGGCTTGGGATGGGGGTTGAGTGCACACGACTCCGGCTGTAAGTGTACTTCTCCTGCTGAGCCACTGTTGTCTGCAGGTATCCAATGGCATTCCGTGCTTCTTTGGCGAAGGGCGTCCCATCAGTGAGGGGGAGCCCATTGAGCCTGGCAGCCGCTGCTACCATGTTCTCCACCGGGTTAGAGTAATGACCAGGTGGTGTCAGAAAACGCTGCGGCGGGGTCTGGTTCCTGCGGGGCGGGTCTGGCTGCCGATGCTGAGTCGCCGCCCTGTTCCCCGGCACCTCCGCCGTCCGGGTCATGGCAAGCAGCGCGTTCGGCCCTGCTCCCGGGGTGTTAAAGAGATCTCTGGGCTCATACTGATCAGGCAGGCGGGTCTGATGCCTCATCCGGAGAACTGCATTTGAGGCTTGTTGATCCACATTAAGGCGAAAAGCTTCAGCCCTGAGACACTCCGACTCAGCATCAATCTAAGCCTGCAACGTGTTGATTTCCTCCTGGGCCCTGGTCATCTGGTCCTTCAACCTCGCGATCTCCGCGTTACGGTTTGCTTGGTTTTCCGCTGTGACCTCGGTTCCCATCAGAGTTGTAAGTTCGTTCATCAGATCCAGCAAAACTTGAGCCGGCGGCCTGGTTGACCCAGATCCTGCTGCACCAGCGGCCACTGTCCCAGCCGCCGTGTTGCCAGAACCCGGTGCCGATCCAACCATGAAGACGGCGGCTTGGCTCGGCGGCTCATAGGGCTCCGGGTCATGGTAACCCACAAAGTAGCCCCCAAGCCCGCCGTTGTGAAGCTGGTAGATTGATTCCGCCTCTCCGCTCGAGGATCCATCCTTGGAGCAGATGAGGGTTTCCTCTTGCGACATAGAGCCTTCATCAAGCTTCGCGCCTTGGGTGAAGCCGACGAAGACGTGCTTCCGGCCCGGGTTGATCCGGGCGGGTTGCGCGCGCCGGGCCGACTCGACGAGGTTGGTGCGGATGTCCGGCCCGGGCTTAGATCCGCCGATCTTCCCAACGAAAACGTGAATTCTGCCAAAGGGGACCCGGTGCCTGTACTCGAGTGAGTCGGCCTCGGGGCCCCAGCCAGCATCGTCGATGTAGAGCTTGCCACGGCGACTCTTAGTCATCCTGCCAATGGCGTATCCCTCGTTCCCTGGGAGAGAGCCCTTTGAGTACTCCAAACCACCGCACATCTGCCCCACGGTGGGCGCCAACTGTCGTGGTTTTATCATGGCAGATGTCCTAGTGCAAGGACTTAGGGGTGAAGCCATCGCTACGGCAGTTAACTCGAAGGGGTTGATTGGACGAAAGACACAGGTTTACCCAGGTTCGGCCCCTCTCAAAGGAGGTAATAGCCTACGTCCTGCTTTGAGTTGTATTGATGGGATATCGATTACAAGGGAGCGGATTCGCTTGACCTAGTACTCGATCAAAGTTTTTGTGGCCTAAGCCTCCCAGGGAACCCGCCTTTATATACACAGGTCGAGGCCCAAGGCTTACAAGAGTCCGGGCCGGGTTACATCTAGTAACCGACCTTATCTCTAACTATCCTTGCCTTGTCTGGCAAGCCGTCTCCCGGTGGATTATGCCTCCGGGTCACATGTTGCCTTCCGGCTCTGGGCCTCCGCCAGGCCCATCTGGCGAGTCACTTCCGGGCTTGTCTTGATCTTCCAGCCTGCTTAAGGCCTCACTATTAAGCTGCTAACTTCATGACCCGGCCCCTCCTGGGCGGGTCTCACCACGGGGTTATATCCCCAACAGAATGCCTCTGACTATTCCACTTGCGACCAGCGCCATCGGGTTGCAGCGCGTCCCGGAGGACTAGGTGGGGGCAAGTAAGGAGGCTCTGATCCAACTGAGGCTGATGAACCACAAGCTGAAGGAGGCACGCGACGCTGGTGAGGCTTTGGAGAAGAATGTCCGAGTAAGTACTCTTGTAAGTACCTTCTCTACACAAATTTTTTGCGTTGTAGATGTTTTTTGGAGTTCCGAGTGGGCTTGTGATGACCCACAAGTATAGGGGGTCAATCGTAGTCCTTTCGATAAGTAAGAGTGTTGAACCCAACGAGGAGCAGAAGGAAATGACAAGCGGTTTTCAGCAATGTAATTTCTGCAAGCACTAAAATTGTAGGAAACAGATAGTTTGATAGCAAGATAATTGATAGTGAGCAAGTAACTTTAACGGTAAATAAGGTGCAGCAAGGTAGCACAATCCTTTTGTGGCAAAGGACAGGACAGAACAATCTCTAGTAATAGGCAAAGTGTTCTTGATGGTACACGGGAATTTCATCTAATCACTTTTATCATGTTGGTTTGATTCGTGTTCGCTACTTTGATAATTTGATGTGTGGATGGACCGGTGCTTGGGTGCTCTTCTTACTTGAACAACCTCTCACTTATCATTAACACCCTGGCAAGCATCCGCAACTACGAGAAAAGTATTATGATAAAATCTTGTAGGATCGAAAGTATGTCTAGAGGGTGGGTGATTAGACTACTTGAGCAAATAAAAATTCTACCTTTTCCCAATTTTAAGTGTTGGCAGATTTTAGCGATTATAGCAATTTAAGTACACCCTACACATGCATGTCTAAGAGTATAGCAGCGGAAAGTAACAACAAGCATATGTAGTAGAGGGTAGGAAGGAAGATCAAACGCAATTTGAAGACATGAAGATTTTTCCCGTGGTTCCGATAGGTGGTGCTATCGTACATCCACGTTTATGGAGTCTTCAACCCACGGAGGGTAACGGTCGCGAGAGTCCACGGAGGGCTCCACCCATAAGGGTCCATGAAGTAGCAACCTTGACTATTCCATAACAGCTTCCGTCCACGAAGGACTAGCCTCACTATGGGTAGATCTTCACGAAGTAGGCGATCTCCTTGCCCATACAAACTTCTTGGTTCAACTCCACAACATGAAGTAGGAGGCTCCCAAGCGACACCTAACCAATCTAGGAGGCACCACCCTCCAAAAGGTAATAGGCTCGGTAATGTCGATGAACTCCTTGCTCTTGTGCTTCAAGATGATAGACTCCTCAATACACAATCATTCTCTCACAGATTTGGCTATGGTAGAAGAGATTGATTTGGTGGAAAGCAACTTGGGGAGGCTAGAGATCAAGATTCATATGGATAGAGTGGAATGGCTTGATCTCAACACATGAGTAGGTGGCTCTCTCTCAGAAAATTGGATGGGGCAAGTATGGAATAGTTCTGATTGCTTCTTTTTTGAGTGGGTGGTGGTGAAGGGGTATATATAGGCATCCCCAAAAATCCAACCGTTACACCTAAAGTGACCAACTCGGTGACACCGAAGTGTAAAACTCGGTGGTACCGAGTTTCTCCAAAGGTAGCAACTTTTGAATCTCGGTGAGACCGATACATAAATCTCGGTGGTACCGATTAGATGACCAACGGTCAGAATGCACAACTCGGTGAGACCGATTCTCATTTTTTTGTGGTACCAATTCTTGACAACGGCTAACCAGAGAGTTGGTCCAAAAACTCGGTGAGACCGATTCACAAAACTCGGTGGTACCGATTCTTGAGAATGGCTAACCAGGAAGTTGGTCCAAATCTCGATGAGACCGATTGGCAACACTCGGTGGTACCGATGCTTGAAAATGGCTAACCAGAAAGTTGGCAACTGAACTCGATGGAAGCGAAGTGGAATGTTGGTAGTACCGAGATGGGTTTGGCTAAGGATCTTTCTAGGGTTTGAATCTCGATGAGACCGAATAGGAATTGTTGGTCTTACCGATTTTAGTGGTAGGGTTCTAGACAGAGTATTTGTGGAAGAGCTTGTGGGTGTTTTTGGTGACTATCACTTGTGCACGTGGAGCATCTTGTTCACCAACAGTACCTTACCCCCTTTTAATAGTATTGGCTTTCCTATGGACTCAAAGTGATTTCTCACAAAGTAAAATGTAGAGTCCTCTTGCTTGAAGCTTTGCCAATCCATTTCCTTGCATTTAGGGGTTTCTCCACAATCCTTTTGCCAACACATCATTGAACTTTTCCTGAAATATACTTAGTGGAAACATTAGTTCAATGACATATATGTTGTTATTAATTACCAAAACCACCAAGGGAGCAAATGTGCTTTCGAATCTAACAATAGCATTAAACTTTTGGATCCAAAACAGCCCCTTACGAAGTAGCGCATAAACTAGGGTTTAAGCTTCTGTCACTTTAGCAACCCATCATCTAATAACTACTCCACACTGCATTCCCTTAGGCCCATGAATGGTGAAGTGTCATGTAGTCGACGTTCACATGACACCACTAAGGGAATCACAACATACATATCATCAAAATATCGAACACATATCAAATTCACATGATTACTTGCAACATGACTTCTCCCGTGACCTCAAGAACAAAGGTAACTACTCACAAATAATAAACATGTTCAAGATCAGAGAGGTATTGAATAGCATAATGGATCTGAGCATATAATCTTCCACCAAATAAACCATATAGTAATCAACTACGCAAGGTAATCAACACTACTAGTCACCCACAGGTACCAATCTGAGGTTCCGGTACAAAGATTGAACACAAGAGATGAACTAGGGTTTGAGAGGAGATGGTGGTGTTGAAGATGTTGATGAAGATTGGCCTCCCAAAGATGAGAGGCGTGTTGGTGATGACGATAGCTTCGATTTCCCCCTCCGGGAGGGAAGTTGTTGGGGATATTCCGCACGACCAAGACCCGGTTCATAAGGATAAGCCGCCCTAAGGCTTAAGTCATTTCTGGGTCTAAGTTGCCCTGACGTTAAGTCATCTTTGGACTTAAGCATCCCTGTTGAGACCCGACAGTTATGACCCGACAGACGGTTATGACCCGGCAGACGGTTATGACTCGGCAGACGGTTATGAACCGACAGACGGTTAAGTCCCGGAGACGAGTCCCTGAAGATGACTCTTGAAGATAAACCCGATTGTAAGCCGCTCGGTTGTAAGCCGCACGGTTGTAAGCCGCCCGTCCGGAGATAAGAAACCTGGGACTCAAAAGCCCATGAAGAGAAGCCCGCGAGGGGAAGTCATAATAGGTTAAGTCTTAATCCGATTTGGACTCTACATGTAAACCGCCCCTTCAACTTATATAAGGAGGGGCGGGTCACCCCAAGAGGGTCAAGTTTTTAGACGTCTCAATAGACAGGTCTTAGACAGACAACTTCAAGTGATTAGAGATAGATAGATTAGAGGCTCTCGAGATTAGAGGTAGCGATCCCGCACCCTTGTAATCGAGATCATCCTCATCATCAATACACACAAAGCAGGACGTAGGCTTTTACCTCCATCGGAGGGGCCGAACCTGGGTAAACTCGCCTCTCTCGATTCCGGCCAACCCCTCTCAAGCCGCCACATAGTTGCGATGGCCTCACACCTAAGTTCTCTCATGAGGACATCTTGCCATGACAAAACCACAACAGTTGGCGCCCACCATGGGGCCAGCACACGGTGGTGTTGTGTTCTTGGTGGGATCTCTTTAGGGATTGAGAAATTTGATGAGTCGGATGAAGAGGAGCTTGCACGGATCAATCACGCAGGATAACCCGGCATGATAAAACCTTGGGCAGAACTGGCAAAATCATCGTTCGCGTTGCGTCGAGTGCGTCGTCGTCGCCGCAAGTCGAAGGCATGCTTATGATCAATCCTATCAATACTGTTGAAAAATTATTGTATGCATCGCGTCATCAAGGCTACCAGAGTTTTCTCCAACAAAGGCAGAGGCATACGAGGAAGCTATAAGGGATTCGAGATCCAATGGAAGAAAAGATTCATAATATTAGTCTGACCCGTGGGTCCTAAAAAAATAGAGGGAGAGACGGAGGAGGACAGTGACACGGATTCCCCCAGCCAACCGCGACTCGAAATTGGATGTGTGCAGGGACTCGTACTCCACCAGCGCCCGCCTCCGCGTTGGCTGACCCGCCCCTCTGTCGCCCCCTCTGTCGGCCCTCTCCTCCGCCGCGGCCTCGCTCCACCAGCACCCGCCTCTGCGTCGGCTGGCCTCACCTCGCCGGCCCTCTTCGTCTTCCCCTACCTGCCTTCACCCCTACGGCACCACGCCCGCATCCGCGCACACCTCGCCCCGTCCGCCGCACCTTGCCGAGTCGCCATCGCCGCGGGGCCCCTTGCGCTGCTCCGCCGCGAGTCGCCGCTGCGCCCGGCGACTTACCTCACCAGCCACCGAATCAGCCTGCCGTCGCTGCGCCCGCCCCGCGTTGGCCGCTCCTCCCATGGCCCTCCTTCTAGCGCCACGACCGCCTCCCTGCCACCGCTGGCTCGCCACTCCTGCACTTCGCCTCGCCGCGCTCTCCTCGCTGCGAGTCGCCTCTGCGGCGCCGGCTTCCGATGCGCCTCGAGTCGCCGCTACATAGGCCGCCTTCGCGCCTCAAGCCGCCGCTGCGCGTGCGAGCCGCCCCGTGCCGTTGCTCCCGCTGCGCCGGCCACCTCCGCACCTCGAGCCCCCGCTGCGCGTGCGAGCCACCCCGCGCCGGTGCTCCCTTTGCTCCCGCTGCGTGTGCGAGCCGTCCCACGCCGCTAAGAGCTGCCCTGCTCCGCTGTGCTATTACGCCCCCACGCGCAAACCCGCTGGCCTCCTCACGTGCGAGCCGCCGGCCTCCTGATGCCGCGAACCGTTTCCGGCACAGCCTCGCCTCACCGGCTTGCCCATGGTCCGGCCTTGGCTCGCTGGTTCCGCCGCCTCGCTGGTTCCGCCGCACCCGACTAACTGCCTCCCAGAGCCAGCCGCCCAATTCTACACCCGCCGCTATGGCTCGCCTCCGTCGCCGCTGCTGCGCCTCGAGCTGGCGACGCTGCGGTCGAGCCCTCGCTCGGCTTTACTCTGGCCCGCCGGCCTCTATCGCCACCTCTACAATCGAGGCCCCGCCTCTGCATCACCGAGCCGTCGCCTCCGCCTCGCGTCGCCTCAAGCCGCGGCTGCGCCAGGCAGGCCTCGCGTCAAGCCGCCCCATGCCGCTGTTCCTGCGAGCCACCACTCCGTGTTTCGCCTGCCTCCCAGCTCCGCCCCACCGCAGTTCTGTGTGGTTGTTGCTCCCGTGGTTTTTGTGCGGTCGGATGGAGGGTAAGGGAGGGTGGTGGGGGCCGGTTGGACGCAGTTAAAAAAGGTGAAAAACATTGCCGTATTAGGAGGACTCGGTCGACCTCGACATTGCCACGGTGTGATTCGACGAGCTGGCCACCGGGTCAGGAGGACTTGGTCGACCTCGGCGTTACCGCATGCAATTTGGATTCGATGCAGCAGCAACATCTTCGATTTCACCGACGTCGTCCTGTGGAGATTATAACAGTGTCAGCGGAGCGCCGTTTTGCCCGACGACTATATAAACAATCTGTCGGCCGGCGTTTTGGCAACCTCAATGTGTGGGTCAATCTACAAAGACCAGGGCAAGTCTTATCAATTGGGCATCCCGATAGACGTTCCACATGGATCGTTTGTCGTCCAAATGAATCAGGTGATATCCATCCTTCCTGTTTTATTAATGCAGAGTATTATTTTCTTTGAGAAAACAATTACTCTGTCTGCAATATTTTTAATTGCAGGACGAATTTTCACTACAAAGGTGACATAACACTATGGATATGGAGCTTGCGCTAACATTGTTACGTATCAGCATCCGTCCAAACCACATTATTCGACGAACATGATGCCGGCCCCATTGATCCTGGCTACGTCAACACGCCGATGCGGCGCCTACTCGCTCAAACCGCTTCTGATGTCGCGGCCGTCTCTACCGTCCGCCCTCACGGTCTGGTCTACATCAACACACCGGAGCCGCACCCGTCTGCATGAGCTGCTTAGTGAGCACACGCAAGTCGCCACTCCTACGGCCCGGTATATTCCTATAACTCTGGAGCAAAATTATCAGCCTCCAACGGATGGCTCAAGGGACAGGCGCACAAGTCGCCGTCACTGCAGTTTAGTTAACTACAACAACCAGCTAGGATGAACCATTGGTCAGGTTATTGGCACAGCTCATACGGGGTCATTTATAACCTGCTGCGGTCAACCTCGACTTTCCATGGATTCACATCGCGTTATCAATGCCGAGGGTATACAATGAGTGTTGCGAAGATCATCAAACTTGCCACTTTGCGTCCAGCTTCAACACATTCCAGCGTTTTCGCTGTCAACTATATGCCGGTTTATGACACGGCCAAGTATGGAGAATCTCAAGCCAAACTCCTCGAGTCGTCTTAAGACTCGAGGGCTACACAGACATGATTCAACAAATGTTGCTAGTTTCAGCAAATTCAAGAACCCCGGGTCATTGGAGAAGAAATAACCTGATCTCGGGGGCTACTGCCACATTGGTGAAAGCTTAAAGGCTGTCAGAAAATTTCCAGATGAAAAAGTGCCAAGCAATTTGAGAGTTCCAGCTTAAAAGAAGGATTCCGGATTATCAGAAAAGGTTCCAGTTTAAAACCTGGGTCAAGAGAAGTATGTCCCTCACAAAGTCTTGAGATCTCGATATCCGGCTCAACATCCGGTTCAAAAGGAATTCATCTCTCGCAAGTTCGAGTTTTCAGGAAATTAAAGGTTGCCAAAGAGAACTAGCTGCTATGATGCGCGGTTCAAACATGGGTATCCTGCCTTATTGGCTTATCATATTATGGGTCACTTGGGGGCTTCCTACTCAATGAGTATAGCTATCTTACCCTCTTGATCGGCTTCCACACCATATTATAAGTCACTTGGGGGCTTCCAACTCAATGATTTTAGCTTTCATACCCTCTTGACTGGCTTTATATGCCATATTCGAGTTAAACCTGCCTGTTTGCAACTTGCTACTCCGCCATGTGACCCGCCAAACTCTTGACAGTCAATCTTGCTAAGAGACCCTGAACTCCATAGTCAATCTCGCACAAAGACCCTGAACTTGTCAAAGTTTAAACGGCGGCTTTTGTCACGAGAGAGCCGACTTACAGTGAGCTAGGATAAACTTGCCTTGTTTGTTGTAGTCTCTCCGCTATGTGGCCCGTTCGTACTCTTAACAGTCAATCTTTTTTAAGACCCTGAACTTGTTAAGGTTTAAACGACGGATTTATGTCATGTGAGAGCCAGCTTACAGGATGAAAGGCTTTCATGCCAAGCTTCTTTGAAGCAAAACTTGAGTTTTTCAAAAAATAAAACAGAGCTAGTCTCTCTTTGTCGAGCCTTGAAAGCCGACATTTTTATAATCTTTTATCATACACATACATCATCATGCATTGCATCATACATTGCATCATCATTGCATCGTCATACCATGCATCATATATGCATGGATATCCTGGTTTATGTTGCAGGAGCCGTTTTTTAATCCGGGTTATATTATGCAAATCTTAAATAGCCAATGTGGCTGGATTTTTATGGTTATCATAACCTATATTGGATGATTGAGGTTTTCAAAGCCCCTTCAAAGTAATGGCTATTATTCCTTCATCCAAAAAATACCAGCTTACAGCAAGGAGCATGGTTCAACATTGATATGCAAGGCTTTCAACAATGTCATCTAGACAGTGGATATGGTTTTATTCTGCAATGAAAGGAATAGTCCCGAATCGTTGCAGGCATACGACCGGCACTTGGGGGCTACATTATTCAAGTCCAGTTTTTATCAAGTATGCAAGTCCCATGTCGCCGCAAGCATGCACCACGGCACTTGGGGGCTAATGCAAGTTGTTTTTCAAATAATTACATTGTCAACAAGACCCTGTTATCTCAAGGAGACGAGATGGCCTTTCTATCTTTTTCTAAGTCACAGCCCAGTATTGTCTTACTGAGCCGGCCCTTGGGGGCTACACATTGCTTATCACATCTACATTATCAGCTCTGCAGAAGTCCCTGTTCATTATTGCATAATGACCCGGCCCTTGGGGGCTACACTGGCTGAAGTTTTATGAGCATAAGACATTTACAAGTCCCAGATTGCTGCAGGCAAGACAACCCGGTACTTAGGGGCTACATATGACTGGTGACTAAGATGAACAATTCGGTTTTCTCTAGGGTTGCAATATGTATATCGAAGCAAGTCTTAAAGCTATCACTACGTTCTCCTCTTAAGACTTGGGGGCTACATGTAATATGGATAAAAGAAAGACAACTTAATATCATACGGATTTTTTCATTGAAGTCTGAAGTATTGAAAGTTGGCACAACATCAGACGAATTTTATCAAGCCAAGGCAGTTGAAGATAATAAGGGTTATTTTTTCTAAGGAGCCAGCGTCAACTTATTGATATGACGGAGATTCAAAATTTTCAGGAACTGGTTAACTGGTATTTTTGTGTGAACCAGTCTCTTTACATATTGTTATTTCAAGAGTTTAGCATGAATAAATTCAAAGCTAAACTGGGGGCTAATGTTGGGGATATTCCCCACGACCAAGACCCGGTTCATAAGGATAAGCCGCATTAAGGCTTAAGTCATTTCTGGGTCTAAGTTGCCCTGACATTAGGTCATCTTTGGACTTAAGCATCCCTGTTGAGACCCGACAGTTATGACCCGACAGACGGTTATGATCCGGCAGACGGTTATGACCCGGCAGACGGTTATGACCCGGCAGACGGTTAAGTCCCGGAGACGAGTCCCTGAAGATGACTCTTGAAGATAAACCCGGCTGTAAGCCGCCCGGTTGTAAGGCGCCCGGTTGTAAGCCGCCCATCTGGAGATAAGAAGCCTGGGACTCAGAAGCCCATGAAGAGAAGCCCGCGAGGGGAAGTCATAATAGGTTAAGTCTTAATCCGATTTGGACTCTACATGTAAACCACCCCTTCAACTTATATAAGGAGGGGCGGGTCACCCCAAGAGGGTCAAGTTTTTAGACGTCTCAATAGATAGGTCTTAGACAGACAACTTCAAGTGATTAGAGATAGACAGATTTGAGGCTCTCGAGATTAGAGGTAGCGATCCCGCACCCTTGTAATCGAGATCATCCTCATCATCAATACACACAAAGCAGGACGTAGGCTTTTACCTCCATCGGAGGGGCCGAACCTGGGTAAACTCGTGTCTCTCGATTCCGGCCAACCCCTATCAAGCCACCACATTGTTGCGATGGCCTCACACCTAAGTTCTCTCACGCGGACATCTTGCCTTGACAAAACCACGACAGAAGTTCCCCCGACGGAATCGCTCCGCCGGAGGGCAAAAGTGCTCCTGCCCAAGTTCCGCCTCGAGGCAGCGGCGCTTTGTCCCGAAAGTCCTCCTCTTTTTTTCTTGGTTAAAAGTGAATTTATACCAGAAGATGGGCACCGGAGGTGGGCCGAGGAGGGCAAAACCCCCTAGGGGGGCTAGCGCGCCCTGGTGTCTTGTGCCCACCAGGGTGGCCCCCTCCGGTAGTTTTTCGCTCCAGTAATTTTTATTTATTCCAAAAATAATCTCTGTAAAATTTCAGCTTCATTGGAGTTGTGCAGAATAGGTATCTCTGATGTGCTTTTTCAGGTCCAGAATTCTAGCTGCCGCTATTCTCCCTCTTTGTGTGAACCTTGCATATTATGAGAGAAAAGGCACTAGAATCACTCCCTAAAGCATTATTATTCAACAAAACATAATAAATAATAGTAAGAAAACATGATGCAAAATGGATGTATCAGTTTGCGTCAGGGGCACAGCCACTGGGTGTTTCTGGGGGCGCGCTGAGCGCACCCACTGGGTGGAGTCCCCGAGACTGCCGTCGACTGAAGCAGTCGGCGGAAGTCTGATAATCCAAATGTTGTGCTTAGAAAGTCTTGTAGGCATACTTGTCGAAGAGGATGCTGTGATGCTTCGTGGACCAGAGCCTCTCGACGTTGACCGTCGGCGTGTAGAACCCTTAGTTTTCTAGTGGGAGCCTGCTGAGCGCCCCCACTGGGTGTAGTCCCCGAGACTGCCGTCGACCGAAGCAGTCGGTGGTAGTCTGAGAATCCGAATGATTTCGATATTGACAACACGTTCCGAATGATGAGATACTTGTTGAAGAGTATGCGGTGATGGTCCATGGACTAGAGCCTCTCGACGTTGACCGTCGGGGTGTAGAACTCGTAGTTCTCCAGTGGGGGCGCGCTGAGCGCACCCACTGGGTGTAGTCCCCGAGGCTACCGTCGACTGAAGCAATCGGCGGTAGTCTCAGAATCCGAATGTAGCACGATCAGAATGATGAGATACTTGTCGAAGAGGATGCGGTGATGGTCCATGGACCAGAGCCTCTCGACGTTGACCGTCGGGGTGTCGAACCCGTAGTTCTCCAGTGGGAGCGCGCTGAGCGCACCAACTGGGTGTAGTCCCCGAGGTTGCTGACGACTAAAGCAGTCGACGGTAGACTCAAAATCCGAATGATATTTGTCTTTGACCTTATACTTGACTTTGATTGTTATTACTGATGTTTCCTTGTTTCTTGTCGACAGGGCGTGTGCAAGCTCGAGACTCATTACAATGCCCTTGAGAAGGAGGTACAGGACTTGCGTCGCAGTCTGGAAGCTGAGAAGACCAAGAGTACTCGTCTGGAACAAGAAAAGCGATCACTCGGAGGTAATCTAATCTTGACCGAGTACTTTTGGACTTGAACCTTTTCCCCTGTCCGACTGAAAGTACTTCACCAGATGTACGTAGTGAGAATCTTCAACTTACTAAGAGACTCTGGGCTTCCATTTCTATAGAGACCATGAAGGAGGCCCTGGAGAAGAAAGACCGTGAACTGGCAATTGCCCAGAAGGAGGCCAGTCGGAAAGCAAAGGAACCTGAAGACAAGCCGAAGTCTTTCGAGAAGTGGGAGGAGGAGAAGAAAGCCCTGGAGGATGTTGCTAGGAGGAGCACTGCGGAGGCGCTCGAGGCCGAGGCGAAACTGAAGCAAGTCGCATACAAAAAGCAGGAGCTGGAGAAGCTCATTGAGGACCACTGCAACGAGATGAACAACAGGCACAAAGGTACGCATCAGGCATGACCAAGTTCCGAATCATTTCATTCTAACTCTTCTCCTCCCTTAACCCCCTTTTTCCGAATGATCATCAGATCTATGCTGGGACGCCGAGGAGGAAACTTCCAAAATCGAGAAGGAGCTAGATCCGAGTGCGGGTCTTCTTCGTGACAACTCGGCTCTTGCACTGCTTTGACTCGACGAGCGCACTGCAGAGGCGGCTATCTTCCTCAACCGTTTACGCGAAGCAGCCACGGAGATCGATAAGGAAGTCGCCCCTGAAGAGGAGTCCCGGAGTGACTTGGATGCCCTCATCAACCATCTGCGGGACATGCCGCGCCGAGTGCAATTGTGGAAGAAATCTGCAGCTCGCGCTGGCGCAGACATTGCACTCTCCCTTGTCCGTGTGCATTGCAAGGGCATAGATGAGGAGAAGTTGAAGTCGCTGAAGGTCATCAACCGAAAGAGCGCCAAGATTGAAGATTTCATGGAGACCTTCCTGTCGCCGGCCACTCGGATTGCAGAGGTTATCGACCTCGACAACTTCACCGACGCAGCATCCCCGACAGCAGCCGAGTAAACCTCGTATAAAAAAACTTTTAAGCTATATTTGCCTTGGTATGCCAAGTGATTTGTGTATCCGTACATTCGCCGTGACTTTGTGGCCACAACTATCTGCACTTTTGCTTTGAACTGCATGACATTCGAATGCCTTTATTTGACCGTTTTGAACACTTGGCCCGACTTTCCCGAGTGTGGATGTTGTCCTCACTCGGAGTAGTTTGTAACTTTGGTGAAATCGGGTTCTCAACTAAGTCCCCGAGTGAGGATGGTGTCCTCACTCGGAGTAGATTTTTTACTTAGGCGAAATCGGGTTCGTAGCTAAGCCCCCGAGTGTGAACAATGTTCTCACTCGGAGTAGTTTGTAACTTAGGCGAAATCGGGTTCGCAGCTAAGTCCCCGAGTGTGAACAATGTTCTCACTCGGAGTAGTTTGTAACTTAGGCGAAATCGGGTTCGCAGCTAAGTCCCCGAGTGTGAACAATGTTCTCACTCAGAGTAGTTTGTAACTTAGTCGAAATTGGGTTCACAGCTAAGTCCCCGAGTGAGGATGGTGTCCTCACTCGGAGTAGATTTTTTACTTAGGCGAAATCGGGTTCGTAGCTAAGCCCCCCGAGTGTGAACGATGTTCTCACTCGGAGTAGTTTGCGACTTACACGAAATCGGGTTCGCAGCTAAGCCCCCGAGTGTGAATGATGTTCTCACTCGGAGTAGTTTGCAACTTAGGCGAAATCGGGTTCGCAGCTAAGTCCTCGAGTGTGAACAATGTTCTCACTCGGAGTAGTTTGTAACTTAGGCGAAATCGGGTTCGCAGCCAAGTCCCCGAGTGTGAACGATGTTCTCACTCGGAGTAGTTTGCAACTTAGGCGAAATCAGGTTCGCAGCTAAGCCCCCGAGTGTGAATGATGTTCTCACTCGGAGTAGATTGTAACTTAGGCGAAATCGGGTTCGCAGCTAAACCCCCGAGTGTGAACGATGTTCTCACTCGAAGTAGTTTGTAACTTAGGCGAAATCAGGTTCGCAGCTAAGCCGCCGAGTGTGAACGATGTTCTCACTCGGAGTAGTTTGTAACTTAGGCTAAATCAGGTTCGCAGCTAAGCCCCCGAGTGTGAACAATGTTCTCACTCAGAATAGTTTGTAACTTAGGTGAAATCAGGTTCACATCTAAGTTTATTCACACACCCACTGGGGATAAGGAAAACAAACAAAAGTAAAAAAGTTTCGATAAAGAGTATGGAAAGTAAAGACTTTTATTTATCGAATTCACTCGGAAGTTCATTACAGGAATAATAGAGTTTTTTTAAACTAAGTGTAGAACTTGCGGAGCAGGTCCGCGTTCCACGCTCGGGGCTCTTCTGCATGGGTTTCGAAATTGTACAACCGGTAAGCTCCATTGTTCTGGACTTTGGAGATTGCGTAAGGCCCTTGCCACGGAGGCGCTAACTTGTGTGGCTTCTGCTGATCCAATCGGAGAACAAGGTCACCTTCTTGAGAAGCGCGCCTTCTGACTTGTCTGTCGTAAAGGCGCCTCAAGTCTTGCTGATATAGCGTCAAACTGATCAAGGCTAACTCTCTCTCTTCCTCTAAGAGGTCCAGACCATCCTGGCGTGCCACTTCTGCTTCATCTTCATTGTAAAGTTCCACTCGGGGAGCGTTGTGGCGAACATCACTCGGCAGAACCGCTTCGGACCCGTATACCATAAAGAAAGGAGTGCGATCGGTCAAACGATTTGGAGTCGTCCGAATGCCCCAGAGGACAGACGGTAGTTCTTCAACCCAAGCGCCAGCAGCAATTTTCAGATCCCTCATCAATCGGGGCTTCAACCCTTGAAGAATCATCCTATTTGCTCGTTCTGCTTATCCGTTCAACTGCAGGTGAGCTACGGAAGTGTAATTGACCCGAGTGCCCTGAGTGTAGCAGAATTCACGTAATTCATCCGAATCGAAATTCTTCCCATTATCAGTGATGATATCATGGGGAACTCCGAATCTGAAGATAATCTGCCGAATGAAACTGACAACAGTAGCTGCACCCAAGCTTTTGATGGGCTTTGCTTCGACCCACTTGGTGAACTTATCCACTGCAACCAACAGATGGGTAAACCCACTCGACCCTGTACGCAGGGGGCCAACCATGTCGAGGCCCCACACGGCAAACGGCTAGGTGAGCATAATAGTCTTGAGTGCAGATGCAGGCTTGTGTGTCCGATTCTTGAAAAACTAACATCCAACACAGAGATCGACCATGTCTTGCCGCTGCGTTGGCTCGGGGCCAGTAAAACCCTACACGAAACGCCTTTGCGAGCAACGTCCAAGAGGACGCGTGATGGCCACAGGTTCCCGAATGAATCTCTTGCAAAATCTGCAGCCCTTCCTCTAGGGATATGCACTTTTGTGCCACGCCTGTAGTGCTTTTCTTGTATATCTGCTCTCCCATCACTTGAAAGGATTTGGATCGTCAGAAAATCCATCGGGCTTACTCTTCATCTTCAGGGAGCTCTTGCCAGAGCAGGTAAGCTAAGTAAGGTTGTGTCCACTCGGGAGTGGTCACCAACATCTCTTGAACGAGATCCACTACAGCCGGAATATCAACCTCAGTCGGATTGGAAGGTCCGACTGCCTATGGGGGCTCTTCAGTAAAAGGATCTTCCTTGACTGAAGGAGAGTGCAGATGCTCAAGGAATATGCCCTTCGGAACGACCCGCCGAGTAGAGCCAATTTTGGCCAGGTCATCGGTGGCCTGGTTCTTCACTCGAGGTATATGATGTAGCTCCAAACCTTCAAATTTCTTTTCCAACTTCCAGACTGCATTACAGTATCCAGTCATGGCTGGACTCCGGATATCCCATTCCTTCGTTACCTGATTGACCACGAGGTCCGAGTCACCGAAAATCATCAAGCGTCGGATACTGAGCGAGATAGCCATTCGGAGCCCATACAGGAGGGCTTCATACTCGGCCTCATTGTTTGATGCGTCGAAATGGATCTGAAGGACGTAGCTCAGTTGGTCTCCTTTGGGGGAAACGAGAACTACTCCAGCTCCGGACCCTTGAAGCATCTTAGATACATCAAAAAACATGGTCCAGTGTTCGGGAACACTTGGTGCTGGTTGTTCCTGCTCTATCCACTCGGCCAAAAAGTTCACAAGTGCTTGAGACTTGATCGCCTTCTTGGCTTCAAACTTGATCTCCAACGGGAGGCGCTCAATCGCCCATTTTGCCACTCAGCCCGTGGCGTCTCTGTTATGCAGGATCTCCGATAGGGGAGCATCGCTGATAACTGTGACCGAGTGCTCTTGGAAGTAATGAGCTACCTTCTTCATAGTGAGGTAAATGTCATAAACTAGCTTCTCATAGTGTGGATACCTTTGCTTGGAAGGAGTCAAGACCTCCGAAATATAATAAACAGGCCTCTGCACTTTGAATGCTTTTCCCGATTCCTCGCGCTCCACAGTGAGGACAGTACTGACCACTTGGCTAGTAGCCGCGATGTACAAGAGCAAAGGCTCTCGGCTGCTCAGAGCAGCTAACACCGGCTGGTTGGAAATCAAGGCCTTGAGCTGATCGAATGCGGCTTGCGCTTCAGGGGTCCATTCAAAGTATCTGACTTCTTCATCAATCGGTAAAGAGGCAAGGCCTTTTCACCGAGTCGAGATATGAATCTACTCAGGGCTTCAAGGCATCCCGTGAGCTTCTAAACGTCATGCAGACGGACAGGTTTCTTCATTCGGATGATGGCGCCAATTTTGTCCGGATTAGCATCGATTCCTCATTCGTAAATGAGAAAACCGAGTAGCTTACCCGAGGGCACTCCGAATGTGCATTTTGCATGATTGAGTTTTGTTTGGAAACGACGGAGATTGGCCAAGGTTTCAGCGAGGTCAGCCAAGAGGTTAGAACCTTTCCTGGACTTGACCACGAGGTCATCCATGTAAGCCTCTACGTTCCGACAAATTTGCTCTTGCAAACACTTCTGAATCATGCGCATAAAAGTTGCCCCAGCGTCCTTGAGACCGAATGGCATAGTAATGTAGCAGAAACACCCAAATGGGGTGATGAAAGCTGTTTTTATTTCATCTGGTCCATACATTTGGATCTGATGGTACCCGGAGTACGCATCTAAGAATGACAGGCATTCACATCCGACCATGGAATCTACTATTTGATCTATGTGGGGAAGGGGAAAATGATCTTTCGGGCAGGCCCGATTAAGGTGCTTGAAGTCAATGCACATCCGGAGGGACTTGTCCTTCTTGGGCACCAACACTAGGTTGGCCAGCCACTCGGAATGGAAGACTTCGCGAATGAATTCAGTAGCTAGGAGCTGAGCGATCTCTTCACCAATCGCCTTGCGCTTCTCGGCGGAGGATTGGCGCAAGTACTCCTTGACTGGTTTGACTTTTGAATCCACTCGGAGTCGGTGCTCAGCCAGTCCCCTGGGAACCCCCGGCATGTCAGACGGCTTCCATGCGAAGATATCCTAGTTCTCACGAAGGAACTGGATGAGCTCGGCTTCTTATTTTTCATTGAGTGTTGTCGAGATGTTGGTCGGAGCCGCACTCGGATCGGTGGGGTGAATGTGAACCTGCCTAGTTTCGCCAGCTGACTGGAAGGCTGATTCCGTTGCCGGCCGCTTAGACTTTAGCAAATCTGCAGTGTCCACTGCCTTCTTGTACTCGTCGAGTTCGACTGTGAGTACTTGTTCATTTGCAATTTTGGAGTCCTGCTGGAGGCACTCTTCAGTGACTTTCCGATCGCCGGTCACCGTGATCACTCCATTCGATCCTGGCATCTTGAGTTTAAGATATACGTGACATGGTCGGGCCATGAAACGTGCATAGGCAGGCCTACCCAGGATAGCATGATATGCACTCCAAAAGTCAACCACTTCAAACATCACGCGTTCCTTTCGGAAGTTTTTCTCCCCTCCGAACACGACGTCCAGAGCAATTTGACCGAGTGACTTGGCTTTCTTCCCAGGGATGACCCCATGGAAATGCAGGTTGCTCTTACTTAGGCGGGACATTGGAATGCGCATTGCGCTGAGTGTGTCCGCATAAATTATGTTGAGCCCACTGCCGCCATCCATCAAGACTTTGCGCAGTCGAACTTCATTTACAGCCGGATCAACAACCAGCGCCTACCTCCCGGGGGTGGCTATGTGGGCTGGGTGATCAGACTGATCGAAAGTAATAGGGGTTTTTGTCCAGTTGAGGTACTTGACGGCAGTCGGAGCTACCAAGTTCACCTCCCGATTGATGACCTTCAATCGGCTCTTGCTTTCAACATCTGTGAAGATCATGTTCAGGACCTTGTCGACGTGAGGGTACTCGGGATCGTGCTCGCCTTCTTCATCATCGTCCTTCTCTGTAGAGGCCTCTTTACCCGTCTCATGCTTGAGCATTCGGCACTCCCGAGTGGTGTGCTTTGGGTAAATGAGGTTGCCCTCCTCATCTTTTTTCGTGTGGATTGCGCAGGGCTGATCCAACACTTCAGAATTGTATTCGGGCTTTTTTTTGTTGGCCCAGTCTTTTTTTTTATTCTTCTTGGGCTTCAGCTTCCCCTGACCAGGAACTGCAGCCACTTCTGGCTTTTCGGAGGATCGGCTTTCCGCTTCTTCTTCTTGCATGCGTTCCCTGCCGATTGAGGAGTATCACCAGCTCGCCCTTTGCCGCAGCGGAGGCGGTCTTCCTCTTTGCCATTGGCGTATTTGTTAGCGATTTCCATGGCCCGACTAAGAGACAGATCTCCCGATCGGCCAAACTTCAGGATGAGCTCCATGTACCGAGTGCCTGCCTTGAAAGCGCAGACGGCCTGGTGCTCAGTGACATTCTCAACTGTGTTGTGCAGAGTAGTCCATCGCTGAATGTACTCCCGGAGAGTTTCATTGCTTTTCTGGACACAATGTTGCAACTCTGTCAATCCACCCGGACGCTTATATGTGCCCTCGAATGTCTTGATGAACACCTACGCCAAGTCCTCCCAGCAATAGATGCTGCTAGAAGGCAACTGGTTCAGCCAGGCCCGAGTTGATCCCTCTAGCATGAGGGGAAGATGCTTCATCGCCATGAAGTCATCACCACCCCCAATCTAAAGAGACACTCGGTAATCTTCGAGCCAAGTTTCCGGCTTGGATTCGCCGTTAAACTTTCCGATCCCCATCGCCAGCCTGTAGTTGGGGGGAATCTCGGCCTCTTGGATATACCTGCAGAAACACTCGAGACCTGACGTCCCCCATCCGCTCACTTGGTCTCTGACCAATCGGTTTTTATCCACCATTCTCTGCGTGATGGTAGATCTGGCATTGAGCAACGGAGGACGTCGGCTTGCTTCCTCATAGCCTCTGGGGAGAGGGGGAGTCCGATTGCGGTCTTCTCTGTGAAGCTGACCGTCATCATAGGGCCGTTTGCCGTATGAACCACCCCCTGGAGAGGGCGTCTGACTGATGTCACGGTCGTCGCGCCAATGCCCTCCGAACTGGCCTCTCGGAGGAGGAGGAGAGTATCGGCGCTTCCCATAAGCATGCGGACTATGCGCGGACTGGACAGTGTCAGCCCAAAGAGACTTGCTGTATATACGCTGATTCGACTGAGATACTTGTGAATTCTGTCTCATCGCTGTTTTCAGCAGAGTTTGAATCTGCCGAATGCCTTCTCCGGCCGCCAAGACGGACGGCTGAATAGATTCAGCTATCCGTGTGGCCGCGGCTAGGTTCTCTATAGGAGTGCGCATCACTGGGATCTTGGGCGGCTTGTCACTCGGAATCAAACACCGCCTGGTGTAACCGGAGCTTTGTTGCTCTCTTGCTGCGCATTCATCGAGTGCTCACTGGAGCCTCTCTAAATGCTCGCGCTCGGCAAAGGTGGCCTGGCACGTGGCCTCCAAGGCTATGTCCTCCGGGGATGTTCCAGTGATGAGGATAAGGAGGACTTCGTCGTCCCTCCTTCTCCTCTCTTCCCGCTGCTCCCGAGTGAGAGGCCAGGGAAAATAACCGTCGGAGGGACCGTCATCAAGGCGGCCTCTGTCTCGGCCACGGGAGCCACCCACGGAGTACCCAGGAGGGCAATGATCGATGGAATGTGCCATCAGTATCTCAGCAGCGTTTCCTCTGCTTTCACACTCGGACTGATCAGACAGCTCGTCTCCCGATGTGGGTGACAAGCTGACGGTGGGTTTACCGGAATCAAGCACGACGACCTGCTCAGAAGTAGGCTGCCGAGCTATGACGTGCTTGAGGCACCACTGCAACTGTGAGCATCCAGAACGCTTGCGGTGGTTGGACGCTGAGCAGGCCGGCGCTGAGCCGTATGGCTCCGATGACTGTCGCAAGAGGACTCCGTGTGCTGCCTCGCTGAAATGCACAGCCCCGCAGGCGGGGAATGCATCCGGGTCTAGCGGTGCATCGTGCAACCAGGCCGAACCGTCGGCGATGAAGCGGAGGCTGCCGAAGAGGATCTCACCGCCGAGTGCCAGCATGATGGCCTGAAAAAATGGATCTCCACTTGCGCCGGAGTTCGCTAGAACTGCCGCTCCACGGTGGGCGCCAACTGTCGTGGGAGTAATCCTGATAGTAGTACGGGGGGTATGTACGAGTAGGGCGAAGCCTAGGTACAGAGCAAGTGTCACACTCGGATTTTACGAGTTTGGACCCCACTCGGAAGTGGTAAAAGTCCTACGTCTCGAGCCCTTGGGCTAATTGATGCTTTGTGTATGTTTCTAATTGCAGAGAGTTCGTAACCCCTCTTCTAGCATCGGGGGTGGATTATATAGAGTGCGCCACCACTAGCCGAGGGCCATTACGAGGGTCATTAATGCTAGTAACTGTCGGAGTTACTGGAAACTGCCGTGTTAACTACGAGCGTTACAGGTAACGTAACATCTACGGTATTCAATGTGAGTTAAGTCCCTCGAACGTTGTAGCTCCCACATCATCTCTGCCTCTTCACGACCGGGTGCCTGAGCCAGGCCAAGTGGCTATAGCATCCGAGTGACTTCCAAGGATCCGAGTGCATCTTGTACATTCATCCGAGTGCTGAGGTAGTCCAATGACTTCTGTGAACTTGTAGGACCGCAGGTGTGTCCTAGATAAGAGGTCTATGACCCTACCTAGGGTAGGTGACCTCGTCAGCGATGGAGCTAGAACTATACCGTTTGCGATTGATGGATCGCACACAGTTTGGTCGAAGGGTCTCTCATTGATGTGTCGTCTTAGGACCTTCCTGCAGCAGTGACTCCACATCAACTTTAGCCATTAGACATATTGCGGTCTTAGTGGGCCTCTCCGAGAAGTTAACCACATAGAGACCGTTCTCAACATGTCCAGCATAGGCCACTTTAAGAGTTTTGCTCCACAAAAGGGCCACGGAATTAAGATCAAAGAATATAGAAAAACCCCGTGAGTGCAAGTTGACAAACGGAAAGTAAATTGTATGCAAGGGTCTCAACAAGCATGACTTTCTCAATGGTTAGATCTGGAGAGATCACCACCTTGCCATGACCCAATACCTTTGACATTGACGCATCACCAAATTGGACATGAGTGGGCGTAGATGTACTAGCTTGAACGTCCACCACCAAGTCCTTGCTTCTGGTCATATGATTTGTCGCTCCACTATGAAGCAACCATGAACCTCCACTGAAAGCAAATTCCTACAATAGATCAATGCTTTGATTTAGGTACCCATTTTTGAATGGGTCCTTTCATGTTAGTAACAAGGGTCTTAGGAACCCAAATAGACCACTCAATGTACTCATAAGGAGAACCAACAAATTTGGCATAAACATGCCCATCACTAGCACGACATAACACATAAGAAGGGTTAAAATCGCCGACATTTTTGGGTGAAGTGGTTTTGCCTCTCTTGGCAGCACTACAAACCACCTTGTTCTTATTCTCCTTAGGAGCACCCTCTCCCTTTTTGACGAAGGTAGTTTTGAGAGGAAGAGCTTGCTTGGTCTTGTCTTTTTTCTTGGTATTCTTCTTCTTTGCCTTGGGTGCAAATCCAAGTCCCTCCTTAGCCACAACTTCCTTTTGATTTCTCAAAGGTCACTGAGATTCTTCTCACCTTGAATGTAAGTGACAAGGCCTTTATCAATTTGCTCTTTCAACTTGGCATTCTCCTCAAAAAGATGAGCATGCTCACAACAAGGGTTAGTAGCATGTGCATTCTCAATTAATACAAAAGGAGGGCAAGTAGAAATCTCCTTAGTTAGTTTCACTTGGAGTTGTTATTGAGACTTTTTGAGAGACTCATGAGCACTCTTCAAGGCCTTGTGAGCCTTGTCAAGTAACTCAAATTCCTCTTTGATTCTAGCATGGCCCACCCCAATTACAACGTTCTCGGATTTAAGTACGCAAGCAAGAACTTGAGCATGATCATGATCTTTATTTAACTTGGCAAGGTCAATGTTGTGTGACTCCTCAAGAGCTAAACGAAGACCTTGCTCTTCCTCAAGGGCATGGGAAAGATCTGCAATCTCATCGGCATAGTCATGACTATAACCTTCCATCTTAGTGTTGGTATCTTCATGATACTCAATGGTGTCATTGTCCTCACCTAGTTGTTCCAAGAGAACAACGAAGTGCTTCTTGGTCTCACCTTTGAGCTTACCCAAGAACTTATCAAACTCATTTTCATCCACATTAACCGCCTCCGTTTCGTCTACATAATCTGTCAAGGAAGGATGAGTTGTGATAGTAGTTTTCATGTTGGAGATTACATTGTTGGTGGATTTGGCCATGAGGCACTTGGCGGGGGTAATGAGGTTCTCGTTGGGGGAGTCGAAGATAGGAGCCGAGGTTGGGGAAGGGATGGCAATGGCGACGGAGGCCGTTCCAATTCTTTCGCCACTTGTATCATCATCGTCATCGTTGGAGGCGTACTCTTCGAGTGCCACCAACCCCTTTTGTGGTACCCGCTTCATGAAGTTGTTCTTGTTGGGGAAGGACTTGGCCTTGTCTTTGCGGATTAGCTTGCCACCATTGTCTTCCCTCTTCTCATATGGACAATCCACGACAAAGTGACTCATATTGCCACAATTGTAGCAAGTCCTTACACGTTGCTTGCCCTTGGCGCCACTTGAGTTGTTCTTGAAGAAGTTGGGCTTGGAGTTTCTTTTGTTGCCCCAAAATTGCCTTGACGCAAGAGCCATGTGCTCATGGTAAGCATAGTTGGTGTCTTCAGGACAACTCTCTTCTTCTTCCTCTTCCGGAATCGCCTTGGTCTTCAAAGCGAGGGTAGGCTTCTTTAACAGTTGAACACGAGCTGGAGCATTGTCGGTGGTCTTGTTCAAGATGTTCATTGCCACGAACTCATCCAACACTTCACTTGAGGTCAAGGTGTGGAAGTCCGGTCTTTGATGGAGGACATGTGGTTGTTGAATGACATGATGGCCTTGAGGAACTTGCGCTTGACCCAATTGTCATCAGTGTCCTTGCTCCCATGGTATTGAGTGAGACAACAAGAGCGGTCAATCTCTTGTAAAGCTCGTGGGGATCTTCATCTTCATTCATCACAAACTCATCGGCTTCATCAAGCACTTCCTCAAAGTTGGAGTGTTGAATGCTCGAGCTTCCCTTGTAAAAAGAACTGATGTGCGCCCAAGAATCTTCGGCAATGGTGAAAGGGCGCAAGCGAGGAAGCTCTTCGGGAGGCATGACGGCTTGGAGAATGAATAATGTGGATGCATTTAGTTGATTTTCCACTTCCTCCCTTCGGGTCATGTTGCTTGGATCATGAGGGTAGAATCCTTGCTCAATAACCCTCCAAACTTCCATTGAGCTGTGATTTAAATGAGACTTGATACGAAAAACCCAATTATGAAAGTTAGACAAATCAAATTTGGCTGGAGGCCCATGAGAGTTAATATGAGGTGAGGGGACCGGTCCACCATAGGTTTGGGGAGGGGCAACCGCGGCATGGGTGCCCGACCCACCCTTTCCTTGAGGCGATTTATGATTCAAATAACTAGCCAATTCCTTTGTGGAGTTGGCATCCTCTTCCGAGGAAAGTGGGTTAACCATTTCCCTAGGATCGGTAGGAGGTTTGACGCTCCCAAGGAATTTGTTTAATGTGTCCTTGACCTCGCCCACCATGGATGATTTGAGAGAGGTCATGGCCTGATTCAAATCACCACGGGTGACTACGGTCTCAGACACGGCCATGGAGTTCTCTCCCTCATTAAGCCATTGTAGGCCATATTCTTTAGGTGGTTAAACCCTTAAAAGCGACATAGCTTTGATACCAATTGAAAGGATCAATATGGTCGACTAGAGGGGGTGAAAAGGATACTAACAATTTTTAGGTTCTTTTTAACAAATTAGGCTCAACAATAAAATAGGTTGTCTAGATATGCAACTGCGTGGACAACTTATAAAATGAGCACTATGACAACAAGAAAAGCAAGCACAAGATACAAACACAACAAAGCTTGCACAAAGTAAAGGTAAGAAGTAACCACAAGTGGAGTCAATGAAGACGAGGATCTGTACGTCTCTGTTGGAGCGGTGTGGAGGCACAATGCCCCCCAAGAAGACACTAGGGCCGCCGTAATCTCCTCACGCCCTCGCACAATGCAAGATGCCGTGATCCACTAGTGGTTCCCTTGAAGGCAGCGATCGAACCTTTACAAACAAGGTTGGGGCAATCTCCTTATCTTAATTGGAGGCTCCCAACACCACCATGGAGCTTCACCAAAATGGAATGTGGCTCCGAGGTGACCTCTTCCATCTAGGGTGCCCAAACACCCAAGAGTAACAAGATCGCAAGGGATTAGTGGGGGGAATAATCAAATTTCTCTTGGTGGAAGTGTAGATCGATGCCCTCTCAAGAAAACCCTAGAGAATCAACAAATTTTTATGGCTAGGGAGAGAGATCGGGCGAAAATAAGCTTAGGGGGCAACAATGGAGCTTTTGGGGAAAGAGGTAAGTCTTTTTGGGGAAGAAGACCCCCTTATATAGTGACACTCCAAATCCAACCGTTATGTGCTCGCAGAACCACATAAGCGGTACTACTACTCATACGAGCGGTACTACAACTTATATTGACACGACATGACTTCAAGCGGTAGTACAATGCAGGCAGGGCGGTAGTACCGGACCAAGCGGTACTACCAAGCCTACTGCCGCTTATCGGAGACAGGGAGGCAAGGGCTAGTGCAGCGTGGCAGAGTGCTAGGTAGTACCGCACAGGGCGGTACTACCGCTGTAGTTAAAGATGTACTACCGCTCCCTAGGGAGCGGTACTACCGCTTAAAGCGGAGGACCCAAGTTCTACTGCCGCCACACTACCGTGCATGCGAAAAAGTCCATGCAGACCCCAGCGGTATAGACCACGAGACTGGAGAGCAGAGGTATCACCAGGATGGTACTACCGCCCCCAGGCACGGTACTGCCGCTCGAGTGGTACTACCGGTGAGGATGGCGGTACTATCGCTTGGGTGTCACCACAAGTCCAAACAGAAAACAGTGGATCTCCACGTTGCCGGAAGAATAGAAGGTTGCAAAGAGAATGTGTACGTGTTGATTCCACCCAACCTTTCAGATGTGGACCCCCTCTTAATAATACGGATTTCCTATGACTCAAATACCACCGAATAAGAATTGTCAGAACAAATCCGTCTTCACACCATATCACCGAGGGGAAATAAACCGTCTCGTGGCCATGTGATGAAATCTCTGAAATACTTGTGGCACACAGTTAGTCCGCAAAATACCTTGTCATCAATCACCAAAACTACAGAGGAAGAAATATGCCCTAACACAAAGTACATACCACATCAATTAATATATGGTGCTATTATAAGTGTGGTCGATACATATCCTGGTTAAAGAGATATATATAAATCAAGTACGAGGACGTCATTCCACAATCCTCTCAACAAAAGTTTTTGTCTCAGCCAAGTAGTTCGGCTCCTTCTAGTGGTGTACTTTTCTTAGTTGTAGTCATCATCTTTTTCTGCTCGGTTGACCCCAAATGGGTGAAAGTCTTCTGATGGGTTAACGACAACACGACTCGGCTTGTTGGATCGGTTATGTGGAAGTAATGGGCCAACTGTCATTCTTGTCTGTCCTGATAAAGTTCTTCCTGTTCGGCTATATCTTGGTCATTCCCTCCTTTTGGCTCTTCATCGAGAGGGTTTTCTGCTTCCGCATCTGCCTCCTCTTGGGCGTCGGAATCAACATCTCCTCCTTGTACCCATCGTGCCTTGTCCACCATGTATAATTATGCATGAAATGATGTTTGAACAAGTGCATCTTCACACGGCCAATAAAATGGTTGATAAAAACTTTGTTTTTATACTTCTTACACACACATAATATCTTAGTTTTACCCTTTTGATTTATATCTTCCACCGCTACCTTGAAGAACTCATTTATAGTTTTATCCATATCGTTTTTGTCGATCGAGCTGCCAACAAGGGTATAAGAGAAAAATAAATAACCAACGAGGTCATAAATTTTGGCATTACCTTTTTGAAAATTTTGGACAGAGTGAGTGCCAGAATTTGACGAATGAGAAATTTCGGCATGACCTACAGAGACAAAGATGATAGAACTAGCACTAGTACAAATCAGTGCTATTAAGCCCCCCCCCCCCCTTATCGCACACGATAGAAAAAAACGCATGTGATGAATTCATTGCACACAATATATAAATAGAACCATGTGTCGAAAATAGAAATGCGTGCGAAGGTGGAGTCATCACACACACATATATTCGAGACAAACCGTATGCAAAATATTGCACATCTTTCGGGCAAATGAATTATGCGCAATAAAATTCACACACACCTTCAGTAGGAGACCTATGAATTATGTGTTTCCTATGATTTGTCGACAAAAATTATGTGTGATGATTGAGACCATCACACACAATATTTTCCACCAATCATCTCTGATAATCCCCAAGTGCAAGGAATTATTGTAGCACTTTCCAATGATGGATGTGAGGAGTTAAGGTTAAGATCAATATTATCTCAGGTCCTATCTACCATTGATACAACCCTACGTACACCGAGCATTTGCTTTCTCTAGAAACAAGAAGTAAACCTACTTTGCGGGTATAAAGAGGTAGTTTTGCAAGATAATGAAGAACATAAACATAAAACTAAGTGTTGCCATAAGTAAAGATACAATATAATACACTATAATACAAATAGCGAGTGTGGAATAGTGGTGGTATGGTGCGCGGAACTGTCCCTAGGGAATCAACTAAGTTACTAAACCGATCATCATTGCAAGTTTATTTGGGGGAGAGGTCTCTGCTAGCATCTCATCCCTTACTTGGAATTTTCTGCACTTATGGTTGAAACTACTAGAAAGCATCTGCAACTACTGATAAGTTTATTAAGGTAAACCCAATAATAGTATTAATATATATCAGCCCCCCTTCAATCTCATATGTATCAAGTTCCATGGTTCGGCGAGGTTTCAGTCACTCATGCCCCCATATGGATATTCCAATTAACATATAACTAAACCTATGGTGTGATCCGTGCGCGCGCTTGTATGATGGGCACTAAAGGACAATAACATAACCACAAGCAACTCAAACCAATCATGTCAATTCACTAATTAACCTAAAGGACAAAAGTAATCTACTTACACACAAAGAATATGCAAGGAATCATCATAATAATAAACAATAGCATCCACCACCATGTTCAAGTAGGGGATTACAATGGGTTGTGGGAGAGTGGACCACTGAAAAGAGGTGAGGAAGGTGATGCAGATGTTGGTGAAGACGACGACGTTGATGAAGACGATCGTCGTGGTGATGGTTTCCTCGGCAACACTTCGGCACCATCAGGAGAGAGAAGGAGGGAGGCTTCCCCTCTGGCTTCTTCCTCCATGGCCTTCCCCTAGATGGTGAGAGGTTCCCCCCTCTGGTCCTTGGCCACCATGACTCCCAGAGGGGTGAGAGCCCCTCCGAGATTAGATATCTTCTCTCTGTCTCTCTATTTTTTGGTACTGTTTTCTGGCTGAACATTGTTTCTTAAATAGCCAGAGATCTGTAACTCCGATCGGGCTGGAATTTTTAGTGGATTTTTCCATACAATTAGATTTTTTGCGGTGAAAGTAGGGCTCCAGCCGACTTAAGAAGCCGCCACACTGCCTCCCGACATGCCCGGGGGTGGGCACGCCACTAGGCCGTGTGCAGCCCTCGGGCATCGTCTTTCGTTGATTCCCTGGCCCAAAAGATACATATATTTCAGAAAAAAAATCATATTAAATTGCCGGAGTATTTTGACCTTCCTAGATATTGATTTTCTGTGAAACCAAGAACATGCCGAAAATAGGAACTGACACTGGACGATAGATTAATGGGTTAGTCTAGAAAAATAATATAAAGTGATGTCAAAAGTATGTAAAAATGGTATGATAATAGCATGAAACATTCGAAACTAATAAATACGTTGGAGAAGTATCAGTCTCCGATATAGTTTGATGTATTGCATGCAATTTTGCTACTGAAATTGTGTTTGATTAGGAAGCCCATCACACACAATTTTGTTCTACAAATTGTGTGTGATACTGTCGCACGTAATAACAAATTGTTCGTGTGTGCTATTGCAATATCGCACACAACGGGATAAGAATGATCGTTTATCCACGCGTCTTCTCTGTTACAAGGACTGGGCATGGACTAAACATGACTAGTGTGGTTCTCGCCGATGCGCTCACGCGCACACATTTGTTCCGCGCAATTTTCTCCGACAGCCACGCGTCGACGCCACAACGACGCGATGTGTGTGTCAGTGACCACTTTCCCGCACATCACCACAACTTACCACCCAAGCATGGAAAGCAACTGGCCGAGAAAACCTCAATCCTTGCCCTTGCTATAAATGCTCCCTTGCTCTGCTTTCTCCATCATAGAGTTCTCCGACACCAATACACCTAGTGGCTCCCTCGCGCCACAACTCATCGACCTGCTTGAGGGCATGCTGTCGGCACTTGGTTCTGCCGCCGTGCCGCCCAAGCTCTGAGCGCGCGAAGCATGGCCGACATGCAATGTGGGCGTAACGAGGTGCTTAGAGCATCTACAGCCGGACTGGGCAAATCCGGCCCCCTATACGCCCGCGGACGCGCCCAGGCACGCCCGCGGACGCATCCGGACGGCCCCTCATATTTCGCTCCGTGTATCCACATACCTCATATCCGGACTCTCAAATCCATGCAAAGCCATGCACGTCGATCATCTGATACTAAATGTCGCACGTAAAACAAATGTTGGTACCGAACATAAGAAGTGTTTACATCAAATTTATTTGAAGTGCACAATCAATGATCTGCTCTTTGATTTCCATTGTGGGTCCACATATGCTCCACCAGATCATTGAGTAGTTGCGCGTGCATGTGATGATCTCGGAGATTCTGATGCATCTGCAGAAAGTTCATAGGCTGAACTGCATCTTGATCTTCAGGGATTTCAACTTGTTCTCCAGGTGCTTCAAAATCATTGGTTTGGGCTACACCATCACCCTCATCCTCGACGATCATATTGTGCAAAATAACACAACATGTCATCAGCTGCCACAAAGTTTCTGATTCCCACATCATTGCAGACCCACGAACAATTCCCCAACGCGCTTCCAGCACCTTCGAATGCCCTCTCCACATCATTCCTAGTTGCTTCCTGCATTGTTGCGAAGTGCTTTTGTTTGTTGACATGTGGTTCGGATATGGTCTTCACAAATGTAGCCCACTAAGGATATATGCCATCGGCAAGATAGTATCCCATGTTCTAGTCTCGGCCATTGACGATGTAGTTGCACAGAGGTGATTCCCCGTTGCAAAGCCTCTTGAACACCGGAGATCGTTGAAGCACATTGATGTCGCTGTGAGAACCTGGCATTCAAAAGAAAGCATGCCAAATCCATAAGTCATGTGATGCCACCGCCTCTAGTATGATGGTGGCCTCTCTTGTGTGACCTTTGTACATTCATCGCAAACCTTTGGGACAGTTCTTCCATTGCCAATGCATGCAATTGATTGATCCGAGCATTCCTGGAAACCCTCTGGCCTCTCCAATAGCCAACAACTTCTCTGTGTCTTGTGCATTTGGCTCTCTCAGATACTCTGCTCCAAACACCTCCACCACAGCACGGGCAAACTTGACAGTAGTCTTCAGGCATGTGCTCTCCCCCATCCTGACCATCTCACCAACGGCATCTGTTGTAGTACCAAGTGCAAGCATCATCATAGCAGCCGTGCACTTTTGCTTGGCAGAGAAAGAGAATTGACCGCAACAATCCCTTGTGAGCTTGAAGTAGTCATCGTGTGCCTCCACTCCCTCCACAATGCGCAAAAACAATGGTTTTCGCATGCAAAAACGACGACAAAACCATGGATCATCCTGAAAAGTTGGGTTCGGAGCAAAGTAATCCTTCTTCTATAGCTTTGCTCCGGATACCCTATCCCGATTGATGACTCTTCTCCCTTTGATTGAGACCTTGAAATTGAGAATATGCTCCACTTCCCGGTCCATTTCCTCTTGCATTCTCATGAGCATTATCATGTCCACTTCTTCGTCTGAATCCAATGAATCGAAGAACTCATCTTGAATCAGTTGATCAAGCTCCGTCGGTCCATACTCCGATCCGGAAGAAGCATCGGAATCCATAGTTTCCCATAAAAATTTGACCAACAAATCCGGTCAGACATTCTGTTGAAACACATCCGGCGCAAGGCAGAGCCAAAGAGTTGCCGGACGTACCGCGATGTCTTCCGAGCCGGCGACGACGTCCTCCGCGGAGAGGTCGGGAGAGATGATCCCTCTGGCCGAGCGGTCGAGGGGGTGCAGAGGCTACTAGGCGACGGAGCGCGCGCGGCGGCGGAGCTGCGAGACGGACGACGCGAGGAGGAAGAAGAGACGAAAACAGGAAATGGATCCAGCAGTTCTGCGAGGTGGATTTGGTGCAATTTGCGGTAGGGTCGGGATGTCGGGTCCGACGTGACGGGCGTGCCCGGGCTCCCCCATATCCGCCCCATATTTGGGCTGGATATAAGGGGTGCTGGTCAGCTCGAACGTTTGAGGCCCGTTTCAGGGGTCCGGCTGGGTCAATTTTTTGTGACCGGTCAGTGACCGGACAGCCTGCCCGGCGTTTGAGACGGGTTTGAGGGGTCCGGTTGTAGATGCTCTTATGTCGCCGCATTGCATAGAACGCGAACGATAGGCTCAAAAGGGAGGCGACAACTAGCATGGGGCCGTGATGGCAGTCGTTGCCGAACGTTGACGATGACGACCCTGAGGCTGACACTCAGATCGAGCAGGACAAGATGCTGGCCCTCGCTCACTCCATCATCGAGAGGCGGTACACTATACAGGAGTGCCAGGTCGCGTTGGCATTGGCGTGTTCTATTGCAGACATCTATGGCGCCGACGCGTGCGACGCCATCCGACACGAGCATTCCGACTCCGAAAGTACCACTGCCAAGAGCCTGTCGATGCCGCGGTGAAGGGGCAGCGATGGGTTCGGAGGGAACGTCTGAGGCTCGGGCGCGTGAGGCTCTGAACGACGTCCGACGAAGTAGTTGCGCAATCAGCCTTCGTCCCGGGAAGGTTGATTACCGATAATGTGCTGTTGGCATATGAGATAAACCACTTGATGCACAAGAGAAAGGGGGGCCGGGATGGACTTGTGGCTGTCAAGCTTGACATGAGCAAAGCATATGACCGTGTTGAATGGGATTTCTTGGAGTGCATGATGCGAAATATGGGGTTCGCGGAGGTGTGGATTGGCACTATTATGAAGTGTGTAAGAACGGTAAAATATAGAGTGAAAGTGAACGGAAATCTCACCGATCTGTTCGTGCCAGAGAGAGGGCTTCGCCAAGGGGATCCTCTGTCCCCGTATTTGTTCATCATGTGTGCTGAAGGCTTCTTAGCCCTGCTGCTACAAGCGGAGGAAGATGGTAGTATTGAGGGCATTCAAATCTGTAATGGGGCACCAAAGATAAGCCATCTCTTCTTTGTGGATGACTCTCTTATAGTGATGAAGGCAAATGCTCAAGGGGCGACCAGACTGCAGGCTATATTGGCATTATACGAGGCCCAATCGGGTCAAATGATAAACAAGAATAAATCTTCGGCGACCTTTAGCAAGGGCACAACAGCAGCTGTTAAAAGCGAGGTCCTACAGATTCTTGGTATCCCACATGAGTCTCGCTGTAAAAAATATTTGGGGCTACCGGTTCATGTTGGTGTTGCCCCAAGTAGGGAATTTGAGTACATCAAGCAAATGATATGGCAGAGAATGCAAGGCTGGATTGAGAGGTTGCTTTCCAAACCAGGCAAAGAAACTTTGGTAAAATCTGTAGCCCAGGCAATCCCAACTTTCGCAATGTCATGCTTTGACCTAACAAAGAAGCTGTGCGAGGAAATTGGTACCCTAATTAATCGCTATTGGTGGAGCCGGCAAGACAAGATGGACAAGTGCCATTGGATAGGTTGGGATAAACTTACAAAATCCAAGAAGGAAGGTGGTTTGGGCTTCCGAGAGCTGCACACCTTCAACCTCGCGTTGTTAGCCCGACAAGGTTGGCGTCTCCTGCAGGAGCCGAATACACTTTGTGCACAAGTCCTGAAGGCTCGCTACTATCCTGACTGCTAGGTACTCGAGGCTGTGGCAAAACCAGAGATGTCCTATACGTGGCGCAGCATATTAAAGGGGATCGAGCTACTTAAGGAAGGCATTGTCTGGAGGATTGGGACTGGTGAGAATGTCAAAATCTGGAACGATCCATGGATCCCGCGGGGAGAGACGAGGAGGCCGCGAACTCGTCGTGGTAGCGTACTGATTGATTGAGCTAGTGACCTAATGGACCCAGTCACCGAAAATTGGGATGAAGAACTGGTCAGGGAGCTGTTCTGTGTGGAAGACGCTAAGGAGATATTGGCAATCCCGGTGAAGCAGGGTATGGAGGACCAAGTTGCGTGGCACTTTGATCAGAAAGGAATGTTTTCCGTTAAGTCCGCCTACCATCTGGGGATCAGGCTCAGGGAGACAAAGAAAAACAGAGATGCGAGTCCCTCGGTATCGGCACCTGTGGAACCGCAGAAGTGGAATAGGATTTGGAACCTAAACCTTCCCCCAAAAATCCGTATGTTTCTCTGGAGGCTTGTGTATAACAGCCTGCCGCTGAGGATGAATATTAAACGCAAGCACGTTGAGCTGGATACTAGGTGCCCCTTGTGCATGCGTCTTGACGAGGATGGTGGACATCTATTCCTTAAGTGCAAATAAGTAAAACAAGTATGGAGAGCCTTACTGATTGAGGACATCAGGTTGAACCTCCTGCAGGCAAACAATCCCATGGCAATGTTTGACCAACTGTGGGCTCTGGACAGTGAGCGACGAGAGCTAGTGCTCATCATGATGTGGGAGTGGTGGAATGTTCGAAATAAAGTGAATGCAGGGGAAAGGACTCGTACATGCGAGGAAATCTGCTTTACGGTCAGGAAGCTTGTGACTGAACTTGCTGCAATTGAAAGTAATGCTGGGGTGCAGGTAGTAATTCCTGAACCTGTTTCTTGGAGTAGACCAGAGGAGGGACTTGTGAAAATCAACTTTGATGCATCTTTCCATGCAGAAGTGGGGCATGGAGCTTGGGGCTGTGTTGCCCGATCGGACCAAGGGGAGTTTATTTTTGCTTGTACTGGGAAACTCGAGCACCTTGCCTCATCACTTCAGGCTGAAGCCACTGCATGTATCAAGACCATTGAAGCTGCTAGCGAACGGGGCATTTTTCGGGCTGTTTTCGAGTCGGACTCGCTGCAACTTGTTAATGCGCTGAAGACGGGAGAGTACGACAAATCCTCCATTGGTGTCCTGCTTCGGGAAGCTCGAAGCCTTTGCTTTGCGTCATTTGACGCTTTTGATTTCAGTTTCTGTAGGCGTTCCTGTAATATGGTTGCCCATAGCCTGGCGGCCTTTGGATTCAGAGCGGGCGTGTCTAGCTCCTGCTGGTGGGAACAGGCCCCAGACTTTGTTGTTGATGCTCTTGCCAGCGATGTCGTTGTGCATGTTTAAGTAACCTGGAACGTGTGTTCCCAGTTCAAAAAAAAAGTAGTCGCGCAGGCGGCCGCTAGCGCGCGCAAGCTCCGGTTCCGCCCACGCCTGAGGCTGGCAAGACCACAATGACCGAGACGTTGCCACGGGCTACTGACTTAGGTTAAGTTATTTAGTTAGTGATATTTGTATGCGGTTCTTTTGTGCGTGGAGATGACTTGAACGAAAATGTGGCCCTGCTGGTCTGTATGTGGTCTCACTGGTCTATAGATACGTGACAATATACGCATCATCTTAGTCATGCAAATGCCGATGTCATTTATTATGCTCGGTATCCAGTTGATGCTACCCAAGATGAGTGCTCTCTCCTCCGACTTCCCTAGAGCCTCCGGTATCACAGCCGAGACAGCGACGGGTTCTCCACCCATGCGGGGATGGAGCGACAGAAGTATGGGCCGCAAGCGTTCATCCTGAGCCAGGATCAACTCAGACAATCACTTATTCCCAAATCTCGTGTGGGACTAATCGTTTTCATTTACCATCTCATGGAAAACCCTTTTCGTTCCGCTTAGCCCTGCTTCTATCATCTCTTTCAAATTAATGTTCCAATATCTTGTTGTCATTTTTTCCACACTTCCTTTTTTTTCCACCACTGGAAACACCACTTCCCGTTCGACTTGCATGTATTAAGCATGCCGCCAGCGTTCATCCTGAGCCAGGATCAAACTCTCCATGAGATTCATAGTTGCATTATGAGTTAATAAAATACCTTGTATAAAATATTATAAAAAATATATCATATTTTAGTTAAGATCAATAGTACATGTTTCATTTTTTATGTAAAATAATCTATTACTAGAAGGGCACTATGCGCTTTGCCGCGCCGCTTATATTCCTTGGGTTGTACATGTTTTATGTAAAAAAAATTGAAGCTATGAAAAATATTTATGTATTAGTTGGTTTGGCGTGTGGGGGATATAATGAAGTGTATTTTTTTATCAGATATGCTACTCCTACGGATAAACTTTGCGGAATCATGCTTACAGATGGATGTGTCAATTTATGATCAAAGATTAGGGAAAAAGTGGGTGAATGATGCAAATCGAAAAACTGATTAGTGGGACAATGTTTGGTCTGACCAATCCGTAGCGAATCGTTCATGAATGTATCATTTTTCTTTTTTTATTTGTGGTGTTTGGGTGGATTTTTTTTGACCGTGTGATTGGAGGACGTCTTTTAATTAGTACAAAAATATGAGAAAATTACTTACGTTGTTGGACGCGTGTGTTATCCTGGTGCTAAACGTGTCATGGGCGATACTTCCGTTTTGTCACCCATTCATCGAGAGATCCCACCAAGAAGCCAGGGTGAACGACCCAAGCAATTATGTATCCAATCCAAATTGAAGAGTTGAATGAGGGCTTTAAAACGAGAAAGCTTAACGAAGTTAGAGATTTCATTGCCACAACAAAGATTGACGGAGTCAAAATCAAGGATTGACGAAAGGAGCTTTAAAATTAGGGAGCATAATGTATTAAAAAATGAATGAGAAATCTCATTGTGAAATTGTTGACTCGGTTAAAATTAGATGACCCAACTCTAAATTGAGACGTCAATTGATTGTGAGGCCTTAAAAAAATAGGGACCTTTGTGTTAATAGAGGATTAAAATAATTGAGTGAGAAATTGTTGACCCGGTCAAAATCGATGACCCAATTCCAACTTGGTGACCTCAATTGAATGAGAGGCCTCCAATTCTAGGGAACTTAGTGATATAGTATATTTTGCGGTATATTTTTCCGTTTACTTTTTTGAGAACGGTCCGGTTAAACGACAGTTGACATGACTTTTCTAATTACAAAGAAAGTTTCTTTGTAGGGATAATTACAGCAGTTTCTGTCGCTGATCGTGATTGTCTAAGGGAGGCCAACGGTGGGACCGCTGGCAGAAATAGGGCGATTTTGAATTTCGCCTCCTCGCCGGATCCTCGCGCTTGCGCGCTGGCCGCGGTGCCGGGGTCCGCGCCACCGGCCGTCGCTGGGTGACCGACGGGGTATCTCCTTGCCGGAGCCCCCTCGCCGTCGACTCCCTGCCTGATGTGGGATCCCTCTCGCGCGTCGTTCTGCTGGGGGGATGTGGAGGATGACCCAGAGGAGCCCGGCCCGGTGGAGAAGCCGGTGTCTCTGGCACCGCCGTCGTTCGACCTTTTCCTGGAGGCGGCCCGGCCGGCTAGAGCTCGCCGGAAGCTTCCATCGCCAGCGGCCCGGGTGGCCATGGTCGCGGGGCTCCGGGGGCGCGCCCTCCGACTCGAGGGAAATGAGGCGCCTGCGGCCAGCGAGGCCGGGCCTGTATCGGGGGTCCGCCCCTGCGTGGCGCCGGTGCGGTGGGTGGCTGGTGTGGATGACCGGGAGTCGGCTGCGCCGCCGCCGCCGCCTGCTGCCCCGCTCGGGAGGATGGTGTCCCTCCTGCCTAGTCTGGGTCAGATCGGGCGGCGTTGCTTGGCGTGCCGTGTGGGCCTCCGGCGCGGCGTTGGCACGGCCCATCTGGTGGGGGGCCTCGTGGTAGGCTTCCTACGTTTGGGCCTGTTGCCAGGGCCAACCGGGAGTGGCTCCTGGCCCCGGCTGACCCCGAGCGCTGGCTCTGGCTGGCCAGGAGCGCTACGTCGCTGGCCCAAGGATTCCCCGCTACTAGGGCAGATACCCAGCGACACGGGGCCGCAGCTCGCATCGTTCGCTCCCTTCCGCTGCCGCCTCCTCTCGCCCGCTCCTTTGCCGAGGTGGTCATGGCTCGGGAGTCCGGCGACGGTGCTCCCCGCCCCAAGCGCCCCCTCGCCTCCTCCTCCTCCTGTCCCCGTTCTCCCCCTCGTCACGGAGACCCCAGCTCCTTCCCCCGCTCTCCGCTGTGCGACGGGCCGCCCCGGCCGTCCGATGGCCCGGCCTCCCGCCTCCCTTCCCGGGCGCCTTCAGCCCCCCGTGACCCGCCTCCTCCCCAAGACCCTGCACACGACCCCCGGCTCCCGCTCCCTGGGTCGGCCGGTGACTGGCGCCGCTTGGAGGAAGAGCGCCGCCGCCAAGACGAGCTGGACCGGGAGCGGTCCCTTCGGCGGGAACTGGTCTCCAGGCCGCCCCGGTCCGAGGCTGCGTCCGGTCCGGTGGTGACGGGGGTGGAGGCTCGTACGGGGGCTGAGCCAGTGCGTGGCTCTGACCACCACGGGACGGGTTGGTTGGACCAGCCGCGGTCTGTCCCGGGTGAGCGGGAGGGCCGGTCGGACCCCTCCCCCCGCCGCTCAGACCATGATTGGCGCCATGACGGCCATCAGCGGCGCTACTCCCCCCTGAGGCGGGTCCCCGATGTCCCAGCCGCCTTTGGCCCCCCGAAGAAGAAGAAGAAGAAATCCAAGAAGCGTTGGACGGGCGAGTCTTCGGGTGCTGCTGCTGTCCCGGTAGCTCCGGAGGCCACGCCCGGGGAAGAGCGCACGGTACCTCTGGAGCCGGCCGTGGATGACCGCTCGGTGGCTCGGGCTCGTGCTTGGGAGTCTCAGCTATGTGTCAACTGTGGCATTGCAGGTCACTTCCGCTCGGAGTGCATTGCACCCCCGCGGTGCCCTCTCACTCTGGAGCATGTGGGGCGTTTCATCAACGGGGGCTTCTACTACATCAATTGGCCCCTGTCAACTCCCGCCGCCACCCCTCACCTGGCCACCATTACGGTGGTCCCCGATCAGGAGCCACCCCCTCAGGGTCCGATCACTACCTCTATCATTGCTGAGGAGCTGCTTGACTTCATCGGCAAGGTCCGAGATGAGTCCTTCTCCTGGGTGGTGAGGGAGGTGTCTCCGGGGCTGTTCTCTGTGCCCTTCCCCTCGGAGGAAATGCTTCGCTTGTGCACCCGCTTCGACAAGATTCAACTTCGCCCGCACAAGTTTTGGGTCTCGGTGAAGGAAGCTTCGGAGGTGGCGAAGCCGGAGTTCTCCCTCTCTCATGTCTGGGTCTCTATTGCCGGGCTCCCGTCCGAGGCCAAGCTGAACTTCATTCTCAAAATGGTCTCTGAGCCGATTGGCAAGATGGTGGCTGTGGATGTGGGTTCGCTTGAGGGTAAAGGTCTAGCCCGGATTCAGGTTCTCTGCATGGACCCGACTCAGATTGATGGCCTCGTCATGCCCTTCTACTTCGACACTATGGGACTGTAGCTGACCTTCGGGCTGGACACCGAGGACCCGGACATGGTGTTTGAGGGGGCGCCTCCTAGGCCTCCTAGCCCCCCGCACCGGGACCCGAGAAAGGACCTGGAGGGCTCTGATTCTTTGGGGGGTTCTTCGGAGGATGGGGGGACCGAGGAGTCTCACCCCCACTCTCCTGGCCCTGGCCTGAGCGCGGGCCTGAGGTCGTCGGGTCCGGCTGCTGGGGCCTCTGCTTCCCTCGCCCCTGCCCTGGTGATGCCTCCGCCGTTGGGGTCCAGGTCTGCGCTCCGTATGGGCTCCCCGCCTCCCTTCCTTGAGGAGGATGCTCTGAGCGCGGGGATGGATGGCCACCCCTCGTCTTCTTCGCGCTCTCCGGGGGTGGTGTGCTACTCCCGCTCCCTCTCCCCTCTGGGGACTCCCGCGGCGGTGACGGCCTCTGCCATATCGACCCCTTCGGTGGGAGGGTCGATGGCCCGCTCTGTCACCTCCGTGGCCTCGCCCATGGGGGGCTCTCGTCTGCTGCAGTATCCGTCTCCCCCCATCGCGGCCCGCCAGAGTGCCAGGCTGGACCACGCCAAGGAGGCCTCGGGAGGACGTGTCCCTTCGATCTCGGAGAAGGCCGCCAAGCGCGCGGCGGCTCGCAACCTCGAGTTCGGTACGTCCTCCCCCCCTCCTTCCGTCGTTTTGTCTGGCTCTAGATTTGCAGTGTTAGGTTTGGTTCCTCTAGGTCATTTGGCCGAGGTTGCCTCGGACTCCGACATCATGTTCCGCGGTGAACGTGGGCCACGTCTGGAGCAGATTGCACCTACCTGTGTGAAGGAGCAGTTTGACGGGGCCCTTGCTGAGGCTCGAGCGCAGGCTAAGCGAGGGTCCCAGGACGTTGGGGCGTCTGCTGACCCCGGGCATAGAGAGCCCGGAGTTGGTGATGCCCCAGGCCCTAGTTCGCATGGGGGGACGTCGCAGGTTACTCTCCCTGCTGGGAGGTCTCTGCGCGGTCGCCCTCCAACCAGGTTGCACCCGGGTGAACAACAAGAGGTTGTTCTCGGGGCAGCTGACCCTTTGCCGGAGGGAGGAGCCTCCGCCGTTCGGCCCCAGGCGACTGGGGCTAGGCGGGGCTGCCCCCCTAAGTCATTGTCTCGGTCCTCGACTGGTGGTAGGACTCGCCTGACTCCGCGCAAAGGAGTCACCACCCCGGTGTTTTCCCCATGAAGTTGTTATGTTGGAACATCCGCGGGTTCGGGCACTTGGGCCGGTGCCGCCAGTGGATCGAGTACATGCGCGAGGAAGATGTAGATATTGTGGGGCTCCAAGAGACGGTCCGCCAGGACTTCTCTCTGCTTGAGTTACAGGGCCTCTCTCGAAGGCCCTTTACTTGGCAATGGCTGCAGCGAATGGTCTCTCCGCTGGTATCCTTTTAGGGGTACGGGAGGATACATTCTCGGTGGAGGACATGGACCGAGGCGAGTTTTTCCTTAGCATGTCTTTGACCGACCGACGGTTGAACCTCAATTGGGAGGTGATAATCGTCTACGGCCCGGTGGATCACGGGCGGTCGGCCGTGTTCCTCGATGAGCTCCAAGCTAAGGTGGACCGTTGCCTCACCCCGGTGGTGGTGGCTGGGGACTTTAACCTTATTCGTTAGCATGCGGATAAAAGCTCCACTAACGTTGATGTGGCCCATATGCAGATGTTTAACGATTATATTGCTGAGATGGCTCTTCGGGAGATTGCTCGCATTGGGGCTAGGTTCACGTGGACTAATAAACAGGCTTCCCCCATCCGGAGTGTGCTAGATCGTGTTCTGGTATCCGCTCCTTGGGAGGCCTTGTTCCCACTCTGCTCCCTTAGGGCGGTCACCTGCATCGGTTCCGACCATTCCCCCCTGCTATTCTCCTCTGGGTAGGAGACCCCTCCCCAGACCTCTCGCTTCCACTTTGAACCATCTTGGTTACTGCAACCAGGCTTTGTGGAGGCGGTGAGTCTCAGGTGGTCGGAGGCGGAGATGGCTCCCAGGCGGACCTTCTGTGTGGTGGATATTTGGCACCATTGTGCCAAAATGGCTAGACAATTCATGCGTGGTTGGGGGGCTAATTTAAGGGCCTCACACCATGCTCAAAAAGGGGTGCTCCTTGACCAGATTATGGCGTTGGACCTTCAAGCGGATGCCGCGGGGCTCTCGGCAGACGAGTGGAATCAACGCTACTCTTGGGAGGCGGCGTTGATTGAAATTTACAAAGGCGAGGAGTTGTTCTGGCAACGTCGTGGAGGGCAAAAATGGTTCCTCGAAGGGGATGCTAACACAGCTTACTTCCAGGCGATTGCTAATGGGCGACGACGTAAATGCTCAATCCCATGCCTCTGGGATGGGAACTCGCTCCTTGAACACCCACACGAGATCAAGGCTCATATCTACTCCTTTTACAAGGAGCTCTTCTCGGCCGCCCCCAGGCGTGGCGCGTCTCTCGCTACTGATTTATGGTTGCCAGTTGAGCGGGTGACGGATGACGAGAATATGGGCTTGACGCTGCCTTTCTCGCCCGAGGAGGTCTTAGGGGCAATCTCTGCGATGAAGGCAGCCTCTGCCCCAGGGCCCGACGGTCTGCCGGTCGTCTTCTTCCAGAAGTTCTGGCCCGTCCTTAGACCGGTCATCATGAAGATTTTCCATGAATTCTACATAGGAACTTTAGACGTGGCGCGGATTAACTATGGCATTATCTCCCTGATCCCCAAAGTAGTTGGGGCTATAGATATTCGCCTGTTTAGACCTATCACGGTCATCAATGTCCTTGAACGGATTCTTGCGAAGGTGTGTGCGATTCGCCTGGCACCTATTGCGACGCGGATTGCACATCCCTTCCAGTTGACATTTTTAAAAGGGCGTCCGATTAATGATGAGATCCTTGCGTTCCACGAGATTGCCCACGAGATCCATAGACGCAAGGACAGGGCGGTCTTCCTGAAGCAGGACTTCCAGAAGGCATACGATCGCCTTGACTGGTCTTTCCTGCGCCTGGTCCTTGAGCAGAGGGGTTTCGATGACAGGTGGTGCTCCTGGATCATGCAATTAGTGCAGACCGGGAGCACGGCGATCAATATCAACGGGGAAGTAGGGCCTTATTTTCGGTCCTCGAGTGGGGTCCAACAAGGAGACCCGATTTCCCCGCTATTATTCAACCTGGCGGTTGATGCCCTGGCCTACATTCTTGACAAGGCTAGGGCAGCGGGCCACATACACGGAGTGGTACCCCACCTCATTCCAGGAGGCGGGGTTACTCATCTCCAGTATGCCGATGATACCATGATAATGGTGGAGGGGTCGGACCTAGATATAATAAATATTAAGTTTCTTCTGCTTTGCTTCGAAGGGATGTCAGGCCTTAAGATCAACTTCGATAAGAGCGAAGTTATCATCCTGGGATACTCCGAGGCTGCGAAACAACGGATCGCGGATAACCTAAACTGCAGGTTGGCCGCTTTCCCTATAGATTACCTGGGCATGCCACTCTCAGACTCCAAGGTCCTTATGAGTGCGTTCGACCCCCATGTGGAGAAGGTTGGCGCGCGGGCGGAACCCTGGTGTGGTAGATTTACCTCCAAGGGGAGTAAGACCGTCCTAATAGACTCCAACCTCTCCAGCCTCCCCATGTATATCATGGGGTTGTATTCCCTCCCTGAGGGGGTGCATGCTGTGTTTGACAAAGCCCTGGCTCGCTTCTTCTGGCAAGCCATGAACGGCCGCCAAAAATACCACATGGTACAATGGGCCGACATCTACCTCCCTAAGGAATGTGGCGGGCTTGGGATCATGGCATCCCGTCGGATGAACGTCGCCCTCATGCTCAGATGGGTCTGGCGAATCATCTGCAACGATGGGGGCCTTTGGGGCTTGCCTCTCTTAGCGTGTGACTCTATGGACGGATCCCAGTTTTGGCGATCCATCCAGAAGATTAAACACGAGATCCGACTGGGATTAGCGTTCTCCCTAGGCAATGGAGAGGGGACCCAGTTCTGGTTGGACCCTTGGGTTTAGGATAACCCCCTTTGTAGGGTGTTCCCTCGGTTATTTGCTATATGTGCGGACTCCTCTCTTCGGGTCTCGGATGCGGTACGGGGAGGCCAATGGAACATCCTGTTCCGGCGCTCTCTGGGTCCCGCGGAAGTGCTTGAATGGTCCGATCTCTTGGCCACCCTTTCGCCAGTAATCGGGAGTGGCCCGGATCAGGCCCACTGGCTGCTCTCTCCTTCGGGAGATTTCTCCGTGGCATCAGCGTACCGTGCCCTATGTCGAACTCCTCCCATCCAGTGGATGACGCCCCTCTGGAAGGCGCCACTGCCGCTGAAAATCAAGATCTTCGTTTGGCAGCTGCTGAGGGATCGCCTCCCATCTGGTACGGAGATGATCAAGAGGCATGGCCCGGGTAATGGGCTATGTCCCTTGTGTCATGTCGCGGAAAACGGGACTCACATCCTCTTCTCCTGTACGGCTGCTAGGTCGCTCTCGATGTTTGTTCGGGACGCGCTTGGGCCACAGTGGACGGCATATGACCTGGCTGGTTTCTTGCAGGCCAAGGCAATGCAGCCTGGCAGCAATAAGCGCCTATTCTGGCTGATCTTCGCTGCGATGTCATGGACCTTTTGAACCACGAGGAATAAGATGGTGATAGAGAGGATTTTCTTGCGGCGTGCCTCTGACGCTTTTTTCAAATTTCTCGCTATCCTGCAGCACTGGCACCCGTTGGCTAGACCAAGGGATCAGGCGCGCCTTGGCCGGATGTTGGATGCTCTTCATGCTTCGGCTCGTCGTCTTGCCCATCCGCCCTCTTCTGGATGATATGACCACTTGGTGGCCTTTTTTCCATTTCTTCTTCGGTTCTTTTGGGCTTGCTTGTGCTGTGGCCCCAGCAGACAGTGGCTTTTATGTTGGTACCTTTGGTTGTAGACTTGGTGCTTTATTTATAAAGTGGGGCGAAAGACTGTTTCGTGAGGGATAATTACAAATAAAGTTGACCACGATTTGATGTGATGGACATGGACCTGAAGCTGGATATAATGGACGGGTCGTTGGCTGGTCAATTCGAACCTGTTCGTCGATAAGGTCAATTGATGAGCGTACTGATACAAGGTCAAACACATGGATTTGTTGCAACCAGATCGAGCTAAGTCATGGTGCCCTGCTCCTGGGAACGATGGACCTGTCATACTGTTGTCAGCACAAGTACTACTCAGAAGCAAGGCGATTCTTTTCTTCTTAAGGCCTTGTTCAGCTAAACAACTTTTGAGAGAGGATTGAAGAGGCTTGGAGGGGATTGAGGCCGAGTTTAACTTGTAGGGGATTTAATCCTCTCCTATCCACTCCAATCCCCGTCAAATCCCTTGCAACCGAGCAAGTCCTAGTGAATCCAGGTATCCTGTCATTTCAAGAAAAAACTTGATCCTGCCAGTTATACGGTGAAATGTTCTTGTTCATCGAACTGTGTTGACTTGCTTTCAGGCTAGCTCTCGTGGTGCTTTTCCTTCTACTTTTGGACATTGCAATTTAATTTGGTTGTGTACATTCAAATGCATAAGTCAAACCAGTGACAATGAGAAATCTATTCAAGCGTAAAAGTTGGCCAAGCACTAGGTCGGATGTCCTAGAGAACAAGGAAGAACGTGTGCATCGCGTCCAAGTGGTATATGGTTGTAGCTGGTAAGAGCATCTACAACCGGACCTCTCAAACATGCCTCGTTCGTCCGGGCGGGCTGTCCGGTCAGTGTCCGGTCAAAAAAGGTTGACTCAGACGGACCCCTCAAACGGGCCTCAAACGCCCGGACTGACCGGCACCCCCCATATCCAGCCCAAATATGGGGCGGATATGGGGTGGCCCGGGCACGCCCGGCCGCGTCCGCCTGACAAGCCCGGCCCACCCCGACCCCACCCTGTCCCACTAAAAAACCCCGTCCGGCGAAACCCTAGCTCACTCACTCTCGCTCCGTCCGCTCCTCTCCCCTCTCCGCCCGCTACTCTCCCCTCTCCGCCCGCTCCTCTCCCCCCGCCGACGAGCATGTCGAGCTCCGGCAGCGCCTCCGGCGACTCCGATCCGGAGTACAAGCTGGCTCTCCGCATCGCCTTGGAGCGGTCCAAGGCGGAGACCGGAGGCAGCTCCGGATCTGGAGCGTCCTCGAAGCCGCCCGCTCCCCGTCGGCGCATTTCGGACGCCGGCGCTGGCCCGTCCCGTGCCATGGGCAGCGGCGACCGACGGCCAGCCCAGTCCGCGCCGGTGGGGCGGGCTCCCTCCCGCCATGCCCTCCCTCCGCCCGCCGCTGCTCCCCCTGCGGGGCAGCGGTGGGTGCTTCTGCCCGCCCCTCCGGCCCGGTCGCGCACGCCAGAGTCGGAGGCGCGCGCCGCCCGCCGCGAGAGGCAGCGGCGAAGGGAGAGGGAGGCCGCGGAGACGGCGAAGGAGCGGGCGCGGGCTCTGGCGGATATGGATGAGGACCACCTCCTTGCGTGGGTCTGCCGCCGGTCGCTCACGACGGCGGAGTCGGACGCGAGGAGGCTCCGCCGCAAGAACGCCAAGGCCCTCCGCATCACCATTGAGGAGTCCGAGCGGCTCGCGGCGGTTACGGCGAAGGAGCGGGCGCGACTGGCCAAGCTCAAGCGCCGGCAGGACCGGGCGGCGGAGCGGCTGAAGGGCCTCGTGATCGTCTCGGACTCCTCCTCCAACGACGACGACGACCAGCCCCCCGCCGCCGACGGCTACAGCTACGCCGGCGACCGCAAGGGGAAAGGTCCGGCCCGCAAGTACTAGTTAGATTAGCTTAGGTTTAAATTTGTCCGTCGTATGTATGAACTGGTGGAGCTTTTGTTGCAATGTGATGCTATCTCATGTCCGGATTCATATGTCCTGCGTTTGATCGACGTAATTTGATCCACGTTGCATGGGTAGTATGGAAATAGGAGGTCGGATATAAGGAAGACGGATGTGGACGAGCGGATTTGAGACGTGCCCGGTCAGTGCCTGCGGACGCGTCCGCGGGCGTTTGAGGGGCCGGATTTGTCATATCCGGTTGTAGATGCTCTAATAGTATCGGATTTGCTATTTGAAAGTAGCCTGAGCTGCACAAAAATGGTCTGCAACTAGTACTTAATATCTGCCAGAGTCCTCCATTTAGAAATATGAACCGGCCTGGACAGGGATACAACCTATATGAAAAAAAAATACAAAAAAGTCAAAAACTTTAAAACCTTTTTGAAATAAACTTGATCTTCTATTGTATAAAAAGTTTGACTAAGGAATAATTTTCATTGTATTCTTGGTAAAAAGAAAGAAAATAAATACAATATACATGTTATGTACAATTCACACTTTTTTGTTCTTGAACTTTTGTTTTTCTGCCCTGATGTCGACGGGAGTTTTCCTTCACGAATTTCTTATTAGAGTACAAAATAATGTCGAATTTATTTCAAAAATAGTGTCAGAATTTTTTGACTTTTTTGTAAATACTATTTTTTCCCATATCAGCTGTAAATACACACTACCCTAAAAAATTGTATACGCACCCAAGAGCCGAAGCTTTTTTCCCATGGTTTCGTTATACATTTTTTTTCACACCCAAATCAATGAGAAATTTCCAGATACAAAGTCATAAACGTACGTCTTAATCCGAAGACGTGATCCACCGGAAAGAAAAACTGAAATATCAATCACAAGCAGCGATAGCAAAAGCACAAATAAAACAAAAGCGATACCAAAGCATACTACGGACAGTGCGTAGCTATACACTGAGGAATACATCACCAGACGCTCATGCTGCCCAGGAGAGCCTGCGTCACCAGGAGCGCGCCAAGGCCTGCGACGACGTTACCCCCGCCAGACGTAGTGGGCGGCGCGGCTGCGGGACCGGTGGACGCCGCGGCCACGTCGACCCTGATCTTCATTCCGCTGTCGCAGTGGCCGGTGAGTCCGCAGAGGAAGTGGCGCGTGCCGACGGCAGTGAGGGCGACGACGTCGTTGCCGGAGCGGAAGGCGGAGACGTTGTTGGCGCTGGAGCAGGCGTCGTAGCCAGCCTTGCCCACCTCCACCACGTCGTGCAGCTCCCGCGAGTACGTGAACGCTGAGAAGATGTAATAGTTAACTGTCAGTACTGTGGGATCTAGTACTGTTGGTCAGTGCGGCTAGCTTACTGACAGGCCCGGGCGAGGGCTTGTGCAAAATGTGCCACCCGCACAGGGCCCCACAAATTACAGGGGCCCCAGCCCAGCTATGTATACGGGTACATTGTAGTCTACAGGGCCCATTCTCTCAAAAGAAATATTGAAACTAATCAGCCCAACTACGTAAGGACCGAGCGAGCGAGCGGCTAATTGCTGCGCATCGACCAAGCCCTTCTCCCAGGTCGCCGCGCCTCGCCTCCCACGTTGTCGCTTGCCGCCTCCTTGAGTCCTTTATCCTCTTTGCTTTCTCCTCTTCCTTAATCACCCGTCGAGTTTCTGTTTCGATTTTTGTTTAGGCGGAATTAACGAAGGGAAGATCACGATATGTGGATTCCCAACAAATTCATCTTCAATCTGCAACAGTCGGCAACATTATCCTTATGTAATGTTTAGGTTTTTTGTTTCTTTTCAATCAATTTTATCCTATAGTCTTCCTCCAATCTCTATTCCTTTTAGAATTGAGAGAGAGAGAGAGGGAGAGAGAGAGAGAGAGTAGTCCAGGCCAAGTCCGCAATGGGATTGCTAGGCGACCTCGCATCGTTCAGGTGCTTTTGTTTCCCTTTCATGCCATAATTTCAGTACTGCTTGTGTGCTAAGATTTCATCTAGCAAAAAATGAAGTTTCCAATACAATTCTGATTATATATTTATTAGTGCTATGTAGCACACTATTATAGATCTATTTTTTTCTAATGCGTTAGGGCCTGTTCTAGAGTTTTGGCACAGGGCCCTTTATTTTGTCGGCCCGGCCCTGCTTACTGATGTTGTCCCCGGGGTGGAACGTCCTGGCGGCGACCCACTCAGCATAGTCCGTGTGCATGTCCCACAGCCCGTCCGGCGCCCCCACCGTGTAGCTCGTCGCAGCCGTGGCCACCTGAGCAACGGCCACGACGGCCAGCACCGCCGCCACGGCCATCGCCAGTGCCCGCCACCGCCTGATCTCCATCTCTGCCGATCGATCGGCTGGGACCTGGAAGAGGCAAGCAGAAGAGAACGGGGAGAGACAGAAAGGAGTTAGCATGCAATGGCTAGCCAGCAGCTCTTAGCTTAGCGCAGATATATAAATAAATCCATGCAATCAATTGGATTAGCTAGATCGAGCGAGCACTTAATTGCAATTACGTAGTACAATGTCGCGTGTGGTTGTTGCTGGGTCATATCATGTTCATATCTAGCTATCCATGGGCAGTGGTCCGTCCACGCGACTAGCTTGCTAGCGTAACAAGAGGATCACAGGAGATTAATTAAGTGGGGTAGCGCCGGGCTTATGACTGCCGTACGATGAAGAAATCGATGGTCGGTAATGTTCTGGGCTGACCATCAAATCAGATCATATCGATTGCATTAAGTGCTAGCGAGGAAATGTGAGCGAGGGTGTTCAAACTTCAGACCAGCTGCACTGCAGATGCTCTCTTTATTTGAGAAACACTGCAGATGTAGGTTGGTACGTACGGCATGCATTTCTCCTTTTTCACAACTGGCAGAGACTTGCTAGAGAGATCGACCCCACTAAAAATTAACTGGGTAGATCTAGAGTCAAATATAAATATCTTTTATATCTAAATATTTAGCCTCTACTAAGCTATTTTTCTCAACATGCAAATATGTCACCTCAACAAGTAACAAGCTTCCCCTCAACATAGGATCATGCATAGGTAAAGACTCTTATCAACATGAAATCATGCATGAGAATTTTTATTTTGTTGTGATGACAATTAGCTATGTCTTCAACCACATGATTAATTGCTATAAGATTTATGCAAAGTGTGTATGGTGCCCACTGGTGTTTCTTTGTTGTCCTCACAAGGCTGCATTGCGTTTCTTTTCTTGATGGGCCGTGTGCATTATGGTTGCTTATATGGGCCGTGTTGAGATTTGTTCCCATGTGTTCCTATTTGGCACATAGCGCAAATCCTATTTGGCGCGAAATCACTAGTTAGCGAGTACACCTTCCAACGATTACTCCCACCTCCCAGGTTGCGACAAGTGGCGCACTGCATGCGTGCCACTTGTCGCAACTTGGGAGTTTTCTCTTTTTTCGCAGATCCGTATTTTCAAAACGTTTTACCTCCTAAACCGTGCGTCCAAATCTCGAACCGTTTTCACCGTTGGCTTTCTCGCGTCGAGATCTTCAAAACTAGATCTCATGTTGATAGGTTTTGGCGAACTTTTTTTTCACGAAAAAACCGGACGAAAAAACCGTGCCTCACGCGATAGAAAAAAACAGAAAACGCGTTTTTTCCCTTTCTGAGAGGCACGGGTCATGCCTCTCGCGAAGGCAAAACCGTGCCTCTCGCGGAAGCAAAACCGTGCCTCCCGCGAAAAAAAAAGAGAGCAGAAAACGCGTTTTTTTTCCTTTCGGGAGAGGCACGGCCGTGCCTCTCGCGATAGCAAAACCGTGCCTCTCGCGGAAGCAAAACCGTGCCTCTCGTGGAAAAAAAAAAGAGCAGAAAACGCGTTTTTTTTCCTTTCCGAGAGGCACGGCCGTGCCTCTCGCGAAGGCAAAACCGTGCCTTTCGCGGAAGCAAAACCGTGCCTCCCGCAAAAAAAACAGAAAACGCGTTTTTTTCCCTTTCCGAGAGGCACGGCCGTGCCTCTCGCGAAGGCAAAACCGTGCCTCTCGCAAAAAAACAGAAAACGTGTTTTTTCGCATAAAAAAAACAGAAAACGTGGTTTTTCGCGCAAAAAAAAATTGAATTTTTTTTTCGTCCAGAAGCTACGAAAGACCGGTGAAAAACCGGAACACCAAAAAAATCCGAAAAAACCACTCAAAAAAGGCGAAAACTCGTGCGAAAAAATAAAAAAAAAACAAAATCCGAAGGGAACGCTCAGATCGCGACACGTGGCGGCGACTGGGAACGCGCCAAGTGGCGGCGCGTTGGAGTGATCGCTGGAACGCTTGTGAGGGAGTGCTCGCTAACTAGTTGCTCCCTATTTGGCGCGTGCTGCTGCGGCTCTTAACGTGCAATTCGTTAACTGGCGCTGAATGCGCTCTAACCTAAGCCGATCCATATAAGGCCGCACCGGCAAAAAGCAACTCCAGTTTTGGGAAGCTTCCACAAGCTTTCCAGCTATTTTATTTCATTTTTTGATTTGGTTTCCTGGACCGGTTTTTTAATTTTTAATTTTTATTTCTTTCTTTTTCATGTTTTACAAAATGCGAACTTTTTTCAAATTCCATCAACTTTTTTCCAAATTTGATGAACTTTTTCAAACTTGTAATTTTTTCAAAAGTATTGAAATTTGTTTCCAAAATGGATGAACCTTTTTTTTCAAAATTGATGAACTTCTTTCAAAATTGATGAATTTTTTTAAAAATTTATGATCTTTTTTTGAAAATTCAATAGCTTTACTTATCTTTTATGAAGTTTTTATAGTTACTGCCAACTTTTTAAAAAATGAAATTTTTTGAAACCGCGTTTTTTTTTATTTTGTGAATTTTTTTTCAAATCCATGAACTTTTTGGAATTCATGATTTTTTTCTGATTTTTTACAAAAGTCAATGGTTTGGCCGGTCAACTGTGGCCGGTGAATAGCGATCCTAGCTACATATTTGGACCAGCCCACGAAACCAGGTGCGTGAGCGCCAGGCATGCAAACCGGCGCTAAGAGTGCTGACGCGAAGGTCTCGGTCGCCCGATAGCGACCGCACGCTGACCCCCGGATCCCAACTAACTCACTTTCGGTTTTCGGAAGGTTTTAGAACCTTTCAAAACTGGGTTTTCATTTTTGCTTTCTTGTTTTTTTTTCTTTCGATTTTTTCTGCTTTTTTTCTTTTCTTTTTTCAATTTTCTTATTTTCATTTTTTCCAATTCCAAGAACATTTATTGAAATCCGAGAACAGTTTTACAAACCGCTGAACATTTTTGAAATTCAAACATTTTAAAAATCGGGGTGATTTATTTTTTTGAAATTCAATTTTTTCATCGAGTTAAAAAATCATAAAATTGAAAAAATTTCATCATGTTTAAAAAATGTTCATCGAATTTAAAAAATGTTCTGGAATTCAAAGTGGGTTCATCAAAGTCAAAAAATGATCATTAAATTTAAATTTTATTCATGAAATACAAAAATGGTTCATAAAAAATTCAAATTTTATTCATAAAAAAGATGGTTCATCAAAATTAAAAAAATGTTCATTTTTTTGAATTTGTGAACACTTTTTACATTAATGATCAAACTTTTATATTCTAGGCTAGCCCAAGTTCAAGCATCGGGAAGCTAGGTGGTGCACCTTTTCCCCGCACGCAGCGGGCGGAATAGGATCACCCGGCGATGAATTTGTGGTCAAGGAAGCCTCTTATACGTGCATACATGTGGTCTCTCATATCCATCCCTTACTCATTCTTTTATTTTCCTCTGTTTTCCCTTTTTTTACTTTTCATTTGCTATAACCTCATGAATTTTCTAAAATTTATGAGATTTTTGTCGGTGTCAGCTGCAAATACGCAACTACAAGTGTTAGTGTTTTGTGTGGAGGACACTTGCATATCTCTTATTAGACACGCGGCTTTAAATGTCACCCTTCTAGAAAAACTGTAAGTCTTTCAACAAGACTGCAGATTTGAGGTAGGGACAAAAGTGTTTAACATTTAAGTTGTTTTAAAAGGGTTTACTAAATATCATATAACTGAGATTAGCAAATTACTCAGCAAAGTTGTTGTCTATTGGATCTTGTTGTTGTGCTTTTCACGCAAACTCTTTATGCGAGACTCTTGATCTTGCATCATGGACCACTGTATTTCCTGTATCACCTTGTTTTGTTTGTTCACTTTCTCACACGTTTTTTTTGGCAGGTCACGTTTTGCTTTTGCTCTTGTGGCCCATTTCATCTAGCCTGCAATGTAGAACAGAAAGAGACATGTTGTCCCTTAGTCATTTGTACTCACAAACTCATGCGCAAGAACACTCTCCCTAGAGAACATGACTAGGATTTTTACCTCCACCATGAGGGGCCTAAACCTGTATACAGGTTTGTGTCACCCCCAATCCCTACATCTCGCTTCATCAGGCCTCATTCCTCCCCGTATCTATTGTTAGATTTCACACGACAGCTGAAAGGACGTGGATGTCGCCTAGAGGGGGGGGGTGAATAGGCGCTTTAAAATAATTACGGTTTAGGCTTGAACAAATGCGGAATAAAACTATCGTTTAATTAGTCAAGCACAAAACCTAAAACAACTAGGCTCACCTATGTGAACCAACAACTTATGCTAAGCAAGATAGACAACTAAGTGATAGCAAGATATATAACAAGAAACAATATGGCTATCACAAAGTAAAGTGCATAAGTAAAGGGCTCGGGTAAGAGATAACCGAGGCACGCGGAGACGACGATGTATCCCGAAGTTCACACCATTGCGGATGCTAATCTTCGTTCGGAGCGGTGTGGAGGCACAATGCTCCCCAAGAAGCCACTAGGGCCACCGTAATCTCCTCACGCCCTCGCACAATGCAAGATGTCGTGATTCCACTAAGGGGCCCTTGAGGGCGGTCACCGAACCCGTACAAACAAGGTTGGGGCAAACTCCACAACTTAATTTGAGGCTCCCAACAACACCACGAAGCTTCACCACAATGAATTGTGGCTCCGAGGTGACCTCAAAAGCTCGGGGAAATCTCCATAACCTAATTGGAGACCCCGAAGCTTGCCCGGAGCTTTGCACCACAATGATTGAGCTCCGAGGCACCACCAACCATCTAGGGTGCCAAAGCACCCAAGAGGAACAAGCTCAAGGGTGCTCAAACACCCAAGAGTAATAAGCTTCTCAACTTCTCACTTCCACGTATCACCGTGGAGAACTCAAACCTATGCACCAAATGCAATGGCAAGGGCACACGGAGTGCCCAAGTCCTTCTCTCCCAAATCCCACCACAACAACAAATGTTATGGAGGAAATGAGAGGAAGAACGAAGAAGAACACGAAGAACTCCAAGATCTAGATCCAAGGTGTTCCCCTCACTTAGAGGAGAACGTGATTGGTGGAAATGTGGATCTAGATCTCCTCTCTCTTTTCCCTCAAGAACTAGCAAGAATCATTGGAGGGATTGAGAGTTAGCAAGCTCGAAGAAGGTCAACAATGGGGGGCAAACTCGAGCTAAAGAGGTAAGAAGCATTGGGGAAGAAGACCCCCTTTTATAGGTGGGAGAAAATCCAACCGTTACCCCACAGCCCGCACACAAGCGGTAGTACCGCCCATGGGAGCGGTAGTACCACCCACACGCAGAACTCAGTAGTAGAAGGGGCATCGGTAGTACCGCTTAGTACTACCGCCCCTACTACCGCTCGGGAGGCGCTGGTCACCAGACACCAGGCAAAGCAGTGTCTGATGCCCCGCGTAAGGAGCCGGAACCCCCCAGCGGTACTACCGCTGTGGCCAGCGGTACTACCGCCCTCGGGAGGGTAACAAAGAACCAGAGCAGCCAGATGGAACCAGTAAAACCAGAACTGCCATAACCTTCGCATATGAGCTCCGAATTGAGCAAACTCAAGCTTGTTGGATTCAGGACGACAAGAGCTATCCAACAGCCCTACTCTCCGTATTGACCTCTTCCGTCTAGGGTGCTCAAACACCCAAGAGTAACAAGATCCGCAAGGGATTAGTGGGGGGAATCAAATTTCTCTTGGTGGAAGTGTAGATCGGGGCCCTCTCAACCAAACCCTAGAGTATCAACAAGTTTTGTTGGCTAGGGAGAGAGATCGGGCAAGAATGAACTTTGGGCAACAATGGAGCTTGGGGAAGGATGAGAGGTAGGTCTTCTTGGGGAAGAAGACCCTTTATATAGGAGAGACGGGAATCTGCCCGTTGCCCACCAACCAGCCGCGCTTCAGCGGTAGTACCGCTGGTTGGGGCGGTACTACCGCTCAACAGAGAGCCAGTAAAAGGGGCGGCGGTAGTACCGCTTAATACTACCGCCCCTACTACCGCTGCGGTAGGGTGCTGGCGCGTGGCACCAGACACGCGTCTGATGCCACGCGCGAGGTGCCCAGCCCTCCCTTCTTTCCCTAAGCGGTACTACCGCCGGCTGGGGCGGAAGTACCGGCTGAGCGCGGTACTACCGCTTCCTAGAGTGGTACTACCGCTGAGAGAAAGAAAGGGAGAGTAGGGCAAGGACAGATACTCCATGTTGCCGGGAAACGAATGGGAGTGCGAGTGTGTACGTGATGATTCCTCCCAAACTACCGCTTAGCAGTAGTACTACCGCTTAGTACTACTGCCCCTACTACCGCTCTGGTGGCGCAGGTTACCAGACACCTCATGAGGAAGTGTCTGGTGCCCCGCGCAGGAAACCTGGACACCTCGAAGGCTCCCAACGACACCACGAAGCTTCACCACAATGGACTATGGCTTCGAGGTGACCTCTTCCGTCTAGGGTGCTCAAACACCCAAGAGTAACAAGATCCGCAAGGGATTAGTGGGGGGAATCAAATTTTTCTTGGTGGAAGTGTATATCGGGGCCCTCTCAACCAAACCCTAGAGTATCAACAAGTTTTGTTGGATAGGGAGAGAGATCGGGCAAGAATGAACTTTGGGCAACAATGGAGCTTGGGGAAGGATGAGAGGTAGGTCTTCTTGGGGAAGAAGACCCTTTATATAGGAGAGACGGGAATCTGCCCGTTGCCCACCAACCAGCCGCGCTTCAGCGGTAGTACCGCTGGTTGGGGCGGTACTACCGCTCAACAGAGAGCCAGTAAAAGGGGCGGCGGTAGTACCGCTTAATACTACCGCCCCTACTACCGCTGCGGTAGGGTGCTGGCGCGTGGCACCAGACACGCGTCTGATGCCACGCGCGAGGTGCCCAGCCCTCCCTTCTTTCCCTAAGCGGTACTACCGCCGGCTGGGGCGGAAGTACCGGCTGAGCGCGGTACTACCGCTTCCTAGAGCGGTACTACCGCTGAGAGAAAGAAAGGGAGAGTAGGGCAAGGACAGATACTCCATGTTGCCGGGAAACGAATGGGAGTGCGAGTGTGTACGTGATGATTCCTCCCAAACTACCGCTTAGCAGTAGTACTACCGCTTAGTACTACTGCCCCTACTACCGCTCTGGTGGCGCAGGTTACCAGACACCTCATGAGGAAGTGTCTGGTGCCCCGCGCAGGAAACCTGGACACCCCAACGGTACTACCGCTGCTGCCAGCGGTACTACCGCCCTCACAGAGACAGCAACTGCGGCTCTGGAGACGCACGACCTTAGACACTCGACAGACGAGTGTCTGATGCCCCGCGTGAGGTGCCAGAAACATACAACGGTACTACCGTGGACACGAGCGGTAGTACCAGGCGGTACTACCGTTCAGGTCAGCGGTACTACCGCCTGCATATTTCTGAGGCAGCCAAGGGCACAGGGCAGAGCTCCAGTTGCAGAAATGGACGGGTGCATAAGTGTGCGTGTTGATTTCACCAAGCCTTTCCAAATGCGGACCCCCTCTTGATAGTACGGATATTTCTAAATTTCAAGTCCACCAACACTAAATCGTCGGAAAATAACCATCTTCTCTTTTAACATCCGGAGGGGAAAATAACCGTCTCGTGCCACCTGATATTCTCTGAAAGCTTAATGCATACGATTAGTCCGCAAATGTATTGTCATCAATCACCAAAACCATTAGGGTATAAATATGCCCTTACAATCTCCCCCTTTTTGGTGGATTGATGACAACACTGGATTTGCATAGATAATAAATAAGAGAAATAAAGCAAACCCAAAAGTCTAGAAAAATATAGATGGGCTCCCCCTAGATGTGTGCTATATTTGATATGCTTTTGGAATGCAAAACACACATGCTAGGATCAACACTCCCCCTATATTTTAGAGACGAATACTCCTTGCAACAATATATAATATGACATGGATAACTAAGCAAGGAGCACTATGTGAGAGTATAACACAGATGGTATGATAAAACTAACTCACAAAACGAAACATATAAGGATAATTAAGGGTAGCATATGTCTTACACCATACGACGAAGTGACTGAAGTCTCACAACCATATGCAACGCAAAGCAAAGCAAAGCAACTAGAAAGGGTTCACGAGCAATGACATAAAAGAAGGCAACACAGAAAGCAAACGCATGCTCGTGACTCGGCAAATCCCTACACTCTCTCCCCCTTTGGCAGCGAGACACCAAAAGGGCAGGGAGGACTAAGACACACAGGTGGCAGAACACAAGGACCCATCATCAGTACTCTCCAGACTCTGGAGTGTGGGAAACGGTGCCGGGCGGAGCTGGAGCAGAAGAGCCAGGCAGATCATCCTCAGAGTCCCCCTTGCAGTGTCGTGAGATCCAGACCTCATCATAAGTAATATACTCCACAGGACCACTACGAACCTCCAACCCAACGTGTCTGCCAAGAGCCTTGTGACGCCGTCTAGCTTCCTTCTCAGCAACATGAGCCCTGTACTGACCCTTAGCCTGTAAACAGAACAACTTGTTCATCTTCTCCTTGAGTTTCTTAGCCCAAGATAGTTCAGCCAGAGAAGGTGCAGAACGAGGAGCTGCTCCACCCTGGACCACAAAGTCCTCATCATCCTCGTCATCCTCATCTTCATCCTCAACATCATCATCAGCCAAAACAGCCTCGGGAGCAACATAGTTTGCCCATTTGTCCTTCTGACGGAGCTGCACAACCTTATGAGAAACAACCTCACCATGCTCAAAGATGATGCCTGGATGGGTCTTAGCCCACGTGCTCTCAAGAAGAAGTATCAAGTACGGGCCATAAATAGGAACCTTCTCAGTGGAGTAGGGGCCAAAGATTGCGCTTGTGAGTTGCCGTAGATTCCTTGTGTGGGCGGAAACCGACAGGGTCATCGAGCCCCCTGTCCTCAACGTGAAGAAGGTCCATGAACTCCTTCCATGTAGCAGACAACTTCCTCCCATTAGTCATCCAAGTCAAAGTCATGTCATCATCAGTCCCAAAGTGAACGGTAGCATAAAACACGGCAATCATCTCAGCATCAAAGTCCTTGTTGAATTCCATGAGATGGGTGATCTGAAGCTTCTGACAGAGCTCAATAGCCTGGCCAAAGTATTGGGTATTCTTTTCCAAGCACTCCATATCAATCGACTTGACATTTGGCACAAAGATGTTTTCCTTACCCAGAAGCACGTCATTGTAAATACACAACTGCTGCTTGGTCCAGAAGGGACGGTTGCGAACATCATTCTCTTGAGGAGTGACATATGGATCACGACGGCGAATGGCCCAGTAATCTTTGATAGGGATCTTGTCCAGGGATGGCTGCGACCTCTTGGAGGCAGCCTTCTTCGTCTGTTGCCTGGGAGGATTGGCTGAGCTGTCTTCTTTTGAGGTGCGCGGTCGCTTGGATCCGGTCTCATGGCTCGGGTTCCTCCTACTACCACCTGGACACCAAACGAGAACACCAAACGAGAGAAAAAGAGTGTAAACCAGTTTGCATAAGCCAGAAAGATATAAAGAAATTCTGAAGTTTTAAAAGAAAAACATGGGCAGTTGGCATCACCAGCGGTAGTACCGCTGTCACTAGCGGTAGTACCGCTTAGTACTGCCGCTTAGTACTACCGCTCCAAGGGGCGGTAGTACCATGCGGGCAAAAACTGCAGGCGAACCTACAGCCGCCGGTGAGATCTGGTACTACCGGGGATGTCAAATGCACATATTTGACTGCTAAACCTTGAGAAATACTTCCTAGCAAACTTGTATAAGAGAATCACGCCCGGATTTGACCAAAAATAGATGGAAACACCACACATTGTCCAAGACCTAGATTCAAAAAGAGGAGAACCTAGGGAGAGAAAAACGGGACAATACCGGCGTCCATGGCGAGAGGGAGGGTTGGAGATCGACTCCTCCGGGCGGTTTTACGAAAACTTGGCCGGAATCGGAGGACCGGTGACGGCCTCCGCGGCCTTGGAAGCGCCCTGGAGAGCGAGAGCCACGAGAGAGAGGGGTGAATGGGTATGGGGAAGTTGCCACTTCCCCTGCCCCGCCCCATATCCCTTCGTGGAACCTCATGAGCGGTAGTACCGCTGGCCTCCGCGGTAGTACCGCTTAGTACTACCACCCAAGACAGCGGTAGTACCGCCCAAGACAGCGGTAGTACCGCCCAGGGTGATATTGGGACAGAAATACCAGCAAATCAAAAAGGCTTATGCAAGAGTGTAGTTTGGAGAAGAGGTTGGAGACAACAAATCTTTGAGGAACCAACAGAAAAACATTTTGATAACTCCGATCATAATCAAAACAAGCAGGTTGGAGAGACCTTGAAACCACAAAAACGTGCTTCACAAAAAGCAAATGCCTCGCTAGGAGGGGCGGTGGCTGAGGCCACCTATGTTCGAGTCAATTGGTATGGCACCGCGAAGATTTGAACCTTGGGCCCATGACCAAAACTCGTCTTTGAAGCACAATAACCATCAAGAATGGCAAATGTGAAAGAGTTTGATTACTTTATGCATAATAGGAGGAGGCATAGTTCATTGAGAGAACTAGACTCCCCCTAAATCCATGCCTACACCTAGACAAGACATAATGATGAGTGTGGTGGGGTGTGCACTAAGTCAAGCCACATTGCTCGAATCAATGATATTTAGCTCATGCCTTAACTCGCGAAATCTTGCTTCATCCAATGGCTTCGTGAATATATCTGCAAGCTGTTCCTTGGTATAAAGATGACTAAGATCAATTTCTCCACGCTTGATGTGGTCCCGGATGAAGTGATGATGAATCCCAATATGCTTCGTCTTGCAGTGTTGAACCGGGTTGTTGGAGATCTTGATCGTGCTTTCATTCTCGCAGTAAATAGGCACTTTGTCACAGTTGACACCATAATCCTTTAAGGTTTGCCTCATCCAAAGAATCTGAGCACAGCAGCTTGCGACGGCTACATACTCGGCCTCGGTGGACGAGAGAGAAACACAGTTCTGTTTCTTTGAAGACCAACTTACCAAAGAGCGACCAAGAAATTGGCAGCCTCCCGAAGTGGACTTCCTTTCCACACGGTCTCCCGCCTAATCCGAGTCAGTCTATCCAATGAGATCAAATGAAGCACCTTTGGGGTACCATAAGCCAAAGTTTGGGGTATGAGCCAAATATCAAAAGATTCTCTTGACAGCCACATAGTGACTCTCCTTAGGTGCAGCTTGAAATCTTGCACAAATTCCCACACTCAACATAATATCCGGTCTAGATGTACAAAGGTAAAGCAGAGATCCAATCATGGAGCGATATACCTTTTGATCCACAGGTTTACCATTGGGATCACTGTCAAGTTGGCATTTGAGCGGCATTGGAGTATTGGCCTTGGGAGGATTGAGCTCATCCAACTTGAACCTCTTGAGCATGTCTTGAGTATATTTTGCTTGGTTGATGAAGGTTCCTTGGCTTCGTTGCTTGACTTCGAATCCAAGGAAGAACTTCAACTCTCCCATCATAGACATCTCAAACTCTTTGGTCATTAGTGCAGTGAACTCATCATTAAAAGCTTTGTTAGAAGAACCAAAGATAATATCATCTACATATAGTTGGCATACGGACAAGTTCCCGTTAACCCTCTTAGTAAAAAGAGTGGGATCGATTTTCCCAATTTCAAACCCACGATCTTGCAACATCTCGGTAAGGTGCTCATACCACGCACGTGGGGCTTGTTTAAGGCCATAGAGTGCCTTATCGAGAACATATACATGATTGGGTAACTTGGGATCTTCAAACCCCGGGGGTTGCTTGACATATACCAACTCCTTAAGTGGACCATTAAGAAAAGCACTCTTCACATCCATTTGATATAATTTGAAATCATGATGAGAGGCATAAGCAAGCAACAGGCGAATAGATTCAAGGCGAGCAACAAGGGCAAAGGTTTCACCGTAGTCGATGCCCTCGACTTGGGAGTAGCCTTGAGCCACCAGTCTTGCCTTGTTGCAAATAATAATACCATGTGCATCTTTCTTGTTCTTAAAGATCCATTTGGTTCCAATGACATTGTGCTTCTCCTTTGGTCTTGGCACCAATCGCCACACTTTGTTGCGCTCGAAGTTGTTGATTTCTTCATGCATGGCTTCAAGCCATTCCTCGTCTTCGAGCGCATCTTGTACCTTGAGGGGTTCAAAGCAAGAAACAAACGCATGATGTGCACAAAAGTTTGTTAATTGACGACGTGTAGTTACCCCTCTCTTCAAACTTCCATAAACATTCTTTAATAGGTGTTGCTTGACTCTTAGTTTGGAAGCGATCTTGGCAGCTCGTCTTTCAAGAATTTCCTCCATGGAAAGTTGAGGCTTGGTAACTTGACGAACTTTGGTACTAGCACCGGCTTGCTCTTGATCTTGAGCATGGTCTTGATCTTTAGCTTGACCTTCATCTTGAGCTTGATCTTGGTCTTGAGCTTCATCTTGATCTTGAGCTTGCACGGGGGTGTGAGCAAGATCTTAAGCATCATGTGATGTAGAATCATCACCATTTAGTTGATCTTGCCCATGATCTTGATCACGGGGTTGAGGGCCTTCACTTTGTTTTTCGGAAGCGTGTGGGTCGTGTGTCGGTGATGGTTCCACTTGAGTGGAACATTGTCCTTCTCCTTCAGCAACAAGGGGTTCCTCAACGGGTAGGAAGTATCCCACACCCATTCTTCTTATGGCTTGGGGAGGAATTTCATCACCTACATCACAAAGACCACTTTGCTCCACTTGGGAGCCATTATTTTCATCAAACTCTACGTTACTCGTCTCCTCAATGAGTCCCGTGGACTTGTTGAGGACACGGTAAGTATGAGAGTTTGCAGCATAACCAACAAATATGCCCTCATGAGCTCTAGATTCAAATTTTGACAAACGTACACCTTTCTTGAGAATGAAACACTTACAACCGAACACCCGAAAGTACTTGAGGTTGGGCTTGTTCCCGGTAAGAATCTCATAAGGAGTCTTGTTCAAGCCTTTTCGAAGATAGAGCCAATTTGATGCATGACACGCGGTGTTGATGGCTTCGACCCAAAAGTTGTACGGAGATTTGAACTCTGCCATCATGGTTCTTGCCGCATCCATCAACGTCCGGTTCTTCCTCTCCGCGACACCATTTTGTTGAGGGGTGTAAGGTGTGGAATATTGGTGCTTTATCCCCTCATCACTGAGAAACTCATCCAAGGTATAGTTCTTGAACTCAGTGCCATTGTCACTTCTAATCATCAAGATCTTTGCTTCATGTTGACGTTGGACTTCATTTGCAAAGTTGATGATGGTCTGTTGGGTCTCACTCTTCCTCTTGAAGAAATATACCCATGTGTATCTTGAGTAATCATCCACAATCACCAAGCAATACTTTCTTCCTCCAAGACTGTCAAAAGATGGAGGACCGAAGAGATCCATGTGAAGGAGCTCTAGGGTCCTCTTTGAGTAGATTGTAGTAGTAGGACGATGAGCCTTTTCATGTAGCTTTCCTTCGATACAAGCACTGCAAGCACGATCTTTAGCAAAACTCACATTTGTTAGTCCAAGAATGTGATCCCCTTTGAGGAGACTTTGCAAAGATCTCATATTGACATGGGCTAGTCGGCGATGCCAAAGCCATCCCACATCAACTTTAGCCATTAGACATGTCGCGGTTTTAGCGGGTCGCTCCAAGAAGTTAATCACATAGAGACCGTTTTTGACATGCCCAACAAAGTCTACTTTAAGAGTCTTGCTCCACAAAAGGGTCACGGTATCAATGCCAAAGAAGGTACTAAAACCCATAAGTGCAAGTTGACGAAAGGAAAGTAGATTGTATGCAAGGGTCTCAACAAGCATGACTTTCTCAATGGTTAAGGTTGGAGAGATAACCACCTTGCCAAGACCCAATACCTTTGAAATTGTGTCATCGCCAAAAGAGACTTGAGTGGCCACGGATGTATCGGGTTGAACGTCCACCACCAAGTCCTTGCTTCCGGTCATATGATTTGTTGCTCCACTATCGAGTAACCATGAGACTCCCCCGGAAGCAAACTCCTACAATAGATCAATGCTTGGATTTAGGTACCCATTCTTTAATGGGTCCTTTCATGTTAGTGACAAGGGTCTTAGGAACCCAAATAGACCACTCAATGTACTCATAAGAAGAACCAACATATTTGGCATAAACATGCCCATCACTAGCACGGCACAAAACATAAGAGGGGTTAAAGTCGCCGGCTTTGTTGAGGGGAGTGGTCTTGTCCTTTTTAGCACTACCACTCACAACCTTGTCCTTCTTCTTCTCATGAGTCATGTCCCCCGCTTTGACAAATATTTCCTTGAGCGGAGGAACCTGCATGGCCTTTACCTTCTTCTTCCTTTTGGACTTAGGTGTAAACCCAACTCCTTCCTTTGCAACCACTTCCTTTTGATTGCTCAAAAGGTCATTGAGATTCTTCTCACCTTGGATACATGTCACAAGGCCTTTCTCAAGCTGCTCTTTCAGCTTAGCATTTTCCTCCACAAGATTTGCATGCTCACAACACGGGTTAGTAGCAAAGGCATTATCAATTAAAACAAAAGGAGGACACGTGGCAATTTCCTTAGTGAGTTTTACTTGGAGTTGATCATGTGACTCCTTAAGAGAAGCATGAACGCTCTTCAATGCCTTGTGAGCATTGTCAAGTGAGTCAAACTCATCCTTGAGTCGAGCATGGCCAACCCCAAGTGCAACCTTTTCAGATTTGAGCACACGGTTAAGAACGATAGCATGATCATAATCTTTACGTAATTTAGCAAGGTCATCATTTTGTGACTCCTTAAGAGTCAAATGAAGACCTCGCTCTTCCTCTAGAGCAATAGAAAGATCTGCTATCTCGTCGGCATAATCACGACTATGCCCTCTCAACTCCTCAAGATATTCTTCTTGAGACTCAATCGTGTCATTGGCCTCACCAAGTTGTTCCAAGAGAGCAACGAAGTGCTTCTTGGATTCTCCCTTGAGTTTGCACAAGAACTTGTCAAACTCATTCTCGCCCTCTTTCGCCTCCTCATTTTCATCCACACAATCTAACAAAGACAGAGTGGAAGAAATAGAAGTCTTAATGTTTGAGGTTTTGGCGTTGGAGGTTACCTTGGTGATACCTTTGGCCATGAGACACCTAGCAATGTGGTTCTCGTTGGGAGCGTCGAAGAGTGACACCTTTGTTGGGGTAATCGATGCAATAGCCACAGATGCCATTGCCATTCCTTCACCACTTGTGTCTTCATCATCCACATCATCATCGGAGGCATACTCTTCTTGAGCCACCAACACTTTGTGAGGAGCCTTCTTGGTGAAGTTGGACTTGTTGGGAAAAGACTTGACCTTATCTTTGCGGATGAGCTTGCCACCATTTTCTTCCCTCTTCTCATAAGGACAATCCACCACGAAGTGACTCACATTACCACAGTTGTAGCAGGTTCTCACACATTGCCTGCGCTTTGACCCGCTTGAGTTGTTCTTGGAGAAATTGGGCCTTGCGTTTCTCTTATTGCCCCAGAATTGCCTAGACGCTAGAGACATATGCTCATGGTAAGCATATTTGGTGTCCTCGGGGCAACCCTCTTCTTCTTCTTCTTCTTCCTCTTGACTGACCTTGGCCTTCAAAGCAAGGTTGGGAGATGATTTCTTTGACCATTGCACACGAGCGAGAGCATTGTCTGCGGTTGTGTTCAAGATGTTCATTGCAATAAATTCATCCAACACATCGCTAGAGGACAAGTTGTGAAAATCCGGTCTTTGGCGGATGACGACGGACATGGCCTTGTTGAAGGGCATGATGGCCTTCAGAAACTTACGCTTGATCCAGGTGCCATCCACATCCTTGCTGCCATGATCTCGGAGGGCAACGACAAGAGTAGTTACCCTCCTATAGAGCTCACGCGGTTCCTCATCTTCTATCATTACAAACTCATCTGACTGATCAAGCATGACCTCATAGTTCGACTGTTGAATGCTTGAGCTGCCCTTGTACATGGAGACAATGTGTTCCCAACACTCTTTAGCAACAGTGAAGGGACGCAGGTGAGGTAGGTCTTCGGTAGGAACTGCAGCTTTGACGGGGTTATTACCCCTGGGTATGCCAAGACAAGAGGGTTCGGGCCTTTTTGAAAACTGTACAGCCGGCTGGTCCGAGGCCGGTTGGCGAACGGCCGGCAGGCCCACTGCCGGCTGGCACGCGGCTGGCTGGTCGGGAGCCGGCCGCCCAACCCTCGGCCAGCCAACAGCCGGCCGCTCCACGGCCGGCCCTCCCGCTGACCTCTGGGCGGGCAAGCACTTGTCCCCTCCTACTGCGACCAAGTACAACGACAATACGCGACCTCCACGACGGACCCCGGCGTGGCTACAGCAGCCGCTGACGCGCGGGCACGCATGGCTACAGTCCGGCCGGTCGTACCGCTGACCACGACCGATCGAGACCCGGCGGGGCAACAGTGCAGCCACGCCGCCGTCCACTCCATTGCCTGCCCCGGCGTGGCTACAACGTGGCCGGCCGTACCGCTGACCGCGGCAGGCAGGCGCAAGACGACGCCGCATAGTGTGGCCCGTGCCGCGGCAGGTAAGCGCGGGCCAATAGCAGCGGTCGGCTGGCGGGCCCCAGTCGGCGATGGGACCACGCAGCCGGCGGGCCCTACAGGCAACAAGACGGCTCAGCCGGCAGGACCATGGGCCGGCTAGTGAGGCTGCCAGCCTGGTCCCTCCTTTCAGTACCTTATGAATATTGTAAGCCGGGGGGTTGGCCTATAAAACCCCCCGACGCCCCCCAGGCACGGGCAAGCATTCTCCCCATCACACACACTCACTCCCGCATAGCAAGGGAAGAAGAGCCGGCTGCTCCTTCTTCCTCCTCTAGCCAACAGCTCAAGGAGCACCATTGTAATTTCCATCACCCATCAACTAGACCAGCAGGACAAGGGGTGTTACCTCCCACGGAGGGCCCCGGACCTGGGTACATCGCGTGTCTCTCACCGCTTGTCCCCAATCCCGTCACTGGAGCCCGTCGGCGTCCTTCGGCCCCAACAACTCTCGATAAGCCACCCCATGGCATCTGTCGTGAGAAAACAACGATAGTTGGCGCCCACCGTGAGGCCGTCCGCGGTGCCGGCCGGAGCCATGCTCCGGGCGGGACCCTTCGCCGACTCCGCCGGACGCCTTGCGTCCGGACCGGTCTGCATGCCCGTGGAGGCCGCCCTCGTGGAAGCTTCCGCCGCACCCAGCATCGTTTTCGCCTTCTCCGCAGGCGAAACCACCATCCTCCCCGTCGAGCCTCGCCACAGCGAGGCCGCGCCCGGGCTCGACGGCCTCGACACGCTCCTTGGCGAGCTTCGCCTCGCCGACGCACCGACGCTTGACGAGTACCCTTGCGAGGTGCTCGACTGCAGGGACCCCCCGCCATGCGTGGACGTGGCCGCCGCGGGCAGCGCTAACGTCCTCCGCGACCGCACGGAGGCGTTAGTTACCGCTTCCTCCACATCCTCCGGCCTCGCAAGGGCCGAAGCGGCTGCGGACGCGGCTGCCGCCCGCCTCAGGGCGGCAGCGGACGCGGCCGCCGCCGTGGCCCGTGCCGGCACCTCCGATCCCATCGGCTCCGCCCTACGGGGCCTGAGCACTCCTATCGCACCGGCGGCCAACCCAGACGCCGCCAGGGCCGAGCTGGAAACGGCTCGCCTGCAACTGTTTGCGGAGGCTAACTCCCTCGCCACCGCCCGGCGCCGAATGGAGTCCGCGCAGCGTGAGTACAACTCCGCATATGGCCTCACCCCAGCCAGCAACGAGCCCAGCCGGCGCGGGAGCGTCCGCGACCGCGGCCGCGTGGTCGCGGAAATCCTCGGCAGGCGGTTGACCACCTACGACACTCCTGCGGCCAACATGAGGGCTGCCCAGGTGGCCTACGAGGATATGGCCGCCATGGTGGGTGAGGAGCGCGCGTAGCAGGAGCAACACATCAAGGACCTCATCGCCGCTGCCAACGCCCAGCAAGCCGGCCTCGACCCGGCCGATTTCGACTCCGGGCTCCCCCGCCCCGAGGGCGATGGCCCCGGGGCGGTCGACGGCCGCCAGCCGGCCCAACACTCTTCCGCCCCTCGCGCCTCCGGCCGGAAGACCGACGGGGATCGCAGCCGGCGTTCCCAGCACGGGAACGAGCAGCCGGCCGTCAACAGCCGGCGCAACGACGCCCCGGCTGGCGGCAGCTGGCGCAGCCGGGACCACACCCCGCCCTCACGGAGGGAGCATGCGCGCTCGCCCCCTCCAGTCGTCCGCGCTGAGCTCGCGGCCCGACTCGGGCCGCGTGTCCCCCACAGCGAGAACGACGCCCGCCTCCGCCTGGACCGGCTGGCGCAGTCCGCCCTCTTCGAGGAGGAGGGCCCAATCAGACTGGCGTGCTTTGGCCCCCGGATCCGCAACGAGCCGTTCCCTACCAGCTTCACGCTCCCTCGTGACACCCCAAAGTACAACGGCGCGGCCCAGCCGGAGGACTGGCTGAATGATTACACCACCGCCGTCGGCATCGCCCGGGGCAACAAGCGGGTCGCCGTACGCTACGTCTAGCTCATGTTGATCGGTTCGGCCCGGACTTGGCTCAACAGACCTACAAACGCCCCGGCCGCCCCCATGAGCTCGCCATGTGCGTCCAGGGGCCGGAGGAGTCGCTCCGCGATTTCCTCACGCGTTGGACCGAGCTGTGCAACTCCTGCGAGGGCATGCACGAGGTGCAGGCCATCCAATACTTCACCGATGGCTGCCGAGACGGCAACCTCCTCAAGCACAAGCTCATGTGCTCTGAGCCGACCTCCTTGGCCGAACTCATGATCAAGGCGGACAAATATGGTAACGCCGACTCCTCTATGAGGATCAAGGTCAACGCTCCCGGCAAGGCCATCCAGCCGTTGGCACCCCCACGGCCGGCGGGCGACAGCCGGTCGCAGCAGAACAACAAGCGGAAGGCCAACCAGCCAGATCCCTGCTACGGGAGTAAGCAGGTGGCCACCATCGAGGAAGAGCAGCCGGCTGCCCAGGCCTCCAGCCAGCGCCCGCGGACTGGCAAGGCCGCGTGGCAGCCTAAGCTCACATTTGAGCAAATGCTCGACGCCCCCTGCAAGATGCATTCCGGGGCGAAGCCGGCAACACACACGCTCCGGCAGTGCAGCTTCTCCCAGCGACTGGCCCTGGGTGAGGGCCTTCCGGTCCCTCCGCCTCCGCCTCTCCGCGCGCCGGCTCCGGCTCTGGCGCAGCCACCTGCTTCGGCTCCGGCTGCCAACGACGGTCGCCTTCGCGACCAGTTCCCCGACCAGGACGGGGCCTACGTCATCTTCACCAGCAAGGGAACCGACAAGCATAGCCAGCGCCAGCGCCGGCACGAAGTGAACGCCACCGTCCCCTCGGTCCCCCAGTTCATGCACTGGTCCGAACGGCCAATTACCTGGAGCCGGGTGGACCACCCGGCGGTGATGCCGAACCCCGGCAGCTATGCCCTTGTCCTCGATCCCACCATCGCCTCCGAGAGGCTCACCTGCCGCTTCTCCGTTGGATCGGTGTGGTGTGGAGGCACAATGCTCCCCAAGAAGCCACTAGGGAAGTATGTCTCCGTTGGAGCGGTGTGGAGGCACAATGCTCCCCAAGAAGCCACTAGGGAAGTACGTCTCCGTTGGAGCGGTGTGGAGGCACAATGCTCCCCAAGAAGCCACTAGGGAAGTACGTCTCCGTTGGAGCGGTGTGGAGGCACAATGCTCCCCAAGAAGCCACTAGGGCCACCGTATTCTCCTCACGCCCTCACACAATGCGAGGTGCCGTGATTCCACTAGTGGTGCACTTGGAGGCGGCAGCCGGACCTTTACAAACAAGGTTGGGGCAATCTCCACAACTGAATTGGAGGCTCCCATCGACACCACGAAGCTTCACCACAATGGACTATGGCTTCGAGGTGACCTCTTCCGTCTAGGGTGCTCAAACACCCAAGAGTAACAAGATCCGTAAGGGATTAGTGGGGGGAATCAAATTTCTCTTGGTGGAAGTGTAGATCGGGGCCCTCTCAACCAAACCCTAGAGTATCAACAAGTTTTGTTGGCTAGGGAGAGAGATCGGGCAAAAATGATCTTTGGGCAACAATGGAGCTTGGGGAAGGATAAGAGGTGAGTCTCCTTGGGGAAGAAGACCCTTTATATAGTGGGGAAGGGAATCTGCCCGTTACCCACCAACCAGCCACACTTCAGCGGTAGTACCGCTCCGGGGAGCGGTACTACCGCCTAGTACTAGGGGCAGCGGTAGTACCGCTTAGTACTACTGCCCCTACTACCGCTCTGGTGGCGCAGGTTACCAGACACCTCATGAGGAAGTGTCTGGTGCCCCGCGCAGGAAACCTGGACACCCCAACGGTACTACCGCTGCTGCCAGCGGTACTACCGCCCTCACAGAGACAACAGCTGCAGCTCTGGAGACGCACGACCTCAGACACTCGACAAACGAGTGTCTGATGCCCCGCGTGAGGTGCCAGAAACATACAACGGTACTACCGTGGACACGAGCGGTAGTACCAGGCGGTACTACCGTTCAGGTCAGCGGTACTACCGCCTGCATATTTCTGAGGCAGCCAAGGGCACAGGGCAGAGCTCCAGTTACAGAAACGGACGGGTGCATAAGTGTGCATGTTGATTTCACCCAGCCTTTCCAAATGCGGACCCCCTCTTGATAGTACGGATATTTCTATGATTCAAGTCCACCAACAATAAATCGTCGGAAAATAACCATCTTCTCTTTTAACATCCGAAGGGGAAAATAACCGTCTCGTGCCACCTGATATTCTCTGAAAGCTTAATGCATACGATTAGTCCGCAAATGTATTGTCATCAATCACCAAAACCATTAGGGTATAAATATGCCCTTACAACGGCCTATGCCCTCTCTGCAAGAAAGTGCAAGAATTTGCTGCCCACCTTCTATTCCAATGTAGATTCACTACCAAATTTGGAACGAGATCTCCACTTGGCTTGGCATTCACGACCACTCGCCAATGACTTGGTGACATGAGGATTCTGTTCAACCTTGGTAGCTAAAGAGTATAGAGCGAAGCCTGTAACCCGAATGGGAGCTATCTATCATGTTGCTAATACAGGAACCCTAGCCGTCACCGCCAATTGGCTGGGCCTAGCTCATCCCCGTCTCTGTTTTCTTTCTGATTTTCTAAAATTGTCACCTATTTCTGAAATCCGTCGATTTTTTTGGGGGGGGGGGTATTTCATAGTGCAGGTTGTGACTTGTGACCCTAGATGAGATGGAAAAGGATGGCTCTGTATACCTACCATGTAAATTGTGTGAAGCATCTCACCCTCCTTAGAGGGGCGCATGGGTTTGTATTGATAGGATGGGGCTTATCCCATAGCTGCATACAGTGGGGTTTCAGTTGTAACCGAGGAGAAGATTTATAGGAGGAGATAGAGGAGAATTACAACAGCGAATAAACCTCTAACTACTCCCTAACAACTACTATATCATATGTGTTCAGTTGGAGATCTTCTAGATGTCCTTGACGTGCAGCTAGCCTTCATACTTCAACATATGCTAGATACTCCCTCCGTAAACTAATATAAGAGCGTTTCGATCACTACCGAGGGAGTAAATCACAAGCTAGAACACATGTCAAATATAAAAAATGATACATTGTATTATTTTGGGTATTGACGCATCACAGTATGGTCCGTATATTTAGCTCTACAGAGACCTACCGAAACAGACCCAAAATGAAGTGGGACAGTGTGGTCCGTATTATGTTATATATAACAAAAGAAAATTAGGTGTGTTCGAGAACATGCAGTAAATTATCTACTCCAGATGAGTATCCAATAGTATTCAAGAATCACTATGAATGCATGGCGATCAATTCATCATCTTTGCATTTCCTGATGTCAATATCCATGGTGATTTCAGATGAAGAAGGTACGATGTCACAGCAGTGTCGTCTTAAAGCCTGAAAAGTAGAACCATGTTATAACTTATTTAAAGCTAAAAATGCCGTTTAACCCACCATCCCTAATAACACTGATCCTAGTCATACCTTCCCAGGAACCAGATGCAGTAGCTCTGATCTCACTTTTATTTGTTGCATTTTCCTCAACGGAATCAAGTTTGGCAAGCATTTTCGGGGCAGCTGCCTACTGTAATTGCTTTCTGTCTTGCCTTTACCGGAAGAAATACTTTCGAGGAAGAAAAGAGCAGCTCGTTTGCACTCGTCACTTGGATAAGGCTTGGTGCTAAACATAAAAACATCCGTAACATTGCGACCTCTTTTCCATGGCACAAAGGTTTTTTGCACAGCAAGGATGTCAGGAAGCAGTACATTGCCTTTGAAAACCTGAACAGAATAGCCCCATGCTACTGAAGCAGTAAGTGATCTTGAATGGTCATAGCACACTGTTTGTTGAAGGATCCTCGCTGGGTCTGCATTAGCTGCTCGGAAGAAATGCTCAACTGCCTTTGCACGATCCATACCAGGGTAAAGAGGAGAGACATGATCAAGGTGGTGAAGTGACACTAAAGGAGCAAGTGGATGTGCTCTTAGAAATCCAGATATATCCCCATGAAGGTCGATCTGGTGATAATAAAATGCAACAGCCCATAAGTTCAGAATCATGCTTTTTGTGTGTGCACAATTTCAAGTAAAACGACATGCTAGTTTCATGTTCAAAGATTGAATAAAGACATGCTAGTTACGCTAGCAAGCCATTCTCTAGGTTTCAGTGGGTTCAAAACACAAATAAAGCAAGCCCCTACATAACATTGGTCCTGTAAATTGTTAAATAAAGCAAGTCAATGGAGCAAAAAGAGATGGATACTTCAACCATGTCAAGGTCACTGTTCTGCTGCTGCTCACACTAACGTTTATTTCGGCAAAAAATGTTTTTCCAATGCATTCAGATTGCAATGCCCGAAGCTTTAGGTTATCTGAAAGGGACATATTACAGTATGCCACAATGGTCGCCTAGTACTCCAAATGTGGACCAGAACGCCCCTCTCAAGTGCCATCACGTCAAAATCTGTAGAGGTACCATTCAAAAAAATCTGTATTGGTACCAGCAAGGATCACTAAATCCAGTGACACAGATTTTGAACGGATTCAGCACTAGGAGAGTGCAGCAGTTAGCCGGTAACCATCACTCTGGGGAAGTTCTGGTTGTACATTTTCTTAGAAGCATTCTACAGGATTGGTGTCGTGTGGTTCGGCGTATCTTGAGGGCATTGTAGAGGATAAGCTTTTTACCCATGCTCTGAAATAATATACTCCCTCTGTTCATTTATATAAGACGTTTTAGAAGTTCAGACAGTGTGCTAAACAGTTCAAAGACAGCTGTCTGAAACGCCTTATAAAAACGAACGGCGGGAGTAATTCATTCACACTAAAATGTACTCCCTCCGTCCCAAAATAAGTGACTCAAAAATGACTCAACTTTGTACTGTACAAAGTTGAGTCATTTTTAAGTCACTTATAATAACTGACTCAAAAATGACTCAACTTTGTACTGTACAAAGTTGAGTCATTTTTGAGTCACTTATTTTGGGACGGAGAGAGTAGTACTTGAGGGTTTAATTCAAACCTTTCAGTCTCTGACCAATAATTCCCCTCTATTATTCAAAGTTTGACACTATAGATAAGTTTCCCTCTCAACAACAATCCTAGGATGAATCAAGAAAGACTGAACAGCAACATGACAATCCTAGGCAGACTTCAGTTATCAAGAACAATCATTTTCATGATTGCGATTATGAGACATAAATAAAACATAATCAAGGACCAGGAGTGCCAAATAGTGCTTAGAAGTCCAATTCTTTAACAATTTCCCCATAACTATGAACTACTAGCTTCCAATAGAAACACACAATTGATTTCGCAGCAAGGAAATAGCAGTAGCACGTGCAGAGGCAAAGAGAAATACGGAGTAGAAGGGAAAACAGAGAGGCGGCGGTGCACCTGGTGGAATCCTGGCTCGTGTGTGAGCTCGACGCCGAGCTCGGCGAGGCAAGCGTAGATCCTGGAGTCGCTGCCGTAGAGGTGAGGGTACCTGATGATGCAGGAGTCGAGCACGCGGGCCAGGCGCGCTGCGAGGGGCCAGCTGATGGCGATGCCGCCGCCGCCATAGGCCATGTTGAAGCCGTGCCAGGCGTTCTGCAAGCCGGACTCGGAAGGCGCGCCGAGGTACCATGGCTCCTGCCAGTCGTACTTGGAGAGGGTGTCGAGGAGGTTGGGGAGGACGAAGGCGGTGTCGTCATCGGCGAGCACGATCCACCTCGGCGGCGGCGACTGCTGCTGGCGGAGCTCGAGGAGGAGCTCCTTGGCGATACGCGCGACGCGGACCGCGGAGGGGAGGCCCTTCCGGTAGGAGTAGGGGAAGCGGGAGGCGTCGCGGGAGACGCGGAGGTGGAGGTTCGCCGGGATGGAGGCGGCGGCGGCTTGGGGCGGCGCGTCGAGGAAGATGAAGGCGCGCGCGGGCGGGCGGAGCCAGAGGCGGAGGAGCGGGAGGTGCAGCGGCAGCGTGCGGCGGGAGGAGGCCACCCCGAACACCACGTGCGAGAGCGTCGTCGGCGAGGGAGACGAGGACGAGGAGGGGCTGGCCTGGGCGACGGCGGCGGTGGCGGTGGTCCGGAGGGGGGTGGGGCGGATGAGCGGAGCCGGAGGGGCCGGGCGGTGGCGCGACGGGAGGTGCAGCGTGAGGAGGAGGATGAGCGACAAGAGTGGAAGGGCGAGCAGGAGCGCCCGGAGAGGCGCGAGCGGGAGCCCGTACGAGTGCGACGGCGTTGCCATGGACGCCGGCCGCGAGGTGGGAAAGTGGGAGTTGAGGTGCAGCAAACGGAAAGAAGAAAGGAACCCAAACCGCCGTGCCCGACGAGTGGAATCCAGTTCGAATCAGTTTTCTAGAGGCCAGAGCCCAGAGGCACGGATCACTCACAAGTTTCCATTTTCTTTTCCTTCACGGTTTCTGATAGCCAAAGGGAAAATATTAAAACAGTGTAGAAAAAAGGAAAGAAATTTCCTACTACTCCATAAACTTTTTGATACTCTACATCTGGCTCGCTATAATTTTTCCATGATTTTTTGGGCTGGCGAATGGGCGTACTAGGTACGCTAAGGAAAAAAAACAATAAATAACTTCCTTTAACTAGCAAGAAGCCCGTGCATTACATACACATTGGATGGGGCTTGCATGCTCCTCAATATGCTGCGATCTATGCTCCCTGGCCGCTCATTTTTAATCCAACGGTCCGTAATAGTTTTCCTCCCCGATCGGCCAGGTCTCTCTCTCCCTCCGTTGCCGAGTTCTCCTCCCGCTGCACCATGTGAGTTGAATTGATCGGGGGACGATACATAGCTGTGAAGTTGCGGAGACTACAAAGTAGCACACGTCGTTTCGCGGATGTTGCAATCCATGATTGTCGGTCGAGCACATCATGCTCTTGCATAGGTAGCACTCTAAATTCTTGCGGTGTGCCATCATAGGACTCCGTGAGGGACAATGAGGCAACATCTCTAGGGGTCCACCACAGGTGATGTTGGGTACAAAAGCCAACTCTAACGCCCTGACGTAAATGGACACGGAATTAGTCTGTTTTTATGTTTGTCTGGGTCGGCTGTAGGCGTGTCGTCCGTCCTCGCCCGCGCAAATTTGGCCCATGCGCCCAACTGATCGACCTGGCCCGTCTAGCCGGATTTTTTTCAACAAACAAACATATTTGCATACTAGCTAGAATTCATGCCAACATTCAGACATGACATCATACCGATGACTTGCAAGCCAAACAGGGTGGTGTAGCACTTTCGCGTAAGTATCCCAAATAGTATTTGTCCCAACGAAGAGAGGAGAAGAGTATTTATGAGTTACGTTTCTGTCACACACAAGTTGTCGCGGTTTTGATGTGAAGTAATTACTTGTGATTTTGCAGAAACCGTTAATGTCCCAAGAAGCAAACGACCGAAAATGATAAATATGAAAGGTTTGTGATAAAGACAACAATAGTAACTTGAAAGTAAAGAACATAAAAAAGTAGAAGTGTTCTTCGTGCAGTGGAGAGATTATGCACGGAGAGAATTCGAATCAAGGTATACATCAAGTGTGCCAGTGTGACGGTAATACGAGTTACCTTGTATCGTGAATTTAGTATTTGATTTACTTGTTCAGTAGGCGGATCACCCTAAGGATATAGAACGCCTCCTCGCGGGATTATATTCCATACTATGGTCCTGCTTTGCTTTGCCACAACGTGGTCGTCTCCACAATTAAGGTCGTCAGACCGGAACCATGCATTAAGTTTAATGGATCGCCGTTATCTTATATTGTCTTCGGTCCTCATAGATGTCCCCATCTGTCACGCCAAAGATCGCAGATTTCGTAAACAATATGTGTTACCTGTGTAGATCTTGAGAACTTGTTGGCTGAGCCCTTAAATTGGAAAACACGCATAGAGTTTACCATAGAATAACAACTACAAACTCGAAGGGCGACATAGAATAGGCACAAATGAATCTTACCACTCACCTACATCTCCCTTGCCTAGGGGGAATTACTCACACATTGAAAGTGAATAACAAATCTCACATAGAATAATCCCATGAAAACCATATCAATAATACCGTGAAGATCCACAATAAGATGAATGATCAAACAAATCTCAATCTCCAGATGAGTATGAATAGAGTTTACACCCTAAACTTACAAGTTGGAATTCCTCTTACAACAGTGAAGATGAAATGAATATGCAGATGGAAGAACAAAAGTAGAAGGAATCTCCGACGGTTCTTCGGATTTCTTCTCTCTCTGTTCTGGGCGTGGTGGCGGCGGCTAGGTTTCTCCAATGATGTTCTCCCATTCACGAAAGTGTCTTGTACTAGTAAGGTGGAGCCTCTGCACTTCATACGATCATACATACGAGTATCTGTGCTCGTATAGAAGGTCGTCATATATTCTGGTGCGCCAGATGGCTGAGCCCTGAACATGGAAGTTGCTTCATTGGGCTTGATTTGTAGTAATTCCAATTGGTTTCCTTCCATATATGATATTGCCTGCCAAACAATGGAAAACAAATTTTCTTCTTTCTCGAAGGATTAGCGTTCGAAATAACCAAGAAGCAATATAAATCCGATGAAAATCAAATAGAAACTCCTTGTAAATAATCATAAATTCTCGATCCATCAACTCCCCCAAGCCCACTTGCCCGCCCTAGAGCAACTAGGAAATTAAGAGAATGAGAGGGAGTTTGATATGAGCAGAAAGAAGTTTACCGGCTCATGAAGATATAATACTTCCATTCTCACAAATCCCACAAGCTTGGTTAAGAGAATAATTGCACTTGAACGGCTACACATAAGCCCGTTGCCTACCCACGTTTAGTCTCCTATCACTAGTTATAATTTCTCAAGTCAAATCTTCCATAGTTAACTAGGTGCTAGGCAATCTGGAGATTTTAAAAAACAAATATGACCAAGGACTTTTGGAAGAGAAAAAACATAGTACTCAAGAATCTCATTAACACCCATGAGATACCTCCTAGTCATGACTCTCAAATATTTCCTTCAATCATTGTGCTTCGAAACTTCAGTGACGGGGTTATGCCAAATTTTCTAGTTGCAATGGGGTTTCCGTTGTGGCTTAATTTTGTGCACTATGGATCAAAAAGGTTGTCGCATTCGAGTTCAGCGATCACTGGTCACATTTACCACATACACACTTCTTCAGAGAAGGTCGATCAATTTCAACTCAAATTCCAAGTTGGTGACGGAGTCCCATTTATGCGAATTATGTCAACATAAAGCAACGGTACATGAAACTAGCGAGAATTTGAAGCTCCATGATTTTAGTATCGGGGGCAACTTTCGGCATAACCTCAGTCACTTGAAATATGCATTACTCTAAACAACTATATCAGTAGGTACCATTGAGACAATCAAATATAGTACTATGGGTTTGAAGTACTTGAGTGCTAGTTCTGTTCAAAAATCCGAGCCCCTAAGTTTATTTTTAGAATTTTTCTTTCTTTCTTTTTGGAGCAAATTATGCTTTACAACAAAGTCTCACTAGCAAGATTCAAAGTTGGAAGTTATGACTAAATGATATTCAACTAATGTGGGGAATGAAGCTTTAGTGCAACCAGCCAAATGAAAGTATTCACTTAATCAAGATTTTGAGAAAACTGAGTATGAATATATTACATCTTATCGCATTGGTTTCCTTCTTTCCCGAAGTTAATTCTCCGCTTCATTCTCTTCATTTCCAACTTTCTAGCGGTGAAAAAATGTGTGGTCTCGAACAAAGAAAGACACGATGGAGAGGATCCAACAAAACAAGAGCAAGGCTCACTCTAATAATTTATTGTACAAAACTAAAAATAAACATGTTGGCAAAGCAAAAGAAAATAAATGAGAATAAAAAAATAAAAAATGCATGCATGGATAACTAGGGGATGAGCTCCCCCTATGTTAGGCTCTTGGCCTACTCTCCCTAGTCCATGTCCTCGTCATTGTTGCCACCCGGTGCAGTGTGAGCCACTGCATATGTGATGGTCCACTAGAGGACGGTCCACCTGTGCCGGGCTGCCAAAATTAAAATAGGGATTGCATGTTCCCGTTGAGCAGGTAGATGTTGTTGTTGGTCTCGTGGAGGTCCATACGGATCCCTCCACCCTGCTGTTGCGGCAGTTGAAACTCTACCCTAGGCGCATAATCACTGTCATGACCATAATGCTGTTGAAGGGCATACTAGGGTGCATTCCCCCAGGCATCCCAACAAGGAGCAACACCCTAAGCTACGATGTCCCACTCAGGTGCTAGCGCGGGCTGAACATAATTCTCGAACCATGATGCGTGCTGATGGCATGCAAGTGCACAGGGCTATGTCAACATTTTCTTGATAAGTAAGGTTTGTCGATCCCACATGGAGCGAATACGATAACACCACAATCCCCATAGTTGTGTTGTCACTTAACACAACTACGCTCACATCCAAACTGGAGTTTAGAAATAGCTTACTTATTTATGTTGCTAGGGAACGGAGAAAGGTATAATTAAAGTAAGCTAGCAACGTGGATGATGATGGTGATGATGGTGGCGTGTCGGCGACGGCCCATGGCCGCACCCCACCAAGGCGGCTTGATACGCCCATTTTGCATCATGTTTTCCTACTGTTATTTATAATGTTTACGGTCAGTATTCCACTTTATAATGCAATTCTAATGCCTTTTCTCTCTTATTATGCAAGATTTATATGAAGAGGGAAAGTGCCGGCAACTAGAATTCTGGACCTAAAAAAGCTACATCAGAGTTGGATATTCTCCGGAGCTCCAAATGACTTGAAAATTTATGAAGAATAATTTTGGAATTAATAAAAAAATACTGGAAGAAAAATCATCGGGGGGGAGCCACCAGTGGGCCACAAGCTCAGGTGGCGCCCCCCAGGGCGCGCCATGTGAGCTTGTGGGCCCACCAGCAGGCCTCTGGGGCCCATCTTCTTCTATACGGTGCCATTTTCCCTACAAAAAATCAAGAGAACTTTTGCGGGACAAAGCTTCATCATCTCAAGGTGGAACTTGTGCAGGAGCACTTTTGTTCTCCAGCGGAGCGATTCCGCCGGGGATACTTCCCTCTAGGAGGGGGAAATCGAAGCCTTCGTCATCACCAATGCTCCCTCCATTGTGGGAGGACTCATCTCCATCAACATCTTCACTAGCACCATCTCATCTCAAACCCTAGTTCATCTCTTGTATTCAATCTTTGTCCCAAAACCTCAGATTGGTACCTATGGATTGCTAGTAGTGTTGATTACATCTTGTAGTTGATGCTAGTTGGTTTACTTGGTGGAAGATTACATGTTCAGATCCTTAAGCATATTCAATACACCTCACATCTTAAACATGAACGTGATTTGTGAGTAGTTACTTTTGTTCTTGATGACATGGGAGAAGTCTTGTTATAAACTATCATGTGAAGTTGGTATTCGTTCAATATTTTGATGACATGTATGTTGTGTTTCCTCTAGTGGTGTCGTGTGAACGTCGACTACATGACACTTCACCATATTTGGGCCTAGATAAAAGCATTGTGGAATAGGAACTAGATGATGGGTTGCGAGAGTGACAGAAGCTTAAACCCTAGTTTATGTACTATTCCGTAAGGGGCTGATTTGGATCCATATGTTTCATGCTATGGTTAGATTTATCTTAATTCTTCGTTCGGAGTTGCGGATGCTTGCGAAAGGGGGTAATCATAAGTAGGTTGTTTGATCAAGTAAGAACAACACCTTAGCACCAGTCCACCCACATTACAATTTATCAAAGTAGTGAACGCGAATCAACTAAAACATGATAGGCATGACTAGACAAAATTCCCATGTGTCCTCCAAAACGATTTGCTCATTATAAGAAACACTTTTGGCATGTCCTTTGCATAATAAGGACTGGGCTACCTTGCTGCACCTTGTTACTATTGATACTTGTTACGAATTATCTTGCTATCAAACTACACACTACTACTATTTTTCAGTGCCTGCAGAGAATACCTTACTGAAAATGTGTGCTTCCTGTGGCTCGAACGTAGGAAGTGCAGCACATTGTACATACTACATTGCCAGTATGACATTGATTAGTGTTATCGATCAAACTGCTCGTACTTGTTTTCGTATACTCATCTCCTCTAGCAGAGTCTACTGGTCCATGCGGCTCGGCTCGTCGCCTGACGAAGGTAGACGCCATGTTTCAATTCTGCATTGTGTTGATTAATGGCGACCGACATGTGCCAACTGCCATCGGCCATTGATGCCACTTTTCCCCTCCGCCCGCTAACTTTTGCCGCCCGACGCCTGCGGCTATAAGAAGACCCTCACGATGACCAAAGAGCTCATCCCCTATCCTTACATCATCTGCATCCGTCCACATTGCCATTGCCCAATAGATGACCGCCTCCATGACGAGTTAGCTCATTCTCTTTCAGCCTCCCCAACCTACTCCATCGTCATATCTGAGTAAATCACTGTGGCCTTCATGCTTAGCATCCATGAGCGGAGGGTCTTGGTGCCGGTCTCAAAGGAGATGCTCTCGAAGGATGATCCCTTTGCCATCTTGCCACGTTGCCACGGTAGAGCTGGCGCTCATTGCTCTTTTCGGGCACCACCATCTCGCCTGTTGCACTACGTAATGGAGACAAATGAGGTTTAGGGAACACATAATTTGGGTCCATTACGCGGAGCAACATGCACACTTGGTGCATAGACGAGGAGGCATGCATGCCTCATGTGTAGCATTCACCGTCCCCGTGGTGACAAGCACAACAACTAGTGCAGTCACTTCTTCAGGTTACTAGATGGGCGTTGTTACATCTTCGATGGGCTGAAAAAACTATTATAGTCTTTTTGACAATGTTCATTTGATGGGAGGACATGTTAACGTTAACTATAGAGTGTATGTGTGTATGCATGAGCGTGCGCGTTTGTACTGTCTAAAAAAAACTAGTGTTGTAATTGTGTTTTGTAAAACAATTGTAGCAAAGTTTTGTAACACCTTTCCACTTCTTATTTGCTTAGCTAGCGTGCTTAAAAACCTACACACTAAACCTATCATTTTGAGATCATGTTGTTTACCATGCATATATTTGGTTCATGTTTAGCATGTTGTACTTAACATGCCTTTCGATGTACTTATCAATGAAAATATTGGGAACGGCTGTTGTTTTCCATCGAGGTTAGTTTCATCACATGGCTTTGTATATACTCCCTTCGCCCCGTAATATAAGATGTTAATACATCCAATATGTGGGTATTTTGGATGTAATAAGATCTTATGTACTGGGACAGAGGGAGTACTGTAATACACCATTGTGCAATTTCAGTTTAGCTTTCTAATATTAACTTGTTTCTTGTAGGTACATATGTCACTGGTAAAGATCTGCGCTTTGACACTTTTTGCGTATGGGGCAATGAGATATTCATGAACCAACATCAAGTGAGGAAACTAATAAGATTGTTAGTAAAATGGGAAAAAATATGGCAATTAAACTATTTCTTTACACCTTATCCAAGAGAATAGTGAACTGCATGATGGTAACTAAGAACTCTATACCCTTCTTTTTACTGCCCATAATGAGTTGTTAGATTACAATGTCTGAATCTTTTTTGTTTGTAGTGGTTCCCAAAGCAGTTTACTCAAGATTACCTCTCAAACTACATGACTGGTGGATATGCAAAGGTTAAAGTATTTCTACGAGGCTACGATGACTATCTAGATGTCCTAGAGTGAAGGATGGGCGATCCGCCATCACAAGGGGTTAGACTAGAGTCGTGCATGCATTCTGCATGTAGGAGGACACAATATGGGCATTGTGACGCCCTGATTTTGTGCTACAGTAATCTCTGTAATTAAGCTACAGTAATCCCGCACTAATGATGCCACGTCACCGCGTTTACTGTTGTTGAACTCGCGTGGGTTCAAACCCCGTTCAAATTTCGTTGCAAATTTAATTCGTCTGAAAGGTGAATTTAAAAGTTGCGCAAAACAAGAATTAAAAATGTTGGATGGACTGCAAATATTCCCTAAGGATTTATAAAATTGGAAACGGAATTTTTCGAAGTATTATGGTGCCTCTAATAATTAAAATAGACACTGTTTAATAATTAAAAAAATCCCTAACGGGCCGAAAGGGCCGGCCCAGTCAGCTCCTATATGGGGGCTGGGACAAACCCTAGCGCCGAACCCCCACTGCCCCCGATCCCATCCCCCCCCCCGCCGCCGCTCGGCTCGCTCGGCAGGGCCGGCCCCCCGTTTGCCCCCCCCGACGACGGACGGCTGGCGCCGGCCCAGCCGCGCCTGGCCCCGTCTGCCCCCTCCCCAACGCGGCCCCGCGCTGGCCCGCCCGCCGCCGTTTCCCGCCGCGGCCGCGCCCGCCAGATCTGCCCCGCTGCCGACGCCTCCTCGCCGGCCCGCTCGCCGCCGCCTCCCCGACTGCCGGTCGCCGCCCCGCGGTGAGCAGCCGCCGTCGCCCCGTCCCCCCCCCCCCCCCCCCCCGCGCCGGCAACCACCCGGCGCGCGCGCGCCCGCGCATGCGTGTGTGCTGCGTGTGTGTGCGTGTGTGTGTGCTGTGGTGTGTGCGTGTGTGTGTATATGGGTGTGTGTATGTATGTATATACATACGTATGTATGTACGTATACGTGTACGCATACACTAAAAAGAAAAAGGGAAATAGAAATAAATAATAATAATAATAATAATAAAATAAATAAATAAATAGATAAATAAATATATTTAATAATATTAATAATTAGTTAATTAGATTAATTAAATAATTAAACAGAATTATTACTGTTTTGGATAATTAGGTTTTATTAATTAAAAGAATTTAGAATATTGCTAAATCTTTATTAAATCATATTAATTAAACCGTAGCCCGGATTAAAAAGTTTTGAACATGAAAGTTGCTCAGAATAATTCCACGAATCCGAATACGCAGTCCGTTAGTCTATCACATGCCTCTAGCATAGCAAACATGGAACTTTTCCATCGATTTCGCCTGTCCGGTAGTAGCCCGAGACCCGGGAAATATCGTCAGATATTCTTCCGACCCGTCTGCGACGCATAATACTGCGTTAGTGCATGCCTAGCCCTGCGTATTGCCATGTCATGCATCGTGATGCATTTGTCTGCTTTATATTTATTGTTTCTCCCCTCTCTTCTCTCCGGTAGACCCCGAGACTGACGCTGCTGCCGGCTACGACTACGCCGTTGACGATCAGCCTTTTGCCGCAGAGCAGCAAGGCAAGCAACCCCCCCTTGAGCATTCCGATATCGCCCATTCCTTTCCCTCTTATTCTTGCATTAGAATTTTGCTACTGTATTAGTTAGCTCCTATTCTGATGCATAGCCTGTTTTTGATAAACTGCAATCATACCTGCAATCATATCAACTGCTTAGTATAGGTTGTTCAATGAATCCCCAGTGACCCCTTAGTCCCAGTTGCCCCTGCTTCTTCATCGACGACTCGACGACTCGAAGACTCGAAGACTCGGTCAACCGACCGACAAGCCTGGCCCCTCACATCACCGCACACCCATTAGTTGTACGACTCTGAAGCGCTATTATCGAGTACCGGGGGTGACACCTCGTGAAGTACTCATGATGCTAGCTCTGTAGTGCAGCTAGTCGGTCGTGGTTATCGAGGGTGATTCCTCCTTCACCACTCCCGGCGATGACTCTGTCGTGCAACCCCTCAAGTGTGGGACCCTCAAGGGTGATTCCTCTAAGTCCACCTTGACGGTTTCATCGAGCGGGACCCCGTGAGGGTGATTCCTTAGGTTCCGTCTTGATGTTTTATACACACAGTTACTATGACCTGGTTACAGAAACATGTTGGTGATGGGTCGGCCCTGAGGGGTACCCACGGTTTGATGATGATGACGCGTGGACTGGCGAGAGAGGCCTTTGCCACACATCCTCGAGGCGGGGCGACGGACCGCACTTCATGGGTCGCGCTTTCCCCGCATTAATAAAATGCTAATGGGTTGGGTATTTGATCTAAGTTGGGTCGTTGGACTTTTCACGTACCAAACCATTGCGTGGGAGAAGTTCTGGGTACTCAGCGTCGTTGTATCAGCCGAAGCTCTTCGGACGTCAGCAATGGAGCGGCGCGCGCCGGATTGGACTGGACGGTGCAGCTCTTGGACTGGAGTGTACTAGGTATGTTTCCGGCCGCCCACACATCGTGCAGGAGCGCAAGGGCAAGTGGGCCCAAGAACCTGCGCGCTTAGGATTTAGACCGGCGGGCTGGCCTCTTCGTTGAGCCTAGGTGGGGCGACGACGTGCTGCTATCCCGAGGCCAGGCATGACCCAGGAAAGTGTGTCCGACCGGAGGTGATCAGGCGTGTTGGAAATGCGGTGCACCCCTGCAGGGATGAATAATCTATTCGAATAGCCGTGTCCACGGTAACATGACGACTTGGAGTTGTACCTTGACCTTATACAACTATAATTGTGATTTAAAATTTGAAATGAATTGTGGCTCCGAGATTGCTTCCTCGCAGGGAGTCGAGGAAGAATCTCTGGGCGTGGTTACTTAATAAAATTGCTACAATAATATGACTATATATGAGATACAGGTCTACTCTCTTCTAATGCTGCAAGATGCTGAAGATGCTAGTCTTCGATAGGACTAGGCCTTCCCCCTATTCTTACTTTCTGTAGTCAGCCCAGATATAACCCCTTCATTGATACTGATGCATACTTAGCATAGTTTTGATGTCAGTCTTGCAAGTACTTTGGATGAGTACTCACCGCTGCTTTGCTTCCTCTTTCCCCCTCGATACGATTCGGCGTTCAGACGATGGAGCCCAGGAGATGGAGTACGCTGGAGACGACTACTACACCACCGCTGGAGCCTACTACTACGTGGAGAACGCCAACGCTCAGGAGTAGTTAGGAGGTTCCCAGGCAGGAGGCCTCGCCTCTTTCGATCCGCTGCTTATGTTTGTGCTAGCCTTCTTAAGGCAAAACTTGTTTAACTTATGTCTGTACTCAGATATTATTTGCTTCCGCTGACTCGTACTTTGTCGAGCTTTGTATTCGAGCCCTCGAGGCCCCTGGCTTGTAATATGAAGCTGTATGACTTTAATTTGTGTCTAGTGTTGTGTTGTGATATCGATCAGTGAGTCCCTAATCTTGGTCGTACGCATTGCGTGATTGGTTAGCGTACGGTCGAAATTGGGGGCGTCACAGGCATTCCGCTTCACCTTGTACAACAACCAGAATGTCTTTCGCCTCTTTCTTTACCGTCTTTAATACATGTATGCAACAGTGGTTCATCATTCTTTATTTGGTCCTTATGTAATTCTTTTTTTGATGTAATTCTTGCACATATGTACTTGTGAATGGAATAATGCATTGGTTCGTGAAGCTATATCTATATATGATGGATATGAAAAATGTTATTGCCTACTTTCGAATTCAATTTCTGTAGAATTTTAAATTGCAGCGATTAAATTAGGGGGAAAATATGCTCTGCAGGTCAACGCACACGGTTTGTAAATCACAACGTGTGTAATATACCTCATGATTCGACACGTTTCACAAAGAGAAACCGTGTGCGACCATGAACACAATTTCCGTTTGAAAACCGTGTGTGATGTCAGACAATATCAGAAACGGTGGGACTTACCTAAATGTTTATCATAGTCTTCTTATCATACACGCTTTATAATGATGAACTGTCTGTTATGTCATACGCATCAGACACGAGTACTACAATTGGAGCGTATGGGAAACTTGATATATCGCAAGCGATCTTGTAGGACCAAATGTGTGTGATAGTCTCGTTATCATACACACTTTACAATTATGAACTTTTTGTGATGCGGCGGGAAACATAGACGTTGCACCACAAAAACCGACTACGATGGTTACACGATCCCACACAAGTAGCAAGAATGGCCCGTTTGGGAAATATGACATATCCCAAACGGTTGACCCATGACTCTCGTTTGTGATAGATGTGAATATCCCATACGCTTAGTTTTGACAAACATTTGTGTTCATCGGCCACCATCACCGACGATTTTTCTGTGTCATGTGGGATGTACTCCCTCTACCGCACACACAGGCAAGGCGACGGTTTCAAACCCTGTCGCGGAAAGGAGTTAAAAACCGTTTGTATAGGACGTCGCTGCGCCAGTGTATGTTATCACTGACTCGTTGCAGGCACGAGGAGAAGTATCTAAGGTGAATGATGAGAACATGCTAGTTCTCAGAAAAGCAGTAAACTTGGACATCGGTTATTCGCCCAACCTATGCAAGAAAAATATATGAAAGCTTTGAGGGACACATGACTAAGACAAGCTCCCCCTAAATGTGTGCAATCCCTTTTAGAGGATAGTTTCTTTGGAATACATGAACACACACATAGTAGAGTGGACATGATGAGTCATGTGTACCTTGGCTATATGCATCAAACATATGTGAATGGGGTGTCTCCATGTTCAAGACTCACTCTTGCAAACAATATGTGCAAGAAACAAGAGATCATCTTGACCAAGGATATGGTGCATACACTTACCTTGAAGTTCTTGAGCATTTTAACAAAAGAAACACACTTGAGAAAACAATGTTAGATAACACAAGAGTATTCTTCTCATCCAAATACAAAAGAATTCAAATGTACCAAGATATGGAAGACATATAGGAAATAATATTTCTTAAGATTTATATGTCTCCAAGAGCATTTAGAACTTTCTCCCTTGAGTATGAATTTTAAGTCTTCCTCTCCCCCTGAATCTTAGCATGTAGATACTAGGAGTAGGTAGGGTGAGACAAGTCTAACACACATAGGCAATCAAATCTAAATCACATTGTCTCTCTCCTTTAATGATAGTCTTGATTTGGTCTCTCTCTCCCCCTTAATGTAGTGTTTCTCCCCTTTGGGTGAGCTTGATATTTCTCCCCCTTGATATTTATCCTCTTTGGACAAGCATAAGCTTTGATATTTCTCCCCCTTTCATTAATTTCCAAAAAGGGTCAGAGGGTAAGGGATCCTTGAGAGTAAGGGTCATTGAGAACTTTGACTAAAGATGTCAAGAAGATGGCAAAGAACAAAAGTAATGGCAAATGTCGGTGGCTCCGAGGCAAAGTGGATCGATGGAACCGATAAGAAGATTAGGGCTCTGGGTAAAATCGGCATAGCCGAATAGGTTCATATCAGTGGTACCAAAGAAGCTCTTGGCAGTTTATCTGCTATACCGGTGAAACCGATTTTCCCATTTCGGAGGGTCCGAGTTCCAAGCAGAAACTTGGCAAAGGCATTCATGACCATTTTGTTGACAAAGATTTTTCAGAAAGTCTCAACAGATTCTAAAAGATTTGCAATGAATTTTCAAGAAGATTTGCAATGAATTTTCAAGAAGGTTTGAAATGAATTTTCAAGAAGATTTGCAATGAATTTTCATCTAGATGAAGGTTGAATGGTTCCAAGAAAGCATGCAACTAGAATATGAACCAAACAAGAAACTTCATTCTAGATGATGGTCGGCAACTAGGTCACCTATATTAGAGTATATTGACTTAGGATCCAAGTAAGAATACTTGATCATAGGTCATACTCATCGTTAAACTCAAAATGGGGTTACCATTTTTTGTTTAAGCATTTTGATGTTTTCATATCTCTTAGAAATGCTTTGAATCATGTCTTGGAGTAAAGATTCTTCAAGGATATGAGTACACACCTTTGAGTGATGTAGATGACATGGCGTGTAGGTGGACTTGTTGTGGATGCCCAAGAGTTGGAGTTTTGGGGCTACCCTTCTTTTCCTTCAAGATAGGTCCTCCTACAAGGGTTAGTCATGCAAGGAAGAACATGATATATCCGAATGACCAGAGTGAGATTTTCATCAAATGTATGTCAAGTATATAGTTTGTGTTGTCTTCTTCCTCCATCACAAAGTAGGGTTGTTGATACTTGGCCATGACAAGATTGCTTTTGATAGTAGTTGTTGGCAATCTTGTGGAATGTAGTTCATGCAAGTACCTATAAAAGATTAGATGCAATACAAGGGAGCATAGTTTTCCAAGGTATAATATAGTGTCATAACAATAGTATCAACGAATAGTCAAGTAAGCTCATGCTCTTGCATGCATTCGAGTGAGTCTAGCTCAAGTTTAAAACATCAATGATGTTCAACTCACTCCTCAAGTGACAAAACACTTTCTCATCAAGTGGCTTAGTAAAGATATCGGCCAATTGCTTGTTGGTTCGAACATGTTTGAGATTAATGTCCCCTTTGGAAACATGATCACGAATGAAATGATGACGAACTTGAATATGTTTAGTTCAAGAATGTTGCACGGGATTATGAGCAATCTTAATAGCACTCTCATTGTCACACAATAATGGAACATGTCACACAATAATGGAATATGTTTAGTTCAAGAGTTTGAGTCATCCATAGTAATTGCGCACAACATGATCAACGACAATGTATTCCGCTTCAGCGGTAGATAAAGATACCGAGTTTTGTTTCTTGGATGACCAAGACAGAAGAGATCTCCCAAGAAATTGACAAGTACCCAAGGTGGATTTCCAAGTCGGAATAGCTAACAAGGTTAAAAGAAGATCCTTTGGGATACCAAATGCCAAAGTTTGGTGTATGTATCAAGTATCTCACAATTCTTTTCACGGCCTTAAGATGACACTCTTTAGGTGCAGCTTCATATTGAGCACACAGGCACACACTTAGCATGATATCGAGACAGGAGGCATATAGATATATCAATGAACTGATCATTGATCGATAAACCTTTGATCAACCGGTTTGTCCTCCTTGGTAAGGTCAACATGTCCACTAGTAAGCATAGGGGTTTTCATACCTTTACACTCTTGCATGTTGAACTTCTTGATCAAGTCCTTTGCATACTTGGTTTGAGAGATGAACGTTCCCTTTCTCGTTTGCTTTATTTGCAAACCAAGGAAAAAATTCAGCTCACACATCATGGACATCTCATATTTCTCTGACATCAACCTTCCAAATTTCTCACTAAAATGTTGGATAGTAGATCCAAAGATAATATCATCCACATAAATTTGGCACACAAATAATTCATCGTTAACTCTTTTTGAGAACAAGGTTGCGTCAATTTTACCAATTTCAAAACCCTTTTATATAAGAAACTTCGTTAAGCATTTGTACCAAGCTTGTGGGGCTTGTTTAAGACCATAGAGAGCTTTACGAAGTTTATAGACATGATTAGGTTTCTTAGGGTTCACAAATCCGGGAGGTTGTTTAACATAAACTTCCTCCTCAATTTCACCATTTAGAAAATCACTTTTGATATCCACTTGGTAAATAGTAATATCGTGGTGATTAGCATAAGCAAGATGTATACGAATGGCCTCAATTCTAGCAACAGGGGCATAAGTCTCACCGTAGTCCATACCTTTGACTTGAGTGTAACCTTGAGCTACAAGACGTGCCTTGTTGCGTACCACTTGACCATCTTCATCTTGCTTGTTCCAAAACACCCATTTTGTTTCAATGATGTTTTGATCATCCTTGGGCTTCTCCACTAGTGTCCACACTTCATTTCTCTCAAAGTTGTGAAGCTCTTCATGCATGGCATTCACCCAATCCGGGTATTCAAATGCTTCTTCTACCTTCATAGGATCAATACTAGAGATGAATGAGTAATGGTCACAAAAGTTAGCTAAACGAGTTTTAGAGCGAGTGATTCTCTCGGTTTGTAATTCGCCAAATATTTTCTCTAAGGGATGATTCTTGTTCACTCTTGCTCGAACTCGTGATAACTTTTTCTTGTGGGACGGTGGAGCTTCCTCATCATCATGTTCCTCTTCGTCGTTGTGGGATGGTGGAGCTCGTGTCGTTCCCTTGAGGTGGGTGGTGAAGGAGGTTGAGGTGGATCATCTCGATGTACTTCTTCCTCCTCTTCATCTTGTCGTGTACCGCTTGTGGATGCCTCCATGTCATTTTGTGGTTCGCCTTGACGCGAGGTAGGATCTTCCACTTGTGTTGATGAAGTGCTTTCCTTCACCTCCATGGGACGTATCTTGCCGATGGACAAATCTTGAATGGCTTCCGAAGGTTCCTTATCTCCTACATCATTTGGCAATTGTTCGACTTGCGAACCATTAGTCTCATCAAACTTCACATCTACCGTCTCTTCAACTTTTCGAGTGAAGTTGTTGTAGACACGGTATGTGTGAGAGTTTGATCTGTAACCAAGTAGAAAACCTTCATGAGATTTAGGTACAAATTTAGAACGATGATGCTTATCGAGAATGTAGCACTTGCAGCCAAATACTCGAAAGTATCCAACTTTGGGTTTGTTACCGGTAAGCAACTCGTATGTCGTTTTACCGAGAAGCTTGTGTAGGTAGAGTCGGTTCGTAGCATGAAAAGTTCTTTCCACGGCTTCCGCCCAAAAGTTTCTTGGCGTCTTGTATTCGTCGAGCATCGTTCTAGCCATCTCTATGAGAGTCCGGTTCTTCCTCTCAACAACTCCATTTTGTTGAGGTGTGTATGTAGCTGAGAACTCATGCAAGATACCTTCTTCGTCAAGAAAGGTATCCACATTAGTGTTCTTGAACTCCGATCCAGTGTCGCTCCAAACTTTCTTGATCTTCACTTCAAATTGATTTTTGGCTTTGCGAGCGAAGTTCTTGAAGATCTTTTGTACCCGCGACTTGTCATCAAGAAAGAATATCCACGTAAATCTGGAAAAATCATCAACTATAACTGGACCAAAGGAATTTCCACCGAGGCTCTTGTAAGCATTGGGACCAAAAAGATCCATATGAAGCAACTCGAGTGGTCTCCTAGTAGTCATGATGTTCTTTACTGGATGACTTCCACCCACTTGTTTTCTTGCTTGACAAGCACTACAAACTCTATCTTTGTCAAAGATAAGATCTTTAACACCAAGTATGTGATCACCTTTGATGAGCTTGTCTAGATTACGCATACCAACATGTCCTAGCCTTCTATGCCATAGCCAACCTTTAGAAGATTTTGCAATAAGACAAGTACGAGGTTTGGCTTTCTTAGTGAAATCAACAATGTATAGATTACCTCTACGGAAACTGGTAAAGACCATGTTATGATTATGTTGACGAAACAATTGTCAATCAACTTTAGTAAATAGCACATTGAAACCGAAATCGGCTAGTCTAGATACGGAAAGAAGATTGTAGCCAAGGGATTCAACAAGCATGATATTTTGAATGGAACTATCATGAGATATGACCACCTTACCAAGACCAAGTACCGTACCCTTAGAGTTGTCTCCAAAAGTCACATACCTCCGTGGTCCATGGTTTGGTGTGATCTCTTGAAACATGTGTCTATCTCCGGTCATGTGATCGGTGCATCCACTATCGAGAATCCACTCTTTTCCTCCGGACATGTAGTCTTTGAAGTTCGCCATGAGACTTAGATTCTTCATAGTCTTATAACATTCAATGTCAAGCTTCTCATCTTCATCATAGTAGCCATGTTCCACATTGTCATCATCAAGTGGAGTATCCTCGTCACAAAAATCAAGAGATTCGTTAGACCATGACAATGTTCAAGATTATGAATATGAATGGCTTCAACAATGATGTTGTTGATCGTTATGACATCTCCTTTAGCACGCATGACGCCTCTAAGCTCGAAAAGACGATCATCAAATTTAGGATCACTAGGCTTCATCTTGTGAAAGGTAATAGTTTTATGGAGAATGACATCAAGATTTTTCAAAGAGTAGTGTGGATATCTTTTCTCTAAATCTTTCCATAAAGTATAAGCACGCTCAAAGTTTCTCATTTAATCAAACACAATTCTTGGCAATCCTCTAGTGATGAGATTAACAGTTCTAAGATTACGAAGCATGTCAATTTCTTCCTCGTGAGAAGGATGTAAGGATCAATGGGAGGCACATAGGGGTTCTCAACAGACTTTCTCAAATGGAATTCATCGAATAGAACAAGCATCTTGTCTTTCCATTGACTATAGTATTCCTCGTTGATAATAGGCACTTGATACGTATCCAACATATCTACTTTTCCAAACACTTTTGCTCTTGTTTTGGACTCTAATTTGCATAATTTGAATGAAACTAACCCGGACTGACGCTGTTTTCACCAGAACTACATTGGTATTATTTTTGTGCAGAAATAAAAGTTCTCGGAATTGGTTGAAACTTTTTGTGATTTTTTTCTAGAATATATAATGAATTTTGGAGTGAAGAACTACCAGAGAAAGGCAGCCGTGGGGCCATGAGCCAAGAGGGCGCGGCCCAGGCCCAGGCCGCTCCCTGTTCGGTCGTCGGTCTCACGCAGCTCCCCCGACCCTAATTCCAGTCCTATAAATTCGCATTTTTGGAGAAAAAATCAGAGAGAATATTTCATCGCGTTTTACAAGACGGAACCGCCGCCACCTCCTGTTCTTCCTCCAGAGGGCTGATCTGGAGTCCGTTTGGGACTCCGGAGAGGGGGATTCGTCGCTGTCATCATCACCAACCCTTCTCCATCGCTAATTCCATGATCCTCACCGCCGTGAGTGAGTAATTCCCTTGTAGGCTTGCTAGACGGTGGTGGCATTTGATGAGATTGATCATGTAATCGAGTTAAGTTTGATAGGGCTTGATCCCTAGTATCCACTATGTTCTGAGATTGATGTTGCTATGACTTTGCTATGCTTAATGCTTGCCACCAGGGCCCGAGTGCCATGATTTCAGATCGGAACCTATTATGTTTTCATGAATATAAGAGTGTTTTGGATCCTATCTTGCAAGTTGTAGTCACCTATTACGTGTCATGATCTGCATACCCCAAGGCGACAATAATTGGGATTCATTCCGGTGATTGCCGTAGTTTGAGGAGTTCATGTATTCACCATGTATTAATGCTTTGTTCCGGTTCTCTATTAAAAGGAGGCCTTAATAGACCTTAGTTTCCAATAGGACCCCGCTGCCACAGGAGGGTAGGACAAAAGATGTCATGCAAGTTCTTATCGCAAGCACGTATGACTATATACGAAATACATGCCTACAATACATTGATGAATTGGAGCTAGTTCCGTGTCGCCCTAGTGTGTAACTGTTACACGATTGATGTCATCCAGATCATTATCCATCACCAATCCACATGCCTACGTGAGACGTCTCCAACGTATCTATAATTTTTGCTTGTTCCATGCTGTTATATTATCATTCTTGGATGTTTTACAATCATTTTATACCAACTTTATATCATTTTTTGGGACTAACCTATTGACATAGTTACAAAGTGGCAGTTGCTGTTTTTGCTAGTTTTTTACTTCGTAGAATATCAGTACCAAACGGAGTCAAATCGCGACGAAACTTTTTGGAGATTTTTTTGGACCAGAAGACACCTAGTGGGCCAAAGAAGTGCCAGAGAGGTCGGCCGTGGAGACCACAACCCACCAGGGCGCGCCAGGGGCCCCCGATGCGCCCTGATGGGTTGTGCCCTCCTCGGGCCCCCTCTCCACCGCCTATGATGCCTATAAATTCCCAAATATTCCAGAAGCCCTAGAGGAGTCGACGAAAAACACATCCAGTCACCGCAAGTTCTAGAGCCTCGAGATCCAATCTAACACCATCACGGAGGGGTTCATCATCCTCATTGGTGCCTCTCCGATGATGCGTGACTAGTCCACCATAGACCTACGGGTCTGTAGGCAGTAGCTAGATGGCTTCTTCTCTCTCTCTTTTGATTCTCAATACAATGGTCTCTTGGAGATCTATTTGATGTAAACTTTTGCGGTGTGTTTGTTGGGATCCGATGAATTTCGAGTTCATGATCAGTTTCTATCCATGAATATTATTTGAGTCTTCTTTGATCTCTTATATGCATGATTACTTATAGCCTTGTATTTCTTCTTTGAATCCTTGGTTTAGTTAGGCCAACTAGATAGATTTTTCTTGCCATGGGAAGAGGTGCTTTGTGATGGGTTCGATATTGCGGTGTCCTCTCCCAGTGACAGAAGGGGTAGCAAGGCACGCATGCATCGTTGCTATTAAGGATAACAAGATGGGGTCTATTCCTACATGAATAGATCTTGTCTACATCATGTCATTGTTCTTATTGCATTACTCCGTTTTTCCATGAACTTGATACACTAGATGCATGCTGGATAGCGGTCGATGTGTGGAGTAATAGTGGAAGATGCAGGCAGGAGTCGGTCTACTTATCTTGGACATCATGCCTATATAATGATCATCGCCTTGGATATCGTCATTATTATTTGATATTCTATCAATTGCCCAACAGTAATTTGTTCACCCACCGTGTGCTATACTCATGAGAGAAGCCACTAGTGAAACCTACGGCCCCCGGATCTACTTTTCCAACATATTGCTTTCCGATCTATCTTTTTGCCGCTTTTGTTTTCAGATCTATTATTCCAAAAGCCCAAAAATATATTGCTGCACTTTTTATTCGCTCTTCTTATTTTGTGTTCTTGAGAGATCTATCTCTCCAATCTATCACTACCTAATCTATCTTTTTACCATGGAGAGATTGACAACCTCTCTTTCGCGTCGGGTTGCGAGTATTTGTTCTTTGTGTGCAGGTGTCGTTTATTAGGTGGTGGTGATCCTCCTACTAGTTCGATACCTTGGTTTCATAACTGAGGGAAATACTTACCGTCGCTGTGATGCATCATCCCTTCCTCTTTGGGGAAATACAGACGCAGTCTCAAGCCACGTCAAAGGAATTTCTGGCGCCGTTGCCGGGGAGGAAGCGGTCTCTTCTACGTGCCAATCTCTGGCGCCGAGGAGACACCATCATTATCTACCAGGTTCCTAATCACAAATCTCATCTCCTTGCAATTACATTATTTTCCATTTGCCTCTCGTTTTCCTCTCCCCTACTTCACCAATTTGCCGTTTTATTCGCCCCCTTTTTCGTTTGCCTTTTTCTCGTTAGATCTCTTGTTTGCTTGCAATCTTGTTTGCGTAGTCACGATGACTCAAGAAAACACCAAGTTGTGTGATTTTTCCAATACTAATAACAATGATTTTATTAGTACTCCGATTGCTCCTCCTGCCACTAGTGCGGAGTCTTGTGATATTAATGTCGCTTTGTTGAATCTTGTCATGAAAGATCAATTTGCCGGTACTCCTAATGAGGATGTCGCATCCCATCTAAACACGTTCGTAGAATTGTGTGATATGCAAAAGAAAAAAGATATGGACAATGATATAGTGAAGTTGAAATTATTTCCTTTTTCCTTGTGGGATCGTGCACAAATTTGGTGTTCCTCTTTGCCTCGCAATAGTATCGATTCTTGGAATAAGTGCAAGGATGCTTTTATCACTAAGTATTTTCCGCCCGTGAAAATTATTTCCCTTAGGACACAAATCATGAATTTTAAGCAACTTGAGCATGAACATGTTGCACAATCTTGGGAAAGAATGAAATTGATGCTAAGAAATTGTCCTACTCATGGTTTAAATCTTTGGATGATCATACATATTTTTTATGCGGGATTGAATTTTGTCTCTAGAAATCTTTTAGATTCCACCGCGGGTGGTACTTTTATGGAAATTACTTGTGGTGAAGCTACTAAATTGCTAGATAATATTATGGCAAATTATTCACAATGGCATACAGAAAGAGCACCTACTAGTAAAAAAGTCAATTCGGTTGAGGAATTTAGTACTTTGAGTGATAAGGTTGATGATTTGATGAAATTGGTTGCTAGTAAAAATGCTCCTATTGATCTTAATGATGTGCCTTTGTCTACTTTGATTGAGCAAAATAGTGATTCCGTAGATGTGAACTTTGTCTCGCGAAACAATTTCAATAACAATGCTTATAGAGGTAATTTTAATCCTAGGCCTTTTCCTAGAAATTCCTCTAATAATTATGTTAATTCCTATGGTAATCCTTCTTACAATAATAATAGGAACACCTCTGATCTTGAAAGTAATATTAAAGAATTTATCAATGCGCAAAAGGCTTTCAATACTACGATAGAAGAAAAGTTGAATAAGATTGATGATATGTCTAGAAGCATTGATAGAATTTCTCATGATGTAGAAAATCTCAAGTTGAAAGATTTTGTGCCTAAGATTGATGAATCAATTAAAGCTTTATATGTCTCTATGGATGAAAGTAAGAAAAGAACCGCTATGCTTAGAGCTAGAAGAGAATTCTTAGAAAAATTGTTTTCTAGTGATTGCCTTCATAAAAATGATGAAGATCTTAAAGTGACTGGTGTTTCTTCTATTGATTCCTTGTTTAGTAATGTTAAGATTGATGATAATGGGAATGAATTAGGGTCAACTTTAGCTAGAAGGCGTCCCAATAATTCGGAGGGTGAAAATCTTGATGAAAATTTTGATGAAAGTGGGTTTGAAGAGGTCAAAACTTTACCTAGTGATGTGCCCACTATTTTGGATTGCAAAGACTTTAATTATGATAGTTGCTCTTTGATTCAATGTATTTCTTTGCTGCAATCCATGTTGAATTCACCCCATGCTTATGAACAAAATAAAGCTTTCACTAAACATATCGTTGATGCCATGATGAAATCTTTTGAAGAAAAGTTGGAGTTGGCGATTTCTATTCCTAGGAAATTACATGATGAGTGGGAACCTACTATTAAGGTCAAGATTAAAAATTATGAGTGCTTTGTTTTATGTGATTTCGGTGCTAGTGTTTCCACGATTCCGAAATCTTTATGTGATGTGCTTGGTCTCACCAATATTGAAAAATGTTCTCTTAATTTGCACTTGGCGGATTCTACTATTAAAAAGACTTTGGGAAGAATTAATGATGTTACTATTCTTGCAAATAGGAACTATGTGCCCTTATATTTTATTGTTCTTGATATTGATTGCAATTCGTCCCATTATACTTGGTAGACCGTTCTTACGCACTATAGGTGCCGTGATTGATATGAAAGAAGGCAATATTAGATTTCAGTTTCCACTAAGAAAGGGTATGGAACACTTCCCTAGAACAAGAATTAAGCCACCATATGAATCAATCATGAGAGCATCCTATGGAGCAAAAACTAAAGATGACAATACTTGAATCTATGCCTTATGCCTAGCTAGGGGCGTAAAACGATAGTGCTTGTTGGGAGGCAACCCAATGAATAAATATATTTATGTCTTTCGCTTTCTATTTTTGAGTGTTGACACAATTATGCCTCTATTATGATTGTGTTTTATGTTTTATTTAGTGTTTGTGCCAAGTAGAGCCTTTAGGATGATTCATAAGATGAGTAGAAGCGATGCTGAATCTGAAACAGAAACTTTGCCTCCAATATTCGAATTTTCAGTTTTTACTGGAACGTGATATTGAGCTCAAATTTTAACACAGTGTTTCTATACAAATTCATTACGTTTTCCTAATTATTCAGAATTTTTAGAGTTACAGAAGTATGGTTAGAGTACAGATTACTACAGACTGTTCTGTTTAAGACAGATTCTGTTTTCGTTGCATTGTGTGCTTGTTTTGATGAATCTATGGGTTGTATTGAAGGATATAAGCCATGGTGAAGTTAAAATACAGTAGGTATAATGCAATAATAAAATATGAATGGGTTTAGAACAGAACCTAAAGTAGTTATTTGCTTTATTATACTAACGGATCTCACGAAGATTTTGTTGAGTTTTGTGTGATTGAAGTTTTCAAGTTTTGGGTGAGATCACGATGGATGAAGGAATAAGGAGTGAAAAGAGCCTAAGCTTGGGGATGCTACAGAAACCCCAAGATATATCCAAAGAGAAACAATCAACTAAGCTTGGGGATGCCCCGAGTGGCATCCCCTCTTTCTTCTGACGACCATCGGTATTTTACTTGGAGCTATATTTTTATTCGTCACATATCATGAGTTTTGCTTGGAGCATATTGTATCATTTGAGTCTTTGCTTGCTTTGGTTTTTAGTTTTTCACTTGTATCCTTGCTGGACACACCTATTTGAGAGAGCCAAATTTATGCTATGATTTGTTAGAATTGCTCTATATGCTTCACTTAAATTTTTTGAGCTATAGAATTGCTCTAGTGCTTCACTTATATCTTTTTGAGCACGGTGTGCTTGGAAATTTTTGTAGAAATACTCTCATGCTTCACTTAGATTAATTTGAGAGTTAGTAAATTTTGAAGAAATCCTCTCATGCTACACTTATACTATTTTGAGAGATGAAATCTTTATCCTCATGTGCTTCACTTAGATTTGTTTGAGCTTGTCAAAAAGCAATGGAAATATATAAAACTAGTCCCAAATTGATAGATATCCAAGGAAGATATAATAAAAACTTTCATGAAGATCATTGGACAAATTAAACTTGATTCCTTGTAATAGTTTTGAGACATGATGATAGTAATATGTGAGTCATGTTAGTGAGTAATTATGCTTTAGTAGGAATATTGGTGTTAAGGTTTGTGATTCCCTATGCATGCACGAAAGTCAATAGTTATGCAATGAAATTACATCCTACTTATGGTGCATTATTCGGTGTTAGTTATGTTCAATGCTCGCTTATGTGAATTTTTGTTTCTTGGTTGGTTGCTTCTCAATCTATTTGCTAGCCTCCATTTGTACTAAGTAGAAATACTACTTGTGCATCCAAAATCCTTGAACCCAGTTTTGCCTTATGAGTCCACCATACCTACCTATATGCGGTATTTCCATGCCGCTCTAAGCAAATTTGTATGTGCCATCTCTAATTTTCAAAATAAAATTCCTTTTTGTGTGCTCGTACCGCTCATGAAACGGTAGGGGGTGTCCAATATTTTCCCATGCTAGATGTGTTATTCTCAAGATGAGTGTTTATTCACTTGTCATTGCATGAGAGTGCGGCGGTAATAGGGATGCCCAGTCCCAAAATGAAAAAATGAAAAAAAATACTTTATGTTGTCAAATAATAAATTCCTTGGAAAGTGTTGGTATGGAAGGCTACCGTGGATACGGCCAGCCATGGATTGTGAAAGAATGGTGGAAAAAGGAATAAACTTTATTTTCTGTTTGGGAACCCCCTATTATATATCTAGCATGGAAAGTATTGTGAACTACTTTGTCGTTTTCGTTGACAGGAAAGGCATGCCACTCAAAATATTTTTCTCTCTCAATTTAAACTTTGAGCTCTGGCACCTCTACAAATCCCTACTTTCCTCTGCGAAGGGTCTATCTATTTACTTTATGCAATTTTTATATTCACTTTGAGTCTCCATCTTCTCTTACAAAGCACCAACTAGGGGGCACTATGATCGTACTTGAGCATTGGGTGTACCTAATATTGGAGTGTGTTTCATGAATGGATAATTGATTGAGCATGATGGGCTAGGGATAACTTTCTTTAGTGTTGATATTTTGAAAGACATGGTTGCTTGTTGGCATGCTTGAGTATTGGAGTCATTATGTTAAAATTAGACTATTGCTTTGAATCATCTAAAGTCCAAATGTCCATGCTACAAAAGAAAAGAATATGAGATGAACATGTTAGGCAGGATTCCACATCAAAAATTCTGTTTTTATCATTTACCTACTCGAGGACGAGTAGGAATTAAGCTTAGGGATGCTGATACGTCTCCAAGGTATCTATATTTTTTGCTTGTTCCATGCTGTTATATTATCATTCTTGGATGTTTTACAATCATTTTATGGCAACTTTATATCATTTTTTGGGACTAACCTATTGACATAGTGCCAAAGTGCAAGCTGTTGTTTTTGCTTGTTTTTTACTTCGCAGAATATCAGTACCAAATGGAGTCCAATCGCGAGGAAACTTTTTGGAGATTTTTTTTGGACCAGAAGACACCTAGTGGGCCAAAGAAGTGCCAGAGAGGTGGGCCATGGAGACCACAACCCACCAGGGCGCGCCAGGGGCCCCCGGCGAGCCCTGATGGGTTGTGCCCTCCTCAGGGCCCCTCTCCACCACCTCTGAGGCCAATAAATTCCCAAATATTCCAGAACCCCTAGAGGAGTCGACGAAAAACACATTGAGCTGCCGCAAGTTCTAGAGCCTCGAGATCCAATCTAACACCATCACGGAGGGGTTCATCATCCTCATTGGTGCCTCTCCGATGATGCGTGAGTAGTCCACCATAGACCTACGGGTCCGTAGGCAGCAGCTAGATGGCTTCTTCTCTCTCTCTTTTGATTCTCAATACAATGGTCTCTTGGAAACCTATTTGATGTAAACTTTTGTAGTGTGTTTGTTGGGATCCGATGAATTTCGAGTTCATGATCAGTTTCTATGCATGAATATTATTTGAGTCTTCTTTGATCTCTTATATGCATGATCACTTATAGCCTCGTATTTCTTCTTCGAATCTTTGGTTTAGTTATGCCAATTAGATCGATTTTTCTTGGCATGGGAGGAGGTGCTTTGTGATGGGTTCGATCTTGTGGTGTTCTTTCCCAGTGACAGAAGGGGCAGCGAGGCACGCATGTATCATTGCTATTAAGGATAACAAGATGGGGTCTATTACTACATGAATAGATCTTGTCTACATCATGTCATCGTTCTTATTGCATTACTCCGTTTTTCCATGAACTTAATACACTAGATGCATGCTGGATAGCGGTCGATGTGTGGAGTAATAGTGGTAGATGCAGGTAGGAGTCGGTCTACTTATCTTGGACGTGATGCCTATATAATGATCATCGCCTTGGATATCGTCATGATTATTTGATCTTCTATCAATTGCCCAACAATAATTTGTTCACCCACCGTGTGCTATACTCAAGAGAGAAGCCACTAGTGAAACCTACGGCCCCCGGGTCTACTTTTCCAACATATTGCTTTCTGATCTATCTTTTTGCCGTTTTTGTTTTCAGATCTATTATTCCAAAAAACCCAAAATATATTGCTGCACTTTTTATTTGCTCTTCTTATTTTGTTTTCTTGAGAGATCTATCTCTCCAATCTATCACTACCTAATCTATCTTTTTACCATGGAGAGATTGACAACCTCTCTTTCGCGTCGGGTTGCAAGTATTTGTTCTTTGTGTGCAGGTGATGTTTATTAGGTGGTGGTGATCCTCCTACTGGTTCGATACCTTGGTTTCATAACTGAGGGAAATACTTACCGTCGATGTGCTGCATCATCCCTTCCTCTTTGGGGAAATACCTTCGCTGTGCTGCATGAATGATCATGATGTTAGAGTAATGACTAGAGGAGGTTCCTGAGTCATTCGACCTCCTCTAGTCATTACTCTAACCGCATGATCATTCATGCAGCACAGTGGCAGTATTTCCCCGAAAAGGAAGGGATGATGCAGCACAGCCACGGTAAGTATTTCCCTCAGTTATGAAACCAAGGTATCGAACCAATAGGAGGATCACCACCACCTAATAAACAACACCTGCACACTAAGAACAAATACTTGCAACCCGACGCGAAAGAGAGGTTGTCAATCTCTCCACGGTAAAAAGATAGATTAGGTAGTGATAGATTGTAGAGATAGATCTCTCAAGAACACAAAATAAGAAGAGCAAATGAAAAGTGCAGGAATATAGTTTGGGGTTTTTGGAATAATAGACCTGAAAACAAAAGCGGCAAAAAGATAGATCGGAAAGCAATATGTTGGAAAAGTAGACCCGGGGGCCGTAGGTTTCACTAGTGGCTTCTCTCATGAGTATAGCACACGGTGGGTGAACAAATTATTGTTGGACAATTGATAGAAGATCAAATAATCATGACGATATCCAAGGTGATGATCATTATATAGGCATCACGTCCAAGATAAGTAGACCGACACCTGCTTGCATCTACCACTATTACTCCACACATCGACCGCTATCCAGCATGCATCTAGTGTATTAAGTTCATGGAAAAACGGAGTAATGCAATAAGAACGATGACATGATGTAGACAAGATCTATTCATGTAGGAATATACCCCATCTTGTTATCCTTAATAGCAACGATACATGCGTGCCTCGCTGCCCCTTCTGTCACTGGGAGAGGACACCACAAGATCGAACCCATCACAAAGCACCCCTTCCCATGGCAAGAAAAATTGATCTAGTTGGCCTAACTAAACCAAATATTCGAAGAATAAATACGAGGCTATAAGTAATCATGCATATAAGAGATCAAAGGAGACTCAAATAATATTCATGGATAGAAATTGATCATGAACTCAAAATTCATCGGATCCCAACAAACACACCGCAAAAGTTTACATCAAATAGATCTCCAAGAGACCATTGTATTGAGAATAAAAAGAGAGAGAGGAAGCCATCTAGCTACTGCCTACGGACCCGTAGGTCTATGGTGGACTACTCACGCATCATCGGAGAGGCACCAATGAGGATGATGAACCCCTCCATGATGGTGTTAGATTGGATCTCGAGGCTCTGGAACTTGCGGCGGCTCGATGTGTTTTTCGTCGACTCCTCTAGTGTTTCTGGAATATTTGGTAATTTATAGGCATCAGAGGCGGTGAAGAGGGGCCCCGAGGAGGGCACAAACCATTAGGGCGCGCCAGGGGCCCCTGGCGCGCCCTGATGGGTTATGGTCTCCACGGTCCACCTCTCTGGGACTTCTTTGGCCCACTGGGTGTCTTCTGGTCCAAAAAAAATCTCCAAAAAGTTTTGTCGCGATTGGACTCCTTTTGGTACTCATATTCTGCGAAGTACAAGCAAAAACAGCAACTGGCACTTTGGCACTATGTCAATAGGTTAGTCCCAAAAAATGATATAAAGTTTCTATAAAATGATTGTAAAACATCAAAGTATGATAATATAACAGCATGGAACAAGCAAAAATTATAGATACGTTGGAGACGTATTAGCATCCCCAAGCTTAATTCCTACTCGTCCTCGAGTACGTAAATGATAAAAACAGAATTTTTGATGTGGAATCCTGCCTAACATGTTCATCTCATATTATTTTATTTTGTAGCATGGACATTTGGACTTTAGATGATTCAAAGTAATAGTCTAATTTTAACATAATGACTCCAATACTCAAGCATGCCAACAAGCAACCATGTCTTTCAAAATATCAACACTAAAGAAAGTTATCCCTATCCCATCATGCTCGATCATTTATCCATTCATGAAACACACTCAAATATTAGCTACACCCAATGCTCAAGTACGATCATAGTGCCCCCTAGTTGGTGCTTTATAAGAGAATATGGAGACTCAAAGTGAAAATAAAAATTGCATAAAGTAAATAGATAGGCCCTTTGCTGAGGGAAGTAGGGATTTGTACAGGTGCCAGAGCTCAAAGTTTAAATTGAGAGAGAAAAATATTTTGAGTGGCATGCCTTTCCTGTCAACGAAAACGACAAAGTAGTTCACAATACTTTCCATGCTAGATATATCATAGGCGGTTCCCAAACAGAAAATAAAGTTTATTCCTTTTTCCACCATGCTTTCACAATCCATGGCTGGCCGTATCCATGGTTGCCTTCCATACCAACACTTTCCAAGGAATTTATTATTTGACAACATAAAGTATTTTTTTTTATTTTTTTCATTTCGGGACTGGTCATCCCTATTACCGCCGCTCTCTCGTGCAATGACAAGTGAATAAACACTCATCTTGAGAATAACACATCTAGCATGGAAAAATATTGGACACCCCCTACCGTTTCATGAGCGATACGAGCACACAAAAAGGAATTTTATTTTGAAAATTAAAGATGGCACATACAATTTTGCTTAGAGCAGCATGGAAATACCACATATAGGTAGGTATGGTGGACTCATAAGGCAAAACTGGGTTTAAGGATTTTGGATGCACAAGTAGTATTTCTACTTAGTACAAATGGAGGCTAGCAAATAGATTGAGAAGCAACTAACCAAGAAACGAAAATTCACACAAGCGAGCATTGAACATAACTAACACCGAATAATGCACCATAAGTAGGATGTAATTTCATTGCATAACTATTGACTTTCGTGCATGCATAGGGAATCACAAACCTTAACACCAATATTCCTACTAAAGCATAATTACTCACTAACATGACTCACATATTACTATCATCATGTCTCAAAACTATTACAAGGAATCAAGTTTAATTTGTCCAATGATCTTCATGAAAGTTTTTATTATATCTTCCTTGGATATCTATCACTTTGGGACTAGTTTTATATTTTGCCATTGCTTTTTGACTAGCTCAAACATATCTAAGTGCAGCACATGAGCATAAAGATTTCATCTCTCAAAATAGTATAAGTGAAGCATGATAGGATTTCTTCAAAATTTACTAACTCTCAAATTAATCTAAGTGAAGCATGAGAGTATTTCTACAAAAATTTCCAATCACACCTTGCTCAAAGAGATATAGTGAACCACTAGAGCAATTCTATAGCTCCGAAAGTTTAAGTGAAGCATATAGAGCAATTCTAACAAATCATAGCATAATTTTGGCTCTCTCAAATAGGTGTGTCCAGCAAGGATACAAGTGACAAACTAAAAAGCAAAGCAAGCAAAGACTCAAATGATACAAGGCGCTCCAAGCAAAACTCATGATATGTGACGAATAAAAATATAGCTCCAAGTAAAATACCGATGGTCGTTAGAAGAAAGAGGGGATGCCACCCGGGGCATCCCCAAGCTTAGTTGCTTGTTTCTCTTTAGATATATCTTGGGGGTGATGTAGCATCCCCAAGCTTAGGCTCTTTTCTCTTTGGATATGTGCGTTTTGATTTATATGCTGAACATCATGAATTACCATTCTCCGATTTCTGTGAAATATGAAAGATCCCCTAGGACGGGGAAATTCGTGAGCCTAATCCAGAGGAGTTTGAGGACTTCCTCCTCACCTTGACCGTGGGAGAAACTAGGGGCATATAGAAGGCTAGGGCCACTAGTTTACATTTTCCTTCCATACACTACTTCGCTCTATTTATAGGAAAATGTTTAACTGCTATGACTAAGGGTGGTGGTCTCAGTACCCCCACCCTTGCTGTCTTACGTCGCGCACTACATGGTGATAACACCTATAGCGTAGGAGCTATTGTTGCACGCCGCTTGCATATTAACTATCTTAAGGTCAAGATCCCTGGTGGTATTTATGCCACACGCCTAGCATAGCGTTTCAATGTTGCCATACGTTCAACTGATTACTTAGTGCCTAAGGTTTATCTAGATCACCAGTCTATGTTAGACCACTAGTTCATTGAGGAACCTCAACCTCCGCAGCACATTCGCTACAACTTAATATGTAGCGAGATTACTCGTGATGTTATTGTGTTGCCTGCACCTTCTTTGTTTAACTTTCATGCCAGACACAGATACATTATCATGCCAGAGGATATAACTGCTTACCAGAACGAGTTGGCTGAGGCGGAGGCCGAGGCCCAGGAATGGGACGCTCAGGTACCTCAGCAACAATACCTTCCCGGACTTAACGCTTACTACAGTGGTGATTACCAAGCTAGGCCAAAATCCTAAGCTCGGGGGAATACGTATTTCTTACCGACTTTATATTCATGTTCACACTTCATATAATTTGTCGGTGTCCATCCTCTTTCACTGTATATCCATGTTAGTTTTATTTTTCCGCTTTCTTCTTGTGTGTTTGAAAAACTCCTAAAAATCCAAAAATATTTCCCGCGTCTTTTCAGTTTTTCTTTCCCTTTTGATTATTTGTAGTATTAAAGAAAACCCAAAAAGATTTCCTTTACTTGTTGGGAGCTTTCCCGTGTAAATAGTTTTTCTCGTTTTTTCCCTTTGCTTGTTTGCTTTCTTCGAGAAAAATCAAAAACTCCAAAAATATTTCAGTGTGTTTCTCTGAACTTCTTTTCTTTTTTTGAGTCGTTGAAAGGAAAGACCACAATGAAAATGTTGAGTGGCTCTCGTATGCATAAATGCTGATCTAACAAAAAGATCCACCACTACCTTGTCTTCTCCTTTGTTTTAATTTGTTTTGCAGATTTCAGCTTAGCCCACGATACATTTGCACTATTATTATTATCACATCATTCGGTTGTGCAAGTGAAAGGCAATAATGACAATATTTGATGAAGTTATTGTGGCAAAGGAAGCTGGTATGAACTCTTTTTGTTTTCCGTTTTTCTAAATATGTTTAGCTCGTTCGATCTTGATTCGGTATATCATGAGTGAACATGTTTATGATGACAATTAGAGATTATAGTTTCTCATAACATGCTTAAATAGCTAGGAGTGGATAATGATTTATCTTATGTTTCAACATGCATTAAAATGGTTATGATGTGGTATGGTGGTATGGTATTTCCCTCTGAGTAATTCGAGCGGCTTGACTTGACCCATGTGCAAACATGTAGTTGATTCAAAACCAATGCAGCCTTCATGATGTTTAAATTTAGAGTGTTCATATCCTACCCATGCTAATGTCTAATGTTAATTATTCACAATGTATGATTATGACCGTTTTCGCTCTCTAGCTGGTCGCTTCTCAATCTATTGCTAGCCTTCACGTATACTAAGCGGAAATGCTACTTGTGCATCCAAACTCCTAAACCCAAGTTGTTCCACATGAGTCCACTATACCTACCTATATGCGGTATTACCCTGCCATGCCAAGTAAATTTGCATGTGCCACCTCTAATACTCAAATAAACATCTGTTTGTGTGTTCGTACTGCTCATGAAGCGATGGAGCAGTCAGTATCTTCCATGCTAAGCGAGTTATTCTCATGATGGACGTTTATTCGCCTATCATTGCACGAGAGAGGCTGGTAAAAAGGATGCCCAGTCCTGCAAAATCAAAAATAATTAAACAAACTCCTAGGACAAGTTGATATGTTGGCAGGCACCCGTGGATTCGGTTAGCCATAGTTTGTGTATGTATGGTTGAAGGAGTAAACTTTACAATTCCGCTTGGGAACCACCAATAATGTGTTTAGCATAGAAGATATTGAAAATCTATCATAACATTGACAGGAAAAGCACACCACCCAAAAATAAAAATTCATCTCTGTTTTAGACCTTGAGCTTTGGCACCTCTGCAAATCAATGCTTCCCTCTGTAAAGGGCCCTTCTATTTACTTTTATGTTATCGAGTCATCACCCTCTTATTAAAAGCACCAGACTGGTGAGCACTATTGTCATTCTTTTGCATTGAGTCTAGTTAATGTTGGATGTGAGCATGACTGGATCTTTCCTACTCTGAATTATAATGTTTAGTCGCTGCTTGAACCTCGGGGGTGCTCTGCATTTATGTTTTGCGGTCGCAGAAAGGGCTAGTGAAATACCATGTCCTCATATTATATCATGATTGTTTTGACAAATTGTTAGCATGTGAGATATCTTATTATTGCTCACTAGTTGGTTATGTATTGTCATGAGTAAATATGATGTTTAATTGTTATCATGGATATGTTTATTTATGATTTATGCTGAAAACATGAACACTAGCTAATCATATATACATCAACAAGAACAAAAGAATTTGTAAAAGTTTTCTTTCTCACTTTAAGTTTATCAACTGAATTGCTTGAGGACAAGCAATGAGTTAAGCTTGGGGGAATTGATACGTCTCCAACGTATCTACTTTTCCAAACACTTTTCACTACAGGAATCAGCTTCTTTGCCGTCCGCCATACCATGGGCGGCAAACATCTTTGCCGTCAGCTAGCTGACGGACCCACTGCCGGCGCTGAAAGTTTCGGTAAAGAGCTTCTTTCCCGTCTGCATTCGAGCAGCGGACGACAAAGAGCTTTGCCATTGGCTGCGTTAGGTAGGCGGACGGCAACGCTCCTGGACGGCAGCGTACATCTGCTAGCCCCGTTAGGTGGCTAACGACAGACGTTGCCGTCCGCTGTCTGACGACAAACGCACAGCTGCCTTTGTTGTCCGCGTACTGACGTCAGCAGTCATGTGACAGATGCCACTCCTGCAGCCTCCTTTGCCATCTGGCGAGCCTCTCTTTGTCGTCTGCCGGCAGATGCAGCAGACGGCAAAGTGACCAAATGGTTCAGACCTGGTGCTCCCAGGTTGCACAGGTTGCTGCCACGTGGCACCTTTGCCGTCCGCTTACTGATGGCCAAGGCCTTTGCCATCGGCTGGCAGACGGCAAAGTGCCTATATTACCTCTTTTTAATTTTTTCTGTTATTTCTCTGCATTTTCACAACACATATGATATATATAGTTCAAGCAGTCACATAGGCCATCAAACGATCCAATACATATTAAAAGAACCAATGTCAGCTGTTCATCCATACATAGTTCAAGCAGTCACACTGTTCATCCATATATACATACATATATAGTTTCACATTGCTCATCAACACAAATCAAAACAAAAACTAAACATAGGCGGTCCATCAATGCCAGCTTCCATGAAGTGAATGAAATCTGCAAAATGGGAATAAGAAAGTTAGTAGAAGTAGGAGCAGAAGAAGAAGAAGAAGAAGAAGAAGAAGAAGAAGAAGAAGAAGAAGAAGAAGAAGAAGAAGAAGAAGAAGAAGAAGAAGAAGAAGACTAGAAGAAGAAGAAGAAGAAGAAGAAGAAGAAGAAGAAGAAGACTAGAGGAAGAAGAAGAAGAAGAAGAAGAAGAAGAAGAAGAAGAAGAAGAAGAAGACTAGAAGAAGAAGAAGAAGAAGAAGAAGAAGAAGAAGAAGAAGAAGAAGAAGAAGAAGAAGAAGAAGAAGAAGAAGACTAGAAGAAGAAGAAGAAGAAGAAGAAGAAGAAGAAGAAGAAGAAGAAGAAGAAGAAGAAGAAGAAGAAGAAGGAGAAGAAGAAGAAGACTAGAAGAAGAAGAAGAAGAAGAAGAAGAAGAAGAAAGAGAAGGAAAATAATAAGAAGAAAGAAAGAAGAAGCTCATCTTTCTTCTCTTCTTCTAACTTTTTATCCTTTTCCTACTCATTCTTCTACTGTTATTCTTTCTTTTTCTTCTCTTTGTTCTTCTATTCTTTCTTTTTCTCCTCTTCCTTGTTTTTCTTCTTCTTATTCCTTGTTTATGTCATTCTAGATCTAACTTAGGTAATAAGCTAAGTATATGACATTTTGGAGGAAAATAAGCTAAGTATATAACATTTATGAGCTAACCAAGGTTATTATGCCATTTTTGACCTAACTAAGCTAATTATGTCATAAATGAACTAAATAAGCTAAATTATGTCATTTTGGAGTAATATTAGCTAAGTATGTCTTTTTGGGGGAAAATAAGCTAAGTATGTGGCATAATAGGGCTAACTAGCATGTACGAAGCTAAGTATGCATTTGTTAAGCAAAACAGTAGAGGAAACTTACCGTCGTCGTCATCATGGATGTGAAGCACTGGGGTTCCTCGGGCCGCTTTCACCTAGAGAAGGGGTGTGCGATGCGGCTCGGGAGTTATTCTGCACCAAAGATCATTTGCAATGTCTCGTTAGCATGATGAAACTCAAATGTTAAGACTAGCATGATGACACTGAAATAAAACTCACCGTTCCCGCCGCAGTAATGACTGGCATCGGCGGAGGGGTCTGACCGGTCTTCTCGCACACAGACTGCACATTTGGTTTTGATGAGTCAGTCATATTAGTTAGTAATGAAATGAATATTTACGTGCATGATTTGCCTAATATGCAGAAGAAACTTACCACGAGGAGGTCGTACATGGCCCGATGAGCCGCCTCATTCCGTGCCCTCTCCTCCTCCAACAACCTAGCCATCTTCTCCTCCGCGGCCAGTTCCTTCTCCGCCGCCACCCAGTCCCTCTATCCAGAAACGCCTAGGTTGTCGCTCTCTCTTTCTGAAGAGTGGCCTCCAACACCACTACTCGTTAGCATTGTAATCATCGATGGCCGCACACACAATGTAATGGAGGAAAGATATATGAGTTCGTATAACTAACCTCGATGGCGAGATCGACTGGCCGTGGACGAGTTCTTATCTCAGGACAGGAGCTCGTTTGGCGCGCCTTGATCTCCCGGAGGGTTCGAGGACAACGTGTCAGTCCATCTGCAATGGATATCAAGCCATGGGGCCTCCCGCCACTAGATATCATCACCAGCTTTGGATTGAAAGGATGCTGGCTCGGGTTAAAGTCCTCCCCTTTCCTCGCCTTCCCCTCCTCGTTGTACCTCACGAGCTTGTGGTGGGAGGAGATGTTGGTGAACATTTCTGGATGGTCCAGGTCAGCTCTGAGAATGCCTTGGCCTTCTTGTACGAGGCAGTATGGGCCATGGCATAGAGGTCGTACACCTCTGGCACCTCTGTGTTATTGTGTCGCACCTAAAAGAGAGGAACAAAGTATTAGTAAAGGGCTCAAGCTAGCATGAAGAATGAATTGCATGAATCATGAAGCAAACCACATACCAGTTCCGCCCGAACTGAAATAAGTTGGTGCAGCCTTGATGGTGTGGCACACCAACCATTTGGGCACGCCAGTCCTTCGCACTGTCGTGGACGGCTCGCCAGTGGTCTGTGCACCACTCATACACCAACGCCTCCCAACAATCCATCTTATCCGCACACCATCTCAGGGGCACCTAAGTTAGTAAAGAGAAATTTGAGCGCTACGCCTAAGAATCAAATCAAGGAAACTAAGTACAAGGCCTTAAGAATAGGTAATTACCTTCATATACTGATGCTTCTTCAGAAACTTTTCGCGGCACGATGACTTGTCCTTCTTAACATCACGCGTGGCGTAGTAGTCTCGAACAGCCTGCGGCCGAGCCTCGTGCCATAGGTTCTATAATAGGCGCTTGCACTCCGTATCGATAACCTTTGCCGCCTCCTCCTCATATCCCTCCTCACATTTGTAGAAGGTCTGCAATGAAATGAGACAACACTGATTAGTACAATAACTAGCTATTGTTAATTTTAATTGTGTAAAGGAGAAATTACCCAAAAGCTTCTAATCACCATCTCGGCCCTCGTGAGGCACAAGACACCGTCGATCATCTCCTCCGGCGGGGCCTGGGCAGCCTTGTAGTGCTCCCAGCTCAATCCTAGCTGTGGAAGCTGACCCTCACCGGGCAACGTGACAAACCCCGGGAAATTTTGCCGGCTAAGCACACCAAGGACGGTGTTGGGCCTGCGGACTCCCTTGGCGTGATCCCAACCCCTGCAGTATGACAAGGCCAACACATTAGATATTTGAAGAAATGTGAAGGCAAAAGGTACAACAAGAGTAAATGCACTTACTTCTCCCCATCAGACCTAATCACCGGCCTCTGCTCGCGGTTTGCCGGCAGGGGCAGGAGCCGTGTACTACCACGCTGGTACACTGTGACCCTCTCAACCACCTCGCCCTCACTATCAGTAAACTCATCCCTGCCACCATCAGCATGGCCACTCGGCCCCTCAGGTGGTTCCGGCCAGGTACCCCATCCCGGACGTCTCCTGGGACGTTGCCAGATCCCCGTCATGGTGGCCCGAGTCTCGTGGGCCCGAGTCTCATGGGTCGAAGCCTCTAGGACCTGAGTCTCGTGGGCCGAAGGCCCGTCGACCCGAGGCTCGTGGTCCGGAGTCCCTATAGCCTCCACCTCAAACGGGTCCACCCTAGCAGTCCTGTGCTTGGGTGAATGAGCTGCTGGTGGCGGCGAGGAAGGCGTAGCAGTTAGCCTACCTCTCCCGCGGCCACGTCCTGTACCACTCTTCTTCCCTCCCCGACCTCCTCTCCCGGTGGTTCAACGTCGCCGACGAAGAAGCGCCTGCCGGTGTCCCCATTCTGTCTATCAACGCTCTCCGGAGAGATAGGGGTGGAATGGAAGTAGCCCTCCCGCGGGCCGCCGACGAAGAAGAACCCGCGAAGCGCTCTGGACCCGCGCCCATCATCTTTCAACACCTGCCATGACAAAAAGTAAACAAAATTAGTACAACATAAAAAAATTGAATACCTGACATGAATAATAATATGTATATAATTTAAGTTGGGATGCATACAAACTAATAATCGTCTGGATCGTCAATAAATGCATCATCATCACTATCAAGCATGTCATCATTAATGACGTGCTCATCGGGTTTAGATGCATCAATAGGTGGAAGGCCTTTCTGTAATCGATCAAGCATTGACAGGTCATCCGCAGCAGTAACCTCTTCTTCTTTCGGCTCCCCTTGTAAGATCTGCAGCAGTAACATCAAGTGCATTTTCACCCACAAGATAATTTCCCTCATAGCTCCCCTTGTAAGATTGAACTAGGCCTTTGGCTTCGTCCAGTTCTGCTTTCCTTTTGGTTGTCGCATGTTCTGTAATGGTCTATCACATAGAGTCTGCTGATCGACTCTAGCCTTAGGATTATCCTTTGACTTCCCCTCTATGTCGAACAATGTACCAAAAAAGGCCTCTCCGATATTCTTTTCAGTGTGCAGCACGCCGATGTTGTGTGGAAGAAGGAGGTCTTTGAAGTAAGGCAGATTCCACAAGCATGTCTTCTGAGTCCAGGCGTGTTCCGAATTATATCCCTTGAAATACCCTGGATGCTCTGGATCAGGCTCGAGAGCGTTTAATTGATCCAGGATCTGTTGGCCTGTCAACGCAGGTGGTGCAGAGTTTTTGACAACTTTACCTTTCATGAAGTTCTTCTTGTCTTTTCTGAACTTATGGCGAGGATCCAGGAACTGTCTATGCAAGTCAAAGCAAGAAAACTTGCGGCCCGCCTGCAACCAATGAAACTAAAGAGCTGCCTTGCATGTGGGGCACGGGAACCTTCCATGCGTACCCCAGCCAGCGAATAGCGCATACGCCGGCAAGTCATGCATCGAGTACATGTACCAGACATGCATTTTGAAGTTTTCTTTTCTAGCGGCGTCATATGTCTTAAACCCATTATCCCAAGCTTCTTGCAATTCATCCTTAAGCGGCTGCATGCACACATTCATATTCTTCCCCGGATAGTTGGGCCCTGGAATTATCAACATCAGGAAAATGTTCTTTCTTTGCATAATCTGTCCGGGGGGGGATTGAGTGGAATGACAAATACAGGCCAACAACTGTATTGGGTTGCCGTCATACCAAACGGATTGAACCCATCCATGGCGACACAGACTCGAGGATGCCTTGCATCTGCTGCTTTATCCTCATGTAATGCATCGAAGTGCTTCCACACAAAAGCATCTGATGTGTGTACCAACATCTGATTCCCATCTGCATCTAGTTCGGTTCTTTTGCCCAATTTGTGTCATGTCATCTTTCTGGCCGTATCTTCGACCATGAAAAGATGTTGAAGCCTGGGTATGATTGGCATGTACCGAAGAACATTAACTGGGATTTTGGTCTGCCTCTTCTCACCCATACCGTTGTCTACCACAACATACCTCGAAGACTTGCAAATGGGACAATAGTTCTAGCCCGCATACTCAAGCCTAAATAAGGCACATCCGTTCTCACAGGCATCTATCTTCTCATAGGGCATCTTAAGTACACGGAGGATTTTGTCCGACTGGTACAGGTTTGCAGGCATGACATGGCCTTTGGGTAGAAAGCGTCCAAATAGTGTCATCATCGCGTCGTAGCATTCTCTGCCCAAGTTGAATTGAGCCTTCAGTGCCATTACTTGCGCGATGGCATCCAACTGACAAAGCTTAGTGTGCTCGTGGAGAGGACGTTTTGAAGACTCCAACATTTCATAGAAGGCCTTTGCAGATTCCTCCATCTCATCGTCCAAATCCCGAGCATCATCAAAGTATTGCACCATGTCTTCGATCCCGGTACCATGCTCATCGGTGTGACGACGAACCACCTCAGCTCTGGTATGTTGGGTAGACTCACCATGAAATGTCCACACCGTATGATTAGGCGTAAAACCCCACTTCTGCAGGTGTTTACCCATTTCACCCTCTGTCCTCTGTTTAAAGTTGTCGCACCTAATACAGAGGCACCAGGTTTTTCTCTGGCCATTTGCAAATGCGGCTTTCAAAAACCCCTTGGTTTTTGTTAACCATTCATTGGTCATGTCTTCCTGACTAGTGTGACCGGTGTACATCCACGCACGATCGCTCATCTTGCCTAGCTACTAAACACACAAGAAATATATATATAATTCAGCATATATATAAATATATATATATATATATTCATCAGTTAATCAAGTTTGTCAATTTTATTACGTCCATGCAACCTACACGCTAATAGGTAAAGATAGGTCCTAATCCCACCCGAGTATGTGTAGATTGGGTTCGTTTTCCCATGCTCTTCTCCATATCCGACGAAGAATTTCGGCAGCACCTCCCTGTTGTTCTCCTGATACACGTCTCGGCATTAAACAGAGAGGATGTGTACTCGGAGAACAACAGGGAGGCACTGAGGAAATTCTGCATCGGATCCGGAGCAGAGCATGGGAAAACGAACCCAATCTACACATACTCGGGCTGTCCATGGATAACGTGGACAATTCGAAAGGATGGCGGTTATAAATATGCAAAGACATGCATATTTATAGATGTCGCCCTTTTGAATGGGAGAGGCATACTGGTCATGCATACTGATGATTGAATCTACCTATACCTAGCAAGTATCATCGGCACGAAGACCGGAACAGAGCAAATGAAGGGGGGAGGAGGAGATGTCAGTTGTGCTCACCCACGAAAGCAGGGGAGCTCGTCGAACGTACATCCGACACTGACACTGAGAGACGAAAGCTAGAGGTCGTCGAACACCAGAACCTCGCAGCGACGAAACAACTGCACATTTAAATCCACAAGATCAACACGAATATTCAATCCCGATAGAAAAATCTCTCTATATATAACTACTTTTCCACTTCTATTTTATTTTTCTCTCCTCTATTTCTTCTTCTTCTTCTCCTCTTCTTCTTCCTTTTCTTCTCTTCTTCTTCTTCTTATTCTTCTTCTTCTTCTTCTTCTTCTTCTTCTTCTTCTTTTCTTCTTCTTCTTCTTCTTCTTCTTCTTTTCTTCTCCTCCTCTTCTTCTTCTTCTTCTTCTTCTTCTTCTTTTCCTTTTTCCTTTTCCCTTTTTTCCTTCTTCTTTTATTCTTCCTTTCCTTCTTCTTTTCTTCTTTTCCTTCTAATTTTCTTATTCTTCTTCTTTTCCTTTTTCATTTTTTTTCTAACCTAACTAACCTAATTAACAGTAGCTATCTAACTAATCTAATTACATGAAAAAAAACAGAAAAAAAACACCCTAACTACTCCCCGGAGGGGGGGGGGGCGGCCAGGCTTCGGGGCCGACCGGGCGGCGGGCCGGGCGGGGCAGGGGCGCTGGGGGCGGCCGGCCGGCGAAGCTGCGGGGGGCAGAGGGGCGGCGGGGGGCAAAGGAGCTCGGGGGCGAGAGAGAGAGAGAAAGAGAGAGAGAGAGAGAGAGAGAGAGAGGGGGGTGGGAGGCGGGCAACGGCCGATAGTACCCAGGCTCTTTGCCGTCTGCTGGCTGACGGTAAAGAGCCTCCAAGCAGACGGCAAAGAGTGGGCAAACGGTCCAGTTGACCTAACCAACCCCATGGTCCAGTGGGGCCAAGGTGGGCTCTTTGACGTCCGCTTTTACTCTAGCGGACGACAAAGAGTTGGCAGATGGCAAGTACTATCTGTGTTGTCTGTCCACTCTTTGCCGTCAGCTAGAGGGAAACTGACGGTAATGACCGTCTTTGCCGTCCGCTAGCTGACGGCAAAGAGTGGACAGACGGCAAATTCTGTGATTCCTCTAGTGTTTGCTCTTGTTTTGGACTCTAATTTGCATAATTTGAATGAAATTAACCCGGACTGACGTTGTTTTTATCAGAACTACCTTGGTGTTATTTTTGTGCAGAAATAAATGTTCTCGAAATTGGATGAAATTTTTTGTGAATTTTTTCTGGAATATATAATGAATTTTGGAGCGAAGAACTACCAGAGAAGGGTAGCCGTGGGGCCACAAGCCAAGAGGGCTCGGCCCAGGCCCAGGTCGCGCCCTTTTGGGTCGTGGGTCCCATGCAACTCCCCCGACCCTAATTCCAGTCCTATAAATTCACATTTTGGGAGAAAAAAATCAAAGAGAAGATTTCATCGCTATTACGAGACAGAGCCGCCGCCACCTCCTGTTCTTCCTCCGGAGGGCTGATCTGGAGTCCGTTTGGGGCTTCGGAGAGGGGGATCCGTCGCCTTCGTTATCACTAACCCTTCTCCATTGCCAGTTCCATGATGCTCACCGCCGTGAATGAGTAATTTTCTTGTAGGCTTGCTGGACGGTGGTGGGATTGGATGAGATTGATCATGTAATCGAGTTAAGATTGATAGGGCTTTATCCCTATGTTGGGGAAGGTTTATGGGAAACAAAATTTTCCTACGCTTCACAAAGATCAATCTAGGAGATGAGCATCTACGAGAGGGAGATTGGATCCACATAAACTTGTAGATCGCTAAGAGGGAAGCGTTAAGAAACGCGGTTGATGTAGTCAAACGTCTTTGCGATCCGAATCGCAAGCCGTCCCGCGATCCAATCACGATCTAGCGCCGAACGGACGGCACCTCCACGTTCAACACACGTACAGCTCGATGACGATCTCCGCCTCCTTGATCCAGCAAGCGAGGGCGGAGAGATAGATGAGTTCTCCGGCAGCACGACGGCGTGGTGGCGGTGGTGGTGGAGCAATCTCAGCAAGGCTTTGCCAAGCGCTGCCGCCGATGCGTTTTGGAGGAGAAACATATCTAGGGAGAGAGGGAGGCCTGCACAATGGCTTGGGGTGTGTTTTCCATCTCTCTCCCTCTCTATATATAGGAGGAAGGGGGTAGATAGGGCTCAGCCCTAGCCCCTCCTCCAAGGAGGGTTGGCCGGCCAAGAGGGGGAGAGTCCACCTCTCACAAGGGAGGTGGAGGCATAGGGAGGAGTCCCTCCCTACTAGGCCACCTCCCACCTACCACCCCTTGCGCATGGGCCCCTTAGGGGCTAGCAGCCCAGCCCACCAGGGGCTGGTGCGCCACCTCCTAGGCCCATGTGGCCCCTGGGGAACCCTTTCGGCACTCCCGATACAATACCAGAAACGCCCGAAACCTTTCCGGAGCCCGAATACCACTTTCCTATATATAAATCTTTACCTCCGGACCATTCCGGAGCTCCTCGTGATGTCCGTGATCTCATCCGGGACACCAAACAACCTTCGGTTACCAACATACATAACTCAATAATACCGAAACGTCACTGAACGTTAAGTGTGCAGACCCTGCGGGTTCGAGAACTATGTAGACATGACCGAGACACCTCTACGATCAATAAGCAATAGTGGGACCTGGATGCCCATATTGGCTCCTACATATTCTACGAAGATCTTTATCGGTTGAACCTCTATGTCAAGGATTCAGTTAATCCCGTACGCTGTTCCCTTTGTTTATCGGTATGTTACTTGCCCGAGATTCGATCGTCGGTATCTCCATACCTAGATCAATCTCGTTACCGGCAAGTCTCTTAACTCGTTCCGTAATACAAGATCCCGTGGCTAACTCTTTAGTCACTTTGCTTGCAAGCTCATTGTGATGTTGTATTACCGAGTGGGCCCTGAGATACCTCTCCGTCACACGGAGTAACAAATCCCAGTCTTGATCCATGTCAACTCAACAGACACCCTCAGAGATACCTGTAGAGCATCTTTATAATCACCCAATTACGTTGTGATGTTTGATACACACAAGGTACTCCTCCGGTGTCAGTGAGTTGCATGATCTCATGGTCATTGAAACAGATACTTGACATGCAGAAAACAATAGCAATAAACTTGACACAATCATATGCTACATTCATAGTTTGGGTCTTGCCCATCACATCATTCTCCTAATGATGTGATCCCATTATCAAATGACAACTCATGTCTATGGCCAGGAAAGCTTGATCAATGAGCTAGTCAACTAGAGGTTTACTAGGGACATGGTGTTGTCTATGTATCCACACATGTATCTGAGTTTTCGATCAATACAATTCGAGCGCGGATATTAAACGATTATCATGAACAAGGAAATATGATAATAACTAATTTATTATTGCCTCTAGGGCATATTTCCAACAGTCTCCCACTTGCACTAGTGTCAATAATCTAGTTCACATCACTATGTGATTAACTTCCAATGAGTTCTGGGGTTTTATCATGTTTTGCCTGTGAGAGAGGTTTTTAGTCAACGGGTCTGCAACATTCAGATCCGTGTGCACCTTGCAAATTCTTATGTCATACTGTAGATGCTGCTACCATGCTCCACTTGGAGCTATTCCAAATGGTGCTCCACTATGTGTCACCATCGGGGTTGTCGCGCCAACCATGCTTCTACTACTATTGCTACCGCTTAGCGATAAAGTAAAGCATTACATATCGCTTAATGAGCAACACGCAGGCCTCATAATAATTAAAGACAACCCTATGGCTCCTGCCGGTTGCCGTATCAACATGCAAGTTGATATAAACTATTACAAAACATGATCATCTCATACATCAAATATATATCATCATGTCTTTGGCCATATCATATCACAGCATACCTTACAAAAACAAGTTAGACGTCCTCTAATTTGTTGTTGCTTGTTTTACGTGGCTGCTATGGGTATCTAGCAAGAACGATTCTTACCAACGCAAAACCACAACGGTGATATACAAGTTGCTATTAAACCTTCTACAAGGACCGCTTTGTCGAATCCGATTCAACTAAGGTAGGAGAGACAGACACCCGCCAGCCTTCTTATGCAACAAAGTTACATGTCAGTCGATGGAACCGGTCTCATGTACGAGGACATGTAAAGTTGGTCCGGTCCGCTTCATCCCACAATACCGCTAAATCAAGAAAAGACTAAGGAAGGAAGCAATCTGAATATCAATGCCCACAAACTCCTTTGTGTTCTACTCATGATCTCATCTACGCATAGACCTAGCTCATGATGCCACTGTTGGGGAACGTTGCATGGGAAACAAAATTTTCCTACGCTTCACCAAGATCAATCTAGGAGATGAGCATCTACGACAGGGAGATCGGATCCACATACCCTTGTAGATCACTAAGCAGGAAGCATTAAGAAACGTGGTTGATGTAGTTGAACGTCTTCGCGATCCGAATCGCAAGCCGTCCCACGATCCAATCACGATCTATTGCCGAACGGACGGCACCTCCGCGTTCAGCACACGTACAGCTCGATGACGATCTCCGCCTCCTTGATCCAACAAGTGAGGGCGGAGAGGTAGATGAGTTCACCGGCAGCACGACGGCGTGGTGGCAGTGGTGGTGGAGCAATCTCAGCAGGGCTTCGCCAAGCGCTGCCGCAGATGTGTTTTGGAGGAGAAACAGATCTAGGGAGAGAGGGAGGGGTGCACAATGGCTTGGGGTGTGTTTGCCCTCTCTCTCCCTATCTATATATAGGAGGAAGGGGGTAGGTAGGGCTCAGCCCTAGCCTCTCCTCCAAGGAGGGCTGGCCGGCTAAGAGGGGGAGAGTCCACCTCCCACAAGGGAGGTGGAGGCCCTAGGGAGGAGTCCCTCCCTACTAGGACACCTCCCACCTACCACCCCTTGCGCATGGGCCCCTTAGGGGCTGGCTTCCCAGCCCACCAGGGGCTGGTGTGCCACCTCCTAGGCCCATGTGGCCCCTGGGGTGGGTGGGCCCCTCCAGGTGGACCCCCGGAACCCTTTCGGCACTCCCGATACAATACCGGAAACGCCCGAAACCTTTCTGGAGCCCGAATACCACTTTCCTATATATAAATCTTTACCTCTAGACCATTCTGGAGCTCCTCGTGATGTCCGTGATCTTATCCGGGACTCCGAACAACCTTCAGTCACCAACATACATAACTCAATAATACCGAAACGTCACCGAACGTTTAGTGTGCAGACCCTGCGGGTTCGAGAACTATGTAGACTTGACCGAGACACCTTTACGGTAAATAACCAATAGCGGGACCTAGATGCCCATATTGGCTCCTACATATTCTACGAAGATCTTTATCGGTTGAACCTCTATGTCAAGGATTCAGTTAATCCCGTACGCTGTTCCCTTTGTTTATCGGTATGTTACTTGCCCGAGATTCGATCGTCGGTATCTCCATACCTAGTTCAATCTCGTTGTCGGCAAGTCTCTTTACTCGTTCCGTAATACAAGATCTGATGGATAACTCTTTAGTCACTTTGCTTGCAAGCTCATTGTGATGTTGTATTACCGAGTGGGCCCTGAGATACCTCTCCGTCACACGGAGTAACAAATCCCAGTCTTGATCCATGTCAACTCAACAGACACCCTCGGAGATACCTGTAGAGCATCTTTATAGTCTCCCAGTTACGTTGTGACGTTTGATACACACAAGGTACTCCTCCGGTGTCAGTGAGTTGCATGATCTCATGGTCATAGGAACTGATACTTGACATGCATAAAACAATAGCAATAAACTTGACACGATCATATGCTACGTTCATAGTTTGGGTCTTGCCCATCACATCATTCTCCTAATGATGTGATCCCGTTATCAAATGACAACTCATGTCTATGGCCAGGAAACCTTGACCATCTTTGATCAACGAGCTAGTCAACTAGAGGTTTACTAGGGACATGGCGTTGTCTATGTATCCACACATGTATCTGAGTTTCCGATCAATACAATTCTAGCGTGGATAATAAACGATTATCATGAACAAGGAAATATGATAATAACTAATTTATTATTGCCTCTAGGGCATATTTCCAACACCCTAGTATCCACTATGTTCTGAGATTGATGTTGCTATGACTTGTCTATGCTTAATGCTTGTCACTAGGGCCCGAGTGCCGTGCTTTCATATCTGAACCTATTATGTTTTCATGAATATAAGAGTGTTTTGGATCCTATCTTACAAGTTGTAGTCACCTATTACGTGTCATGGTCTGCATACCCCAAGGTGACAATAATTTGGATTCTTTCTGGTGATTGCTGTAGTTTGAGGAGTTCATGTATTCACCATGTGTTAATGCTTTGTTCCGGTTCTCTATTAAAAGGAGAACTTAATAGCCCTTAGTTTCCAATAGGACCTCGCTGCCACGGGAGGATAGGACAAAAGATGTCATGCAAGTTATTATCGGAAGCACGTATGACTATATACGGAATACATGCCTACATTACATTGATGAATTGGAGCTAGTTCTGTGTCTCCCTAGTGTGTAACTGTTACAAGAGTGATGTCATCCAAATCATTATCCATCACCGATCCACGTGCCGATGCTTTTCTCATATTGAATCTTGCTAAGTTACTACTGCCGTTGCTACTGTTACAATTGTTACAAAATTGCTGCTACCGTTGTCACTGTTACTATTGCTACTACTATTTTCCATGCTACTAAATCTTTGCTGCAGAGAGATATCCCAGGTGTGGTTGAACTGACAACTCAACTGCTAAGGCCAATAAATACTCTTTGGCTCCCCTTGTGTCGAATCAATAAATTAGGGTGAAATACAACCCGTGAAGACTATCGCGATCCCCTATACTTGTGGGTTATCAAGAGCTCTCTACAACTAAGACTCCCCAAACTAAGCACATCCATCTTCCTCCAATGGTGATAAAACCAAAGCTATGGAGACCAAAGCTCTGATACCAATTGTGGGATCGAGAAATGATTTCTAGAGGGGGGTGTTAAGAGACTACTTGGCAAAATAAAAACCTACCCTTTTCCCAATTTTATGGGTTGGCAAGTTTTAGCAATTCTATCAAGTCTAGCACACCCTACACATGCAAGTCAACAAGTATAGCAGCGGAAAGTAAAGACATGTACATGTAAGTAGGAGTAGAGAAAGGAAGATCAAAAGCAATAGGGACTCGAAGATTTTTCCCGTGGTTCCAATAGGTGGTGCTATCATATGTCCACGTTGATGGAGACTTCAACCCACGGAGGGTAGCGGTCGCGAGAGTCCATGGAGGGCTCCAACCATGAAGGGTCCACGAAGTAGCAACCTCGTCTATTCCATCATGGCTTACATCCATGAAGGACTAGCCTCACTCGGGGTAGATCTTCACGAAGTAGACGATCTCCTTGCCCATACAAACTTCTTGGTTCAACTCCACACAAAATCGAAGGCTCCCAAGCGACACCTAAGCAATCTAGGAGACACCACTCTCCAAAAGGTAATAGATGTGGTACGAATGATGAACTCCTTGCTCTTGTGCTTCAAAAGATAGTCTCCTCAACATGCAATCACTCTCTCACAGATTTGGCTTGGTAGAAGAGGTTGATTGGGTGGAAAGAAACTTGGGGAGGATAGAAATCAAGATTCATATGGTTGGAGTGGAATACCTTGATCTCAACACATGAGTAGGTGGTTCTTTCTCATAAAATGGATGGGGCAAGTGTTCGTTTGTTCCAAGTGATCTCTCTACAAATGAGAGGGAGGTGGAGGGGTATATATAGGCTTATCCAAAAATCCAACCATTACAAAATTATTGCCTAACTGGGTGGAACCGAAGCAAAAACTCGGTTGCACCGACTAGCGCAAAATGTGGCAACTTCCGGTGTTTCGGTGAGACCGATATATAAATCTCGGTGAGTCCGATTTTGGCTGGCCTAAGCAGCTCACAGCTTCAGTAGCACTGATTCCTAAAACTCGGAAATTCCGATTCTTAGAAACTGGACACATGAGAGTTGGTCACTGTTTTTGGTTTCACCGAAAAAGAACTTGGTGTCACCGAGAGGTTAGGATTTGGCTCTGGATTTTGTCTATGGTAAAACTCGGTAGGGCTGAATTTGTAAACTTGGTGGCACCGAATTTAGGCTTTAGGGTTTGGACAGAATATCTTTGTGGGAGAATTCATGAGGGTTTAGGTGGCTAACTCTAAGCACTTGAGCAACCAGATCATCATAGATACCTCATCCCCTTTTAATTGTATTGGCTTTCCTATGGACTCAAATGTGATTTCTCACAAAATGCAAAATGTAGAGTCTTGAAGTTTGATGCTTGACCAATCCTATTCCTTTTCTTCTTCTTCTTCCCTTGGGGATTCTCCTCGCATTTCTTAGCCATTTCTCTCTTTGGGCTTTATCTAAAATAAACTAGGTAAAACCATTAGTCCAAAAGACAATGTATGTTGTCATGAATTATCAAAACCTCCAAGGGAGAATATGTGCTTTCAGATGATCCACATCAATATAAAGAAGGAGTCACTACTGCAGGAAGGTCCAAAGACTACACATCAATCAGAGACCCTTCGACCAAACTGTGTGTGATCCATCAATCGCAAACGATATAGTTCTAGCTCCATCGCCAATAACGAAAACTGTGTGCGATGGCAGAACCATCAAATATGATTTAGAAAAGACTTATGTGTTTTATACGTGGCATACAGCTGGTTCTTCGGAACTGTTTGCGATTATCCAAGATAACACAAACGGTTAACAAAACACATATGTGTGCGAAGTACGGCATACAGTTTTCGGATAAACTGTTTCCGCTAATCCAGCAGAACACAAACGAGTTAGCATAAGAAGGTGTGTGTGATACCCGACAAAAAGTTCATTCATCAGATTTGTGTGGGAAGACCAATAATAACCCAAACGATTCATCCTGACAAGCTGTGTGTGTTGTGGGCAGACGGTTGCTGCTAAACAATTGTCAGCGATTAACTAAATCATTACCGACATTGTGTAGGGAAGTGTCGTTTGCCTGTATTAATATCGCAGACATTTTATTATTATTACCGGTCTGCCTGCTCATCACCCCGTCCTCCTCTCTCACGTCTTGTCACCGCATTGCCGCCCGAGGATTCCAGTGCATGCTTCGGCATCGCACAGGCGTTTCATTTGGCCACGCGTCGGCTTGATGATCCATTCCTGCGCACAACCGCACAGTTTCTCGTGCATAAAACCGCGCTTCGGCTCTAGCTTCCCACCCGGCTCGGCGAAATCCCCAAAAAATCTAATGTTTGCCGGCCTGCTATATAAACCCTCACAGCCGGCGACTCCACATTGTCTTCATCCCCTCCCTCCCCGTAGCTTATCTAGTTTGCTTCTCCCCCAATCGCCAATGGCCCTGGCCGGTCAACCCCTCCACCAGATGACAACTCCAGCTGGGAGGCTTCACCACGTCGGCGTGGCAGTCCTCTAAAGTGTGCAGTGCACGTGGTGTCCATGGTGGGCATGCGCACTCCACCCACTACACACTCCGCCACCGCTGCCCGAAGGCAACTGCTGCTGGTGGCCGCCACCCAACCAGTGGCCGTCAGGGCCGCCACCCTAGCTGCGTCCGCCTTGGCCGCCACTACACTGTCGTCCGCCTTGGACATGACCCCGCCGTCGGGTGGGGGGGTCATCACCCGCTCTGCCACCGCGGCCCGAATGCGGGAGGTGGAGGCCGCCAAAGGCCCGCCGCCGGGTTTCTGCATCACAAACCTTGCGCGCTACATCTACTTCCTAGAGAAGGAGGTGGAGCGTTAGGTCACTCATCGAGCGAGGTAGGCATGTCTTCTTATAGTTCTACAATGACAGGGTTAGAGACTTATATATAAAAATTAACAGATTACCATGGCTACCTTCGTAGGGGAACACTTCATAAATTCTTTGTTTGGAGCGGGTAAATCAACACTCCATAATGGTTTCCCCTGCATAAGATGACCGTCCAACAAAGTGTAGTTGTACATTAGCATAGATAAATCAAAAGTATTATCCTCATGTAGTTTATCACTACCGCTAATAGATGTATCGACCACAGGGTGACAATCCTACAAGTCAAGTTCATTAGCTTTGAGTTCACCCAAACTAGAGTCATCATCGTACTCTTGTTCCTGCACGTTAGTATTCTTTTATCGACAAGATGTTGTTGACAAAACATATAGATGGAATCCACCAAAAATGCATCCAGTCCTAAATTTCATCTTTCCTATGAGCTTCAACAGCTTTAATATTCACAGATAATTTCCATGCATTTGTGCTTACCACATACCGCATGATTTCCTCAGTGGCATTCTTACTACTGTTGTAGTGTGCTACCACCTCGTCATAGGTTTTTCTGCATTGGAAGTCAAGATGTTCCAGAGTACACCAACATCTACAATAAACTTCATACATAGACCATAGCATATATGCGCATGTATTGAAAAATTCTAGCAGTTCTAATTTATTCATATAATTTACGGTCTTCTTGACGGTTACATCATCAAAGAACACACTAAGCGTGTGTGCTACTTGTGATAGGCATTGGGATTTCCCCGAAGAGGAAGGGTGATGTAGTATAATTGCAGAAAGTATTTCCCTCAGTTAGGAACCAAGGTTTATCAAACCAATAGGAGATCACGCAAACAAACGATCGAGAATACCTGCACACACATAGATAGATACTTGCACCCAACGTGGGCAAGAGGGTTGTTAATCCCCTTGCACTCCTTAATTGCAAGGATTAATTTCGATAGTGGTAGATAGATAAACAAAAAGTAAATTGCAGCAAGTAATTTAGGGTTTTAGTAATATGAAGTGAATGGACCCAGAGCCCATAGCTTTCACTAGAGGCATCTCTCTCATGAGCATAATGTTGGGCAACTGGTAGAAAAGCGAATAATTATGACGATATTCATGTCATGATCAATATATAGGCATTATGTTTGAGACAAGTAGACCGAAATGATTTTGCATCTACTACTATTACTCCACCCCTCGACCTCTTATCCAGCATGCATCTTATGGTATTATTATAACGAACAGAGTAATGCTTGGAGCATGATGACATAATATAGACAAAGTAAGAGCAAATAATATGTTTGAACCCCGTCGTTTTAACATTAGTAGAAACAATACAATACGTGCCTTGCTACTCCTCCTGTCCCAGAGTGGGGACACCGCAAGATTAAACCTACTACCAAGCACCTCTCCTACTGAAGATAAATCAATCTAATTGGCCAAATTAAATGGATATATCTGACAGAAATACAAGGCTGTAAAATCACACATAATAAATCTTAGAAAAGACTCGATTACTTTCAATGAATAATCTGATCAATTCATCAAATTCCAACAAACACACCGCAAAGATTACATCGAATAGGTCTCCAAAGAGATCGTTGTATTGAAGATCAAACGAGAGCGATATATATATATATATATATATATATATATATATATATATATATATATATATATATATATATATAGAGAGAGAGAGAGAGAGAGCTACTGCTATGGACCCGTAGGTCCCGTGGGGAACTACACACATCATTGGGGAGGCAACAAGGATGATGAAGATAGCCTCCGTGATGGATTCCTCTACGGCAGAATACCGGAAATTGGATCACGGAAGAATAGAGGCACGGTGGCAGAAGAACTGTTTGCGGTGCTCCCCTGAGGATATCTGAATATATGTGAATTTATAGGCCAAGAATAAGCCATAGGGGGGCATAAGGGGGCTGGGCGCACATCCTGCCATGTCGTCTCCTCGTGAGGCTTTGGATCTCCTCCCGAAGCTTTCAGGGTGTCTTCTGGTCCAGAAAAAATTGTTAATTTTTTTGTCGTGTTTGGTCTCTGTTTGGTACATTTTTTCTATAAAACTAAAAACAGGTACAAAACAGTCACTGACACTTGGCTTTGGGTTAATAGGTTAGTTCCTAAAAATGGTATAAAATGATGTATAAAGCATACAAGATTTATAAAATAATAACATGAAACAATCAAAAATTATTGATACGTTGGAGACGTATCAGTGTACAAAAGTTTACTCTTGGGAGTGGGAGGTGGGCTTTCCTCCACCTCTTATTCCACGAGGCTTTCTTGTTCCAGGCACACTTGTTCATCCGTAATAATTTGTTCTTCGTCATCCCCATCATTCTGCTGCAAGTTAGTTTGACATATATTTACTACATGGTATCTTACCATTTCTTGCAACCATGCATCTAGGGGTGTTGTTTTCTCTTCTTGTGCATCCTTTTTACATTCTTCCATAGATCCTACAAAAGGCTCATTTCTTTCGAGGTGGCTAACCTCTCTGGAATTGTCATAACCAAAGCATTATCATGGAAATTATCTTTGCTAGCATGGTAAACAGGATGCAATTTTCTATAAACACTACCAAGCACCATATCATCTATTCATGCAGCTCTCATATAATGTAAAACTTCGTCAACACCATAATAAAGTACTATTTGAAGAACTTCAATACTAGCATTGCATTTGTCACTCCTATTATAGTTTGCTACTATAGGACCAATATTATACTTATATCGACAAGCGTAGGACCCTCCGGTTTTACAATTGCAACACGTGACATATCATTGATTCACTAGTGCAGAAAAGCCTAGCTATGGCGTGGCAAAAATGGCCTTGCTGGCGTAGACACACGACACCACCAATATGACACCACAGTTAGAATTTAGTGGTGGCGTTGGAGACGACGCCAGCAGTATTTCGAGTACATGCTGGCGTTGGACAAAGTTGCACACCGGCACTATCATATTTAGCTAATAAAAAAAATACCAGCTTCACAAAAGATACCGAACATTTCAACTTAATAATCAACTAAGTACTCTTTGGTTGATAATAAGAAAAATATTACTTCGAAAACTAAGAGTTTAAACTTCACAAAAGTTACTCATCATTTAAACTTAGTAATCAACTAACTACTCTTCATCATCATCAAGGATTATGCTCAGCTGACGCATCTTCTTCCGATTGCTCTCTTCATCTTATTTGAAATGAGCAACGGCTGACTGCAGCTCAATCCTCTCTGTCCAGAGTTGTTTTTCTTCAGCTTGAGTTGATCCATATTCTCTGTCAACTTATCCCTCAGCTGCCTCAGTTTGCCTACTTTAGTGAGGGCATTAGCACCCTCTATGAGCAACTGATCCCTTTCTTTCTTTAATTCAGCATTGTTTTCTTCGAGTTTCTTGATTCTCCAGTCTGACGACTCTAAGAGCCAATTATTCCACTTCTCCACGTCGCCCACCGTTTCCTTGTTGCTTGAAACGTCCATATGTGCCCAAAATAAGCTACAAAATAAGATACAAAAAATTATGTGCCCAAAATAAGCTACAAAATAAGGTACAAAAGAACTGGCCCTTAGAATGAAGAATTTAAAAATAACATGAAGAATTTAAAAATAACATGCATGATTCAAATTCTTTGGTTCCTTGCTTTCAGATTTATTAAGAATTAAACATTAGGTTGATTCCTTACTTTCAGATTTATTAGCAAGAACTAGAACTTAATTAAGCACCGTAAATTTTAGTATAAGTACGAATCATTATGAATTACAGTGTGCTATTTTAATTTGTGCCACTACACAATTAAAGGGGAAACACCAAGGCGCAGATGAACTAAACATGGCGAATTCATCTATGGGCTTGTTCGGTTGACAGGGAGCTAGTAGTACTGATGAACTAAATCCGTGCGGTGTCGGGCAGTGGCTAATGAATTTTAGTATAAGTACGAAGCGTAATGAATCGATCTAATGCTAGATACATGTGGTGGGGATGAAAGAGTTGATGTACCTGTGCGGCATCGGGCGGCGGCTGCGTCTGGCGGCAGCGGCGGCGAGTGGGGCGGCGGCGGGGATCGAGAGGAGAGGACGGGTGGAGTTGAGGATCGAGAGAGTGAGCACGAAAGGATAAGGTTTTACTGCGTCGAGAAGCTGTTAAAACCTACTAGTAATGGCGTGGGCCTAATGGGCCTGAATGTGCAACGTCAGGCCTAATGTGCAACGCCAGCACTAAGCAAATAGCTATGGCATACAAATTTAGCCCACGCCAGCACTATTTGAAAATATTAGTGCTGGCGTTGGTGAGAAATGGCGCGCCACGAACAAGAGTTGTGGCTAGCCATTTCTCCACTAGTGACTACATGTAATTGTTGCCCAATTGCTCAGCAGTGTTACCCATTCTGGTATCTTCTCATCGTTGATAGCCAAAGTTGGTTCTGTGTCTCTCTTGTCCTTCATCGCAGATTTCAGATTTTCCTAGATAGACATCTTAGAAGACATGGTGAGCAGATTTTTACAACAAACAAAAGTAAACTAAAGGTGAACAGGATAGTAATAGCCAAGTGCTATGCTCCCCGACAACGGCGCCAGAACAAGCTTGATCTCTTGCAAGTTCACAGCGGTATGTAGGCATTTCGTGATAAGTAAACTTTGTCGATCCCTCATGGAGCGAATAGGATGGAACCACAATCCCCGTAGTTGCGTTGTCACTTAACACAACTACGCTCACACCCAAACTGGAGTATGGAAATAGCTCACTTAATTATGTTGCTAGGGAACGGAGAGATGTAGAATTAAACTAAGCTAGAGAGAACGGAAAATAAATAGTAAACTAGATAGAGGAAATAAACTATAACAAGTATGTGATGTTTTATATGAGATTGTTGACATCTAGGTAGGGCCTCGTTCGGCTCCGGCATGGAATGGAGTTAAGTTTTACGACTTTGCCACGTTGTGACTAAGTGAGTACCTGCATTATAGGATACAATGGTCTATGTCTGGTGGGCGCTCCCTCACATAACATTATTCTTCAAGACGCACTATGTTGAGATAAATCAATCGTCCTACTTCTTGTCTCATGCATGCGACAGCTAACTTAAAGATATTAATGTCACAAGGAACAGACGAAGGCAATAAATTGTATGGACAACTGTGACTCCTAGACTAATTGTGTTCCCATTAAGATGTCTGCACCTGTCACGTCGCAGGTTTGTAGGTTTCCACAATCATCTATCTACTTCTTGTGTGTCCTGGGCATGGATGTCTCCAACTACGCCAATGGATAGGACATCTCCCATCACTAAATTACCGGAGGTAAATAAGTAACAAGAAGCAACACCCATAATCAGACAACACATATCAAATTACCACTTACTAATCGACCGACCCATAGCCAACAACTACTCAAATAACATCACATAAGGGGTTCAAGAGTTGTTACAGCCCATCACGGAGACCGTGATGGAGGAGGAAGAAGGGATGGTGATGGTGGTGATGATGGCGGCAGCGTGGATGATGATGGTGGCGAGACGGCGGTGTCCCATGGCCGCACCCCACCGGGGCGGATCTCTTCCGGTCTCCTTAGAAGCTACAACAATGGTGTTCTTGATGTTGATGGTGGCTGTACATGGAGATCATATGATGAATGATGGATGATGAAGTTTCATGGTGGCAACTAGGTTTGAAGGTGTATATAGAGCTCTCCCATAGCCTCCTTCATTGATGTAGCGTCTCTCCTTTAATCCAAAGGTTCTAGCTGAACATCCCTTGAAGTCCAAGGAAGTCATAGGAACAAACGAGGACGAAATCCATGAGGAATCCCGTCATGACAGGCAACTTTTGGTGGAATGTGGGCTTCATATGACCAGCCATGCGACCAACCACGGTGGTATGGTACACCGTCTTTGGATGTGGTGCCTCCTGGTGAACTGGCCGACATTTCTTCATACGAACTCGAAATTTGATGTTCCTAGGCTCATTGGATTCGTATGAACGGCGCCGATACATTTATGGTTTTAGATCTTCATTTGGAGAAATTTAGAAAAATGACCTTTTCCATATTCTAAATGGCTAAGTCTGGGGTCCTGGATGTCCCCCGTTTGAACTCCTTTCATCGTGCTAAGTATATGGGAAGTACTTTCCACCGAAAAGACACACAAAGACAAACAAAACTAATAAAAACTAAAAAGAATAAAGATTATGCAATGCTCGCGGTGAGAAGGATAATAACTAGAAATCATGCATATGGACATGTAATTGGCTCAATGGGACACGATATAACTTGATATACAAAGATAATGTGGAACAAATGAGCTCTAAAAATGCGCAAAACGTGCAACAAATGAGCTCCAAAGATGCGCAAAATAGGGAGCTGTCACATTCCTATACTCATTTAGCTCCTGAATAGAGAGGAGCAACATCTGACGTGCGGGCACAAAAAAAGCTTGCGAAAGGGGCAAGCGAGCGGGCACTATGTTGGAGCTAGGTATGGGACACTTGTAAGCATAGTGCACATGCTCCTTGTTGGGGCCAACGAACTGATAGCTATTCATAACCTTACGGTTGAGGCCCGTAGGTCCTACAACATGACCAACTTACTCTATGTTTAGGCCAAGGTGCTCAGCGAGGTGAGTCACAAGGACACCAATAAGAATATTTCCAGACGACTGATTGTGTTGTCGTCGAAAGTGAAGCATAAGAAAAGATCCCAAGTTTTTCTTTGGGAGTTGAGTTAGGGTGGAGTCCCACGTGAATAACGCACATGTCAGCACTAGACATGCCCCCAAGATGTTGCCTACCAAACATGGTATTCCCAATGAAAGTAATGAAATAGTGCATGGAAGGGTTTTGGATGCTCGATACCTTCGCCCACCAAACTCGTGCTCGTCCTTGCCGGAGATGAGGTCCCATGTGAGGGATGCCTCAGCGGTGGGCACTCCCCTGGTGTCAAGAAACCCATGGTTCTCGAACCCAAAGCAGTTGCAACACTCCTTGAGTGTCAACGTACGTGGCACTCCTCAAAGCGTGATGGATCACCTTGGTGGCACCCCCGACTCATCAAGGATGTCCCCAAAGCTGGCGAGGAACTCATTGGTGATGTCCCGGTACGTCAAGTAGTTGAATTTACCGAAAACTCCTAGCCCGGTGTTGTTGGCCAGCCAAGCATAGTCATCGTGAAGCCCTTGCTCCCGCAAGAATGGATCGAACTTCCACTTGGTAGCCACCATCTTCCAGCTGCTCACCTGTGCATATTCCTTGTTCATAGCATTGCGGAGGTTCTCTCCCTCGCTCCACGAACACTTTGAGCACGAGGCAATGGCCTTCTTCCCGCCGCAATCGCCGATTTCATCATGACCTACACATATCAAAAATAAAAACAGAAAACTATAAGTTTCATGTGGGAATCGAGTTCTAATACTACCTAGGATCGATCCTAACCAATTACTTTGAATCCTAACATTCGAGTCGAATGGAAAATGAAATTATTTGCATCTCATCTAGGGCAAGAACTAGAACAAAATAACTGCGGAATCGCGAAAATAGACCATGGATAGGAGGAGAAACTAACCGGTGACGAACATGCACGGATCAAACGAACAGAATCCGCGAACAAACGAGGGATTTGGAGGATTTTTTTTAGGGTTTGAGAGAGAGAGAGAGAGAGAGAGAGAGAGAGAGGGAGGTTGGAGGCGCAAGGAGGAAGAAGAAATTGCGCCCATTGCGCCGGCGGCGTTAATTAACAATCCGCGCACCCTACAAGCACTTGCCCTCATATGGAACGCCATCTCATGTTCAAATTACACAATTTAGGGTTCGCATACCTGGGACGACCATCCATATGATCGTGGTTGCTCGTATGGAAGGTTGTTGTTTGCTTTGGAGGTTCAAAGCCTTTCGATGCAGAGCTCCATACGAGCGTAAATGGTCGTATGAAAGACTGCCATTTGCTCTGTTCTTCTGGTGTGTTTCGGCCAGGCCTTCATACGACTACCCATACGAGCGCCTATGCTCATATGGTGGGCCGTCTTTGGCTATGGTCATTTCGACATATCCTCCTCCCTTTTATGCGATCATCCGTACGAGACGACGTTGGGCAAAGCACGTGCCGCCGAGCACGGTGACGAGGCTTCCTCTCGCGGCGTCCACCAGCTCATTGGACGCTGGTTCTCGGTTGGACGCCGACACACGCTCGTCCTCAGGTCGTGGCGATTGGCGGACGGGCATGGTGTCAAGTGGATGGTACGCCAGTGCAACTGGATGGGCATGCATAACATGGTCTCTTTTGCGTCGTCTATGTCAGATCCATGCGTGCATGCCGATGTATCTCCAGGCTAATACCGGGGTGCGTGTCCCTATCGGCTGGATGGAGCCTTCCCGTTGTGTGGCGGATGCCTTGGGTACGGGCTGATGTCCTCTGCCGTGGCGGCGATCGCGTGGGCATGGTGGAGGTAGCCGTGTGGTGACGGTCCTTGTGCTCTTATCGCATCATGGCAATGATCTGCATGATCGGTCCTCCTCGATCTGGCCATCGACCTGTTCCGGAACTGATGCTGAAGATCTTGCCCAAGGATATCTGGATCGGATAGAATCCGGTCATGCGCGTCCATATCAGCCTATGCGGCTCCATGAGGGTGTGGCGCGAAGCTCTGTTGTTTGTTGACATCATGGGACATGTCGGTATCTCAATTTTCATGGCACAGACGGTGACGGAGAAAGTCATGATGGGTGAGATCAGAGGATCAGTAAAGCGGAGGGGGCCTTCTAGACGATGGAGTCCGCCAGGTGTTTGATAACTTTCAGAAGCAATAGTGACAAGTGGGGGCGGCAACACTGGAGAATTTCATTTTTGGTGGTGCTCCTCGGGCGCCGAGTCATGATTTTCAGGGTGAAAACCTAAGGTGTGACCTTCATTGGTTGTGGCTGACAGTTGTCTTGCTGAAGGTATTGTTTTGAGGGTTTGGTCTTTCTCTAGGGTGAAAACCTATGATCTTGGATTGGGCAACGACGGCGACCGTGCACTGTTTCCTTCTTTAAGGCGTCATTTTTGAGACCGTTTACGTTTTTCGGGTGTTGTCTTTGGTGGTGGTTTTTGTGCTGCTCCAGGAGTTGATAACTATGATGAGATCTTTGTTTTTCCTTTTTTTTTTGTCGGACGGTGTGCATTTTGAATGTCTTTAAACCATTTTGTTGGAGTAGAGATGGTGTAGTTGATATTTTATTGATATCTTAGCGATATTAATATATTCTTTTTTTAATAAAAATGGCCAGTGCCGTATTAACCGTCGCATGGCGATCTGCCCTAAGAAAATCGCTTTACGTGTCCTTGTTTTCTTTTTTGAGTGAAACTTTACGTGGCCTCCTAATCGCGGCCTCCCGACGCCAGATCGAAACAACTAGCGGATCAAGCACGGCAGCAAAACATGCATCCACACGCACAGATGTGGCCTCCAAAAGAATAGGGCTGCAGCAAGGCGTCGTGTGCAACCCAGACGGCGCGCTCTACCAGGCAGCCAAGGCACCCCAGCGCGCGGCACACCCACGGCTGCGAGGCGGCATGCACGGGTGGTGGCTCACAATCAATGATGAGAAAATCAAAAGGAGGTAGATTGATTAGGTTCAAGTGATTTGTTCGTTGGCTAAAAACTGTATACGTGAGACAGCCACAAGGGCTCGTTTTAGAAAAGAAAATTCCAGGGTGGACCATGTGCAAGGAAGGGTCGTATTCTCCCTCGAGGCAGGGACGGACCTGCGCGCAGTCGGCCAGGGGCCAGAAAGAGATTAGGGATTCCCTAGCAGACAACGTAAAGGCCATGAGCTGGTTAATACTACGTCAGGCACACTGCTCAAGGCAGATTGATTCCCTAGCAGAAAACTTAATACACGTCAATCAGGAAAGTACTACTACTGCGTAAAGCAATTACGGATTTGAGCCAAGAGGCACACTGCGTAAAAGGCCATGAGCTGGTTTAATTGCTTTTAGAGCAACTCCAACATGTGTACGCAAACGGACGTGTCTTTTTTTTGGCCGCGTTTGGTTGGTTGATACGTCTGTTTTTCTTTCCTAAATGATAACGCTCATACGTGTGACACGAAATAATATGGTTCAAATGCTTTCATTATTAACCATTTTGACACATCGAACAGATGACATCAGCGGAATCTTTTTATTTTTTAAACTTAGAAATCTTTTATCTATTAAATAAAAAATCAAACTAAAATTCCGTTTTCACCAATAAATCCGTCTCGACGAGATCTTTAAAACTAGACCCCATATTGATATGTTTCGGCGATCCTTTTTTTGCGCCAAAGTTGCTTCGATGTTTACACTATAGTTGCCATGATATGTATTATTTATTATTTCTTCTAAATTTAAAGCTACCGTTGTATTTTAAACTACTTTTCATGGTAAATTTTATTAATTGACCATGGCAATTTTTAGTAATTAACCACGGCAAATTTAATTCATGGATCATGACAAATTTTAGTAATTCATTATGGCAAATTTAGTTTATAGATCATGGCAAATTTAGTTTATAGATCATGACAATTTTAGTATTTTGACCATGGTAATTCTAGTATTTTGAACATGCAAAATATTTTTTGTATGAATCATGGAAAATTTTAGTGCATGTATCATGACAAATTTAAGTAATTCACCATGGCAATTTTAGTTTATGGTTCATGGCAAATTTGAGCTATTGACCATGCATTTTTAAAGTAATTGACGGCATATTTCTTTTTACTTGTGAACCATGTCAAAATTATTTCGTGGATCATGTCAAATTTTAGTAATACATCATGACAAGTTTAGTTTCTTAATTTCCTTTTTATAGCATGTCAAAATTTACTTTAAACGTAGAAGAAAAAGTAGTTGAAATATATCATGACAACTTCAGTATAATCGTGATGGCAATTTATGTGCAATAGACATGACAACTTTTAACCAAAAAAAATAGTCAAAACATATCGATATGAGATCTAGTTCCGAAGATCTCGTCGCGACGGATTTAGTGGTGAAAACAGTTTTTCAGTCAGATTTTTTATTTAGGAGATAAAATATTTTAAAAACAGAAAAGACAAAAGATTCCTATTTACATCATCAGTTTCGTCACTTGTGCATGCATACGGTGACGTGGCACAATCTGTGGTCATTGAGCGTGTGGTCTATTGTTACTCCTACCATACGTGTGGTGGTTATCACGACATTTTTCTTTTAGGTCGATAGCCTTGTCCGACGATAGGTCTACGCACTTTTCCACCTAGATGAAAATCAAATAAGTTAAAAAATGTGTGCCCAAATTCGACATAATTAAACATTAAACGGACTAGTCACAGTGAGGGCAAAGTCCACTTAAACATTAATATTAAAAAATAAATATAAAAAAAGACGTGTCTTCCAACCATCCAGCACGCTGTCCTAGGTGTCGCCATTTACACCATTGTCTCCGGTGAGGTCGACGAAGGCTTGCGACAGCCTAGCCCACGGGAATGCGGTCTATCAGGCCGACTGTGCCGACTCCTCCGTCGCCTGCTCCCCCAACGGCAATTCTACTTGACACACACCCTCCTCCTCCTTCTCCCGTCATTCTTCCTCTTCCTCCCATGCCCAATGTCGCCCACAGAGCCCGAGCCAAAAAGGTACGCGTGGACCGACATCCTCCGCTAGTGGGTGAGCACGCCGGCTATTGCGCTGGGCGCGACGATGGAGCAAGAGGCGGCCTATTTGGAACACTGGCGGCAGAGCGCGCCGACGGCGAGTGCCAAATGCAGGCCGAGCGTGCGGAGGAGGAGCGTTGTGCCCGCCTGGGAGTGGGCGTGGGCTCTGCCTTGGACTTGGGCAGCGGCGGCGGCGGGAGGGGGGGTAGACGCAGTCCCCAACCGCCTACAGGGCGAGGGCCTCCTCCAAGCCATCCCAGCACATGTACTCCTCGCGTTGGCACTCCTCCAGGGCACGCTGGAGCGCCGCCTCCAATGCGACCTGGTAGGCCTCCTCCTCCTCTGGCGCCACCCTCGGGGGCGGCGACACGAACCGGGGGTCGAGTTGAATGCCGCGGCGGCGGGCCACGTCATGCTCGGTGGCGAACTAGACCTCCCAGTTGGGGGAGTCTGGCGCGTAGGCTCGGTCGCGCCGCTGCTCCGACGACGGGAGGGCACCACACTTGCGCACCTCGACCTCATGCGCCCGCGTCGACCGCGGCATCGCTGGCACCAGGATGCGATGGGAGTCAAGATGCCACCCGTGGGAAAGGTTTATGTCCAGCCACAGTAGCAGGTGGCGGTAGTACCGGTGGTACCATGCGCGGTGGACGGGGGTGTAGAGTCGGTCCCGTGGCCGGCGAACTCTTGCGGCACGTGGCACCAACGCTTTGGCGTCTGATGGGGTCACCAAGTAGTGGTTTGGTCATAGACCTGACATCCGAGACCAACCTAGGACCCCACACCATCATTAAGGTCCCAGGACCATAGATGCATTCAGATGCATATATCAGGGATCCACTACGTCACTCGGGCGTCTCCCCTTCAGTCGGCCAGGCTCCAGCACTCGGACAGAGACAAGACGTGGGCGACGTGGGAGCTGCAATGGCCGAAGGACTTAAAAAATACATCAAGTGTAGTCATAGCTTCCGTTATCAGTAACTGTTGTAGTTAAGGGCTACCGTTACTAGAAACTGCCGTCATAATGACATTAATTCACCCTTGTAATGACGCTTAACGGGTCCAGGCGAACTCTATATAAGCGACCCCAAGATCCTAGACAAGGGTTCAACACCCTCTTGTAATCACACCCCCAGAGAAAACACAAGCCTCTGGGTACGAGACGTAGGGTTGTTACCTCTCCGAGAGGGGCCCGAACTCGTATAATCCGAGTGTTACACTTGCGACGCAGCTAGGCTCCGCCCCTCGTTCGTACCGCTAGTACTCATTGTCAGGATCGTTGCCTCGACAATTGGCGCCCACCATGGGGCAGCGCGTCTAGCGATATCCGGTGCAAGTGGGATTTTCATCTTCATCATCATGATCATCGGCGGAGAGATCCGATTCGGCTCCTTGAGCTTTGTCGTCGACGATTTTGCATGGCTTCGGGAAGCTCCGCTAGACGTGGAGGTGTTGACCATCTGCGGGGCAGAGCACTTCTGCGCATCTTCGTTCGGAGTCCTGCTCCGGCAGCCATCGATCTCGTATCGTTTGGCACCTCTCCTCTCGGCTGGACGCCGTCGCAAGCGCTCCGGCTGCTCATGGCTTCAGCGTTGGATCAAGCATGTTGTGTCTCTCCAAGCCACGGCCGACCTGGTGGCGATGCTCGATTCCGACGAGCCCACACTTGATTTATTCTTCTCGCCTCAAGAGTACTCCACCGACGAGTCCGAGTGCGAGAGCAATGAGTCTTCTGCAGAAGTCCTGATGGCCGGGATTGATCAGCAGAAAGGACCTCCCGGATATGTCGGGAGTGCCTCTCTCGGGCATGCAGACGACGGCCTTGGCGATGGCCTCAACGCCGACCCTGAACCATACATCCTGCAGCCCCTCAGTCGGGAGTAGCGGGAGGAGCTCAGGCAACGAAATGAGCAAGCCCTGCTCACCCCGATCACAGGAACGACCCCCGAAGCATTGGCCTTGGAGGCCACGCGCCAGCCACTAGCTGAGTGCGAACGACTCGAGCGGCTGCAGAAGTCACTCGATGACCGGACCTTCCAGTATCAGCCCAACTCCAGTCGACACCACCGGCGGTTGTTTCTGAACGACCATCCGCAGAATTACCAAGTGATGCGCACTCCGTTGAAGAACTTGGCTGTAGGAACACGAATAGCCGACTCCGTCCAGCCGTCTGGTTCCGCGGCAGGAGAAGGCATTCGGCAGATCTAGGTGCTCCTGAACACCGCCTTGGCTCAAAGCATGTTTGTGTCACAATCCCAGAACCGCATCCACAGCAGATCGGTCCAGGAAGACACGGTGCAATCGACCCATAGTCCGATTGCGACTTGAAGGCGTCGACGCTCTCCCTCACCAAGAGACCTGTACGGGGATAGGACACGTGATTAGATCACTCCCCCATGGCGGCGTGACGACCTACGTCGCATTCGGTCTCCCCCTCCGAGGGATGTCTCGTACGGACGCCAGTCTTACGATGACAAGCGGCCGTATGAAGACGATTGGAGGCGTAGCCCCACTCATCCACCGAGTGAGTGCCGTCGGAGGGACTACGACGACGACCTCCATGATTCACCATGGAACACAAGGTCCATCCTTGCGCAAAACCTAGTCGATAGGGCCAGGGCCAACAGAGGAAGGCCGAGTGGCTCAATCACCTCTGGCCTCGAGTGTTTCAGTAGATTCATTCGAGAAGCCGACATCCCCTCCAACTACAGGTTGGCGACGGGGGTGTCAAAATTCAACGGCGAGTCCAAGCCAGAAACTTGGTTGGAGGACTACTAAGTGGCTGTCCAGATCGGCGACGGCAATGATTATGTCACAGTGAAGCACCTGCCCCTAATGTTGGAGGGGTCTGCTAGAGCCTGGCTCAACTAACTCCCTGCCGGCAACATCTATTGCTGGGAAGACCTGGCCTGAGTGTTTGTCAAAACATTCGAAGGCACCTACAAGCAGCCGGCTGGATTTACCGAACTCCAACACTGTGTGCAGAAGAGCAGCAAGACTCTCCGTGAGTACATTCAGTGTTGGACCACTCTGTACAATTCTGTGGAGAACGTCACTGAGCATCAAGCGATCTACGCCTTTTGAGCCGGAGTGAAGTATCGAGAGCTCATCTTGAAGTTCGGCCGAACAGAAACTCTAACCTTGAGTCAAGTGATGGAGTTGGCCAATCGGTACGCCAATGGCGAGGAAGAGGACCGACTGAGGAATGGCAAAGGGCGGACAAGTGAAGCAAATCAGTCAGGAAATAACTCCAACAAGAAGCAGAAGCGGAAAGCTGACCAGGTTGTCAAGTCCGAAGCCGCGGCTCTGGCTGGGCAAGGCAAAGGAAAAGGGAAGCGGAAGCAGAAGAAGGAATGGGCCACCAAGAAGAAGAGCGCCCCTAAGGGCGATATTCTGGATCAGCCCTACCAGATTCATACGAAAGGATGAAGACGGCAACCTGATTCTCCCGAAGCACACCACTCGGGAGTGCCGACTGCTCAAGCAGGAAATGAGCGAAGAGCCCTCCGAGGAGAAAGACGAGGACAAAGATGACGAGCAAGGCAAGCACGCCTCTGGCTACCCTCAAGTCGAGAACGTGCTGATGATCTTCGCAGACATCGAAAGCAAGAGTCGACTGCAGGTTATAAACCGAGAAGTCAACATGGCAGTTCTGACTGTCACCAAGTATCTGGATTGGGCGAAGACACCCATCACATTTGATCAGTTAGATCACACAGCCCACATTCCACTAGTGCAGAAAAGCCTAGCTATGGCATGGCAAAAAGGGCCTTGCTGGCGTAGACACCCGACGCCAGCAATATGGCGCCACAGTTAAAAAACAATGGTGGTGTTGGAGCCTACGCCAGCAGTATTTAGAATACCTATGGTGTCAGATTATGTTCTACGCCGGCATTATGACTTGTATCTATGGCGTACACATTATTCCAAAGTCACAAATAAATGAAAAACATTGCAGGCATTGTACCTTCTCAGCACGCCATTACTTAATATTTAAGCATCGGAAAATTGCTACAACGACAACGGGAAAGGGCACCTGGCAGAATATGGTAACAAATAAAGGCAATTGAAAAACATTTTAGATTCGTAGATAGTGCTTAAATAATTAGTTAAGATAGCTAGTGATCAAGTTTTGAAGTACAATAACACAAAACCACACGAACATGTAGTTGATCGAGCTAGCAGTATTGTAGAACCAACATCATTGGTAGCTGACACTATCCTATTACATATCGGCATAAGGATCATTAACGTATTTCTTCGCCGGATCCGCGATAGATACAGGACCGTCAGCATCAAGCCCCTGCTTCCGAAGGCGAGCTTTTATCTCCTCCGGGCCAAAACGTGCGCCGCCGTTGAAAACCCTGGCATGGTCGATGACATCTTTGTTGAGGATGGTAGCAAACTTCACCTGGATGCGTCTGAATTCATCTCTGTTATTTCCCGGGCTAATTTCCTCCATTTTCTTCCCCCATGCGATGACGTCTGAGTTCTTTTTAAGGCGTTATCCCTCCTGTATGTACTCCTCCATGTGGTGGATAACGTAGTAGCCGTCTATATCACTGTTTTCCGGCTGCTGCATGCAACAAAAGTCAGTTTTGTGGCCGAAGCGTACCGCTTTAAACTTGTCAAACTCGCGATATCCGTCTCTGATCACTCCTTCCCGTCTGGTATACTCGAAAAGTGCTTCATCCAAGACCTTCTTGATGCCTCTGTAGTCTTTTTTCACTTTCCTCGTCGAATCCAAGAAATAAGTTTCAGAGAACTTCGGGGTAATAACGATGAGGACACAATGTTCTCTGCATATAAAGTCGATCGAGTTAATTAATGGTGTTACGTGGAAGCATGCATAACGAGATTGTACGAAATAGTAATCTAGCTAGACAGAATGACTTACTTCGAATAGTAGGGCACGAGAAGGCAGTCTTTGTCCATGTTGGCAATCATGAAGTCTGTCAAATACTTCCGCATAGCTTGTCGGCGCTCAGGGTGATTGGTGTTGGTATCGTGCATAAGGTAAGGGTCCACTACCGCAACATCCTTGTTGAGCTCACATTTTGCAGTGTAGGCAACTTTGATTGCCCATAGGCATACTAAGGAAGAACTAAGCTTCATTAGACGGAACATGTTGAAGATGTATTCGAACGACACATAGAATATTTCCGCAGGGAAATCGTCCCACAAACCAAGATTCGGTGGCACCATCACTGAAAAAACAGGGCGAAACCCACCTCCAGCAGAGAATGCATACTTCTCCCTAGATAGAACTGTGTCATGCAGAATCCTCAATTCTGTCTACAGAAGATCGCTGAGCTCCTTCGGAAGGATGGTATCACCTGGGGAATGGTAATTCCTCCATTGAACGACATGCGAAACTTGTTTACTCGTGTGAACCGGTTGGCTGGCAGCATGTGCCTTCATCTTATTACCAGCTGCTGGTCTCTTTCTCTTCTTCTTGCGTGTCGGGTTAGACTGGCTGGCTGGCTATATTGTCTGGCAATGCATTTGCGACCGTCGCATTGAGTGTGTTTGGACTCGGCAATGTTCCCCTGTGTGGTGGCACCTGTGTGTCTGGTGGTGCGAAGTCCTCATTGAAAAGACTCTTCTGGCAAGGAACAACATGTTCATGTTGAGCAAGCGGAGGCATATATGAGAATCCAAGAGCAGGACCAGCAGACATGGGTCCATCAAGATTGCACATGTCAATGCTGGGAGCTGATTTCTGATATTTGTCAATAAGGAAGTATCGATTGACATGTAGATTGTCCTCACCGCCATAATCACCACCATTAACATGGCCCTCACCGCCCAAATCCCCACCATTGACATGGCCCTCACCGCCCAAATCACCACCAATTACATGGTCCTCACCGCCTACAACCACATTGTCGTGGTCCTCACCGACATGCACATTGTCGTTGTTACGAACTTCAGGTTGAATCTGACCCAAAGGAGATGGTCCTCACCCACGTGTGCTGTCATTGTTCATCTGCTGTGAGGTTGGGGAGATTTGGATGTTTCCTAGCTGAATTTGATTCTTCGGCCACTGCATTGGCCAACCCAAACATCCTGAGAGGGTCAACTGGCTATCCGCACCCGGAGGTTGTATCGGAGGAGAAATATCTTCGCAACCCCTTACGACAACAGACACCTCAATTTTGAAGACCCCCTCAGACATGGGCACTCCGTGCATCATGGTATCTTTGGGGAGAATGATCGACCCAATTGCAACTTTAACTAGTTCATCACGCACATAAGCTAAGAGACTGCATGGAGTGTCTTTAGTAAGAGCGTTGAGAGCATCTATTGGCGACGGGTTACCAATGGAAGTGACATAATGCTGGTTGCTATCCTTGGCCGAATTAGTTTGGATCACAACGTTTCCTAGTTCGCCGTTCTTGATCCAATTCTTCACGCTGTCGATTATTGAAGGCAGCATGGCTTGGGCATGGGCTTGGCTTTGAATGTTGATGTGTTCTTCGATGTTGGCTGTGGCTGCGGTTGTGGCTGCAGAGGTGGCTACAGCAGTGGCTTTCATTGTTTGTTGTTCAATGCTCCACTTGTTGGCTCTCCTTCTCTGCCATTGCAGCTCCCGGTCTTCGGGATAATGATAGTCCCATTTGGCACTGCATCCAGCACCGTTCACAGGGCCACCCGCCGGCGGTGCTAACGGCTCATTGCCAAGGGTAATGTTGATCGACCGGTTAAGAGGAGTGTTCCACCTGGCCGATCACCCTTGCGAGCTATGAGGTTCTGCATGCTGCCTTGCCAGTTCTTCTTCTAGTTTCCTTGTTTGGCGATCCGTGGTAAATTCCCCTGTCTTTGGATCATAATGGTACCTCCCCCTGACATAGTTATATTCAAGGGGGTCTTTGAATTGCACGAAGTGGTTTGGGATGCCCTTTGATGCAAGTGCAACATCCTGCTTGTCCATACGGGCTTCTTCCCAACATAACCATGGCTTCCGAGGGTGTGGTTACTTAATGTCTTCGATCGCATTTCCTTCCCCCAAGACGACTGGGTCATCACTGAGTTCTCCTGATTTTGCATCTTGAAAATGTTCCAATCATCTACACTAATGGTAGGGCACTTCTGCTGGATCTCGGAGATATCTATGTCAGGTTTCGTTGTAATATCTTTTCTTGCTGCAGATTTCCAAGAACTCAAATTCTTTGAGAACTTATGGATTGCATGGTTGTTTACCTGATTCTTTGGGTACGATAGGTTGTCATACTCCTCAGGAAACTTGAATCTTGCGTGCACCCTTCTTATGAGGAGTTCTCGCAGATTAGCTTTGTCCATATCCCTTAAATTTGTCTCATTGATGGAGCAAACTTCTCGAAGGATAACACCTTGGGCGTTGCCATAGTGAGCAGCGGCTTTCCGCGGACTAACAGGCTCACCAGTCTCGTTAACTCGTGTGACGACGAGCCTGTCGGTGCCTATAGCATTTCGGCCCCTAGGTTTCCGCTACTTCTTGGATTTTGAAACATGCTCGTCGACCTCCACATCCACCTCTTCCGCGGGATAATACCCCTCTGTGTACTCTCCATTAGTGTCCATATCAGGATTACTGTCCGCACCAGGAGGAACATTGTAGCCTCTGCCTCTCATATAGTACTCATCTGGATTAAGCTCGTCATCATAATCTTCCTCTCCCTACGCGTCCGTAAATGCATCACCGCCGTGTGCCGAATGTGTCGAAGAAGAGTCCTACGTGTCCTTCGTTTGATTGGACATCTACAAAAACAAAACTGTCGGCGTTCTGGGAACGGGGGTACCCAGACCTGCGTGCCTGCGGCCCAGGGCATGGCCCACTTCATCAGCCAAGCACAATCATGCACAGCCCTACTCGAGACAAGGCCCTCGCGAGGCCCCTAGGCTCACGAGGAGGAGCAGCGACAAGACCGGATAGGGATGGGCCTCCCCAGGCCCCCTCCGGAGCGGCGAAGATCTCTATGCAGGGCCCGGCCTCAGGAGTCAAAGATGACGCAAGGAAGGACAGGCGGGCGCCAGCGCGCCAGGCGGTGCAGTTTCCCCTTTGGTGCAAAGGGAGTAAGGACGTACGCAGGTTCCCAAATCACCCCCAAAGGTTTCCATTTCGGTGCAACAAGACCACGACCACGAGCCCTGCAGGGCGGATGTCATCGCCGAGCCCACCTCTGCGGCGTCGACAGCTACTTTGCAGGCGAAGACCGCCTTTGGACAGGGCGGGGGTGTACTCCTATCCCCCGTCAAATTTGGCCGTTGTGGTATCCCTTCCTGCCATTGCGATAAGGGAAGAGGACCCGGGGCACCGCTATATATAGAGGTTAGGCTGCACCGTAGAGAGGGATCCGGAATCGATCGATTCACCCATCCACCACAAAGCCAACAGAGGGCCAAGAACGCCTCAGGAGCGCCCTCACGAGGCTCCTCATCATTGTACTAGTTCATCCACCAAACCTCCACGAGAGGCAATCCACCAAAGTAGGAGTAGGGTATTACGCTTCGCAGCGGCCCGAACCTGGGTAAACTACCGTGTTCATCTTCTTCCTCGTCATCGTGCGAGTTCATCGTCTAGGCCATCGTGTAGCGAGCGAGGTTGGGCGAAGCTGCAGGGGATCTTCGCACACGCCCCTGTGTTCGAATCTTAAGGGTTTTGCGGAGCCCGAAATACGACATTTGGCGCGCCAGGTAGGGGGCATGTCGGAGTCTTCCTCAAGCCAAGATCTTCTCCCACCTCGCCGTTCCGATGTCTGACGCTCGCCGAGCCCGCGCCGAGCGCCGAGCCACCCGCGTCGCCCAGACGGCACCTGTGGGCCGCGGCAACGCACGATGGTCACCCTCGTCTGTGGCTAACGCCGCCACGGGCCCGGACGCCCATGAGCAACAAGACTCCTCCCAGCCGGTCACCACGCAGCGCGACGGCCACACCGCCACTCCGTCGATCGTTCCAGCTTCCGGGTCGTCCTCCCACGCTCGGCACGGACCGGTGCGCGGTTCGGGTGCACTCGCCATGGCGAACGAGCTGCTCCGCTACCAGCCTGCCCCCGACCGCTGCGACGATTGGCTTCGGCGCATCGCGGAGCTCATCAGTGCTGCCGGCGACGCTTCGGCGCTCTCCTACTCGCTTCGACCCCGACCTTCCCTGGCAGACGATGTGGCTCACGATGCGCCACCGCCCCCTCCGCAACGTGACGTCGACCCCGAGCCTAGGCGAGGAGCGCGCCCCCGCGACTAGCCCCGCGAACCGCGAGCAAGGGCAGGAGAGGAAGTAAGCTGCCAGGTGGTTCCTCGGCCACGCGTTGACGCACGTGCGCTCCCCGCGTTGCCGACCCAACGCCGCGACCGGGCACCACTCGAGGTGGCCCCGCAGGGGCATCAAGACCGGGTCCCTCCCGCGCACGCAGCACCGGTCGAGCCAGTGGGGTGCCTCGCCATCGCCCCGGAGCTCCACCCAACCACGTGGCCTTGCAAGTTCAAGCCTGACCTGCCCCCGCGCTATCACGGCACCCCGGATCCCGCCGAGTTCCTACAGCTCTACTCCCTGAGCATCCGGGCGGCCGGAGGAGACGACAAGGTCATGGCATGCTGGTTCCCCATGGCGCTCAAAGGCGGCGCGCTCTCCTGGCTCCTCAACCTCCCGGAGGCCTCCATCACCGACTGGGATGACCTGCGCAAACGCTTCATCGCCAACTTCCAAGGTACCCGCGACCGTGCGCTCACCATGAACGACCTGCGGCGTATCAAGTAGCAGGATGGAGAGACCCTGCACAAGTTCATACAGCGCTTCACGACTACGCGCCTCAAGATCCCGAAGGTGTCGGATGAGGCTATCATCTCCGCGTTCACTGACGGCGTCACGGACCTCAAGATGAAGGAGGAGCTCGCCATGAATGATGAACTGGGCTCAGCCTTGGAGATGTTCAATCTGGCGAACAGATGCGCCAAGGCTGAAGAGGGCCACCTGTCGCTCCGCGGGCCTCCGGTGGCAGAGCCAGAGGAAAAGAAGACCAAGGCCAAGGAGGCGAAGCGCAAGGCCCCGGCAGTACTTGCGGCTGAGCCTGAGGCGAAGCGTAGCCGGGGCGAGCAACACCCCGCAGGAGGAAGGCCGACCTGCATCTTCCATGGCACCAACTACCACGACACCGCCGACTGCCAGGAACTCAGGCTGGTCCACGCCGAACACTTCGGCAGGCGCCCTGGACGTGCTGACCATGGCTTCGGGCGCGGCGGAGGCCGTGGTGGAGGCCGTTGGGATAGCCGAGAACCGCGCCAGGGGTGGCGCGATCAGCCTCAGGAGGACCGCTGGCGCGATCAAGCGCGGGACGACCGCTGGCGCGATCAGGCTCGGGAGGATCGCTGGCGCGATGACCCTCCGGAGGGGTCACGCCGCGGCCAGCCTCGTGAGGCACGTCCTCGCGAGGCCGGCCTACCACCACTACCTCCACCACCCAGAAGGAAGGAAGAGGACAGGTAGGACGATGGGGCTGGGGGCTTCCAGGAGGTCAGAGCGGTAGCCTGTATCCTGGGTGGCGCCCAGGCCCCAGCATCAAACCGCGTCTTCAAGCAGTCCACACGAGAGGTGAACGCGGCTCTCCCGAAGCCCGAAGCAATGCGCCCCCTCAAAGGGTCCCAAGTCGCCATTACCTTCAACTCGAGGGACCAGCTCAGGTGCTCGGCCATGGCCGGCAAGCTCCCCATGCTGTGCACTCCAACCATCAGCAACGTCCTCGTCACCAAGACCCTCATCGATAGTGGGGCGGGCTCAATGTCCTCTCCATTGAGACCTTCGAGACGCTCCAGGTTCCGTACGAATAGCTCATGCCGACCAAGCCCTTCTCGGGAGTCACAGATGGGTCCATCGTCCCCATCGGGCAAGTGCGCCTGCCCGTCACCTTCGGCGGACGTGAGAACTACCACACCGAAATCATCGTCTTCGACGTCGCGCACATCCACCTCCCGTACAACGCAATCCTCGGGTACCCGGCCCTCGCCAAGTTCATGGCGGTGACTCACCATGGCTACAATGTCCTCAAGATGCCAGGGAGTGGAGGCGTCATAACCGTCGCCTGCGATGAGAAGGATGCCGTCTGCTCCCTCGAGCGTGCCTACCGCACCGCGGCAGTCAAGCGCTCGGACGACGAGGAGGATACCCTGCCTCGTGAGGACACACGCGAGAAGAAGAAGCAGCTCCTTCCCGTGGGGCGTCCCAGGGCCTCGGGCTCTGCGCCCAGGGACGGGGCCCCGCCTCCCATCGCATAGGAAAGCGCGCTCGGCGCCCCTCTTGGGTTGGGCCCGGGGGCTCCCTTCCGGGGAGCTTCCGGCCTGGCCAGTGAGACAAGGGAGGTGCTCGGGCACAACCTGGAGGCGCGTCCTGACGCGCGTCTGCTCGAGTCAGGAGCGCGGCGCGTGGCGCCGAGCTTGCAAGAGTCCGTCATCAGAGCGATCGAGGAGCTTCGAGAAGCGCAGGCCATGCAAGGCGGGGACTGCCCAACACCACCAATCGCAGTTGTCGTCATCGGCACGGTCGACCAGCCATGCATCTGCGTCAACGCGCTCGCGATCAACAGGGCCGCATCCCAGAGCCCCTTTTGGCCGACGCATGCCGATCATGGATGGGTCTACCTGCACAACTACGTCCGCATACCCTTCGGCCTGGCAAACGCAGGCGTCACGTTCCAGCGCCTTTACCGGGCCATGCTCGTACCTTGCATGGTGGGGCGAGGCGAAGAGTTGGAGGAGATGCTCGGACCAAGCAAAGGTCCCGAGCCCCGGGAGACGACGGACCCATGAGGGTCGCGCTCGTGGAGGTGTAAGATCAGGCTCTGACGGCAGCTTCGACTCTTCAGCGGCATGGCCGCTAGGTGACTTTTTGTTGGCTGTTGCCAGGTAACTTTTTGGTTCACTCCGTTTGAGGGTGCCCACCGGGCCGCATTATCCTCAGGCGATCAGGGCACACCCCTGAAGCCGCCTCGTTTACGCATATTTCAATAGTTTCTCATGCATATGATCTGCTTCCTAACGTTTTACCTTGCCTGCACGGCTCTTTGCCGGCGTGAATGTTGCCGCACCACCCTTTCTGAGTTGGTGTTTCGCAAGGGGTCGTGCGCTACGGCCCTTCCCGGGGCACCTCGGAGCTGGATAGCAAGGCCCTGTCGCCGACTTGTGTCTTCAGGCAGTCGACCCCCGCCCGGGGGCTCCGACCGCAGTGCAGCACCACAGCATGGAGTCTCGGGAGGCCCCGCGGCCTCCTGGGGCAGCAGCCGGCAGGATGGAATCGGGGTCGCTCGAGCGTCAAAGGGGGCTCCTGAGCATCGCGCCTCAGGAGCCTTACCGGTCATATAGCCACTCGCCCCTTGGTGTCATCCTTGGTGATCCGGTCGGCATCAAGGGTGTCGGGGCCTCGCCTCATAGTTGCGTCCTTGGTGATCCGGTCGTACACTACGGTGGTAGGGAAATGTGCGGGACTGGGACCTGCCGACGTAGAGCCGCTTGGGCGTCAAAGAGGGCTCCTGAGCAATGCGCCTCTGGGGCCTTACCGGTCATAAGGCCACTCGCCCCTTGACGTCGTCCTTGGTGATCCGGTCGGCGTCAGGGGTGTCGGGGCCTGACCTCATAGTTGCGTCCTTGTTGATCCGGTCGTACACTATGGGGGTCGGGAAATGTGCGGGACCGGGGCCTGCAGACGCAGAGTGCCAAAAGGACTCCCAACCTACCTCACTCGTGAAGAAGAAGAAGACTGCAGGGCCTCAGACGGCGCCACCTACGAGAAGACTCAGGCGCAAACCGCCTTTGAGGTAGGGACCTCGTGAGGCCAAAGCGCCCTCGCGAGCTCCCAGATACACCTCCCAGTTCTGCCGTGCCAGCCACGCGTACGAACTCTATGGGCTGTACACGCCCGAAGCCCCCCGAGGACGCGGAGGGGTTCCTTCCCACGCAATGTGGAAGCCACAGCTCCGCGCTGGTGGACAACTCAACACTGCCCTCCAATGGCTATGCCCACGCAATGTGGAAGCCATAGCTCCGTGCTGGCGGTCAACACGGCCCTCCAATGGCTATGCCCACGCAAGGTGGAAGCCACAGCTCCATGCTGGTGGTCAACACGGTCCACCAATGACTATGCCCACGCAATGTGGAAGCCCTTCGCTCCGTGCTGGGGATAAACAACTGAGGGCGCCCCAGCGGCCGCATTCAACCTCAGGAAGGCCCCTCGCGGCCCCGTCTCGCGGCGTTCCCCCTGGGACATACGCGTGAGGGGGCTGCACGGGGGCTACTACCGGGCCAAGCCTGGTAGACGCTGCCTCCCCAGGTCTACCAAACCTGGTCTTCACGCGCCCCTCTCAGGAGACGCCAGCGAGGAGAGGTATGGGAGCCGCTCGTACGTCAAGGGGGACTCCTGAGCATCGCGACTCAGGAGCCTCACTGGCCACGTAGCCCCTCACCCCTTGGGACCGTCCTTGGTGATCCGGTCGGCCCCAACGGCGGCTGAGGTATGCGCGGGGCTGGGCCCTGCCGACGCAGAGCTTAGAAGTGCTCAAATCCCTAAGGAGAACCCCGGAGCTCATACGTCAAGGGGGACTCCAGAGCATCGCGACTCAGGAGCCTCACTGGCCACGTAGCCTCTCACCCCTTGGGACCGTCCGTGGTGATCCGGTCGGCCCCAACGGCGGCTGAGGTATGCGCGGGGCCGGGCCCTGCCTACGCAGAGCACAAGGTGTTCAATACCACGAAGCACTCAAAACCCTTGAGGAGGACACTGGAGCTCGTACGTCAAGGGGGACTCCTGAGCATCGCGACTCAGGAGCCTCACTGGCCACGTAGCCCCTCACCCCTTGGGACCGTCCTTGGTGATCCGGTCGGCCCCAACGGCGGCTGAGGTATGCGCGGGGCCGGGCCCTGCTGACGCAGAGTGCAAGGTGTCCGAAATCTTCAAGCTAACTCAATCTTCACCATGTTTCCTTCATGAGGGTTGCTCGTACGTCAAGGGGGACTCCTGAGCATCGCGACTCAGGAGCCTCACTAGCCCTGTAGCCCCTCACCCCTTGGGACCGTCCTTGGTGATCCGGTCGGCCCCAACGGCGGCTAAGGTATGCGCGGGGCCGGGCCCTTCCGATGCAGAGCATCACAGCAAGCAAGAAGGAAACAAGGCGAAGAGGGCGATCACACAGTTCAGCAGTTATTACAAGCATTAAAAGTTTTCGCGGATACAAACAAGTTTAACGCCTCCACGAGGCACGATGGACATTGCAGGAAAGGAACAGGAAGAGGAATCAGGAGGAGCCGCCGCCACCACTTGTCCCGTCCCCAGGGAGTTCGTCGTCAACGTCACTGGCGTCGTCTTCTTCGTCACTAGCTCCTGCTGCGTCAGAAGGCGGTGGGACGGTGACGGGGGTGAACCTCTTCACCAGCGCCTCCACAGCGCCCTTCACCGCCGCCGCAACACTGACGCGGACCTCGGGGGTGACCGGGCAAACCACGGAGTCGAAGTCGAATCCTGGCTCGCGGAGATGGAGTTGGCTGAAGACGCGCGTCGCGGCCTCAGGACCCCATCCACCTTGACGACAGTGCCCTCCAGCGCCTCGACGAGCTTCGAAGCGAGCCCCGCGAAGCCGCTCTCTGGGGTCGCCAGGGGCTCCGCGAACCCATCCCGGCAGATGGAGTGGAGCGCTTGGCAAAGTTTGAGCTCGACGGTTGGAAAGGCGCTCAGCTCCGCAGCCTTTTTCTCCTCAGCCGCGGCAAGAGTTTTCTCCCTGGTGTCGAGCAGAGCCTCCTTCAAAGCGACTTCCTTCTCTTGCGCGTCCAGGCGCTCTCGCTCTGCGGCCTGGCGGGTTGCCGCCTGGGATAGCTCGGAGTCTCGAGCGGCAAGCTTGGCCTCCCGGGTCTTGAGATCTTCCTACGCAGCCGCTCCTCAAGCTCAGACTTCTCCTCATGGAGGGCCTTCAGGCGGGCCTCCACCTCTTCACAGCGCCGGGTAGCAGACGCCGCTTCAGCTAGTGCCTCCTCGCGGGCTGCCCTGGCAGACGCGGCTTCCTTCTCGCTCTTCGCCGCGGCAGCCTCGGCTTGACCCCAAATCGCAACGGCAGAGGCATCGGCCTGGAGCCACCCTGAGAGGAGCCCTAGGCGCCCACTCGCGAGGCGATCGTCGGCACCCCCGAGGGCGCCATGAACTTGACCCAGAACGACGAAGGCCCCGTCCAGGACGTCGAGGCCACGCGACGAAGGCATCAAGACCTCCTCTGGAGGAGTCCCCTGTGCGATCGCGAGAGACGTCCCCGGGGAGACAGCGGCACGAGGAGCAGGAGGCTCCGGAGGCCGCACAGCGACCACAGACACGGACGAATCGACGGGCGGCCGACCCCCAGGGGCCGGTCCTCCGGACAGCGGCACCGTCGTGCCCTCGAGGGCAGGAGCAACCACGCCAACAAGCATTGGGGGCTCAGGGGGCTCCGCGACGATGACCAGGGGTGTTGCCTCGCGAGCCCCCTCCCCCTCGGTAGCAGGCGACGGCAGGACTGCAGGAGCGGGCGGCGCGTCGGAAGGCGCCTTCGGCTTGACGCCCGCCTTCTTCTTCCTCATCTTCAGCACGGCGGCATTCCTGGTCACCAAGCAAAGGAAGGTCATCAATACACAAGCCATCGGCGGGCGAGCAAAGCCGAGCCGGGTCACTTACTCCTCAACGTCGACCCACTTCCTCTTCCTCTCCGCTCCGGCAACGATGGAGGCGCCCACGCTTTCCTCAGTGAGGGCACCACCACGCGGGGGAGCAAAGGCGCTGTCCGCAAGGGCGGCCGCTGGAGGGGCCGCCATGGCCCCGGCCTCGCTCACCTTGCCTGCGAGCTGCGATTCGGGCAGGGGCGAGGCCGGCGCTTCAACCACCTTGCCGGCAGAGGCAGAGCGCACCGGAGGAGACCCCGCCCCACGCTTCCTGGGGGTCGACACACAGGCGGACCGCATGGCACGAGGGGCCGGTCCTGGCCCCCTGGGGGCCTTGGCGGGACCGGGGGAGCCCGTAGCAGAAGCTCCACCAACATCATCGTCGTCCTCAAGGTCGCGCAGGAGCGTGTTCTGCGATGAGGGAGACGCCCTTGCCGGGTCGTCGTCGGCTGTCTTCTCCGAATCCTCCCCGCCCGTGGTGTCGCCGGAGGACACCATCACCGGGGAACCAAGGCCCTCAGCTGGGGAGAGCCCCAGTTCGTTGAAGACGGGCATCGCGGCAACCAGATCGGCCTGATCATCGCGGCAGTACAGCGGGGCGTGGGCGTCGGGGAGACCACCGGGGTCGCCATTGAGCAGGGTCGTCACAGCCCTGTTCAATTCCTCGGAGGTTATGCATGCGGACCGAAGCCGGAGGTTGTCGCCGCTGCCTTGATAGTCCCACAAGGGCCTAGAATGGGACTGGAGAGGCGCCAGGCGCTGCGTCAGGAACTCCTTCACTATCATCCCCCTAGTCAGCTTCCTGGCACTAATATCGCGGAAAATCCGCTCCAAGACGGGCCCGGCCCGGGGGTCGGAAAGCTTCGCGGAGCTCCACGCGGAGGTCTTCTCCGGCAGCCCCTTCGGCAGATCCAACCGGGGGTTGGTGTCTTTGAGGTCCATGAGGACCCAGTGGTGCCTGAAATTCTCCATCTTCTTCCCGGCCTTTAAGAGCATGTTGCCGCTCTGGACCGCGACGAAGGAGACGCACGCCGACCGTTGAGCGCCGTCATGCACGCGCAAGCTGAAGAAATGGCGGAAGAGGGCCACCGAAGGCCTCACGCCCACGAAAGCCTCGCAGTAGAAGGCAAAGACGGACAAGAACAGGATGGAGTTGGGTTGGAGATGAAGGGCCTGGATCCCGTAGTGATCGAGGATGGCGGCGAAGAACGCGGAGAAGGGCGGGACAAGCTCGGCGAAGACGCTATGGAGAAAGAAGGGGTAGACCGCCTTGGACGAGGGCCGCTTCTCCGAGGAGCCGCCCCATATCAAGGTTCGCCCCCACTCGTTGGTCTCACCCCCTGTCGACGGGAGCACCGGGACGAGGTCCTCGTCCTTGGCGATGGTGGACCCTGAGAGCGTTGGTGAGATAGGAGCGGAGGCTGAGCTCTGGGCCTCTGGCTTCTGCCTGCCGGCGGGAGCCATCGGGAAGCTCGCGAGGCCAAAGCGGCAAGGAGGAGGACGGAGCGGCGCCAGATCTAGAGAGGCCTCTGCTATAGCCGGAGATCTGGGAAGCAAAAGCGGGTGCGCAAGAGGGGAAAGCAATAATGGCTCGGCACTGGAAGTCAGGCTCTTGTCGACACAGGCGGAGGCCGAAGGGACGAGGGACACCCGACATCAACCGCACGACGCGCGCCAGTCCTGGCCCGCAGGCGTTTGGGGCCCGCGGCGCTTCGGGCTGCCCTCAAGGCTTCGCCCGGAAGCCAGCTCGAGCGCGCCTTGGGCCCGGGGGCTACTGTCGGCGTTCTGGGAACGGGGGTACCCAGACCTGCCTAACTGCGGCCCAGGGCATGGCCCACTTCATCAGCCAAGCACAACCATGCACAGCCCCACTCGAGACAAGGCCCTCGCGAGGCCCCTAGGCTCACGAGGAGGAGCAGCGACAAGACCGGCTAGGGATGGGCCTCCCCAGGCCCCCTCCGGAGCGGCGGAGATCTCTATGCAGGGCCCGGCCTCAGGAGTCAAAGATGACACAAGGAAGGACAGGCGGGGGCCAGCGCGCCAGGCGGTGCAGTTTACCCTTTGGTGCAAAGGGAGCAAGGACGTACGCGGGTTCCCAAAGCACCCCCAAAGGTTTCCATTTCGGTGCAACAAGACCACGACCACGAGCCCCGCAGGGCGGATGTCATCACCAAGCCCACCTCTGCGGCGTCGACAGCTACTTTGCAGGCGAAGACCGCCTTTGGATAGGGCGGGGGTGTACTCCTCTCCCCCTTCAAATTTGGCCGTTGTGGGATCCCTTCCCGCCATTGCGATAAGGGAAGAGGACCCAGGGCACCGCTATATATAGAGGTTAGGCTGCACCGTAGAGAGGGATCCGGAATCGGTCGATTCACCCATCCACCGCAAAGCCAACAGAGGGCCAAGAATGCCTCAGGAGCGCCCTCACGATGCTCCTCATCGTTGTACTAGTTCATCCACCAAACCTCCACGAGAGGCAATCCACCAAAGCAGGAGTAGGGTATTACGCTTCGCAGCGGCCCGAACCTGGGTAAACTACCGTGTTCATCTTCTTCCTCGTCATCGTGCGAGTTCATCGTCTAGGCCATCGTGTAGCGAGCGAGGTTGGGCGAAGCTCAGGGGATCTTCGCACACGCCCCTGTGTTCGAATCTTAAGGGTTTTGCGGAGCCCGAAATCCAACAAAAACATTGGCAACCTTATTAATTCATATATAAAATACAAAATTTCGGCATGACCTTTGCTAAAAATAGGACGTATTGGTTGCCAGAAATTTGACGAAACGGAAATTAATCAACGTTTCGCCAAAACATTGGCAACCCTATGCATTCCCTGCAAACAATACACAAGCAACCACATTTCCTCAAACACATTTCGATCACTTACCGGAGGAATCGCGGTGGTCGACCACAGGGGAGTTTGAGGTCGACGACAGGGGAGGTTGAGGTCGTTTAGGCCGGCGGCGCGACGGTGGCCGAAGGGGATAAAGGCAGCTCGAGGTCGACGCGGTTGGGGGCGGACGGCGAGGTCGAGGCGATTGAGGTCGATGGCCAGTCGAGGAGCGGTGACCGGAGGGGAAGGTGGGCGACGGCGGCGGGGAAGGGGTGTGGCGGCGACGACAACGAAGGTTGCGGTGGCGGGGGGAGGGGGTGGCGGCGATGACGACGAAGGTGGCGGCGGCGGCGCACGGAGCGGAGGGTGTACGAGTGCGCGAAAAGAAAGTTTGGAGTGAACATTTCCCCCCAAACGGGCAAAGACAATGGGAAAAATAGCTATGGCGTTGGTGACGTATACAACACCATAGATATATTAGTTATGTCGTTGGTGACGTCGCCAATGCCATAGCTATTTTTTTTCCAAAATTACATCAACTTAATTAATTCAACTTCCGATGGTCAATACAAATGTAGAATAATAAAATACGGTCAAGACAAAAATGTTAAAAGGGGTTCGATAAGGTCACATTCGAAAGAAGATTATTGCATGCATCAATATTAAAATATGATCGAACTGCCGAATTAATAATAAATAAAAGATAGATAAACATCAACTACGACGCTGTTTCTCGGTTTCTCTTGTTTGTGCGGGGGCTCTGAACCGATGTTTTCCTCTTGTTTGTGCGGAGGCTCTCAACGGAAGCTTTTTTCTTATTTTTGCGGGGGCTCTCAACGGAAGTTTCTGCATCCGACGTGCTTCTACGTCTTTTCTTACACTTCTCCTTCCGAATAATGTCATCTTCTTCTTGATAGATGCCAGATTGGTCATAGTCATCTAGATCTTCCTTTGACAATTCTTTACCGTTGCATTCCTTCTGCCCGTCGAGGTGATTTTCATGTTCTGCAACATTCCTCACACCTCCTTCTAGCTCATCATCATGTACCTTCCCTTCGACCTCAACATCCTCCTCTTCCTCACCATGACTTGTCCACCGTGTGTAACCAGGCATGAAATCATATTTCAACAGGTGCATCTTCACACGACCAGTAGAAGGGTCAATCAAAACTATGTTTTCGCACTTCTTACATGGACATAATATTTTTGTTTCCCCTTTCCGATTCATATCTTCCAACGCGACCTTGAAGAACCCATTTATAGTTCAATCAATATATATATATTCCAGCATAAATCATTCACTTCCACAGTGCCTACAAAAAAAGGTCAAAAACAATTTCAGCATATTATATACTATATATACACACACATATGCGGGCATTACATACCTAAATGATATACACACAAAAAACAGTCGCCTAGTTCTCTCAATGGATCGAAGGCAGAGTCCTCTGGTCGTGTATCTCTATACACACATATATGTGAGAGTACCGTTAAGAGATTGCCTATGATAAACCAGGTCGGCCGGGTCAGCTATATATAGAGATGCAACTACTAATTGCGTTCTACATTTACAAACGTCACCACAATATTTTTGGGCTCCACAAAATATTCCTATGGCATGCCGTATATGTTGCACGACACAAGTATAACGCATAGTCCTGGCGTGGGAACCTTAGCCACGCCAACAATAATATGTGAAAGGAGGGAGCGCTGGGGTCCACATACAAGTGGCGTTCGGTAGAATTTGAACGCCACCACTATGTGTGTACCAATAACGTACAAATTTAGGCAACGCGAGCACTATTTGCAAATATTAGTGCTGGCGTTGGTGAAAAATGGCGCGCCACCAACAGGAGTTGTGGCTAGCCATTTCTCTACTAGTGTTCTGACCCCGGTCGGCAGGCGCTAGTGGTCGATCCGACTATCAACGGGGTTCGACTGCACAATGGACAGAGGCAGCTGACTGAACATCATCTACGCCGATGCCCTGAACGCAATGGGCATACCACCGTCCCGGCTGAGCAAGAGCAACATGCAATTCCATGGGGTAATCCCCGAAAAGAAGGACAGATCACTCGGCCAAATCGCACTGAATGTGGTGTTCGGCAGTGAGAAAAACTACCGGAAGGAATGGCCGACCTTTGAGGTGGTGGACTTTCGCAGTGCATATCATGCCATCCTGGGTAGGCCTGCCTATGCACGTTTCATGGCCAGGCCATGTTACGTGTATCTTAAACTTAAGATGCCGGGTCCGAGAGGCATGATCACCATCACAGGTAATAGGAAGATAGCCGAAGAGTGCGTGCAGAAGGGCTCTCATATTGCGGACGAGCATATTGTAGTGGCAGAGCTAGAAGAGTAGAAGAAGACACTGGACACGGCTGAGCTACTGATACGTCTCCAACGTATCTGTAATTTTTGCTTGTTCCATGCTGTTATATTTTGAAAGACATGGTTGCTTGTTGGCATGCTTGAGTATTGAAGTCATTATGTTAAAAACTAGACTATTGCTTTGAATCATCCAAAAGTCCAAATGTCCATGCTACAAAAGAAAAGAATATGAGATGAACATGTTAGGCAGCATTCCACATCAAAAAATTTGTTTGTATCATTTACCTACTCGAGGACGAGTAGGAATTAAGCTTGGGGATGCTGATACGTCTCCAACGTATCTATAATTTTTGCTTGTTCCATGCTGTTATATTATCATTCTTGGATGTTTTACAATCATTTTATAGCAACTTTATATCATTTTTTTGGGACTAACCTATTGACATAGTGCCAAAGTGCCAGTTGTTGTTTTTGCTTGTTTTTTTTACTTCGCAGAATATCAGTACCAAAAGGAGTCCAATCGCGGCGCAACTTTTAAGAGATTTTTTTTGGACCAGAAGACACCCAGTGGGCGAAAGAAGTGCCAGAGAGGTGGGCCGTGGAGACGACAACCCACCAGGGCGCGCCAGAGGCCCCCGGCGCGCCCTGATGGGTTGTGCCCTCCTCGGGGCCCCTCTCCACCGCCTCTGATGCCTATAAATTCCCAAATATTCCAGAAACCCTAAGGGAGTCAACGAAAAACACATCCAGCCGCCTTAAGTTCCAAAGCCTCGAGATCCAATCTAACACCATCACGGAGGGGTTCATCATCCTCATTGGTGCCTCTCCGATGATTCGTGAGTAGTCCACCATAGACCTACGGGTCCCTAGGCAGTAGCTAGATGGCTTCCTCTCTCTCTTTTGATTCTCAATACAATGGTCTCTTGGAGATCTATTTGATGTAAACTTTTGCGGTGTGTTTGTTGGGATCTGACAAATTTTGAGTTCATGATCAGTTTCTATCCATGAATATTATTTGAGTCTCCTTTGATCTCTTATATGCATGATTACTTATAGCCTCGTATTTCTTCTTCGAATATTTGGTTTAGTTAGGCCAACTAGATCGATTTTTCTTGCCATGGGAAGAGGTGCTTTGTGATGGGTTCGATCTTGCGGTGTCCTCTCCCAGTGACAGAAGGGGCAGCGAGGCACGCATGTATCGTTGCTATTAAGGATAACAAGAAGGGGTCTATTCCTATATGAATAGATCTTGTCTACATCATGCCATTGTTCTTATTGCATTACTCTGTTTTTCCATGAACTTAATACACTAGATGCATGCTGGATAGCGGTCGAAGTGTGGAGTAATAGTGGTAGATGCAGGCAGGAGTCGGTCTACTTATCTTGGACGTGATGCCTATATAATGATCATCGCCTTGGATATCGTCATGATTATTTGATCTTCTATCAATTGCCCAACAGTAATTTATTCACCCACCGTGTGCTATACTCATGAGAGAAGCCACTAGTGAAACCTACGGCCCCCGGTCTACTTTTCCAACATATTGCTTTCTGATCTATCTTTTTGCCACTTTTGTTTTCAGATCTATTATTCCAAAAACCCAAAAATATATTGCTGCACTTTTTATTTGCTCTTTTTATTTTGTGTTCTTAAGAGATCTATCTCTCCAATCTATCACTACCTAATCTATGTTTTTACCGTACAGAGACTCACAACCTCTCTTTCGCGTCGGGTTGCAAGTATTTGTTCTTTGTGTGCAGGTGTTGCTTATTAGGTGGTGGCGATCCTCCTACTGGTTCGATACCTTGGTTTCATAACTGAGGGAAATACTTAACGTCGCTGTGCTGCATCATCCCTTCCTCTTTGGGGAAATACCGACGCAGTCTCAAGCCACGTCAAAGGAATTTCTGGCGCCGTTGTCGGGGAGGAAGCGGTCTCTTCTACGTGCCAATCTCTGGCGCCGAGGAGACACCATCATCATCTACCAGGTTCCTAATCACAAATCTCATCTCCTTGCAATTACATTATTTGTCCCCCCACTTCACCAATTTGCCGTTTTATTCGCTCTCTTTTTCGTTTGCCTTTTTCTCGTCAGATCTCTTGCTTGCTTGCAATCTTGTTTGCGTAGTCACGATGACTCAAGAAAACACCAAGTTGTGTGATTTTTCCAATACTAATAACAATGATTTTATTAGTACTCCGATTGCTCCTCCCGCCACTAGTGCGGAGTCTTGTGATATTAATGCCGCTTTGTTGATTCTTGTCATGAAAGATCAATTTGCTGGTACTCCGAATGAGGATGGTGCGTCCCATCTAAACACGTTCGTAGAATTGTGTGATATGCAAAAGAAAAAAGATGTGGACAATGATATAGTGAAGTTGAAATTATTTCCTTTTTTCTTGCAGGATCGTGCAAAAATTTGGTTTTCCTCTTTGCCTCGCAATAGTATCGATTCTTGGAATAAGTGCAAGGATGCTTTTATCACTAAGTATTTTCCGCCCGCAAAAATTATTTCCCTTAGGACATAAATCATGAATTTTAAGCAACTTGAGCATGAACATGTTGCACAATCTTGGGAAAGGATGAAATTGGTTGCTAGTAAAAATGCTCCTATTGATCTTAATGATGTGCCTTTGTCTACCTTGATTGAGCAAAATAGTGATTCCGTAGATGTGAACTTTGTCTCGCGAAACAATTTCAATAAGAATGCTTATAGAGGTAATTTTAATCCTAGGCCTTTTCCTGGAAATTCCTCTAACAATTATGGTAATTCCTATGGTAATTCTTCTTACAATAATAATAGGAACACCTCTGATCTTGAGAGTAATATTAAAGAATTTATCAATGCGCAAAAGGCTTTCAGTACTACGATAGAAGAAAAGTTGAATAAGATTGATGATATGTCTAGAAGCATTGATAGAATTTCTCATGATGTGGAAAATCTCAAGTTGAAAGCTTTTGTGCCTAAGATTGATGAATCAATTAAAGCTTTATATGTCTCTATGGATGAAAGTAAGAAAAGAACCTCTATGCTTAGAGCTAAAAGAGAATTCTTAGAAAAATCGTTTTCTAGTGATTGCCTTATGAAAAATGATGAAGATCTTAAAGTGATTGGTGTTTGTTTTATTGATTCCTTGTTTAGTAATATTAAGATTGATGATAAAGGGACTTAAGTAGAGTCAACTTTAGCTAACAGGCGTCCCAATAATTTGGAGGGTGAAAATCTTGATGAAAATTTTGATGAAAGTGGGTTTGAAGAGGTCAAAACTTTAACTAGTGATGTGCCCACTATTTTGGATTGCAGAGTCTTTAATTATGATACTTTCTCTTTGATTGAATGTATTTCGTTGCTGCAATCCATGTTGAATTCACCCCATGCTTATGAGAAAAATAAAGCTTTTACTAAACATATCGTTGATTCCATGATGAAATCTTTTGAAGAAAAGTTGGAGTTGGAGATTTCTATTTCTAGAAAATTACAGGATGAGTGGGAACCTACCATTAAGTTCAAGATTAAAAATTATGAGTGCTTTGCTTTATGTGATTTGGGTGCTAGTGTTTCCACGATTCCGAAATCTTTATGTGATGTGCTTGGTCTCACCAATATTGTAGAATGTTCTCTTATTTGCACTTGGTGGATTCTACTATTAAAAAGCCTTTGGGAAGAATTAATGATGTTCTACACATCTAGCTTTGCCTTATGAGTCCACCATACCTACCTATATGCGGTATTTCCATGCCGTTCTAAGCAAATTTGTATGTGCCATCTCTAATTTTCAAAATGAATTTCTCTTTTGTGTGCTCGTACCGCTCATGAAACGGTAGGCGGTGTCCAATATTTTTCCATGCTAGATGTGTTATTCTCAAGATGAGTGTTTATTCACTTGTCATTGCACGAGAGTACGGAGGTAATAGGGATGACCATTCCCGAAATAAAAAAGATAAAATTTTACTTTATGTTGTCAAATAATAAATTCCTTGGAAAGTGTTGGTATGGAAGGCAACCGTGGATACGGCCAGCCATGGAATGTGAAATAATGGTGGAAAAAGGAATAAACTTTATTTTATTTTTGGGGACCGCCTATGATATATCTAGCATGGAAAGTATTGTGAACTACTTTCTCGTTTTAGTTGACAGGAAAGGCATGCCACTCAAAATATTTTTCTCTCTCAATTTAAACTTTGAGCTCTGGCACCTCTACAAATCCCTACTTCCCTCTGCGAAGGGCCTATCTATTTAATTTATGCAAATTTTTATTTTTACTTTGAGTCGCCATCTTCTCTTATAAAGCACCAACTAGGGGGCACTATGATCGTACTTGAGCTTTGGGTGTAGCTAATATTTGAGTGTCTTTCATGAATGGATCAATGATTTAGCATGATGGGCTAGGGATAACTTTCTTTAGTGTTTATATTTTGAAAGACATGGTTCCTTGTTGGCATGCTTGAGTATTGAAGTCATTATGTTAAAAACTAGACTATTGCTTTGAATCATCTAAAAGTCCAAATGTCCATGCTACAAAAGAAAAGAATATGAGATGAACATGTTAGGCAGCATTCCACATCAAAAATTCTGTTTTTATCATTTACCTACTCGAGGACAAGTAGGAATTAAGCTTGGGGATACTGATACGTCTCCAACGTATCTATAATTGTTGCTTGTTCCATGCAATTATATTATCATCCTTGGATGTTTTACAATCATTTTATAGCAACTTTATATCATTTTTTGGGACTAACCTATTGACATAGTGCCAAAGTGCCAGTTGTTGTTTTTGCTTGTTTTTTTACTTCACAAAATATCAGTACCAAACGGAGTCCAATCGCGACGCAACTTTTTGGAGATTTGTTTTGGACCACAAGACACCCAGTGGGCCAGAGAAGTGCCAGAGAGGTGGGCCATGGAGACCACAACCCACCCGGGCGCGCCAGAGGCCCCCGGCGCGCCCTGATGGGTTGTGCCCTCCTCGGGGCCCCTCTCCACCGCCTCTGATGCCTATAAATTCCCAAATATTCCAAACACCCTAAGGGAGTCGACGAAAAACACATCCAACCGCCGCAAGTTCCAGAGCCTTGAGATCCAATCTAACACCATCACGGAGGGGTTCATCATCTTCATTGGTGCCTCTCCGATGATGCGTGAGTAGTCCACTATAGACCTACGGGTCCGTAGGCAGTAGCTAGATGGATTCCTCTCTCTCTTTTGATTCTCAATACAATGGTCTCTTGGAGATCTATTTGATGTAAACTTTTGCGGTGTTTTTGTTGGGATCCGACGAATTTTGAGTTCATGATCAGTTTCTATCCATGAATATTATTTGAGTCTTCTTTGATCTCTTATATGCATGATTACTTATAGCCTTGTATTTCTTCTTCGAATCTTTGGTTTAGTTAGGCCAACTAGATCAATTTTTCTTGCCATGGGAAGAGGTGCTTTGTGATGGGTTCGATCTTGCGGCGTCCTCTCCCAGTGACAGAAGGTGCAGCGAGGAACGCATGTATCGTTGCTATTAAGGATAACAAGATGGGGTCTATTCCTACATGAATAGATCTTGTCTACATCATGTCATCGTTCTTATTGCATTAATCCGTTTTTCCATGAACTTAATACACTAGATGCATGTTGGATAGTAGTTGATGTGTGGAGTAATAGTGGTAGATGCAGGTGATACATCCATTTTGCATCATGATTTCCTACTGTTATTTACCTTGTTTTGTTGAATAATAATGCTTTGGGGAGTGATTCTAATGCCTTTTCTCTCATAATATGCAAGGTTTACACAAGGAGGGAGAATACCGGCAGCTGGAATTCTGGACCCAAGAAAAGCACGTCAGAGATACCTATTCTGCACAACTCCAATGAAGCTGAAATTTTATGGTGATTATGTTTACATTTAATAAAAAATACTGGAGCTGGAAACTACCGGAGGAGGCCCCCCCAGGTGGGCACAACCTACCAGGGCGCGCCAGGCCCCCCTGGCGCGCCCTAATGGGTTGTGCCCAGGCTGGCCCACCTCCGTTGCCCATCTTCTGGTATAAGGTCTCTCTTGACCTAGAAAAAATTAGAGGAGGACTTTCGGGACGAAGCACCGCCGCCTCGAGGCGGAACTTGGGCAGGAGCACTTTTGCCCTCCGGCAGAGCGATTCCGCCGGGGGAACTTCCCTCCCGGAGGGGGAAATCGAAGCTATCGTCATCACCAACACCCCTCTCATCTTTGGGAGGCCAATCTTCATCAACATCTTCAACAACACCATCTCGTCTCAAACCCTAGTTCATCTCTTGTGTTCAATCTTTGTACCGGAACCTCAGATTGGTACCTGTGGGTGACTAGTAGTGTTGATTACCTTGCGTAGTTGATTACTATATGGTTTATTTGGTGGAAGATTATATGTTCAGATCCATTATGCTATTCAATACCTCTCTGATCTTGAGCATGATTATTATTTGTGAGTAGTTACCTTTGTTCTTGAGGTCACGGTAGAAGTCATGTTGCAAGTAATCATGTGAATTTGATATGTGTTCGATATTTTGATGATATGTATGTTGTGATTCCCTTAGCGGTGTCATGTGAACGTCGACTACATGACACTTCACCATTCGTGGGCCTAAGGGAATGCATTGTGGAGTTCTTATTAGATGATGGGTTGCTAGAGTGACAGAAGCTTAAACCCTAGTTTATGCGCTACTTCGTAAGGGGCTGATTTGGATCCACATGTTTAATGCTATGGTTAGACTTTGTCTTAATACTTTTCTCGTAGTTGCGGATGCTTGCGAGGGGGTTAATCATAAGTAGGTTGTTAGTTCAAGTAAGAACATCACCTTAGCACCGGTCCACCCACATATCAAATTATCAAAGTAGCGAACACGAATCAAACCAACATGATAAAAGTGACTAGACGAAATTCCCGTGTACCCTCAAGAACACTTTGCCTATTACTAGTGATTGTTCTGGCCTGTCCTTTGCCTCAAAAGGATTGGGCTACCTTGCTGCACCTTTTTTACCGTTACCGTTACTTGCTTGCTACCAATTATCTTGCTATCAAACTATCTGTTACCTACAATTTCAGTGCTTGCAGAAATCACCTTGCTGAAAACTGCTTGTCATTTGCTTCTGCTCCTCGTTGGGTTCGACACTCTTACTTATCGAAAGGACTATGATTGATCCCCTATACTTGTGGGTCATCAAGACTCTTTTTTGGCGCTGTTGCCGGGGAGTGAAGCGCTCTTGGTAAGTGGAAATTGGTAAGGAAAAACTTATACTACGTGCTGAAATTTATTGCTACTTGCTACTATGGAGAACAATCCTTTGAGGGGTTTGTTCGGGGTATCTTCACCTCGACCGGAACCACAATTAGTTACCCCTCAACCTACAGCACCTACTGAAAATGTTACTTATGAAATTCCTTCGGGTATGCTAGAACAACTGCTTGCTAAACCTTATGTAGGAGATGGAACTGGACATCCTGACATGCACCTTTTATATGTGAACGAGATTTGTGGATTATTTAAGCTTGCAGCTTTACCCGGAGATGAAGTTAAGAAAAAGGTTTTCCCTTTATCTTTGGAGGGGAAATCATTGACATGGTATAGGCTATGTGATGATCTTGGATCGTGGAACTAGAATCGGTTGCAATTGGAATTTCACCAAAAGTTTTATCCCATGCATCTAGTTCATCGTGATCGGAATTATATATATAATTTTTGGCCTCGTGAAGGAGAAAGTATCGCTCTAGCTTGGGGAGGCTTAAGTCAATGTTATATTCATGCCCCAATCATGACATTCTGAGGGAAGTTATCATTCAGAATTTTTATGCTCGGCTTTCTCATAATGATCAATCCATGCTCGATACTTCTTGTTCTGGTTCTTATATGATGAAGATTATTGAATTCAAGTGGGATCTCTTAGAAAGAATTAAACGCAACTCTGAAGATTGGGAACTCGACGAAGGTAATGAGTCAAGTATAAAGCTTGAATTTGATTGTGTTAAATCTTTTATGAATACCGATACTTTTCACAAGTTTAGCACTGAATATGGACCTGACTCTGAGATAGTAGCCTCTTTCTGTGAAGCATTTACTACTCACGTTGATCTCCCTAAGGATAAGTGGTTTAAATATCATACCCCTATTAAGGAAGAAATTAAAGAACCGGTCATAGCTAAAGAAGAAACCATCTTTTACAATGTTGATCCAGTTGTGCCTACTGCTTATATTGAAAAACCACCCTTCCCTGTTAGGATAAAGGAACATGCTAAGATATCAACTGTGGTTCGTAAGAGTAATATAAGAGCACCTAAACCCCCTGAGAAAATTAAAGTAGAACCTAGTGTTGCTATGGTTAAAGATCTCTTGGTAGAAAATATTGATGGGCATGTCATCTACTTCTGTGATGAAGCTGCTAGAATTGCTAAACCTGATGAAAAAGATAAACATAGACCCATAGAAGGCTTGCCTGTTGTCTCAGTCAAAATAGGAGATCATTGCTATCATGGTTTATGTGATATAGGTGCTAGTGTGAGTGATATCCCTTTTACCTTATACCAAGAAACTATGGATGAAATAGCACCTGCTGAAATGGAGGACATTGATGTCACTATTAAACTTGCTAATAGAGACACTATCACACCACTTGGGATTGTTAGAGATGTTGAAGTATTGTGTGGGAAAGTAAAATATCCTACTGATTTTCTAGTCCTTGGTTCCCCACAAGATGACTTTTGTCCCATTATCTTTGGTAGACCGTTCTTGAGCACCATCAATGCTAAGATAGATTGTGAAAAACAAACTGTCGGTGTCAGTTTCTGTAATGTGTCTCATGAATTTAATGTTTCCAAGTTTAGTAGACAACCTCGTGATAAAGCGTTACCTAATAAGGATGAAATAATTGGTCTTGCTTCTATTGTCGTGCCCCTACTGATCCATTAGAACAATATTTACTCGACCATGAGAATGATATGCATTTGCCTGAAAGAAACGAAATAGATCAAATTTTCTTCGAACAACAACCTCTCTTGAAACACAATTTGCCTATTGAAACTCTAGGAGGTACTCCTCCACCTAAAGGTGATCCTGTGTTTGAATTGAAACAATTGCCTGACACTTTGAAGTATGCTTATCTTGATAAGAAAAAGATATATCCTGTTATTATTAGTGCTAACCTTTCAGAACATGAAGAAGGGAGATTATTAAAAGTTCTTAGGAAGCACCGGGCTGCTATTGGATATACTCTTGATGATCTTAAGGGCATTAGTCCCACTCTATGTCAGCACAAGATCAATATGGAACCTGATGCTAAACCCGCTGTTGATCACCAACGTCGATTGAATCCTAAGATGAAGGAAGTGGTAAGAACTGAAATACTAAAACTTATGGAAGCAGGTATAATCTATCCTATTGCTGATAGTAGATGGGTTAGTCCCGTTCATTGTGTCCCTAAGAAAGGAGGTATTACCGTTGTTCCTAATGATAAGAATGAACTCATTCCACAAAGAATTGTTACTGGCTATAGAATGGTAATTGATTTTAGAAAATTAAATAAAGCTACTAGAAAAGATCATTACTCTCTACCGTTCATTGATCAAATGTTAGAGAGACTATCTAAGCACACACACTTTTGCTTCTTAGATGGATATTCTGGTTTCTCTCAAATACCTGTGTCACAATCTGATCAAGAGAAAACTACCTTTACTTGCCCTTTTGGAACCTATGCTTATAGACGTATGCCTTTTGGTTTATGCAATGCACCTGCTACCTTTCAAAGATGTATGACTGCTATATTCTCTGATTTTTGTGAAAAGATTATGGAGGTTTTCATGGACGATTTTTCCGTTTACGGAACTTCTTTTGATGATTGCTTAAGCAACTTTGATCGAGTTTTGCAGAGATGTGAACAAACTAATCTCGTCTTGAAATGGGAGAAGTGCCACTTTATGGTTAATGAAGGCATTGTCTTGGGGCATAAAATATCTGAACGAGGTATTGAGGTGGATAAAGCTAAAGTTGATGCAATTGAGAAAATGCCATGACCTAAAGACATTAAAGGTATTCGAAGTTTCCTTGGTCATGCTGGTTTTTATAGGAGGTTCATTAAAGACTTCTCTAAAATTTCTAGGCCTCTTACTAATCTTTTGCAAAAGGATATTCCTTTTGTTTTTGATGATGATTGTGTGGAAGCCTTTGAAACACTCAAGAAAGCCTTAACCTCTGCACCTATCGTTCAACCACCTGATTGGAACTTGCCTTTTGAAATTATGTGTGATGCTAGTGACTATGTTGTTGGTGTTGTCCTACGACAAAGAGTTGATAAGAAATTGAATGTTATCCATTATGCTAGTAAAACTCTAGACAGTGCCCAACGAAACTATGCTACTACTGAAAAAGAATTTTTAGCAGTTGTGTTTGCTTGTGATAAATTTAGATCCTATATTGTTGATTCCAAAGTTATTATTCAGTCCGATCATGCTGCTATAAAATACCTTATGGAAAAGAAAGATGCTAAACCTAGACTCATTAGGTGGGTTCTCTTGCTCCAAGAATTTGACTTACACATTGTTGATAGGAAAGGAGCCGAGAACCCCGTAGCTGACAACCTGTCTAGGTTAGAAAATATTCTTGATGACCCACTACCTATTGATGATAGTTTCCCTGACGAACAGCTAGCTGCAATAAGTGTCTCACAACGCACACCTTGGTATGCTGATTATGATAACTACATTGTCGCTAAATATATACCACCTAGCTTTACTCATCAACAAAAGAGGAAAAAAATTCTATGACTTGAGACATTACTTTTGGGATGACCCACATCTTTATAAATAAGGAGTGGATGGTAGTATTATACATTGTGTACCTAAGCATGAACAGGAACAAATCCTACGGAAATGTCATTTCGAAGCTTATGGAGGACATCATGCGGGAGATAGAACTGCTCATAAGGTATTGCAATCTGGTTTTTATTGGCCTACTCTCTTCAAGGATGCCCGTAAGTTTGTCTTGTCTTGTGATGAATGTCAAAGAATTGGTAATATCGGTAAGCGTCAGGAAATGCCTATGAATTATTCACTTGTTGTTGAACCATTTGACGTTTGGGGTTTTGATTATATGGGGCCTTTTCCTTCCTCCAATGGGTACACTCATATTCTGGTTGCGGTTGATTATGTCACTAAGTGGGTAGAAGCTATTCCAACTAGTAGTGCTGATCACCACACCTCCATTAAAATGCTTAAAGAGGTTATCTTCCCGAGGTTTGGAGTCCCTATATATTTGATGGCCGATGGTGGTTCACATTTTATCCATGGTGCCTTCCGTAAGATGCTTGCTAAATATGATGTTAACCATAGAATTGCATCACCCTATCATCCTCAATCTAGTGGTCAAGTTGAACTTAGCAATAGAGAAATAAAATTAATACAACAAAAAACCCGTCAATAGGTCTCGTAAGAATTGGTCTAAGAAATTAGATGATGCACTTTGGGCCTACAGAACAGCTTATAAAAATCCTATGGGTATGTCTCCATATAAAATGGTGTATGGGAAAGCTTGTCATTTGCCTCTAGAACTAGAACACAAAGCATTTTGGGCAATTAAAGAACTCAACTATGATTTCAAACTTGCCGGTGAGAAGAGGTTATTTGATATTAGCTCACTAGATGAATGGAGAACCCAAGACTATGAAAATGCCAAGCTATTCAAAGAAAAATTAAAAAGATGGCATGACAAAAGAATCCAAAAGCGGGAATTCAAAATAGGAGATTATGTTCTTTTGTTCAACTCTCGTTTAAGATTTTTTGCAGGGAAGCTTCTATCAAAATGGGAAGGACCATATATTATCGAAGAGGTTTATCGTTCTGGAGCTATCAAGATTAATAACGCCGAAGGTACTAACCCGAAGGTGGTCAATGGACAAAGAATTACGCATTATATCTCAGGTACGCCTATTAACGTTGAAAGCAATGTTATCCAAACCATGACATCGGAGGAACACATAAAAGAAACCTTCCGGAACACTCCAGATTATTTAAAAAGAGGAGGTACGTGATACGGTAAGTAAACAGACTCCGAAAAATCCGCAAAAATATTTTTTGTTAGTTTTGGAATATTTTAGATTTTTTGAAATAAAAAAATAAACCGGAAGGTGATCGAGGTGAGCACGATACAGCAGGGCGCGCCAGGCACCCTGGGCGCGCCCTGGTGGGTTGTGCCCACCTCGGATGCCTTCCCGGCTCCGTTTTCCTTCCAAATACTTGTTTCCCAAGAATAAAAATTCTCTATATATACCCCCGACTGTTTTGACGACCGCATCGCAGAAAAATCCTTTGTTCTTGTTTCTTGTTGTTTTCTCGTCAGATCTAGCTCTCCATGGCTCCACCAGGCTCCTCCAAGGACAAGTTCTTCGAGAAGGTCATCAACCCGTACTTGCCGGAGGTGATGAAGCACCCTCAAGCCATTGAGATGCGTGAGGGGGTGCTCCACATCCGCGATGTTCTGGGACCCAAGAAGACCGGAAGCGTGGAGGCTAGGCTCGAGGCGGTGGAACAGGAAATCTTCAAGTGCCAAAAGATGGTGGAGCGTGGACTTAGTGCCAATCACTCCATGATCACGGAATTCACCCGTGATCAGATGGTGGATGGCCGGTCTATGAAGGACATCATCTCCACCCTCAACGAGCAAATTAATTTTCTGCAGAGCCAAGTTTATGATCTTCAAAACCAAGTCTTCGAATATGAAGCGAGATTTAAAGGTATGAGTTTAGCAGCCAGTTGCAGGACTCGGGGGACTCTCGCGTCAACCTTTGATGGGGAGCCCTTATCCTCGAAGCTGGAGGACAAGCTTACTACATCATCACCACCACCTACATCAACACCTCCACCTTCTTCATCGCCACCACCAAAGGAGACTTGAGCACACGGGTATGGGCACTCCCCTTGGCTTGAGCCAAGCTTGGGGGAGGTGCCCCGGTATCGTATCACCACCACTTTTATTCACCTTTACCTATTTTAGTTAGATCTTTAGTTTCCCTTTGCTTTAGTTGAATAAAAGTTTTAGTATGATCTATTTTCGTGTGTTAGTTCTATGGCCTATCTATCTATGTAATCGAGTGAAAGTTATATAATAAAGTTTAGTTTGAGTTTTTGCCTCTCTACTTTCATGGTGCAATCAAACAAAGGAAAAGAAACAAATGAAAAGAATCATATGCTAATCTTATGGTGAGTAATGACATCACATAAGGAAAGGTATAAGTAGTAAAATTTATTGGAGATTGACAAACATAGCATTGGTCAATGATGCAATTCATGAAAGAATTAACAAAGGAAGAGAAGATTCACATGCAAATACACTATCTTGGACATCTTTTATGATTGTGAACCCCCATCAAATATTATATGTCAAAATTGTTGATGTTGGACGAGGAAGACAACGTAATGATTTATGTTTGTTCATATCCACATAGAAGTTATATTGTCATAGATCCTTTAACATGTGGTGCTTGCCCAATATCTTTGCTAGGCAAAAATTCCGCACTAAGTAGAGATACTACTTGTGCATCCAAAAACCCAAACCAAACTCTTTCTTTGAGTGTCCACCATACCTATCTATGAGTCGAGAAAGATCCTTCAAGTAAGTTGTCATCGGTGCAACAAGGCAATAAAAATTGCTTCTAAAACTATTTTGATCAATTAGTGTAAGAGAAAATTGAGCGTTATACGAACTTATGATGGCAAAGTAATAAAAGCGATGGACTGCATAATAAAGGTTGCTATCATAGGGGTCAATATAGCATGACATTCTTTTACATTAAGGGATTGGGCATACAAAACAATAAGCGCATGACAACCTCTGCTTCCCTCTGCGAAGGGCCTATCTTTTACTTTTATGCACTTACTTTTATGCAAGAGTCAAAGTATTCTTCCCTATTCCTTTTTACTTTTTTCTTTTGCAAGCATCATGTGGTGTGGAAAGATCTAGGCACATATATCCAGTTGGATATGGGTGGGCATGAGTTATTATTGTTGACATCACCCTTGAGGTGTGTAAGTTGGGAGGCAAAACTATAAGCCCCTATCTTCCTACATGTCCGGTTGAAAAAAAAAATTCATGGGTATGCCGTGAGCGTTAGCAATCATAGAAGACTAAATGATAGTTGAGTATGTGGACTTGCCAAAAGGCTCCTACATGAGACCCTTCCTGAAAATATGATGAATTGTAGTTGCAAAGTTGAGTGAGAACATAGTTTGTTGGTTCCCAATAAGGTTTATGCTTCATACTTCTATGTTGTGACGAATTGTTACTTGTTCATGAAAAGCTATATGATAAAAATGTATTGAAATAAGTTCTTAAGTTAGAGTTTGTTGCTGTTATGTTAATAAGCATGCTGCTTCTATGTCTATATTTTGTTTTTATCGACACCTCTCTCTCAAACCATGTGGACATGCTTTTCAATATCGGCTTTCGCTTGAGGACAAGCGAGGTCTAAGCTTGGGGGAGTTGATACGTCCATTTTGCATCATAATTTCCTACTGTTATTTACCTTGTTTTGTTGAATAATAATGCTTTGGGGAGTGATTCTAATGCCTTTTCTCTCATAATATGCCAGGTTTACACAAGGAGGGAGAATACCGGCAGCTGGAATTCTGGACCCAAGAAAAGCACGTCAGAGATACCTATTCTGCACAACTCCAATGAAGCTGAAATTTTACGGAGATTATTTTTACATTTAATAAAAAATATAGGAGCTGGAAACTACCGGAGGAGGCCCCCCAGGTGGGCACAACCTACCAGGGCGCGCCAGGCCCCCTGGGCGCGCCCTGATGGGTTGTGCCCAGCCTGGCCCACCTCCGGTGCCCATCTTCTGGTATAAGGTCTCTCTTGACCTAGAAAAAATTAGAGGAGGACTTTCGGGACGAAGCGCCGCCGCCTCGAGGCGGAACTTGGGCAGGAGCACTTTTGCCCTCCGGCGGAGCGATTCCGCCGGGGGAACTTCCCTCCCGGAAGGGGAAATCGAAGCTATCGTCATCACCAACACCCCTCTCATCTTTGGGAGGCCAATCTTCATCAACATCTTCAACAGCACCATCTCTTCTCAAATCCTAGTTCATCTCTTGTGTTCAATCTTTGTACCGAAACCTTAGATTGGTACCTGTGGGTGACTAGTAGTGTTGATTACCTTGCGTAGTTGATTACTATATGGTTTATTTGGTGGAAGATTATATGTTCAGATCCATTATGCTATTCAATACCTCTCTGATCTTGAGCATGATTATTATTTGTGAGTAGTTACCTTTGTTCTTGAGGTCACGGGAGAAGTTATGTTGCAAGTAATCATGTGAATTTGATATGTGTTCGATATTTTGATGATATGTATGTTGTGATTCCCTTAGTGGTGTCATGTGAACGTCGACTACATGACACTTCACCATTCGTGGGCCTAAGGGAATGCATTGTGGAGTAGTTATTAGATGATGGGTTGCTAGAGTGACAGAAGCTTAAACCCTACTTTATGCGCTACTTCATAAGGGGCTGATTTGGATCCACATGTTTAATGTTATGGTTAGACTTTATCTTAATCCTTTTCTCGTAGTTGCGGATGCTTGCGAGGGGGTTAATCATAAGTAGGTTGTTAGTTCAAGTAAGAATAACACCTTAGCACTAGTCCAACCACATATCAAATTATCAAAGTAGCGAACATGAATCAAACCAACATGATAAAAGTGACTAGACGAAATTCCCGTGTACCCTCAAGAACACTTTGCCTATTACTAGTGATTGTTCTGGCCTGTCCTTTGCCTCAAAAGGATTGGGCTACCTTGCTGCACCTTGTTTACCGTTACCGGTACTTGCTTGCTACCAATTATCTTGCTATCAAACTATCTGCTACCTACAATTTCAGTGCTTGCAAAAATTACCTTGCTGAAAACCGCTTGTCATTTCCTTCTGCTCCTCGTTGGGTTCGACACTCTTACTTATCGAAAGGACTACGATTGATCCCCTATACTTGTGGGTCATCAGCAGGCAGGAGTCGGTCTACTTATCTTGGACGTGATGCCTATATAATGATCATCGCCTTGGATATCGTCATGATTATTTGGTCTTCTATCAATTGCCCAACAGTAATTTGTTCACCCATCGTGTGCTATACTCATGAGAGAAGCCACTAGTGAAACCTACGGCCCCCGGGTCTACTTTTCCAACATATTGCTTTCCGATCTATCTTTTTGCTGCTTTTGTTTTCAGATCTATTATTCCAAAAACCCAAAAATATATTGCTGCACTTTTTATTTGCTCTTTTTATTTTGTGTCCTTGAGAGATCTATCTCTCCAATCTATCACTACCTAATCTATCCTTTTACCGTAGAGAGATTGACAACCTCTCTTTCGCGTCTGGTTGCAAGTATTTGTTCTTTGTGTGCAGGTGCTTCTTATTAGGTGGTGGTGATCCTCCTACTGGTTCGATACCTTGGTTTCATAACTGAGGGAAATACTTACCGTCGATGTGCTGCATCATCCCTTCCTCTTTGGGGAAATACCGACGCAGTCTCAAGCCACGTCAGCTACTCAGATCAAAGACACCGACTATGGAATCTGCTTTCTAATCGGCCGGAGAGACGAAGCCAATTCATGTCCATCTGACTAATCCAGAGGCATTGCCGACCAACATCTCCACTATGCTTGACGGCAAATAGGAAGGTGAGCTCATCCAGTTTCTCCGTGAGAACTGGGACATTTTTGCATGGAAGCCTTCTGACATGTCGGGTGTTCCCAGGGAACTGGCTCAGCATCGACTCCATGTTAACCCAAAGGTCAAGCCTGTCAAAGAGCACATGTGACGCTCTTCTACGGAGAAGCGCAAGGCAATTGGCGAGGAGATCGCAGGGCTCCTAGCTGCCAAGTTTATCCGAGAGGTGTACCACTTTGAGTGGCTCGCCAACGTCATCATGGTGCCAAAAAAGAATAACTCCTTGCAGATGTGCATCGATTTCAAGCGCATCAATCGGGTCAACCCGAAAGATCAGTTCCCTCTCCCCCGCATATATCACATAGTAGATTCTACTGCAGGGTGTGAGTGTCTATCGTTTCTGGATGCATACTCCGGGTACCACCAGATCTGAATGTATGGTCCTGATGAAATAAAACAACATTCATCACCCCATTTGGGTGTTTCTGTTACATCACTATGCCATTCGGACTAAAAAATGCTCGAGCCACTTTCCAACGTATGATCCAAAAATGTTTGCAAAAACAGATCAGTTGGAATGTAGAGGCCTATATGGATGACATCGTAGTGAAGTCCAGGAAAGGTTTTGACCTCCTGACTGACCTGACTGAGACCTTTGCGAACCTGCGTCGCTTTGCGATCAAGCTCAATCCGGCCAAGTGCACCTTCGGGGTCCCAGCTGACAAACTAATCGGTTTCCTTGTTTCCAAACGTGGAATCGACGCCAACCCCAATAAAATCGGCACCATAGTCCGAATGAAGCAACCAGAATGTGTCCATGACGTACAGAAGCTTACAAGCTGTCTAGCACCCTTGAGTAGATTCATTTCACGACTTGGCAAGAAGGCCCTGCCTCTCTACAGACTCATGAAAAAATCGAACAAGTTCGAGTGGACGGACGACACACAGGCTGCGATCCAGGAACTCAAAGGTCTGCTTTCCACCCAGCTGGTGCTTACTGCTCCAGGCAGCCAGGAGCCTTCACTCTTGTACATTAGGGCCACGAACCAAGTGGTTAGCACTGTGCTCACTAGGCAACGCGAGGAGCAAGGCAAGGCGTTCAAAGTCCAGCGCCCAGGCTACTACATCTCAGAGGTTTTGACCCCTTCCAAACAAAGGTACCCGCATTACCAAAAATTGGTTTTGGGGTCTATCTGACTATGAAAAAGATGGTTCATTACTTCCAGGAGCACTCGGTCAGGGTCATCAGCGACGCTCCCTTGTATGAGATACTGAACAACAAGGATGCTGCTGGCCGAGTGGCAAAGTGAGCCATCGAGCTCCTTCCTCTGGAAATTAAATTTGAGGCAAAGAAAGCAATCAAGTCCCAGGCCTTGGTTGATTTCGTAGCCGAGTGGACCGAGCAACAGCAGCTAGTCCAGAGTCATTGCGAGCACTAGACCATGTTCTTCGATGGCTCCAAGATGCTAGATGGCTCGAGGGATGGAGTGGTCCTCGTTTCTCTCAAGGGAGACCGATTGAGCTACGTGCTTCAAATCCACTTTGATTCCTCCAACAACGAGGGCGGGCAAGAGGCCCTTCTGTATGGGCTCCGTACTAGGCATTCGTCGATTTGGTTTACGGCGACTCAGATCTCGTGGTGAATAAAGTGATGAAAGAATGGGACATTCGGAATCCAGCAATGACAGGATACTGCAACGCAGTCGGGAAGCTAGAAAAGAACTTTGAGGGGTTAGAGCTACATCATATCCCCCATCTCAAGAATCAAGTAGCCGACGACCTAGCCAAGATCAGCTCCACTCAAAGAGAAGTCCCGAAAGATTTGTTCCTAGAGCACTTACATTCCCCTACGATCAAAGAAGACCCTTTCGTGGAGGAGGCCCCACAACCAGTCGGCCCTATCAATCCGCTGAAAGGTCCCAGTGGTGATTGATCTAGTGCATGAGATACTGGTGATAATCCCTGAGTGGACTGAGCCATACATAGCATACCTGCTCAGGAAGGAGCTCCTGGAAGACGAAGCAGAGGCCCGACAGATCGTCCGTTGATCAAAGGCATACACTGCCATGGGAGAGCAGCTCTACAAGAAGAGTACCTCTCGAGTCACTCAACGCTGCATTTCCCATGAAGAAGGACATCAGGTCCTACAGGAGATCCACTCGGGAACCTGTGGCCACCACGCATCCTCTCGGACGCTGGTTGCCAAGGCATTTCGAGCGGGCTTTTATTGGCCCCGAGCCAATGAAGCGGCCAGAGGTATTGTGGAGCAGTGCGTTAGTTGCCGGTTTTACGCGAAACGGTCTCACAAGCCAGCGTCAGCGCTGAAAACCATTCCTCTCACTTGGGTCATTCGTAGTCCGGGGACTTGACATGGTCGGACCCTTGCGGACTATAACTAGTGGATTCACTCATCTGCTGGTGGCGGTGGATAAGTTTACCAAGTGGATAGAGGTAAAATCTATTAAGAATCTTGACACGTTGACTGCGATCAAGTTTATCAAAGAGATAATCTTCAGGTTTGGATTACCCCACAACATCATCACTGATAACGGAAAGAACTTCGACTCAGAAGAGTTCCATGAGTTCTGCTACTCCCAGGGCACTCGGGTTGATTACGCCTTAATGGCTCACCCGCAGTCGAATGGATAGACAGAGCGGGGGAATGGATTGATACTTCAGGGGCTGAAGCAGCGCCTCATGCGCGACCTGAAGCATGTTGCAGGGGCTTGGGTCTCCGAGCTACCGTCGGTCGTCTGGGGCTTACAGACGACTCTGAATCGGTCCACAAATCGCACTCCCTTCTTCGTGGTGTATGGTTCCAAAGTAGTCCTGCCAAGTGATCTACTCCACAAATCCCCCCGAGTGGAGTTATATTCAGAGGCAAAGGCCGAAGAAGCACAACAAGATGGACTGGATCTTCTAGAGGAGGACGAGAGTTGGCACTCAACAGGTCAACCCTTTATCAACAAGATCTGAGGCGGTATCATGATAGGCAGGTCAGAGGTTGCGCCTTTCAGGAAGGTGACCTCGTCCACCGACTGGATCGACAGAAGACTCACAAGCTAGCGCCTCCATGGCAAGGGTCATTTGCAATATCAAAGGTCCTGAATAATCGAGCCTACCGGCTCCATAATTTGAACAAAGACAGAGAAGAGCCCAGGGCTTGAAATGCGGACCTGCTCCTCGAATTCTTTACTTAGAGTGAAATTTTCCTCATTGTAATAGTTTTCGAGTGAAGCTCGGTGAATTAAAGTCTTACTTTTCATGTACTTCATCGCATTTGGTTAAAAAAATTCTTTTTTTCACTCCGGTGATTTCCAACACTCAAAAACTTAGTCATGTCCAGAGTGGGTGAAAGTCTTAGCTACGATCCACAAATCGCCTAAGTTCAAACTACTCCGAGTGAGGACATCATCCACACTCGGGGGCTTAGCTGCGATCCAGAAATCGCCTAAGTTAAAACTACTTCGAGTGGCGACATCATCCACACTCGGGGGCTTAGCTGCGGTCCAGAAATCGCCTAAGATAAAACTACTCCGAGTGAGGACATCATCCACTCTCAGGGTTTAGCTGCGGTCCAGAAATCGCCTAAGATAAAACTACTCCGAGTGAGGACATCATCCACTCTCAGGGGTTTAGCTGCGATCCAGAAATCGTCTAAGTTAAAACTACTCTGAGTGAGGACATCATCCACACTCAGGGGCTTAGTCACGATCTAGAAATTGCCTAAGTTAAAACTACTCCGAGTGAGGACATCATCCACACTCGGGGGCTTAGCTGCGATCTATAAATCGCCTAAGTTAAAACTACACCGAGTGAGGACAACATCCACACTCGGGGGCTTAGCTGCGATCCAGAAATCGCCTAAGTTAAAACTACTTCGAGTGGCGACATCATCCACACTCGGGGGCTTAGCTGCGGTCCAGAAATCGCCTAAGATAAAACTACTCCGAGTGAGGACATCATCCACTCTCAGGGGTTTAGCTGCGATCCAGAAATCGTCTAAGTTAAAACTACTCTGAGTGAGGACATCATCCACACTCAGGGGCTTAGTCGCGATCTAGAAATCGCCTAAGTTAAAACTACTCCGAGTGAGGACATCATCCACACTCGGGGGCTTAGCTGCGATCTATAAATCGCCTAAGTTAAAACTACACCGAGTGAGGACAACATCCACACTCGGGGGCTTAGCTGCGATCTAGAAATCGCCTAAGTTAAAACTACTCCAGGTGAGGACATTATCCACACTCGGGGGCTTAGCTGTGTCCAGAAATCTGTTGGAAATATGCCCTAGAGGCAATAATAAATTGGTTATTATCATATTTGTTTGTTCATGATAATCATTTATTATCCATGCTAGAATTGTATTGATCGGAAACTCGGATACATGTGTGGATACATAGACAACACCATGTCCCTAGTGAGCCTCTACTAGACTAGCTCGTTGATCAGAGATGGTCAAGGTTTCCTGACCATAGACATGAGTTGTCATCTGATAACGGGATCACATCATTAGGAGAATGATGTGATGGACAAGACCCAGCCGTAAGCATAGCATTTGATCGTGTTACTTTATTGCTACTACTTTATCCATGTCAAGTATCTGTTCCTACGACCATGAGATCATGCAACTCCCTGACACCAGAGGAATGCCTTGTGTGTATCAAACGTCACAACGTAACTGGGTGACTATACAGGTGCTCTACAGGTATCTCCGAGGGTGTCTGTTGGGTTGGCGTGGATCGAGACTGGGATTTGTCACTCCGTATGACGGAGAGGTATCTCTGGGCCCACTCGGTAATACAACATCACAAGAAGCTTGCAAGCAATGTGAATAAGGAGTTAGCCACGGGATCTTGTATTACGGAACGAGTAAAGAGACTTGCAGGTAACGAGATTGAACTAGGTATGGAGATACCGACGATCGAATCTCGGGCAAGTAACATATCGCTGGACAAAGGGAACTGCATACGAGATTGATTGAATCCTTGACATCGTGGTTTGACCGATAAAGATCTTCGTAGAATATGTAGGAACCAATATGGGCATCCAGGTCCCACTATTGGTTATTGACCGTAGAGGTGTCTCGGTCATGTCTGCATAGTTCTCGAACCCGCAGGGTCTGCACACTTAACGTTCGGTGACGATTTGGTATTATTTAGTTATATATGTTGGTGACCGAAAGTTGTTCGGAGTCCCGGATGAGATCTCGGACGTCACGAGGAGTTCCGGAATGGTCCGGAGGTAAAGATTGATATATGGGAAGTTGGTATTCGATTTTTGGAAAGGTTCCGGGACTTACCGGTTTTGTGACAGGGATGCCGGAAGTGTTCCGGGGGTCCATCGGGTGGGTCCACCTGCCCCGAAGGGTCCCATGGGCTGTGAGAGGGGGTGCGCCAACCCCTGGTGGGCTGGCTGCTCCTCCCACTTAGGCCCATGCAGTCAAGGGGCTGGTGGGGCAAACCCTAAGGGGGCCGGCCACCCAAACTTGGGGGCCAAGCGACCCTTGGTGCACCGCCCCATCTAGGCCGCCGCCCCCCTAGGGAGGAACCCTAGGGCGCCGGACCCCTCCTCCCTTCCCCATATATATGAGAGGAGAGGGAGGGCAGCCACACCACAAGCCATGGCGCAGCCCTCCCTCTCCCTCTAGATTGGTTTCTTCTCTAGTTCATCGCGGTAGCGCTTGGCGAAGCCCTGCCGGGACAGCTCCACCACCACCGTGACCATGCCGTCGTGCTGCCGGAGAACTCATCTACCTCTTCGCCCTCGCTTGCTTGATCAAGGAGGCGGAGACGTCATCGAGCTGTACATGTGCTGAACGCGGAGGTGCCGTCCGTTCAGCGCTAGATCGGGATGGATCGTGATTGGATCACGGGATGGATCGTGATTGGATCGCAAAGATGTTAGACTACATCAATCGCGTTTCTTAACGCTTCCCGCTTAGCGATCTACAAGGGTGTGTAGATGCACTGCTCCTCTCATAGCTATTGATCTCCATAGATAGATCTTGGGTGTTCGTAGGAATTTTTTTGTTTCCCATGCAACGTTCCCCAACAGTGGCATCAAGAGCTAGGTCTATGCATAGATGATATGCATGAGTAGAACACAAAAAGTTTGTGGGCGTTGATGTTCAGATTGCTTACCTCCTTAGTCTTATTTTGATTTGGCGGTATTGTTGGATGAAGCGGCCCGGACCAACCTTACTTGTCGACGTACAAGAGACCGGTTCCACCGACTGACATGTAACTTAGTTGCATAAAGGTGGCTGGCGGGTGTCTGTCTCTCCCACTTTAGTTGAATCGGATTCGACAGAGGCGGTCCTTGTAGAAGGTTAAAAGGCAACTTGATTATCACAGTTGTGGCTTTGCGTAGGTAAGAACGGTTCTTACTAGTTGCCCATAGCAGCCACGTAAAACTTGCAACAACAAAGTAGAGGACGTCTAACTTGTTTTTGCAGGGCATGTTGTGATGTGATATGGCCAAAGACATGATGTGATATATGAGATGATCATGTTCTGTATAGATTATCACGACTTGCATGTCGATGAGTATAGCAACCGGCAGGAGCCATAGGGTTGTCTTTAATTATTTTCACCTTTTTTGCTTTACTTTATCGCTATGAGTTAGCAATAGTTGTAGAAGCAATAGTTGGCGCGACAACCACATGACGACACGATGATGGAGATCATGGTTTCATGCCGGTGACGATGGAGATCATGCCGGTGCTTTGGAGATGGAAATCAAAAGCACAAGACGATGATGGCCATATTATGTCACTTATATGAGTTGCATGTGATGTTTATCCTTTATGCATCTTATTTTGCTTAGGACGACGGTAGCATTATAAGATGATCCCTCACTAAAATTGTGTTCTCCCCGAGTATGCACCATTGCGAAGGATCGTCGTTTCGAAGCACCTCGTGATGATCGGGTGTGATAGACTCTACGTTCGCATACAACGGGTGTAAGCCAGATTTACACACGCGGAATACTTGGGTTAACCTTGACGAGCCTAGCATGTAGAGACATGGCCTCGGAACACAGGAGACCAAAAGGTCAAACATGAGTCATATAGTAGATATGATCAACATGGAGATGTTCACCATTGAAGCCACCTCATCTCACGTGATGATCGGACTGGGTTGGTGGATTTGGATCATGTCACACTTAGACAACCTGAGGGATGCTGATTTGAGTGGGAGTTCTTTAGTAATATGATTAGTTGAACTCATTATCATGAACATAGTCAAAATGTCTTTGCAAATTATGTTGTAGATCAATAGCTCGTGCCGTAGCTCCCCGGTATTTTGATACGTTCCTTGAGAAAACTAATTTGAGAGTTGATAGTAGCAATTATGTGGACTGGGTCCGTGATCTAAGGATTGTCCTCATTGCTGCACAGAAGGCTTATGTCCTCGATGCACCACTCGGTGCGCCACCCCCTCAAGCGTCATCTATGGATGTTGTGAACGTCTGGCAGACACGTTCTGATGACTACTTGATAGTTTAGTGCGCCATGCTTGACGGCTTAGAACTGGGGCTCCAAAGACGTTTTGAACGCCTTGGATCATATGAGATGTTCCAAGAGCTGAAATTGGTATTCCAGGCTCATGCCCGTGTTGAGAGGTATGATATCTCTCACATATTCTTTGCTTACAAGATGGAGGAGAATAGCTCAGTCAGTGAGCATATGCTCAGAATGTCTGGGTGCTACAATTGCTTGAATCAAGTGGGAGTTCATCTTCCAGATAAAATAGTGATTGATAGAGTTCTCCAAGTCACTGCCACCAAACTACTAGAGCTTCGTGATAAACTATAACATGCAAGGGATAGAGAAGATGATCCCTGAGCTATTCGCGATGTTTTACGACGCGAAGGTAGAAATCAAGAAGGAGCATCAAGTGTTGATGGTAAGACCATTAGTTTCAAGAAGGGCAAGGGCAAGAAGGGAAACTTCAAGAATGGCAAAACAGTTGCCGCTCCAGTGAAGAAACCCAAGGTTGAACCCAAACCCGAGACTAAGTGCTTCTATTGTAAGGGGAACGGTCACTAATAGCGGAACTACCCCAAATACTTGGTAGATAAGAAGGATGGCAATGTCAACAAAAGTATATTTTATATACGTGTTATTGATGTGTACCTTACTAGTACTCCAAGTAGCACCTGGGTATTAGATACCGGTTCAATTGCTAAATATTGGTAACTCGAAATAAAAGCTACGGAATAAATGGAGACTAACTAAGGGCGAGGTGACGATGGGTGTTGGAAGTGTTTCCAAGATTGATGTGATCACCATCGCATGCTCCCTCTACCTTCGGGATTAGTGTTAAACCTAAATAAAAGTTATTTGGTGTTTGTGTAGAGCATGAACATGATTAGATCGTGTTTAACCCAATACGGTTGTTCATTTAAGTCAGAGAATAATGGTTATTCTATTTACATGAATAATACCTTCAATGTTCATGCACCCAATGTGAATGGTTTATTGAATCTCGATTATAGTGATACACATGTTCATAATATTGATGCCAAAAGATGCAAAGTTAATAATGATAGTACCACATACTTGTGGCACTGCCGCTAAAGGTCATATTGGTGTGAAGCGCATGAAGAAACTCCATGCTGATGGATCTTTGGACTCACTCGATTTCGAATCGGTTGAGACATGCGGACCATGCCTCATAGGCAAGATGACTAAGATCCCGTTTTCCGATATGATGGAGCGGGCAAATGACTTATTGGAAATAATACATGTTGATGTATGCGGTCCAAATGAGTATTGAAGCGTGCGGTGGAAATTGTTATTTTCTTACCTTCACTGATGATTTGAGTAGATATGGGTATATTTACTTAATGAAACACAAGTCTGAAACATTTACAAAGTTCAAGCAATTTCAGAGTGAAGTTGAAGATCATCGTGACAAGAAGATAAAATGTCTACGCCATGATCGTGGAGGTGAATATCTGATTTACGAGTTTGGTATGCAACATAAGACAATGTGGAAATTGTTTCACAACTCACGCCACCTGGTACACCATAGTGTAATGGTGTGTCCGAACATCGTAGTCGTGCTCTATTGGATATGGTGCGTACTATGATATATCTTACCGATTTTCCACTATCGTTTTGGGGTTATGCATTAGAGACAACTACATTAACTTTAAATAGGGCACCATCTAAATCCGTTGAGATGACTCCGTATGAATAATGGTTTGGCAGAAACCTAAGCTGTCATTGCTTAGAGTTTGGGAATGCGACACTTATGTCTGATAAGCTCGAACACAAAGGGGAAAAGTGCATCTTCATAAGATACCCTAAAGCAACAATTGGGTATACCTTCCATCACAGATCCGAAGGCAAGGTCTTTGTTGCCAAGAATGGATCCTTTCCAGAGAAGGATGTTCTCTCGAAAGAAGTGAGTGGGAGGAAGGTAGAACTTGATAAGGTTATTGAACCTTCACTTGAATTGGAAAAGTAGCGCAGCGCAGAAAGGTGTTCCTGTAATGCGTACACCAATTGAAGAGGAAGCTAATGACGATGATCATGAAGCTTGATGGTCATGTTGTTAGACAAGAATGAACCTGCGAGCTATGAAGAAGCAATGGTGGGACCGGATTCCAACAAATGGCTAGGAGCCATGAAATCCGAGATAGGATCCATGTATGAAAACCAAGTATGGACTTTGGTAGACTTGCCCGATGAACGGCAGGCCGTTAAGTACAAATGGACCTTTTAAGAAGAAAACAGACGTTGATGGTAAATGTCACCATTTATGAAGCTCAACTTGTCGCAAAGAAGTTTCCGACAAGTTCAAGGAGTTGACTACGATGAGACTTTCTCACCCGTAGCGATGCTAAAGTCTGTTGGAATTATGTTAGCAGTTGCTGCATTTTTCGATTATGAAATCTGGCAGATGGATGTCAAGACAGCGGTTCCTCAATGGTTTCCTTGAGGAAAGGTTGTATTTGATATAACCGGAAGGTTTTGTCGATCCTAAGGATGCTAAAAGGTATGCAAGCTCCAGCAATCCTTCTATGGACTGGAGCAAGCATCTCGGAGTTGGAATATACGCTTTGATGAGGTGATCAAAGCTTTTGGGTTTATGCAAAGTTTATAAGAAACTTGTATTTACAAGAAAGTGAGTGGGAGCACTATAGAATTTTTGATAAGTATATGTGGTTGACATATTGTTGATCCGAAATAATGTAGAATTTCTGGAAAGCATAAAGGGTTGTTTGAAAGGAGTTTTTCAAAGGAAGACCTGGAATAAAGCTACTTAAATATTGGGCATCAAGATATATAGATATAGATCAAGACGCTTGATAAAACTTTCAATGAATACATACCTTGACAAGATTTTGAAGGATTTCAAAATAGATCAGTCAAAGAAGGAGTTCTTGGTTGTGTTGTAAGGTATGAATTTGAGTAAGACTCAAAGCTCAACCACGGCAGAAGAAAGAGAAAGGACGAAGGTCGTCCCCTATGCCTTAGCCGTAGGCTCTATATAGTATGCCATGCTATGTACCGCACCTGGTGTGTGCCTTGCCATGAGTTTGTCAAGGCGCAGAAGAGTGATCCAGGAGTGGATCACTGGACAACGGTCAAAATTATCCTTAGTAACTCTAGGACTAGGGAAATGTTTCTCGATTATGGAGGTGATAAAGAGTTCGTCGTAAAGGGTTACATCGATGCAAGCTTTGACACCAATCCGGATGACTCTAAGTAGCAATCCGGATACGTATAGTGGCGCAGTCATTTGGAATATCTCCAAGTGGAGCATAGTAGAAGCATCTACATTATTACATAGAGATTTGCAAAGTACACACGAATCTGAATGTTGCAGACCCGTTGACTAAAACCTCTCTCACAAGCAAAACATGATAAAACCTCATAACTCATTGGGTGTTAATCACATGGTGATGTGAACTAGATTATTGACTCTAGTGCAAGTGGGAGACTGTTGGAAATATGCCCTAGAGGCAATAATAAATTGGTTATTATCATATTTCCTTGTTCATGATAATTGTTTATTAACCATGCTAGAATTGTATTGATCGGAAACTCACATACATGTGTGGATACATAGACAACACCATGTCCCTAGTGAGCCTCTACTAGACTAGCTCGTTGATCAGAGATGGTCAAGGTTTCCTGACCATAGACATGAGTTGTCATCTGATAACGGGATCACATCATTAGGAGAATGATGTGATGGACAAGACCCAACCGTAAGCATAGCATTTGATCGTGTTACTTTATTGCTACTACTTTATCCATGTCAAGTATCTGTTCCTACGACCATGAGATCATGCAACTCCCTGACACTAGAGGAATGCCTTGTGTGTATAAAATGTCACAACGTAACTGGGTGACTATACAGGTGCTCTACAGGTATATCCGAGGGTGTCTGTTGGGTTGGCGTGGATCAAGACTGGGATTTGTCACTCCGTATGACGGAGAGGTATCTCAGGGCCCACTCGGTAATACAACATCACAAGAAGCTTGCAACCAATGTGATGAAGGAGTTAGTCACGGGATCTTGTGTTACGAAATGAGTAAAGAGACTTGCCGGTAACGAGATTGAACTAGGTATGGAGATACCGACGATCGAATCTCGGGCATGTAACATACCGTTGGACAAAGGGAACTGCATACGGATTGATTGAATCCTTGACATTGTGGTTCGACCGATAAACATCTTCGTAGAATATGTAGGAACCAATATGGGCATCTAGGTCCCGCTATTGGTTATTGACCGTAGAGGTGTCTCGGTCATGTATGCATAGTTCTCGAACCCGCAGGGTCTGCACACTTAACGTTCGGTGACGATTTGGTATTATTGAGTTATATATGTTGGTGACCTAAAGTTGTTCGGAGTCCCGGATGAGACCCCGGACGTTATGAGGAGTTCCAGAATGGTCAGAAGGTAAAGATTGATATATGGGAAGTTGGTATTCGAGTTCCGGAAAGGTTCCGGGACTTACCGGTTTTGTGACAGGGATGCCGGAAGTGTTCCGGGGGTCCACCGGGTGGGTCCACCTGCCCCGGAGGGCCCCATGGGCTGTGAGAGGGGGCGCGCCAGCCCTTGGTGGGCTGGCCACCCCTCCCACCTAGGCCCATGCGGTCAAGGGGCTGGTGGGGCAAACCCTAAGGGGGGCGGCCACCCAAACTTGGGGGCCAAGCCACCCTTGGGGCGCCGCCCCCCTAGGGGGGAACCCTAGGGAGCCGGCCCCCTCCTCCCTTCCCCCTATATATATGAGAGGAGAGGGAGGGCAGCCACGCCACAAGCCACGGCGCAGCCCTCCCTCTCCCTCTAGATTGGTTTCTCCTCTAGTTCGTCGCGGTAGCGCTTGGCGAAGCCCTGTCGGGACAGCTCCACCACCACCGCCACCACGTCGTCGTGCTGCCGGAGAACTCATCTACCTCTCCGCCCTCGCTTGCAAGATCAAGGAGGCGGAGATGTCATCAAGTTGTACATGTGCTGAACGCGGAGGTGTCGTCCGTTCGGTGCTAGATCGGGACGGATCGTGATTGGATCGCGAGACGGATCGTGATTGGATCGCGAAGAAGTTTGACGACATCAACCGCGTTTCTTAACGCTTCCCGCTTAGCGATCTACAAGGGTATGTAGATGCACTCCTCCTCTCATAGCTGTTAATCTCCATAGATAGATCTTGGGTGTTCGTAGGAATTTTTTTGTTTCCCATGCAACGTTCCCCAACAAAATCGCCTAAGTTCAAACCGCTTCGAGTGAGGACGTCGTCCACACTCAAAGATCTAGCCTCGATCCAGAAATCGCATAAGGCAAACAAACTCAATAAACATTCAACATTTGGATGAAAGTAAAGCAAATAAACTTCAAATTGATCAAAGAAAAAGGTCAAGTAGCAGGTGCCCCAGGCTCGAATAAAGTTTAACGGTTACATTAATCACTCGGCATTCCGAGGAGAAATAAATAAAGACTCAAAGTTTTCTGAAAGATCACCCGGTGGTCGGAGGACTGGCAGCATCAACGAAGGTGTCCAGATCAATGCCATCTGCAATCCGAGTGGTAGCCTCGATGAACGTCTCCATGAAGTCCTCAAATCTGGTTTTCTTCCTGTTGATGACCTTGAGGGACTTCAGTTTCTACTCATCCACTTCCTTGCAGTGGACTCGGACGAGAGAAAGGGCAACATCGGCGCCACATTGAGTTGTACATTTCTTCCACGACTGCACTCGACTGGGTACTTAGTTCAAGCGGGCCATGAGAGACTCCAGGTCTCGGGAGCTCCTCGTCAAACAACGGCCCCTTGTCGATCTTCATGATGGCAGAACACAGTCGAATGATATAGCCCAGTGCTTGTTCAATGCGCTAGTTCATCCGCAAGATGGCCAAGGTTGTACTGTACATGAGGAGCCGCTGAGTGAGATCCAACTCCTGCTTGATCCTTTCGGTCTCTGACTCGATGTCATTGCAGAAACTTGGCCATAGAGATACAGTGAAGATCAGGAACCGAGAAAACACCATGACAAAGTTATAGTCACTCGGACAGGTGGCTTACCTTTGAGCCTCTCGCTCATTTCTTTGCCAAATTCCTCGATGTATTCCTCCAGCTCAATCTTCTTGGCAGAAAGCACGTCCAACTTATTATTCTCCGCCTCGAGCACCCCTGACTAAGCATTATATTTCTTCTCCCACTCGACATAGTGCTTCTTCAGCTCAGAGACCTCTGCCTTGGAATTTTCAGCGGCAATCTTCGGGACCTTGCTGTCCTCTTCAAGCTTCCCGACTGCCTTGAGCTTCTCATCGGCCTCCTTGGTCTTGAACCTAGCCTCCTTCCATGTGGCCGCCAGCCCGGTGTCCTTGTTCTCAAGGGTCTGCTTCATGGTTTCTAAGGAAATAGAAGTCCTGAGCCTCTTTACAAGTTGAAGGTTTTCACTATGAATATATAATAAAACGAATTCAATTGAATTTGAAGGGAAGTGAATTGCAGAAAGCAATCGGAAGGGATGCATACCTCCTAATGAGCACTTCTCGTGTTCTAGGCGTGCACTCTTAAGCTTCTCGGCATCCAGGTTCGTATGAAAGTCCAGCACCTCCTTCTCCAGGTTATTGTATCGAGCCCCAAGCTCACAAGCACTCTGCCAAAAAAGAAGAGACAAAGAATCAAGCACCATCAGTCAGATTCAAGGGGAACAATCACTCGACCAGCCGAGCGAGAAGCAACATGCAAGTGTATATTTCAATAAAAAAACCTAGCTCTAAGACTACCGCCGACTGCTCCAGTCGACGGCAGTCTCGAGGACTACACCCAGTGGGTGTGCTCAGCGTGCCCCCCACTAGAAAGTAATGTGGGATCAGATACAAGTACCACCCCGGCTACTTTGGCAAGGTCGGTATGCGCTACTTCCACAAGCTCACCCGGCTACTTCGGCAAGGTCGGTATGCGCTACTTCCACAAGCTCAGCAAGAAGCACTGCCATGTGTCCGCCGGGCATGGGCGTGTAGGCAAGCACCGCAAGCATCCCGGAGGTCGCAGTAACGCCGGAGGCACCCACCACGATAGAATATTAAAGCTCTAAGACTTCCGCCGACTGCTACAGTCAACGACAGTCTCAGGGACTACACCTAGTGGGTCCTCTCAACGTGCCCCCTCTAGAAGCAGAAAACACCCTATGGGTGTGCCCCACGCAAACCCACTCGGAAGAAAAAAGAAAAAATGATCCATGTGCAAAAATCGAGACCCCGACTGAAATTGGTACTTACTCGAACGTTTGTCCTCGGAGCCTCGTTGGTGTCGTATGCCTCCTTCAGTCAGTTGTTCATCAACTCCACCTAGATCATGGCCTCATTGCTCGCACCCACCTGGTCCTTAGGGGATCGGTACAACATGAAGAGGTTGGTCGTGGTAGGGACCGGTGAGGGAGCAGGCGTCATTGCTTGGAGTGTGGCACTCGAACTAGCAGTCTTGGTGAGAGCCTTGATTGGAGAGACTCTTGGCATTCGACTTGATGGGGCATCTTACATCACAACATCCGTGTCAGTCGGACGATTCGGCGGGTCGACCTTGTCCTCCCCGTCAAGCTCGACCACTTCAGTTGGCCCTACAGCCACTCGGCCTTTAGAAAAACTGAGGAAGGGATCATTCAGAATTTAAGCAGGTCAAGGTCCACAGGTACCTTTGGAAGACAATGCATCTACCTCCGGTTAGCTCTTCTCCGCAACCTTTGGGTCGAGTCAAGCTGAAGTGTCGGTGTTGCGGTTAAGGGATCATTCGGACGTCAGACACAAACGGAGTTCATAATGTAAAAAGAACCAATCGAGGTGCTTACGTAGATGCCACAGGCATAGACACCTTGATCCTCGGTAGGGCCATCCTCCAAGGTTTGGTAGCTGGGATTTTAGGGTATTTGGCCACCTTCTCCGGCGACCCTGTGGACCTGGACCATCCGTGCTTCGAGCTTCTAGTAGCGGGAGCCGCCGCAGTCGGCTTGAGGGCACTCGGCCCCTTGGTGCCCGCAACGCGGGCGCTCAGGTTGTGGCGCGTCTTGTAACGGCCCTCTGTCGGGAAGTCCTCCGATGGAGAATACTCCGTCGCGTCTCCGTCCTCCTCCTCGTCATCCTCATATTCTTCATCTTTGGGGTGCTCGGTGTCACTCGCCACATCCTTGGGCGTGCGGTCGACAGTCGGCACCACGGAGACCATCTCAGTGAAACTCTGCAAAGGGAGAAAACAATGATGACAATAACAATCAAATAGCAATGAAACCTCTCGGATCAGAAAGGTTCGGCAGGTGCTCCTTGTTAAAAGGAGCAATCACTCTGGTGCCCTGGGGGGTTGTCGCTCGCTGAGGTGATGGCCATGAGATTGGCCTCCAGCGTCTTCGTCTCGAAATCCTCTGGATGGTCCCGCGTGGAGTCATTTCAGACCCTCATACCCCCACATGGGGTGGGCCCTTGCCTGCAGGGGATGGATTCTCCACTGGATGAAGACCTCCAACAGGTCCATCCTGTTGAGGCCCTTCCTGACTATAGTCACGAGGACCATAACAAGGATCTCTACATCCTTCTCCTCCTTGGACACGGACAGGGAGGGGGGAGATCTCACCCTTCTTGCCGAGTACGGCGGGAGACCCGACTGACCACCAGCGAGTGGGATGTCCTTGCAGTAAACCCAGCTATCCTGCCACCCTTTCACCAAGTCGGGAAAAGACATAGCAGGAAAACTACCCTCCACCCTAAGATGGATACCTAGACCGCTGCACTGCTATTTCACATTGGTCTTCTCCCCACTCGGGGAGAACTTCTTCACGATGATCGACCGGCAAGTGAATAGGTGTTTAAAAAGCCCCTAGTGTGGATGGCAGCCTATGAAGTTTTCACAAAGGGAGGCGAAGGCGTCTAGGTAGGAGACAGTGTAGGGAGAAAGATGGTGGAGCTGAGCCCCGAAGAAATCAAGAAATCCATGGAAAAGGGTGTGGGGGCAGCGACAAACCTCTCTCGACGTGCGTCACTAGGAGAACTCGCTCGTCCCCCTACGGCGACGGCTCCAGCACGCTCGCCTCCGGCAGCCTTCAGCTCCCGGCAGACTGATACGTCTCCAACGTATCGATAATTTATAAAGTATTCATGCCATATTCACCTATGTTTACAATACTTTTATATGGTTTTGATGCACTTTATATGATTTATTTAGAACTAACCCGGACTGACGCTGTTTTCAGCAAAATTACCGTGGTGTTGTTTTTGTGCAGAAAATGAAAGTTCTCAGAATCGCCCGAAACTTTTTGGTGATTTTTTCTGGACCAAATAAGCAATACTGGAGCAAAGAACCACCGGAGAAGAGCCACGAGGTGGGCACAACCCACCAGGGCGCGCCAGAGGGCCCAGGCGCGCCCTGGTGTATCGTGCCGTCCTCGTGGCCCATCTTGGCATGAAACCGACGCCCAAAAATCCTATAAATATAGAAACCATCAGAAATAACCCTAGACTCTCCGCTTCGCCGCTGCAACTCTCTGTATCGACGAAAAACCAATCTGGAAGTGTTCCAGTACCCTGCCGGAGAGGGTGGGTCATCTCCGGTGGCCATCTTCATCATCCCGGCGGAGGCCATGACGAGGAGGGAGTAGTCCACCCTCAGGGCTGAGGGTATGTACCAGTAGCTATGTGTTCAATCTCTCTCTATCTTGTGTTCTTGAGATGTCATGATCTTGATGTATCACGGGCTTTGTTAATATAGTCGGATCATATGATGTTATTCCCTTGCTATCATGTTGTGATGAAATGAATCTTTCCCTTTGAGATATCGTTATGTTGGATTGAATATTGGATTTGAGAACACTTGATATATGTCTTGCATGTGGATACCCGTGGTGACAATGGGGTGTTCTATTGATTCACTTGATATATGTTTTGGTACTCAACTTGCGGATTCCCGCGGTGACATTGGGGTAATCTATGCATAGGGGTTGATACACATTCTTGTCCTACTTTCTCCGATAGAAATCTTGGGGTACTCTTTGAGGTTCTTTGTGTTGGATTGAGTATTATGAATCTGAAATTGTTTGATGCGTATCGTATAATTAACTCATGGATACTTGTGGTGACATTGGAGTATCTAGGTTACATTAGAGTTGGTTGATGCGTATCATATGGTGTTATTCTAGTACGAACTCTTAGATAGATCGATCGGAAAGGATAACTTGGTGTTATCTTAGTACGAACTCTTGGATAGATCGATCAGAAAGAATAATTTTAAGGTGGTTTCGTACCCTACAAACAATTTCTTCTTATGTTCTCCGCTAGATAAGAACTTTGGAGTGATTCTTCGTTGCACGTTGAGGGATGGTCATGTGATCCAATTATATTAGCATTGTTGAGAGATTGCACTAGCGAAAGTACGGACCCTAGGCCTTGTTTTCAAGCATTGCAATACCGTTTGTGCTCATTTTTGTTACTTGCTACCTTTCTGTTTTTATATTTTCAGATTACAAAAACCTATATCTACCATCCATATTGCACTTGTATCACCATCTCTTCGCCGAACTAGTACACCTATACAATTTTCCATTGTATTGGGTGTGTTGGGGACACAAGAGATTTCTTGTATTTGATTGCAGGGTTGTTTGAGAGAGACCGTCTTCATCCTACACCTCCCACGGATTGATAAACCTTAGGTCATCCACTTGAGGGAAAATTGCTACTGTCCTACAAAACTCTGCGCTTGGAGGCCCAACAAAGTCTACAAGATTAAAGTTGCATAGTAGACATCAAGCTCTTTTCTGGCGCCGTTGCCGGGGAGGTGAGTGCTTGAAGGTATATCTTTAGATCTTGCAATTAAATCTTTTAGTTTCTTGTTTTTCACTAGTTTGGTTTTATGAAAGAAAACTACAAAAAAATGGAGTTTAGGTTGCATCATTTGTTTCGTCTTTATAATGTCTTTCGTGAAAATAAGGATTCTGAAAATTGTGCTCAATTGGTAGAGGAAGAAATTATGAAAATATGCAATGAGAATTCCTTGAATGATGAGCATGATTGCAATGTTGTTAGTATGAATTCTATGAATATCCAAAATACTAATGATGATTGCACTAGTCATGATAAAAATGGTTCTTACAAGCATGTCATTTTTTGTGGAGGGGATAACTTTTCTGAAGACGTGCCTTATAGGGATGATAGATTTTGTAAGAAGCATAAACATGATAGAACCAATTTTTTGCTCAAAGTGATAGATGAATTTGCTATAAAATTATGTTCTCTTTGTCCTATTACTTGTGAACTTTGCAATAAAGTTGGTCATCTTAATTTCCAATGCAAACTTTTTCATGATCAAATCATGGCCAAATATTGTAATGACTTGATCACCCTTGAACCTTATGATGATCTTTCTCTATTTTTGGGGAGTGAAGAATTGACACATAAAAATAGTTGGTTTGAAGTCTTCATTCTCACGGACGACATTGAAACTAATCTAAAAAATATCTATATGTTTTGCATGGTAAATTGCAATGAGAATGCTTATATTGCCAACTATAGAAAGATGGGAAAACCAATAGAATATAAAAGGAATACTAATGAAAGGGTAAAGAATTCCACTTTCCCTCCTATTGTCTCTCATGATGTAATAGGTGATGAGGAGCAGCTCCCTATTCAACCAATCTCATCAATAAGAAGCTCGAAGAAATTAATTAAACCCACACATGATGTGGTGAAGAATAAGAAAAGAAGAAAGAGTAGAGGTAAAAAGGTATCTCTCCCAAATGATGTTTCTTCTATTATTGTTGTGCCTCACAAGGATGAATCAAAAATAATTGTGGAAGATGATCCACTTGATGATGATGTTGTTATGCCTATTGCTTGTTGTGATGACTATGATTGGGAAGATCATGATGATTCTTACAATCTTGAAAATCTTTTTGGCACCAACTTGGTAAATTATGATGATAATAATTGTTATGCTATTGGTTATATTCATACTATTGATGATGAGAGTGATTACTCTTATGATATGCCAAGCCACAAGCTTGGGGATGTTATGCTTAATGAAGATGATCTTTTTAGTTCCCCTACTTTGAATGATCAAATTTGTTATGATGATTGCATGCCTCCTATTTATGATGATTGTGATATTTATGAAAGTGGGTTTGGAAGAGTGTCAACTTTAGATAATTATTATCCCGCTATTTTGGAGGGTGCTGAATTTTATTATAATGATAAATGTGGATTTGGAGAGGTCATGACTTTATTTAGTAATGATTCCACTATTTCGGAAGAGGTTTCACTTGACTATGATGAGAACAAAGTTGCTGCTTATGATGATTATTGTGATGATACTTATGTTATAAAAAGTAGTGCTAATTATTGTCATAATTTTGAATATCCTTTCACTGAACATTACTCTTTTAATGTGGAAACAATTTATAGTATTCGAGTTTCATTTGATGCTCCCACTATTATGAATGAGAAGAAATTTGCTTATGAGGAGAGTAATAAAATTTCTATGCTTGTGCATCATGAAAAGAATGCTTTATGTGATAGTTATATTATTGAATTTATTCATGATGCTACTGAAAATTACTATGAGATAGGAGCATATGCTTTTACATATTGCAATAATATCAAGTTTCCTCTCTATGTGTTAAAAGTTTTGAAGTTATGCTTGTTTTGCCTTCCTATGCTAGTTGCTTCTTGTTCCCATAAATTGTTTGATCACAAAATCCCTATGCATAGTAAGTGGGTTAGACTTAAATGTGCTTGTCATGAGATTCATGATGCTCCCTTGCATGTTTCAAATACTATTCTTATGTGAGCATCATTGAAATCATCATGCCTAGCTAAAAGGCATTAAAGAAAAGCGCTTGTTGGGAGACAACCCAACACTTTTCCTTTATATTTTTGTGTGTTCACATGATTAAGCTACTGTGGTAATCAGGTTTTGTGTCTTTTATTTCAATAAAGTGCCTAGTAAAGCCTTTGGGATGACTCACAAGATGAGTAGAAATGATGCTGAACCAAAACAAAAACTTTTGACTCCAGTACAGGAATTTACATTTTTTTTCCTGGAGCGTGATAATGATCTGAAATTTTTACACAGTGTTTATATATAAATTCTTCAGGTTGTCCTAATTTTTCATAATATTTAGAGATAGGGAAGTATGGTTACACTACATATCTTCACAGACTGATCTGTTTTTCACAGATTCTGTTTTGCATGCATAGTTTGCTTGTTTTAGTGTTCCCATAGCTTATATTCAGTGATATGAATTATGTGAATGGTACAATACAGTAGGTATTATGGGAGAAAAATTATTAATCTTGTCTTGACAGTACCTAAGTGAATGATTTTTACTTATTATACTAACCCATCTCACGAAGTTCCGTTAAGTTGTGTGGATGGAGTTTTTGAGAATAGGTGAAACCATGATATGAGAGGATTGAACGAGATACAAGAGCTCAAGCTTGGGGATTCCCAAGGCACCCCAAGTAAATATTTCAAGAAGTCTCAAGCATCTAAGCTTGGGGATGCTACGCATCCCACCTCTCTTCATCAACAATTATCGGTTAGCCTATGTTGAGCCTAAAATTTTTCGTTCACATGATGCGTGCTATTCTTGGAGTGCTATTTTTCTTTTGCCTGTTGTCTAATAAAATACTCAGATCTGAAAATATTTATTGTGAGAGAGCCCTCACATAGCTACTTGATTGTTTACCTACTCATTGATCTTCACTTATTTCTTTTGAGAGTAGCTTGTCATTTACTCTTGTGCTTCACTTATATCCTATGATTAAATTGTGAATGAATTGAATATCATAAATCTGAAATTATTAATGTGCTTTATGCTTAGTAGTAGTTTCACACCTGGTTTATAAAGTAAAATCTATTGAAGTATGAAAATCACAATATTGGTCATACAAGCAATTCGTGAATGATTAGTATAAGGAAGAGAACTTTCACATACAAATCTATTATCTTGGACATCTTCTATGATTGTGAATACCCATTAATTATTTTCAAACTTGAGCAAATTAGTTGAAGTTGGACAAGGAAGACAACGTAATGAGTTATGGTTGTGTATATTTGCATAGAGTTATATTGTTATGGATCCTCCAACATGTGGTGCTTGTTTAGAACCTTTTGCTAGCCAACACTTCGTACTAAGTAGAGATACTACTTGTGAATCCAAACCCTTGAGCCAAGTTTCTTCCATAAGAGTCCACCATACCTACCTATATATGGTATTTCACTGCCATTCCAAGTAAATTTGCATGTTCCGCCTCTAAAATTTCAAATGAGCATCCGTTTTGTATGCCTGGACAACACATGAAGCGACAGGGGGCGGTCAGTATCTTCCATGTTAAGCGGGTTATTCTCATGACGAGTGTTTATTCACTTGTCCTTGCACGATAGGGGCGGTAATAGGGATTCCCAGTCCCGAAATAAAAAAATGCAAATAATTAAACAAAACTCCCCCAGGAATGTTGTTGGTATGGACAGTACCCGTGGATTCGGCTAGCTGTGGTGTGTGTTTGTTGGTGGAGGGGGAGTAAACCTTTACTTTTACCGCTTGGGAACCGCCGCTAATGTGTTTAACATGGAAGATATTGATAACTCTTGGTCGTAACGTTGACAGGAAGGGTGCACCTCCCAAAATTATATTTATCTCTGATTTAAGCTTTGAGCTCTGGCACCTCTGCAAATCCCTGTGTCCCTCTGCGAAGGGCCTATCTTTTACCTTTCAGTATTTACTTTTATGCAAGAGTCAATAGTATGCATTCTCATTTCAACCTCAATTATTCTCTAGTTGGCAAGCATCATGTGGTGGGGAAAGATCTAGACACATATGGTCAGTCAAATATATTTGATCATGACTTTTTATTGTTGACAATTATCTCTATGATAAATGAGTTGGGAGGCGAAACATTAAGCCCCTATCTTTCTCTGTGTTCAATGGATGCGATTTGTTCTAAAAATATGCTTTGAGTACTAGCAATCATAGAAGACTATATGATGATTGAGTATGTGGAGCTCTTACTTAGACTTTGTTGAGAATAAGTTGAATTGCAATTGTTTGGTGACTAAGAACATAGGTTGTTAAGTTTCAAGAGAATTCATTGTTTGAACCATAACATGTGAATTGGTTGCTACTTTATCACGATGATTTTTATGAGAAAAGGTTGCTGGTTATGATGCTAGAAAATTGACTGAAATTATCAATGATCAAACTTATATACTATGCTAGCGTTCAAACTTCATAAATTATTTCTTTTATCATTTAACTACTCGAGGACGAGTAGGAATTAAGCTTGGGATGTTGATACGTCTCCAACGTATCGATAATTTATGAAGTATTCATGCCATATTTAACTATGGTTACAATACTTTTATATGGTTTTGATGCACTTTATATGATTTATTTAGAACTAACCCGGACTGGCGCTGTTTTCAGCAGAATTACCGTGGTGTTGCTTTTGTTCAGAAAATAAAAGTTCTCGGAATCGCCCAAAACTTTTTGGTGATTTTTTCTGGACCAAATAATCAATATTGGAGCGAAGAACCTTCGGAGAAGATCCACGAGGTGGGCACCACCCACCAGGGCACGCCAGAGGGCCCAAGCGCGCCCTGGTGTATCATGCCCTCCTCGTCGCCCATCTTGGCGTGAAACCGACGCCCAAAAAATCCTATAAATATAGAAACCATCAGAAATAACCCTAGACTCTCCACTCCGCCGCCGCAACTCTCTGTATTGACGAAAAACCAATCTCGAGGCATTCCAGTACCCAGTCGGAGAGGGTAGATCATCTCCGGTGGCCATCTTCATCATCCCGGCGGAGGCCATGACGAGGAGGGAGTAGTCCACCCTCGGGGCTGAGGGTATGTACCAGTAGCTATGTGTTCAATCTCTCTCTCTCTCTCGTGTTCTTGAGATGTCATGATCTTGATGTATCACGGGCTTTGTTAATATAGTCGGATCATATGATGTTATTCCCTTGCTATCATGTTGTGATGAATTGAATCTTCCCTTTGAGATATTGTTATGTAGGATTGAATATTGGATTTGAGAACACTTGATATATGTCTTGCATGTGGATACCTGTGGTGACATTGGGGTGTTCTATTGATTCACTTGATATATGTTTTGGTACTCAACTTGCGGATTCCCGCGGTGACATTGGGGTAATCTATGCATAGGGGTTGATACACGTTCTTGTCCTACTTTCTCCGATAGAAATCTTGGGGTACTCTTTGAGGTTCTTTGTGTTGGATTGAGTATTATGAATCTGAAATTGTTTGATGCGTATCGTATAATTAACTCATGGATACTTGTGGTGACATTGGAGTATCTAGGTGACATTAGAGTTGGTTGATGCGTATCATATGGTGTTATTCTAGTACGAACTCTTAGATAGATCGATCGGAAAGGATAACTTGGTGTTATCTTAGTACGAACTCATGGATAGATCGATCAGAAAGAATAACTTTAAGGTGGTTTCGTACCCTACAAACAATTTCTTCTTATGTTCTCCGCTAGATAAGAACTTAGGAGTGATTCTTCGTTGCACGTTGAGGTATGGTCATGTCATCCAATTATATTAGCATTGTTTATAGATTGCACTAGCGAAAGTATGAACCCTAGACCTTGTTTTCAAGCATTGCAATATTGTTTGTGCTCACATTTGTTACTTGCTACCTTGCTGTTTTTATATTTTCAGATTACAAAAACCTATATCTACCATCCATATTGCACTTGTATGACCATCTCTTCGCTGAACTAGTACACCTATACAATTTGCCATTGTATTGGGTGTGTTGGGGACACAAGAGATTTCTTGTATTTGATTGCAGGGTTGTTTGAGAGAGACCATCTTCGTCCTACACCTCCCACGGATTGATAAACCTTAGGTCATCCACTTGAGGGAAAAGTGCTACTGTCCTACAAAACTCTGCGCTTGGAGGCTCAACAAAGTCTACAAGAATAAAGTTGCATAGTAGACATCACAGACACAAGCCCCTGGCTCTCCAGCTCTAGCAGGCGGGTCTACGTGGCCCGCGACGGAGTCCAGTCGCCCTGGAGCCGGCCCACTGAGGCGTCGGCGCTTGACGAGGACCCCCTCGATGCCTTCTTCGCCCGCTCGAGCTTCGCGGTTGATTCCTTCACCATCTCTTCCAGGAGGATCGATGCTAGGAGGTGGATTGCAAGGTGGGAGGCGCGACGGAGTGCGGCAGAGTCGCGGATGAGAAAGCAAGGAAGAGAAGGTGATATGGGCGATTTCAGTCGCAGGGTTTCTGCTTATTTATACCTCAGGAAAATCTGCCAAGAGATCTCCCACCATTGAGTGCAGATCGAGCGCTATCTCTCGCGCAGAGTAAATCAAGCACGTGATGGATCCCATGGCGGAAATCAGGGCGCCACGCCCCACTTTACGAACCATGTCGCGGCACAATCATTTCCGCGTGCACGTCCTGCATTCAAACACACAGTATTTTCACTCCAAATCAACCCAATTGATTGCCTACGCTTTCCTATTTAGGAAAAACACGTCGGTCTGGCCGAATGCCGTAAAAGGGAATCTCCGAACACTCGAACACTTAAAATCATCCGATTGAAGTCAACTTCAGGATTGCAATGGGACGAACTCAACGGCCCTCCATGGGTTGACATGGCCCTTACCTAAGCGCCAAGACGAGTGCTTCCTAAATGTGGATGTGTAGCCGACTGACGCAGGAGTTCCCTTGAGATCCAGAGAGGACCAGCCCTCACTTCTACAATTTTGCTCGAGTTTCATGCATGTCCACACTCGGACCACCAGTTTATCTCTCCAGAGAGACAATCGAATGCTACCAAATTTTGCTCAGCAATCACTACTGCAGGATGTTGCTAACTCGACACTACAATCAGAGACCCTTCGATGAAACTGTGTGCGATGCATGAATCGCAAATGGTATAGTTCAAGCTCCGACGCCAATGACATGAACTGTGTGCGATGGAGGATCCATCAAATACGATTCAGAAAATATTTGCGTGTGCGATCTACGGCATACAATTTGTTCTTATGAACCGTTTGTGATTAGCGAAGATAACACAAACGGTTACACAGATCCAGATGTGTGTGATAGAGGGCACACAGTTCACTAACATAACTATGTGCGATGATATACAAGAACACAAACGATTCGGCATAATAAGATGTGTGCGATATTGGGCACACAGTTCACTACCATAAACTGTGTGTGATAATATAGCAAAACACAAACGATTCAGCATAACAAGATGTGTGCGATATAGGTCACACAGTTCACTACCATAAACTGTGTGCGATGACATAGCAGAACACAAATGATTCGGCATAACAAGATGTGTGCGATAGAGGGCAAACAGGTGAGTAATCAGAATCATGTGCGAATACAAGAAATAACACAAACGATTGGTGTTAATAACCTGTGTGTGTTGTGGGGAAACGGTTGTTGGTATACAATTTGTCAGCGATTGATGAAATTATCACCGACGGGTTTCATAGTTTTGTCCGTGTGTACTGTGATTTGCTCTGTCTGCACAACATCTATGCTGCCTATAGGTCACTCGGGTGAACTCTTTGCGATGAGCCAAAATAACACAAATGGTTGCACAGATATAGATGTGTGCGACAGACGGTATACCGTGCGCTCGGATGAAATGTGCGAGCCAAAATAACACAAACAATTGGGCGTAACAAGATGTGTGTGATGCTGATGCCCAACAAATAGGTCAGTAATCTAAATTGTGTGGAAAGACAGAAAATATCACAGACAGATAATAACACAGACGATTCCTGGTAATAAGCACCTGATTCAGAAAGTGATAGCACAAATTATCATTCGCACTACTACATAATCGACTAAACAACATAATAGTGACATTACATATCAGCAAGGTTCAGAAAACAGGAAAATGGAAACAGCTACTCGTCGGCGTTGCTGCGGGGCTGGCCTGTTGGTTCGCCAATGTCGAAATATTGTCTACACTCATGCAACATCCTCTCTATGGAAGAAGGATCCACTTTTGGGTCGGCGATGACCATGTTCTTGAATGCTTCATAGGCCCGGCCTTTCCTCTGCTCCTGCTCCATCACAGTAGCTCCGGTCTCGTGGAAAATCCCGTCCATGGCCGAAGGCATGCGTACGGCCCTCCGACGACAGAGATATTCAAACGGTCATAAACACGAAAGCCAAGAGCTACGCGCTATGCTAGAGCGGTAGCAGACTCTAAGGAGGCTGCTGCCCTTACCGAGGCCAAATCCACGCAAGCTGCCAAGGCAATGGCGAACTGATCGGCGCATGATGCCCTTTCGAAGGCCACAGTCGCGCGTTCCACGTACAGAAGCGCTCTTGCCCGCAACTGATCTGATGTAACCTTCAGATTTTCCGCTCTTGCCACCCAGGTCTCCGGAGCCTCAGCAGCGCGTACCGCCGACAAGGCCTCCAGGCCCTCAGCAGCGCCTACCGCTGCAGCCGCCAAGGCCTCCGGGCCCATAGCAGCGCCTACCGCCGCCGCCAAGGTCTCCGGGCCCTCAGCAGCGCCTACCGCCGTCGTCGCCGCGGGCTCCTCCGCGCATAAGATCTGCCCCAACCGCACGCTCCTCCGCCGCGGGCTCCTCCGCTCGGATGACATGTGTAATGTTGAGGATTTTGTGGAGGCGAGGATAGTGGGGAAGAAGAAGGCCAGATTTGGGAGTGCGAGAGGGGAAAGATACGGTGGAGAGCGAAGAGTGGTGATATTTATTTATGACCCTATACACGATTGCGGACAGTTGCTATATGTGTTCCGTGTGCGATTATGTGTGCACCGCAAAGAACTGAAAAACTGTGAAAATGCTTCCCGCGTAAGAGCAAGCGCCAGCCACAGTGGTAAATTATAAAATCCCCAACCCCCTTCGCAGCAGCTAGCTATAACTAACCACAGCGATGGCCGGCTGTAGCGAGTCAATGATCCCCAGGCTAGTTGCCACACACACCATCAAACCCCCAATGGCCAACGACAGGATGGAGTTGGGCGACGGCAGAATCGAGGCTGCCGGCGCGATGGTCGGCTTGAGGATTGACGGCCATGCCGCTACCTCTCCCGACTGTGGTAAGAGGAGGCAGGAATCATGACATGAGAAATCCAAGAGGTTAGCATGGGTCGTCTTGGAAGGAGCTAGGGGTCGCCAGCGGGCAATACTGCGGGCTTGGCGCAGAGTGCGCCGGATGGTGCGGGTAGCGGAGCAAGAACCGCGACGCTGCAAGGATAACTGCGTCAGTGGCTGCCGCACGAGGCGCGGGCTTATGTCCCAGATGAAGGAGGACGCAGCTCCGGACGTCGAGGGAGGACTTGCGGCCGTTGCTGCAGCATTGGCTGTGGCCAGGGTCTCGTTGGCCGCTGGGAAGATGTACCTACCGGCGGATGCCGCGGTCCTGGTGAGAGCCGCGTCCGAGGCAGTTGCGGCGATCACCAATGTCGAGGCTAACCCTTCCTCGGTCGATCAAGGTGTAGGTCATCGACTTGGCGACCTCCTGTCCTCCTGAGCCCAGGAACGACACGATATCGATGGAAGCGTGCTGGGTCGGCGTTAGGGGCAGTAGCACTTTTGTGCGCGCGCAGTTCATATGTATAAAATTGCGAGCTAATGTTTTGTAAATTACTCCGCCAACTATGCACTGTACCAATTTGAGCATGTAAATGCTCGATTGAATTGCTCATGCCTGATTTGTGCTTGCACTGTGGACTCCACGATGGCGTTCGTCGACAGCAGCCGGCTGCAACAGGCGTCGTCGAGCTCGAAAATTTGGGCGGGCCGAGGTCGAGAACGAGAAACTATACAACGATGCGAATGAGGATGAAGGGGGGGTAGAGGGTCCGCATAGGAAACGGTTCGGAAACATGAACCGTGTGTGATTAATGCCATTAAAGTTTGTGTTAGTAGCTTAATTTAGTGCATGTACGAACCAAAATCCCAACTACAGTATACGGGTGTGACGGGAGAAGTGTGGATTGCCGTTTGTTCGGGGTGCATCCTACGGTACGCATGTGCGATCCGTGTGGCTGGGGTTCTGGCTAATCAGAACACAGCGCAGAATGGGGTGAACGCACACGGCATTCTTAAAGTAATTGTTTGCCCAAACAAATCACAAAGTTTCAAGGGAAACCCATATTTCCTTGGTCGTTTCTCCATTATTATTTTTCTACTATCAACATACCCACTAGAATGCACCGTGTACACATTTCACATTCTTTCAGGCTCGTTTACCATATTTAGTATTTTTATGTACTTTTCTAGGCATTTACAGCTTATAATTCAAGTTCGAATGTTTTATACATGAAAAGGTGTTCAAAAAATGTTACCTCATGTGGTGCCCAGGCATGACCTCAATATGATGCGGTAAATATATGAGGGGGTATGAAAAATGTCGTGATACGCACTCTTCATATACCGGACCATCACCTATAGAGTTTCATGGTTCGGGGTGCGAAATCGCCATGTTTTGAAGGGGAACCCATATTCCCTTTGTCCTTTGAACTTGATTTATTTTCTACGATCACCACACCCACTAGAATGCACCGCGTCCAAATTTCACATTTTTCAGGCTGGTTAATCGTATTTAGTCCTTTTTGTGTACTTTCTAGGCCTTTTGTGCTTATAATTCAAAGTTCGAACGTTCTGTACATGAAAAGGTGTTTAAAAAGGACTCGAAAATTTGTAATTCTGCCGTTCAATAACTTTTCATGTATTTTACAGGAAATTAATAGAATTTTAAAGGATATGTGTGGGGAGAGGCAACCACAGATGTGTCATTTATTTGTTTTGTAACTCTAGAAAAATGGAAAACATGCCTAAAAAACATGTTACCTCGTGTGGTGCCCAGGCATGACCTCAATATGATGCCGTAAATATTTGAGGTATGGGTAATGTCGTGATACACACTCTTCATATATCGGAGCATCACCTATGGAGTTTCATGGTTCGGGGAGTGAAATCGCCATGTTTTGAAGGGGAAACCATATTTCCTTGGTCCTTTCAACTTTAATTATTTTCTACGATCGTCACACCCACTAGAATGCACCCTGTCCAAAAATTGACATTTTTTCATGCTGGTTTGCCGTATTTAGTCCTTTTTGTGTACTTTCTAGGCCTTTTGTGCTTATAATTCAAAGTTCAAACGTTCTGTACGTGAAAAGGTGTTCAAAAAGGACTCAAAATTTTGTAATTGTGCCGTTGAATAACTTTGCATGTATTTTACAGGAAATTAATAGAATTTTAAAGGATATGTGTGGGAAGAGGCAACCACAGATGTGTCGTTTATTTGTTTTGTAACTCTTAAAAAATGGAAAACATGCCTGAAAAACATGTTACCTCGTGTGGTGCCCAGGCATGACCTCAATATGATGCCGTAAATTTTTGAGGTATGGGTAATGTCATGATATACACTCTTCATATACCGGGGCATCACCTATGAAGTTTCATGGTTCGGAGAGTGAAATCGCCATGTTTTGAAGGGGAAACCATATTCCCATGGTCCTTTCAACTTTAATTATTTTCTACGATCACCACACCCACTAGAATGCACCCTGTCCAAAATTTGACATTTTTTCAGGCTGGTTTACCGTATGTACTTTCTAGGCCTTTTGTGCTTATAATTCAAAGTTCGAACGTTCTGTACGTGAAAAGGTGTTCGAAAAGGACTCGAAAATTCGTAACTATGCCATTGAATAACTTTGCATGTATTTTACAGGAAATTAATAGAATTTTAAAGGATATGTGTGGGAAGAGGCAACCACAGATGTGTCATTTATTTGTTTTGTAACTCTAGAAAAATGGAAAACATGCCTGAAAAACATGTTACCTCGTGTGGTGCCTAGGCATGACCTCAATATGATGCCGTAAATATTTGAGGAGGTATGGATAATGTCGTGATACACACTCTACATATACCGGACCATCACCTATGGAGTTTCATGGTTCGGGAAGCGAAATCGCCATGTTTTGAAGGGGAACCCATATTCCCTTGGTCATTTCAACTTGAATTATTTTCTAAGATCGTCATACCCACTAGAATGCACCGTTTCCAAAATTTGACATTTTTTCAGGCTGGTTTACCGTATTTAGTCCCTTTTGTGTACTTTCTAGGCCTTTTATGCTTATAATTCAAAATTCGAACGTTCTGTACATGAAAAGGTGTTCAAAAAGGACTCGAAAATTTGTAATTGTGCCATTCAATAACTTTTCATGTATTTTACAGGAAATCAATAGAATTTTAAAGGATATGTGTGGGAAGAGGCAACCACACGTGTCGTTTATTTGTTTTGTATTACTAGAAAAATGGAAAACATGCCTGAAAAACATGTTACCTCGTTTGGTGCCTAGGCATGACCTCAATATGATGCGGTAAATATTTGAGGAGGTATGGATAATGTCGTGATACACACTCTTCACATACCGGAGCATCACCTATGGAGTTTCATGGTTCGGGGAGCGAAATCGCCATGTTTTGAAGGGGAACCCATATTCCCTTGGTCCTTTCAACTTGAATTATTTTCTACGATCGTCACATCCACTAGAATGCACCCTGTCCAAAATGACATTTTTTCAGGTTGGTTTACCGTATTTAGTCCTTTTGTGTACTTTCTAGGACTTTTGTGCTTATAATTCAAAGTTCGAACGTTCTGTACACGAGAAGGTGTTCAAAAAGGACTCGGAAATTCGTAATTGTGCCGTTGAATAACCTTTCATGTATTTTACAGGAAATTAATAGAATTTTAAAGGATATGTGTGGGAACAGGCAACCACAGATGTGTCATTTATTTGTTTTATAACTCTAGAAAAATGGAAAACATGCCTGAAAAACATGTTACCTCGTGTGGTGCCCAGGCATGACCTCAATATGATGCGGTAAATATTTGAGGAGGTATGGATAATGTCGTGATACACACTCTTCATATACCGGTCCATCACCTATGGAGTTTCATGGTTCGGGGAGCGAAGTCGCCATGTTTTGAAGGGGAACCCATATTCCCTTGGTCCTTCCAACTTGATTTATTTTCTACAATCATCACACCCACTAGAATGCACCCTGTCCAAATTTTGACATTTTTTCAGGCTGGTTTACCGTATTTAGTCCTTTTAGTGTATTTTCCGGGCCTTTTGTGCTTATAATACATCTTTAAAGGCAAAAGTTTTCTTACAACAAACCGTTTGCAAAACGTCCGATGGCACAAGAGAGAGAGAATACTTGAATTTTTTCCAACGCGGGATCACCAATTTTCTCTTTTCTTGCACACGGGTATTTGATGCGCTTCGTCTGCGTTGCGTGTCCCCCCTCGTAAGGTTCGAGTTTTGCCGCCAAATTTCAATAGGCGCGCAATTTCAGAAGCCATTCCTCCCGCCCCATACCCACCCATCACATTTCCCCCTATCCCAACCGCTGCTGCCGCCGCAACCAAATCTACGTTCTGCCCCAGTCTCGCTCGTCGATCTAGTGAGGTACCTCCGATCTCCATCACCGCCCCGGGCCGATTGCTCAGATGGAGCCTGCGAACCACCCTCATGCCTCCACATCCCCACCCCCAATCGCCGAGCATCCCCGTGTAAGCCCAACCACATATCACGTGGAGGTCGAGGAGCTGATCATGGCGGTCGATGGCGTGGTGAACACTATGTGTGCCGACCCGGAGGAACGCCTTGCCACCGACGCCGCCAACTTGGTGCGGGCTCTGGCCGAGATGAAATGCCCAAGCAACTACCCCTTGGGACTTACCAAGTATGAACTGTCTAGTTCATTTTTATGAATACCAGTATAGCAATGTTTAACCATGTCAATTTCAGTTTGAACGGTACACGTTTAAATTGCCATGTTAGGTTGTCTGTACTCTGTAGTTAACGCGTCCGTTGTTCATTTCAATTATGTGCACTGTGTTGTTCAAGTATGAACTGTCCAGTTCAATTTCACCAATACCAGTTACAAACTTACAATGCCTATTCTAGGTTTCTGTTAAGCCTACTGTAGTGAACAGTTATATCCATTTATTACGCTGTCCATTCGGTGTCGTGCTACTCTTCGCAAAGAAGATATCACTGGAGATGATGTCCTTCAATTACCATTAGATATTTTTGGTGGATGTTAACCCTGTTGTAATTGACATGCCTTTCCATGTACTTACGCAATGTCAAAATGCACAATGATGTTGTTTACCGTCGAGGTTAGTCACATCCCAATATCTTATAGTATTTTACATCATTTGTCCAGTTGCAGTTTAGCTTCTAACATTTACTTGTTGCTTGTAGGTACATACGTTAGCAGTACTGATTCACGCTGCGACCAGCAGGAACACCTAGCCACCGACTTTGTGTGGGCTCTGACCAAGTTGAAGTACCCCAGCAACTACCCCTCGAGATTTACCAAGTATGAACTGGCTCTTGATGTTTAACCGTGTCAATTTCTGTTTCACTGGTACAAGTTTTAATGACTATGTTAGGTTGTCTATACTCTGAAGTTAACGCATCCAGTTTAATTTCACCAATACCTGTCCCTTTGTTACTGTGCTACTCCTCGCAATGAAAATATCACCGGAGATACTGTCGTTTAATTAACATTTGCTATTTTTGGTGGATGTTAACCCTGTTGTATTTAACACGCCTTTCTATGTGCTTATGTAGGGCTACGATGCGCGATGTTGTTGTTTACCATCGAGGTTAGTCACATGCCATTTTCTTATAATATTTTACATCATTTGTGCAATTGCAGCTTAGGTTCTAACATTTATTTATTTCTTGTAGGTACATATGTCAGCGGTACTGATTCACGCTTTGACCCCCTTTGCATATGGGGCAATGAGATAAACATGAACAAGCATCAAGTGAGGAAACTAAGAAAAATTGTTAGGCAGAAGAGACATATGATTGGAATTAAACTCTTTATTTATACTTTATCCAAGACACCAGTGGACTTTAGGATGGTAAGTAATCTGTTGCCTTCTTTTCTAGCCCAGAACAAGCTACTCTATTAGACATGAATACCTGAAAGTTGCCTCTTTTCAGTGGTTTCCGAAGGAATTTACTCAAGATTACCTAGCAAACTACCTGACCGATGTGGAGGCAACGAAGGTTATAGTATATAATTCATGCTACCATGATAATATTCTAGAAGTCATCCTAAAGGCGGTGAAGGATGGACGGGCGATCATCACAAGGGGTTGGACAAAATTTGTGCGTACCTTTGGCATGGAGGAGGGCACATTATGGGTATTCCGCTTCTTCAACACCATCGACAGCCAAAAGCATTTACAATTCTCTCTTCATCTTTATCGCCTCTAGTACTATATACTGTGGTTCATCATATTTAATCTTTTACCGAACTATGTAACCATGGAACATGTACTGAGCTTTTGATTTATGCATTGGTTGTTGAACCATTGTAATTAGGGTATGTATTGATGGATGTGAAATCCACATTTCATAATTAAAATTTTCAAATTTCCAATTCTAATAATAAATTACCAAAAATAAGCTATTAGGTAATAAATTACAGTGCACACAGTTAGAACGATTAAACCGTGTGCGATGGTATCATATGTCACACACGATTGTTTGAAGAATAGCGTGTGTGATTATTAGCTTTACAACACATGGTCGCATATTTTGCGCGTGTGGGATGCGCACACTGTCACACACGCGTTTGCACGTCGTAACTGTATGCGCTTGCCGTCAATAGCACAAACGGTTCCAAACCTGTGTGCGTGTGTAATGTAGGACGATAAGAAGACGGTTGACATACGTTTCGCGTGTGCGATCGGAATAACTATCGCACACGAATATATCTATGCCATCGCCTCGGATGTGTGCTTGATCAGAAACGTAACGTCGAAGTGTGGCGTGTGGGATAGGCTACGAGTTCACAAACGTTTACGTTAGGCGAATCGTCAGCAGGTGCTCGCACCATTGCAGACGATGTTTCGGTGTCGTGTGGGATGACCCCCCCCCCTATAGCCCACACATGCAAGGCGATGGTTCGGAACTACATCGTGGAAAGGGGTTAAAACCTGTTTGTATAGCACGTAACGGTACTAGTGATTCTTTTCAATCCGATCACTCGGAAAACTCGCAGTCCAGAATCCGTTGCGGTTTCTGATTAGGCCTGAATGGATAATCCCTTGGGTTTGAGCTTTGAGTGCCCCGAGACACCCGAGTCACTCCAAGGATTCCGTCCACTCATCTTCCGAAACCTCAACCATTTCAGGGGCTAATGATGGGGTCACCTACTAGTGGTAGGGCCATGGACCTTACATCCGAGGCCCACCTAGGACTCCACACCATCATTAAGGTCCCAGGACCATAGATGCATTCAGATGTCAAGGATCCACTCAGATCCACTAAGTCACTCAGATATCTCCCCTTCAGTCGACCAGGCTCCAACACTCGGTCAGAGACAAGACATGGGCGACGTGGGAGCTGCAACGGCCGAAGGACTTCAACAATACATCAAGTGTAGTCATAGCTTTTGTTACCAATAATTGCTATAGTTAAGGGCTACCGTTACTACAAACCGTTGTCATAATGGCATTAACTCACCCTTATAATGACGCTCAATGGGTCCAGGCGAATTCTATATAAGCCACCCCCAAGTTCCTGGACAAGGGTTCATCACCCTCTTGTAATCACACCCCCAGAGAAAACACAAGCCTCCGGACATGAGACGTAGGGTTGTTACCTCTCCGACAGGTGCCCGAACTAGTATAATGCAAGTTTTACACTTGTGTCGTAGCTATGCTCCACCCCTCGTTCGTACCCCTAGTACTCATTGTCAGGATCATTGCCTCGACAGCGTCCTCTGGAGCCGACGGCGGAGGCAGAGGTGACGCGCAGGACGAGCCCGCGCCGGCGTCGAGCTTGCCATTGCCCTTGCTGAAGAAACCCATGGCGAGATCGCTAGGGTTTGCTGTTGCTGGCGAGGGAGCGAGAGGGGGAAAATGTGGATAGAAGAAGTGCATGAGGCTGCCCCCCCCCCCCCGCACGCTTGCATTAAAAAGTACGAGCACTATGAGGCTTCTACACGCTGCAATGCGGGCCCAAGTTAGGCGGCACTATGACCGTGGGTGGTGGTTGAGCAGCCGAGAGGTGGGACCGAGGCTGACACTGATACATCTCCAATGTATCGATAATTTATGAAGTATTCATCCCATATTTACCCATGTTTACAATATTTTTATATGGTTTTGATGCACTTTATATTATTTATTTGGAACTAACCTGGACTGACACTGTTTTCAGCAGAATTACCGTGGTGTTGTTTTTGTGCAGAAAATGAAAGTTCTTGGAATTGAACGAAACTTTTTGACAATTTTTTCTAGAAGGAAAGGGTCCCGGGAAGCTTCAAGGGAGTACCAGAAGACCCACAGGGCCCCGCAAGGCAGGTGGGTGCGCCCAGGGGGTGTGGTCGCGCCAACCTACCTTGTGGGCCCCCTGTGGCACCTCTTCGTGTGATTCCTACTCTAAAAATTCCTATCTATTCAGAAACCTCCAAAAGTTAACCTAGAACTTCCGCTCCATCGTCGCAAATCTCTGTATCAAAGAAATCTCATCTGAAGCCCTTTTCGGTATCCTGTCAGAGGGGGAAATCATCACCGAAGGCCATCTTCATCATCCTCGCAGTCTCCATGACGAGGAGGGAGTAGTTCACCCCCGGGGCTGAGGGTATGTACCAGTAGCTATGTGTTTTATCTCTGTCTCTCTCAAGTTCTTGAGATGGCACGATCTTGATGTATTGCGGGCTTTGTTAATAAAGTTGGATCGTATGTTGTTCTTCCCTCTCTATCTTGATGTGATCAATTGAGTCTTTCCCTTTGAGATCTCGTTATGTTGGATTGAATACTTTGGATTTGAGAACACTTGATATATGTCTTGCATGTGGATACCCGTGGTGACAATGGGGTGTTCTATTGATTCACTTGATATATGTTTTTGTAATCAACTTGCGGATTCCCGCGGTGACATTGGGGTAATCTATGGATATGGGTTGATACACGTTCTTGTCCTACTTTCTCCGATAGAAATCTTGGGGTGCCCTTTGAAGTTCTTTGTGTTGGATTGAATATGATGAATCTTAAATTGTTTGATGCATGTCAAATAATTAACCCATGGATACTTGAGGTGACATTGGAGTTGGAGTATCAGGTGACATTAGGGTTGATTGATGCGTATCATAGGTGTTATTATAGTACGAACTCTAGGGCTGTTTGTGACACTTATAGGGATGGCTCAATAGATTGATCGGAAAGGATAACTCTTAGGTGGCTTGCTACCTACAATAATTTCTTCTTATTTTCCCGGTTGATAAGAACTTTGGAGTGATTCTTTGCCGCATGTTGAGGGATGGTTATATAATTCAATTATGTTAGCACCGTTGAGAGATTGCACTAGTGAAAGTATGAACCCTAGGACTTATTTCCAGGCATTAATATAACGTTTTGGTCGTTGTTTACTACTTGCTACCTTGCTGTTTTTATTTATTCAGATTATAAAAACCAATTTCTACTATCCATAGTACACTTGTATCACCATCTCTTCGCCGAACTAGTGCACTTATACAATTTGCCATTGTATTGGGTGTGTTGAGGACACAAGAGATTTCTTGTATTTGATTGCTGAGTTGTTTGAGAGAGACCATCTTCATCCTACAGCTTCAATGGATTGCTAAACCTTAGTTCATCCACTTGAGGGAAAATTGCTACTTTCCTACAAAACTCTGCGCTTGGAAGCCCAACACGAGTCTACAAGAATAAAGTTGTGTAGTAGACATCAAGCTCTTTTCTGGCGCCGTTGCCGACGAAGTGAGTGCTTGAAGGTATATCTTTAGATCTTGCAATTGAATCTTTTAGCTTCTTGTTTTATCATTAGTTTGGTTCATAAAAGAAAACTACAAAAAATGGAATTTAGGTTGTCTCATATGCTTCATCTTTATAAAGTATTTTGTGAAAATGATGGTTTAGAAAATTGTGCTCAAGTGTTAGAAGAAGAATTCAATAAAATGTTTGGCATTAAATCTATGAATGATGAGCATGATTGGAATGTTGCTATTACGCATTCTTTGAATATCCATGATGCTAATGATATGCAAAGCCATAAGCTTGGGGATGCTATGTTTGATGAAGATGATATGTTTAGTTCCCCAAGTTTTGATGATCAAAATTATTATGATGATATGTATGCTATAAATAATAATGATACGCATGAAACTTTTCATCATGATTTTTATTTTCAATTTGGTTATGTCAATCAATTATCTCATGATAGTTATTTTGTTGAGTTTGGTCCCACTACTATGAATGAGAAGAAATTTGCTTATGTGGAGAGTAATAAAAATTCTATGCTTGTGGATCATGAAAATAATGCTTTATATATGTGATAGTTATATTGTGGAATTCCTTCATGATGCTACTGAAAACTAGTATGAAGGAGGAACATGTGCTTGTAGGTATTACAATAATATCAAGTTTCCTCTCTATGTGTTCAAAATGTTGAAGTTATGCTTGTTTTGCGTTTCTATGCAAGTTGATTCTTACTAAAATAAATTGTTTGCTTACAAAATCCCTATGCATAGGAAATGGGTTAGACTTAAATGTGCTTGTCATATGTTTCATGATGCTCCCTTTGTGTTTCAATTCTTTACTTTTATGTGAGCATCATTGAAATTATCATGCCTAGCTACAAGGGCTTTAAAGAAAAGCGCTTGTTGGGAGACATCCCAACACTTATAATTTCTGTTTTGTGTGTTCAAATGATTAATCTACTGTAGTAATCATGTTTTGCCTTTTATTTCAATAATGTGCCAAGTAAAGCCTTAGGGATAGTGTGGACACTTGTTGATTTGATTCTATGCAAAAACAGAAACTTTTGCGTCCAATATATGAATTATGTGATTTTACTGGAGCATCAAATATTTTGAAATTTGTACACAGTATTTCTCTACAAATTATCTATGTTTTCCTAATTTTTCAGAATGTTTAGAGTCAGCTAAGTATGGTTTTTATTCAGATCTAAACAGACTGTTCTATTCTTGACAAATTCTGTTTTGCATGCATAGTTTGCTTTTTTTAGTGTTCCCATAGCTTATATTGAGTGGTATAAATTATTTGAATGGTAGAATACAGTAGGTATTATGTGAGAACAATTATGAATCTTGTCTTGACAGTACCTAAGTGAATGATCTATATTTATTATACTAACCATCTCAGGAAGTTCCGTTGAGTTTTGTGTGATTGAAGTTTTCAAGTTTTGGGTAAGATACTGATATGAGGAGAATAAGCAGTGGCAATACCATAAGCTTGGGGATGCTCAAGGTACCCCCAAGGAAATATTCGAGGAATACTCAAGCGTCTAAGCTTGGGGATGCCCCGGAAGGTACATATTGAGTTACATAGTATTGTCATATAATTTTTTTATCATGTCCTAAAACTTCAAAACTTATTGAGTTACAGAAGTACACTTTTGGAATTAATTGCTACAAACTGTCCTGTTTAGACATATTGCTATCATAGTTTGGTTATCGGCTTATCCTAGAGTTATCATGGCTTATATTGGTAGATATAAATTGTGGAAATGATAGTATACACTAGATAATGTTTTAAAATTATTATGCAACTTGTCTTGGCAGTACATAAAGTGTTGATTTATTCTTACGTGCACTAACCTATCTCACAAGTTCTTGTTAAGTTTTGTGTGGACGAAGCTTTTAAGATTTTGGAAACCATGATATGAGAGGAATTAACGAGACACAAAATTTCAAGCTTGGGGATGCCCAAGGATTCCCAAGTCAATATTAAAAGAAGTCTCAAGCATCTAAGCTTTGGGATGCCATGTTAGGCATCCCACCTCTCTTCGTCAACAAATACCGGTTAGCCTATGTTGAGCCTAAGTTTTTATTCGTTCACATGATATGTGCTATTCTGGGAGTGTATTTTTGTTTTGTTTGATGTTTGAATAAAATACTCAGATCTGAAAACATTTATTGAGAGAGAGTCCTCACATAGCTACTTGATTGTTTGACTACTCATTGATCTTCACTAATATCTTTTGAGAGTAGTTTGATGTTTACTCTTGTGCTTCACTTATATCCCGAGAGTAAATTTTGAATGAATTGAATATCATAAATATTAAATTATCCATGTGTTTTATGCTTAGCAATAGTTTCACATTTGGTTTAGAAAGTAAAACCTATTGAAGTTTGATAATCATAGTATTGGCCATACAAGCAATTGATGAACGAATAGTATAAGGAAGAGAACTTTCACATACAAATATATTATCTTGGACATCTTTTATGATTGTGAATACCCATTAATTATTTTCAACCTTGATTAAATTAGTTGAAGCTGGACAATTAAGACAACGTAATGAGTTATGCTTGGGTATATTCGCATAGAAGTTGTATTGTTATGGATCCTCCAACATGTGGTGCTTGTTTAGAACCTTTTGCTAGCCAAAACTTCGTACTAAGTAGAGATACTGCTTGTGCATCCAAAATCCCCGGGCCAAGTTTATTTCATGAGAGTCCACCATACCTACCTATATATGGTATTTCACTGCCATTTCAAGTAAATTGGCATGTGCCATCTCTAATATCTTCAAACAAACATCTGTCTTGTGTGCCCGTACCACTCATGGAGCAACGGGGTGATCAGTATCTTCCACGCTAAGTGTGTTTAACTCACAATGAGTGTTTATTCACTTGTCATTGCACTAGAGAGGCTGGTAAAAAGGATGCCCAGTCCTGCATAATACAAAAATAAATAAACAAAAACTCCCCCCAGAAAGTTGATTGTTTGGAGGGCACCCGTGGATTCGGTCAGCCATGGAATGTGTTTGAATGGTGGAGGGGGGTAAAAATTTCAATTCCGTTTGGGAACCACAATTAATGTGTTTAGCATGGAAGATATTGAAATCCCTTGTCGTGACATTGACAGGAAAGGCGCACCACCCAAAATATATTCATCTCTGTTTTAAGCAATGAGCTCTGGCACCTCTGCAAATCACTACTTCCCTCTGTGAAATGACATTCTATTTACTTTTATGTTATTTACTTTCATGTTATTTACTTTTCATGTTGAGTCAACTTCTTATTCCAACCTCAATCTCTAGTTAGCAAGCATCATGTGGTGGGGAAAGATCCAAACACATATATCCAGTCAAATATATTTGGTCATGAGTTATTATTGTTGACAATTATCTTTATGATAAGTGTGTTGGGAGGCGAAACATTAAAGCCCCTATCTTTCTCGGTGTTTGATGAAGGTTGTTTGTTCTAAAAATATGCTTTGAGTACCAGCAATCATAGAAGACAACATGATAATTGAGTATGTGGAGCTCTTACTTAGACTTTGTAGGACTATAATTGTTTGATGACTAAGAACATAGGTTGTTAAGTTTCAAGAGAATGCCTTGTTTGAACCATAGCATGTGAATTGATTGCTACTTTATCATAATGAGTTTATGAGAAAGAGTTTTCGTTTATTATGCTAGAAAAAGTGATTGAAATTATCATTGATTAAACTTATGCACTATGCTAGCATTCACACTTCATAAAATATTTCTTTTATCATTTACATACTCGAGGACGAGTAGGAATTAAGCTTGGGGATGCTTATACGTCTCCAACGTATCGATAATTTATGAAGAATTCACGACATATTTACCCATGTTTACAATATTTTATATGGTTTTGATGCACTCATATGATTTAATTGGAACTAACCCGGACTGACGTTGTTTTCAGCAGAATTATTGTGATGTTGTTTTTGTGCAGAAAATGAAAGTTCTCGTAATTGAATGAAATGTTTTGACAATTTTTTCTAGAAGGAAAGAGACCCCGAAAAGCTTCGAGCGAGTACCAGAAGACCCATAGGGGCCCCACAAGGTAGGTGGGCGTGCCCAGGGGGTGGCCACGCCGACCTACCTTGTGGGACCCCTGAGCCAACTCTTCTCGTGATTCCAACGCTAAAAATTCCTATATATTCAAAAAACTACGAAAGTTAACCTAGAACTTCCGCTCCGCCGCTGCAACTCTTTGTATCGAAGAAATCTCATCCGAAGCCTTTTCGGTGTCCTACCGGAGGGGGAAATCATCACCGAAGGCAATATTTATCATCCCGACGGTCTCCACGACAAGGAGGGAGTAGTACACCCCCGAGGTTGAGGGTATGCACGAGTATCTATGTGTTTGATCTCTCTCTCTCTTGTGTTCTTGAGCTGGCACGATCTTGATGTATCACGGGCTTTATTAATATAGTTGGATCATATGGTGGTCTTCCCTCTCTATCTTGATGTGATGAATTGAGTCTTTCCCTTTGAGATCTCGTTATGTTGGATTGAATATTTTGGATTTGAGAACCCTTGATATATGTCTTGCATGTGGATACCCGTGGTGACAATGGGGTGTTCTATTGATTCACCTGATATATGTTTTGGTAATCAACTTGCAGATTCCACATTGGGGTAATCTATGCATATGGGTTGATACATGTTATTGTCCTACTTTCTCCGATAGAAATCCTGGCGTACTCTTTGAAGTTCTTTGTGTTGGATTGAATATGATGAATCTTAAATTGTTTGATGCATGTCGAATAATTAACCCACGGATACTTTAGGTGACATTGGAGTATCAAGGTGGCATTAGGGTTGATTGATGCGTATCATAGGTGTTATTCTAGTACGAACTCTAGGGCTGTTTGTGACACTTATAGGGATGGCTCAATAGATTGATTGGAAAGGATAACTTTGAGGTGGTTTGCTACCTACAACAATTTCTTCTTATGTTCTCCGGTTGATAAGAACTTTGGAGTGATTATTTATCGCACTTTAGGGGATGGTTATATGATTCAATTATGTTAGCACCGTTGAGAGATTGCACTAGTGAAAGTATGAACCCTAGGCCTTATTTCCAAGCATTTATATAACGTTTTTCTTTCTGTTTGCTACTTGCTACCTTGGTGTTTTTATTTATTCAGATTATAAAAAACCTATTTCTACTATCCATACTACACTTGTATCACCATCTCTTCGCCGAACTAGTGCACCTAAACAATTTTCCATTGTATTGGGTGTGTTGGGGACACAAGAGATTTCTTGTATTTGATTGCTGGGTTGTTTGAGAGAGACCATCTTCATCCTACACCTCCCACGGATTGCTAAACCTTAGGTCATCCACTTGAGGGAAAATTGCTATTCTCCTACAAAAGTCTACGCTTGGAGGCCCAACATGAGTCTACAAGAATAAATTTGTGTAGTAGACATCAGACACCGAGCGAACGCATGGCGTGTTTGTCTCGTGTCCGTGTGGACGCAAATCGGGCACAAATTTGGGCTGAAAATACATCCAGATAGACAGCGAGCGGACGGCCTTTAGGTTTGGGTCGGTGCGTTGGGCCGGTGTTTTTGTCCGTTTTGACGCAAATGGACATGCGTGAACAATTTGGGTCGACTCTTTGGAGTTGCTCTTAGCACTAGTCCGGCTTCAATGCAATTGTTGCAGCTACAGGCATCCGAAAAATAAATCAGGTCAGTTAATTGTCTGTCGAAACAGAGTCGTCGCCGGAGCTCGCGTCAGCGCCCACCCTCCGCTGGGATGCTCGGCGGACAGCTACACACCATTGTCCCATGGTTCGGGCTACAACAACACACTGGAGGCCACACCAGCATCCTTCATATGTCGGGGTATCCGATGATCGACAGACACATGCACATCATGTTGTCCCTATGGTCTAGTCGACACCAATACGGCGGGCCGCACCAGCGTCCGTTCACACAACGATGCCAAGTGAACTTGTGTGTCGTCTGCTATCCCTGTTGCCCGGATTACTTCAACACATCGGAGAAAAAAAAGGAAAATGGAAAAAGGGATGGAGGCCTCCGCGACTTGGCTGGTCCAAGGCTCCGATCCTGTCGACTCCACGCCAGGGGACTTCATGTGTGTGATCAAGCTGATTCGTCCACCATGAACAAATCGTCAGGTTATATTCCACCGAGATCTTTGCTCCATGCAAATTTCATTGAAGAATTTTACTTCCGACTTGTAGAATACTGTATATGCAGGTCAATCAGCTCATGGTTGTCATAAAAAATGCTCACCGCCACCGGAGGCCATGCTAGCTTTCGCCCGCCCGAAGTTGCACATCACCCACGCGTGTAGCTAGTCTATTGTCCCTACGGTCTGATCTTCGATAACACACCAGAGACCGCACCAGTGTTCGTCTACACCGGGCTACTAGTGGACATGCGTGTGTAGACCGTCGCCCATCGGTCCGGTCTATGTCAACACACAAGAGCTTGCACGAGCGTCAGACAGCATCGCGCGGGTCTCACTGCACGCGTCAACACGCCACATCGGCCAAGTTGAACCTCGCTGCAACAGGTTTGAGGGCTCTGCCACATTTCTTGCCAATCTAGGTGCCATCTATTTATTTATTTATTTATTTTCATTCTTCTCATTTATAATAATGAGTATTTTTCTACTAGTACAACTCTATGTATGTAGAACAATCAGCGACCATCGAGATGGTCACCACATCCCCGAGCCAGCCTCGATGCACCATCTTTGTGGACTCAAGCCTACTAACCTTATCGGGTCCAACCCAAGGGCTCCGTTTCCCACATCCGACTCGACAAAATTCGTCGCACCATCACCACATGGACTCCCATGACCGAGTCTCACTTTGCTGCACCCGGTCAGGGAGCTCCGGCCTCGCCGCGTGTGGTTTTAGGGTCTTGCCTCACCATTTATAACCAGGTGCTATCTATCTACTTATTCCACCATATGCATTATTCTGGAAAAAAATTGTCCACGACTGCCAATATTATCTTATGCCGATAAATAAATGATGTCCATATTGCATCGTTGGTTCGCTGGTCCGGCCTCATCGTGCGACCTCATCGTGTGAGCCTTGCCGCTCCGGCCTCATCACCAGATAGACTGGAGCAACACTGTGCGAGCTTCATTGCATGAATCTCAATCTATAAACCTCGCCGGAACTGGCTTAAGGGCTTCTCCTAACCTCTTACGGACACAGGCACCATTTATTTACTTATTTTTCTTATACACACCAATTCTACGAGAAATGTTTTCTGCCAATATACTATATGCATGCAGATTACAATCAGGATGCACGCCACATCACTGAGTTGGCTGGTACCTGCAGACCAAACAAGGTAGTGTATCACTTTCGCATAAGTATCCCAATGAGTAATAGTCCCAACAAAGAGCGGAGGAGAGTATTTATGGAGGCGCTTCTGTCACACACAAGGTTTCACAGTTCTTGTGTGAAGTAACTGCTAGAGCTTCTTCAAATACAATTACTGTCTTGGGTAAACGATAAACCAAATATGCTAATGTAAGGAGAGTTTAAAAGTGTCTACTAATGAAAGTAAATAACAAGAACTAAAATGTAAATGGTGTTTCCTGCATTGAAGAGATTAGGTGCAGAGAGATTTCAGTTCATGGTAAGAACATATGAATTGTGCCAGTGCGACGGTAATACCAGTTACCTTGTATTGTACTCATAGTATTTGATATAAGAGTTATGTAGGCGGTTCTCCCTAGATTCATGAAAATCCTCCACTTGGTATTACATTTCATATGGTCATGCTTCTCCGTTGCCACAGAGTGGTCGTTTCCACAGTTATGGTCATAAGACTAGAACCAAGCATTAAGTTTAATGGATCGCCGTTATCTCATATTGTCTTCGGTTCTCATAGATATCTCCACTTGTCATGTCGGAGGTCATAGAGTTCCTAAACAATATGTGTTACCTGCGTAGGTCTTGAGATCATGTTGCCTGGGCCCTTAAATTGGACAACACACATAGGGTTCACCACAGGATAACAACATATTACATAGATCATACTACTACAAATTCAAATGATGACATATAGAATAGGCACAGATCAATCTTACCACTTACCTACATCTCCCACACCTAGGGGAATTACTCACACATCATAAGAGGGGAATCAATCACAACAGAGATAGAAACCATGAAAACCATATCGATAATATTGAGGGGATCCACAATGATAGGAAATGGTGCTCAAATAGTCTTGATTTCAAATGAGATGGAGTAGAGTTTACAAATTGCAATATCTCTTACAATAGTGGAGGAGGTGATGATGACGATGGAGATGAAAAAACCAAAACTAAGATGATCTCCGTTAGTTCTTCAGATACTCTCCTCTCCTGTTCTGGATGGTGTGGCTGCGGCTTGGGTTCTTTTCTCCTCATGGCCCCTTCACGAAAGTTGCTTGTATAGACAAGCAGGGGCTGCTGGTAGTCCATACGACCGCTCATATGAGCGCTTGCGAACGCATGGAACATCGTCTTTCACTCTGGTGCGCCTGTTGACATTGCTCTCTTCAGGAAAGTTGCTCCATTTGGCTTCATATGCAGCAATCTCCCTTGGTTTCCTTCCAAAAATAATATTTCCTGCCAATCATAGTACAAAGTAGATTTTCTTCTCTGTTGTTGGATTAGCATCAGAAATAATCGAAGAATAACAAGAATCCAATGAAACCAAGTAGAAATCACTACGAAAAACATCACAAATTCTCGAGCCATCAACTCCCCGAAGCTTAAGATTTGCTCGTCCTCAAGCAAACAAGAAATCAAGAAAGTGAAAAGGAGCTTGGTTGAATGGTAAGAATGTTACCTGCTCGAGCAAATACATCATATCCACCCTCTCTTATCCTGCAAGATCATTCAAGAAAGTATTTGCAATTGAATAGTTGCACCTAAACTCGTTGCCTAACCACGTATAATCTCATACCATTAGTTATAATTTCTCAAAACAAATTTTCTTTGCTAACCAAATGTTTAGGCAAATGAAGGTGTTCATTCATTAGATGGATATTCAACTTAGGCTCAATCATTAAAATGCATTTACAAGGCTTGGAGATCAAAGATAGCAAAGTACTCAAGTTTTTCATTAACACCCACTAATGCCTCCTAGTCATGGCTCTCAAACACTTCTCTTAGTCATTGCTCTTTCGGATTTCAACTTTAGGTGACGGGGTTATGCTAAAATTCACTATATGCAATTGGGTTCCAATGTGGCTTAATTTCATGCACTGTGGATCAAGAATGGTTGTCTCTTTCGAGCTCAGCGATCATTTCTTTTATTTACCACTTACACACTCCCTTCGAGAATGTCGATCGTTTACCACACAATCCCCAAGTTTGTGACAGTGTCGTAATTATGCGAATTATCTCAACATATAGCAACGGGACGTGAAACCAGCCTAGGGCTGGAGCTCCACAATTTAAGTATTGCGGATAAATTTTGGCATAACCTCAACCACTTCAAATATTCATCCCTCTAAACAACTCCATTAATATGTGTCATCAAGTCAATCAAAATCAGCATATGGAGTTGAATTACTTAAGTACTCGTTCTCTTCAAGAATTCTTAACCTCTAAATTTTTTTCAGATTTTCATTAAAACAAAAGCATGCTATCCCACAAGTTTTCACTAGCAAAATCTGAAATTGGGAGTTATGACTAGATGATATCCAACTAACGTGGGGAACTAATTCAAGTGCAGCCAGTCAATTGAAAATTCTTTCTCAAATAAAATTGCGAGACAAGGGATTATGCATATGTTATACCTTCTCGTGCTGGCTCACTCTTCCCCTCCATCAAGTCTCAATTCATTCTCTTCATTTCCACTTGCTAGCAGAGAACAAAAATATAGACTCGAAGAAAACAAACGAAAAGAACTCCAGCAAGGCAAGACCAAAGTGTGCTCCTCATTTATGCAAACGGAAAATAAACATGCTAAAGACAAAAGGAAACAAAATGAAAATAAATATGCATGCATGGATAACTAGGGGATGAGCTCCCCCAAGCTTAGGATCTTGGCCTACTCTCTAGTCCATGTTCTCGTCATCGTCGCCCCCCTGGCCAAAGTGTGGCAACTGGTGAGACAGGGCCACTAGAGAATGGACCTCCTATACAAGGATGTGGCTGCCAGAAAGAAAATAGGGACTGCATTTTCCCACTCAGCATGTTAATGTTGTTGTTGGCCTTACAGAGGTCCGTACGGATTCCTGCTACCTGCTGCTGCAACTGCTGAAACTCAAACCTAGGCACATAATCTTGAGGATGTCCATATTGGACATGTGGGGCAACTTGTGGTGGAAAGTTGGGTGCATACTGGGGCCATCACCCCATGTATCCCAACCGTGGGCAAGACTGGCTGCTGCAGCCTCCCACTCTGGAGTGGGTTCGGGTTGAGCATTGTTCCCGAAACCAGTTGTGTGCCGGTACTCGTTGATATCCTCAACAAAGAGTACCCACATATCACGCACAGAAACAGTAAATGCTTGTGGCAAGGGCAAGCGCACATCAACATTGTGAGTGTTAGGTAGGGGGATTTGTAACAATGCTCCCCCAACACCAGCCCGATGAAATGAGTGTTAGTCATAATCCTACAGTTGGGTGCTATAGGGCCTAGGACGTGCGGCATCACATCAATATTGAGGCCAAAGTGCTCGGCAAGCCGAGTCACTATGCCTCCCACAACAATAGTCCCCATCGACTGCTTGTGCTGTCTGCCGAGGTGATGCATACGAAAAGCTCCCAAGTTAGGCTTGGGGGTGTAGTCGGGGTGGAGTGCTGCGTGGAGCACACACATGTCATAGCTTGACATCCCCCGGGGTTCTCACTATCGAAGATAGTGTTGGCAAGGAAAATCATGAAGTAGCGAATGACGGGGTTTTGGATGCTTGATACCTTCTTACCAAAAAGGTCATGTTTGTCCTTGACGGAGATGAGTTCCCACGAACCCAACGCGTCAGCAACCAGTGTGCCCCTAGTGTCGAGAACCCCTTGGTTCTCGAGACCGAAGGCGTTGCAGAACTGCTCCAGCGTCATGGTGCGCTGAAACCCTCCGAGCATGAATGAGTAGCTCGGTGGCACCCCCGAGTCATCGAGAGTGTGCGTGAAGGTGGAGATGAGCTTCACGGTGATGCTATGGTACGCCAGGTAATGGAAGTTACTAAACACTCCCATCCCAACATTGTTCGCAAGCCATGCAAAGTCGTTGTGAAGCCCTTGGGACTCCAAGAATGCGTCACACTTCCACTTCATGGGGGTAATTCCCCGGTTGTTCACACGTTGGAAGTCCTTGTTCACAGCAGCACAGAGATCATCCCCACTCGTTTCGGGCACGCTTAGAGCACGAGCCCATGACGTTATTCCCCGCGGCAATTGCCGATCTGATCATTTTGCACACACAACAAAAATAACAACAGAAAAATGTAAGTTTTACATGGGGATCGAGTTCTAATACTACCTAAGATCGATTCTGACCTATTACTTTGAATCCTAACGTGCAAATCGACCAGAAATCGAAAATATTATGCATCTCATCTAGGATATGAAAATGAATGAAATCACCACCAAAACTTGCAAATAAACCATGGATCGGAGGAGAAACTCACCGAGGATGAAGATGCACGGATCAAACGAACAAAATCCACGAAGAAACGAATGTTTTGGAGGATTTTTGTCAGGGTTTGAGAGAAAGAGGTGAGATCTTTGGGCGTTGGGAGGAGGAAGAAGAAAACCTCCCATCGCCGGCGGCTCAGATTTATGAAAATCCAGGCAAAACGGGCGCTCATACGGGCGGTAGTGCCCATATGGAACGCCGTCTCACGTCTATTTCGGCCGATCTAGGGTTTACAGACCTGAAACGAGCGCTCAAATGGGCGCATGCGCCCATTTGGAATGCCGTCGTCAAACTTTCTTAGTTGAAGTTTTGCGGGGCAGAATGTCAAACGGGCGCTTGAACGGGCGTTGGTGCTCGTTCGAAAGACTGTCATTCTCTTTGTTCCCACGAACGCTCATGGTCAAAGAGTCAAACGACCGCCCGTGCGGACGTTCACCCCCGTTCGGAATGCCGTCTTCAATTTGGTACAGTTTGACTGATTTCGGCGAGTGTCTAATATGGCCGCTCAAACGAGCGCGGGCAGTCGTATGATAAGTCGTCGATCTCTCTGTCTCTTTTTGCCGTTTGCACAGAAGTTTCATGCGACCGCACGTACGAGCGGCACTGCTCGTTTGAAACGTTGTCGATCTCTTCTGTGTACTCTTCCCCTTTGTTTCTTTCTCCGCTTCCTCGTTTCTATATTTCTCCTACAACAAAAAGGATCAAAAACAACTTTTCCCGAGGATTTTTCATCAATTCATACATAAGAGCGAAACAATAAATAAAACAAAGACAAAAATTTAATGAAATAAAAAGATAATGGGTTGCCTCCCATCAAGCTTTGGTTTTTAGGTTGCTTAGCTCAATCTTTTACCTTAGTATTATATCAAGTCTCAGGTGGTCGTGGATTTTCTCTGCTCACCATGCATAATTGCTTGGGTGGTGGCACATATTTCACTTTTGCTCCTGGCTTCTTTGGGAAGTACTTAACTATTTATTCATCACAAATTCTGAAAGTTACCTTCCCCTCTGAACAATCTAATGATGCACCTGAAGTATTCAAAAATGGTCTACCAAGGATAATTGATAATTTTTCATCCTCGGGCATGTCAAGGATAGTAAAATCAGTAGGTATAACATGCATGTCCAATCTCAATGGAACGTTTTCAGCCACTCCCACCAGCTTCTTTGTGGACTTGTCTGCCATCTACAAAGTTATGCCTGTAGGTATACATTGTGATAAATTCAACTTGTGATATAGTGTTAGAGGCATCACACTTACCCTTGCTCCTACATCATAAAGAGCGTTGTTTATACCAAGATTACCAATGGAACAAGATATCGTGGGTATATTTGGGTCTCCCAGTTTCTCTGGTATCTTGTTATCAAATGGATACTCTGTTATTGTGGCTGCGTGTTCCTTCAAAGTCATTCTCCTTTTGTTGTTGACAACATCATACATGAACTTAGCAAAAGTAGGAATCGTTAACATGTCAGTCACATGCATTGACATTTTAAGATCAGCTATGGCTTGAAGAAAAGAAGAATATAATGCATCATTTGAAGGTGGTCTTACAACCTTAGGATAAGGAAGAGTTTTCTTCGGTTTAACTTTATCTTTATCCTTCTCCTTACCTTTCTATTTATTCTTCATGACTTGACCACTAACCATCTTGGTTGGATCAGGTGGTTGTTTATTTCTTTCCACCCTTGATTCTTCCTATTCTTCTGCTTAGGAGTTTCTTCTTCATCATTGACATCAATTGTTTCTGCATCAGGGTCAACTTCTTTGTCAGCTTCTGCTTCATCTCCGTGAGCATCTTGGTGGACTTGTTCTTATGTTCTTCTTCACCAAAAAGTAATTCTCTATTCTCTTGGGTTTGGCTTTGGCTCTCTATTCTTGTTTGTTCTTGCTCTCTTTCATACCATTCCGGGCCCCTGGGATCATGTGTTCTTTTACCACTACGAGTAGATATTTCATTAGTAGGAACGGTATTATCTAATTGAGCAAGAATAAAAGCTCAAGTCTTAGAGATCTGAGTTCATTGAGTCTCTATCATACAAGAGTGGTTATAAAGATTCTTTACCGCTTGGCTCAGCCCATCTACCTCTCGTGAAAGATATACTATTACCTTTTCATTATGATAGATACATTTTCAAAAGTCTATGTTGAAATTATCTTGATGGAATTTAAACATGTTCATTGTCTCTTGTAACTCATCTTCCTAACGATAAATGCTAAAGATATCCACCTTTTCATTTATAACTTGTTCAACGGGCTTACCTTTCTCTTGAGTTACCTTCCCGAATTCTTCCATGTCATTCAATATGGTATACTTTTCCAGTTGGTTTGATAGGTTCCTCAATATTCCATTGTTCGTGTGCGGATACAATCTTCTCAGTATGTTCTTTCCCTTCTTCTAGAGTCAATGACATCAATTGTCCTCTTGCACTTAGATCAAGAATGGATTTTGATTCATCATTAATTCCATGATAAAACATATGTAGTATAACATATTTAGCATAACCATGGTTAGGACACAAGGAAAATAATTAGAGTATCTCTCCCAAGCTTTATAGAGAGTTTCCCCGTCTTCTTGAACAAACAAGGTGAGGTTTCTTCTTAATTTAGAAATCTTCGAGCTTGGAAGGAATTTAGCCATAACTTTTCAGCACACATAATCCAGCTGGTTATACTGTCTTGAGGCAATCGACTATACCACTTCTCAGCATCATCCTTTAGAGAAAACATGAAGAGTCTCAATAGCACAAATTCTCCTAAAACATCCTTTAACTTAAATGTCCCACATAAAGTGTCAAACATCATTAAATGTGTTTGCGGATCTTCCTCTCTAATTCCTGCAAAGGCATGTTTTCTTACTTCTACAATAAGATCACAGTCAATCGAATACTCTTGAGCAACTTAGTAGGATAAACTATAGGAGATATAGAGACAAGTACTGGAGCACAGTGATCCCTAATAGTCTTCTTAGGCTTCTGAGTAATCATCATTTCTATGAACAAAGTGTTTTAGCTCAACTGTCTCGCTATATTTGTACTTTTATATTAATGAAACGTGCTGCTCCTGAGGAAATCGAGTAATGTAATTTGGTAAATACGTTCTCCCTAAATGAGTAGATCCCCTATGAGTTACAGGAAGCATCTACAATAACAATACTTGCTAAAACAGTTACGAAAGAAATACTATGCACTTAGCTCCCCAACAATGGTGCGAGAAAAGGCCTTGGCACCTGCAGACCAAACAGGGTAGTGTAGCACTTTCGCAGAAGTATCACAATGAGTAATAGTCGCAACAAAGAGCGGAGGAGAGTATTTATGGAGGCGCTTCTGTCACACACAAGGTGTCACAGTTCTTGTGTGAAGTTACTGCTGGAGCTTCTGCAAATACTATTACTGTCCTGGGTAAACAATAAACCAACTATGCTAATATAAAGAGAGTTTAAAAGTGTCTACTAAATAACTAATGAAAGTAAATAACAAGAACTAAAATGTAAATGATGTTTCCCGCAGTTAAGAGATTAGATGGGGAAATATTTCAGTTCATGGTAAGAATATATGAATTGTGCCAGTGCAATGGTAATACCGGTTACCTTGTATTGTACTCATAGTATTTGGTATAAGAGTTCTGTAGGCGGTTCTCCCTAGATTCATGTCCTCCATTGGGGATTACATTTGATTCTATGGTCCTGCTTCTCCATTTCCACTGAGTGGTCATTCCCACAATTATGGTCATAAGACCGGAACCAAGCATTAAGTTCAATCGATCACCGTCTCATATTGTCTTCGGTTCTTATAGATATCTTCACCTGTCACGTCACAGGTCACAAAGTTCCTAAACAATATGTGTTACCTGTGTAGGTCTTGAAATCATGTTGCATGTGCCCTTAAATTGGACAACACGCATAGGGTTCACCACAGTATAACAACATACTAGATAGATCATACTACTACGAATTCAAATGACGACATATAGAATAGGCACAAATCAATCTTACCACTTACCTACATCTCCCACACCTAGGGGAATTACTCACACATCATAAGAGGGGAATCAATCACAACAGAGATAGAAACCATGAAAACCATATCGATAATATTGAGGGGATCCACAATGAGATGAAATGATGCTCAAATAGTCTTGATCTCAAATGAGATGGAGTATAGTTTATAAATTGCAATCCCTCTTACAATAGTGAAGGAGGTGATTATGATGATGATGGAGATGAAAGAACAAAAACTAAGATGATCTTCGTTAGTTCTTCAGATCCTCTCCTCTCCTGTTCTGGATGGTGTGGCGGCGGCTAGGGTTCTCTTCTCCTCGTGGTTCCTTCACCAAAGTTGCTTGTATAGACGAGGAGGGGCTGTTGGCAGTCCATACGACCACTCATGCGAGTGCTTGCGGTCGCATGGAATGCCATCTTTCACTCTGTTGCGCCTGTTGACATTGCTCTCTTTAGGAAAGTTGCTCCATTTGACTTGATTTGCAGCAATCTCCCTTGATTTCCTTCCAAAAATAATATTTCCTGCCAATCATAGTTCAAAGTAGATTTTTTCTTCTTTTTGTTAGATTATCATAAGAAATATCCAAAGAATAATAAAAAATACTATGAAACAAAGTAGAAATCACTATGGTAAACATTGCAAATTCTCGAGCCATCATTGGCCTCGCTGCTCCATGGACACAGAGCTCGCCACCCTCACGCCAGTTGTTTACGTCCAAACCAACCTCACCGCGGCCGAATTGAGAGCTCCAATTTCGTCATAACCAGTTCCACATGGTGCCCATCCTGGGGGCTCCAGCTTGCCGCCTATAGCTAAGAGTGTAGTATACATAATTATTTTGCTCTCAAATATTCATTCATTTGAGTATTTCACGTGTCCGCGCATACGAAGAGGAGGTTGCTGAGGAAAGCCGAAAGGACAACATCTGCGCCAAGGAAGAAGCACACGTCCTAGCTCTCGAGCACATGACAATCTACTAGTAGAAATTACGCCTGCACCAAGGCCGACGTGTACGAGCACATGAGTTCAATGTCGGTGACCTCGTCCGATGCCTCAAACAAAAGCAGAGGAAGAACAAGCTTTCCTCGTCATGGGAGGGCCCCTACGTCATCTACGATGTAACAGCCCGAGACCGACGCTCCAGAAGATTCCCGTTTTATGCCGTGTCATCGTGTGATTCTTTTGTTTGTCGCATTCATCATCGCATCATCTGCATAGCATCGTTACTCGTTTTTAAAAACTTGCACCCGTTCGTAGTCGCCGGTTCTCTCCGTTCTGTCGTCGACGATCGTTTCGAGGCCAACCACACACACGAGCACCCGCGGCATCGTTTAAAAAAACGTTTTTAAAAGCGCACGAAAAATATTCTCGAATTGGGTCAAAAGTTGGCGTGCGGTCTTAATATAGCGTAGCTAGACTGCCTATCAAATTTCATCGCAGTCAGAGTCAGTTTGATAACCGAACCGTTAAACCTATAGCGGCACTATAGCCGGTCAAATCGTAGACGTGTTTCGATTTTCAGTCCTGATGCCGGGCTGTCCGTTTTCCCTCTCATCTCCACCTAGCCTCTCTGCACAGTGCACCGACCTTGCTCGCAACCTAGTCCGAAAACTCCCCCCGGACCCGAACCCGGCGGTCGTGACCGTTGGGTCCGGATCAACCCCGAGATACCCGAAAAACATCTGCGGTTTCTTATTTGGACTCCCTAACCTATTTATCCTCAACCGTCCGATCTAATCGAAGGGTCCAAATAACCCCTAATCCCTAGTCCTATTCCCTATATATAGATCAACTTCTAGTCTAACCCTAAAAACTAGGAACCCTGTCCCATCACCCCCGCCGCTGCCGCCACTCCAATCATGGCCTCCATTTCCGTGCTCGACCAACCAGAACCTCAGCCAATCCCCTCGGTTCCCCTCGCACAGTCAGCCCCTGCCCTCGATCCCGAATGGATCAAGGTGCTGCCCCGAGTAAATTGCATAAAACCACCACTTTGAGGATTAGGTTTGCGAGAAACACTAGGATACAGTTTCTCTGCAGAAAACACCACCTCTTGCATAATTGTTTTGCAAAAACCACTGAGCGGCGGAACGGGCCATGTTAAGTGAGTTTATGACAGGTGGGGCCCGTTTTTCGCCTACGTGGCACTGTCAGCCGTCCCGACAGGCGTTAGACGGCGTGAGACGGCGCCGTTCGGTCCATCCCGATCAAAAGACCGAATCGTTACTCTGCTCGCTCGGCCGTTACTCCACTCTGCTCGCTCGCTCTGTTGCTCTCTCTCGCTCTGTTCTTGCTCGCCGCATCCGCCGCCGCCGCACCGCGCCGTCGCCGCAGCGCCATGGTGTCCTGGAGTGATGGGTCGGATAGCAGCGACCACACCGTCGAGTACATGAGTTCTGCTTCCGACGACGGCACCATCAAGGTCAGTTCTTAGAGTTAGGGTTAGGGTTAGGGTTTGATATTTGGGGGTTTCTCGAATGAGTTTGTTCTGAAGTTGTGGATCAAATGTCTGGCCACTCCAGGTTCCTGCGACCACTGAAGACTCCGATTTCGAGGGCCTTGAGACGGACTTGCTTATTTTGTGCCATGGACACGGGAAGGCAGCACAGAGGGGTGTTGCTTTCGAAGGGATTCACACTGGCAGGAGGTTTCTTTGTTGTGCAGAGAAGGTATGGTTCGAACTAAACTAATTGGAAGTTCTGGATTTACCGAACCAGATCTGTCATTTGTTTACTCTTGAATCTGTACCGTGGGAGCAATTATTGTAGTATATTGTGAAGTTAGGACAGTGGATGCAGTCATTGTTTACTCCGCCAGCATTGTTTAGTCTGGATCTGGCAACATTGTTTAGTTAGTTAATTTTGTTAACACTCCTCTGGCATGTTATTCATAATTTAAGACAGAAGATGCATGGGTTAGCACACCATCATTGTTTACTTAGTACTTGTTTACTTTAGAGCACATCATTGTTTACTTTAGGACAGGTTTAAATATTCTATCTTGAGCTTGCCAGCTCTGAATTTGAGGACACTATAAATAATCTAGCTTGTAAGCACTTCACTGTACTGTACTTGTTCATGTTAATACTGTATTATTTCAGGAAGGTAAAAACTGTGGATTAGTTGAATGGATTGATCCAGCTTGGCCCATTACCCTTGAGAATGCATTGTCCAAGTTATGGCATATGTATGAAGAGAGTAAAAGAAACAGGACTGAGGACAATCTGATGAATTCATTTGCTGTTCATAAGCTGACAGAAGAGAAGAAGAAGCTGCAGGCCAGCTATGAGAAGCTGGTTGAAGATGTGAATGGACTTTTGGATGCTCAGGAGAAGAGGGCAGAGATAGAAAGGAAAGATGCTGAAAGCAGCAAGCTTCAGGAGAAGTATGACATGGTTAAGAACCTAGCAGCTGCTCAAGGCAGTGTCATTAGGAACATGAAGCTGAAGCTAGATGAAGAGAGGAAGAACTTGCAGAGCCAGATTGATGAGCTCCAAAAGACATTGGAACAGAGGAATGTGAGGCTGGAGTCGATCAAGGCCATCATAAATGGATGAGCAGGTGGCTGTGGAAGCAGTAGAAGAGTGGGCACTATCATTTGGCATTTGCTGACCTTTTGCAGGGTGTGGTTTGGCTGTGCTGTAATGATAGTAGTTTAAATTATGTGAACTATGAGTACTCCTGAACTATGGATATGTAATGTACTAATGTAGTACTATGATTATGTATGGATTTGAAGTTATGCTGAATGTGATGGTATTTAGAGTTGGTGAATGTGATCTTAAGTAAGCTGTTTACAATTGATGATTGTGATCTTAAGTATGTTTCTGTGCAACTGATGATTTTTAGCTTAAGTGAGCTCTTTACAATTGATGAATTTGATCTTAAATATGTTTCTTTGCAACTGATGATTGTGAGCTTAAGTATGTTCTAGGGTTTTTATCGACGCCGAGGCATCAATTAGGGTCAAGTAGTGGTTTTAGGGTTTTTGTCGACGCTGAGGCATCATTTAGGGTCAAGTAGTGGTTTTATGGTTTTTGTCGACGCCGAGGCATCAATCAGGGTCAAGTACTGGTTTTCGGTTTTTTGTCGACGCCGAGGCACAAGAGTAGCACAACATTACTTGATCATCACAATATGTAGCACTATCTAACTTGATCATCACAAGAGCAGCACAACATTACTTGATCATCACAATATGTAGCACTATCTAACTTGATCATCACAAGAGCAGCACAACATTACTTGATCATCACACAACTACATTAATTGATCAACACTTGATCATCACAGTAGTACTAGAACTTAAGAGGATCATAACTGGAGTAGCACTACATTAATTGATCAACACTTGATCATCACAGGAGTACTAGAACTTAACAGGATCACAGTACCACCACAACATAGTTTGACACAGCACAACCAAAATGCCATAGTTTGACACAACATCAACACAACATAGTTACCATCACTTGCTCTTGGAGGCAAGAAGGCTAACCTTGGTCCCTTTGCAGCAGCAGATGAAGATCTAGTAGCTGGTGCCTTACCCTTGGGAGCAGCTGATGAAGATTTAGTAGTTGTTGCCTTACCCTTGGGAGCAGCTGATGAAGATTTAGTAGCTGTTGCCTTACCCTTGGGAGCAGCTGATGAACTAGCAGCAGCAGATCTAGTTGGCCTCCTTGCTGGTGTAGTAGTAGTGGCAGCAGATGTTGCCCTTGCAGCAGTTGATGGCCTCCTTGCTGGTGTAGTAGTAGTGGCAGCAGATTTTGCCCTTGCAGCAGTTGATGGCCTCATCTATGCACTGTGCTATAACCCTGTCACTGCAATTTCTATGGTACTCAAAGTTCCTGTTCTGTGAAATGTGCATGGTTTGAAGTGCAGTTCTGAACTGGTACACATCAATGAAGCAAAGATGCTTCACAAATTGCTCATCTGGGTGAGCTCTGTCCTCATCATACCATATACTCTTCTTCATCTTCTTAGCTCTGGTTTTCCTGCCATTGGGCAAAAGATATGCCAATGCTTCTGCACCATCATCATCTTCCACACCCAAGTCCATTGGGTTCCTGTCCTCATCAGATGATGGTATCCAGTCCTCCTCAAACAAGTCATCTACACTTCCATGTGATCTGCTGGTTGGGCCTTTTCTGTGTCTCTTGGCCCTTTTCTTCTTGTCTACAACTTGGCCTAGATCCTCCTCTTCCTCCAATTCCTCCTCCTCTTGCTCCTCTGCATCCTCTTCTTCACCTTCTGGCTCATATAGTTCATCCTCCTCCTCCTCTGTCTCATACATTTCCTCAACATCTGTGTCCCCTTCAAAATGAAGTAGTGGATCATCCCTCTGTCTTTTCATCTCCTCAAGCCTAGCAAGGATATCACCATATTCTATCAAATGATCATCATCACTGTCCTCTTCATTGTCCATCACTGCAGCTTTTCTTTTCAAAGAAGTGTCCTTCTCTTTTTGTTTCTTATTCTTCCTAAACATTTCAATTTCCTTCCTCCTTGTCTCCTCCATAACTTTTTCTATTTCCAGTTGCTCCTCTGAATTGTTTGCATGATCTTCTTCCACTTGTACATAACCTAAAGCAGGTTGCATATTCAAATTGTTTGTGCTCTGCTGTGTTTGAAACTGTATGGGCATTGGCTCCTCTTCTGCTGCTTCTGAACTTACTGCTGCTACATGTACATTTGGTGCATTGAATAGCACTCCTTCATCATCTATCTGATACAGTTTGGGCTCTCCAATTTCTTCTAGAGGGATCTGTTGCTCAATAACATTACAACTGGTGTTTATATTTCCAGCTTTGGGAGAACTGACCCTAACAACTGTCACATTCAATATCTTCTTATTCTGCAATGCTATGCTGTCTAGAATTTCCTCAAGCTTGTCATCATCATCTATTTCTTCCATTCCTTCTATCCCTAGTCCAGGATCCCTGACATAGTACATGTAATCTCTAAAACCATATCCTTCTGTCTCTATCAGTGCTACTAGGTTGTAAAAGGTTATGTCTGACATCATCATAGATCTCTCAATATTGTCTCTGTCATGAAAATGCATCCTCAATTCCCAAACCTCATCATCCAGACTGCAAATAATAAAAAATACATAGCAGTGCAGTATAAGTGCTTAGTTAAAACTGAATAAAACAAATGAAACAGCTCATGTGAGTGCAAAGGAGCACATTACACTGATACAACGCTTTGTTAATTATAAAGCAGATGAACAGAACCTAATTTGACACATTCTGGATGGATTACTTTGGTGAATTTAAAAGCAGATGAACAACATCCAACTAAGAGCGTACCTAACCATAGGTTTAACTGCATCCAATTAACAGTGTACATAAACAGCATCTAAAATCAACTAAATCTCGCACAAACAGCACCTAAAATCAACTAAATCAGCTAATTTCAAAACTAATCTAAGCAATATCAACCCTAGGGCACAGGCCAAACAAATCACAGCATCTGACAATACTACTCCATCTGACAGCAATATGAACCCTAACCCTAGCAACGCAATGGAATGGGGAACGGGAAGGGGAAGAGCAAAGGGAAGGGGATCTCACTATAAGCCACCGTAGGATGACCCGATGTGGTGGCTTCCCGTCGGATTAGCCTTCACCGCCGCGGCGAATGCTCTCGCCGCCCGGTATTCCACCGAATACTGCGGGTCCTCCTCCTCTTCCTCCGTCGCCTTGTTAGGGTTCGAGCTCCCGCAAAGCTCGCCTGGCTCGGGATCCACGACGCCTGCGCCACTGCCGGGCGGGGTGCCGCCGCCAGCAACGCCAGCTTTCGCCGGACTAGCCACCTGTGCAGTGCGAGGGGGCGACGGGTGCGGGAGCGAGCGGGAAGGGGGGAGAATGGGGGCGACGGGTGCGGGAGCGAGCGGGAAGGGGGAAATGGAGAACAGAAGAGGCCGAACGGTGCCGTCTCACGCCGTCTAACGCCTGTCGGGATGGCTGACAGTGCCACGTAGGCGAAAAACGGGCCCCACCTGTCATAAACTCACTTAACACGGTCCGTTCCGCCGATCAGTGGTTTTTGCAAAACAATTATGCAAGAGGTGATGTTTTCTGCAGAGAAACCGTATCCTAGTGTTTCTCGCAAATCTAACCCCTCGAAGTGGTGGTTTTATGCAATTTACTCGTGCTGCCCCCAGCCCGCAGCGCGTGGGCCTCCTCTGCGCCCGAGGAGATGCTCCTCGTCCCCTGCAAGCCTCCCGTGCTTGCGCCCGAGGACCTCCGTGCCGGAGTAGCCGCAGCAGCCGACAACCGACGCCGCCGGCGACCACAAGGTCACGTCGCCGCGACCCTGACTCTCCTTCCCCCTCTCTATTTCTTTTCTTCTATTCTCTCTCACCCCATGGTCTCTCTCTGTCCAGGAGCTCCCTGTCATGGCCGCTGGGAGGAGCTCGTGTTCCCGTGCCCAAATGCTTCGTCGCCGCCTTCATCTGCCCTCACCGTCCTCCCGCCGGTGAGCAGCGCCCGCGTCCGTCGTGCCTCGTCTCTCTTCTTTCTCTGTCATTCCTCTCATCTTTCTCTTCCTCGCCCCTTTCCTGTAGGAGACAAACGCCATGGCTGCCCCTCGCCGTCCAGCGCCAAGCCAGCACTGCAAGGCCAAGCCGCCGCCGCTGCTGTTCCACTTGACCACTGGTCAAGTCGCTGGTGAGTAGCAGCGCTGCGGCACCCCTGCCTCCATGTTTGTTCCTCTGCTCCGTCCCCTGCACGAGCTCTCTGCCTCATCTCGTGTTCCTGTCCTCTGCAGCAAACCCAGCGCCGTCGCCATGGCCATGCCCTTCTGCCCCTCACCGTCGACCTGATCGAGCACTGGATCCGCGCCACTCCACCGCCCCTCGCACGGATCTAGGGGAACCTCGCCGCTGTACGTGCCCAGCGACAGTCTCCGTTCTTCCGTTCGTTTGTTTCAGATTTGCGTTAGCATATTGGGTCATATTCAGAAGTTTCCCTTTGCATCACAAACTGAATCGCAGCGCACTGGCGAGCACATATGTGTTTGACCCTGGCGGCCAAGGGTCGAATCCCCACGGCCGCGCCTTTATTTTGCGTTTTTGCGTCTCCAGAGAATCAGCTTTTGCCGTATTTTATCTATGGCCGAGCCAATTTGTGTCGCAAGCACCGGTCGTAGCTTGGTGGCTAGTGCCACTTCTCTTAGCCGAGAGATCCTGCGATCAAATCCCATCCCAGTGCATGCATTTTATTTTGTCTGTTTAGTTTTTCATCCCTCAATGACAGCTGGGACCAGCACCCCTGTTGACCTTTCCACATTGACTCGGTTGACCACCCCTTAGCCCCACTTGGCATTGACAGTGGCTAGCACAACCCGTGTCTATTGGGTTGTCTGTTTAGTTTTTCAATCCCTCAATGACAGCTGGGACCCATCACCCCTGTTGACCTTTCCACATTGACTCGGTTGACCACCCCTTAGCCCCACTTGGCATTGACAGTGGCTAGCACAACCCGTGTCTATTGGGTTGTCTGTTTAGTTTTTCATCCCTCAATGACAGCTGGGACCCAGCACCCCTGTTGACCTTTCCACATTGACTCGGTTGACCACCCCTTAGCCCCACTTGGCATTGACAGTGGCTAGCACAACCCGTGTCTATTGGGTTGTCTGTTTAGTTTTTCAATCCCTCAATGACAGCTAGGACCCATCACCCCTGTTGACCTTTCCACATTGACTCGGTTGACCACCCCTTAGCCCCACTTGGCATTGACAGTGGCTAGCACAACCCGTGTCTATTGGGTTGTCTGTTTAGTTTTTCATCCCTCAATGACAGCTGGGACCCAGCACCCCTGTTGACCTTTCCACATTGACTCGGTTGACCACCCCTTAGCCCCACTTGGCATTGACAGTGGCTAGCACAACCCGTGTCTATTGGGTTGTTGTTTGTTTGTTTTTTCATTTAAAACTGCACAATTTTAAAGAATAATTTAGTGTTTTCATAAAATCATATAAATTCAACCGTGCATCGTATGAGGACATGCTATATATGAATTTTTCTCAGTTTTATGTCTACTTTCACAATATCCAACTTGCATCCATGTTTAAGAAAGTTTAGACTTGTTGTTTGCAGTAATTTGCATATATGTCATGTTAAAACGGTTTTTCTCATAACTATTAAATCGTAGCTCTGTTTAAAATGATCTATATATGTAACTTGATTAGAAAAATGTGTAGAATCTCATGGCACACTTTATATTGCTGTTTAACAACTATAAAATATGCTTAGGACAGATCTGGACCAAGTTCATAATATCCATATGAGATCGTTTCGAAAATGCTACACGTGGCTTTCGGTCTCATTTAAAATGCCTAGATGATGTAGTTGTGTATTTTTCTCCTCTTGCCATGTTTAACAACATTTAATATGGTCGTGTACCTAAACGGGAGTGAACTAAATAATTTGAATGTGGAGTTTCGTCAATATGCAACCCATTGCATATTGAGCTTCACTTAATGTGTAGAAGTCGATTGTTGTGATTTGCCATGTCATGCATAACATGCATCATATTTGATGTGCATCATGCCATGCATATGTTGTGGTGTTTATCATGTGTTGATTGTTGTTTCCGGATTGCTTATTCTCGATAGAGTTCCGAAACCGTTTCGGAGTGTGAGGATTCGTTCGACTACGTTGGTTCGTCTTCTTCATGGACTCGATCTTCTTCCAAGCGGGATCTCAGGCAAGATGACCATTTTCCTGGATACCATTACTATCATTGCCATGCTAGATGTCTCGTTTCTATCGCTTGTCTCGCTACCTACCACTTGTTTGTCAAGCCTCCCAAATGCCATGATAAGCCTCTAACCCTTCACATCCCAGCAAAATATTGTTTGGCTATGTTACCGCTTGCTCAGTCCTTCTTATAGCGTTGCTAGTTGCAGGTGCAATTGTTTCCATGTGTCAACATGGATATCCTTTTGTTATATCACAATATTATTGCTATTTAATTTAACGCACATATATACTTGGTAAAGGGTGGAAGGCTTGGCCTTTTGCTCGGTGTTTTGTTTCACTCTTGCCGCCCTAGTTACTTGTGAACCGGTGTTATGTTCCATATTGAGCGCTCCTAACATGCTCGGGGTTGTTATGGGGACCCCCTTGATTTTCGTTTTAGGATAAAACTTGTCTAGCAAGGCCCAACATTGGTACTACATTTGCCTAATAACTAATAAAATTGCATAGGGACTTTCCGGACCCCGTGGATAATTAATTAACAACCCGGGCCAGTGCTCGTCATGAGTGTTGGTCCAAAACAGAGCACTGTGCGGGGCCACCCCGGGGCAACTCAGGTGATGTCTATCAGGCCACTGTACACTAGCTCATCTGGTCGTGTCCTGAGAACGAGATACGCGGCTCCTATCGGGTTCGTCGACACGCCGGGCGGCCTTGCTGGATTTGTTTTACCTTTCTCGAACGTCTTATGCGAGGAATTCCGAGAATACTTCGGGCTATCTCGAGGTTGCGGTTTTCCAACGGAATTGCCTAGGAAATAACGGGATTCGTGGTCGAGGTTATTCCCGCGGCGTGTGGTTAGTTTGTGATGGATGAGTTGGAGCACCCCTGCAGGGTTAAATCTTTCGGAAAGCTGTGCTCGCGGTTACGTGGCAACTTGGAAACTTTGTTTAACATCCGGTCATAGCAAACTTGAAGTAAACTCAAATAAAATACACCAACCGTGTGCGTAACCGTGACTGTCTCTTCTCGTGATTTCTGAACCGAGAGAGAACACGGTGGGGTTATGTTTGTTCGTAAGTAGGTGTTCAGGATCTCTTAGAGATCATTACTAGATCACGTCCGTTTATGCGACAATCATCCCCCTTTATTCTTGTACTCGTAAGTTAGCCACTCAAGTAAATGCTTAGTGCTTGCTGCAGCCTCACCACTTAACCATACCTCACCCATTAAGCTTTAATAGTCTTGATACCCTTGGAAATGAGACTGCTGAGTCCCTGTGGCTCACAGATTACTACAATAACAGTTGCAGGTACAGGTAATGCGATGATTTGACGTGAGAGCAATGCTTGTTTGATTTGGAGTTCTTCTTCATCATCGATCTAGGATGGGTTCCAGGCGACAGCCTGGGATAGCAAGGATGGATGTCATTTTATCGTTTGTTTTCGTCCGTAGTCGGACCCTACTCTTCTGTATGATGTTTGGATATGTTGTTGTATTGATATGATATTGATGTAGCTTGTGGTGAGTGTAAGCCAATTTCATATACTCATCTCTTCTTTACATGTACTTGTAATGATATCCATTCTTGCGAAACGACGAGATGCGCTTCTATCCCTGTCGAGGCCCTCGTGTCAAAATAAGGATAGGATCGCATCTTGGGCGTTACATACGAGGTCCTAAACAATGGTGCCTACTACCTCTGCAACAAAAAAATCAGGTTGGACCACGTCTCGCCACTGAAATGTTGAGCCTCTCCACTCGTTTTACGCATAATTTAAGTATTATGTACTTGCATGTATTATGTATTTACGCATAAATTGCAAACTTTTTAGCATATGTGTCTTAGCTCAAACAAAATAGATTGGTTAAATAAAGATAACTCTCGGGTCGCTCAATTCTTAGTTTGCTAAACATATTACATGGCTATCAAGTACACCTTCAATGAACCACTCAGGATAGGCAAATTATGGATGAATAAAGGTATCTCTTTGTTGTCGGACTTGGGGGCTGCATCGCTCTAAGTGGACCTCCCCGCAGCTCCGCACAAAGACTGCATTGTATGTTCCTTCTTTTTTGCTCTGTGTGGACGCTTCATCCCTACCGACCTCCCATAGTTGCATGCTCCGGAGCTGCATCGACGTAATTTATGGGTAGACCTCAATAGCCGAGGCACAACCTAAGGGATGTGGGGGACTGAATAAAACAATTTGTTCGTATCGAGCCCCAAAAAATTTGCTGACGACATCAATCAGAAATCAATGCGACCTCCAGTTCCACAAGAACCAGGCATGCATAACTGCATATAAGGCATATAGTAAATACATTAATCTCATCCAGTCGCTAAAGCACGCAATAATAAGGCCACATCACAGATAGCACAAAGGCTGTGAAGTTTTTCTGTCTCCAGGATATGGGGCGGCGGCTCTCTGACGTGGCAAAGGACGTCATGGCCTCTACATCATACTTCGTCGCCTGAATGGCTCGAACACTGTCAGAATGGTAAGAGCATATAAAGCTAAGTCATCTCCATACTCAAGATCCACATTTTACTCTATCACGAGTTCATTATTTTCTGAGTCATCTAAGCACCGCTCGATTTGTACTCACACCCACATCCACCGGGCGAGCTGCGTCTCCATGCGGTATAAAACAAAGATAAATAAAAATATGATCTCCATGAGGACGAATCTAGAGGTCATATTGCAAGATGGCGCAAAGCTGAGGCACTCTAGGATATATCGCATGACGATCTCCTTGTGATCAGTGGGAAGCTAAATTTGAGCATTCTATCTAGAGGCCACGCCCAGAGGCTGCATCCAAAAATGACCTATAGCCTGACAAGGAGTTTGCATCCAAACCGAATCTCCCCGAAATCAGCTCAGAGGTTGCATCAAAGAGATCTCTCTGAGGCTGAACCCATGGGGCGGTATCGCAGCTACCGACCTCCCTGGTAACAACCAAGGGTTGCACCGACGTAATAAACCCCATTGGTACGGCCTACGTACAGCCGCTAAAGCAGCGTGCTAGGTCCATCAGAACAATCTCTACTTCACAAAACACCATTAATTGCAAAATTACTCCCCTCACTATCTAAACTCGGGGTTGCAGCAAAGCCAACAATGGCTCATAAATCTATCTAGCATCCACGGTTTCCCTTTATTGCTTACTTTTCGCACAAGGATAAAATAACTTCACGAGTTATTATTCACAAAAAATTTACATTACATATGCATATAAATGTCCACTTGGTACCCCGGTATTTGACAAAATGCAAACACACGTTTGCCTTGTTTTCCTGACCTTACAGGTACTACGACTTCACCTCAACGCCCACGTTGCTGTCGAGCTCTAGGGCTTCACATCGCCCCATCAGGCCCCTCGCTGCATCCAGGCCGAGGGGCTCTGCTTCACCTCGGCGGCCATGCTGCTTCCGGGCTCGGGGGCTCGGGGGCTTCACTACGCCCCATCAGGCCCCTCACCGCACCCAGGCTAGGGGGCTCCGCTTCACCTGGGCAGCCATGCTACTTCCAGGCTTAGGGGCTTCACATCGCCCCATCAGGCCCCTCGTCGCATCCAGGTTCCGGGGCTCCGATTCGCCTCAGCGGCCATGCTGACGCCGAGCTCAGGGATTTACTTTGCCCCCATCAAGCCCCTAGTCGCATCCAGGCTAGGGACCCCGCTTTGCCTCAGTGGCCTCGCTGCTACCAGGTTCGGGTTCCACGCCACATACAGGCTATGAGGCTTAACTTCGCCATGCCACGGCTACATTTAAACCAACTAGTAATCGTGCACGTGTAACCTTAGATTTTTATTTTTTTTGCATTAAGTTTGTTCCAAACCCTGAACTTGTATGAATACTATTATCCCAGCTTGAACTTATAATCCTTAAAATCAAAACCGTAAACCCACATCACATTTTCCAAACGGATTGTCATATTAAACCTGGGTCGTCTGCCCGACATGCCACAAGGAACCATGGCCAGTTGCACCGACCGTTGCGTTGTCCTAACACTAAGCTCAATCGAGTTGCGAAAGAGAGATGGGAAGGTGCATCCACCGGAGGTGAAATAAAAAAGATCATGTTCTTTGGCACCCGCATAGGCATCATGGCGGGTGCCAACGGGGCTACCCGCTCTTTTTTTCCAAGCTACCAACAACTTATGGCCGCGGGCCAACCAACCGCTCGCTCTGTGACCTTCATTGTGCGGCCATGCAGGAAACAAGCCAACGTATGATCGTAGAAAAAATGTAGCTCAAATTTTAATTTGCGGTTAATATAACTATGCAAATATAGTTCACTCCATACACATAGAATAGACTTCTCAACCATATACACACTTAAAAAAAATACATGCAATAGTACATTAGTCAATTTCGTCTTGATAGTCAAGTAACACACACATAGGCAACAACTTCATCGGCTCTAGAGCCATGTACACCAAAATGTGAAACCAAGTTAGACATTGAGCATACGTATTTCATTTCTTCTCAGTCATGTAACACACACATAGGCAACAACTTCATCGGCTCCGGAGCCATATACAATAAAATGTGAAACCAAGTTAGACATTGAGCATATATACATATTTCATTTCTTCTCAGTCAAGTACCACACACATAGGCAATAACTTCATCGACTCCGGCGCCATATATAATAAAATGTGAAGCGAAGTTAGATATCGAGCATACGTATATCATTTCTTCTCATAACTCCATTCTTTATGAAAGCGACAAACCTTGTGTATTTAATAACTTTCGTATATAACCATTGTTTTTCCTTATATCTTAAGCCTAATCATATATTCACTGATGCTCTGCACCTTCAATGTAAACCACTAAATCATAAAACGTCAAAGCATCAATAAATGGGGCACATAATTAACCTCAGCAAAGATGCATCACCATGTATCACAAGCTATACATATAGCTTTTGGTACCATGACTTTGTCCAAACAATAAAAAATAATCACAACAATAGTTAAGCTCCCCATGCGCAACAACCCAAGAATTACCTCAAGTCCTTATAAGCTAGAAAAATAAAATGAAAATAGAAGAACTGGAAGGTGCCTTCAACATGGTGAGACCTTGATCCTGCTGCACAAACAAGAGGTAAACCTGAAAGGAAATCTGCTAAACACATTAGACGATAAGAAAACAAGGAACTGCAATTTGTATTTCTCTCACAGAACATGCCATGTACGTTCGACATGCCATGGGTACAGCATGGATAACTCTAAAAAATGATACAAAGCTCAGAATTTCAAAACAGTGAATTGAAAGTATAGCACAAGTAGTATTACATCAGAAGCAATGCAAGAATGAAAAATTGCAAGGGTTAAATACAAATGGATAATACAATGATGAAAGGTTATTTGAAATATAGCACTTTCGCATCAACAGAAAATTATATGGGCTTAAAATAGACTATGATCACAAGCAGACAGATTAAAAAAAAACACCGGGGCAATAATTTTTGTCCTTATCTTACCTCTTCAAACAAATTTATATTCTGTTGTTTCCAAGTGCCAAACACATGTTACAGAACGAATCACATTATCGTGACAGTGATTTTATTCATATTCTAAAACCATGTGGAACTATAAATAGATCTTCAGTAGCCATATTTAAACTGATAATTGAAGCCAGGAAGCATCGGTAAATACCGGCGGCCAAAAGGGGAGGAGAACGGGAGATAGGTGACAGGCGACAGCTCGACTTCGTTCAACTGGAGGCAATATGGAGTCTGAAGAGACTAAACATTCAGCATTCGAGAACTTGCAACCTGAGAATGTCGCAGGCACTCACACATGCCAACTTGAGTTCATTCTGAATTTTAGATACACACAAATGACCATGCCACAACAGAACATAACAATGTTATGTTCTAACAGGGCTGGGTCGCACGAAAACGAAGCATGCAGATAAGGGATTCCAAGGCCTTTTGCTGAGAAAATTGCACGATGGTACCACATTTGGGGCAGTGGTGTCAGATTGGTACCAAGATTGGTAATTTTTACATGTCAGTACCAAGTCTCGGGCTGTACGTTGCAAATCGGACTAGACGGTGTATTTAGACGTATTGACGCCGAAACTGACGACCGGGCCCCGTGCGTCAGGTGCCACGTTGGCCAACCGGCACACACCTGCACGCTGACTAGGACCGGTCCGGCTCGAACCGTTCCTGGAGGGCATGGGGATGGCGGGGAGGCTGGAACCGGCGGCTGCGAAATCCGCGCCCCGCCCCCGGCAAGATCATCCCCGCCGGCGAGCACGCGACGGACTCGGGCCTTGCCTTTTCCTGGCCATGCTTGCGCCTCCCTGAGTTGCTGGGGGAGACCCGCCGCACGGCGGAGCTGCAGGCCCCGCGGCACTGCTCCTTTGGAAGAGATGGCCACCATTGCCAAGCTTGTGGAGCTGCATGAGATAACCGAGGCCAAGATCTGGCTCTCCGCCGGCCTCTCCGCATTTCCTTACCTCTACACCTCGATCCCGGGGACAGTCGGCATCTTTCTTGATCCCAAGTAAATCTTCTGATTCTGAAACTTCCTAAACCAGTAAACTTGATCAGAATTGGGGAAGGATCATCTGGAACAGAGTGTGCGTTCTGGCATTGACAACGCTGTCAACACTTAGGTGCTGTGTAAATTCAGTTCGACAATCTCGTCTGTATTTAGCTGCTGTGTAAATTCAGTTTGAGCAAGATTCAATGTAAACTAACAATGTAAATCTTGTCAACAAACAGTGTAAATTCAATTCGACAATCTCGTCTGTATTTAGCTGCTGTGTAAATTCAGTTTGAGCAAGATTCAGTGTAAACTAACAATGTAAATCTTGTGAACAAACAGTGTAAATTCAGTTCGACAATCTCGTCTGTATTTAGCTGCTGTGTAAATTCAGTTTGAGCAAGATTCAGTGTAAACTAACAATGTAAATCTTGTCAACAAACAGTGTAAATTCAGACTAGATTTGAGCAAGTTAAACTGAAGTCAAGCTAATTCAGTGTAAATCTAGATTTTTGTCAAACTAACAGTGTAAATTCAAAGCAAGATTTTGTCACTGACGAAACTGAAAACTTTAGTGTTATGATTGATAAAGAAAACTGAAGAGACAGTTCAGAGAGAGGAGAAGAACAGGGGAGAGGTTCAGATTCGTCCCAATTACAAAAGAACAAACTTCTTGTTTTTTCCAAAAGAACAAAAGGCAAAATGTAGACATCATCAAGTGGTAAACATGTTTTCTTGAGAATTCAGTTAACGCTAGGATCAAGTAATTGGCACAAGTAATTGCAAGTTCTGTAGTGTATTGTTCTGCAGTTACTGAAAATTCAGTTACTGTACATACTGAAAATTGCAAGGTTTAGACTATGTTAACATTTAGTCTCTGAACATTTGGTTTGCACTGGAGATACAGATCAACAGCAAAACAAGATCAACAGACTTAGTTTTGGCCTCTGAATATGTTCTGAATAAGAGTGATTAACTAACAAACTTAATTTTGCTTTGGTTCTACTCCAGGTGAAAGTCATTTATCTATTTGCACTGGAGATATAGATCAACAGGAAAACAAGATCAACACTGGAGATACAGATCAAACTGGAAGTCATTTATCTATTTGCACTTATACACAGTAGTTTGAAATTCTGGTTGAGAAGTTGAGGTAAAACTTCCAAGGCTTCCTTTTGTGATAATAAAGACTCTGCTACAGATACTCTCAAGCACACTTAAATGCATAATTAATTATTGGCATAAGCAATTGCACATCAGAAGTTCGATCCTGTGAATTCTAAGCACAAACAACAATTACACAATTACCTAATGAGCATCTAATCAAGCTCAATTTATAAATCAGGCAGTTAACCAGAGCTGCAAAATTCTGTTCTGATAGGTACCTTCTTCAGAGATGATCATCAGCAGCACGAAGAACAGCAGCGCAGAACAAGCAGCAGCTTCAGAGATGCTCACACACAGTGGCCTGGAGGAGCGGCGCTTGGGCCTGGAGTGGAGGCGCTGGCCGTGGAGGAGTAGATCGCCTCCGTGTGCGCCGGCGGGGGTGGGCGGCGGAATCGGGACCAGCTCGCCTCCGTGGTCGCGGACGAAATCGAGGCGCAGGTGGGCGTCGAGATCAGGGGGCAGGTGAGCGGAGAGTGGAATAGCTCGCCTCCATCGATCTGTGTCGTGGGTGGACGGTGTTGGGGACCAGCTCGCCTCTCTGCTTGCGGAGGTGGGGGCGGAATCGGGCGCAGGTGCTGGTCGCGGTTGGGCGGCGGTGGAGGTGGAGCTGTGTCGCCGGTGGGCCGCGGTGGGTGGTCACAGGTGGGCTGCCTGCGCCGGAAGCGTCAGCACGGCGGCGGAATCCCACGTCGCCGGCGGGCGACGGACAGAGGAAGAAGAAGCCGTCAGGGAGCTGTTCGTAACGGTTCGAGCCGGACCTGTCCTAGTCAACGCACAGGTGTGTGCCGGTTGGCCAGCGTGGCGCCTGACACGCGGGGCCCGGTCATCAGTTTCAGCGTCAATACGTCTAAATACATCGTTTAGTCCGATTTGCAACTTACAGCCCGAGAATTGGTACTGACATGTAAAAATTACCAATCTTGGTACCAATCCGTCACCACTGCCCCAAATGTGGTACCATCGTGCAATTTTCTCCCTTTTGCTGAACCACAAAACATTCAAATCGCTAACTGCCATTGAAGAAAATAAACAACACGAAAAAAAATGACACCATCAGATCAGAACCCACGTAAACACGCGTAAAAAAAAAGAACCCACGTAAACCTATAGACCTGGAAAAAAATGCATCACAAGTTGTATGCTCACCCTGTCATGCTTCTCTCCGGACTCGCTTTTCTGGACGATGATATAAAACATCACGCATGGCCTTGCGCTGAGCACCAGAGAAGCGCCAAGAACGATGAGGATCTCGTAGACCCTTCTGCTTCCGTCGGGATCATCTCCAGGTGCCTTAGCTGATAACGATGATGCGCCACATGAGGCTCGCGGAAGCTGCTGATCGCGGCTCGCGTCCCTGGTACTGACGATCTCGACACCGCGTGGGTGCTTGGACTGACAAGCGTCCTCTGCCCTGACGTCCCTTATCCAATCCGAAGCCGAGGAGCCATGGACAATAGGACAATGTTGCTCTGGCGAGTTTCGGCGTCGACCATGGCTGCTGTTCCTCCGGATGAAGTGCTTGGGACGGGGCTGCATCCTCGCTCGAACAGAGGGAGTTTGGTCGCCTGCGGCCGGTGCGCGCGGACAGAAGTTGATCCCCACGCGGCGAAGAAGCGCTTCAAGATATTGCTACATGCGTCTCGACATCAACCGGTGATAGGAGTCGGGCCGCAAGGCAAGCGCCGTGAGCGATCAACAACATGGCGCTGACAAATCACATGAATTAAGAAACGTTACCAAGAACTGGATGCATGGGATTGTTGATCTTACCGGAGCAAGCCCGTTTCTGCTGCTCGTCGTCTCCCATCCCGATGGCTTGATCGCCATCCGCCCTCCCAGAGACGTCGTCGTGCGTGGCCGTCGCAAGCCCTAGCGCTGAAGACGATGATCAGGCGCCCTCAATCGGCAGCTCCCGAGGCAATGAATTAAGTCGTGCCGGACTGCTTCCTGTCCCTTGACCGTGCGCGGTGGCGTCACATCCGAAACCGCTGATCCGAAGTTGAATCAAGATTGAAGAAGAGATGTACCCTGTAGGAAGAGAAGAGCGGTGCCGTGGTGGTGCGGGAAGGGGCCGGTGGGGTGGGGGACGAAACTACCTGGTGGTTTGCAAGAGGAATGGGAGATCGTGGGCGGGCCGCGGGCGTGACGGTGGGAAGGGGATCGGGTGTTCTACGTTGTCCATTTGTGTGGGGAGGCAGGCGCGGGATGAGACGAAGCGGTGGATAAGGTTAGCGTTTCGCAAGTGAGTTGATTTCGTTAACGAAGGTTTTAAACCATTGATTGTATGATTAGACGGCTGAGATTTTAAGTTGGATTAGCCCTCTCTTTCTTTTCTTTTATAGGGTAGTAGATAACGAGGCTAGCCAACTCGCTTGCTCCCAGGAGGCTCCCCCGATTTGGTTCACTTCTGGCCGTTGGATCATCCTCGTTTTGGTCAATTGCTTCCTCTCCTTCGTTAGATGTTCACCTTGTGGTTATTCTGGTTTTCACCTCCGGTTGTTTTTCCAGGCCTATGACTGGTGGGCTCGTTCCTAATGTGGATTGGCTGGGTGAGCCATTGGGCAGGTGCAAGAGGCCGCGCGCACGGGCGCACACGACGTGTGTGATGGGCGCCGCACGAACCCTATCCCCAAATCCACAGCCACTGCACCCAATCCTCTTACCCCAATCCCTCGCCGACACAGCCGCCGCGACCCTCCTCTCCTCCTCCATCCGTCCTCCTCGGCCCTCGCCAACACAGCCGCCGCGACCCTGCCCCCTCCTCCATCCGTCCTCCTCGACCGTCGGCGGCGCTTGGTTCCAGATTGGGCGCTGGTTAGGGAGCTCTGTGGTGGGATGAAGGAGAGGCGAGGCGGGCAACGAGGAAAAGCAAGGGAAGAGGGAACAAGGTGAAGGAGCAGGCCGTCCATCTTGGAGGCGGCGCCGCCGGCCAGGTGCCATTCACCGTCGCCGGCCAAGGGCCATTCGCTGTCGCCGGCCTGACTCACCTCGTCTACTCCCCATTCACCAATCTGCCCATGGAGAACTTCAGTCGTCAGCCAATCAAGCCCCACCTCGGGTGCGCGACCCCAGGAGAATTTTTTGCCGCTGTGTTCTTGCGTTGGTTTGTGCCCTGGACGAACGACAAGGTCGTCGTCGGAGCACACCGCCGTCTCCCTCTCCCCTGGTGGCACCGCCCTACGTGAGCTCCTTCCTCCAATCCCTTGCGTTGCCTATCTTCCCGCTACTTCCCCTCCTCCTTCTCATTCCCTGTATTTTAGATTTGTTTGTGCAATTTTACTCCATGGTGCTTGCACGCCCATGAATCTGGAAGTAGAGATTTTAGTGCTTTTCCTATTCCATTATCTGTTTTTTTTGTTGCTAAGAGTACATTTTTTTGCATGGGGGATTAGACTGGTTATACAGGATGATAATTGCCTCAAATAATTCAGATTAAGAGTTTTGCTCTAACATATAGTATGTGCTAGAGGGCTAATTATTTTGTACTTGACTGCTCTGCAGATTTTGAGGTGTGACCTATGGTTGGCTTTGGGATTTTTGGTAGCAGTATATTCTTATCCAACGACAAGCATTTGTAGGAGGAGGTTTCAGTGGTTATCTGTGGCAGTTTGCTCCAATCCTCCCCGCCTCCCCTTAAATACTTCATTTTTTTGGAAAACTAATGATTTTGATTTCTGGATGTAATAGGTACCATTGATTGTGCCTCAGCTTGGTAGGCGACCTTAGATCGTCCATGGCATCAACACACTTCACTCAAGTTGATTGTGCAAACCTCAGGTCAATACCTCCCCTATTTGATTTCTGCAGCAGAGTGTTAATAACTTTTATTGTTTGTGTTCTTGGATAAGATTTGCATGGTATTTCTATCATTGGTTGATTGCTTGAATACTTTCCCTATAGTAATTGTTCTGCCTCATCTATCACTATCCGCGTGCTTGCTTCTATTTGTCTCTCCCAACTTTGTGACTGCATGATCTGAATTGTGCATCTCTGAAAATATGTTAGGCACTTTTGCTCTTGCAAGATTGGACTGATGTGGTGTTGCTAACTTACCAGTTTGATTTAGGTGTGTAGGCAGAAGCGAAAAAAGAATCATAATCTCAGGTTTAGGCATGCACATGGCCACTGATCACAAATAAGTAGGAACAAATGCAGTATGGTGATTTTCAGCAAGAGAAAGAGAAGTACAGTTAATTGTTCATATTTTAAGCTACACTTGAACCTTGTCCTAATAACTAGAACCATTGAGATGTTGCTCTATTATAAGTGCCTTTCTTAAACGTTTGGTTAAGTCGAGTGTATAGCAAAGAGAAGGCTAGCTGAACCATGCTAAATATGGAAAGAAGCGCAAGCTATATACATGATCGATTTTTCATCATTTCAAGTTTGACTTATTATTAGTTGATTACCTGCTTCTATGCGGTGAACAAATGAGTACGCAGTTTCAGTTGATAAAGGTGCAGGTAACACACCTTTTTTGCTCCATTTTTTGGTTTACAAGTCAAGGATGTTTAGCCTTTCCTGAATATCTTAGTTGTAAAACAGGTTTGATGTAATTTTTGAACTGGATGGTTATTCAGTCTGTTTTCTTCATGCAGTTGATGGTACCACATCTGCAGGCTACATCTTGTGTAGATTTGGCTACCGCATTATATGATGATGTATCACTTGATGGCGCCGCCTCCTCGCAGCGCCGCATCTTCTTCTACCTCATGGTTGCCTCACACAACTCTAGTCTCTTGTTTCTCTTGAACACTCACGCACACATGTGAAAGCTCAAGAAAACACACACACACACACACTTCACTGTGGAGAAAAACTGCTTTGCCTTCTAACTCCCGGTGACACCACAAGTGCTACATTTTCCCTCAGCCCTCACGGCCTTAATCTTTCTCATTAACTCAATACAATACTTATATACACAAGGGTTGGCTGACCAGCCAAGCCAAGCCGCCACACCCGGCCACACTAACCCACTAACCCATGTACTCACGCAGGCACTAAACCTGACCGTCACACTCGGCCACTACTACCACCTACGCACGTCCTAACAAATCCGGGAATCTCTCCCTGATTAGTACGACCCGGCTAACCAGCTAACAACCTTGCATGCATTTAACAACCTCTAAGTAGTTCACGTCCAGCCCATGGCTTCAACATCTCACGCACTTGACGCATCACACGGCCACGCTGCCTCGCACAGCACTGCAGCCTCACGCCACCATCGGCATCTCGCCATCCTCGCCGTATCGCACGGCGCCTTGGCATCTCGCCTTCTCCGCACGCCTCTGCTGAAGCTTCACCGGACTAGCTATTCTCTAACCTATTCAACATGCATAATGAAAGAAAACTAAATATGCAAATACATGAATCAAGATTAAAGCTAACATTTTCCCCCTTAATCTTGATTCTCCAATCTCCGATGCGGATCACCCGCAACCACTTGCCGACGCCATCGCAGCGCCGCAGCCACTTGCCGTCGTCGACAGCGTCGCGGCACCGGTTGCCATGGACCATCTCGTCGTTGATGACGCCCTCGCAATGCCAATCACCACGCCGTCTTGCCATGGACGACGCCGTCGTGGCGCTGAGTACCACGACCTCCTGCCGCATGCAGCGGCCATCTCTTGGCATGGACGACGCCTTCGCGGCGCCGATCGCCACCTTGTCTTCTCCTCATAACGGCCTCGCGCCGTCAAAGCCACCAGCGGCCTGGCGCCGACACCAGCCTCCTCCTTGCGCCGCCGGCCTCCATCTCGCATGGAGTCCGCCGCGTCGCCGTCGCCTCCGCGGATCAACAAGGCTCTGATGCCAATTGATGGCGCCGCCTCCTCGCAGCGCCGCATCTTCTTCTACCTCATGGTTGCCTCACACAACTCTAGTCTCTTGTTTCTCTTGAACACTCACGCACACATGTGAAAGCTCAAGAAAACACACACACACACACACTTCACTGTGGAGAAAAACTGCTTTGCCTTCTAACTCCCGGTGACACCACAAGTGCTACATTTTTCCTCAGCCCTCACGGCCTTAATCTTTCTCATTAACTCAATACAATACTTATATACACAAGGGTTGGCTGACCAGCCAAGCCAAGCCGCCACACCCGGCCACACTAACCCACTAACCCATGTACTTACGCAGGCACTAAACCTGACCGTCACACTCGGCCACTACTACCACCTACGCACGTCCTAACAAATCCGGGAATCTCTCCCTGATTAGTACGACCCGGCTAACCAGCTAACAACCTTGCATGCATTTAACAACCTCTAAGTAGTTCACGTCCAGCCCATGGCTTCAACATCTCACGCACTTGCCGCATCACACGGCCACGCTGCCTCGCACAGCACTGCAGCCTCACGCCGCCATCGGCATCTCGCCATCCTCGCCGTATCGCACGGCGCCTTGGCATCTCGCCTTCTCCGCACGCCTCTGCTGAAGCTTCACCGGACTAGCTATTCTCTAACCTATTCAACATGCATAATGAAAGAAAACTAAATATGCAAATACATGAATCAAGATTAAAGCTAACATCACTTTGCTCGGTCGAAGTTTCAGTAAACAATTGAATTGAACATATTTTTGTAGACATGCAAAAATGGTCTGCATTTTTTACATCGCCTTGACATATAATTCAAACTATATTTTCTGCCTGAACTCTTGTGTACGGATGGGATCATGGGATAACTTAGACATGAGCTGGTGTCCAGTGCGCAGCTGGGTGCATTATTTGCTGACATCCAGTGCTAACTATTTTTTCAAGGCCACCCAGTGGAGTGAGGGTGAGTAATGTGACAGCAACCTATTTTGGACATGTGTATTGTACTCCCTCTGATCCAAAATAAGTGTCATGGTTTTAGTTCAAAACCATGACACTTAGTTTGGATCGGAGGGAGTAGTATTTAAGAGATTCCTTACATATGCATGATTCATAAAGGTACAATGTGAGATGCCATTATAATTGTCTCATCAGCCAGTGGGATTCCATTATATTTTTCCAATCAGCCAATAGTAAAAAGGGAAAATTACAGCAGAGAATCGGAATGAGTACGATCTCTCTTACCTCGACAAATCAAGATTCCTCCCTCTCTCTCCTGATTTGCCTCTTCCACTCTCTCTTTTGATTTAATCCTTGTGTATATTTTTTTCTATGCCTACAACATGTTCGGTGATGGTCTGATCTAGCATGCGATTTGCGGCTCGTGTAAACTCATGAAATCTGATCCTGATAGTGACATGATTTACTCGGTTTGTTCAAACAGGTCGAAGACGAAGCTGTTTTAACTGAATCTGTTGATGTCCTGCTACTTGCTGCTATAAGCGAGGAAATTGAGAAATTCAACATTTGCAAGCTGGTCTTGCGCTCTTCGTCCAAAAGCATATTTCGAAGGTGAAATTCTTATTGTGGATGTTTCAGCGTCAAGCTGAATTTTGTTTAACCTACTACAGAAAGAACTTTTAGGATGATTAGCCGCAGTACTGTGACAAGTAATCAGAAAAGGTCATTTGGTAGGATGATCATTGTCTTCTCATTTAATATCACTGCAACTACTCAACTACAAGTTTTATGTGGAATTTTGTTGTACAGCTTGCATGAACTCAGTGAGATCAGGAATCATCATTGAGAATTAACTAAAACTTGATTGATTAATATGTGAGATCAGTGTATATATACCGACAATTATATGTGATTGATTAATTAACTAAAACTTGAGAGGTTAAAAGGACAAGAGTTTTCAAATGAAGGAATATAATGTACGTGCATCTAATTACATACACATATGCATCATTCCATAATAATTGAAAGTTTGGATATTAGGTATATGTTGAAGACCAGGGATCCTAATTGGCATTCCCATACCACAATTTATACTGTATGTATCTCATGAACATTATGCTCTGTACCAGAATTGTCACTGTATCTCATCATTGTTTGGAGTATATTTTTCCAGCTCCATAGAGTTATTAGAATGGTTTTACTTCCACATAATAGGCTTGTTGAAATTAAATCACAAGACCTTCGTAAGCTTGCTTGGTTACTATGGAGAAGGGCCTTCTTTCAAGGAGCTGTAGATTTTTTGAATATGCTCCAGGTTGGACACTTTTTCCAGTATGTACAGAATAGGGGCAGGTAAGAGCGCAACTTAGTTTTTGGGACAGGCCTCACTAGCAATTCTGGTCGCAGCAAAACTTTGTCCGTGCAGTTGTATCTCACATCTTTAGAACTGCAGGGTATATGCTTAGTTTCTATATTTGCTGATTCAGGTTGTCTTAGCCTGCAGCTCTCCGTCCAGGCTACCGTGTAGCCCATATTCTTTGAAGAGGATACATCTGGATGAAAACTTGGAATTACCTAATAGGTGCATACATGAACTATTGATGTGTGAATAGAAACACCTGCAGTAGCGCTGACCTTTGGCAACCTTCACGTCGTGCCTCCAAGGCAGGCCATGAGTGACGGATGCCGCGATGTCAGCCTTGCAAAAAAATAGGGCTTTGCTGACTGGTGACTGGCTATGGTTTGTGTTTTGTTGTTTACATGTTAGTTTTTAACCATTTGACCTATCTTTTATAGACAGAATAGTTCACAAAAAGAAAGTTTTGATCGAAAATATATGGGTCTATAGTAGACCATTCTAGACCATATCTCTTGAATACATACCTTATAATATTTTCTGGTTTTAAATATATGAGAGTGCCCATCTTACTTAGTGGCACATTGCTATGCTTCACAGTATACAATGTTTTGCATGCCAGTATAATTCATAAGTGGTTTTTCGTATTCAGGTGTTATTAATATGGTGAGTGATTGAAGGGGAGGCATGAGGAGAAGAGCAGTCCAAATGGTGGATGGAGCCTGTGACTTGTTGATATTATTTTCCATTTCCGTAAAGAACAAATTTTCTATGATTTGAGTGTATGCTGATGTGTGAAAGTCAATCATTTGGATTCTCAACTAGACTATTGTGTGTGTTCTATATTTTATTGTGCATTGATAGATTGTTTCAGTGCCCGTGTGCACAAGTTGAATTTTGAAACAGATGAGAGGGCAACACTGCATAAGGGAGTTTGCCCTTCAGGAAGGTTTTTGTTTGCAGCTGTGATTGTAGGAAATTTATATACCTATAGCAGGACAGTTGCTCAAGCTAAAGTCTTATGTAACATGTAACATCTGAACTCTGTTTGGGCTAATAATTTTTCCCATTGTAAAAGGCCATGTTGCACAAGGTCTGTGTTTGGAGTTTTAATTCAGGGAGGTGACACCAATTATGGGTTTGATCTCCAAATGTGTTTGACCATAATTAAGTCGAGGAAGATATTGCGTCACATCTTCGTGGTAAAGTTGTATGTCATATACCTTGTGCCATTTGGCTATGTGTTACGTTGATAAGATAACAAAATATGCATGCTACCCTAACTGGTTGCTAAAACCTATTTTTACTAGCAAAGTCAAATATTTTCAAAACACTTTGTATTTGACATGGTCATCGCGCTTGCTCAAACATAAACTTATTGAAAAAAATACATCTCATTGTAGACAACAGTCAAATCAGACTCTGCGCCATTTGGTTCAGTGATATATAAATTAAAATGTGTGTACATCTCATTGTAGACAACAGTCTCCATTCTTTTTTTATTAATGGGGGTAAATTTCATTATCATATGTCCTTGCCCACAACTAACCCAACTAAAACATGGATTTTTTGCTGACACGCACATGGATTTAGCGGGTTTCTGCGCCATATGTCCTTGCAAAATGAAACTATTTTCATCGACAACATGGCTTTAGCGGGTCTCTGCGCCATTTGGCGCAACGGGTCAACTAGTTCATACAGTTACAACCATCACAAGACCCTCCACCCGACTCCAAGAGTCGCCTGAAGGTTTGGGGACTATACCCACCGAGTGTATTATCGTACCCCCAGTGTCTACAAAAGACAAAGCAATCGCGACGCGTCACGGACGTCGCTAGACTCGGTTCGCCAAAGCCGACCGTCTTCAACAAAAAAACAAGACTAGAAGGTTCGATGCCCCGCGTACCATGCGCGGTGAGCTCCGGTCTCTTGGGGCTCTAAGCCCGAGAGATCAAACCAGCTCCCTGTCCCTGGTCGAGCAGCCAGATATCTCCAACAACAACGAAGATAGGGAGGTCGGACACTTTGCCCCCATGCACGGTGGTCCCCGGCTTCCTCCCAGGGGAGATAAGCCCTACGGATCATGTCATCTCCGACCTCTTCAAGGATGTCGCACGCCTGGCGACCCGAAGATCTTTGAAGCCGGATGTCTCCAACAACAAAGAAGACGGCAGGTTGGACACCCTGCTCGCCATGCACGATCGTCCTTGACTACCTCCAAGGGCCGACAAGCCCGACAGATTGTGTCATCTCCAATCCTTCGAGACAAGCTAACACAACCAGAAATTATTTCCGTTCCAAGAGCTCTGCCAAGACATCATCGAGTAGTCCAAGACGACGTGTTCGGTTCGACATCAACCCTGATGCAGGCAAGCTACCGACGAAAAAATAAGTTGAGGGCGCCTAGGAGGCCGCACGCCTGGCGACCCGATTATTTCCAAGGTCGGACTCATGAAGACAGACCACAACTATTGCCAAAACAGCAGGAGCCCGCATGGGTTCTCACTCCCGAATACAAAAGAATCCAACTCCATACGCGCTCGGGGGCTACCGACGATGCAATTCACAGGGGGTACCTGACCTCCGGGGAACAAGGTCGCTAGGCCGGCGTCGGGTCCCCACCGTGGCCTAGGACCCGGGTTGGTACCCATACGTCGGCGGCAGTGTTGACGTGCGCGGCGACTCCGGAAGCTTGGTGATGGTGTCCTGGACTCTGGAGTGCTCGCCATGTCGGCCATATGGGCCGGACCGAGGAACCCCGGGATGATCAACTAGTGGGCTCTGTTCGTTGGGCACAGGAGTGCCAAGGTGGATGACTCCCGAAGACTTGGCGCATACTCCAAGACTCAAAGGTTGTCTTCGATGCGACTACTTTTAGATGTAACCGACCTATGTAAACCCTAGGCACCCCTGGTATCTATATAAGCCGCGGGGTGAGAGCCGTAGACTACAACTCTCATACACATGATCTCGTGGTAGATAACTTGTACTCCCTCTAACTCAATACAATCAAGCGAGACGTAGGGTATTGTTGGGGAACGGAGCATGAATTTCAAAAAATTTCCTACGCTCACGCAAGATCTATCCATGGAGATGTATCGCTACGAGAGGGGAGAGTGTGTCTACGTACCCTCGTAGACCGTTAGCGGAAGCGTCTCACAACGCGGTTGATGTAGTCGAACAATCCTTCGAGCTCCACCGATCGAGTACCGAACGTACGGCACCTCCGAGTTCTACACACGTGCAGCTCGGTGACGTTCCTCGCCTTCTTGATCCAGCAAGACGTCGAGGTAGTAGATGAGTTCCGTCAGCACGACGGCATGGCGATGGTGACGGTGAAGTGATTCCGGCAGGGCTTCGCCTAAGCTCTCCAAAAATATGACCGAGGTGGAAAACGGAGATCGGGGCACCGCACACGGCTATGGGACAATTGTGTACTTTGGGGTGCCCCCTTGCCCCCGTATATAAAGGATGAGAGGGAGGAGGCCGGCCCCCTAGGGGTGCGCCAAGTGTGGGGAGTCCTACTAGGACTCCTTAGTCCTAGTAGGATTCCACCTCCCATACGGAGTAGGAAAGAGGGAAGGGAGAGGGAAAGGAAAGAGGGGGCTGCGCCCCCTCCCCTAGTCCAATTCGGTTTGGGCAAGGGGGGCGCGAGCCTCCTCACGTGGCCTGCCTCTCCTTTTCCCGTATGGCCCAATAAGGCCCATTACTTCTCCCGGTGAATTCCCGTAACTCCCCGGTACTCCGAAAAATACCCGAATCACTCGGAACCTTTCCGACGTCCGAATATAGCCTTCCAATATATGAATCTTTACCTCTCGACCATTTCGAGACTCCTCGTCATGTCCGTGATCTCATCCGGGACTCCGAACAAACTTCGGCCACCAATCACATAACTCATATAATACTAAATCGTCATCGAACCTTAAGTGTGCGGACCCTACGGGTTCGGGAATGATGTAGACATGACCGAGACGACTCTCCGGTCAATAACCAACAGCGGAACCTGGATGCTCATATTGGTTCCTACATATTCCACGAAGATCTTTATCGGTGAACCTCATATGTCAACATACGTTGTTCCCTTTGTCTGGCGGTATGTTACTTGCCCGAGATTCGATCGTCGGTATCCAATACCTAGTTCAATCTCGTTACCGGCAAGTCTCTTTACTCGTTCCGTAATACGTCATCTTGTAACTAACTCTTTAGTCACGGTGCTTGCAAGGCTTCTGTGATGCTGTATTACCGAGAGGGCCCAGAGATACCTCTCCGATAGTCGGAGTGACAAATTCCAATCTCGATCCATGCCAACTCAACAAACACTTTCGGAGATACCTGTAGTGCACCTTTATAATCACCCAGTTACGTTGTGACGTTTGATACACCCAAAGTATTCCTACGGTATCCGGGAGTTGCATGATCTCATGGTCAGAGGAACGTGTATTTGACATAGTGAAAGCAATAGCAATAAACTGAACGATCATTTGCTATGCTAACGGTTGGGTCAAGTCCATCACATCATTCTCCTAATGATGTGATCCCATTATCAAATGACAACTCATGTCCATGGTCAGGAAATCTTGACCATCTTTTGATCAACGAGCTAGTCTAGTAGAGGCTTACTAGGGACACAGTATTTGTTTATCTATTCACACATGTATTTAGTTTCCGGTCAATACAATTCTAGCATGAATAATAAACTATTATCATGAACGGGGAAATATGATAATAACTAATTTATTATTGCCTCTAGGGCATATTTCCAACAGTCTCCCATTTGCACTAGAGTCAATAATCTAGATTACATCTCCATGTAATTAACACTTAATCAGTTCTAAAGCTGATCATGTTTTGCTTGTGAGAGAGGTTTTAGTCAACGGGTCTGCAATATTCAGATCCGTGTGTTCTTGGCAAATCTCTATGTAGATGCTGCTACCACACTCTGTTTGGAGCTACTCCAAAAAATTTCCCCACTATACTTATCCGGTCTGAGACTCATAGTCTTTCGGATCAGTGTTTAAAGCTTGCATCGACGTAACCCCTTACGACGAACTCTTTATCATCTCTATTCCCGAGAAATTCTTCCTTAGTCATCTTAAGGATAATTTGACCGCTGTCCAGTGATCTACTCCTGGATCACTTTGGTACCTCTTTTGCCAGACACATGGCAAGGCACACAGCTTGGCATACTTTATAGAACCTATGGCCGAGGCATAGGGGATAACCTTCATCCATTCTATTTATTTTGCCGTGGTCGAGATTTGAGTCTTACTCAACTTCACACCTTTCACCACAGTCAAGAATTCCTTCTTTGACTGATCCATTTTGAACTTCTTCAAAATCTTGTCAAGGTATATGTTTTGTGAAAGTCATATGAGGCGTCTCAATCTATCTCTATAGATTTTGATGCCTAACATGTAAACAACCTTTACCTAGATCTTCAAGTCTTACTCCACTTCACACCAGCCAAGAACTTATTTCTTTTGACTTGATCCATTTTGAACTTCTTCAAAATCTAATCAAGGTGTGTGAAAATCTTTTATCAGGTGTCTTGATCTATCTCTATAGATTTCGATGCCCAAACCGTGGATAACTCAAAAAACAGGTTTTTATTGAAAAACTCCTTTCAATTAATTCTTTATGCTTTCCAGAAATTTTACATCATTTCCAATCACATATACTTATTAGAAATGTTATAGAGCTCCCACTCACTTTGTTGTAAATACAAGTTTCTCCATAAACTTGCATAAACCCAAACGCTTTGATCACTTCATCAAAGCGAGTATTCCAGCTCCGAGATGCTTGCACCAGTCCATAGATGGATCGCTGGAGCTTGCATACTTTGTTAGCACCTTTAGGATCGACAAAACCTTCCGGTTGTATCATATACAATTCTTCCTTAAGGAATCCATTAAGGAATGCCGTTTTGACGTCCATTTGCCAGATTTCATAATCATAAAACGCGGCAATTGCTAACATAATTCTGACAGAATTTAGCATCGCTACGGGTGAGAAAGTCTCATCGTAGTCAACTCCTTGAACTTGTCGATAACCTTTAGCAACAAGTCGAGCTTTATAGACGGTGACATTACCATCAGCGTCCGTCTTCTTCTTAAAGATCCATTTATTTTTAATAGCTCGCCGTTTCATCGGGCAAGTCTACCAAAGTCCACACTTTGTTCTCATACATGGATCTAATCTCGGATTTCATGGCCTCAAGCCATTTGTCGGAATCCGGGCTCGCCATCGCTTCTTCATAGTTCGTAGGTTCACCGTTGTCTAACAACATGACCTCCAAGACAGGATTGCCGTACCAATCTGGTGCGGAGTGTGTCCTGGTTGACCTACGAGGTTCTGTAGCAACTTGATCCGAAGCCTCATGATCATCATCATCAACTTCTTCTCTGGTCTGTGTTGGTGTCACAGAAATTTCTTTCTGTGGCGTACTACTATCCAGAGGAGGTACAATTATCTCATCAAGTTCTACTTTCCTCCCACTCACTTCTTTCGAGAGAAACTCCTTCTCTAGAAAGGATCCATTCTTAGCAACGAATACTTTGCCTTCGGATCTGTGGTAGAAGGTGTACCCAACGGCCTCCTTTGGGTATCCTATGAAGACGCACTTATCCGCTTTGGGTTCGAGCTTATCTGGCTGAAGCCTTTTGACATAAGCATTGCATCCCCAAACTTTCAGAAATGACATCTTAGGTTTCTTGCAAACCACAGTTCATACGGTGTCATCTCAACGGATTTAGACGGTGCCCTTGTTTAAAGTGAATGCAGCTGTCTCTAATGCATAACCCCAAAATGATAGTGGCAAATCGGTAAGAGACATCATAGAACACACCATATCCAATAGAGTACGATTACGACATTCGGACACACCATTACGCTGTGGTGTTCCATGTGGCGTGAGCTGTGAAACAATTCCACATTGTTTTAAGTGATTGCCAAACTCGTAACTCAAATATTCTCCTCCACGATCAGATCGTAAGAACTTTATTTTCTTGTTACGATGGTTCTCTACTTCACTCTGAAATTCTTTGAACTTTTCAAATGTTTCAGATTTATGCTTCATCAAGTAGACATAACCATATCTACTCAAATCATCAGTGAACGTGAGAATATAACGATATCCACCGCGCGCCTCAACACTCATCGGACCGCATACATCGGTATGTATTATTTCCAATAAGTTGGTTGCTCGCTCCATTGTTCCGGAGAACGGAGTTTTAGTCATCTTGCCAATAAGGCACGGTTCACATGTCTCAAATGATTCATAATCAAGAGATTCCAAAAACCCATCTGCATGGAGTTTCTTCATGTGTTTAACACTGATATGACCTAAGCAGCAGTGCCACAAATATGTGGTACTATCATTATCTTTTGGCATTCGTGTTATGAACATATGTATTACTACGATCAAGATTCTATAAACCTTTCATTTTAAGTGCATGATCATCAATGATATTATCCAAATAGAATAACAATTATTCTCTGAAATTGAATAACCGTCTTGCAATAAACACTATCAGATATAATGTTCATGCTTAACGCAAGCACCAAATAACAATTATTTAGGTTCATCACTAATCCTGAAGGTAGAGAGAGCGTGGCGATGGTGATCACATCAACCTTGGAGACACTTCCAATGCACATCGTCACCTCGTTCTTAGCTAGCCCTCGTTTATTCCGAAGCTCCATGTTTCAAGTTGTAAGCAACTGAACAAGTATCAAATACCCAGGTGCTCCTACGAGTAAGGTACATATCAATAACATGTATATCAAATATCTTTGTTGACATTGCCAGTCTTATTATCTGCCAGTTACTTTGGGGAAGTTCCGCTCCCTGTGACATTTCCCTTTGCAATGGGAGCACTAAGTCTCGGGTTTGGTTCAGCCTTGGGTTTCTTCGCGTGAGCGGCAACTGTTTTACCGTTCTTCTTGAAGTTCCCTTTTCTTTCCCTTGCCCTTCTTGAAACTAGTGGTCTTATTAACCATCAACACTTGATGCTCCCTTTTTTTTGATTTCTACATCCGCAGATTGTAGCATCGCGAATAGCTTAAGGATCTTCTATCCCTTGCATGTTTATAGTTCATCACGAAGATCCAGTAGCTTAGTGATAGTGACTAGAGAACTCTATCAATCACCACTTTATTCGGAAGTCTAACTCCCACTTGATTCAAGTGTTTGAAGTACTCAGACATTCTGAGTACATGCTCACCAACAGAGCTATTCTCCTCCATCTTGTAGCTATAGAACTTGTCGAAGGTGTCATCCCTCTCGACCCGGGTGTGAGTCTTGAAAAACAAATTTTCAGCTCTTGGAACATCTCATATGCTCCGTGTTGCTCAAAACATATTTGGAGCTCCGGTTCTAAGCCGTAAAGTATGGCGCACTGAACTATCGAGTAGTCATCTTTTCTTGTCTGCCAGACGTTCATAACGTCCTCAGACGAAGCCGTAGGGGTATTTCACTGAGCGGTGCATTAAGGACATAAGCCTTCTGTGCAGCAGTGAGGACAATCCTCAGATCACGAACCTAGTCCGCATAGTTGCTTCCATCAACTTTCAACTTCGTTTTCTCTAGGAACATAATAAAAACAGGGGAACTACAGCGCAGTCTATGGATCTACAACATAAATTTGCTAAGACAAGTAAGACTATGTTCATGACAATTGAAGTTCAATTAATCAAATTACTTAAGAACTCCCACTTAGATTAACATCCCTCAAGTTGTCTAAGTGTAACATGATCCACATCAACTAAACCACGTCCGATCATCACGTGAGGTGGATTAGTTATCAATGGTGAACATCTTTCATGTTGATCATATCTACTATATGACTCATGTTCGACCTTTCGGTCTCTTGTGTTCCGAGGCCATGTCTGTACATGCTAGGCTCGTCAAGTTTAACCCAAGTATTCTGCGTGTGTAAAACTGGCTTACACCCGTTGTATGCGAACGAAAAAATCCATCACACCTGATCATCACGTGGTGCTTAGAAGTGTCGAACCTTCGCAACGGTGCATACTAGGGGAGAACACTTATCTTGAAATTTAGTGAAGGGATCATCTTATAATGCTACCGTCGTCCTAAGCAAAATAAGATGCATAAAAGGATTAACATCACATGCAATTCAATATATGTGACATGATATGGCCATCATTGTCTTGTGCTTTTGATCTCCATCAGCAAAGCACCGTCATGATCTCCATTGTCACCGGGTTGACACCTTGATCTCCATCGTAGCGTCGTGACACCTTGATCTCCATCGTAGCGTCGTGGTCGTCTCGCCGGCTATTGCTACTACTACTACTGCTAACTAATAGCGGTAAAGTAAAGCAATTACATAGCGTTGGCATTGCATACAATAAAGAGACAACCATAAGGCTCCTGCCGGTTGCCTGATAACTTACAAAACATTCATCTCATACAACAACTTATATCACATCATGTCTTGGCCATATCACATCACCAGCATACCCTGCAAAAACAAGTTAGACGTCCTCTACTTTGTTGTTGCAAGTTTTACGTGGCTGCTACGGGTTTGCAAGAACCGTTCTTACCTACGCAAAACCACAACGTGGTGTAGTGATTGCTTTTTGATCTTCTAAAAGAACCCTCTTCATTGAAACCGATTCAACTAATGTGAGAGAGACAGACACCCGCCAGTCACCTTTATGCAACGAGTGCACGTAGCGGTGAAACCTGTCTCGCGTAAGCGTACGCGTAATGTCGGTCCGGGTCGCTTCATCTCACAATACCGCCGAATCAAGTAACAACTAGTAACGGCAAGCAATATGTATACACCCACGCCCACAACTCACTTGTGTTCTACTCGTGCAAAACACATCTACGCATAGACTTGGCTCGGATACCACTGTTGGGGAACGGAGCATGAATTTCAAAAATTTTCCTACGCTCACGCAAGATCTATCCATGGAGATGTATCGCTACGATAGGGGAGAGTGTGTCTACGTACCCTCATAGACCATTAGCGGAAGCGTCTCACAACGCGGTTGATGTAGTCGAACAATCCTTCGAGCTCCACCGATCGAGTACCGAACGTACGGCACCTCCGAGTTCTACACACGTGCAGCTCGGTGACGTTCCTCGCCTTCTTGATCCAGCAAGATGTCGAGGTAGTAGATGAGTTCCGTCAGCACAACGGCGTGGCGACGGTGACGGTGAAGTGATTCCGGCAGGGCTTCGCCTAAGCTCTCCGAAAATATGACCGAGGTGGAAAACGGAGATCGGGGCACCGCACACGGCTATGGGACAATTGTGTACTTTGGGGTGCCCCCTTGCCCCCGTATATAAAGGATGAGAGGGAGGAGGCCGGCCCCCTAGGGGTGCGCCAAGTGTGGGGAGTCCTACTAGGACTCCTTAGTCCTAGTAGGATTCCACCTCCCATACGGAGTAGGAAAGAGGGAAGGGAGAGGGAAAGGAAAGAGGGGGCTGCGCCCCCTCCCCTAGTCCAATTCGGTTTGGGCAAGGGGGGGCGCGAGCCTCCTCACGTGGCCTGCCTCTCCTTTTCCCGTATGGCCCAATAAGGCCCATTACTTCTCCCGGTGAATTCCCGTAACTCCCCGGTACTCCGAAAAATACCCGAATCACTCGGAACCTTTCCGACGTCCGAATATAGCCTTCCAATATATGAATCTTTACCTCTCGACCATTTCGAGACTCCTCGTCATGTCCGTGATCTCATCCGGGACTCCGAACAAACTTCGGCCACCAATCACATAACTCATATAATACTAAATCGTCATCGAACCTTAAGTGTGCGGACCCTACGGGTTCGGGAATGATGTAGACATGACCGAGACGACTCTCCGGTCAATAACCAACAGCGGAACCTGGATGCTCATATTGGTTCCTACATATTCCACGAAGATCTTTATCGGTGAACCTCATATGTCAACATACGTTGTTCCCTTTGTCTGGCGGTATGTTACTTGCCCGAGATTCGATCGTCGGTATCCAATACCTAGTTCAATCTCGTTACCGGCAAGTCTCTTTACTCGTTCCGTAATACGTCATCTTGTAACTAACTCTTTAGTCACGGTGCTTGCAAGGCTTCTGTGATGCTGTATTACCGAGAGGGCCCAGAGATACCTCTCCGATAGTCGGAGTGACAAATTCCAATCTCGATCCATGCCAACTCAACAAACACTTTCGGAGATACCTGTAGTGCACCTTTATAATCACCCAGTTACGTTGTGACGTTTGATACACCCAAAGTATTCCTACGGTATCCGGGAGTTGCATGATCTCATGGTCAGAGGAACGTGTATTTGACATAGTGAAAGCAATAGCAATAAACTGAACGATCATTTGCTATGCTAACGGTTGGGTCAAGTCCATCACATCATTCTCCTAATGATGTGATCCCATTATCAAATGACAACTCATGTCCATGGTCAGGAAATCTTGACCATCTTTTGATCAACGAGCTAGTCTAGTAGAGGCTTACTAGGGACACAGTATTTGTTTATCTATTCACACATGTATTTAGTTTCCGATCAATACAATTCTAGCATGAATAATAAACTATTATCATGAACGGGGAAATATGATAATAACTAATTTATTATTGCCTCTAGGGCATATTTCCAACAGGTATTATCTCTTCGACAGAGTCTGAACCTGGGTAAATCCTTGTGCCATTTGTTACCATCGTGTCAAGGCTACCAGAGATCTACTGGATTTGACTCCATCGCTCCGGCAGACGGGCCGCCGACGAGCCCATGCTGGCCGTCGTGGCGGTGGAAGCGAGAAGAGCCAGCTCCTGCTACTATAGAATGAGGAGGGTTTGTTGCGTGGCCTTGGCAATGAGGGCATCATTCTCCGCAGAGGCGACCTGGGCCTGAGCATCAACGACTTCTTTTTCCGCCTTCTCCTTCCTCCTTCGGCCATCCCTCTTCGCCATCTCGGCGGTCGTCTCCTCTGCGGTGTGCACCTTCTTCGGCCTCTTGGGGCCAACGACACAGGCGGCCACGAGAACGACTGTATCGGTCGGGAAGGAGGCGGCGGCCTGGTTGGGCGCGTCGGTCATGGCACGAGGGCGGGAGGACGGGAGTGTTCTTGGAGAGAATGGCACATTGGTGTGCCACAGACGGATGGGCCAGGGGAGGACGCCGTGACCGTCGCTACGTGTCTGCGCAGACGTAAACCCAACCCAAGTTTGAAATGGAAATGGGTTCAAACGGACAAAAAGAAAATAACAGAGGGATGGGACATGAATAGACACCATTGTTGTTATAATTCTGGTCACAACGTCTGTTTGAAAGATTTGTTGCTTATGCAAAAATTAACCAAGCATAATATCTTAGAGTCTTGCTTCTTCATCTTCCTTTATGTAAATCCGGTGATAAGGTCGGTGTTCTCTAGCTTCTTGTTTTTCGAGGCCATCTTCCCATTGTTCTTTCTTTATAGTCACCTTCTCCTTGCCCCTGCTCAGAATCATCTGTTGTGATATCCCTGGCATCAGTATGCAGCATCGATAAATTTATGCTAATTAAAAATATACAAGGTACAAAAGAAGAAGAAAAAAGACATAGTTTGTAGAACATGAGATGTATATCATTTATGGTTCAGAAGAAGAGACTCCACCAACATTATCATTTTAAAAAGTTTGCCTCTTATTTTCTCTCACAAACCCACAGACAACATAGGAAGCACACTACCAATAAAGACACCATAATGGTGGAGACCGCTCAAGGGAGAGGGAGGCAGCGCCAGCAGTGACAGTCATCTAGGGTTATTGGGGAGGCTCGTTAATATAATGAGCAATAACAACTCTCTATCCCTCTTCTTTCTTCCCCGGTAGTCGTCCGGTCTCCTTAACCATCCTCCTCTTGCAAGAAGACAAAGCATCATCTTTATCCCTACCTTTCCTTTCCCTCCACTTTCATTCTCTTAATCCACCCATTCTCTAGCATTACTATTGTTCAAAAGTCCCATCCTGTCTTACCATCGCCTAGACACATTTTAAAAACCTTTCATTGCTAGAGTGACGCCCCCCCCTTCATCCTTCATTCGCCGCTCGTAATACATATCGACCCCCGTAATATACCTATCTGCCCAACAATGCAAATTTCTACTACATTTTATGATTGGTCACTATTTTACAACATAAAGTGATGAGTGTTACGATATATGTGGATTGCACTAGCCCTTTCCATCAGTTCGGACTTTTGGTTGCGTTGGCTAGTGCATGAAGCTTAACATGGTATCGGAGCTAAGGTCTTGAGTTCAAGTCCTGGCTTTCGCAATTTATTAAAAATTGCTGGTGGCACCCCTTTGTGTCCACGTAGAGGCCTCTTGAGTCATACGTGAGTTTCGCGCGCCGTCGCTCTCTTCCGGTTGCACGTGTTGACTTGTCTTCCCCGTCACACGTGAGAGGGGGTGTTATGATATATGTGGATTGCACTAGCCCTTTCCATCAGTTCGGACTTTTGGTTGCGTTGGCTAGTGCATGAAGCTTAACAATGAGATGTTAGTAGGCAAAAACATTTATCACTTATTGTGTTACCAATTTGCCGTTTATTAGCCACCTTGACATCAACGGATTTAGCGGGTTTTGTATCTTCGTCATCGAAGAAAGCTACTCCCTGAAAATGATAAAAACATCATTGCAATACATATGTAGAGATCATAATTCATGTCTAACATTTGCAGCTAATATCAATGAAATAAATGATGAAGTATATACACAGCAATGACGATCTTCTCGGTAAATAAAATCCAAACACCGTATATGATTTGATGACCATTATTTGTATTTGGCAGATATAGGCTTTAACCCAATACATTTATTGTTCAGAGTAGAGGGCTTCTCTGTTGTTTATGCTAAGAAAAATATATTCAGAAAACATAGTGCTCGATTAAATAATAGAAACAACTTTTGCATTTGTACCCATCATGTTACACCATGATAAGTACTCCCCCCGTTCCTAAATATAAGTCTTTTTAGACATTTCAATGGGGGACTACATACGGAACAAAATGGGTGAATCTATACTTTAAAATATGTCTATATAGATCCGTATATAGTTCAATAATGGAACCTCTAAAAAGACTTATATTTAGGAACGGAGGGAGTATAATGCTAGATGTGGATATGAATTTTAGTTCAAATAACAGATTTCATTTTCATGGGGAGTGAATGGAAAAAATAATACCACGGAACTATCAAAGAAAGGCGTGAAACAGTTGTCAGCGTATTCACCTTATTCTCGTTTCCTGTATTTAACCTCTCATATTGGTAGGTCTGATTCTTGGAATGGTCCCACCTGCACATCAGGAAATTTATCAGAGAAACATAATATTATGTGGGGTACCACGTACCAATGGGAGACCGGAAGCACGGCTCATGTTTACCACTACCATCGCTGCAGTTCAAGTTTATATTCAACTTATTTATAGACGGAATGCAAAAATAGTGTAGCTGGCAGAGTGGCAATAGAAGGAGAAATAATCAATAAATGGATTTACGCATAATCAAAATGACATAACAAAGCGTAAATGTCGTAGAACAAAGTGAAAAGTCTCGGATGCATAAGCAAAACCGATGAAATGCTAGAGGAGAGATAACATAGTTCATAAAACTTCTAAAGGTAAACAACAGATGACTTGGGTCAGCAAACAGGAGTGATTACCTCTTGGTCGAACTCCCAAAAGTAACATCTTCTGCGTGTAGTTTATGGGACAAGCCCTTTGGCTCAACAAAGTTATTTTTCTGCCGACTTTCTGTACAGATCTTCAACTCTAACTTACTGTCATCCATATCTAAATGTTTCTCCTCAGAAATATTTTGACAAACTGTACGCCTTTTTGGTTGATGATTCACGGGGTTTGTTGCTCTTTTCCGATCTTTCATTTGGGGAACATGTTTGCCTGTGTTAAAATAGCCTAGCTCATTCGCGAATGCTGCTCCAGCACCCTATGTATAACCAGGAAAGTTGTCAAAACATTTGTAAATAGTCATCGCAAAAGTATAGTAACATACAAAATTATGACTGAGGACACTAAAGTGTGCACCTTGCCATAGCTCTTTGTAGGTGGAGTAGACCGTAAGTGCCGATGGTATTTACCAACAACCATGCTTCTGTCGAGCTCATCACCATTATCTGCAAAATAAATGGCAAAGGTACATTTGTTTTTGCGGGGAAAGGTAAAGGTAAATTGATGACTGAAAAAATGTAAGCAAAATGCATCAGACAATTGAAGGCACGAAAAGGAAGGCATTCGATCGGCTCACATTTTTTTTTGAACCGGGCATCACCCCTTTCCATTACTTTCATAACGGAAATACACATAAGTTCCAATCTTACAGCCATAAAGGAAACAGGGAAGGAGTGAGCGAGCTCAAAGCATCACTGGGAAACCCACTGCAAAGCACTCGTCATCGAGCAGCTTGCCGTGGGGCGAAAACCCAGCGACACCTACAACTTACCACCCTAACCAAACAAAAATGACGCAGGACAACAGAGTAACACGCTAGACAGTTAACCAAGATAGGCTCACAGACGAGTAAACAAACCGCGCTCACACAGGAGCATCACCAACACGCCGAAGAACCAACTTTCCTCAAAAAAGCACCGGATGGGAAGAGCATTTCTTCAGTTTGCCGCAGCTTCATTCGGTGCAGCACAGAGTCGCATCATGTTCGCCGCATTGGTCTTGAGCATCTTCGCACCACGTTCCATGGCTTCACGATCCTCGCCAGAGAACAGCCCTGCCCAGTAAGTTAGGAATCCACAGGCCGAAAAAACGATGTCAAAAGGTGATCTCATCTTTTTATGTTCAAAGGTAGTTTGATTACGACGAATCCAAATAGCCCAACACATTGCGGCAAGGCCAAAGGTGTAGAATCTCGTCCCATCAGGGAGGTAAGCATAGCACCAAGAAAAATATTGCCAAATGTTGTTGGGACATAGATCAGTACCCAAAACACATCCCACACTCCTCCAAACAACTCTGGCCATAGGGCAGGTGAAGAAAAGGTGCTGAGATGTTTCTCTACTGCTGCAAAAAGAGCACTTAGGGTTTCCAGCCCAATTGCGTTTTTTCATCACATCTCTAGTTAAAACAGCATCCTGAAATAGTTGCCAGAGAAATTTTTTAATTTTCAAAGGGATTTTGGCTCTCCAAATCCATTTGTAATCACAACCTGCAAGGTTTCTCTCCTGGAATTTATACATAGATTTAGTGGTGAAGCGCTTTTTCCCCTCCAGATTCCACACAATCTGGTCTGGTTCTGCAGAGAGGGTCCAGGAATCCACAAAGTTTTTCATATCATCCCATTGCAAATGCATCTGGGGATTTAAACGCCTCCTAAACATATCATTCCCAGCAAAGTTTTTAAAGTTGTTCACAGTAATATTTTGATAATTGCAAATATCAAAAAGATCAGGGAATTTGGATTGCAGAGGAGGAAGCCCCCTGATAGGATCAATCCACAGTCGAGCAACATTACCAGAGTTCAAAATCACACCTCTACCTGCGAGGTAATTTTTTTTAACTTTCATAATGCCTCTCCACATAGGTGAATCTCCAAATTTGCTATTAACTGAGGTTATTGTATCATTTCTAAAATATTTAGCTCTAACCACATCTTGCCAGAGCCCTTGTTGGGTCTCCAGTTTCCACCACCATTTAGTAAGGAGACTTATGTTCTACTTGTGGAGATCCTTCACTCCCAAGCCCCCCTTATTTTTTGATCTACATATTCTGGTCCATTTAACCAAGTGATATCTCTTGCGGCCATTGAATTCTTGCCAGAAAAATCGTTTTCGATGTTTATCCAGCTTCCCAATAACCATCTTTGGTACCATAAACATAGACATGTAGTAAAAAACGATGCTAGTGAGGGAAGAGTTCATCAATGTTAGTCTACCCCCCGAGGAAGCAGCATTGCCAATCCAGGCTTCGCAGCACTTGAGGAATTTATCATCCACAAATTCCCAATCAAGGTTTCGAAGGTTAGTAAAACTAACAGGAACTCCTAGATATTTCATAGGGAAGTGGCCAATTTGGCAGTTGAAGAGCTCTGCATAATAAGATAGCACCTCATCATCACCCCCAACACACAGTAATTCACTTTTCAGGAAATTGATCTTGAGCCCCGACATAAGCTCGAACATATAAAGCAGGAGTTTCAAATTGACCGCCGCTTCTCTGTCATGTTCGAAGCATATAACGGTATCATCAGCATATTGCAAAATTGCAACCCCTCCATTCACCAGATCAGGAGCAAGACCAGTGATAAGTTTTTCTTTCTGAGCATTAAAGATCATTTTAGAGAGAACTTCCACAGCTATGTTAAACAAGAAAGGGGAGTGAGGGTCACCCTGACGGACCCCCTTATGACTTTGGAAATACGGGCCCATCTCATTGTTAATTTTGATACTAACAGTACCATTGTGTAATATCTGCTTCACCCAACCACACCAAGTGGGAGAGAAGCCTCGACTCTTATGGCAATCAAGGAGAAATCCCCAGTTGATTTTATCGTAGGCTTTCTCGAAATCCAGTTTGAGTACTACCCCAATTTTTTTCTTATGATGGGTTTGATGCAGCACCTCATGGAGAGTCAGAATCCCATCCATGATGTTTCTTTTTTTGATAAAAGCATTCTGGTGCCTACTAATGAGTTTATCAGCAAACAAAGCTGCTCTATTATCCATCACCTTGGTAATTAACTTGTATGGGCAGCGTAGGAGGCAAATTGGTCGATATTGTTGGATTTTTTTCGCACCATTTAGCTTAGGAATCAGAGTTATCACCCCATAATTGAGGCGAGCAACATCCAATGTGTTTTTATGGAAGGCCTCGAATAAGCGCATGATATCATTCTTTACAAAGTCCCAGCAGTATTTGTAGAATTCTGCTGGGATGTTATCAGGGCCAGGTGCCCTATTGCTTTCCATGCTAAAGAGAGCTTTCTTCACTTCTACTTCCGTGAACTGGCTAGTCAAAAAAGTATTGTCTTCCTCAGTTAATTTTTCCTCTTCGGACCAAGTTTCAGGAGATAACTGAAAAAGGTTCCCTCTGGCTGGGCCAAAAAGATCTTTATAATAGGAAGTGGCATGTTTTAAAAGGTTGGGAGTTCCCTCAATCTCCGTATCACCATCCGTAAAGGAGTGAATGGTGTTTTTTCTTTTTCTGCCATTTGCTACCCTATGGAAGAAGGCAGTATTTTGATCACCTTTTAACAGCCATCTTTCATTAGATTGCTGGAGCCAATATAGCTCTTCATTAGCTAGGATTTCTTCGAGCTCAATCTTCAATTGAGTCCTTTTATCATATTGGTCCGCATCTAGTGCGCCATCTTCTTCCATTTTCTCAAATATATCCAGCTCATTTTTTATCTCATTTTTTTCTTTTTTTCGCATGACCAAAGCGATGCGATCCCCATCCTTTGTAATATTTTTTCAGACGCTTAAGTTTTATGTTTAAGACATCAATAGTGATATGGGGTGTCCCGATCTTCTCAGTAAGCGGCGGTGGTGATGATGAAGATGATAGATAACTTGTATGTCGCCGATGAACTCTCCCTCGCTTGATCCCTGATGCCAATGCAAAAGGTCTCAACCCTTTGGATATTCACAACGTCACACACTTGCACACGTAGCCGTCGACCACGAAACGGTATAATTGCAATATACTAATTCCCAATGGAACAACAAATTACACTCAACTTGCAGTATATGATCTGCAGATCGATACGAATTGGAGATGAGGATTCAAGATGAATGCTTACAAGCAATCTCAAGAACTAGGGTTTATCTTAAACGTGGTCTAACCTTAACTAACTCTAGGGGACGGGTATTTATAGTCTAAAACGAGATCGAAGGGGTACACGGGCTGGACAGCCCAAAACCTGCACGCAGGCAGAGCGGTACTACCGCTTATGGCAAGCGGTACTACCGTGATAAGCGGTACTACCGCTCGTACAAATATCAAGTGCCGCTTTAGTACCGCTTGGGGTCGCTTCGATTCCAGAAGAAATTTCCTAAGCGGTACTAGGACGGTAGTACTGGAGCGGTACTACCGCTAAGCGGTACTACCGCTTGTGTGGGGCGGTACTACCGCCCTGGAAACTGCAGGGTCTTCCTCCCTTTCCAGCTGCAATGCCTCCTTGCTCCCTTGTGCCATGCCTTCCTCTCCAATGTACCTAATGACACATACACACAAGGATTTAGGCTGTATAAAGCTCTCATTAAAATAAATAGCATTATCAACTAAGAGAGAATTCACCTGTTGTTCTAGTAACTTAGCACGAGCTCTTGTAATTGGGCCAATCCTGATTTCATCATTGGACATCTTCTTTGCAGCAACATGTTGTTTATCTTCATGAGGTAGAGAGGGAACCATAGTAGGGATATCCTCATCAAATAGGATCAGTCGCAGCCACAGATTGTTCCCAGATTTTGTTCGCCGTTTCATAAAAGGATTCCTCCTTCAGCCAACTGAGTTCAAATCTAAATTCACGATGATGGGGCACATCATTTTTTCTAATATCAGAAGAGAGGAGGAGGGGGTTGTGGTCAGATACATCTCTGACCAATTTGCGAACTGTTACTAAAGGAAACAAATTTTCCCAATCAAAGCTCATCAGGACTCTGTCAAGTTTTTCCAAAGTAGGATGTTTCTGGTTGTTAGTTCAGGTATATTTCCCCCCTCCCATATGAATCTCCCGAAGGCTCAGGGAGTTTATAATGGCATTGAACTTATCAACATAAGGGGATTTATGCATATTTTTATTCTTCTCCTCTATCTCTCTTAAAATATTGAAATCTCCTCCCACAACATAAGGCACCTGTATGTGGGAGCACACAGAGACTAACTCTTCAAGGAAGTCATTCTTTTTGTCATCATGGGCTGCCCCATAAACTACCACAAATGCCCACACCTTTTTGATCTTAACATCAAAGATGGTGGCCTGTATGGAGAAATTACCCACTGACCAGGAAACAATCTCCAGGTTTTCTTTTCTAACACCACAAAGGATGCCCCCTGCCTTCCCAACAGAAGGCAGCCAGTTCCAATCAAATTTTTCAAAGGGGTCCACTTTTCTAAAGAATTTGGAAGTAAATGATTTTTTCTTAGTCTCTTGGAGTCCAATGAAATCAAGGGAATGGTCTCTAATGATGTCAGAGAAACAGGTAGCCATCCCTCTTTTACCTGCTCCTCTGCAATTCCAAAATATTCCATTCATTTAATAACATTTTTCCTCCCCCCTTTTTTGGCATCCCTACTAGGAGACTTAGTAGGTTTGCCCACATCTTTACCAGGATGATTTTTCTCTTTTTGACTTCTAGTAATAGGTCTAGGAACCACTACACTAGGTTTCCTCTCTTTTTTCTTTCTAGATCTAACCATAGTAAAATTGTCCTCATCCACATCTCTTTCCTCACTCCATGTCATATCCAGGGGTATTTGGTCTCCTTTGGCATTAGTAACAAACATTTGATTGTCTTTGTGGGGGTCATTTTTTTCCTTTGTATTGAGGGATTCCATGTTTCTAATTATTTCAAGCTCCCTAATAACATCAATGCTAGTAAAATCAGAGTCAGGAATATTAACTCCCATCTGGGAGGCTCTAAGCATGAGCATAGGATCAGACAATGCATCAAAAGAGTTGTGTGAAGCAGAAGTACCTTCTAGATCTCTCTTTTTTGCCAAAACCAAGGCCCTCTCTTCCACATTCCCCATCTTGGTCTGCACATTGCGCAAGCTGAAGCGAAGATTTTCTTCAGTGACCAGAGGAGGAGTAGGAATCACCTCAATCTGTGTCTCAGGGGACTCCACTGTATATTTACTGTCAACCTTGAGCATGGGCCCCTCCTGTTCCACCACATCATCAACCTGGTGAGAGTTTTTAACAACATCAGAGTAGGATTTTTTCTTCGTGTCAGAATCATTTTTTGTGTTTGAATGGCATTCAGGAAGCATACTTACTTTCTCATTGTTTGCTAGGAGTTCATTAGCCATGGTCTCAATCAGAAGGGTGTTATGTAAGGAATCATCATACTCAAAGCTTTCCTGGGAGTCTTTCACAGTATCTCCACCCTCCTGCTGGGGAACAATAGGAGACTTTTCCCCCAGCCCAGGAGTAGTTCTGCCCTGTTTGGCACCAGGAGTCCCAAATGACTCACCCTCCCTGTTTCTTTTTCCATCATGCTTAGGAGATACATGTACTGTTTTCTTTTCCCTATCAGGATCTCTTATCAGCACCTGCTCCACCTCATAAAAGAAATCATAAAAATGCCCACCAAGCACAGACTCTGCCACCACAGGTATTTCATCTACATTCCTGCACCCCAGCTTCACACGAGCTGATGCAGCTCTATGTAAGGTAGCATTATCAATTTCCAAGGGGACCCCAACCAAGGAAGCAACATAAGCCAAATTCCTCTCACTTCTTTTATCTAATGGGACATTACTCACTTTAACCCAGGCTACTTCCATAACACCTTTGGCTCCCATAGCAGAGGACCAATTGGTAGCACGTATCACAGTTCCAGTGGTTTTCAAGGTGACTGTACCAACATAGCAAATTTGAGCCACAACTCTAGGATTTGGAAAACGAACAACAAAAACTCCAGGCCCAATGGCATGTGCAGAGCATCGCCAACCAGTGGCCAAATAATCATTCAGATCTAATTCCATTTGCCTAGTGGAAGTTTTCCCCTCAACTATGGTAACCACAATGTTGTTAGATCTTTCCTTAAGTTGGTTTGCTGTGCAGGAATCATGGATATAATAAAACCCTTGCCCCTTGGTCTGGAAAGCACTCATGGGAGCTATGCATTCCCATGGCAGGAAGATAGTGCAGACTGACGCAAGGTGACCCAGCTTATTACAGCGCTCACAGAAAGCTTGAGGGCAGCGAACAGGAAGATGTTCACGAGATTTGCAAATGAGACATGCATCAGATTTCATGGAAGAGGGCACCTGAGGGGCGTTCTGCTTTCCGTGGGGACGACGGGCTGGAGAAGAGGTTTGCCCACCGCTGCTCCCGCCAGCATCCGCCTGGATCTGCTTTTTCTCCACCCAGACGCCACCCTCATGGGCCTCACGGCGTGGTAGACGATCGGCTCACATGAATACACCTTCGCTAAAAACCAGCAAAAGGAAGAAATGAATGAGCCCTAATGCTTACAGGTCAGGTGCATTACACCAGCAAAGATATCCAACAAAAAAAAAGAGACGTGCAGTTCATATCAATAAGAAGAAAAATAGAGAATATAACGCCGCAGGAAATCAGTGGTCCCATAGGTAGCTTGCTGACCATGTACACAGACTATCTAAAGTCATATTTCACATGAGCTTCCCTATGAGTTTCGGGCAGTATGTAAGATGATGAGATCAGCTGACCACCGGTATCCAGTATAAGAAATTCCCTTTTCCTATAAAAGCTTGGGGGGGGGGGGGGGCTTTTCTACTTGAGCCTTGGGCTGTTGTGCATATGTCATACGTGGCTCGCCTTCTCCTCGTGCCTCTTCAGATTTTCATGCACTGGTTAGTTTGTTATCCCAGTTGGCCGCTGGTGGCATGAGAAATGTGTGTATCCAACTTGTAAGGTTATACAAAAGCAAAATAATTAGTTTGGATAACTACATTAACATGTGTTTTTATGGCAGTTACTGATGATTAAAAGTAATATCGTTTAGCTCACTATATGAATCCGAACTCGACTATGTACAGAAAGTCCAAATCAAATCCACATGTAAGTTTCATGTAGTTTTGTGTTAATTAAAACAACCAAGTTATGGGTAAAAAAATGCAGGGTTAAATACTTCTGCATATCATCCAAATAAGAAACAGAAAAACGCTTCTCTGACGAAGGGGGGCCAACACATACTGCAATGCACTTGAGTCGTTCAATTATCATATGTCCAATCCTTGATGATAAGTTATGAAGCTAAAAGAACGGATTGTTTGTGGGTTGAGAAAACGAACAGCTATATACTTGTACGGTTGTCCAGCAGTACATCATTTTTCTCGTCAGGTAAGTACCCATGAATACTTTTAATATTCGTCAGAATGACACCTTTCGATACCGATTTCCACAAATTATGGTAACCAACACCATAAACCTACCAAGCACGAACATCAAGGAACTGGATATACCCTGAACAACAAAGATATAGTGAAAACAAAAATCAAAAGGCTATGAAGGAGTAGTGCCGGCAGCGTTCATGTCTAGAAAATCTCTAGCAGCGGCATCCTAATGGACCTATCTAAGAATGTGGGCATTTTGCCCAATGACACACTTCTCTTGCGACCATAAGAATTCGTGCTATGCATCATCAAGATAAAAGGGATCTCATGGTGAATAAGTTCAGCCGGCAAGGTTTGCTTGGAGGAAAACATCCAAATGCAAACGTGGTGCTTCTGCTCCCGAGCTCATGTGAGCTCGGTTGAACAGTAAAATAAAAAAAAATAGTAAAAAAGTTCAAAAAATTCTGAAATTTTTTCGTGACAAACATTGATGTTTTTTCTACATGCTTGCCAAATTTCGATACGAAATCACATTCGTATAGGTGTGAGAAAAAAAACAAAATCGATGCTCCAAAAAGGCTGTTTTTGGAAGCATTTTGAAGCATCGATTTTGTTTTTTTTTACCCACACCTACACGAATGTGATTTCGTAGCGAAATTTTGCACGCATGTATAAAAAACATCAATGTTTCCACGAAAAAATTTCAGAATTTTTTGAATTATTTACTATTTTTTTAATTTACTGTTCACCCGAGCTCACATGAGCTCGGGCTGAGAAGAGCACTTTCGAGCTATCAAGTACTAGCATGCAACTGAACAATTACTACTCTTTTCACAGCAACAATATATTCATCAGTAAGCGAAGATGCAAAATTACCGGCAGCGGTGAGGTAACGCGTCGTGTCCTCGTGACCCGTCATTCCTCTCGTTCCCACGTGCAGTTCACCGAGGCAGCGACGGAGATGCAGGGGAGGCACGGCAGCGAGGGACGACGACAGAGAGCCGCAGCGCCGGAGGAAGGACGGAGAGGTGACGCCGGCGGGCGGAGATGTGCCGACTGGGTGGAGGGTGGTGCGGGGAAGACTCGCCGAGGAGGCTAGTTAGCGGCAGGGTGGAACGGGGCGTGAGAAACCTAGCGAGACGACGATGAAACTCGGGGCGGCAGGGTGCTGTTTTTTCTTTAATCGTTTCTGTTTTTTTTTTTTGCGGGTTAATTGGATCTGTTTTCAGTGGGAGGAAAAAAAAAACCGGGTGTGAAGAACGAGACTACTAACTCAAACTCAAACAGTCAAACTCAAAACTCAAACTCAAACTCAAACTTAAGTAGAGTATATCGACAGGCGTCCAGTAGTAAAGTGGAGGAAGCCGCAGGGGGCAGGTAGAACTTTTCTTCAGAAACATCATGTGACTTGAGGTCGCCAATGGCTGCGAGGAACTAAGACAATTTCTTTCCTGGCCCGCGATCACGACCACCCGACCGCGGCACATTTTGGCGCCAAACGGCCACCGTCTCTCGTCAGACCCTCCTCCTCTTTGTCTTGGCTCAGCCACTAGCTTCAGACGAAGCTCATAGCTACTAGAGCCGAGAGAGACTTCAGGTTGAGGAAACATTTGAAAAGAAAGGCTTCAGGAACAGAACGAGGGCCTGGTAAAGAGACCCATGAACGAATCTCCCGCGATTGATGCAGGAATGGCCAATATACTATAACACTAATCCTCTTAGAATTGAATAGCCCACATTCAATTGAGGTCTCCAATTGACATTGGGTCAGCCGATTTTGACTGGGCCAACAATTTCTCAAAACTCTCTTATTCAATTCTTTAGACAATACACTATGCTTCCTAATGGGTTTGGTTTACGATTTTGACCAGACCAATAATTTTTCAAATCAATCAACAACAACCGGCCTATAAAAACATATCAATCACACTCATGCAACTATCGAGGTAGTAATTCTCACACATACATATATATAAGGTTGGTTATCATATAATACATAATAACTCTACCCATCAAATCACAGAATTATAAATAAAAATAAAACACACTCTATCATCTCCCTCACCCGTCAAACATGTTCTATTAGTTCCAAAATGTAAGGGGTATTTTGCTTTTTGGAAAGTCAAATTCTTCTACTTTGACCAAGTTAAGAGCAAAAATATCGACATCCACAATATTAAACAAAAATGTATGAAAAATCATTTCATGATGAATCTAATCATAGCGATTTGATATTATGAACTTTGATATATTTATCTACAAATTTGATCAAACTTAAAATGTTTGACTTTTTAGAAAAGTAAAACACGTTGTATTTCAAAACATAGTGATTAAGTTTTTTTAACCTAATGACGCAGCAAAGCGCGTCCATCCCTTCTAGTTCTTGACAAGTTTCCACAGAGTTCCTGCAAAATTCACACGTTCAAAACAGACCGCAAAGACGGCACAACAAGCCGCCACGGAGAAATTTAGGCGCATTCAAGCATCATGACTATGATGAGGTTCTTCTTCACCCAACAAAGTATGTGTTACACGCCACCAAATTAACCAGGAAAGCACAGCAAGCTCACGCAGGTTGCCAACTCAACGAGAATACACCACAAACTAGTAGCAACGAGGATTTAAGTTTAATTCCCACATTCGGTACATGATAGAGCCAACGCAATAAACTGAAACATCCAGCAAATCATCAACTCAACAACATCCTAACTTTCAGCATTATAAGCTCATTCACCCCAGCTTCTGGACTAAGTAAGGCTAATGGGTACAACCGACTAAGTAAGCACGCGACAACTCCCCAAGTCAAGCTCAAACTGGCTGGCATTGCCATGAGCGGAACGGCGGTTTTTGGTTGCTTCAATTTTTCGCAGATTGATGTTCCACTTCGTCCCAGCGGTATATGCTGCCATCCTCCCCGCAGGCAAGGATCGTGCTGAAGAATGGATGAAAACAAAAAGAATCACACACAATTCTTATGTGCCCAACACCAAAACCAGACTTAAAAACAAGAAGAACTATGATGCATGCACATAGCACACATGACAAGCTATATCCATAAAAGTACAGGATAAATAAACGCTAGAGAGGTACTACTGGATCAGAGGTGGCGGAAGGAATATGGTGATGTACCTTCCATCAAACGACACTGCAGTCTGCCTTATTGGCATTTTGCATTGCGGACTACTCAGCCTGGAAATTATGAGTGTGTACATGCAGGAACATACAAGTGAGTAGCTGGCACCACCACCACATGCAGAGTAGGAGAAATTGGGAATACATGAACTTGCTCGGTTAGACTTACCGGGTAATTAGCACAGGAGGGCTCGTCTGCACTTCCCACACATAGATTTTGCCTTCGCGGTTGCCTGTTTACGAGCAAACGATTAACCACAAGAGTTATACTTATTGAATTTCATCTAACCCTGATCAGGTGCATGTAGATGAGTTGGTTTACGAGCAAACGATTAACCACGAGCATTTTTCTACAAATATCAGTTTTTTCACGTGTATAAGTACAGCCATCTTCAGAAACTTGTTGACAATCACATAAGTACCATACATAAATATGTCTGCAGATAATATTTTCAATGTAAAGTGTTACCTATTGCTAATTGATTGAAGTGAAAATCACATGAGAATTTGATAAACCAAATGTCACAATCGGGCACAGGGTACTTCTGAAGAACATCAATGCTACCCTGCACATGAAATGAAGAATCACTTCAGACGAAGGCACATGGTATGGCCAGCATCATTTATAAACAAAGGAGCACAACCAGAACTAGTTTGGATCGGTACAAAAGTATAATGTGTTAAGCCCTATAGTTCTTTAAAAGTAAAACTGTATCACCTCGCCGGCACCCTGCTCTTTCGGTTTTGGCTCCCACAGAACAATTTCATTGTCAACACTCTGCAAGTTCAACGCGAAGCAGATCAGATGTTCTCATCCTTCAGGAAATAATTAAATCAGCATTGAAAAACAGGTGGCAACACTAATCTTTGATATAAAAAAAAGACTGTAAAGTATGATATTACGGGTTTCAGGTATACTCTGAAATTTTGCACCAGTAAGCATTCTAACATTGTGTTCACACTAATTCGTCTCTCGTACAAAAATGAGCAATTTACCTTCGACAGGATGAAGTCACCAAGCCACCTAGTACAGTCAACATAGTTAGAATGCACCACAGAAGTCATAAGCTGAAAGGGTATAGATCGGCGCGATGTTGAGAGGGTTAAGAACAATACTAAAAGTTTGCATAACAACAGGTTCAAAGACGAGAGGTATTTAGCATACTGGAAACTGGACATATTTTGTTGGAAATTTTGATGGAAGGTCAGTCCATGTAAAGGATTTCTCCACGTATGGCCAAAATTCTATGACAACATTAACAAACCATGTCAGTGATCAGCAGTAATAAAATGTAAATAGGAAGCAAGATTGATGAAATGGTTCGCTAACCTTTCATTGACCAGATTTTAACAGTATTATCCATGCCACAACTGGCAATTCGGTAGATATCAGAAGGGTGGAAGTCCTGATATAACGGAAGTATGAATGAAAGGACAGTTAGTGCCGAGATAACATGTTTTATTTTTCAGTGATACTAACTAAAATTTGATCCACTCAATAATGTCAGAAGCTGGCAGACAGCTATATTTAGAGTGTGGTCAGATTTAGCCCAATCTTAGAGTGTGTTCGGATTTAGCCCAAGCTAGCCTTGCCAAATATTTGGCTAGCTAAAATTTTGGTGAAGATTTTGCTAGCCCATGATTTGGCCAACATTGGCAAGATTACTGAACTAGGGTGGCCAAACAAGCATTCGCATGCCAGAAAATTGGCCATGATCCAAACAAAGACCAGGTTTTTTATTATGAACAAAATATTGGTAGGGTAGCTTTTGGCCACAGTCCAAACATATCTTCGGGCAGTGAAGTGAGTGGTAATATAAAACAATGTCACTAGGAGGTAGGTGTAACTTACAACACTCAATACTTCATTACGGTGACCTCCTCCTCCAGCAAAAATCAAAATGCAGATCCCTGTATGGACATTCCATAACCTAACAGACTCGTCCTATATAAGGCCATATAAACTGCATCAGAAAGGTAAAAGGCATAGGTATATCCAGCATCACACCAGGGTATCTGCCAACCTTGCTTGCAGAAATGAAGAGCGAAGGCTTCAATGGTTGAGTTCTTATCTCATTTACTGAATCACCATGGCCAAGAAAAGTCTGCATGATTTGTAAGACGAAATAGGAAACTTACTCCACGTTCGTAATCATTAGTTTAGGATATTGAATCGTCACATATATGCCCAATATCATGACTGCCTCAGAAGAGTAGATCTGCTAGGTTGTGCATGTTTTCACCATGCTAGACGTACTAAAGTATTTGACATCTACAATCTTTTGTGGAGAAAAATAAACTACTGTATAGCAGAAACACAACTATTCCTAAAAATCCAAATCATCATCTGGAATGGACAATACAGAGAAACCAACAATTATCAAATAAGTAACTGTTTTCAGAAAGGACATCAAATAAGCAGCTGAGTAGTAGATTGATGCCAGTGAAACTTCATCCATGTTGGCCACAGTAACAAAGTAGAAAAGTCTAGCACTATTATACCTTAAACAACTTCTCGGTGGCACAGTTGATGACCCGAATGACCCCAGTGCTTCCTGCTGCCACTAGCACTGGTGTGCCGTCAAGGTCACAAGCCCAGCTCAGAGTGTAGAATGACTGAGCATCCTGAGATAAGATGCAGACCTCATCAGCCTCAGAGAAAGTACAACTAATATAGGAAACTGAAGGTTCTAGAGATTGTAATGGAGCTTACGTCCCCATCAATGTATGCTTGCAGAACAGCCAAGTTACCGTCGGGGAGGCCACGGTATGTCGTCACCTGCAAGATCAACAGAGCCAACTTGTGGACAGGAGCACACCAGAAGTAACAATTATTCGAATCAAACGACGACCGGATGCCTATGGAAAAAATAACTACGACCGGATTCTCATTAATTCCCACCACTGTGATATACTATTGATCAAAAGTCCCATCAAATATGCAGGTTGTTATCAGATATATCAAAAATTGTGGCAAACAACAAACATGCAAGTTGTTATCAGATGTATCAAAACTTGTGGCGAACAGCACCCTGTTTCCCAATCGAAGGTCCAGAATTCCCGAACCAAAAGCCAAACTTGCAGCTCCACACGCCTTCCTGTATCGACCTTATTTGGGAGGTTCCTTCACCCCCTGGTCTCGACGGTGAGATTTGGCCAGCGGTCGCCCTCTCCATTTTGTGGAAAATTTGGGACTCTCGGAATCCCTCTACGAAGGTCGGATCCTCCTATGATAGCCCGCTCAACCACTCACAATCAAGAACATTCCCAAATCTAAATACAGAGCAAAGATCGAGCGAGCGGGCAACCACAGAAGGCTTACACGATTGCCGCCGACGGTGGCAAAGACGTCGTAGTAGCGGGCGTCGATGAAGTTGAAACCGATGGCGTAGAGCGGGCGTTTGCCCTCGGTGTGCTTGCTGCAGAGCTTGTACTCCCGGCTCCGGCTGGGCGTCAGCGACCCCACCGCCGCCTCGCACCCTAGCCCCTGGCCCGGGCCCAGCCTCGCCATGGGCGCCGGGAGAGGCTGGGGCTCTGGCGCCTCCTCCTCCTCCTCCGCCGCCGCCGCCGCCGCCTTCCTCTTCCCCTTCTCCCAAGCCTTCCTCTCGGCCCACGCCTTGGTGGCAGCGGAGAAGTCGGCGGCGGCGCGGGCGTCGGCGTCGGCGGGTGTGATGGGGCGGCGCTGTGACCTCCGGAGCGTGTCGACCTCAGGCGTTGTCGCGCTTCAGAGTTCAGAGATTTGGGGTTTAAGCACCGCGTGGAAATCAGATTTGCATTTTCTTCTATACTACTATTAAAAGAGCAAACATAAATTCACCTACGGCCACACAAGAAACTGTACACGGGATAATCAGGACCCTGCGATCAAATCAAGTTAAACACATCCTACAGCTCGTATTACGTCAATGATCTGCCACTCAGATCAACGGATCAGATCAAATGTTCTACCGGCAGACGCACGCCGTGGTCTGCCAATACTAGCGCTCCGCGTCCCCTTGATCTCGCGAACCCCACCAGCAGAAGCCCCGATTTGCGGATCTATTCCACCCGACGTTGATGAGCTGGTTATCCCGAGAATTCCTCTGCTCCAGATCCAGTCCTTTCCATCTTCCTACAAGCGTTGCCCTGCCGTCTCCACGCGAGCTCAGCGCCATCACACTACCATGCCGCTCCCACGCGAGCTTAGCGCCGCCACATTCCCGTACCGTGCCCACGCTTGTCACACGCCGCCGCGATGCGAGCTCCGCGCTCCCACCGTCACGCGTGCCCCGCGCCCTACATGCCCAGGCTAACTCCTATAATGGATCCCGGGGGGTCCTATCCTCCGGCGCCGAAGGGGATGGCGGCCTGAAGAACAATGAGTCTCGGAGGAGGACGAGCGGCGGGTGTAGCTGGTGCTCAACCGGGAGAGCGCGCACCTGTCGCTGCAGAGGAAGAAGCAGCGCTCGCCGCCGCCCTTCACCGCGTTGGCCGCCTCCCCTCACTCCGGTGCCGCGAGCTGCCTCACCGGCCGGATCCACTCGATCTGGACACGCCGCTACCACATCACTCGAGGTAACTGGACTGTGTGTAAACTGCCTCCACGGCTTCACCACGCCCCAGTCTCTCACGGCGTCCGCTGCCTGAACGCGACCATGGCCGATCCATCCACTTGCGGATGCACCAGCATTAACGCCATCTCCTTCCACTTGCTGGCGTACTCCTCGCGTGGACGCTCGCCACGATCTGGATGTCACGCCGCCTCAGCAGCCTGACGCCACCCATGAATCAGGTAGTTGTTGTTTTCCCCCTCTATATTCCATACAAGACGCAACTCCAAATGTTTTGCTTTATGTATAACTACTGTACAAGCTAGCATGTTCAGGTTTGATCTCAGCGTATCTTATGTATCATAGGCCTAATTACTTCCGTGAAAGGCGACAATGATCGTGGAATTAGTGGCTTCTCCTTGATGATGCACTATGACACAACAATGTTACACAGTGAATTGGAACTTTTCGTAGCAACTGGGTGGTGGATCGGTTGAACTGATTTGAGAAGATCGTGCTTTGATTTTTGGACCTCTTGCAGCTTGACGACGAGGTATGTGCCCCTCCCGTGGTTACTTGCCAGTACAACCAACCATGTCGGATTCAGTACAATTTTTAACCCATTTGTAGGAAGAGATGGATCTGCCTCTGTTGGTGGGAGACAGACAATGCCTTTTGGTGCTATTTTCTAAATAAGATATACGCATGTCTTCACACCGCCATTGCTGTTGCGCCCATAACACAAGCTCCGGTGCCGCCGCAATGTTTGTCCGCGAAGAGGACGCAAACACTACAGCTCTGAACTCCACGGCAGACATTGCTCTCATTTTGTTGCTATTGTTGTGGAGCGCCGAGGACGCATGTGCCATGGCCACCGGTTCTTCCAGTCGGGGGACGCGAAATCTGCCACCGTCGTTTCTCTCTGTGCGCTGGTATGTTTTGTGTGTTATTCGAAGTTTGGCAACTGGCATGATGCGAGAAAAAACATCAGTGGATACCTCCCATCAATTGCTGACAGTTGGTTTGTTACTTTAGACTGACGACTGAATCCACAGGTAATGTTTGCAGCAATAAAACTGCGACCTTCATTGCAGGACAAGTTCTACCTGAATCTCATGGATTTGTCTTCACATAATGTTCTCTTAGTCGGATTGCAGCATGTAGCAAGGTGAGCAACAAATCATCATCGTGAGATTTCTTTTCTGAGTGCCGAAGAAAGCTACTAAGCAAGTTCATGTATGTATAACAGTTCTAATTGCTGCTTTTAGAGAAGCCCCAGTTGTAGGTAAGCTACACTGCCAATCTCATCTTACTAAAGTTTTCATTCAACTTCTACATTTTGGACTGTATATTTCCATTACTATCTCTTCTACCTTATTTTAGCGAATGTAATCAGCTGCGATGGAGTTCCGCAGCTCTTTATGTTTTTAGTCTTTTTATTTACTAGCATTGTGTTCCGCTTCGAGACTCAAAGAACCACATATGCACTGTGCCACTATGAGACTATTATGCCCAGAATTAGGCAAGAGCCTAAGACATACTAAAAACATTTTTTTAGCTAAGATAGTTATGAAAAAAGAGACTTTGTTAATCAATACTGAAATGCATAACATCGATGCTAGAATCTTATTTTTCATTCTATATAATATGAACAACATGATTTTTTTCCAGGTCATAAATTGCTGGAAAAATGCAACATCGATGCTAGAATCCTTACGAGACTATGACCGGTGATGCAGATTATTTTGTATGCTGATGGTGCCTTGGCGGCTACACGGCGGAGGGCTGCACGCTCGACTTCAACATCATCATCTTCAACAAGGAGAAGATCTCCCTCGCTGGCCACGACGAGGTCCGCACCTGCACTCCCATTCCCATTCCTTCTCCCTCTCCAGGAATTGGTTTCTGATGCTTTTTTTGTTTGGTGTGTGCCTCTGCAGTATATGGCGGCGGGCGGGCGGAACTTCTTGCCACTGCTCCCGGAGGCGTCAAGGGCGTCAAGCCCTCTGTCGTGATCGGATGGGGCTGCCAGGTCAGTCCCATCTTCGCTTTGCTCCCTCACTGCGCAGTTTCTCTCCTATCTGTCGAGATTTACTATGTCTCTCTACTTCTATTCTGCTGAATATTGTTCTTGGAGCATCAAAGGCAATTGCTTTACTGGTGAACATGTGTAGGAGGATTCTTGGAGCTTTGTACAATCAGTAAGGCCATCAAAGCTATTTGCTTTATTGGTGAACATGTATAGGAGGTTTCATTATTAGACCTCTGTACATACATGTTTGCTCTGTGCTATAAAAAGACTCCTTTGGCGGTGAGCATAAAAAGGAAGAAATTTACTACTCGCAATAAAATTTAATTGGGTGAACTGTAGAAGCTGACTTTGTTAGAGAAAGGTTCAGAACCCACCCTTTCTTTCTTGCAGGATTGAGAAGATTGTGACTTCGAAACCTTTTAGATGTACAGAAAGAAAGCAGATTGTGCTTGTACATAATGATGGTGAGAAGATCAAATATATGGTATGGGAAGTGGTTTCACTGATTGTACTTGTACAGCAAGAGAGCAGATTGCGTTTCTTTTCAGAAGATAACTTTTGCCGGCCATTGTGTTGCTTGCAAGCAGAATACTTATTGATTTAGTTCTCTCACCACTGATTCTGCTGAAGATGTAATTTGTATTGAGTTATATATATTGTATCAATCCTAACGTTAGTATACGACCTAACATGTTGAGTTTACCGCAATGAAAACAAAAAGAATTTAATATTTTATACGGTGCTACATGTCACAATATGTTTAGTTCCTGTTAGTTCTGTTTATTTGCATCTTGTGCTTTCAGTCCATGGACACATGCAACATATGGAGAACCACAAACTTGGTGCAATCTGATGTTCCCTTGGTAGAACCTGCTTTGAGAAAATAGTACCCAATGTTCCAAGCTTTCGACTCTCTTTTGGTGATTATTCTGTGATTCTGTAAATAAAGGGAAACTGCACCACACTCATCATGCAATTTGGTACAGCTTGTGATATATCTTGCACGTTTGAGACCATTATATTGTATGAATACCTCTGCAGGTCATCACGTAGAGTTGGAGTTGGTTGTGATGTACATCTCTGGTCGACTTGTAGTTTGACTAAGGTACTGTTGTATTAACGCGTTTTTGTTAATTCGGTATGGTTGTCTGGTTGAGAAGTCCACTATGTGCATGTTCGATACGATATAATTATGTCTTAACTAGATGACTCAAGAATTTTTTTTCTACGATTATACGTGCGTTGCACGTGCACGCTTACTAGTCTTATATGAAAACCAAATCATAATAGAGACATTTTCTTAAATCAAATTAGAAAAGAATCAAGTGGATACGAGTACAGAATTTTGCTGTATCATTAAAAGCAATTAATCGGGCACCTGCGTTTACACCTGGATTTGCATCTTTCATTTCTGGCAAACCTTTAATGTAGTAATTGGATTGTTGGGATATGGCTGGATATGGGGTTTCAAATTGCAAATAGAGACATGAGTATATATCAATAGAAAACATTTAGTTATGCGCTTAAATGGAGGGGTTTTTTTGCGGGTCATTTATATGCAGGTTACAACTGGATTTGGACTAAAACTAAGATGGGCCTATTGCCCTCTTGCAACTGGATTTACATCCAAATCCTTTTTTTACAGAACTGAACTAGTCATTGTTTTGCCGGATTTGCTAGAAATTTTTGACCTGATTTTCTACTTTAAGGTTCAAAGTAACACTTTAAGATTGATGTGAACTAAGAGATCTACCACAATGTAAGAACAATTGTACAAAAAGCTGATATATCTGGATTTTGATTCAACTTCATTTGGAAAGTTGTGTCATTAGATTTCCCACTATCAGGAAAATCACGCATACTAAAGTAAAAAAATGTTTTTGAAAATAACCCAATAACCTAAAACATTTTTTGTTATCAATGACAATTAACCACATACCATAACTAGATTGAGAACCAAAGGAACTATAGAACATAGATCTGAAAATAAATATACTTTGATTTAGTCAGAGAAAAAAGGTTTGGAGTATCAAAATATTTTTCGTGTACCACTTACTTTTTGAGACGCGGTTTATAGTTCCTCTTGCCATTGGACCCCATCAGCGGTGTATCATCGTTCGGGTTGCTCATACCGTAGCAAGTAGTTGGACTAAGGGGCCTTGGTAAGATGCCTAAGTTGTAGTTATGTGGGGCTTTGTAGATAGTTGTCTAGACAACGACACTAAACATGTATCGTATGTTTGACATGCTTTGCCAGATATGGAAGAAAGCATCAATTTTCTGGGGAATCTCAGATCGACATGTGCGACTCTAACCAGGAAGAATAGATGGTCAAAATTGAATAAGGCAATGAGATGTCACCGTCTGATGAAACCAGAGAAGTGTTAGGGTGCGATAACAACAAGACAAATAGAGAAGAGGAACACGAGGAAGACAATGGATGTCAGGAGTGAAGGATGTTGGCGGCGGCGGATGGGATTGTATGTTCTGGTGTATGTTCGGGTTTATATAATTGAAATTTAGGGTTTCAAAATAGCAGATCGAAATATGTGTTCATGGGCCTGTCGTTTTCATGGGCCTACCCGTTACATGGGCCAGGCACTATATAGAATATTCGTGGAATGACTCCATACATTTTTCATCGCCTATAAAGGTCATTTGGATATAAAAAACTAGATTAAACTCCCACTGATTGCTCCACCCTAATTTAATAAGGATTATTCGAGTAGCTAGATCTCCAAAAATACTCGTTAAATTATGGCGTGCATCTAGTCCATACATTGAAGTTATTCAGTACTTTTTATGTATTTCCACTTCATGTATATAGTATACAATATACTATTAATCAACATGATTTGTGTATGTCTTTGTGGTAGCACAAATCCTGCTTTAGACCTCCATCTTCCAATGATAAACTTTCAAGCCGGATATTCTGATTTACCCTGGAAACTTCCATCGATTTTTAACATCCTCCCTTCATGGATCTCGGCGGCTTTCTACTCCTGCACAAGTTACCGAACATGTTAGTGTAGGATATGTGAATCACGGTATTCCTTCCCTGAGTATGGATTTCTACCAAACAAAAAGAGCATCGAGCAGGTCTTTGCCTGGCAAGACCTAGGGATTTTCTCCTTGGCGATCTTGCGATGTGACATTGCCCTTAGTGAATCATTATCTGATGATGAGCAAAAAATGAAGGCATAGATTCAATCTGATATCGTCACAACCCCACAGTCGGTGCTAGCTGTTGAGGGATTTTTCATTGGGTCCTAACAACGCTAGTAGAACGAGTACGTGGATTCGTAGTCGTCGGAACGTTAGCACATGTTATCAATGGATCTAGAACACAAATAAAAGGGCTCACATGATCTACTTGGTTCGGGCCCCCCAACATCAGTAAAATCCCTACTTTCCAACTTGGTCTGTTTCTTATGTATATAGGGAGTATACAAATGGTTGACGTTCAAGAATTAACTTTTGACTAGGGGGTATCCTTAGTAGTGTTGTTAGATATTAGAAAGGCATGTACGACGGCCTTATGTAGAAGGTTGTCATACACTTGAGAAAGCGACGCAATGATATTTTTTAATAGGTCCAGTCGCCTCGTGGGAGCATGACATACGTATTATGGGAGGGTCGTCGAGATTAGTGCTCGGGGCACGGTGCACTTGAAGTGCGGCCATTCCTGGTGTTCTGCGGCTCTCGACTAGTCTGAACCTTAGTAGATCCTTCGGACTCTGAGCTCTTAGCCTTCGTTTGCCCTCTTGAACGGGCTTGGTATGGGAGGGCGACCCTCCACTTGAGTTTATCCAAGTGAGAGTGAGTGAGCTACACTGACGCGTAGGACACCCATGTCAGCGGCAGCGCGGTCGTTAGTGATGGGTGCAGTTACAGGCGCGTGGGACACCAACGGCGGGCCCATCTGTCAGCGTCTACGCGGTGGTTTGTGGCAGAATTGGCGAAAAAAGAGGTGGCTTATTAAGCCAGGAAGAGTACTAGAACCCGAGACCAGACACTCAAAAGGGAGGCGCAAGGGCCAATCGACCAAGTATGTGTACGTGTCTTTTGAAACATTCCTCGCCTTTTTATTTACAAAAGGAAGCGAAGGATGGAACCACCGTTCAGTCACTATATGTATTATACCATCGGGGGTGCAAATTGTTTTCTCTTTGTTCAAACCATTTGGTGTGTTGGATGCACTTGAGTGAACCAAATTAGTTTAGTCCTAGATATATTGGTTTGCTGGATGAACTTGGGACAAGCAAAGTAACAGGTTTGAAACAAAAACATTGTCAACACTTCAAGTTTGACCCCAATTTGAAAAAAATATATGGAAATGGCCACATACATGACATAATCCATGATTATTTGCTCAAATTTGGCACAAGTATTGGTGTTACCATTGTGGACAATGTTTCCATAGGAATTTGCATTTATTTGGTAATAAAAGGCAAATTTTTCATTTTTCATCAAAAGTAGGTCACATTGGATGGCCACTGACCAAGTTTCAGTAATTTCATAGTACTATTGCTATATTCCAACCATTTAGTTAAATTTTAGTGAATTATTAGAAATTGCCCAAATTTGAACTACAACTGTGATGTAGTTTGGTCCTCAAAATTGCAAAAAATCATTTTATGCTCCTATGTTGGTGGTGGATGAACTTGGGACAAGGAAAGTAGGAATTCCACACATTTTGTATCAATGTTGAACACTTCAAGTTTGAGCCCCTTTAAAAAAAGATAAAATGAGAAAAGGCTAAAAAATGAAGTTCCTTTGCATTAAGCCATCTTTTATGCACTAGTTTGTGGTAAAAATATTAAACTTGCAATTCAACATGTTTGAAAAAAAACTTCACAAAATGGCCTATCTAGTATGAACTTGTGTGGATTCCAAGGCATATGCACATGAAAACGGCCACATACATGGCATAATCCATGATTATTTTCCCAAATTTGGCACAAGTATTGGTGTTACCATTGTGGACAATGTTTCCATAGGAATTTGCAATTATTTGGTAATAAAAGGCAAAATTTTCATTTTCCAAGTCCTAGAAATGACTTTTTTTTGTGAAGGAAGTGCCTCAAATAGTTTTGAAATTTGTTCCATTTCATTTTCACCAAAAGTAGGTCCCCACTTACCAAGTTTCAATAATTTCAGAGTACTATTGCTATATTCCGGCCATTTAGTTCACTTTTAGTGAACTATCAGAAATTTCCCAGATTTGAACTACAAGTATGATGTAGTTTTTGTATAAATGGTCAACACTTGAAGTTTGTCCCCATTTTGAAAAAAAAGAAAATGAAAAAGGCTCAAAATGAAATTCCTTTGCATGGAGCTATCTTTTCTGCAGTAGTTTGTGCGAAAAATACTAAACTTGCAATTCAACATGTTTGAAAAAAAAACTTCACAAAATGGCCTATCTAGTATGAACTTGTGTGGATTCCAAGACATATGCACATGGAAATGGCCACATACATGGCATAATCCATCATTTTATTTGCCCAAATTTGGCACAAGTATTGCTGTTACCATTATGTACAATGTTTCCATAGGAATTTGCAATTATTTGGTGATAAAAAGCAAAAAATTCATTTTCCAAGTCCTAGAAATGACCTTTTTTGTGAAGGAAGTGCCTCAAATAGTTTTAAAATTTGTTCCATTTCATTTTTCATCAAAAGTAAGTCACATTGGATGGCCACTAACCAAGTTCCAGTAATTTTAGAGTACTATTGCTATATTACAACCATTTAGTTAACTTTTAGTGAATTATCGGAAATTGCTCAAATTTGAACTACAAGTGTGATGTAGTTCGGTCCTGAAAATTGTAAAAAAACATTTTATCCATGTGTGGTTTTGGTGGTGGATGAACTTGGGACAATGAAAGTAGGAATTCCAAACCTTTTTATATCAATGGTCAACACTTCAAGTTTGACCCCATTTTGAAAAAAAGAAAGTGTAAGAGCACATTTATCCATGTGTGGTTTTGGTAATTGATGACAATCCCTATGGACTAATGGTTGCCTTGAGTTATATTCGAAGGATTTGTCCATAGGTACTTCTTGAAGTCCATCTGTTGGTTTCAAGGAGTTTATATGGTGACCAAGGTGGTATTCAAGGTGTATCCAAAGATTGGTCATGTGGGAGTTGAGCTTATTGCAAGCATGTCTTGAAGAAGAAGATTGTGTAAGCATTCATGTTTACCTTCAAGACATCATCTTCATGAAGAGAGAAGATAAGATACAAGGTTGATCAAGACTAAGTCAAAAAGTGAATCAAGTTGATCAACTCACAAAGCGTACAAGATGTACCGAGAGGGATCAAGTGATCCCATGGTGTGGTAAGCATTGTCCATTACGCTTTGTGTACTAACCCATGGTCTACATGAGAGTTCGTTGTGGGGTTAGGTATATTTCCATGGGCTTGCGTCAAGAGGAAGATCTCATACAACCCATGGAGGATGACATCAAGTGGTGATCGTCATCAAGGTTGCGGTGTCCAAGTTCAAGCGAAGCACCACAGAGAGATCATGCTTGAAACTTGTCATCCATTGTGGTGACAATGGACTTGTGAAGGTGTGCCGAAGTGAGGCTCTCCCATAGTGGAGTATGGGGGAGCAATCTACTAATCTTCATCGGGCCGACGCAATCAAGAAAGGTGGTCCATCTTGAGGAAGTCAAGATCGTCATCATCTAGCTCAAGTGGACTATGCGCAAGGCTAAGGTTTGACCTTGATAGGGCTTTCTATTTTACCGGTCTCATGGTGGTAGTTGGGAGACCGGGTTATAGGATCGATAGCCGTACTATCAAGGGGGGATCTCAAGTGAGTAGCTTGATCGTATCGTTCATTGAGAGCTCAAACCATTGCATTCTTGGCATCATCATCTTTCTTGGTTCTTGGTTGGTTTTTCTCTTTGAGGTTTCTTGAGCTTATGGTCAGCTTCATGACAAGCTCAAGTTCATCAAAAACGGAGTCCATATGCATCTTCTATGATGTTTTCGATGTTGGAGTTTTTGTCGGTTCTTCATTGATAGAGGTTTCACATCTCTATACCATTGGCATTTTTATACTGCCTCTTCTTAAGAAAACCAGTCGCTGTTGGATAGCTCTTGTCGTCCTAAATCCAACAAGCTTGAGTTTTCTCAATTCGGAGCTCGTATGCGAAAGTTATGGCAGTTTCAGTGCCAGGGCTGTTTTTCTTTGAACTAGCGGTAGTACCGCTCGGTACCACGGTAGTACCGCTCCGGCGGTACTTCCGCTATGTACTACTGCTGCTACTACCGCTTATATTTTCCTTCTGGTGCCCACGGGGGCCTCTGGCCATTTTCGGCGGAAGTACCGCTCCCCCAGAGCGGTACTACTGTTTTAGGCGGAAGTACCGCTCTCGCCAGAGTGGTAGTACCGCTCCAGCGGTACTGCCGCCCTGAGGTTCCGTGGCTACTTCCGCTTAAGTGTTTCTTCTGGCTTCTTGGGATTATTTGAGCGGAAGTACCGCTCCCTTCAGAGCGGTACTACCGCTCTGTTGTTCCAGGACTGATATAAGCGGAAGTACCGCTCCCCTGAGCGGTACTACCGCTTGTGTGCGGGCTGTGGGGGTAACGGTTGGATTTTATCCCTCCTATAAAAGGGGGTCTTCTTCCCCATGGCTCTCCAACTCTTGAGCTCGTGTTCTTCCCCCTTTGTTGACCTTCTTCGAGCTTGCTAACTCTCAATCCCTCCAATGATTCTTGCTAGTTCTTGAGGGAAAAGAGAGAGGAGATCTAGATCCACATTTCCACCAATCACTTTCTCCTCTTTGTGAGGGGAACCCCTTGGATCTTGATCTTGGAGTTCTTCGTGTTCTTCTTCGTTCTTCCTCTCATTTTCCTCCCTAGCATTAGTTGCTTTGGTGGGATTTGGGAGAGAAGGACTTGGGCACTCCGTGTGCCCTTTCCATTGCATTTGGTGCATAGGTTTGAGTTCTCCACGGTGATACGTGGAAGTGAGAAGTTGAGAAGCTTATTACTCTTGGGTGTTTGAGCACCCTAGAGCTTGTTCCTCTTGGGTGCCTTGGCGCCCTAGACGGTTGGTGGTGCCTCGGGGCTCAATCATTGTGTTGTAAAGCTCCGGGCAAGCGTCGGGGTCTCCAATTAGGTTGTGGAGATTGCCCCGAGCAATTTGTACGGGTACTGGTGAACCGCCCCCAAGGGTTGCCAAAGTGTACGGGTACCGGTGACCGCCCCCAAGGGTCGCCATTTGTACCGGTTCGGTGACCGCCCTCAAGGGTCCCTTAGTGGAATCACGGCATCTTGCATTGTGCGAGGGCGTGAGGAGATTACGGTGGCCCTAGTGGCTTCTTGGGGAGCATTGTGCCTCCACACCGCTCCGAACGGAGATTAGCATCCGCAAGGGTGTGAACTTCGGGATACATCGTCGTCTCCGCGTGCCTCGGTTATCTCTTACCCGAGCCCTTTACTTATGCACTTTACTTTGTGATAGCCATATTGTTTCTTGTTATATATCTTGCTATCACTTAGTTGTCTTTCTTGCTTAGCATAAGTTGTTGGTGCACATAGGTGAGCCTAGTTGTTTTAGGTTTTGTGCTTGACTAATTAAACAATAGTTTTATTCCGCATTTGTTCAAGCCTAAACCATAATTATTTTAAAGCGCCTATTCACCCCCCCTCTAGGCGACATCCACGTCCTTTCAGAAAGAAATGAAAAAAGTCTCAAAAAATGAAATTCCTTTGCATGGAGCCATCTTTTGTGCACTAGTTTGTTGGAAAAATATTCAACTTGCAAGTCAACATGTTTGAAAAAAAACTTCACAAAATGGCCTATCTAGTATGAACTTGTGTGGATTCCAAGGCATATGCACAAGGAAATGGCCACATACATGGCATAATCCATGATTATTTGCCCAAATTTGGCACAAGTATTTGTGTTACCATTATGTACAATGTATCCATAGGAATTTGCAATTATTTGGTAATAAAAAGCAAAATTTTCATTTTCCAAGTCCTAGAAATGACTTTTTTGTGAAGGAAGTGCCTCAGATAGTTTTGAAATTTGTTCCATTTCATTTTTCACCAAAAGTAGGTCACATTGGATGGCCACTGACCAAGTTTTTGTAATTTTATAGTACTATTTCTATATTCCATACATTTAGTTAACTTTTAGTGAATTATCAGAAATTGCACAAATTTAAACTACAAGTGTGATGTAGTTTGGTCCTGAAAATTGCAAAAAATCATTTTATGCTCCAATGTTGGTGGTGGATGAACTTGGGTCAATGAAAGTAGGAATTCCAAACCCTTTTGTATCAATGGTAAACATTGCAAGTTTGACCCCATTTTGAAAAAGAGAGAAAATGAAAAAAGGCTCAGAAAAAGAAATTACTTTGAATGGAGCCATATTTTGTGCACTAGTTTGTGTGAAAAATATTAAGCTTGCAATACAACATGTTTGAAATAAAAAAAGTTTGAAAATTTGGCAATGTTTGATTGAAAACACCGAATTATTTTAGCAAATTCATGAAATAGGGGTCACCAGTTGTCACACACAAGCAAATAGGGCAAAAATTTGACATCCAAACATGCATAGGTAATGACATTCAATTTGGACATCCAAACATCACCAAATTTCATTAGAAGTTTAAATTTGTACAAACATAAACCCTAAACCTAGCTACTGCTCATCGTCGTCCATGTTGGAGCCGCCACCGATGCCTGAGGAGCTGACCACCGCCCCTTGTACTCCGCCACCAGCGGCGGCTCCGGCTCCAGTTTGGGATCGAGCAGGGGGCTGCCATAGCCTGATGACCGACAAGTATAGGGGATCAATCATAGTCCTTTCTATAAGTAAGAGTGTCGAACCCAACGAGGAGCAGAAGGAAATGACAAGCGGTTTTCAGCAAGGTAATTTCTGCAAGCACTGAAATTGTAGGTAACAGGTAGTTTGATAGCAAGATAATTGATAACGAGCAAGTAACGGTAACGGTAAACAAGGTGCAGCAAGGTAGCCCAATCCTTTGTGGCAAAGGACAGGCCAGAACAATCTCTAGTAATAGGCAAAGTGTTCTTGAGGGTACACGGGAATTTCATCTAGTCACTTTTATCATGTTGGTTTGATTCGTGTTCGCTACTTTGATAATTTGATATGTGGGTGGACCGGTGCTTGGGTGATGTTCTTACTTGAACAACCTCCCACTTATGATTAACCTCCTCGCAAGCATCCGCAACTACGAGAAAAGTATTAAGATAAAATCTAACCATAGTTTTAAACGTTTGGATCCAAATCATCCTCTTACAAAGTAGCGCATAAACTAGGGTTTAAGCTTCTGTCACTCTAGCAACCCATCATCTAATAACTACTCCACAATGCATTCCCTTAGGCCCATGAACTTATGATCAATTTTCTCTTACAGTAATTGATCAAAACACTTTTAGAAGCAATTTTTATTGCCTTATTGCACCTATGATAACTTACTTGAAGGATCTTTCTCGATCCATAGGTAGGTATGGTGGACTCTCAAAGAATGATTTTGGGTTTTGGGTTTTTGGATGCACAAGTAGTATCTCTACTTAGTGCGGAATTTTTTTGGCTAGCAAAGATATTGGGCAAGCACCACATGTTAAAGGATCTATGAAAATATAACTTCTATGTGGATATGAACAAACATAAATCATTATGTTATCTGCCTTGTCCAACGTCAACAATTTTGACATATAATATTTGATGGGGGCTCACAATCATAAAAGATGTCCAAGATAGTGTATTTGCATGTGAATGTTCTCTTCCCTTATTAATTCTTTCATGAATTGCATCATTGACCAATGCTATGTTTGTCAATCTCCAATAAATTTTACTACTTATACTTTTCCTTATGTGATGTCATTACTCACCATAAGATTAGCATATGCTTCTTTTCATTTATTTATTTTCCTTTATTTTAATTGCAACAAGAAAGTAAAAAGGCAAAAACTCAAACTAAACTTTATTATATAACTCTCACTCGATTGCATAGATAGATAGGCCACGAAACTAACACACGAAAATAGATCATGCTAAACTTATATTCAACTAAAGCAAAGGGAAACTAAAGATCGAACTAAAATAGGTAAAGGTGAATAAAAGTGGTGGTGATACGATACCGGGGCACCTCCCCCAATCTTGGCTCAAGCCAAGGGGAGTGCCCATACCCGTGTGCTCAAGTCTCCTTTGGTGGTGGTGATGAAGAAGGTGGTGGTGATGATGTAGCCTTCTTCTTCAACTTATATTTAAGCATAAAGTTTTCCTCTCTTAGATCACCATTCTCCAACTCAAGCTTTAGTATCTTTTTTGCATAATGACTCCTTGCTCTCCTGCAGAAAACGAGACGGGATAAATTGGACCTTAGGATTGTATCTTCTAGGGAGGCTTGACTTCTTAAATTCCACATGCATGTCTCTGGGTTGAGGCAATGGATCGTCCTCTTCCTCAGAGCTATCATCTTTTGTTTCCTTCATGGTAGCGTCTTCCTCCTCCTCTGAGGTCCAGAGATAGGGGTAAATTTCCCTAAAGATCTTTGGTTCTGAAACATAGGGATCAACATGGATCTCCCCCTCCGAATCTTGAGACGACATATTTTCAGATCTGTCAGGGTAACAACACGAAACAAGAACATAGGATTTTTCTGCGATGCGGTCGTCAAAATAGTCGGGGGTATATATAGAGAATTTTAATTCTTGGGAAACAAACATATGAACGGAAAACGGAGTCGGGAAGGCATCCGAGGTGGGCACAACCCACCAGGCCGTGCCCAGGGGTGCCTGGCGCGCCCTGGTGTATCGTGCTCACGTCGATCACCTTCCGGTTTATTTTTTTATTTCCAAAATTTTCTAATATTCCAAAACTGACAAAAAATATTTTTGCGGATTTTTCGGAGTCCATTTACTTACCGTATCACGTACCTCCTATTTTTTAGAATTCTGGAGTGTTCCGGAAGGTTTCTTTTATGTGTTCCTCCGGTGTCATGGTTTGGATAACATTGCTTTCAACGTTAATAGGCGTATATGAGATATAATGCTTAATTCTTTGTCCATTGACCACCTTCGGGTTAGTGCCTTCGGCGTTATTAATCTTGATAGCTCCAGAACGATAAAGCTCTTTGATAATATATGGTCCTTCCCATTTGGAGAGAAGCTTTCCTGCAAAAAATCTTAAATGAGAGTTGAACAAAAGAACATGGTATCCTATTTTGAATTCCCGCTGTTGGATTCTTTTGTCATGCCATCTTTTTACTTTTTCTTTGAATAGCTTGGCATTTTCATAGGCTTGGGTTCTCCATTCATCCTTTGAGCTAATATCAAATAGCCTATTCTCACCTGCAAGTTTGAAATCATAGTTAAGTTCTTTAATTGCCCAAAATGCTTTGTGTTCTAATTCTAGAGGCAAATGACAAGCTTTCCCATATACCATTTTGTATGGAGACATACCCATAGGATTTTTATAGGCTGTTCTATAGGCCCAAAGTGCATCATCTAATTTCTTAGACCAATTCTTACGAGACCTATTGACGGTTTTTTGTAATATTAATTTTATTTCTCTATTGCTAAGTTCTACTTGACCACTAGATTGAGGATGATAGGGTGATGCAATTCTATGGTTAACATCATATTTAGCAAGCATCTTACGGAAAGCACCATGGATAAAGTGTGAACCACCATCAGTCATTAAATATCTAGGGAAAACCTCGGGAAGATAACCTCTTTAAGCATGTTAATGGAAGTGTGGTTATCGGCACTACTAGTTGGAATAGCTTCTACCCACTTAGTGACATAATCAACAACAACCAAAATATGAGTGTACCCGTTGGAGGAAGGAAAAGGCCCCATATAATCAAAACCCCAAACATCAAATGGTTCAACAACAAGTGAATAATTCATAGGCATTTCCTGACGCTTACCGATATTACCAATTCTTTGACATTCATCACAAGATAAGACAAACTTACGGGCATCCTTGAAGAGAGTAGGCCAATAAAAACCAGATTGCAATACCTTATGAGCAGTTCTATCTCCCGCATGATGTCCTCCATAAGCTTCGGAATGACATTTCCGTAGGATTTGTTCCTGTTCATGCTCAGGTACACAACGTCTAATAATACCATCTACTCCTTCTTTATAAAGATGTGGGTCATCCCAAAAGTAATGTCTCAAGTCATAGAATTTTTTTCTCTTTTGTTGGTATGTGAAGCTAGGTGGTATATATTTAGCGACAATGTAGTGAGCATAATCAGCATACCAATGTGTGTTTTGAGAAACATTTATTGCAGCTAACTATTCGTCAGGGAAACTATCATCAATAGGTAGTGGGCCATCAAGAATATTTTCTAACCTAGACAAGTTATCAGCTACGGGATTCTCAGCTCCCTTCCTATCAATGATGTGTAAGTCAAATTCTTGAACAAGAGAACCCACCTAATGAGTCTAGGTTTAGCATCTTTCTTTTCCATAAGGTATTTTATAGCAGCATGATCGGTGTGAACAATAACTTTGGAATCAACAATATAGGATCTAGATTTATCACAGGCAAACACAACTGCTAAAAAATCTTTTTCAGTGGTAGCATAATTTCGTTGGGCACTGTCTGTTGGAAATATGCCCTAGAGGAAATAATAAATTGGTTATTATTATATTTCCTTGTTCGTGATAATCATTTATTATCCATGCTATAATTGTATTGATTGGAAACTCAAATACATGTGTGGGTACATAGACAACACTGTGTCCCTAGTATGCCTCTAATAGACTAGCTCGTTGATCAAAGATGGTCAAGGTTTCCTAGCCATAGACATGAGATGTCATTTGATAACGGGATCACATCATTAGGAGAATGATGTGATGGACAAGACCCAAACTATGAACATAGCATATGATCGTGTCAGTTTATTGCTATTGTTTTCTTCATGTCAAGTATATGTTCCTATGACCATGAGATCATGCAACTCACTGACACCGGAGGAATACCTTGTGTGTATCAAACGTCGCAACATAACTGGGTGACTATAAAGATGCTCTACAGGTATCTCCGAGGGTGTCTGTTGAGTTGGCATGGATCAAGACTAGGATTTGTTACTCCGTATGACGGAGAGGTATCTCAGGGCCCACTCGGTAATACAACATCACAACAAGCCTTGCAAGCATTGTGACTAAAGTTTTAGCCACGGGATCTTGTATTACGGAACAAGTAAAGAGACTTGCCGGTAACGAGATTTAACTAGGTATAGAGATACCGACGATCGAATCTCGGGCAAGTAACATACCGAAGAACAAAGGGAACAGCATACGGGATTAACTGAATCCTTGACATAGAGGTTCAACCGATAAAGATCTTTGTAGAATATGTGGGAACCAATATGGGCATCCAGGTCCCGCTATTGGTTATTGGCCGTAGAAGTGTCTTGGTCATGTCTACATAGTTCTCGAACCCGCAGGGTCTGCACACTTAAGGTTCGGTGACGTTTCGGTATAGTAGAGTTATGTATGGTGGTGACCGAAGGTTGTTCGGAGTCCCGGATGAGATCCTGGACGTCACGAGGAGCTCTAGAATGGTACGGAGGTAAATATTGATATATAGGAAGTCCCGTTTTGGTCACCGGAAAAGTTTCGGATATTTCGGTAGTGTACCGGAAGTGCCGGGAGGGGTACCGGGGACCATCGGGAGGGGTATTTCGACCCAAGGGGCCTCATGGGCTGTGGGAGGAATCAAGCCAGCCCTTAGTGGGCTGGCCAAGCCCCCCACTAAGGCCCATGCGGCTAGGGGTGAGAAAAACCCAAAGGGGGAAAGGTAGAAAGAGTTTCCAAGTGGAGAGGAGGAATCCTACTCCTAATAGGATTGGAGTTGGACTCCTCCACCTCCAATTTCGGCCAGCCCTTGAGGGTTTGAGGCTTCCTCCTCCCCTCCCTCCCTCCTATATATACTAGAGGATTTAGAGGGGAGAGCTAACCCTAATTGCCACGTGCTTCCTCTACTTCATCTAGATCGTTTTCTCCTCTAGTCTAGTTCGGCGGTGCTTAGGTGAAGCCCTGCCGGAATTGTTCCACCACCATAGCCGCCGCGCCGTCGCGCCGCCGGAGAACTCTTCTACCTCTCCGCTCCCTCTTGCTGGATCAAGAAGGCGGAGATCGTCATCGAGCTGTACGTGTGCTGAACGCGGAGGTGCCGTTCGTTCGGCGCTAGATCGGAAGGACCGTGATCAGGATCGCGAGACGATTCGTGATTTGATCGCGGGACGGATCGTGATGGGATCGCGGGACGGATCGAGATTGGATCGCGAGATGGATCGTGATGGGATCGCGGGACGCTCGGCGATTTGGATCGCGAAGACGTTCGACTACATCAACCGCGTTTCTTAACGCTTCCCGCTTAGCGATCTACAAGGGTATGTAGATCCACTCTCCCTCTCGTATATGCTCATCACCATGGATAGATCTTGCGTGTGCGTAGGAAATTTTTTGTTTCCCATGCAACGTTCCCCGACAGTGGCATCATGAGCTAGGTCTATGTGTAGATGAGATCTCGAGTAGAACACAAAGGAGTTTGTGGGCATTGATATTCAGATTGCTTCCTCCCTTGGTCTTTTCTTGATTCGGCGGTATTGTGGGATGAAGCGGCCCGGACCAACATTACTCGTACGCTTAGGAGAGACCGGTTCCATCAACTGACATGTAACTTTGTTGCATAAAGATGGCTGGCGGGTGTCTGTTTCTCCCACTTTAGTCGGATCGGATTTGACAAAGGCGGTCCTTGAGAAGGTTGAATAGCAATTTTTGTATCACCGTTGTGGTTTTTGCGTAGGTAAGAATTGTTCTTGCTAGATACCCGTAGCAGCCACGTAAAACTTGCAACAACAATTAGAGGACGTCTAACTTGTTTTTGCAGGGTATGTTGTGATGTGATATGGCCAATTACATGATGAGATATATGTGATGTATGAGATGATCATGTATTGTATAGAATATCACGACTTGCATGTCGATGAGTACGGCAACCGGCAGGAGCCATAGGGTTGTCTTTAATTATTTTCGCCGTTTTTGCTTTACTTTATAGCTATGAGTTAGCAATAGTCATGGAAGCAACAGTCGGCGCGACAACCTCATGGCGACACATTGATGGAGATCAAGATGATGGAGATCATGGTGTTATGCCGGTGACGATGGAGATCATGCCGGTGCTTTGGAGATGGAGATCAAAAGCACAAGTTCATGGCCATATCATGTCACTTATGATTTGCATGTGATGTTAATCCTTTTATGCATCTTATTTTGCTTAGGACGACGGTAGCATTATAAGGTGATCCCTCACTTAAATTTCAAGATAAAATTGTGTTCTCCCCGAGTGTGCACCGTTGCGAAAGTTCGTCGTTTCGAGACACCACGTGATGATCGGGTGTGATAGACTCTACGTTCGCATACAACGGGTGCAAGCCAGTGTTGCACATGCGGAACACTCGGGTTAAACTTGACGAGCCTAGCATGTACAGACATGGCCTCGGAACACAAGAGACCGAAAGGTCGAACATGAGTCATATAGTAGATATGATCAACATGAAGATGTTCACCATTGAAACCACCTCAACTCACGTGATGATTGGACTTGAGTTGGTGGATTTGGATCATGTGACACTCGAATGACCGGAGGGATGTCAATTTGAGTGGGAGTTTTTAGTAATATGATTAACTAAACTCATTATCGTGAACATAGTCAAAATGTCTTTGCAAATTATGTTGTAGATTACTAGCTCGCGCTATAGCTCCCTTGAATTTTTATATGTTCCTAGAGAAATAGAGTTGAAAGATGATGGTAGCAATAATGCGGACTGGGTCCGTGATCTGAGGATTGTCCTCATTGCTGCACAGAAGGCTTATGTCCTTAATGCACCGCTCGGTGCGCCACCCCCTCAAGCGTCGTCTATAGATGCTGTGAACATCTGACAGGCACGTTCTGATGACTACTTAATAGTTCAGTGCGTCATGCATTACGGCTTAGAATTGAGGCTCCAAAACGTTTTGAACGTCACGGAACATATGAGATGTTCTTGGGATCTCAGGCTCATGCCCGTGTTGTGAGGTATGAGACCTCCAACAAGATTCTTTGCCTGCAAGATGAAGGAGAATAGCTCAATCGGTGAGCATGTGCTCAGATTGTCTGGGTTCTACAATCGCTTGAATCGAGTGGGAGTTGATCTTCCAGATAAGATAGTGATTGATATAGTTCTCCAAGTCACTGTCACTAAGCTACTAGAGCCTCGTGATGAACTATAAAATGCCAGGGATAGAAATAATGATCCCTGAGCTATTCGCGATGTTTGACACCGCGAAGGTAGAAATCAAGAAGGAGCATCAAGTGTTGATGGTTAGTGAAACCACTAGTTTCGAGAAGGGCAAGGGCTAGGAGGGAAACTTCATGGATGGCAAGTCAGTTGCTGCTCCAGTGAAGAAACTCAAGGTTGAACCCAAACCCGAGACTAAGTGCTTCTATTATGAGGAGAACGGTCGCTGAAGCGGAACAACCCTAGATACTTGGTAGATAAGAAGGCTGGCAACGTCGATAGAAGTATATTTGATATACGTGTTATTGGTGTGTACCTTGCTAGTACTCCTAGTAGCACCTGGGTATTGGATACCGGTTCGGTTGCTAAATGTTAGTAACTCGAAATAAAAGCTACGGAATAAACGGAGGCTAGCTAAGGGTGAGGTGACGATGAGTGTTGGAAGTGTTTCCAAGGTTGATGTGATCACCATCGCACGCTCTCTCTACCTTCGGGATTAGTGATGAACCTAAATAAATGTTATTTAGTGTTTGCGTTGAGCATGAACGTGATTAGATCATGTTTATTGCAATACGGTTATTCATTCAAGTTAGAGAATAATGGTTATTCTGTTTACATGAATAATATCTTCAATGGTCATGCACCCAATGAGAATGGTTTATTGAATCTTGATCGTAGTGATACACATGTTCATAATATTGATGCCAAAAGATACAAAGTTAATAATGATAGTACCACATACTTGTGGCACTGCCGCTAAATGTCATATTGGTGTAAAACGCATGAAGAAACTCCATGCTGATGGATCTTTGGACTCATTCAATTTTGAATCGGTTGAGACATGCGTACCATGCCTCATGGGCAAGATGACTAAGACCCCGTTTTCTAGTATGATGGAGCGGGCAAGTAACTTATTGGAAATGATACATGTTGATGTATTCGGTCCAATGAGTGTTGTAGCGTACGGTGGATATCGTTATTTTCCTACCTTCACTGATGATTTGAGTAGATATGGGGATATTTACTTAATGAAACACATGTCTGAAACGTTTGAAAAGTTCAAACAAAATCAGAGTGAAGTTTGAGAACATCGTGACAAGAAGATAAAATGTCTACGATATGATCATGGAGGTAAATATCTGAGTTACGAGTTTGGTATACAACTTAAGACAATGTGGAAGTTGTTTCACAACTCACGCCACCTGGAACACCATAGTGTGATGGTATGTCCGAACGTTGTAGTCGTGCTCTATTGGATATGGTGCAAACTATGATGTCTCTTATCAATTTACCACTATCGTTTTAGGGTTATGCATTAGAGACAACCACATTCACTTTGAAAAGGGGCACCATCTAAGTCCGTTGAGATGACACCGCATGAATTTTGGTTTGACAGAAACCTAAGCTGTCATTTCTTAATGTTTGGGGCTGCGACGCTTATGTGGAAAAGGTTTTCAACCTGATGAGCTTGAACCCAAAGCGGACAATTGCATCTTCCTAGAATACCCTAACGTAACAGTTGGGTAAACCTTCTATCTCAGATCCAAGCACAAAGTGTTTGTTGCTAAAACGGGTCCTTTCTCGAGAAAGAGTTTCTCTCGAAAGAATTGAGTGGGAGGAAGATAGAACTTGATGAGGTTGTTGAACCTTTGTTTCAACCAGAGAGTAGCGCAACGTAGAAAGTTGTTTCTGTGGAGCCTACGTTAGTTGAAGAGGAAGTTAATGATGATGATCATGAAGCTTCGGATCAAGTTACTATCGAACCTCGTAGGTCGACAAGGACGCGTACTGCTCCTGAGTGGTACGGCAACCCTGTCTTAGAGGTCATGTTGTTGGACAACAATGAACCTACGAGCTATGGAGAAGCGATGATGGGCCCGGATTCCGATAAATGGTTAGAGGCCATGAAATCCGAGATGGGATCCATGTATGAAAACAAAGTATGGGCTTTGGAAGTAATACCTGAAGGGCGAAAGGCCATTCAGAACAAATGGATTTTTAAAAGGAAGACGGACGCGGACGGTAATGTCACCGTCTATAAAGCTCGACTTGTGGCAACGGGTTTTCCACAAGTTCAAGGAGTTGACTACGATGAGACTTTCTCACCCGTAGCGATGCTAAAGTCTGTTGGAATTATGTTAGCAGTTGCTCCATTTTTCGATTATGAAATCTGGCAGATGGATGTCAAAACAGAGTTTCCTTAACGGTTTCCGTGAGGAAAGGTTGTATGTGATACAACCAGAAGGTTTTGCCAGTCCTAAGGATGCTAAAATGTATGCAGGCTCTGGCGATCCTTCTATGGACTGGAGCAAGCATCTCGGAGTTGGAATATACGCTTTGATGAGGTGATCAAAGTTTTTGGGTCTATACAAAGTTTATGAGAAACTTGTATTTACAATAAAGTGAGTGGGAGCACTATAGAATTTTTGATAAATATATGTGGATGACATATTGTTGATCGGAAATGATGTAGAATTTCTGGAAAGCATAAAGGGTTGTTTGAAAGGAGCTTTTCAAAGGAAAACCTGGAATGAAGCTACTTAAATATTGGGCATCAGGATCTATACAGATAGATCAAGATGTCCGATAAAACTTTCAATGAGTACATACCTTGACAAGATTTTGAAAGAGTTCAAAATGGATCAGTCAAAAAGGGAGTTCTTGCCTGATTTGTAAGGTGTGGCGTTGAGTGAGACTCAAAGCTCGACCACGGCAGAAGAAAGAGAAAGGACGAAGGTCGTCCCCTATGCCTTATCCATAGGCTCTGTATAGTATGCCATGCTGTGTACCGCACCTGGTGTGTGCCTTGCCATGAGTATGTCAAGGGGTACAAGAGTGGTCCAGGAGTGGATCACTGGACAACGGTCAAAGTTATCCTTAGTAACTAGAAGACTAAGGAAATATTTCTCGATTATGGAGGTGATAAAGAGTTCGTCATAAAGGGTTACGTCGATGCAAGCTTTAACACCAATCCGGATGACTCTGAGTAGCAATCCGGATATGTATAGTGGAGCAGCCATTTGGAATAGCTCCAAGTGGAAGGTGGTAGCAGTGTGTATAGTATGACATAGAGATTTGCAAAGTACACACGGATCTGAATGTCGCAGACCCGTTGACTAAAGACCTCTCTCACATGCAAAGCATGATCGAACCCCAGAACTCATTGGGTGTTAGATTCATAACAATGTAAATCACATGGTGATGTGAACTAGATTATTGACTCTAGTGCAAGTGGGAGACTGTTGGAAATATGCCCTAGAGGCAATAATAAATTGGTTATTATTATATTTCCTTGGTCGTGATAATCGTTTATTATCCATGCTATAATTGTATTGATTGGAAACTCAAATACATGTGTGCGTACATAGACAACACTGTGTCCCTAGTATGCCTCTAATAGACTAGCTCGTTGATCAAAGATGGTCAAGGTTTCCTAGCCATAGACATGAGATGTCATTTGATAACGGGATCACATCATTAGGAGAATGATGTGATGGACAAGACCCAAACTATGAACATAGCATATGATCGTGTCAGTTTATTGCTATTGTTTTCTGCATGTCAAGTATATGTTCCTATGACCATGAGATCATGCAACTCACTGACACCAGAGGAATAAACTTGTGTGTATCAAACGTCGCAACGTAACTGGGTGACTATAAAGATGCTCTACAGGTATCTCCGAGGGTGTCTGTTGAGTTGGCATGGATCAAGACTGGGATTTGTTACTCCGTATAACGGAGAGGTATCTCAGGGCCCACTCGGTAATACAACATCACAACAAGCCTTGCAAGCATTGTGACTAAAGTGTTAGCCACGGGATCTTGTATTACGGAACAAGTAAAGAGACTTGCCGGTAACGAGATTTAACTAGGTATAGAGATACCGACGATCGAATATCGGGCAAGTAACATACCGAAGAACAAAGGGAACAACATACGGGATTAACTGAATCCTTGACATAGAGGTTCAACCGATAAAGATCTTTGTAGAATATGTGGGAACCAATATGGGCATCCAGGTCCCGCTATTGGTTATTGGCCGTAGAAGTGTCTTGGTCATGTCTACATAGTTCTCGAACCCGCAGGGTCTGCACACTTAAGGTTCGGTGACGTTTCGGTATAGTAGAGTTATGTATGGTGGTGACCGAAGGTTGTTCGGAGTCCCGGATGAGATCCTGGACGTCACGAGGAGCTCTAGAATGGTCCGGAGGTAAATATTGATATATAGGAAGTCCCGTTTTGGTCACCGGAAAAGTTTCGGATATTTCGGTAGTGTACCTGAAGTGCCGGGAGGGGTACCGGGGACCATCGGGAGGGGTATTTCGACCCAAGGGGCCTCATGGGCTGTGGGAGGAATCAAGCCAGCCCTTAGTGGGCTGGCCAAGCCCCCCACTAAGGCCCATGCGGCTAGGGGTGAGAAAAACCCAAAGGGGGAAAGGTAGAAAGAGTTTCCAAGTGGAGAGGAGGAATCCTACTCCTAATAGGATTGGAGTAGGACTCCTCCACCTCCAATTTTGGCCAGCCCTTGAGGGTTTGAGGCTGCCTCCTCCCCTCCCTCCCTCCTATATATACTAGAGGATTTAGAGGGGAGAGCTAACCCTAATTGCCACGTGTTTCCTCTACTTCATCTAGATCGTTTTCTCCTCTAGTCTAGTTCGGCGGTGCTTAGGTGAAGCCCTGCCGGAATTGTTCCACCACCATAGCCACCGCGCCGTCGCGCCGCCGGAGAACTCTTCTACCTCTCCGCTCCCTCTTGCTGGATCAAGAAGGCGGAGATCGTCATCGAGCTGTACGTGTGCTGAACGCGGAGGTGCCGTTCGTTCGGCGCTAGATCGGAAGGACCGTGATCAGGATCGCGAGACGATTCATGATTTGATCGCGGGACGGATCGTGATGGGATCACGGGACGGATCGAGATTGGATCGCGAGATGGATTGTGATGGGATCGCGGGACGCTCGGCGATTTGGATCGCGAAGACGTTCGACTACATCAACCGCGTTTCTTAACGCTTCCCGCTTAGCGATCTACAAGGGTATGTAGATCCACTCTCCCTCTCGTAGATGCTCATCACCATGGATAGATCTTGCGTGTGCGTAGGAAATTTTTTGTTTCCCATGCAACGTTCCCCGACATTGTCTAGAGTTTTACTAGCATAATGGATAACATTCAATTTCTTATCAACTCTCTATCCTAGAACAGCACCAACAGCATAATCACTAGCATCACAAATAATTTCAAAAGGCAAGTTCAATCAGGTGGTTGTACGATAGGTGCAGAGGTTAAGGCTTTTTTGAGTGTTTCAAAGGCTTCCACACAATCATCATCAAAAACAAAAGGAATATCCTTTTGCAAAAGATTAGTAAGAGGCCTAGAAATTTTAGAGAAGTCTTTAATGAACCTCCTATAAAAACCAACATGACCAAGGAAACTTCGAATACCTTTAATATCTTTGGGACATGGCATTTTCTCAATTGCATCAACTTTAGCTTTATCCACCTCAATACCTCGTTTAGATATTTTATGCCCCAAGACAATGCCTTCATTAACCATAAAGTGGCACTTCTCCCAATTCAAGACGAGATTAGTTTGTTCACATCTCGGCAAAACTCGATCAAGGTTGCTTAAGCAATCATCAAAAGAAGTTCCGTAAACGGAAAAATCATCCATGAAAACCTCCACAATCTTTTCACAAAAATCAGAGAATATAGCAGTCATACATCTTTGAAAGGTAGAAGGTGCATTGCATAAACCAAAAGGCATACGTCTATAAGTGTCGGTGTAGTGAACAGGGGGTGTTCATTACCCCTGGACACGCACCGGCAAGTTGCAGCCTCCAGGCGGGAAGGGCATGGTGGAGAAGGAATCCACTTATGAGCCTCATCCAGGACCCAGGTTTCCGGCAAGGATTACTTGCTGGGAACAGGCCTACGCATCACCGGCAAGCTCAAAGGCCGGCAAGATCAGGATTTCCGGGAAGCAAGCCTTCCTGGGAGAAGATCTCCAGGCAGGTCACCAAGAAGACCCGATGTTGGACTCCGACAAGATGCTTGCCGGGGGACAACTGGGAACAAGCTCAAGACTATCAAGAAGACATCCAAGTCAATAATCAGAAGACAGAAGACCGAAGGCTGGAGCCCCGGCAAGATCTTGCCGGGATGGCTCGCGGCCCCAGCAAGACCTCGCCACCCTGTCACCGCTCCAGCGCAGCGACCAGCTTGTCTTTTAGCTATTGTCCTCCTGGGTGCGTGTCAGACGCTGACGGCGTGCGGGGTTAAGCGGTGCTGATGGGACGGCTTCTTTTCCCGTCCCCAAGACGCTAAGAGACACCTCAATGGAGCATTTAATGTTCTTGTCCTAAATCATCAGTGTTAGGTATGATAACACTGTAGACACTTTACACCTCATGTATGCACTGTATGCCACTATTGGTGACCCCTTCGAACATATAAAAGGAGGCCCAAGGCATAGCTACGGGGGGGGGGACTCTTTTGGGGGAGGAGGAGCCTGGAGCCCCAGATCAGAGGACCTTCTGGCCCATTCTGCATGCGTAGCTGCTGCTCGAATGTACTGTTCATCGCAAGCGCTCCTGAAGCTTGGGCTTAAACACATCCAATACCACTAAAGCAGGAGTAGGGTTTTACGCTTCTCAGCGGCCCGAACCTAGGTAAAATGCCGCGTGTTGATCACTTGATCTGCTCTTTGTGCAAACCTTCTCCCTGCCCAATCGTAAAGGGATCCACGCGATCCCATAGGTGTCGTTTCTCTGACATCTTTGGCGCGCCAGGTAGGGGCGAGAGGTTGCATGAACCTGATTTGGTGATCAGCGCGCCAGTTTCTTCATCAGCTTCATCGTCCATGGCGACTTCGCTCTACTTACAGAAAGCTAAGTCCTAAAACTTTGATTGCTTTTTGTTGTCTAGCCTTATCCTTGATGGTAGTTTTGTATAACCTGTGCGCAAGGGAGCGCTCTAGAAATGCTCTGCACTCCTGGTTGTTCTGGGTCCGCCCAACAACACAGATGCAGCTGCCGTTGTCTCTAGAGCGTTAAGCTCCTGAAGAGGCGGCGTTCTCGATAGGCTGCTAGACAGGACCCGATCCTAAGCGCCATCGACCAGAACGTGCGTATTCGGGGAGTATTCCAGCAAGCGTAGGGATTTCATTGTACAAAAATGCAATTGTTCAAGGAAAAGGCTAGATGAGTTCTATTTTCGGATTTCTGCGTAAACCCGTATGCTGAGGAGCCTTCCCGGGGCTAGTTGCGCTCCTAGTCGCCTCGAGTCCGCTCGGTGATGTGAGCAGCTGCACTAAAGCTGGGAAGGTAAACCTTTTCGGGAGGCGGCGTTCCCGGCAAGCCGCTAAGGTCCCGTTCCTCAAAGCGCTGCTGACTGGATCGTGCGCACCGGAAAGTGTTCCGGCAAGCAAGGGAGCATTCGACAGAAGTCGAGATTTCAGCAGATTAACCATAAACCAGGAGCTCATTAACTTGTTGTGCTAAAACGCTGTCGTGGCATTACATGCCCAATCAGTGTTGCAGGAATACGCATGGAAGGCGGGCTCGGGGGCTGGCAGCGCCCTAGAGAGTAACCTTCTAGAGAGCCTGCCGGTCATCACCACGAGCGCGGCCTCGATATGCGAGATGCACAGCAGGAAAAGCTAAGTTACAAAAACTTGTGACAGCTACATTTCTTTTGCTGTCCTCACTTGCTCCTTACACCTACATGCGAAGGAGCCTTCCCGGGGCCAATAGCGCCCCTAGTTGTCTCGAGTCCGCTCGACAACTTAGGCAGCTGCACAGACACCGGGAAGGTAAACCTTTTCGGGAGGCGGCGTTCTCGGCAAGCCGCTAAGGACCCGTTCCTCCAAGCGCTGCCGACTGGAGCGCGCGCACCGGAAAGCTTTCCGGCAAGCATGGGTCGTTTTGATTGATTTTTCGTCCTTGTACATCAATCTGCACGCGAAGGAACCTTGTCTTGGTGAGCTCGCGCTCTAGTTTCGCCTCGAGTCCGCTCGGCAAGCTTTGCAGCCGCGTTCTGACCCGGCAAGTCGCCTTGCCGGCGGTGGCGTTTCCAGCAGGCTGCTAAGGACCTGTTCCTCAAAGCGCTCGCGGCAAACGTACGCACCGGCAAGGTTTCCGAACAGCGTAGGATATAAGATATATGCAAGGACAGAATTAATCAAGAGGGAAGCAACATTAATTTAGCATAAAGAAACATGTCTTGCATACATAAAGACTGGCCTGACTAAGATTAATTATTTCTTTACATGCGCCATTGCAGCAACAGGTATGCAAAAAGTACCTCAGTCTCGGCGGCGGCTTTATTATCGGCGGCACGCGGCAGCCGAGAAAGCCAAGGGCGCCGTGCTGGAGGCCGGCAAGACGGCAGTGAGGCATTCGCGGTAGACGGCGGCGACAGCAGGGATGACGGCAGTGAGGCATCGAGCACTGCACCCGTAGTACCCTTTATGGGGAAGGCTCGGGGGCTGGCTCTTCGTCGCACAGTGTGGGACCCCCTTTCGGGCACACGACTCCTGCTGCCGTCCTGCTCTGTCTGCCCACACTGCCGGCAAGCTCGAGGCCCGGCAAACCGCAAGCTCTCTTGCGTCATCATCAGCGTGCAATTAAAAAGTCATGAGTGACGGTTACTTCTCGCCGCGCGTGTACCGGTGCATGTTTTTGGGCCTAGCCCGGAAAAACACTGTGCCCGCTTGTCCGGCCCAGGCCCGGGGGCTCCTGTCGGTGTAGTGAACAGGGGGTGTTCATTACCCCTGGACACGCACCGGCAAGTTGCAGCCTCCAGGCGGGAAGGGCATGGCAGAGAAGGAATCCACTTATGAGCCTCATCCAGGACCCAGGTTTCCGGCAAGGATTACTTGCCGGGAATAGGCCTACGCATCACCGGCAAGCTCAAAGGCCGGCAAGATCAGGATTTCCGGGAAGCAAGCCTTCCTGGGAGAAGATCTCCAGGCAGGTCACCAAGAAGACCCGATGTTGGACTCCGACAAGATGCTTGCCGGGGGACAACTGGGAACAAGCTCAAGACTATCAAGAAGACATCCAAGTAAATAATCAGAAGACAGAAGACCGAAGGCTGGAGCCCCGACAAGATCTTGCCGGGATGGCTCGCGGCCCCGGCAAGACCTCGCCACCCTGTCACCGCTCCAGCGCAGCGACCAGCTTGTCTTTTAGCTATTGTCCTCCTGGGTGCGTGTCAGACGCTGACGGCGTGCGGGGTTAAGCGGTGCTGTTGGGACGGCTTCTTTTCCCGTCCCCAAGACGCTAAGAGACACCTCAACGGAGCATTTAATGTTCTTGTCCTAAACCGTCAGTGTTAGGTATGATAACACTGTAGACACTTTACACCTCATGTATGCACTGTATGCCACTATTGGTGACCCCTTCGAACGTATAAAAGGAGGCCCAAGGCATAGCTACGTGGGGGGGGGGGACTCTTCTGGGGGAGGAGGAGCCTGGAGCCCCAGATCAGAGGACCTTCTGGCCCATTCTGCATGCGTAGCTGCTGCTCGAATGTACCGTTCATCGCAAGCGCTCCTGAAGCTTGGGCTTAAACACATCCAATACCACTAAAGCAGGAGTAGGGTTTTACGCTTCTCAGCGGCTCGAACCTGGGTAAAATTCCTCGCGTTGATCGTTAGATCTGCTCTTTGTGCAAGCCTTCTTCCCTGCTGAACCGTAAAGGGATCCACGCGATCCCATAGGTGTCGTTTCTCCGACAATAAGCATAGGTTCCAAAAGGGCAAGTAAAGGTAGTTTTCTCTTGATCGGATTGTGACACAGGTATTTGAGAGAAACCAGAATATCCGTCTAGGAAACAAAAGTGTGTGTGCTTAGATAGTCTTTCTAGCATTTGATCAATGAAAGGTAGAGGGTAACGGTCTTTCCTAGTAGCTTTATTTAATTTTCTAAAATCAATTACCATTCTATAGCTAGTGACAATTCTTTGTGGAATGAGTTCATTCTTATCATTGGGAACAACGGTAATACCTCCTTTCTTAGGGACACAATGTAACGGGACTTACCCATCTACTATCAGTTATAGGATAGATTATACCTGCTTCCAGAAGTTTTAATATTTCAGTTCTTACCACTTCCTTCATCTTAGGATTCAAACGCCGTTGGTGATCAACAACGGTTTTAGCATCAGGTTCCATATTAATCTTGTGCTGACATAGAGTGGGACTAATGCCCTTAAGATCATCAAGAGTATATCCAATAGCAGCCCGGTGCTTCCTCGGAACTTTCAATAATCTCTCTTCTTCATGTTCTGAAAGGTTAGCACTAATAATAACATGATATATCTTTTTCTAATCAAGATAAGCATACTTCAGAGTGTCAGGCAATTGTTTCAATTCAAACACAGGATCACCTTTAGGTGGAGGAGGACCTCCAAGTGTTTCAATAGGCAAATTGTGTTTCAGGAGAGGTTGTTGTTCAAACAAAATTTTATCTATTTCATTTCTTTCACGCAAATGCATATCATTTTCATGGTCAAGCAAATATTGTTCTAACGGATTAGTGGGAGGCACAACAATAGAAGCAAGACCAATTATTTCATCCTTACTAGATAACGCTTTATCACGAGGTTGTCTACAAAACTTGGAAAAATTAAACTCATGAGACACATTACCAAAACTGACACCGACAATTTGTTTTTCACAATCTATCTTAGCATTGACGGTGCTCAAGAAAGGTCTACCAAAGATTATGGGACAAAAGTCATCTTGTGGGGAACCAAGGACTAGAAAATCAGTAGGGTATTTTACTTTCCCACACAAGACTTCAACATCTCTAACAATCCCAAGTGGTGTGATAATGTCAGTAGGGTATTTTAGTTTCCCACACAAGACTAGAAAATCAGCAAGTTTAATAGTAACATCAATGTCTTCTATTTCAGCATGTGCTATTTCATCCATAATTTCTTGGTATAGAGTAAAAGGGATATCACTCACACTAGCACCCAAATCACATAAACCATGATAGCAATGATCTCCTATTTTGACTGAGACAACAGGCATGCCTTCTATGGGTCTATGTTTATCTTTTTCATCAGGTTTAGCAATTCTAGCAGCTTCATCACAGAAGTAGATAACATGCCCATCAATATTTTCTACCAAGAGATCTTTAACCATAGCAACACTAGGTTCTACTTTAATTTTCTCAGGGGGCTTAGGTGCTCTTATATTACTCTTACGAACCACAGTTGATACCTTAGCATGTTCCTTTATCCTAACACGGAAAGGTGGTTTTTCAATATAAGCGGTAGGCACAACTGGATCAACATTGTAAATGATGGTTTCTTCTTTAGCTATGACCTATTATTTAATTTCTTATGTAATAGGGGGATGATATTTAAACCACTTCTCCTTAGGGAGGTCAACGTGAGTAGCAAATGCTTCGCAGAAAGAGGCTACTATCTCAGAGTCAAGCCCATATTTAGTGCTAAACTTGTGAAAAGTATCGGTGTTCATAAAAGATTTAACACAATCAAATTCAAGCTTTATACCTGACTCATTACCTTCGTCGAGTTCCCAATCTTCAGATTTGCATTTAATCCTTTCTAAGAGATCCCACTTGAATTCAATAGTCTTCTTCATATAAGAACCAGCACAAGAAGTATCGAGCATGGATCGATCATTATGAGAAAGCCGAGCATAAAAATTCTGAATGGTAACTTCTCTCGGAATGTCATGATTGGGGCATGAATATAACATTGACTTAAGCCTCCCCAAGCTAGAGCGATGCTTTCTCCTTCACGAGGCCAAAAATTATATATATAATTCCAATCACGATGAACTAGATGCATGGGATAAAACTTTTGATGGAATTCCAATTGCAAACGATTCCAGTTCCACGATCCAAGATCATCACATAGCCTATACCATGTCTATGCTTTTCCCTTCAAAGATAAAGGGAAAGCCTTCTTCTTAACTTCATCTCCGGGTAAACTTGCAAGCTTAAATAATCCACAAATTTCGTTCACATATAAGAGGTGCATATCAGGATGTTCAGTTCCATCTCCTGCATAAGGTTTAGCAAGCAGTTATTCTACCATACCCGAAGGAATTTCATAACCAATATTTTCAGTAGGTGCTGTAGGTTGAGGGGCAACTAATTTTGGTTCCGGTCAAGGTGAAGATACCCCGAACAAACCCCTCAAAGGATTGTTTTCCATAGTAGCAAGTAGCAATAAATTTCAGCACGTAGTATAAGTTTTTCCTTACCGATTTCCACTTACCAAGAGCGCTTCACTCCCCGGCAACGGCGCCAGAAAAGAGTCTTGATGACCCACAAGTATAGGGGATCAATCGTAGTCCTTTCGATAAGTAAGAGTGTCGAACCCAACGAGGAGAAGAAGGAAATGACAAGCGGTTTTCAGCAAGGTAATTTCTGCAAGCACTGAAAGTGTAGGTAACAGGTAGTTTGATAGCAAGATAATTGATAACGAGCAAGTAACGGTAATAGTAAACAAGGTGCAGCAAGGTAGCCCAATCCTTTTGTGGCAAAGGATAGGCCAGAACAATCTCTAGTAATAGGCAAAGTGTTCTTGAGGGTACACGGGAATTTCATCTAGTCACTTTTATCATGTTGGTTTGATTCGTGTTCGCTACTTTGATAATTTGATATGTGGGTGGACCGGTGCTTGGGTTCTGTTCTTAGTTGAACAACCTGCCACTTATGATTAACCCCCTCGCAAGCATCCGCAACTATGAGAAAAGTATTAAGATAAATCTAACCATAGCTTTAAGCGTTTGGATCCAAATCAGCCCCATACGAAGTAGCGCATAAACTAGGGTTTAAGCTTCTGTCACTCTAGAAACCCATCATCTAATAACTACTCCACAATGCATTCCCTTAGGCCCATGAATGGTGAAGTGTCATGTAGTCGACGTGCACATGACACCACTAAGGGAATCACAACATACATATCATCAAAATATCGAACACATATCAAATTCACATGATTACTTGTAACATGACTTCTCCCGTGACCTCAAGAACAAAGGTAACTACTCGCAAATAATAAACATGCTCAAGATTAGAGGGGTATTAAATAGCATAATGGATCTGAACATATGATCTTCCACCAAATAAACTATATAGCAATCAACTACGCAAGGTAATCAACACTACTAGTCACCCACAGGTACCAATCTAAGGTTCCGGTACAAAGATTGAACACAAGAGATGAGCTAGGGTTTGAGAGGAGATGGTGCTGTTGAAGATGTTGATGAAGATTGTCCTCCCAAAGATGAGAGGGGTGTTGGTGATGACGATGGCTTCGATTTCCCCCTCCGGGAGGGAAGTTCCCCCGGCGGAATCGCTCCGCCGGAGGGCAAAAGTGCTCCTGCCCAAGTTCCGCCTCGAGGCGGCGGCGCTTCGTCCCGAAAGTCCTCCTCTGATTTTTTCTAGGTAAAATGTGATTATATACCAGAAGATGGGCACCGGAGGTGGGCCGAGGAGGCCACGATACACCAGGGCGCTCCCAGGGGGTTCTGGCACGCCCTGGTGAGTTGTGCCCACCTGGCAGGCCCCCTCCGGTAGTTTTCTGCTCCAGTATATTTTTATTAAATACAAAAATAATCTCCGTAAAATTTTAGCTTCATTGGAGTTGTGCAGAATAGGTATCTCTGATGTGCTTTTCTTAGGTCTAGAATTCCAGCTGCCGGTGTTCTCCCTCTTTGTGTAAACCTTGCATATTATGAGAGAAAAGGCATTAGAATCACTCCCTAAAGCATTATTATTCAACAAAACATGGTAAATAACAGCAGGCAATCATGATGCAAAATGGACGTATCATAGCCCATCCCGAGCTCCGACTTGGGCACGATCACGGGGTCATGCGAGCTCGTCCCGACTCGGGCTTTGGGACTAGCAGAGGGGCGCCGCAGGAACTCGAGATGCGCAGGCCGGTGCCGTGCACTGTAGAGCTCATCCTCGGCGTCCCTGGCTGCGGATTTGGAACGCGGAGGCCCCGGCTGCTACTGGCACCGTCGCCGCCTCCTGCAGATGTGGGCATGGCTTCCCGAAACGCGCGTATCGCGCGCGACATGGCCGACATGCCAATGGTGGGGACATGCTCCACTGCAAGCCCCCAAGCTCATGTGCCAGTTGGACGACAGGCGCTTGTCCGGTGGAACCGTGGTGCTGCAGCGAGCGAGGCGCGCCGCCTCATCGACCCGGAGGGTGCGTGGCATGCCCTGAACGATCAACGCGCGATGGCGCTCCCGGCTGCTGCTTCCCGCCTGATATGTCTCCAACGTATCTATAATTTTTGATTGTTCCATGCTATTATATTATCAATCTAGGATACTTTATATGCAATTATATGCCATTTTATATCATTTTTGGGAACTAACCCTATTAACCTAGTGGCAAGTGCTAGTTGTTGTTTTCTGCTTGTCTTTGGTTTTCCAGGAAATCTTTACCAAATGAAGTCCAAACGCTACAAAACTTTTTGACGATTTTTTTCTGGACAAAAGAGACACAGGAAGCTTCGGGAGGAGTCGGGAAGCCGCACGAGGAGGCGACCAGACACCAGGACGCGCCCAGGGGGTAGGCGCGCCCTGATGCCTTGTGGGCCCCGTGTGGCTCCGTTTGATCTAATTCCACTTCTATGAATTCTCAAATATCGGGAAACCAACAGAGAGCCACCCAAAACACTTTTTCCACCGCCGCAAGCCTTTCTTCCGACAGGAGGCCATCTGGAGACCTTTTCCGGTGATCTGTCCGGGGGGGGGGGGATCAATCACGGAGGCCATCTACATCAAGCTTGCGGCCTCCATGATGATGCGTGAGTAGTCCACCACAGACCTATGGGTCCATAGCTAGTACATAGATGGCTTCTTCTCTCTCGTTGATCTTCAATACAAAGTTCATCAAAATCTTTGCGGTCATCTATTTGATGTAATATTCTTTTACGGTGGGTTTGTTGGGATCTGATGAATTGTGGGTTTATGATCAGATTATTCATGAAAATTTATTGAGTCTCCTTGGAATTTCAATATGCATGATATTATAGCTTCATATTTCCCTCTGATCTATCGGTTTAGTTTGGCCAACTAGATTGGTTTATCTTCAGTGGGAGTGGTGCATTGTAGTGGGTTCAATCTTGCGGTGCTCTATCCTCATGACAGAAGGGGTCAAGACACGTATTTGTATTGTTTCCATTAAGGATAAAACGATGAGGTCTGAACATATTGCTTGTCTTACTTTGTCTACAGCATGTCATCTTGCTCGAAGCATTACTTCGTTTGTCATGAACTTAATAACATAGATGCATGCTGGACAACGATCGATTGGTGAAGTAATAGTAGTAGATGCAGAATCATTTCGGTCTACTTGTTTATGGACGTGATGCCTATATACATCATTGCCATGAATAACATGTCATAACTATGCGCAATTCTATCAATTGCCTAACAGTAATTTGTCTACCCGCCGTATGCTACTTTCGAGAGAGAAGCCTCTAGCGAACACTATGGCCCCCGGGTCTACTTAAACATAAAAACAAAAACGTCTATATTATCTTGATGCACTTTATTTAGTTTTATTTTATTTTGCATTTACATTATCCCTACTATCAAGATTTAATCCTTGCAAGTAACGAGTTCAAGGGGCTTGACAACCCTCATGTCCGCGTTGGGTGCAAGTGTTTGGTTTTGTGTATGTAGGTGCTGTTGGAAGGGATTTGCATTGGTTATCCTATTGGTTCGATAACCTTGGTTCTCACTAAGGTAAATACTTATCTCTACTATAATGCATCTCCTCTCCTCTTTGGGGAAAATCTCAACGAAGCTCACAAGTAGCAGGAAGAATTTCTGGCGCCGTTGCCGGGGAGCATCATCAAATTCTTGTCAGGTCCCTACACATAAATTATCTTTCACTCCTTCTACTTTTTATTTTTTGTTATATTTTACTTTATATAAAAATCAAAAATAATAAAATATTCCTATTTGCTTGTTTGCTTAATTATCTAATTTACTCGCTTGCTTACTTGTTTGAGGTTGTTATCATGTCCGGGTTTGAGAAAATTAGTGATGCCTCCGCCACTAGTGCGGAAGCTTTTGATCATCCAACTTCACCACATAATGAGAGTACTAAAAGAAACTTTGATGAAGTTGCCAAAGAAAAACTTGATAATCTTGCCGATGATGATCCTTCTAAAGAAGAACCTACCATTATGCAAACAAAGAAATTCCGCATAGGTAGTGGTAATATTATTGGGAAAAGTGTGATTCAATATTTTTTCACTTGTGCTGGCTCGTTACCATTGGTAGAAGGATCAATTCTTGCTATAACTACTAGTTATGTGGATGCTATATCTTTGCTTATGGTTGAATTGGAGAGACAATTCGTGCACATGCATCCTTGTAGGTTGTTTCTAGAATTCTCTATATTCAAGATGCTTCTACTAAACGTTTAGCTACATTATTTCTCATTCATGAATTCAATCACATTATGCAAGAGGCTAGAGAAACTTTTTCTCATTATAGGGTTAATGGTGAGTGTCCACCAATAGAAGGAAGTCTCTATGATTTGGAAGAAATAAGGAAATTAAGATCAACGGATTATGCTGTTTATAATGAGAATATTAGGAAAAGGTTCCACCTAATGTTCTAGTTGATAAAATTTCCGAACACAATGATCAATTTGTCATACCAAATCTTGGATTTGATCTTGTACTTGAGAGAGAATTAAGGAAGTATCTTTATCGAAACTTATACGATGAGGAATTGGCTATTACTTATGAAAAGCCTAAGGAGGAGCCTCCTCCTCCTCCTGAAATGGATCTCACAGATCCTTGCGTTGTGAAATTTAGTCCGTAAAATTATTTTTGCTTACCTATTGGAAAACTTGCTGCTGAAAGAAGGGATATGATTTTAGCAAGATGGATTGTTCTTATGATTATTATCATCCTTGATACTATGCACTATGCCTAGCTAGGGGCATAAAACAATAGCGCTTGTTGGGAGGCAACCCAATAGTTATCATTATGCCTCTAGCGAACACTATGGCCCCCGGGTCTACTTAAACATAAAAATAAAAAGATCTATATTACCTTGTTGCACTTTATTTACTTTTATTTTATTTTTCTTTTACATTATTTATTCTATAAAGATTAAATCCTTGCAAGTAACGAGTTCAAGGGGCTTGACAACCCTCTTGCCCGCCTTGGGTGCAAGTGTTTGGTTTTGTGCGTGTAGGTGTTGTTGAAAGCAATTTGCACTGGTTTGCCTATTGGTTCGATAACCTTGGTTCCCACTGAGGGAAATACTTATCTCTACTTATTGGTTCGATAACCTTGTTGGGAGTGTCGGGGCTCGATGCACTCGGTCACCTATGGGGCCGTCGGCCCCTTTGTGGTTCGGCGGGGGCGAGGTCACATGCACAAAGAGCGGAGATGGTGAGACAACACGACGATCGGGACGCTGGTGTTTTACCCAGGTTTGGGCCGCTGCGAAGCGTAAAACCCTACTCTTGCTTTTGGTGGATTGATCAGTGGAACACGAAGAACACGCAGCGCTCAATCCCGGCAAGGGTTGCCGGCGGGGAGAGCTACTACGTGAGCACATGTGTCTAAAAGTCCGAATCCTTAGCTAGGTTGCCTTGGGCCTCCTTTTATAGCTCAAGGGGAAACCACAATGGCAAAACAGACATTGTCTGATGATTAGACAGCTAACAGTGCTATCATACCTAACGCTGGTACTTAGGACAAAATGCCATAAATGCAGTCTAGGTGGCGTGCGGGGGTGCATCCCCGACAAGCTTCTACCACCGCTCTAGCTAACTATTGCACCACAGCTTGACACGCCTATGGACGGGTGTCAAGGGGGCATAATCCATCTTCCAGCGTGCCGCCACGTGCTTAGCGAGAGCCACTTAGCCACCTGGGGGCTCGACACCGCATCGACAAGTGACTGGCGTTGTGATGCGGTGGCCGATCGGCTCGCGCTTGCTGGGGGATGGCTTGCCAGGTCTTCCTGAAGGTGCACGTGCCTTGGTCCCCGGCAGGCACCGGGGATGTGCTAGGCGCGCTCCGGGCCCGTCCTGGGCTGTTGCGTTGGTCTTGCCGGCGCTACTTGGCCTTTTGTAGGTTGCTGCTGCCGGAGTCTGGGTCTTGAATGCTTGCTTGGTTTGCACTTGTGTTGATGGGTTTTGCTACTACCGCCTGTGCATAAGTCAGGGGCACTGGATACCCCTGTCCTAGTGCACCGACAGGGAGGCAACCCAATACTTATCTATACTATACTGCATTAATACATCTCCAACGTATCTACTTTTCCAAACACTTTTGCTCTTGTTTTGGACTCTAATTTGCATGATTTGAATGAAACTAACTCGGACTGACGTTGTTTTCAGCAGAACTACCATGGTGTTGTTTTTGTGCAAAAATAAAAGTTCTCGCAATCGAACAAAACTTTTTGGAGAATTTTTCTGGAATATATAAAAAGTACTGGAGCGAAGACCTACCGGAGGGGGGCCATCAGTTGCCCACAAGGTAGCTGGACATGGCCACCCCCTAGGCACGACGACCTGCCTTGTGGGGCCCACGTGGCTCCGCCAACTCTAATTCCAAGCCTATAAATTCATATTCTCTGAGAAAAAAATAGGAGAGAAGTTTTCATCGTGATCAACGAGACAGAGCCGCCGCCACCTCCTATTCTTCCCCGCGAGGGCTGATCTGGAGTCCGTTTGGGGCTCCGAAGAGTGGAATTCGTCGCTGTCATCACCAACCCTTCTCCATCAACAATACCATGATGCTCACCACCGGGAGTGATTAATTCCTTTGCAGGCCTGCTAGATGGTTATGGGATTGGATGAGATTTATCATGTAATCGAGTTATTTTCATAGGGCTTGATCCCTAGTATCCAGTTTGTTCTGAAATTGATGTTGCTATGACTTTGATATGCTTAATGCTTGTCACCAGAGCCCGAGTACCATGATTTCAGATCTGAATATATTATGTTTCCATGAATATGAGAGTGTTTTAGATCCTATCTTGCAAGTTGTATGCACCTACTATGTGTTATGATCCGCATCCCCCAAGGTGACAATAACTGGGATTCTTTGCGGTGATGACCGTAGTTTGAGGAGTTCATGTATTCACCATGTGTTAATGCTTTGTTCCGGTTCTCTATTAAAAGGAGGCCTTAATATCCCTTAGTTTTCAATGGACCCCGCTGCTACTGGAGTGTAGGACAAAATATGTCATGCAAGTTCTTATTATAAGCACGTCTGACTATATACGGAAAACATGCCTACATTGTATTGATGAATTGGAGCTAGTTCTGTGTCGCTCTAGTGTGTAACTGTTACATGATGAATGTCATCCATATCAATCCATCAATAATCCATGGCCTACGCTTTTCACTTATTGGTTTCGGTTAAGTTACTATAGTACTAATGATGTTACAATCAATACAAATTTGCTTCTATTACTATTCCTATTACTTTTGTTATTACTGTGCTACTGAAATTCCAGGTGTGGTTGAATTGACAAGTCAACTGCTAAGACCAATTAATATTCTTTGGATCCCCTTGTGTCGACTCAATAAATTTGGGTGAAATAATCAAAGAATGTTGCGATCCCCTACACTTGTGGGTTATCATGTATCTCCTCTCCTCTTCGGGGAAATCCCAATGGAGCTTACAAGTAGCATAGCCCCACCATCGTGGCTGGCCATAGCTCCAGCCGTGGAAGGGGAGGCGTTTAGGATTTGGTGGAGGCAACTAGGGTTTGGTGGAGGCGCACGATGGAGAAGGCCATGGGGCGGCGAGGGGAGGGGAGGGGAGGGGATAGGAGGGGATCGGGACAGGAGTGGGTGAGCGTCGGTGCGCCGCGCGGCTATAAAATGCATTAACAGGCGCCCGACGGGCATGCCGGCGACGTGACTCCTCACATGGGAAACCGCGCAGTGTGAAAATGCCGACGTGACCGCGCTGTGACTACACATGCATGCGGGCACATAGCCGGCCGATTGTGAGAGCGCCACATGGCACAGTGTGTCCCACTCATCAGTAACAGCGGCGGCTTACAGTCAACTTCCTTGACCAACGGCAAACCCATGTTTGGGCATTGGTGAGGGTGGGTGGCGCGGTGGAATGGAAAAGTGAGCAAAAAATTTGGCTTGGGCAAAACTGAGGAGGACTAAGCAATGAGGGGCACAAAAATAGAAATCCCAGTATAATAAAAACTAACATGGGCTTCTAAGATCATTGAATATGATAAGTTTGATTCGTTGCAATAGTTTTGCGATATTCAGGTGGTAATATGTGAGCATGTTAGTGGATAATTAAAGCTAAGTATTAATATTGGTATTAACGTTTGTGAGTCCTTATGCATGAAATTGGTGGCCGCTGGCATTAGCGGTGAAGTTGGAGTAAAATTTATCGTTGATTCAATAAACCATTGTGTGTTCGGACCGGGGGCGTGCGATGGTTAACTCCTCCCAAGCCCCTCCCTAGGAGCATGCAAGTAGTACTTTGCTTCGAAGGCTAAATAAATTTTCGCAATAAATACTTGACTTCTTTATGTTAAATGTGAGTCTTGAGTCTGAAAGCACTTCTACCTATCCAAATATTGCTAGCCTCTTCGGTACCGTTCATTTCTCACTCTCACCTGGAGACTTGGTGCAAACTTTGCTGGTGCATCCAAACCCCGTGATCGCACGTTCTCTCAAACATAATCCTCTTTATATCCTTCCTCAAAATAGCCATCATACCTACCTATCATGGCATTTCCATAGCCATTTCGAGATATATTGCCATGCAACTTCATTGTTACTATTCTTATGACTTGAGCATTCATTGGCATATTGCTTTGCATGATCATATAGAGCTGACATGATATTTGTGGAAAATCCATCATTCACTATTATAACACATGTTACGCTTGACCATTGCACATCCTGGTACACTGCTAGCGGCATTCATTTTCAGCCATCATGTTGTTTATGTTTTTGAGTTGTAAGTAAAATAAAGTGTGAAGCGTTATTAGGATGTGCCCCTATCCGTGAGGATAAAAAAAGAGGTCAAAGAAAGCCCAATAAAAAAGAGGCCAAGCAGAGCCCAACAAAAGAAGAGAGAAAAAGAGAGAGGGGGCCATCATTATCCTCTTGCCACACATGTGCTTCAAAGTAGGACCTTGTATTTCATATATAGAGTCCTCATGATATTCATTTTCATATAACTAGTGGGAATTTCACATTATAGAACTTGACTTGCATATTCCGATGACGAGCTTCCTGCAGATGGCAAAGGCTGCAGGCTCTTTGCCGTCTGCCAGCAGATGGCAAAGGTTGCAGGCTCTTTGCCGTCTGCCAGCAGATGTCAAAGGATGCAGGCTCTTTGCCATCTGTTGGCAGATGGCAAAGAGACCAAATAGGCCAGCCGAGTGCTTCCCAGGTTGAACAGGTAGCTGCCACGTGGCCTCTTTGCCATCTGCCAGCGGATGGCAAAGTGCCTATATTGCCCCATTTAATTTTGTTTTTTTATATCAATTCATTTTTCACAGAAAATCAAACACAGATATATATATATATATATATATATATATATATATATATATATATATATATGACCAATATAGCATATTCAACACATATTACCAATAGTCATGAACACATATATATCCAACACATATCCATGAACACATATCCAACACATGTTACCAATAGTAGCAAGTTTCATCCATACATATACATAGTTTCATCAATATTACACAGTTTCATCCATAGGTAGCAAATTTCACAAAGTCAAAACAAAAACTAAAGACAAGCACTCCATCAACCCAAGCTTCCGTGATCTGAAGCAAATCTGCAAAATGGGAAAGAAGAAAGTTAGAAGAAGAAGACTAGAAGAAGAAGATTATTATGATGCAACTAAAATGTGAAGATTATTATGATGCAACTTATATCTGTTAAATAGGTCATTTTGGAGCTAAGTATGGTTATTATGTCATTTTTGAGCTAGCTAAGCATACTAAGTCATTATGGTGTAAAAAATGCTAAGTAAGGTCATTTTGGAGCTAAGTAAGGTTATTATGTCATTTTGGAGCTAGCTAAGCATATGAAATCATTTAGGAGCTAAAATATGTCATTTATTAAGCATATTATGTCATTTTAGAGCTAGCTAAGCATATTAAGTCATTTTGGAGGAAAAGATGCTAAGTATAGGTCATTTTAGAGCTATCCTAGGTTAAATAGGTCATTTTGGAGCTATCCTAGGTTAAATAGGTCCATTTTTAGCTAGCTAAGCACATAAATTCATTTTGGAGGAATAAATGCTAAGTATAGGTAATTTTAGAGCTATCCTAGGTTAAATAGGTCATTTTGGAGCTAATTAAGGTTATTATGTCATTTTTGAGCTAGCTAAGCATATTAAGTCATTTTGGAGGAATAAATGATAAGTATAGGTCATTTTAGAGCTATCCTAGGTTAAATAGGTAATTTTTGAGCTAATTAAGGTTATTATGTCATTTTTGAGCTAGCTAAGCATATAAATTCATTTTTGGAGGAATAAATGCTAAGTATAGGTCATTTTAGAGCTATCCTAGGTTAAATAGGTCATTTTTGAGCTAATTAAGGTTGTTATGTCATTTTTGAGCTAGCTAAGCATATAAATTCATTTTGGAGGAATAAATGCTAAGTATAGGTCATTTTAGAGCTATCCTACGTTAAATAGGTCATTTTGGAGCTAATTAAGGTTATTATGTCATTTTTGACCTAGCTAAGCATATTAAGTCATTTTGGAGATAAATAGGTCATTTCTTAAGCTAAGTATGCATTTGTTAAGCAAAACACTTGGGAAAACTTACCGTCATCATGGAGGTGTAGGTGTAGGATCGGTCGCGCCAGTGGCAGACGGAGAAGGATCGGTCGATGCTTGTCGGGAGTTATGCTGCACCTAAGATCATTTGCAATGTATCGTTAGCATGATGCAACTCAAATGTGAAGACTAGTAACTAATGACCATTCAAATGAAACTCACCGTGCCCGCCGGAGCAATGACTGGCATCGGCGGAGGGGTCGTGCCATTGTTCTGGCACATGGTCTGCACATTTGGTTTTCTCGAGTCAGTCATATTAGTTAGTAATGAAAGGAACATTACGTGCATGATTTGGCTAATATGCAGAAGAAACTTACCACGATGAGCTCGTATAGGGCCCGTTGACCCGCATCGTTCCGGTTCCTCTCCTCCTCCATTAGCCTAGCCGTCCTCTCCTCCGCCTCCCTCTCCCTCTCCGCCGCCTGCCGGTCCCTCTCCTCTAGAAGCGCCTGGGTCTTCGCTCTCTCTTCCTCAATAGCAGCCTGAGTCTTCGCTCTCTCTGCCTCAATAGCAGCATGCAACACCACTCGTTAGCATTGTAATCATCGACGGCCGCACACACAATGTAATGGAGGAAAGGTATCTGAGTCTGTATAACTAACCTTCAATTTGAGCTCCATTGGCCGTGCACGAGGCCTTATCTCAGAATCGGAGCTGGTCTGGCGCTTCTTGATCTGCGGGAGAGTGCTAGTACAACGTATCAGTCCATTCCCAATGGCTAACGAGCCATGGGGCCTCCCGCCACCAGATATCATCACCAGCTCTGGATCAATAGGCTGGCTCGGGTTAAAGTCCGGCCCTTTCCTCGCCTTCCCCTCGTCTCTGTACCTCACAAGCTTGTCGTGGGAAGCGCGGTTGGTGAATTTCTCTGGATCATCGAGGTCAGACTCAGAGAATGCCTTGGCCTTCTTGTACGAGGCAGTATTGGCCATGGCATAGAGGTCGAACAGCTTTGGCACTGGAGCCTTGTTGTGTCATGCCTAAAAGAGAGAAACAGAGTATTAGTTAAGGGCTCAAGCTAGCATGAAGAATGAATTTGCATGAATCATGAAGCAAACCACATACCCAATTTTCCCCGTACTGATATAGGTTGACGCTGCCTAGATGGTGTGGCACACCTTTCATTTTGCCACGCTTCTCCTTTGCAATGTTGTGGGTGGATAGCCATTGGGGAGAGCACCACTCATCCACCAACGCCTCCCAACAATCCTGCCTATTCGCACACCATCTCGGGGGCACCTAAGTTAAGCAAGAGAAATTTGAGCGCTACGCCTACGAATCAAATCAAGGAAACTAAGTACAAGGCCTTAAGAATAGGTAATTACCTTCATGTACTTCTCCTTACTCAGATACTTTGTGCGGCACTTCGTCTTGGACCTCCTAATACCAGTCGAGGAGTAGTAGTCTCGAACAGCCTGCGTCCGAGCCTCGTGCCGAAAGTTTTGAAATAGGCGCCTGCACTCGGTGTTGATAACCCGAGCCGCGGCCTCCTCCTGTCCCTCAGCACACCTGTAGAAGGTCTGCAATCAAACAAGAAAACACGGATTAGTCCAATCACTAGGGTTGCCAATCAAAGAAGAAAACACAACGTAGACGGCAAAGGAGAAATTACCCAAAATGTCTGGATCACAATGTCGGCCACCGTGTGGCACTCGACATCGCCGATCCTATACCCCGGCGGGGCCGGGGCAGCCAAGTAGTGCTCCCAGGTCATTCCTAGCTCTGGAACCCGGCCCTCACCGGGCAACGTGACCCACCCCGGGAAGCTCTGGCGACAAATCACACCAAGGACACTGTTGGGCCTGCGGACACCACGGTCGTGTTTCCAAGAACTGCAGTATGACAAGGCCAACGCATTAGATATTCGAAGAAACGTGAAGGCAAAAGGTTAAAAAAGAGTAAATGCACTTACTTCTCCCCATCAGGCGCAATCAACCACCTCTGGTCGGGGGTCGCCGGGGTGGGCGGGAGCTTTGTACCACAACGCTGGTAGACTTTGCGCCCCTCAACCCACTCACTCTCGCTATAGCTATCAGAACTATAGCCACCCTCAGCATGGCCACTCGACCCCGGCCAGTCCCCCCATGGGTTCGGCTGCGACTCAGCCTGATCCCTGCTCTGCTCCGGAGTCTCGTGGGACGGAGCCTCTGGGACCGGAGTCTCGTGGGGCGAAGGCTCGGCGGCCCGAGGCTCGTCGGCCCGACGCTCGTCGGCCCGAGGCTCGTGGACCGGAGTCCGAGACGGGTCCACCTCAGGCGGCTCCATCTCAGACGGAGCAGTCCTGTGGTCGGGTGAATCAGCTGGGTGTGGCGGCGAGGAAGGTGTAGTAGCAGCCTTCCTACCTCTCCCGCCGCCACGTCCACCTCTACCAGCCTTCTCCTTCTTCTTCCCCCCGACCTCTCCCGGCCGAAGAAGAAGCGACTGCCGGTGGTGTCTGCATACTGAAATGCAGCACTCTCCGGAGGCTCTGGGGTGGAATGGAACTACCCCTCCCACCACGCACCGAGGAAGGAGCCTCGGAGCGCTCTCGACCCGCGCCCACCATCTATCAACACCTGCAATGACAAAGAGTAAACGAAATTAGTACAACATAAAAAAAATGAATACCTGACATGAATAATAATATGTATATAATTTAAGTGTAGCATCATCATGAACATAATAAAAAATTGAATACCTAACATGAACTAATTAATAATATATATGTACATAATAATAATTGAATACCTGACATGAACTATAATATTAATCTTCATCGTTATCATCAATAAATGCATCATCATCGTCTATATATGCTTCGGGGTCAATAAATGCATCATCATCATCACTATCAGTAATGACGTGCTCATCATCATCATCAATAAATGCATCAACATGTGGAAGGCCTCCTGTACGTAATCGGTCAAGCATTGATAGGTCATCCGCAGCAGTAACCTCTTCTTGTTCCGGCTCTTCTTGTTCCGGCTCAGGCTCGGATTCACTACCGCTGTCTACTTCAATGTTCTGGGGTGAAGTAGAGCGGTTCTTGAAACGTTTTTTGGAAAGACGTGTTTCTTGGAAGAATTCTCCTTCATATGTGTCTGGGTTAATGTGAGGTTCATAATCCTCTTTATTGGGGGGAGGTGGTCTAACATGTGGCGGCACTTCATAAACGACATCCCAACCATTGAGATTTGGATCACTTTGGCAGGCCCACGGTAGATAGAAAACTTGGGTTGCCTGTTGAGCCGTAATATAGACATCGGGAACATCCAAATGGGTGCTTTGTTTGATTTCGACTAGCCCTAGATGTTCATGAGTCCTTCTAGTCTCCTTCGGCTGGAACCAATAACATTTGAAGACTACGACGTTCGGTGGGTTTGCACAATAGAATAGAAGTTCATAAATTGCTTCAACTCTTCCATAATACTCGGTACCTCCTTCGCCGATAGCAGAGACACAACAATTTGTAGACTTTCGGTCGGCCATAGATAGCTCTTTGCCATAGGTACGAAAGTGATACCCGTTGATGTCGTATTTGTCAAATGAACGGACCTTATAGTCAAAACCATTAGCGACTTGTCTCAATTCGGCGTCCATAGACTCTGAACTAGCCTACAAGTTTAATACGAAAGGATTGTTGCATTAGCCGGAAATTAGACGAAGAAATGAAATGGTCTAATGGAAATTACCGTTTGTTTGAACCAAGAGATGAAACCGGGATAGCCGCCTCCATGCATTGCCAGAAGGTCATACTCTTCGACGGAATCCTTTTGGATCACCGCTCCATACGAGAATTTGGCGACGTATCGACTGTATCAAATATCCGGGAATAAGAACAGTTCAAAGGAATTAGAGGTTGCAAAACAATGTACCGAGAACTTACTCGATGTACGGCCGCACTTCTGTTAGATTGTTCAAGATATACAACGTAATGGTCCGCCATTCGTCGACATCCAACGATAAGGAAGTATAAGCACCGGCTGGTGCGAGCTTCCCTTTGAATAGGCTGAGGTTGGATCCACGCTTTTTAGGGTCGCCAGCATTGTACCGAGGCTTCGGATTATGCAAATGACGATTTTTGGCTTCGTAGTGTGCTGTCACGAAGTTTGCCGCCTCCTCAGTAATGAATGCCTCGGCCATCGATGCTTCAATTCGACGTTTATTTTTACATTTTGCTCGAAGCGTCTTCTGCATCCTCTTAGTTGCGTAGCACCAACGATTCTGCACGCCCCCCCCCCAATTGTGCCTCGGTCGGGAGATGCAAAATCAAATGCTGCATTGGATTAAAGAAGCCCGGTGGAAAGATCTTCTCTAACTTGCAGATCAACTCCGGCGCCAACTCTTCCAGTTCTTCTAGCAAGCCAGGCGATAGTTCTTTCGCACAAAGAACACGGAAGAAATAGCTCAGCTCTGCCAGTACTAGCCATTCATCCTCAGGGATAAAGCCACGCAACATCACCGGCATTACCCGCTCAAGCCATATGTGCCAATCATGACTCTTGAGACCAAATATTTTCATTTTTTCAAGGCTCGCTCCCCTCTTTAGATTCGCTGCATACCCATCGGGAAACATCAACTCCTTTTTCACCCACAGGAGTATTTCCCTCATAACTGGCCTTCCAAGATTGAACCATGCCTTTGGCTTCGCCCAGTTCTTCTTTCCTTTTGGTTGTCGCATGTTTTGTAGCGGTCTATCACATAGAGCCTCCTGATCGACTCTAGCCTTAGGATTATCCTTTGTTTTCCCCTCTATGCCGAACAATGTACCAAAGAGGGCCTCGCCGATATTATTTTCAATGTGCATCACGTCGATGTTGTGTGGGCAAAGGAGGTCTTTGAAGTAAGGCAGATCCCACAAGCATGTCTTGTGAGTCCAGGCGTGTTCCGAATTATACCCCTTGAAAAACCCTGGACGCTCTGGATTCGGCTCGAGAGAGTTTAACTGATCCAGGGTCTGTTGGCCTGTCAACACAGGTGGTGCAGAGTTTTTGACAACTCTACCTTTGATGAAGTTCTTCTTGTCTTTTCTGAACTTATGGCGAGGATCCAGGAACTGTCTATGCATGTCGAAGCAAGAAAACTTGCCACCCGCCTGCAGCCGATGAAACTCAAGAGCTGCCTTGCATGTGGGGCACGGGAACCTTCCATGCACAGACCAGCCAACGAATAGCGCATACGCCGGCAAGTCATGCATCGAGTACATGTACCACACACGCATTAGGAAGTTTTTTTTGTAGCGGCGTCGTATGTCTTGATCCCATTATCCCAAGCTTCTTGCAGTTCATCCTTAAGCGGCTGCATGTACACATTCATACTCTTCCCCGGATAGTTGGGCCCCGGAATTATCAACGTCAGGAAAATGTTCTTTCTTTGCATAATCTGTCCGGGGGGGAGATTGAGTGGAATGACAAATACAGGCCAACAACTGTATTGGGCTGCCATCATACCAAACACATTGAACCCATCTGTGCTTATGGCGATTCGAGGATGCCTTGGATCTGCCGCTTTAGCATGATGTATTGCATCGAAGCGCTTACACGCAAAAGCGTCCGATGTGTGTACCAACATCGGCTCCCCATCTGCATCTAGTTCGGTTCTTTTGCCCAATTTGTGCCATGTCATCTGTCTGGCCGTCTCTTCGACCATGAAAAGACGTTGAAGTCTTGGTATGATTAGCATATACCGAAGAACATTAACTGGGATTTTTGTCTGACTCTTCTCACCCATACCGTTGTCTACCACAACATACCTGGAAGACTGGCAAACAGGACAATACTTCAAGTCCGCATACTCAAGCCTAAATAAGGCACATCCTTTCTCACAGACATCTATCTTCTCATAGGGCATCTTAAGTACACGGAGGATTTTGTCCGACTGGTACAGGTTTGCAGGCATTACATGGCCTTTGGGTAGAAAGCGTCCAAATAGTGTCATCATCGCGTCGTAGCATTCTCTGCCCAAGTTGAATTGAGCCTTCAGAGCCATTACTTGTGCGGTGGCATCCAGCTGACAAAGCTCAGTGTGCTCGTGGAGAGGACGTTTTGAAGACTCCAACATATCATTGAAGGCCTTTGCAGATTCCTCCATCTCATCGTCCGAATCCCGAGCATCATCAAAGTCTTCCACCATGTCTTCCATCCCGGTACCATGCTCATCGGTGTGACGACGGCCCTCCTCAGCTCTGGCACGTTGGGCAGACTCACCATGAAATGTCCAGACCGTATAATTAGGCGTAAAACCCCACTTCTGCAGGTGTTTGATCATTTCAAACTCTGACCTCTTATGATAGTTGTCGCAATCGACATAGGGGCACCAGGTTGTTTTCTGTCCATTTGCAAATGCGGCTCTCACAAACCCCTTGGTTTTTGTTATCCATTCATGGGTCATGTCTTTCTGACTAGTGTGACCGGTGTACATCCATGCACGATCACGCATCTTGCCTAGCTACTGGACACACAAGAAATATATACATAATTCAGCAAACCATATTCATCAGTTAATAGAGTTTGTCAGTTTTATTACGTCCATGCAACCTAGACGCTAGTAGGTAAAGATAGGTCCTAATCCCATCCGAGTATGTGTAGATTGGGTTCGTTTTCCCATGCTCTGCTCCGGATCCGACGCAAAATTTTGGCAGCACCTCCCCGCTGTTCTCCTGATACACGTCTCGGCAATAAGCAGAGAGGATGTGTACCCGGAGAACAACAGGGAGGCACTGACGAAATTCTGCATCGGATCCGGAGCAGAGCATATGGGAAAACGAACCCAATCTACACATACTCGGGCTGTCCATGGATAACGTTGGACAATTCGAAAGAATCACGGTTATAAATATGCAAATGCATGCATATTTATAGATGTAACCCTTTCGAACGGGAGACGCATAGTGGTCACGCATACTGATGATTCAATCTACCTACAGCTAGCATGTTTCATCGGCACGAAGACCGGAACAGAGCAAATGAAGGGGGGAGGAGGAGATGTCATTTGTGCTCACCCACGAACGCAGGGGCGAAGCTCGTCGAACACACGGGGAGGTCGTCGAACATCAGACCCTCGCAGCGACGAAACAACTGCACATTTAAATCCACCCGATCAACACAAATATATATGATGTTTTTCATAACAAAATCGGAAAATATATGACCTAACTTATAATTCACAAATATATGACCCCATCGGCCTCTGGAAGGCTTAAAAGCACCTTTTTGGTCAGTATATGAATTTCTCTTTAATGGCCTTGCAGAAGGAGATATTTTGAAAAAATAATAACTCCGGTAGTACTACCCAAGAATCTTTTGGGTTATAATACTTTGGGAGAGTGCAATACTGGATTGGATATAAGTCATAAATGACAGGAGTATTTCATCTATTCTTTTTTGGAAATTTATAGGACTCGCCCATTAAAAAAATTGCGCATGCGGCACTACAAATGTGTGATGTAAGTTCCTTCCAAATCTCCTATGCTCATTTTCTTCAGTGGAACAAACTGTAAATATTGCTGCTCTATGAGATGGAGGTCATCAATGATGCTACTTCCTCATATCATGATAAAGAGAAGATTGCATGGCAAATAACTATTTTTCTAGATCGCAGATACAACACAATTTGTGTTTTAATTATTGATGTTGCTTTGTCATTCCAAATATCTTATAAAGTGGAAACTCAAAGCTAAGATTATATATCGCAATGCCTACAACTGTGATCATGTAACAATACTTCCCTTGGCTGCAATCATTAGTATTATATAATTCTCATTAGTATTATATAATTCTTTTGTTTCACAAAATTATTTGTTCAGTTGCGTTTTTTAAACTATTCGCCAAACAATAATTGTCACTCAATCAACCTCTTCGCTCCACTCGACATTCCGTTTCTGTAACCAAATGAGCACCAAAAATTCAAACGGGCTCTGCTACGGGCGCGGCGTGACGCCGCACTTTTTCAGCTCTAGTTTGACACAATAGAGGAGCAGAAACTACACTACAGAACTACTAGCAGTCTAGCACTAGCAGAAGCCAACGAGCAACCGAAGTAACTAATAGCAGCACACGAGCAGCAGACTAGCAGTAGCACATCCAGCACAAGTAGCAGACTAGCAGTAGCACCAGTGCCCCACCAACAACACAAGTAGCAGTAGCAACACATAGCAGCAGCCAGCAGGCCAACAGCACAGCACATTGCAGCAAGCCAACAGGCAACAACACAACAGAGCACCACGAGCAGCAGCAGAGCACAAGCACAAAAGAGGACAAGTGAGCTCGAGGCACTGGCTCGAGGGGGAGACCGGGAGAGAACCAGAGGAGCTCACCGGCGGAGAAGGGGGCTCGATGTCAAGCTTGGGGGCGCGAGGCAGAGAAGCTCCGAATCTGGCGGTCGGCGGCGCGAGGAGGAGCCGGGGCTGGGGCGTCGTGGCCTGGCTCGGTGGAGGGGCTGGCGGCGGTGCTGGGGTGCCGCGGCCTGGCTCGGTGGAGGGGCGGGCGCAGGGGCGGGCTGCGGTGGCGGGGAGGGGCGGGGGAGGGGCCGGCGTAGGGGCGGGTTGCGGTGGCGGGGAGGGGCGGGGGAGGGGCGGGCTGCGGTGGCGGGGAGGGGAGGGCTGGCGGCGGTGCTGGGCGGTGGCGGGAACGCGGGGCTGGGGCGGCGGGGACGGGCGGGCGCAGGGGCGGGCTGCGGTGGCGGGGAGGGGCGGGCTGCGGTGGCGGGGAGGGGCGGGCTGGCGGCGGTGCTGGGCAGCGGCGGGAACGCGGGGCTGGGGCGGCGGGTGCGGTGGTGGGTGGGTGAGGTGGGGGGGAGAGAGAGAGGGGAGAGAGAGAGGGGTGGGGCCAGGCTGGGAGAGAGAGGGGAGAGAGAGAAGGGTGGGGCCGGGCTGGGAGAGAGGGGAGGAGATAGCCCCACCTCTTTTCCATCAGCCAGCGGATGGCAAAGCCCCATCTCTTTGCCGTCTCGCAGCAGATGGCAAAGAATCTTTTCCGTCTGCTGGCAGATGGCAAAGAGGTGGGGCTAGTGGGCAGTTACAGCGCCGTCGTCCACTGGACCCCACCCACCTCTTTGCCGTCTGCCAGCAGATGGCAAAGAATCTTTGCCATCCGCTGGCAGACGGCAAAGAGGTGGGGTTAAGATTCTTTGCCATCTGCTGGCTGATGGCAAAGAGGTGGGTCCCACTCATCAGTAACAGCGGCGGCTTACAGTCAACTTCCTTGACCAACGGCAAACCCATGTTTGGGCATTGGTGAGGGTGGGTGGCGCGGTGGAATGGAAAAGTGAGCAAAAAATTTGGCTTGGGCAAAACTGAGGAGGACTAAGCAATGAGGGGCACAAAAATAGAAATCCCAGTATAATAAAAACTAACATGGGCTTCTAAGATCATTGAATATGATAAGTTTGATTCGTTGCAATAGTTTTGCGATATTCAGGTGGTAATATGTGAGCATGTTAGTGGATAATTAAAGCTAAGTATTAATATTGGTATTAACGTTTGTGAGTCCTTATGCATGAAATTGGTGGCCGCTGGCATTAGCGGTGAAGTTGGAGTAAAATTTATCGTTGATTCAATAAACCATTGTGTGTTCGGACCGGGGGCGTGCGATGGTTAACTCCTCCCAAGCCCCTCCCTAGGAGCATGCAAGTAGTACTTTGCTTCGAAGGCTAAATAAATTTTCGCAATAAATACTTGACTTCTTTATGTTAAATATGAGTCTTGAGTCTGAAAGCACTTCTACCTATCCAAATATTGCTAGCCTCTTCGGTACCGTTCATTTCTCACTCTCACCTGGAGACTTGGTGCAAACTTTGCTGGTGCATCCAAACCCCGTGATCGCACGTTCTCTCAAACATAATCCTCTTTATATCCTTCCTCAAAATAGCCATCATACCTACCTATCATGGCATTTCCATAGCCATTTCGAGATATATTGCCATGCAACTTCATTGTTACTATTCTTATGACTTGAGCATTCATTGGCATATTGCTTTGCATGATCATATAGAGCTGACATGATATTTGTGGAAAATCCATCATTCACTATTATAACACATGTTACGCTTGACCATTGCACATCCTGGTACACTGCTAGCGGCATTCATTTTCAGCCATCATGTTGTTTATGTTTTTGAGTTGTAAGTAAAATAAAGTGTGAAGCATTATTAGGATGTGCCCCTATCCGTGAGGATAAAAAAAGAGGTCAAAGAAAGCCCAATAAAAAAGAGGCCAAGCAGAGCCCAACAAAAGAAGAGAGAAAAAGAGAGAGGGGGCCATCATTATCCTCTTGCCACACATGTGCTTCAAAGTAGGACCTTGTATTTCATATATAGAGTCCTCATGATATTCATTTTCATATAACTAGTGGGAATTTCACATTATAGAACTTGACTTGCATATTCCGATGACGAGCTTCCTCAAATGCCTGAGGTCTTCATGAGCAAGTAAGTTGGACACACACCCATTTAGTTCCATATAATGAGCTTTCATACACTTAACGCTCTAGTGCATCTGTTGTATGGTAATACCTACTCCTCACATCAACATTGATTGTAAGGCCTCTCCATTGCCTATCGATCTAGCCTCGTTGATGTGAGACTTTCTTATACCTTTTGTCTTCCCTTATAAACCCCCATCATTATTCGCTTGGCTCACACTCGAGTATTACAAGAAAGTTTAAAAAGTTGAAGTGAGAAAAAGTATGATTTAATTGCTTGGTTTGGCACCGAGGTTGTTCTTGATTTGATATCTCTATGCTAGGAAGACTAAGCGTGCCATGCTTATTGATGACCTGCAAGGGCACAAGGTTATTGCAATTCACGGTAAGTAGAGTATGTCAATCCCACAGGGAGCGATGCTGCACAGGTAACTACCAACCCTGCAGCTACGTTGTCACTCACGTGGATACGTTCCCACCCAGCACGTTAACTGGAAATAGTCTATTCGTCGGTTGCTAACAGAACGATAATAAAGGTGGTTTTGTCTAAACAACTAAGCAAAGGTAGAAACATAAAGAAAACAACAAATAATATAACGCATGAGTAAAGAGTTTAGAATCATTACTACCCGCACGTCCTATGGATACTTAAGCCACTTCTCATGTAGTTATTTGTGGGCGGAGCCTGGTATAGAACACGTTCTACTCGAAGTAGACTTCGTGCCATGCATGCCACCATCGTTCCCTCCCCCATCAGGGTTATGGCAATGATGATTAAGGGTTTCCCCGTGGACACGACCAAAGGGCGGTCTCCGTTATTCCCCTATCGAATTGGTAGACATGGGATAGGTAGAGGATACTACTGTCACTTTTTCTCCTCCACTTCCCTAGAGATTGCGCTGTCACTTTCTCTCTCCGCTCTCTACTTCATCCAATAGTAATATCCTTGTGTCCAAAATTGGCAAATGTTGGATGGTGCACTTCACCCAACATCGTGAAGAACATTAACAATACATGAAAGGGTTATCTCATATCACGCAAAATTATTCGGTGCTAGCTAGTACAAACTAGAGTTCATCCTATTCCCCAAGAACTAATAATTCACTCAAACATGTAGATGTAGTACATTGAGGATAGGGGCAAGTTACGAGCCAACTTGATGTTGGAGATGGAGAGGAGCATGGTGGCGACAGCGATGGAGATGGCACCGGCCCTCCGGCTGGCGCCGGGTGTAGGGGGCGCCTCCTCTCCTCCTTCTTGTCTTGGCCCTCTCTCTATGGTGGAGTTGCTGCCATGGAGGTGTGGTGATTGTAGATGAGACTTGTGGAGGATGAAGATGAGATGAGACGACGGCTAGGGTTGGAGGTCTTCTTATAAGATGTCTCCTCAGGTGTCCTCCGTTGATCTAGCCTCCTTCTTCCTTTCATCCAAGGGCTCAAGGGGAGCTAAATCCATGTCCAATACAAGCCTTGGTTGTCAAAAATCTCGTAGGGGTGGGGACGAAATCGGAGCAAAAATTGGAAAGTTCTAGCCAATTTTCGTGGCTGTCTGGAGCTCAAAAGACTGCCCAAACGAGTGCCTCTAGTCGCATGAAAGGCCGTCTTTCTCTCTGGACTTCGGGATCTGGTTTGTGTTTTGGTCGCCATTTATTTATATGAACTTCGATTTTGACGTTCTTGGACTCGTTGGATTGCTAGCGAAAATCCTGATGCGTCAGTGGCCTTGGATCTTCATTTTGGACATTTTGATAAATGTCAAATCATCAAACTCTCCAAAGGGCCTTGAACTGGTGCCTGGAACTTCTCCGGTTTGACCCCTAGCTCGATTCTCTTGATGTCCAAAGTCCATGAACATGTCAATATACCTACGAAGACCACAAAACAAAAGAAAACTAATAAAAACTAAATAAAAATAAAAAAGTGTGCATTGAACTTAGTAAAAGAAGTAAATACCAAAAATTATACATTAAAGACATGAATAAGTGTTAGATGGGTATGATATGAGGGATTTTGGAACTAGAATATACTCTAAAAAGTATGCATAGAATCCACTCATCACTTATCGTGATTAAGTGTGTAGAGATCACTTTATTTTGCATCAATATTTCAAAATGCAATAATTGTTTGCTTGCATGTTTGTGTGTTATTATTTTCAATGTCAAATTGATAGACTATTGGCTTGAATCATTCATGCCCCAATATTCATATCGAGACTACATCACTTGATCAAGAACAATGTTAGGTAACATTCACCATCAAAAATTATTTTGTTAGCATTTACCTACTCGAGGACGAGTAGGAATTAAGCTTGGGCTCTCGCTGGATCCTGTGATAGCGCTAAATTTTAAGTTATTTAAAACAACTATAAAACATGGTTTAGAAATAGTTAAGAAGGGAGTTATTTGGATGATAGGAGACAGTTCCAACGTACGCACGTGGCGGGATCCATGTATATCGAGAGGACATGATCGAAGACCGATTACCCCAAGAATAAATTGTTGGTTTAACCGAGTCTCAGATTGTCTGTATGACCACAGTGGGTAGAATGTTGTGCGGCTCTAGGAACATTTTTGGGACGTTATTGTACAACAGATTCTGATACGTACATTACTGCAGCATCCTGTGGATTTTCTTGCATGGTTCCCCGAGAACTGGTTGATTTACTGTCAAAAGTGCTTATAACCTAGCTACCAAAAACATGATTAAACGTATGCATGAGGGGCATCAAGTTCTAACCATGTGGGGAGCGTTCTCTGTGGAACAATGTATGTCGTGAAAAAGTTCCATTGAAGATGTGTATTACCGCATGAAAAGTTGCATCGGGAGCACTTGAGACGGACCAAACTCTAGTGGAGGTGGCTCCTATACAAACGGTTTTTACCCCCTTTCCTCTACATAGTTTTAAAACGTCACCTTGCCTGTATGGGCGATAGGGGGGCCTATCCCACACGACATAGATAAATCGTCGGCGATGCCTCCGTCAGGTCACAAACAACACACAAAAATAGAGCTTGTGCGATTGGGAGTGCCATCACAAGCATACATATTGCAGAAGTTGTGTGAGATGTGCTTAGCATCCCACACAGGGAATCCCAAAGATACGTTTCCATTTGTATTGTAGATCACACACAATTTTCTGCATAACGTCGTCTGTGATAGGGGTGGCTATCACACACGGTGCCTATAAGAAACTGTTTGGCATAGGACTGTCCATCACCCACACTTTTTATGTGGAAATGTTTCTGAAAGAGTGTCCTAATGCTCACAATTGTCGTTAGGAAGTCGTGTGTGATTGTGGGTTTGTTGAGGTCATCGCTCACAGTGGGTTTGTTGATCCAACATGCCAACTTTCCAGAAACTGTGTGGGTTTGTTGAGGTTATGCCTGTATGACAAACTGTCAACAATAGGAAACCCCAATAATCAGCCTAATTTCTCTATTATTTATAATCCTATTAGTAATCAAATTGACACTTCATATCAAGCAAACAATATATTTCATATTCATATTACGGAAACCGGGATTTCATAATTTAAATACATCATATAGGCATAACTACCTAGCTACCCAATTACACGCAGGACCAAGTTGCACATGCAACATCTAAAACCTTTGGAAAGTAGCATCATAGACGGTAAATAGACACATGAATCTCGTCCAGAAAGCTGTTCAAGCGGAAGGCAAATGTTGAGCCTTCAGTGATGTCGAAGGTCCTTGCAACTTTAGGCCAGTGCATGTGGATGCTGTATGAATACCTTCCTCGCCTCTTGACCATACAGGTGGTTTGAGACATAATCATCGATGAATTGCTTTGGAAAGTACTAGAAACAAAGATATACATGAATTTCATTTCGAAAAATTGAAATGTCGCAAAGGGAAAAAAGAGAAGGTAAGAGATATAGTACCATCCTATAGTTTACTGATGTCTTCTTCATTGTGTAGACAAACATCTTGCTGTTTTTAGTCGCTAGTTTCTTTATCTTAACAATCTTTCTGAGTTTCTTGATTTGACTGATATTCATGAACACCTCTTTTCCACACATGCAAAATGGGTCGAACAGTGGGTCTAAACCTCTTACAATAGGACCTACATGTTGAAGACCAAATTATTAGAGACCTAAATATTAGAATGGTTCTTGGAATTGCACAATAAACTGCTATTAGCCAAAGGATCATGAATGTGCAAACCTCGATGGTAAACTTCAGTGTCTACCATTTTCCCCCATGTAACGTATTTAAGATAGATATTGATCAGGTTATAAGTGAGATTTTGTGTACTATCAGTAAAATATGTCACTGAAAAATAAACGCATTGCAGATCTAACATATTAATTCGAGGCACATGGAAAAGCCAACCATGCGAAGAACTCTGAAATATAGCAATTGTATGTTTCACATGTATTTAGCATATCCAAATTCGACTTACTTCTCACATGCATAACAATACAAAATTGTACCAACAACAATCGAACATCACATTGCAGATGATCACCAAAACAAATGAACCAACCAGTTAACTAAGCATCACATTGAACAATAGAACATACTAGAAGGTTAGATTGCATAGTAGCAATACATTGGATATTTCACTAGAATTTCTTAAGGAAAGGCAGGAGCAGCACATGCAACAGGTAAACCAAACATGCTTAACAGTCGTGGCTAGCTGAACACATGTCATTAGTAATTAAGTTAAAAAACCAAGCTATTCTTCGTCGTCGGACATATCGATAACGATGGGCTTGGAAGAGGACAAGACCTCCACATCATGGGTGCCTTCCTCGTAGTGGTGAGTGGCCTGAGCCTGTCCGGTCACCAACCTGCCGGCTCTGGATCCGAGGAACGCACGGGCACGCTCAGAAAGCAACTCGTAGTCTTCGTCGAATGCACCAGCGAAGCCGTCGAGAAAACACCACGAGCTGTTGTTTAAAGCAGCCAACCGCGTGGTGGCATCCGCGCGTGAGCCGTCGACGGTCACCTCGACGGCGACGTTCTGCTCCAAGATCTGTGGGTCGGCATGCATGGCAGCCATCATGGCCTCATCCGTGCGTGCGGCCGCAATTTTCTTCTCCGCTGCCAGATGCTTCTTGAGATCCTGGCTATACTGCATGCACCATGTCTTTTGGCGGCGGTTAATTGGGGGATGGGCCGGTTATTTTGGTGGAAGGTGTCGCACCGCCGGTCGAGGCATGTGGGGTGGAGGAGGATGCGGTGGAGGGGGAGGGGGTATGGGAAGGTGTGGATAACCCGACTAGATGGAGGAGGTCGAGCAACAAGAAGGAGCGTCGCCGGCGAGGAGGCAGCGCTGCAAGAAAGCAGTGAAGGTTTGAACTTAGAAAAGGAAGCGGGGAGCAGGGAGGAAATGTGGCTTTTGGTTGGTACGAGGGGTGGGGGAGGTAGATATTTGCGTGGCAGCCCAAATTTTCGTTCGGTGCGGCGAGAAACTGGCGCGCACAGTCACATAAGACAGAGTATTTTTGTTTGAACTGTGTGCGATATCCAACATAAAAAACGAATCCTATAGTTTATCCCATGTGCGATGAGACTGAACGTGAAAATTTTGGTCTCCAAGCTTTCGGCATAAGATATTGGATACTACATTGCACACGGTACTTGGATTTCATTTTCATTTGGAAGAGAAAATGGGGATACGGCGGCAAATTTTGGTCCGAATTTCCCTCGTTACGATGGTCATCCACGTCATTTCTTAATTTAACATCACTTGCAAATTTGAGTACTACACGAAAGAGCCTACAACACCGCCCACACTTACTAAATCGACCAATTAAACATAGTTAGTTGACCTAAACATTACTCTAACAAAAGACCAACGCTCTAAACAGAGACTAATATCTCGCCTGGCGCTCGTCGATCTCCGCCGCCTCCTCGATGCCAGCTCCCGCTCGACGACCTTCGGGGTAAGGAGCTCCATGGCATCCATTACCACATACTCCACCAGCATCTCGCAGTCATCGTCCACCATCTCTTTGGATAAGACCGCCACGACCCGGGCGTGGGAGGCCTTGCTCCGGGCATGGGCGGCCACCATCTTGGCTAGGGAGGCCGCTGACAAACGGACGCCTCCTCGAGCACACTCAGCGGTTATCCACTCATCGGACGTGGGTTGTCGACCGGTGTCGTAGAAGGCCGCTATGATTTGTGCAGTGACCGACACGAGACGGGTGTGGGCGGCCTCGAGATGGGCGTGGGCGTCCGCCATCAGGGCTACGGCGACCGCCAAGAAACTGACTGTTGATGCGCCGTTGTCCCCATTTGCTATTCTTGTCGCGGTTTTTGCTGCTGTCCTCTTAGCTGCAGCAGCTGCCCTTTCGGTTGCTGTAGCCGCCCTATCAGAGGTAGCGGTCGTGTTAAAGCATGTTGAGAGCGCGCTCATGGCTGATGCGGCCACGCTTGGGCCGGAGTGGGTTGCCGAAGTTGCCCTCACGACGGGGATCCACGTCCCCATGTTTCACCGGCGACGATTGAACAGTAAAATGGTCTTGAAGAGCAAGCGCGGTAAACTGGCCGACGGTGGACTATAGCCGACGAAGCTCCGGCCTAAGCCATGTATGAGGATTGGCCAAAGATATTTTGTACTGCATCACACACGATTCATGCTCATGAAATGTTTGCGATATACTTGATTTTCATATTGTTTTTTAAAATGAAAAATGAGGTTACTTCGGCAAAGGACGGTGTTTGGATCGCAATAAGATTTATCTGCAGTGAACACAGACCAATAGTGGTGTCGTAATAAATATGAAATTATTCAGGGTTCGTTTGACATTTTTTATACATTAATTGAGTTTTCCCGACATTTAATGTGTATAATTCAATTTTGAACTACAGTCACAAGGTCCGCTGCATCTTAATGGGTTCAAAAATCATATAAGTGTCCATGGCTTCATCTTTATTTCACAGGCAAGAAATGGGAATGAATTTAAAACATCTCGGGGTCTTGGCTCGGCCACAAACATTGAGAAACTTGGTTTTTAATTTACTATAAATCCAAAACAAGTCAGAAATTCATGAAACTTGGCATGATGTCATGACATTGCACATATGTGTCATGGTAAAAAATTGTCTAATTTGGGACAAGTTTTGGCACAAGCCCCTTACAAACCGGAGCTTCTCATGGGAAGCTTTGTGGTTCCGATAAGGGACATGTCACCTTAATTATGTGGGCGAAACGACATCCGCTGACTCTTCTCGCCTTGAACTATTTCCAGAGGCAACATATATAGACCAACATGAGTGTCGTGCTAATTTTTTTAATTATACATGGTTCATTTGGCCTTTTTAAACATTAATTGAGTTTTATAGGCATTTAATGTGCATAGTTAAAATTTCAACTACAATCACAAGGTCCAGTGCCTCAAAAATGGGTTAAAAAATCATATAAGTGTACATGGCTACATCTTCACTTCCCATGCAAGAAATGGGAATGCATTTCAAACATTTCGGGGTCATGGCTTGGCCACACAAACATTGAGAAACTTTGGTTTTAAATTCATGTAAATCAAAAACTCGTTAGAAATTCATGAAACTTCGCATGGTGTCATTACATGACACATATGTGTCGTGGTAAAAAATTGAGCAATTTGGGACAAGTTTTGGCACAAGCCCCTTACAAACCGGAGCTTCTCACGGGAAGCTTTGTGATTCTGATACAGAACACGTCACCTTACGTGGGCAAAATGACATCCGCTGCCTCTTCCCGCGTTGAACTTTTTCTAGAGGTAACATAGACCAGTAGGAGTGTCGTGCTAAAATATGGAATTATCTAGGGTTCGTTTGGCCCTTTTTATACATTAATTGAGTTTCATAGGCATTTAATGCGCATAATTCAAAGTTGAACTACAATCATAAGGTCCGTTGCATAAAAATGGGTTAACAAATCATATAAGTGTACTGCATCTTTAGGTCCCATGCAAAGAAATGGAAATGAATTTCAAATATCTCAGATTTTTGGCCCGGCCACAAACATTGAGAAACTTGGGTTTTTAAATTAATGTAAATCAAAAACTCATCAAAGATTCATGAAACTTGGCATGGTGTCATGACATGGCACATAAAGGCATCATAGGATTTGGTTTTCCTATTTGGGTCACATTTTCAATATATTTTTTCTTCTAGAGCCAACATTGAGAATATTGGTTTAAACTATAGTAAATCTAAAACTCACACAAAATTCAAGAAATTGGGCATGGCGTCATGATATAGCACAAATATGTTGTGGTATTTTTCGTGTCCACTTTATGAAAAGGTGCACACATTAATAGCCAACAAAAGCTTTTTGGAACAAAGAACTGTCACATTACCATGCAAATGGTTGAATTATTTATAAGCCATGGGCATTCTACTGCACATTTACGTGCTGCCATGTGTCACACTCTTTATTGGCTAGGAGGTGCCGTGCGAGCAGCTGTTTGAGTTGACGGGGCACGGGAGGCGTGCGAGCTGGCCTCCGGTGCGCAGGCTCACCATGAGGCGTGCGAGAAGTACGCTGTAGGCTCACCGGGAAGCAAGCCCTTTGACCTCCATATCCTCCTGCCTCGCTTGCAACCTGTCCATCAATGGCGCCCGAGCCGCTGTTTAATAGGAAGCTTTACTGCCCACTCACTCACAATCCTCTCTCTTCGCCTCCCATTCCCCTCCATCATTCAGACCTCCATGCACCTTCGCCATGGCACACAAGGATCATATGCCACTAGTCTTCCGGTTTGGTGAAGTCGACACCGAGTCGGAGGAGATAGAACATAAAGACGAATGGGATGCCATGGACATGGCCCTGGAAGAGCTGCATGCCGCAGCAGATGCTGCCCCGGTGCACTCGCCAGCAATCATCCCCGTGCCCACGCCAGCAACCATCCCCGTGGCATTGACGGGCTGGTCGCCCAGCATCATAGCAGAGCTGGAAACTGCGGGTGTCAGCGAGGTCCCCGCGGACTTGCGCGATCTCATGTACGTGCAAGCACCAGCGCCTCCTCCTACGCCTGTGCTCGTAGCGGCCTTATCCAAAGAGATGGTGGACGAGGACTGCGAGATGTTCGTGGAATATGTGGCGATGGATGCCATGGAGCTCCTTACCCAGGAGGTTGTCGAGCGGGAGCTGGTCATCGAGGAGGCGGCGGAGATCGACGAGCTCCAGGCGAAATATTAGTCTTGATACTTGTGATCTGCTAAGGGTTTTCCGTGAAGAGGATTGGGTTATCGCTGCACAAAGTGGGTAAGTATTTCCCTCAGTTATGAAACCAAGGTTTATCAAACCAATAGGAATATCAATCCTCAACCGTCTTCAGCAGCTGCATACAAAAGAACAAACAACTTGCACCCAACGCGGGTAAGAGGGTTGTCAATCCCCTTGATCTCGTTATTTGCAAGCAAATGAGTTGTGTAGATAATTGTAAATTGCAAGATAAAATAAAAGGTAAATAAAGGAAGCAAGATAATAGTAGCGTTTGTAAATATATAAGTGAATAGACCCGGGGGCCATAGTTTTCCCTAGCGACATCTCTCATGTAGGCAGCATACGGTGGGTAACAAATTACTGTTGGGCAATTGATAGAAAAGCGGATGGTTATGCGATTTTCACGGCAATGATCATGTGTATATAGGCATCATGTCCATAAACAAATAGGCCGACTCCTGCCTGCACCTATTACTATTACTCCACTCATCGACCGCTATCCAGAATGCATCTAGAGTATTAAGTAAAACATAGTAATGCATGGAGAACGATGGCATGATGTAGACAAAGTAAATTCGAACAATATGAATGAACCCATGGTATTATCCTTAGTAGCAACAACACAAAGACGCATCTTGTCCCCTACTATGTCACTGGGATATAGAAACTCGCCAGGTTGAACCTACCATAACGCACCACTCCCGCTGAAGATAAATCAATCTACTTGGCCAAAGCACATCAATAAATCGGAGAGCATTACGAAGCTATAATGATCATGCAAATAAGAATCTTAATATTCATAGGTGACTCAAATACTTTTCATGAATAATCTGAACATAAACCCACAATTCATTGGATCCCAACAAACACACCGCACAATAGGATTACATCGGATAGATAAAAGCGAAGACACGATGACCATTGTATTGAAGATCAAGAGATAGATAGATTGCCATCTAGGTACTAGCTATGGACCCATAGGTCTATGGTGAACTACTCACACATCATCATGAGGGCAGCAAGGTTGATGTAGAGGCCCTCCGTGATCGAACCCCCTCCGACAGGGTGCCTCAATGGAGCTCCAGATGGCCTCGCGACTGCCTCTAGGGTTTTGGGGATATATGAGAATTTATAAGCCAGAGAGGGGCGTCGGGAGACGCCCGAGGGAGGCACAAGCCATCAGGGCGCGCCCCCTCTAGGGCGCACCCTATTGGCTTGTCTGGCCCTCGTGCGGCTCCCGGCCTCCTTCCGAAGCTTCCAGGTCTTCTTTTAGTCCAAAAAAATCATCAAAAAGTTTCGTGGCAATTGGAGTTCGTTTGGTAGTGTAAACCGGAAAAGTGAAAATCATGCAGAAAACATCAACTGGCACTGGGCACTGGGTCAATAGGTTAGTGCTCAAAAATATTATAAATTGGTAAATAAAGACCCAAAAAGTATCCTAGAATGATAATATATTAGCATGGAACAATCAAAAATTATAGATACATTGGAGACGTATCAAGCACCCCCAAGCTTAATTCCTGCTCGTCCTCGAGTAGGTAAATGATAAAAACAGAATTTTTGATGTGACATGCTCTCCATTATGTAATCTTATGCATGTATGCTCATTGAGAAACGATGAATCAACAAATATTAACATATCAATAGTTAAAGTATAAGAAAAAAAATCATCAATCTTTGAATGTATACGATCCTCAAGGAATGTTTACCCCCCATTCATCTTATTATATTAGCAAGGCATGGCTCCATCTTCACCACATTAATACAAATGTCAAGCACCACGGTGTCCAAGTTAGGCAATTGGATCGTACTTTTTCAATATGCATCAACTTTTTATTCTTCACGCAATACATGAGCGTGATCGATTGGACATAGGATTTAGGTGGAATAGAGTATGGTGGTAGATATCAAAGGGGCAAAAAGTGGAGAAGATAGTCTCACATCAACTAGGTGTACCAACGAGCTATGGAGGTGCCCATCGATAGATGTCAATGCAAGGAGTAGGGATTGCCATGCAAATGATGCACTAGAGCTATAAGTGTATGAAAGCTCAAATGAAGCTAAGTGGGGTGTGCATCCAACTTGCTTGCTCATGAAGACCTCGGGCATTTGAGGAAGCCCGTCATAGGAATATAGAAGCCAAGTTTGTAAAAATGAAAAGGTAATTCCCACTAGCATATGAACATGACATATCATGAGACTCTCTACATGAGGAACAAAGTGCCACTTTGAGGCACAAGTGTGGTAAAAGATAGTAGAAAAGTTCCTTCTCTCATTTTCTCTCATTTTTTATTCAGAATGGTGGCTCATTTGTCCTCCCCCCATCTTTATTTCCTCACTGGGACAATGCTCTAACAATGATGATCATCACACTTTTATTTACTTACAACTCGATATGGAGAACTGATATGAAGATATGACTCCGTATGAATGCCTCTGGCAGTGTACCAGGATGTGCAATGATCTAGCATGACATGTATTAAAAATATGATGAACGGTGGATTTGCCACAAATACTATGTCAGCTCTATATGATCATGCAAAGCAATATGATGATGAACGAACTAGTCATGTGAAGTGACGATGGAATTTGCATGGCAATATACGTCGGAATGGCTATGGAAATGCCATGATAGGTAGGTATGGTGGAAGTTTTGAGGAATATATAATGAGGCTTATGTGCAACAGAGCGTATCATGTCACGGGGTTTGGATGCACCGGCGAAAGTTGCACCGATCCTCGAGGTGAGAATGGGCTATGCACGGTACCGAAGAGGCTAGCAAATATGAGAAGGTGAGGTTTGCGTATGTTCATGGTTTCACATTAGTCATAAAGAACTCATATAATTATTGCAAAGTTTTATTAGTTTATCATAAATCAAAGCACTACTCGCATGGTCCGAGGGAAGAGGTTGGTAGGAGTAAACCATCGCGCGCTTCCGACCCGAAACAACACTAGGATTTCAACGAGGAATAGAAATTCCCACACATCATCACCATGCCTCTTTATTTTTTAGATGAACAAAAAGTTAACCTCTCTTAATATCAACACTTCTACGGATCAACAATTATGAACTCCTACCTTTTTCATATTACCACATCAATATCATCAACCCACAATTTCTCTATATGTGCTAGTTGATGGTTTTGATTATCACTCATTGAATACCTAATATTTTTGGACTAGTCTTATGACCCATGCAAATTACTATCACTATTTATTAACTATCAAACAAATATAAGTGAAGAACGAGAGTGAAATCATTTCTATAAAATCTACACGCCACCGTGCTCAAAAAGATATAAGTGAAGTACTAGAGCAACTGCTAAGCTCAAAAGATATAAGTGAAGCACATAGAGTATTCTAACAAATTATGATGAAGGTGTGTATCTATTAAATAGGTTTGTCCAGCAAACAATGATTGTGGTGAACTGAAAATAAAAACAAGCAAAAACAAACGACGCTCCAAGCAATACTCATATCATGTGACGAATAAAAATATAGCTTCAAGTGACATACCGATGGATTGAGACGAAAGAGGGGATGCCTTACAGGGCATCCCCAAGCTTAGACGCTTGAGTCTTCCTTAAAATATTACCTTGGGGTGCCTTGGGAATCCCCAAGCTTAGGCTCTTTCCACTCCTTATTCCTTTGTCCATCGTGATAACACCCAAAACTTGAAAACTTCAATCACACAAAACTCAACAAAACTTCGTGAGATCCGTTAGTATAAGAAAAATATTGCATACTTTAGGTACTGTTACAAATTGATTATTATTTAATAATTGCATAATAGGTACTGTATTCTAACTTCTCCATGTCTTATACCCCCCGATACAATCCATAGCATAATCAAAACAAGCAACTATGCAAGCAAAAACAGAATCTGTCTAAAACAGAATAGTCTATAGAAATTTGTAGAGAACCTATACTTATGTAACTCTAAAAATTCTGAAAAATTAGGACAACCTCTAAAATTTGTATATAAATACTCTGTAAAAATTTAAGATCATTATCACGCTCCAGTAAAAATTGAAAATTCCTGCACTGGAGTCAAGAGTTTCTGTTTTGTTTCAGCATCGATTCTACTCATCTTGTGAGTCATCCCAAAGGCTTTACTTGGCACAAACACTAATTTAAACACAAAAACATAATCATTATAGAGGCATTAATCATTTTATCAAAAACAAAAAGAAATAAATTATAACTATTGGGTTGTCTCCCAACAAGCTCTTTCTTTATAGCCATCAAGATAGGCTTAGGATAATAATGATGCTCACATAAAAGACAAGAGTTAAAGCACAAAGAGAGCATCATAAAACATGTGACAAACACATTTAAGTCTAACATACTTCCTATGCATAGGCATTTTATAAGCCAACAAATTATCAAGACAAGAATTGTCTAACATATGGAAGTAGGAAGAGTGAAGCATTAACAATTTCAACACAAAGAGAGGTAATTGAGTAACATGCAAATTCTTATAACCATGTTTGCCTCTCTCATTATGTGTAGGATCATAATCAAACTCAACAATATAACTATAATAATATTGATCATTCTCCAAAGTAGTGGGATCATTATTACCTAAAGCTGACACTCTTCCAACCCCACTTTTAGTAGTGTTGCGAATATTATACTCAATAATAGATTCATCATGAAGGCTAGAATTATCAAGATCACAAGGAACATCATGATTATCACCCCAATCATGATCATTAGCACAATTGATAATCATAGAATTTCTACTAGCAACATGGCAATCAAGCTTTTCATTCAAGGAACTATCATGAATCACTTTATAAATTTCTTTTAACACTTCATCACAATTTTTAGATTCATGATTTTAAAGCAAGACCTCATAAGGAAATTCTAATGCACTCAACTCACTAGCAATTGGTTCAACATAATCAAGTCTTTTGAAAAGATTAGCAAGTGGGTGAGGATCCATTTACCTTTATTTTTGCTTTTTAACTTTTTGTTTGTTTTTGATAAAGACAAAGATAACATAGCTAGGCAAGCAAACAAACTAGAGACGAAACAAGGAAACTAGTAAAGTAAATATTTTTGTATTTATGATTTTTATGAAAAAACTAAATATAACAGCAAATAAAAAGATAAACAAGTGAATGCCAATTTTGGTGAAGTTACTTGGTAGTTGATGATGATACTTCCCCGGCAACGGCGCCAGAAATCCTTCCTGATACTCATGATCTGCGTTGGGTATTCCATGAAGAGGAACGGGTTATCGCAACACAAAGTGGGTAAGTATTTCCCTCAGTTATGAAACAAAGGTTTATCGAACCAATAGGAATATCAATCCTCAACCGTCTTCAGCGGCTGCACACAAAAGAACAAACAACATGCACCCAGCGCGGGCAAGAGGGTTGTCAACCCCCTTGATCTCGTTATTTGCAAGCAAATGAGTTGCGTAGATAATTGTAAACTGCAAAATAAAATAAAAGGTAAATAAAGGCAGCAAGGTAATCGTAGCGTTTGTAAATATATAAGTGAATAGACCTGGAGGCCATAGTTTTCCCTAGCGGCATCTCTCATGTAGGCAGCATACAGTGGGTAACAAATTATTGTTGGGCAATTGATAGAAAAGCGGATAGTTATGCGATTTTCACGGCAATGATCATGTGTATATAGGCATCACGTCCATAAACAAATAGGTCGATTCCTGCCTGCACCTATTACTATTACTCCACTCATCGACCGCTATCCAGCATGCATCTAGAGTATTAAGTAAAACGGAGTAATGCATGGAGAACGATGGCATGATGTAGACAAAGTAAATTCAAACAATATGAATGAACCCCATCGTGTTATCCTTAGTAGCAACAACACAAAGATGCATCTTGTCCCCAACTTTGTCACTGGGATATAGAAACTCGCCAGGTTGAATCTACCACAACGCACCACTCCCACTGAAGATAAATCAGTCTACTTGGCCAAAGCACATCAATAAATTGGAGAGCATTACAAAGCTATAATGATCATGCAAATAAGAATCTTAATATTCATAGGTGACTCAAATACTTTTCATGAATAATCTGAACATAAACTCACAATTCATCGGATCCCAACAAACACACCGCACAATAGGATTACATCGGATAGATCAAAGCGAAGATGCGATGACCATTGTATTACAGATAAAGAGATAAAGAGATTGCCATCTAGGTACTAGATATGGACCCGTAGGTCGGTGGTGAACTACTCACACATCATCATGAGGGCAGCAAGGTTGATGTAGAGGCCCTCCGTGATCGACCCCCCCTCCGGCAGGGTGCCGGAACGGCGCTCCAAATGGCCTCACGACGAAACAGAGAGTTGCGGCAGCGTAAAAAGAGTTTCGGCACTGCCTCTACGGTTTTTGGGATATATGAGAATTCATAAGCCAGAGAGGGGCGTCGGGAGACGCACGAGGAAGGCACAAGCCATCAGGGCACGCCCCCCAGGGTGCGCCTTGTTGGCTTGTGGGGCCGTCGTGCGGCTCCCGACCTCCTTCCGAAGCTTCCAGGCCTTCTTTTGGTCCAGAAAAATTCATCAAAAACTTTCGTGGCAATTGGACTTCGTTTGGTAATGTAAACCTGAAAAGTGAAAAACATGCAGAAAACAACAACTGGCACTGGGCACTGGGTCAATTGGTTAGTGCTCAAAAATATTATAAATTGGTAAATAAAGACCCAAAAAGTATCCTAGAATGATAATATATTAGCATGAAACAATAAAAAATTATAGATACGTTGGAGACGTATCAAGTCTCTGTTTAGAGCGCTGGTCTTTTGTTAAAGTAATGTTTAGGTCAACTAACTATGTTTAATTGGCCGATTTAGTAAGTGCGGGCAGTGCTGTAGGCTCTTTTGTGTAGTACTCAAATTTGTAAGTGATGTTAAATTAAGCAATGACGTGGATGACCACCGTAACGAGGGAAATTCGGACCAAAATTTGCCGCCGTATCCCCATTTTCTCTTCCAAATGAAAATGAAATGCAAGTACCGTGTGCAATGTAGTATCCAATACCTTACGCCAAGTGCTTGGAGACCAAAATTTCCATGTTTAGTCTCATCGCACACAGGATAAACTATAGGATTCGTTTGTGATGTTGGATATCACACACAGTTTAGATAAAAATATTGTGCCCTATGTCACTGTGCGCGCTAGTTTCTCGCCGCACCGAACCAAAATTTGGGGCTGCCGCGCAAATATCTACCTCGCCCACCCCTCGTACCAACCAAAAGCCACATTTGCCCCTGCTCCTCCTTTCCTTTCCTAAGTTCAAACCTTCACTGCTTGCTTGCAGCGCCGCCTCCTCACCGGCGACGCTCCTTCCTGCTGCTTGGCCTCCTCCATGTAGTTAGGTAATCCACACCTTTCCAATACCCCCTCCACCTCCACCCCATCCTCCTCCATCCCACATGCCCCGACCGCCGGCGCGACACCTTCACCAAAATCTCCGACCCATCCCCCAATTAATCTCTGCCAAAAGGCATGATGCATGCAGTATAGCCAGGATCTCAAGGAGCATCTGTCAACGGAGAAGCAAATCGTGGCCGCACGCGCGGATGAGGCCGCGATGTCTGCCATGCCTTACGAACCCCAGATCTTGGAGCAGCACCTCGCCGTCGAGGCCACCGTCGACGCCTCGCGCGCGGACGCTGCCATGCGGTTGGCTGCTTTAAACAACAGCTCGTGGTGTTATCTCAAGGGCTCCGTTGGTGCCTTCGACGAAGACTACGAGTTGTTTTCTCAATGTGCCCATGCTTTCCTCAGCTCCAGAGCCGGCAGGTTGGTGACCGGACAGGCTCAGGCCCCTCACCACTACGAGGAAGGCACCCACGATGTGGAGGCCTCGCGCTCTTCCAAGCCCATCGTTATCGATATCTTCGACGATGAGGAATAGCTTGTTTTTGAGCTTAATTACTAATGACCTGTGTTCAGCTAGCTATGCTTGTTAAGCATGTTTGGTTTACCTGTTGCATGTGCTGCTCCTGCCTTTCCTTAATAAATTCTAGTGAAATATCCAATGTAATGCTACTATGCAATCTGACCTTCTAGTATGTTCTATTGTTCAATTTGATGATGAGTTAACTGTTTGGTTCATTTGTTTTGGTGATCATCTGCAATGTGATGTTCGATTGTTCTTGGTACAATTTTGTATTGTTATGCATGTGAGAAGTAAATCAAATTTGGATATACTAAATACATGTGAAACATACAATTGCTATATTTCGTAGTTTTTAGCACGGTTGGTTTTTCCATGTGCCTCAAATTAACATGTTGGATCTGCAATGCGTTTATTTTTCAGTGACATATTTTACTGATAGCACGCCAAATCTCACTTATAACCTGATCAATATCTATCTTAAATACGTTACTGGGGGAACAATGGGAGACACTGAAGTTTACCATCAAGGTTTGCACATTCGTGATCCTTTGGCTAATAGCACATTATTGTGCAATTGCAGGAACCATTCTAATATTTAGGTTTCTAATAATTTGGTCTTGCACATGTAGGTCCTGCTGTAAGAGGTTTAGACCCACTGTTCGACCCATTTTGCATGTGAGGAAATGAGGTGTTCATGAATATCATTCAAATCGAGAAACTCAGAAAAATTGTTAAGATAAAGAAACTAGCAACGAAAAACAACAAGATGTTTGTCTGCACAATGAAGAAGACAACCGTGAACTATAGGATGTTACTATCTCTTTTACCTTATCTTTTTTCCCTTTGCGACATTTAAATTTTTCTAAAAGAAATTTATGCATATCTTTGTTTCTAGTCCTTTCCAAAGCAGTTCATCGATGAGTACATCTCAAACCACCTGTATGGTCAAGAGGCGAGGAAGGTATTCATACAACACCCACGGTATAATCTTGAAGTCTACCTCAAAAGGATGAAGGATGGGCGGGCAACCATCCACATGCACTAGCCTAAAGTTGCAAGGACCTTCGACATGAGTGAAGGCTCAATATTTGCCTTCCGCTTCAACAACTTTCTAGACGAGATTCATCTATCTATTTCCTGTCTATGATGCTACTTTCCAAAGGTTTTAAATGTTGCATGTGCAACTTGGTCCTGTCGTGTAATTGGGTAGCTAGGTAGTTATGCCTATATGATGTTGTACTCTGATGTATTTCAATTATGAAATCCTGGTTACCGTAATACGAATATGAAATATATTGTGTGCTTGATATGAAGTGTCAATTTGATTACTAACAGGATTATAAATAATAGAGTAATTAGGCTAATTATTGGGGTTTCATATTGCTGACAGTTTCTCAGACAATACCATGAGTGATGACCTCAACAAACCCACACGGTTTCTAGAAAGTTGGCGTGTTGGATCAGTGAACAATCGCACACGACTTCCTGACGACAACTGTGAGCGTTAGGCCACCCTTTCACAAATGTTTCCACATAAAAAGTGTGTGTGATGGACAGCCCTATGCCAAAAAGTTTCTTCTAGGCACCGTGTGTGATAGCCACCCCTATCACAGACGGCGTTATGCAGAAAATTGTGTGTGATGTACAATACGAACGGAAACATATCTTTGGGATTCCCTGTGTGGGATGCTAAGCACATCTCACACAACTTCTGCAATATGTCTATTTGTGATGGCGCTCCCAATCACAAACGCTCTATTTTTGCGTGGCGTGTGTGACCGGATGGAGGCGTCGCCGATGATTTATCTGTGTCGTGTGGGATAGGCCCCCTATCGCCCACACAGGCAAGGTGATGGTTTAAAACTACGTCGCGGAAAGGGGGTAAAAACTGTTTGTATATAGGAGCCTCCTGCACTAGTGGGGCCTCGTGAGGGATGCTGCCTAGCGCAGGAGGGAGGAGCGCCAACAACTTGTCCCACTCAAGGACCTCAGCGGGGCCGAAGGTGCGACATAACAAGAAGTTCCATTGTCCACCTCGGACTGCCGCTGAAACCCACAACGCCGGGTCCCCATAGATAGCAAACTGATGGGGGAACCCTGTGCATAACGGGGTTCCACCGATCCAGGGATCTAACCAAAACATGGCGCCCTCACCATTCCCAAGGGAGAAAGCCAACTCCAAGCGGATCTCGTGTTTAATTTTTTGGATGGATCGCCAAAACTGGGATCCCTCCATACGGTCGCACGCAAGCAGAGGCAAGCCCTGAAGGTATTTAGCCTGAATAAGCTGTAGCCACAACCCTCCCTCGTTACGGATGATCCGCCACACCCACCTAAGCATAAGGGCGATGTTCATCCGATGAGACACCATGATGCCAAGACCGCCGCACTCCTTAGGCAAGCAGATGTCCGCCCTCTTCACCATGTGATATTTCTGGTGTCCATTCATCGCTTGCCAAAAGAAGCGGCCGAGGTCCTTATCAAACGCCCATGAACGCCCTCCAGAAGGAGGTACATCCCCATCATATACATGGGGAGACTGGAGAGGTTAGAGCCTATCATGACGGTTTTACTTCCTTTAGAGGTGAACCGTCCACACCAAGATTCAGCGCCTGCTCCAACCCACCCAACAAGGGGGTCAAACACACTCATGAGAACCTTCGAGTCGGAATGCGGCATTCCCAAATACTCAATAGGGAATGTGCCCAACCTACAGTTTAGGTTGTCCGCGATACGATGTTTCTCGGCCTCGGAGTAACCCATGACAATGACCTCACTCTTGTCAAAGTTAATCTTCAGCCTCGACATTTCTTCGAAACACAATAGAAGAAACTTCAGGTTAACAATATCTAAATCTGATCCCTCAACCATTATCATGGTATCATCCGCATATTGTAGGAGGGTGACTCCCACTCCCTGGATGAGATGGGGAACCACCCCATGTAGGTGACCGGCCGCTCTTGCCTTATCTAGGATGGTGGAAAGGGCATCTACCGCAAGGTTGAATAGAAGCAGGGAGATCGAGTCTCCTTGCCTAACCCCACTCAAGGAACGGAAGAAAGGACCCACCTCCCCATTAATATTTATGGCCGTACTCCCAATCCGCACTTGTTGCATGATCCAGGAGCACCAGCGTTCATCAAAGCCTCGACGTTCGAGGACCAAGCGCAGGAAGGACCAACCAAGGCGGTCATAAGCCTTCTGAAAGTCCAGCTTCAGAAAGATGCCTTCGCCCCTCCCCTCATGTGGACCTTGTGTACAATCTCGTGCAGAGCTACGATCCCATCATGGATGCGACGCCCCTTCAGAAACGCCGTCTGGAAGGGGTGGGAGATATGTTCCGCAATAGGTGCAAGACGTACCGCACAAACCTTCGCAAATATCCTCTCCAACGCATTGATCACCATGATCAGCCTAAATTGGCGTATATCTATCGCCCCAACTACTTTGGGGATCAGGGTAATTACACCGTAATTAATCCGAGAAATCTCAAGAGTCCCAGTGTAAAATTCATGGAACATCTTCATGATCACCGGATGGATGACGGGCCAAAACTTCTGGAAGAAGATTACCGGAAGACCATCCGGCCCCGGAGCGGACGCCGCTTTCATGGCAGAGATCACGCCTAGGACCTCCTCCTGCAAGAATGGGAGGGTCAGGCCTCCGTTCTTGTCATCCATGACCCTATCGACAGATGACCAAAAGTCGGCCGCTAAGGACGTCTCGCCGCGGGGAGTAGTCCTGAACAGGTCCTTATAGAATGAGTAGATGTGATCCTTGATCTCATCCGGGTACTCAAGGAGCGCATCTGAAAGTGCAATCATGCCCTTAATCATATTTTGATATTGTTGACAACATACATATAGGGAACCAACCATCTCTGTCAAGTGCATCTCAGGTTTAGTTCCCAAAAGACTATTGTGCGGATCATGATTGACATATTCAAGATGCTCAAAGTATGGAGAAACAAGACATAAATCTCTAGCTCTTTTCGGTTTACTTTTGATTATAGGGATCCCGCACTATTAAGAGGGGATCAATGGTTATCGCAAAAGACTTGCTCAAAAGCCTAAGAAAACCTCATGGTTGAGTTTTACCTTTGATTGTGATGTTGGCCTCTGCTTTGTCCGGACGTCCGGCGGCCTCCGGACGACCTGCACGTCACAGCCCTACGGATGTATGCTATTTTCCGAAAATCCGGTGCCGCCATACCAGCAAGAAATCCACGGATTTCTGCTCCTTCTGGACGACCGGCCTCCGGACGTCTGTGTGTGACCGAAAAACCGGTGTCACTTCACCAGATCCAAAATGTCGGATGTCCGGTCCTCTCCGGACGACTGTGCGCCGGACGACCGATGTTCTCCGGTCATCCGTTCTTTGTGTCCCCGATTTTCTCTGCGGCTGTGCTGACCTACTCCACTCTCCTGTGTCTGGACGACCAACGCTGGTCGGACGTCCGGTGCTTCTTTCCGGTCCGGACGTCCGGTGTCTTTCGGACATCCGGTAACTGCGCAGCTTACCTCCAAAAGCCATTTCCCCACTACTACTATATATACCCTTCTCCCACTTCGGGTGAGGGCTGTCCAACACATTGAAAAGATTCCAAGAACACCCTTTTCTCTCACTCTCTCTTGCTTACACCAAATCCTAGACCCCGAGTGCATTTGTGAGGATTCTTGAGTGTTGTTCCAATCAAAAGATAGATCGTCTCTCTCCGCTCCTCTCAACCAAAGGAATTCGTGATTTGAGCAAGTTTTGAGCGGTTCCCTTGATCTTGTTACTCTTGGAGGTTGGAGACTCCTAGGCGGTAGAAGTTCTTCGGAGAGGAATCAAACCTTTGTGATTTCCCTCAGAAAGTTTGTGAGGGTTTGGAGACCACCCAAGGTCTACCATTAGTGGTTGAGAAACGCCTTCATGGTGTTGTCTCAAGGAGATAATAGGGTGATCCTTCGTGGAGTTGGTGTGCCTTCGTGGTAACATCCACCTCTCTAAACGGTGACGTAGCTTCCCTCCAAGAAAGTGAACATCGGCATACATCCTCGTCTCTAGAGTTGCGGTTATCCCTAACCCTAGCCCCCTGCTTGTGGTTACTTGTCTCTTCGTGTTTCACTTGCTTTGTATTGTGTTTGTTTATCTATTTAGTTGCTTATAATTTGTACACCTTACTTGTCCCCTTATCACCTTTGCAATTGTTAGGCTCACTTTCATATTCCGCATTATTGCCTAAAATTGCTAAGTAACAACCAGAATTTGTAATTGTACCTATTCACCCCCCTCTAGGTCCATCTCGATCCTTTTAGCATCCCCATCCCACAGACAGGGAATGGAGCATCTCCATCAGCGTCCGTTTGCTATAGCCTAGAAGTAGGCGGTATTGGCACCCCCCTCAAGTAGCCATTTTTGGCCTCCTCTACGCTGCCAGAACAACTCCTCTCCTTTGTAGATCTCAACCAGTGCGGCCTCTAGGGAGTACCTCTGCAGCCACTCATCCGCCGAGAGCCCCGCGTTATCCGCAATGATATCCAGAGTCTTCATCTGGTCAAGTAACTCCCCTTTGCGGACTCTAAGCGAAGCCCCCACGTTGGCACCCCACCCACGCACAAATTGTCTAGTCACTTTGGCACAGTGGTGCCAAACGTCGTCCGCACAAAAGACTCCTGGTGGGGATGCCTCCGCCTCTGCCCACCTAAGACGAACAGTCTCCAGAAAACTTGGTTGGTGCAACCAAGAGGGTTCAAAGCGAAACCTCCTCGTACTAGGGAGCGACCCCTCCCCTGACGATAGGAGCAGGGGAGAGTGATCAGGGCCAATACGAGTGACCGCCTTGAGGGAGCATAAGGGGAACATGACCTCCCACTGGACCGAGACCAGAACACAATCCAGTACACTCCGGATCGGGTCGAGCTGTTTATTCGTCCAGGTGAACCTAGCCCCTACGCGGGCAATCTCCCGTAGAGCCATCTCCGCAATGCAGTCATTGGACATCCGCATGGGTGCGATGTCAATGTTGTCAGAGCTCTTGTTAGCATGGTGACGAATCAGGTTGAAGTCCTCCGCCACCACCACAGGTGTATGGCATGTGTCCACCTTGGCCTGCAACTCGGCGAGGAACGCAGCCGACCGCCCGTGATCAGCCGGGCCGTAGACGATTATCATTTCCCAACTAAAGTTTAATCGTCGGTCAGTCAGGGACATGCTGAGAAAGAATTTTCCTCTGTCCATATCCTCCACGGTGAAGGAGTCTACCCGAACTCCAAGGAGGATACCACCCGATTGGCCGGTCACCGGAAGCCATTTCCAACAAAGGGCCTCCTCGAGAGATCCTGCAGCTCCAGATGAGAGAAATCTTGGCGGATTGTCTCTTGAAGGCCCACGATATCCACGTCTTCATCTCGCAAACACTCAATCAACTGACGGCGCCGGTCCAGATGACCGAATCCATGGATGTTCGAACTAAGCAGCTTCATGGGAAAACCACCGATGCGGTGGTCCCTTTATGCGGGACCGATTGGGCCCTCCCACTAGTCGAGGGCCGAGACGCAACCTTCGGGGGCCGACCCCGATGGGACCCCGTAGTCTGGGGTCCCAAGGTACCAACCACCGCAGATGGACTATCCACGCTTGCCCCTCGAGCAACCACTTGTTGCTCAGTTGGGTGTAAGCAGGTACCAACCACCGCAGATGGACTATCCACGCTTGCCCCTCGAGCAACCACTTGTTGCTCAGTTGGGTGTAAGCAGGTGGGAGGTCTGCCCCGCAATACCCTCCACATAGGGGGCATGGCAGCCGGTGACCCACCAACCAAACCAGGGCCCGAGCCTTCCGCAACTCCGGGCTCTCTATGCCCAGATGCCACGGATGGTTCGGCCCGCTGGTGGTAAACTTGAGGGAAAAAAAATACCTTTTTCTCAAAAAAGTTTGACCAAAATACCCGTCTTCTTCTTTGCTCTTCTTCTTCCTTACTTTTTCCACAGCAAAATTTAGGACTTAACCGATTCATAGAGACATGCCCTTGTCCAGGCGCGTGATGCTTTTGGGAGTTAATTTTTTTGGATGCTAACTCAAAGGGTAGTGGGCATGCCAAGTACTAGCATCCACACAGCTGAGTTGGGTAAATCTTGCTAACTCAAAAGGATTTATTTTACTTAACTCTAGAGCAAACCACTCAAAACATAACTCAATTTACTGTTCCGAAGTATGTACTAAAAACATTCTTCAAATTTGACCTGTGATCATATATGTCAGCGTCGACGCGGTACCAAACGCGCGACAGGAACAGAAAACGAAGGAATGCAGTCAACTCAAGCACCCAAAGCAACGCAACTCTGTGAATAGATTCGATCGAGCAGAGCAGCAACTTAATCGCGATTCCATTAGGTACGGGAAGTATATATGTAACTCATCGATCCCATGGATGGCAACAGCCAGAAACAAGCCCACAACGATTGATCTCGGCTTGTACACAACATACATAAATTAGCCTGCCTGCTCTGGCACTGGCACTGGCACTGACTCGCTCACGAATCCACCTAAGTAGCACATGCATGAACCGGCCGGCGCCACCCGATTCTCTGGCTGCATGCTAGTAGTAGTGGTACTGCCAGTTTATTCTTCACACCGGCGGGCCGCCCTCCGCCGTGCATCGATCTAGCAGTCGTAGCCCAGGCGCGGGTTGTCGGCGAGGCTGCACCAAATCAGCAAAGGGACGCCACATATATGCAGGGTCAGCAGTAGCACTTAATGGTCGGAACAAGTATGCTCGAGGCAGATAATGAGGTGAGCAGAGCTATGCGTATTACCCGTTGGGGGGCTGGATGTTCTTGAACGGTCCATCTGCCGGAATCGGGCCGCAGAGATCGTTGCTGGAGAGATTCCTGCAAGCGAAAGGGGACGGTTGAGATGAAGATCATTGGACAGATCGTCGAGCGACAAGAGAACAACTGGAATTAATGCTGAGAAAATCCTCCTGCTTACACACTCGTCTGGTCGGACAGCCCAGCCAGCTCGCTTGGGATCGGGCCGGTCAGGCGGTTCTGTTGAAGGTGCCTATCATCATGCAAATGTTCAGACTTGAGAGCCAAACTTGTTTTATCATGAGAATCACGGTACGAGCAAAACATGCTTGAAAAGAAAAACATGGGGAGATCATGGACTCACAGCACTTTCAGAGACTTGAGTTTCCCGAGCGATGCGGGTATCTGCCCCGAGAGGCTGCTGTTGTGCAAGTGCATGGAGTTGAGGTTCTCCAAGTTGCCCAGCTCTTCAGGGATTGTTCCTTGGATATTGGTCCACGAAATCCACCTGTTCAGTAGGAGGAGATGAGAGTTAATACATTTTGATACATCAACCGCGTCAACGGAACAATTAATCGCCACAGGCAGAAACAGATGGGTTAGAAAGTGTTGAGTATCGTGATTGTTTAGGAAATATAAATAGATTAGGATTGTTCCTGCCTTTTTTTTTAAAAACACAGTACAGACGCAAGCGTTCATATACACGCGCATACACTCATCCCTATGAACGCACACACGCACACCCTATCTCTATGAGCACTTCCGAGAGACTGGGCCGGCATATCATCTTGAAATTTACGAAGTAAACGTAGGCACCTCCTCGTCGACGGGAACGTCTCCTCCCACTGAATGCGCATCGCCGGAAATCCTGAAATAAATCCAGAAATAAATGCGAGCACCAGGATTGTTCCTGCCTTGACTTGTACTTCAGGATGATTATGTACTCCTGTATATATGCCCACGAGGCTCAAGCAATATATCAACTATTTCATCAAATCCCTCTCTCCCTTCTAACATGGTATCTGCCGCAAGTTCCTAGACTTAGCCGCCGCCCGCCGCTTCCGCACCACGCGCCGCCCCTGGGGCGGTCGGTCTCCATGACCGCCGTCGGGGGCCTCGTCGCCCGTACCTAGGGTTCGTTCGCCGGTCGTGTTGACCGGCTGTCCTAGAGAGTCTTTTTCCCGATTTCTTGATCCGGATTTTTCTCTTTTCCGTCGGTCACTTTGATCGATGTTTTCTTTTTGGTTTTCCGATCTAAGATCGGTTTGCGTCGCCCACCGCCACCGTCGACTTCCGCACGCCTCTACTCCGACTTCGGCATCGACTACACCGGCGTCTTCTTCGACTTGACGTCCTCACGCGCTACACAGTTGCCTGGAACGGCCGCCGCCCGCGCATCCGTCCGCTAGTCGCTGTGCGCTAGCCGTCGTCGATGCCTTGCTTCAATCGGGCTCCTCCACCAACACTGTCGTCTCCATCCAGATCAGCTGCCTCACGGATCCCAGGTTGCACGCGTCGCAAAAGGTGTGCTGGTGCGTCCGCTGACGCTTGAACATGGGCGTCGCTAGCTGACGATCCACGCCGTGAGCATATGGCCCGATCGCCCGAGGTCACGTACGTGATGCGTTGGGTGCATGACACTGCCGTGTCACATGTACGTGACTGCTCCGTTGGACTTGGCGCCTCTTTGCTCGCGCGTGTCTCCGCTGGCACGTCGCGCTGCCCTACTACGTCCGGCCATGCCAGCTACATCGACTTCACCGTCCGTCAAGCAGCGGCGTCCTCGACCTCACGCGTGATCGGATTGATCACCAGCCCGCTGCCGCGATCCGCCTCATCTGCGCCGGTCGACCGACCTGGCCCGTCGGTTGCGCGCGCCTCCGCAGGTCCCGTGAAGACTGTTTCGAGTACAACGCGTCCCTCCACCGATCGAGCACCGGGCTGCCGCTGCGTCGCCCCGTGGTTCTCTTCCCGGCTGCACCGACTCGCGCGTTGCCGCTACGTCGCCCCTTCGGGTCGTAGTGCCGCGACACGTGGTCCTCGCGACCCGCGAGCTACCGCTACACTGCCCCTTCGGGTTGTAGTGTCGCGACACGCGGTCCCCGCCGCCGCCCGAGGCCGTCCCCGTGGCTGCACCGATCTGCGCACCGCTGCTGCGTCTCCCCTTTGGGTCGTAGCGCTGCGGCACGCGATCCACGTCGCCGCCCCGAGGTCTTCTCGCCGTCGCACCGACCCGCGCGCTGCCGCTTCGTCGCCCCTTCGGGCCGTAGCGCCACGGCCCGCGGTCCACTCCGCCGTCCCCGCGCGTCGACTTCCTCTGGTATGCGCCACGCCGTCTTCCTCGGCGCGGGAATGCCATCGTCCGCGCCGGTCTTCGTCACACTGTCGGGTTCTTCTTCGCCTACTTCGAGCATTGCCGCCGCGCTCCTAACCAGCCGCCGCCGCTACTCTTCGGCGTCGCTGCGGCTCGCTCACCCGTGCCACGCCGTGCCTCTTCGGCGCTGCTGTAGCTCGCTCACCCGAGCCGCGCCGCCAATCCACCTCCTTCTTCGTCCAACACCAGCTCATCGCCAGCGTCGCCGTCAACTACCCCGACCACTTTATCTACTCCGACCATCGCGGGCGACATCGCCCCCCCCCCCCCCCCCCCGTCGATTTGTGCTGCAACCATCGTCGAGTCCTTCTCTGCTAGCCTCCTCGACATGGCGTACAAGTTGTGTGCAGGTCCCCGTCTACGCATGCCCGGTGCTGGCAACACCGTCGCGTGCCTTCGTCCCCGGTGTGTTCCCAGGCCTGGCAAGCCTGGAGCGACGCATCGTCAACATCGACTTCGTCCGTCTACGCATGCACGGTTGCTGGCAACACCGATGCGTGCCTTCGTCCACGATGTGTCCCCGGGCTTGGCAAACCTGGCGCGACGCGTCTCAACTACGTCTTCTTCCCGGCGCACCACTACTTCGACACCACTGCGCCCATGACTAACTCGGCGCCTCCTTGCGCCCGCGGCTCCATGGCGACTTCCTCGACACCGGCTACCCCGACTCGACATTGACCACGGCATTCTTCCTACGGCTACCTCAACCACGGCTACACCACCCTACGCTCTCGGTTACTTCGACAACGGCACAAAGGGCTACCGCCTTGCTTGAGCAACCTCGTCGGTTTCTACTCCAGTCATGACTTCCGCGATTATGCTACTGTTAGCCGCTCAAAGGGTCCTGTAGGCCGCTCCGCAGGGCCATGAGCGCGTCACGGTCACCGTCCAGGTCAGCCGCCATGGCAGCCAGCAGCATGCTCGACGCGACCGCCACGAAGACGGTCACCGCCAGGGGCACTCGGGCTCCGGCCGCCTTGGGCGCCATGGGGAAAGGGTGGCGTGGCGTGGTGAACTGAGGGGAGTAGGACGAGCACGGTGTTGTGATTGTGACTAGTGAACTTGCGAGCTGTGCTTTGGATGGTCGTCATGCTGTGGTTTGATGCGGGTTTTATAAGGGGAGGAAGGCGCGGGCGATGGGGTGGTGCTACGCGTGTGAACTCCTACTCCACCTCCTTGTCAACACTGTGGCATGGGAAATCAAATGCAATGTGCAGCCCAAAAAGGTTATGTTTTGGACAATGGCAGCTGGCCACCTTTGAAATGCTACGAAATGGTGAACTTTTGGACAATGGCAGTTGGCCACCTTTTCCTCCGGAACCGCCGGTTTAATTTGGATTTATATCGCAAAATATATAATCTAAATTTTTTGGGCAATAATGGATTGCAAAATATTTCTGTTGTCTGAGTCATATGTGAAGATGACATCTTACAACACATCTGAAGCTCTGAAGCAATGTCATGTGCATATAATTTCTCCTAGTTTACTCTCCCCCCTCCTTCCCCCTTCATCCACACATTTTTTTTGCTCATGCGAATAGTAAATTTAATTTGTTGTGGAGTTATATTTCTGTCCATGTATATATTTTGGTCAAATGCATAGTAACTTTTTTTCTACGGTACCGAACATCTATGTTTTTTTCTATATTTTTAATGGGTGTTATTAACTAAAATTGGCACATCGTTTCTTCATGTGTGATGAGATAAGATTTGCATTATTCTTTCCTAGCTAATTTTTTGAACCCACATCATCCTCTTCAGATCTCAGTGCTTGGCCACCTATAGTTTGTGGTAAACCTTTGTGCATGCTTTGCTATTATGAATGTCTAGCGGTTTTTTCACTCTAGAGAAAATGCTAATTTTCTTTTCTGTTTGACTTATTGGTACTTGGCCACCCACCTTATTGGATACTCTTGATGTCCTGTAACCTCTGGTGCATTTATAGCAAGGCTAAGTGATATGTTTGTCTGCTTAGATATACATTTATGCCATAAGCAGACTGATTTTCTTTCGATGGATTCTAAAATTCAGGGACATGGGCTATGCCATGTAGTTGAGCGTGATGGCAGGTACAGACCAAGAATTCGTGCTATTTAAACAAATTTGACAATCCAAAACAATCGACAATACAAAATACTTACTCCACCCGGAATTATATGACGCTTGATGAGGTCACCTACCCAAGGTAGGGTCATGGGCCTGACATCTAGGGCCCACCTGGGGTCTCACATGATCATGGAAGTCACTGGACTACTTTAGCATTCGGATGTTTCTACTAGATCCACTCGGATCTTTGGAAGTCACTCGGACGTCTTCCAGCCAGTCGACCAGGCTTTGGCACTTGGACGAGAAGAAGCAGAGGCGACGCAGGAACTACGACGTTCGAGGGAGTTAACTCACATAAAGTGCTGTGAAGACGACGTTACCTGTAACGCTCCTAGTCAAAGCAGCAATTTCTAGTAACTCCGACAGTTGCTGGTATTAATTTCCCTTGTAATGGCGCTCGGCCGGTGGTGGCGTACTCTATATAAGCCTCCCCCTGGCCCCTGAGCGAGGGTTCTGAACTCTCTGTAATCAGACACCCCCATAAGCAAACACTAAGCCTCAGGGCTTGAGACATAGGGTCTTTACCACTTCCGAGTGGGGCCTGCACTCGTACATCCGAGTGTTACACTTGCGCCGTAGCTAGGCTCCGCCCTTACTCATACGTACCGTCCGTACTACTGTCAGTCTTACTCCCACGACAGTTGGCGCCCACCGTGGGGCAGCACATCTAGCAAACTCCGGTGCAGGTGGAGATTTAACTTTTCCGGTCATCATGATGGCACTCGGCGGCGAAATCCGCTTCGGTAGCCTTTGGTTCATCGCCGACGGTTCGACATGGTTGCATGAGGCACCGTTGGACCCGGACGCGTTCCCCGCCCGCGGTGCGAGGCATTTCAGCGCGGCGACACATGGAGTTCTCCTCCGATAGCCGTCGGAGCCTTATGGCTCCGTGCTTGCTCGCCCCGTTGTGGGCCGCTACAAATGCTCCGGGCGCTCGCGGCTGCGGCGATGGCTCAAGCATGTTGTGACGCGCCAGTCCATGCCCGAGCAGGTGGCCGTGCTCGATTCCGGCGAGCCCACCGTCAGCCTGTCCCCCTCATCGGGCGACGAGTTGTATGATGCGTCCGAGTGCGAAAGCAATGAAAACGCTGCAGAGATACTGATGGCTCACACCACCAACCACGGACCTCCTGGGTACTCCACATGCGGTTCCCGTGGCCAAGACGGTGGCCACGACGACCACAACACCGATGCCTATTTTCCCCTGCCTCTCAGTCGGGAGCAGCGGGAGGAAAGGAGGAGGAGAGACGACGAAGTCCTGCTCACTCCCATCACGGGGACTTCCCCGGAGGATATAGCTTTGGAAGCCACACGCCAAGCCACTTTGGCTGAGCGCGAGCGTCCTGAGCGACTCCAGCGGTCGGTCGCGGCCAGAGAGCAGCCTAGCTCCAGTCGCAGTCGGCGGCAATTATTTTCGAATGATAGACCGCCCAAGATCCCGGTGATGCGCACACCGATGGAGAACCTGGCCGCAGCCACTCGGATTTCTGAATCTATTCAGCCGTCTGGTTCTGCGGCTGGGGAGGGCATTCGGCAGATCCAGACTCTGCTGAAGACCGCCCTGAGATAGAATCCGGAGGTATCACAATCGCATTAGCGCATATACAACAAGTCCGTTCGAGCTGATACAATCCAGTCTGCACACAACGCGTATGCATACAGAAAGCGCCGACATTCTCCTCCTTCGAGAGGCCACCGTGGAGGACGTTGGCGCGACGACCGTGATGTCAGTCGGACACCCCCTTCGAGGGGCGGTTCGTATGGCAAGCGGCCTTACAACGGCGGTCGACCTCACCGAGAAGACCTCAATCGGAGTCCCGCTCGGCCCATGGGCTATTAAGAAGGTGGCCGTCGACCCCCACTGCTCAATACCAGATCCATAATAACGCACAATGTGGTGGACAAGAACAGACTAGTCAGAGATCGGATGAGTGGATGGGTGACGTGGCTTGAGATTGCGTCGGTATTTCCCCCAAAGAGGAAGGGATGATGTAGCACAGCTACGGTAAATATTTCCCTCAGTTATGAAACCAAGGTTATCGAACCAGTAGGAGAACCACGCAACACTATGTAAGCGGTAGCTGCACACAAAGAACAAATACTTGCAACCCGACGCGTAAGAGAGGTTGTCAATCTCTCCATGGTAAAAAGATAGATTAGATTGTAGTAGATTGGATAAATAGATCGTACAAGAACACAAAATAAAAGAAGCAAATAAAAAGTGCAACAAGGTATTTTTGGGTTTTGGAATAATAGATCTGAAAACAAAAGCGACAAAAGATAGATCGGAAAGCAATATGTTGGAAAAGTAGACCCAGGGGCCGTAGGTTTCACTAGTGGCTTCTCTCATGAGTATAGCGCACGGTGGGTAAACAAATTATTGTTTGGCAATTGATAGAAGATCAAATAATCATGACAATATCCAAGGCGATGATCATCATACAGGCATCACGTCCAAGATTAGTAGACCGAAACGATTCTGCATCTACTACTATTACTCCACACATCGACCGCTATCCAGCATGCATCTAGTGTATTAAATTCATGGAAAAATGGAGTAATGCAATAAGAACGATGACATGATGTAGATGATACGTCTCCAACGTATCTATAATTTTTGCTTGTTCCATGGTGTTATATTATCATTCTTGGATGTTTTACAATCATTTTATAACAACTTTATATCATTTTTGGGACTAACCTATTGACATGGTGCCAAGTGCCAGTTGCTGTTTTTTGCTTGTTTTTTTACTTCGCAGAATATCAGTACCAAACGGAGTCCAATAACGCGATGAAACTTTTTGGAGAACTTTTTTGGACCAGAAGAAGGCCAGTGGGCCAAAGAAGTAACCAGGAGGGAGCTCAGGCCACCCACAACCCACCAGGGCGCGCCAGGGGCCCCGGGCACACCCTGATGGGTTGTGGCCGCCTCGGGAGTCCCCTCCACCGCCTCTGAGCTCTATAAATACCCAAATATTCCAGTAACTCTAGAGGAGTCGACGAAAAATACATCCAGCCGCCGTAAGTTCCAAAACCGCGAGATCCAATCTAACACCATCACCGAGGGGTTCATCATCTTCATTGTTGCCTCTCCGATGATGTGTGAGTAGTCCACCATAGACCTACGGGTCCGTAGGCAGTAGCTAGATGGCTTCCTCTCTCTCTTTTGATTCTCAATACAACGGTCTCTTGGAGATCTATTTGATGTAAACTTTTTGCGGTGTGTTTGTTGGGATCCGATGAAATTTGAGTTCATGATCAGTTTCTATCCATGAATATTATTTGAGTCTTCTTTGATCTCTTATATGCATGATTACTTATAGCCTCGTATTTCTTCTTCGAATCTTTGGTTTAGTTAGGCCAACTAGATCGATTTTTCTTGCCATGGGAAGAGGTGCCTTGTGATGAGTTCGATCTTGCGGTGTTCTCTCCTAGTGATAGAAGGGGCAGCAAGGCACGCATGTATCATTGCTATTAAGGATAACAAGATGGGGTCTATTCCTACATGAATAGATCTTGTCTAAATCATGTCACCGTTCTTATTGCATTACTCTGTTTTTCCATGAACTTAATACACTAGATGCATGCTGGATAGCGGTCGATGTGTGGAGTAATAGTGGTAGATGCAGGCAGGAGTCGGTCTGCTTATCTTGGACGTGATGCCTATATAATGATCATCGCCTTCAATATCGTCATGATTATTTGATCTTCTATCAATTGCCCAACAGTAATTTATTCACCCACCGTGTGCTATACTCATGAGAGAAGCCACTAGTGAAACCTATGGCCCCCGGGTCTACTTTTCCAACATATTGCTTTCCGATCTATCTTTTTGCCGCTTTTGTTTTCAGATCTATTATTCCAAAAAACCCAAAAATACCTTGCTGCCTTTTTATTTGCCTCTTTTATTTTGTGTTCTTGCGAGATCTATCTATCCAATCTATCAAAACCTAATCTATCTTTTTACCGTAGAGAGATTTGACAACCTCTCTTTCGCGTCGGGTTGCAAGTATTTGTTCTTTGTGTGCAGGTGATGTTTACATAGTGTTGCGTGATCCTCCTAGTGGTTTGATACCTTGGTTTCACAACTGAGGGAAATACTTACCATCACTGTGCTGCATCATCCCTTCCTCTTTGGAGAAATATCTACGCTGTCTCAAGCCATGTCAAAGGAATTTCTAGCGCCGTTGCCGGGGAGGAAGCAGTCTCTTCAACGTGCCAGTCTCTGGCGCCGAGTAGACACCATCAACATCTATCAGGTCCCTAATCACAAATCTCATCTCCTTGCAATTACATTATTTTCCATTTGCCTCTCGTTTTCCTCTCCCCCACTTCACCGAATTTGCCGTTTTATTCGCCCTCTTTTCCGTTTGCCTTTTTGCTTGTTTGCTATCTTTGCTTGTGTTGCCATGTGCCTTCTATTTGCTTGCATCTTCGCTTGCTAAAAATCTATTGATATGGATCCTCATCCACTTGCTAATCTTTTCAAAAGGCCAAATTATGATGAACCAATTGCTAGTGAGTTGAGTGCACTTGATTATCACTATGAAGTTTTGTTTGAAAATCATGAATCTGAAAATTTTGATGAAGTGTTGAAAGAAGAAATTTATAAGGTGAAATCATGATTGAAATGTTGCTAGTATGAATTCTCTAAATATCGATGATGCTAATGGTATGCAAAGCCACAAGCTTGGGGATGCTATGTTTTATGAAGATGATATTTCTAGTCCCCCAAGTTTTGATGAGCAAATTTATTATGATGATTGCATGTCTCCTATTTATGATGATGGTGATGACACGTATGCTATAATGAGTAATGATAACCATGAAACTTATCATCATGGTTTTAATTTGCAAAGTGGTTATGTCAATCAAGTGTCTCATGATAGTTATTTTGTTGAGTTTGCTCCCACTACCATGGATGATAAGGAGTTTTCTTATGAGGAGAGTAATGAAAATTCTATGCTTGTGCATCATGAAAAGAATGATTTATGTGATAGTCATATTGTTAAATTCCTTCATGATGCTACTAAAATTTATTATGAGGGAGGAACATATGCTTGTAGTAATTGCAATAATATCAAGTTTCCTCTCTATGTGTTCAAAGTTTTGAAGTTATGCTTGTTTTGCCTTCCTATGCTAGTTGATTCTTGTTCCCATAAATTATTTGCTCACAAAATCCCTATGCATAGGAAGTGTGTTAGACTTAAATGTGTTTGTCATGAGATTCATGATGTTCTTCTGCATATTTCAATTACTACTTTTTATGTGAGCATCATTGAAATCATCATGCCTAGCTAGGGGCGTAAAACGATAGCGCTTGTTGGGAGGCAACCCAATGAATAAATTTATTTTCATATTTTTCTTTCTATTTTTGAGTGTTGACACAATTATGCCTCTTTTATGATTGTGTTTTTTATGTTTTATTTAGTGTTTGTGCCAAGTAAAGCCTTTAGGATGATTCATAAGATGAGTAGAAACAATGCTGAATCTGAAACAGAAACTTTGACTCCAGTGCGTGAATTTTCATTTTTTACTGGAGCATGCTAATGAGCTGAAATTTTAACACAGTGTATCTATACAAATTATTTACGTTGTCCTAATGTTTCAGAATTTTTAGAGTTACATAAGTATGGTTAGAGTACAGATTACTACAGACTGTTCTGTTTAAGACAGAATCTGTTTTTGTTGCATTGTGTCCTTGTTTTGATGAATCTGTGGGTTGTATTGAAGGATATAAGCCATGGTAAAGTAAAAATACAGTAGCTATAATGCAATAATAAAATTTTAATGAGTTTGCAATAGTACTTAGAGTGGTGATTTGCTTTATTATACTAACGGATCTCACGAAGGTTTTGTTGAGTTTTGTCCGATTGAAGTTTTCAAGTTTTGGGTGAGATCACGATGGATGAAGGAATAAGGAGTGAAAGGAGCCTAAGCTTGGGGATGCTACAGCACCCCCAAGATATTTCCAAAGAGAAACAAGCAACTAAGCTTGGGGATGCCCCGAGTGGCATCCCCTCTTTCTTCTAACGACCATTGGTATTTTACTTGGAGCTATATTTTTATTCGTCACATATCATGAGCTTTGCTTGGAGCGTCTTGTATTATTTGAGTCTTTGCTTGCTTTGCTTTTTAGTTTGTCACTAGTATCCTTGATGGACACACCTATTTGAGAGAGCCAAAATTATGCTATGATTTGTTAGAATTGCTCTTTATGCTTCACTTAAATTATTTGAGCTATGGAATTGCTCTAGTGCTTCACTTATATCTTTTTGAGCACGGTGTGCTTTGAAATTTTGAAGAAATACTCTCATGCTTCACTTAGATTAACTTGAGAGTTAGTAAATTTTGAAGAAATCCTCTCATTCTTCACTTATATTATTTTGAGAGATGAAACTCTTTTGCTGATGTTCTTTACTTAAATTTATTTGAGCTTGTCAAAAGCAATGGCAATATATGAAACTAGTACCAAAGTGATAGATATTCAAGGGGGGATATAATAAAAACTTTCATGAAGATAATTGGACAAATTAAACTTGATTCCTTGTAATAGTTTTGAGACATGATGATAGTGATATGTGAGTCATGTTAGTGAGTAATTATGCTTTAGTAAGAATATTGGTGTTAAGGTTTGTGATTCCCTATGCAAGCACAAAAGTCAATAGTTATGCAATGAAAATTACATCCTACTTATGGTGCATTATTCGGTGTTAGTTATGCTCAATGCCCGTTTATGTGAATTTTCGTTTCTTGGTTGGTTGCTTCTCAATCTATTTGCTAGCCTCCACTTGTACTAAGTAGAAATACTACTTGTGCATCCAAAATCCTTGAACCCAGTTTTTCCTTATGAGTCCACCATACCTACCTATATGCGGTATTTCCATGCCGTTCTAAGCAAATTTGTATGTGCCATCTCTAATTTTCAAAATAAATTTCCTTTTTGTGTTCTCGTACTGCTCATGAAACGGTAGGGGGTATGCAATATTTTCCATGCTAGATGTGTTACTCTCAAGATGAGTGTTTATTCACTTGTCATTGCACGAGAGTACGGAGGTAATAGGGATGCCCAGTCCCAAAATGAAAAAGAAATTTACTTTATGTTGTCAAATAATAAATTCCTTGGAAAGTGTAGGTATGGAAGGCAACTGTGGATACAAATAGCCATGGATTGTGAAAGAATGGTGGAAAAAGGAATAAACTTTACTTTATGTTTGGGAACCGCCTATGATGTATCTAGCATGGAAAGTATTGAAACTACTTTGTCGTTTTCGTTGACAGGAAAGGCATGCCACCCAAAATATTTTTCTCTCTCAATTTTAACTTTGAGCTCTGGCACCTCTACAAATCCCTACTTCCCTCTGCGAAGGGCCTATCTATTTACTTTGTGCAATTTTTATTTATTTTTGAGTCTCCATCTTCTCTTATAAAGCACCAACTAGGGGGACACTATGATCATACTTGTGCATTCGGTGTAGTTAATATTTGAGTGTTTTTCATGAATGGATCAATGATTGAGCATGATGGGCTAGGGATAACTTTCTTTAGTGTTGATATTTTGAAAGACATGGTTTCGTGTTGGCATGCATGAGTATTAAAGTCTTTATGTCAAAACTAGACTATTGCTTTGAACCATCTATAAGTCCAGATTTCCATGCTACAAAAGAAAAGAATATGTGATGAACATGTTAGGCAACATTCCACATCAAAAAATCTGTTTTTATCATTTACCTACTCGAGGACGAGTAGAAGTTAAGCTTGGGGATGCTGATACGTCTCCAACGTATCTATAATTTTTGCTTGTTCCATGTTGTTATATTATCATTCTTGGATCTTTTATAGCAACTTTATATCATTTTTTGGGACTAACCTATTGACGTAGTGCCAAGAGCCAGTTGCTGTTTTTTGCTTGTTTTTTTACTTCACAGAATATCAGTACCAAATGGAGTCCAATTGCGACGAAACTTTTTGGAATTTTTTTTTGGACCAGAAGAAGGCCAGTGGGCCAAAGAAGTAACCAGGAGGGAGCCTAGGCCGCCCAACACCCACCATTGCGCGCCAGGGCCCCCGGGATAGCCCTGATGGGTTGTGGCCGCCTCGGGAGTCCCCTCCACCGCCTCTGAGCTCTATAAATACCCAAATATTCCAGAAACCCTAGAGGAGTCGATGAAAAATACATCCAGCCGCCACAAGTTCCAGAACCGCGAAATCCAATCTAACACCATCAGGGAGGGGTTCATCATCCTCATTGGTGCCTCTTCGATGATGCGTGAGTAGTCCACCATAGATCTATGGGTCCGTAGGCAGTAGCTAGATGGCTTCCTCTCTCTCTTTTGATTCTCAATATAATGGTCTCTTGGAGATCTAATGTAAACATTTTGCGGTGTGTTTGTTGGGATCCGATGAATTTTGAGTTCATGATCTGTTTCTATCCATGAATATTATTTGAGTCTTCTTTGATCTCTTATATGCATGATTACTTATAGCCTCGTATTTCTTCTTCGAATCTTTGGTTTAGTTAGGCCTACTAGATCGATTTTCTTGCCATGGGAAGAGGTGCTTTGTGATGGGTTCGATCTTGCGGTGTCCTCTCCTAGTGACAGAAGGGGCAGTGAGGCACGCATGTATCGTTGCTATTAAGGATAACAAGATGGGGTCTATTCCTACATGAATAGATCTTGTCTACATCATGTCACCATTCTTATTGCATGACTCCATTTTTCCATGAACTTAATACTATAGATGCATGCTGGATAGGGGTCGATGTGTGGAGTAATAGTAGTAGATGCAGAATCGTTTCGGTCTACTAATCTTGGACATGATGCCTATATAATGATCATCGCCTTGGATATTGTCATGATTATTTGATCTTCTATCAATTGCCCAGCAATAATTTGTTCACCCACCGTGTGCTATACTCATGAGAGAAGCCACTAGTGAAACCTACGGCCCCCGGGTCTACTTTCCAACATATTGCTTTCCGATCTATCTTTTTCCCGCTTTTTTTCGGATCTATTATTCCAAAAAACCCAAAAATACCTTGCTGCACTTTTTATTTGCCTCTTTTATTTTGTGTTCTTGCGAGATCTATCTATCCAATCTATCACAACCTAATCTATCTTTTTACCGTAGAGAGATTGACAACCTCTCTTTTTCGTTCGGTTGCAAGTATTTATTCTTTGTGTGCAGGTGTTGTTTACATAGTGTTGCGTGCTCCTCCTACTGGTTCGAAACCTTGGTTTCATAACTGAGGGAAATACTTACCGTCGCTGTGCTGCATCATCCCTTCCTCTTTGGGGAAATACTGATGCAGCCTCAAGCCACGTCCGTAGAAAATATCTATTCATGTAGGAATAGACCCCATCTTGGTATCCTTAATAGCAATGATACATGCGTGCCTCGCTGCCCCTTCTGTCACTGGGAGAGGACACCACAAGATCGAACCCATCACAAAGCACTTCTTCCCATGGCAAGAAAAATTGATCTAGTTGGCCTAACTAAACCAAAGATTCGAAGAAGACATACGAGGCTATAAGTAATCATGCATATAAGAGATCAAAAGAAGACTCAAATAATATTCATGGATAGAAACTGATCATGAACTCAAAATTCATCGGATCCCAACAAACACACCGCAAAAAGTCATTACATCAAATAGATCTCCAAGAGACCATTGTATTGAGAATCAAAAGAGAGAGAGAGAAAGCCATCTAGCTACTACCTACGAACCCATAGGTCTATGGTGGACTACTCACGCATCATCGGAGGGGCACCAATGAGGATGATGAACCCCTCCGTGATGGTGTTAGATTGGATCTCCCGGTTCTGGAACTTGCGGCGGCTAGAAGTGTTTTTCATCGACTCTTCTAGGATTTCTTGAATATTTGGGTATTTATAGAGATCAGAGGCAGTGGAGGGGACTCCCGAGGCCACCACAACCCAGCAGGGCGCGCCCTGGTGTCTTCTGGGCCCCGTGGGTCTCCTCCCGGGTGCTTCTTTGGCTCACTGGTTTTCTTCTGGTCCAAAAAAAACTCCAAAAAGTTTCATCACGATTGGACTCCGTTTGGTACTGATATTCTGCGAAGTAAAAAACAAGCAAAAAACAGCAACTAGCACTTGGCACTATGTCAATAGGTTAGTCCCAAAAAATGATATAAAGTTGCTATAAAATGATTGTAAAACATCCAATAATGATAATATAACAGTATGGAACAATAAAAAATTATAGATACGTTGGAGACGTATCAGCATCCCCAAGCTTAATTCCTACTTGTCCTCGAGTAGGTAACAGATGGACATTTGGACTTTTAGATGGTTCAAAGCAATAGTCTAGTTTTGTCATGAAGACTTTAATACTCAAGCATGCCAACAAGCAACCATGTCTTTCAAAATATCAACACTAAAGAAAGTTATCCCTAGCCCATCATGCTCAATCATTGATCCATTCATGAAACACACTCAAATATTAGCTTCACAATGCACAAGTATGATCATAGTGCCCCCTAGTTGGTGCTTTTAAAGAGAAGATGGAGACTCAAATTGAAAATAAAAATTGCATAAAGTAAATAGATAGGCCCTTCGCAGAGGGAAGTAGGGATTTGTAGAGGTGCCAGAGCCCAAAGCTTAAATTGAGAGAGAAAAATATTTTGGGTGGCATGCCCTTCCTGTCAACGAAAACGACCGAGTAGTTCTCAATACTTTCCATGCTAGATACATCATAGGTTGTTCCCAAACAGAAAATAAAGTTTATTCCTTTTTCCACCATTCTTTCACAATCCATGGCTAGCCGAATCCACGGTTGCCTTCCATACCAACACTTTCCAAGGAATTTATTATTTGACAACATAAAGTAAATTTCTTTTTCATTTCGGGACTTGGCATCCCTATTACCTCCGTACTCTTGTGCAATGACAAGTGAATAAACACTCATCTTGAGAATAACACATCTAGCATGAAAAAATATTGGACACCCCCTACCGTTTCATGAGAGGTACGAGCACACAAAAAGGAAATTCATTTTGAAAATTAGAGATGGAACATACAAATTTGCTTAGAACAGCACGGAAATACCACATATAGGTAGGTATGGTGGACTCATATGGCAAAACTGGGTTTAAGGATTTTGGATGCACAAGTAGTATTTCTACTTAGTACAAGTGAAGGCTAGCAAATAGATTGAGAAGCAACCAACCAAGAAACGAAAATTCACATAAACGGGCATTAAGCATAACTAACACTGAATAATGCACCATAAGTAGGATGTAATTTCATTGCACAACTATTGACTTTTGTACTTGCATAGGGAATCACAAACCTTAACACCAATATTCTTACTAAAGCATAATTACTCACTAACATGACTCACATATCACTATCATCATGTCTCAAAACTATTACAAGGAATCAAGTTTAATTTGTCCAATGATCTTCATGAAAGTTTTTATTATATCCTTCTTGAATATCTATCACTTTGGGACTTGATTCATATATTGCCATTGCTTTTGACAAGCTCAAACAAATTTAAGTGAAGAACATGAGCATAAAAATTTCATCTCTCAAACTAATATAAGTGAAGCATGAGAGGATTTCTTCAAAGTTTACTAACTCTCAAATTAATCTAAGTGAAGCATGAGAGTATTTCTTCAAAAAAAATTAAAGCACACCGTGCTCAAAAAGATATAAGTGCAGCACTAGAGCAATTCCATAGCTCTAAATATTTGAGTGAAGCATATAGATCAATTCTAACAAATCATATCATAATTTTGGCTCTCTCAAATAGGTGTGTCCAGAAAGGATACTAGTGACAAACTAAAAAGCAAATCAAGCAAAGACTCAAATAATACAAGACGCTCCAAGCAAAGCTCATGATATGTGACGAATAAAAATATAGCTCCAAGTAAAATACCAATGGTCGTTAGAAGAAAGAGGGGATGCCACTCGGGGCATCCCCAAGCTTAGTTGCTTGTTTCTCCTTGGATATTATCTTGGGGGTGCTGTAGCATCCCCAAGCTTAGGCTATTTTCACTCCTTATTCCTTCATCCATCATGATCTCACCGAAAACTTGAAAACTTCAATCAGACAAAACTCAACAAAACCTTCGTGAGATCCGTTAGTATAATAAAGCAAATCACCACTCTAAGTACTGTTGTAAACCCATTCATATTTTATTATTGCATTATATCTACTGTATTCTAACTTTAATATGGCTTATACCCTTCAATACAAACCATAGATTCATCAAAACAAGCACACAATGCAACGAAAACAGAATCTGTCAAAAACAGAAAAGTCTGTAGTAATATGTACTCTAACCATACTTCTGAAACTCTAAAAATTCTGAAATTTAGGACAACATAAAGAATTTGTATAGAAATACCGTGTTAAAATTTCAGCTTATTATCACGCTCCAGTAAAAAATGAAAATTCCTGCACTGGAGTCAAAGTTTCTGTTTCAGATTCAGCATTGTTTCTACTCATCTTGTGAATCATCCTAAAGGCTTTACTTGGCACAAACACTATTTAAAACATAAAAAACACAATCATAACAGTAGCATAATTGTGTTAACACTCAATAACAGAAAGAAAAAGGTGAAAATAAATTTATTCATTGGGTTGCCTCCCAGCAAGCTCTTTCTTTATAGCCATTAAGATAGGCTTGAGATTTCAATGATGCCCTCATGAAAGATAATAATAGCAATACAAAGAGAGCATCATGAAGCATATGGAAAAAACATTAAGTCTAACATACTTCCTATGCATAGGCATTTTATAAGCAAACAAATTATCAAGGCAAGCAAAAACTAGCTTATGGAAGGAAAAAGAAAGAGACAATAGCAATCTCAACATGAAGAGAGGTAATTTAGTATCATGAAAATTTCTACAACCATAATTTCCTCTCTCATAATAATTACATGTAGGATCATAATCAAATTCAACAATATATCTATCACAAAAATACTCTCTTTATGATCAACATGCATGAAGTTTTTATCATCTTCCAAAATAGTGGGATTATCATCAACTAAAGTTATGACCTCTCCAAACCCACTTTTATCAAAAAATTCATAAGATTGAACACTCTCCAAATATGTGGGATTCTTTTTACCTAAAGTTGACGCTCTTCCAAACCCACTTTCAATACTATTGCAAACATTATTATCAATAACATATTCAACATGAGGCTTAAATAAATTTTCAAGATCATAAGAAGCATTATCACCCCAATCATGATCATTGCAATAAGAAGTGGACATGACAAAATTATCATCCCCAAGCTTGTAGTTTTGCATATCATTAACATAATTGACATTTATAGTAACATCATTGCAATCATGCTTTTCAATCAAGGAGCTATCATGAATCACCTTATAAATTTCCTCTTTCAACACTTCATCAAAATTTCTAGATTCATGATTTTCAAACAAAACTTCATACAGATTATCAAGTGCACTCAACTTACTAGCAATTGGTTCATCATAATTTGGCCTTCTGAAAATATTAGCAAGTGGATGAGGATCCATATCAATAGATTTTTAGCAAGCGAACATGCCAGCAAATAGAAGGCACATGGCAACAGAAGCAACGATAGCAAACAAGCAAAAAAAGGCAAACGGAAAAGAGGGCGAATAAAACGGCAAATTTTTGTGAAGTGTGGGAGAGGAAAACGAGAGGAAAATGGCAAATAATGTAAATTTCAAGGAGATGAGATTTGTGATTAGGAACCAGACAGATGTTGATGATGTCTCCTCGGTAACGGTGCCAGAAATTCCTATGACGTGGCTTGAGACTGCGTCGGTATTTCCCCAAAGAGGAAGGGATGATGCAACACAGCTATGGTAAGTATTTCTCTCAGTTATGAAACCAAGGTTATCGAACCAGTAGGAGAACCACACAACACTATGTAAGCGGTACCTACACACAAAGAACAAATACTTTCAACCCGACGTGTAAGAGAGGTTGTCAATCTCTCCACGGTAAAAAGATAGATTAGATTGTAGTAGATTGGATAAATAGATCGCACAAGAACACAACATAAAAGAAGAAAATAAAAAGTGCAGCAAGGTATTTTTGGGTTTTTGGAATAATAGATCTTAAAACAAAAGCGGCAAAAGATAGATCGGAAAGCAATATGTTGGAAAAGTAGACCGGGGGCCGTAGGTTTCACTAGTGGCTTCTCTCATGAGTATAGCACACGGTGGGGGAAAAAATTATTGTTGGGCAATTGATAGAAGATCAAATAATCATGATGATATCCAAGGCGATGATCATTATATAGGCATCACGTCCAAGATTAGTAGACCGAAACGATTCTGCATCTACTACTATTACTCCACAAATCGACCGCTATCCAGCATGCATCTAGTGTATTAAATTCATGGAAAAACGGAGTAATGCAATAGGAACGATGACATGATGTAGACAAGATCTATTCATGTAGGAATATACCCCATCTTGTTATCCTTAATAGCAACGATACATGCGTGCCTCGCTGCCCCTTCTGTCACTGGGAGAGGACACCGCAAGATCGAACCCATCACAAAGCACCTCTTCCCATGGCAAGAAAAATCGATCTAGTTGGCCTAACTAAACCAAAGATTCAAAGAATAAATACGAGGTTATAAGTAATCCTGCATATAAGAGATCAAAAGAAGACTCAAATAATTATTCATGGATAGAAACTAATCATGAACTCAAAATTCATCGGATCCCAACAAACACACCGCAAAAAGTCATTACGTCAAATAGATCTCTAAGAGACCATTGTATTGAGAATCAAAAGAGAGAGATAAAGACATCTAGCTACTACCTACAGACCCGTAGGTCTATGGTGGACTACTCACGCATCATCGGAGGGGCACCAATGAGGATGATGAACCCCTCTGTGATGGTGTTAGATTGGATCTCACGGTTCTGGAACTTGCGGCGGCTAGAAGTGTTTTTCATCGACTCTTCTAGGGTTTCTGGAATATTTGGGTATTTATAGAGCTCATGGGCGGTGGAGGGGACTCCCGAGGCCACCACAACCCACCAGGGCGCATCGGGGGCCTCTGGCGCGCCCTGGTGTCTTCTAGGCCCCGTGGGCCTCCTCCCGGGTGATTCTTTGGCTCACTCGTTTTCTTCTGGTCCAAAAAAATATCTCCAAAAAGTTCCATCGTGATTGGACTCCGTTTGGTACTGATATTCTGCGAAGTAAAAAACAAGCAAAAAACAGCAACCGACACTTGGCACTATGTCAATAGGTTAGTCCCAAAAAATGATATAAAGTTGCTATAAAATGATTGTAAAACATCCAAGAATGATAATATAACAGTATGGAACAATAAAAAATTATAGAATCCTTGGAGGCGTATCAATGGGGGACTTCTGGTCTCGAATGCTTCATTAGGTACATCCGAGAGGCCGAGATCACCTCCAACTACAGGTTGGCAACGGGGATCGGAAAGTTTAACGGCGAGTCCAAGCCGGAAACCTGGCTTGAGGATTACCGAGTGGCGGTCCAAATTGGTGGCAGTGATGACTTTGTCACAATGAAGCATCTTCCTCTCATGCTGGAGGGATCTGCACGGGCCTGGCTGAACCAGTTGCCCTCTAGCAACATCTGCTACTGGGAGGATCTGGCGCAGGTGTTCATCAAGACATTTGAGGGCACGTACAAGCATTCGGGTGGGCTGACGGAGCTGCATCACTGTGTCCAAAAGAGCAATGAAACTCTCCGGGAGTACATTCAGCGCAGGACCACGCTGCACAATACCGTCGAGAATGTTACCGAGCACCAAGCCGTCTGCGCCTTCAAGGCAAGCACTTGGTACTGAGAGCTCATCTTGAAGTTTGGCCGATCGGGGGACCTGTCCCTCAGTCGGGCCATGGAAATAGCCAATCGGTATGCCAATGGCGAAGAAGAAGACCGCCTCCAAAGTGGCAAAGGGTGAGCCGGCGACACCCCTCATTCCGGGGGAAACACTGGTAAAAAGCAAAAACGGAAAGCTGATCCTCCGGGAAAAGCAGAAGTTGTGGCAGTCCCTGGCCAGGGGAAGTCCAAACAAAAGAAATAGAAGTCTGGGGCTAACAAGAAGAAGCCCGAGTATAAATCCAAGGTATTAGATCAACCCTGTGTTGTCCATACCAAAAAAGATCAGGAGGGCAATATAATTTACCCGAAGTATACCACTCGGGAGTGCCGAATGCTTAAGCAAGAGATGGGTAGAGAGCCCTCTACAGAGAAGGATGACGACGAAGAAGGTGAGGATGCTCCCGAGTATCCGAACGTTGACAAAGTCGTCAATATGATCTTTGTGGACGTTGAAAGCAAGAGCCGGTTGAAGGTTGTCAATCGGGAGGTAAACATGGCAGTTCCGACTATCGTCAAGTACCTCAACTGGACGAATACCCCCTTTACCTTCGACCAGTTGGATCACCCAACCCACATAGCCACCCCCGGGAGGCAGGCGCTTGTTGTTGATTCGGCCGTCAATGGAGTCCAACTGCGCAAAGTCCTCGTGGATGGAGGCAGTGGGCTCAACATAATCTACACCGACACGCTTAGGGCAATGGACATCCCGATGTCCCAACTGAGCAAGAGTAATATGCATTTCCATGGATTCATCCCTGGGAAGAAGGCCGAGTCACTCGGCCAAATCGCTCTGGACGGCGTGTTCGGAGGCGAGAAGAGTTTCTGAAAGGAACGCCTGGCGTTCGAAGTGGTAGACTTTCGCAGCGCCTATCACGCCATCCTGGGTAGGCCCGCCTACGCACATTTCATGTCCCATCCATGTGTCGGGGTAAACAAATAGGGGTATTCGTTCCCCCTGACTTGTGCGTGGACAAACAACCACCAGCGCCCGGCAGCAGCAACCGGCAGAAGGCCAAGTAAACGCGGCATCCCAAGCCTGGACTGCAACACGCCAAGCGCGTCCTCGAGGCTTGCCGGGGACCAAGACATGCACACCTTCTTGAAGACCCGGCAAGCCACTCCCCGGCAGGCGCGAACCAACTGGCCACCGCTCCACCGCATCGTTACGCCTATCAATTATCGATGAGGTGTCGAGCCCTCAGGCGGCTAATCAGTTCTCGCTAACCACGTGGCGACACATCGGAATGCAAGTTACGCTCGGTTGACACCCGCCCTGCAGCGTGTCAAGACCATAAGCAACGACCGGCCAAGCAGTGGCGAGAGCTTGCTGGGGATTCACCCTCGAGCGCCACCTAGGCAGGTAATCATGGCATTTTGTCCTAAATGCCAGAGTTAGGTATGATAGCTCTGCTTAGCTATCTAATCAATAGATAATGACTATTTTGCCATTGTGGTAACCCCTTGCACTATAAAAGGAGGCCCAAGGCTACCTAGCTCAGGGTTAGCGATTCGAACCCCCGAACACTTGTACTCGCGTAGCAGCTCTTTCCCCGACAGCGGTCCTTGCCGGTGTTAGGCGTTGTACGTTCTTCGTGTTCCTCCAATCAATCCACAAAAAAGCAGGAGTAGGGTTTTACGCTTAGCAGCGGCCCGAACCTGGGTAAATGCCTGTGTCCTGATCGTCGCGTCGTCTCATGCTCTCCGCTCTTCGTGCAACGTGACCCCCCTTGCCGAACCACAAGGGACCTCTGGTCCCATAGGTGATCGTGAGCATCCATGCCGCCGACATCTTTGGCGCGCCAGGTAGGGAGCGTGCATCATTTGCGCGAACCCGAGTTCGTGAATGGCGAATCGATCTTCATCATCGTCTTCTTCAGCAATGGTTCCCATGAAGAAGACCAACACGGCCGCTCATCCTTCCACTTCAAAGGCTCCCTCGCACGCAGCCGTGAGCGCGGCGGGCGTCTCGACGGCCGCAAGTGAAGAAGGCGCCGTGGGCAACACAGCTGGCACAGGAGGCGCCGCCGACGTGTTCTCCGCGGCTGAGACCGGAGCGGAGAACACCGGAAGGAAATGGGTTCGCTCGACTCTAGGGAGATATGGCGTAATCCAGCAGGCCAAGGGGAGAAAGAGGTACCTGGCCATACGTTTCTCCCTCCTCCTTCCCCGCCGGTGGTTAGCTTTGCGCGGCGGCGACGTCGTCAGTGTCGATAAGCTCGCATGAGGTTCGGTCTTGCATTTGTCCCACCAGGGGACGAGTCCTGAACCGAATGCTAGAGTATATCCACTGGTAGACGCTCCCGGCAGGAGAACCGCGACAAAGTCCCGTACGCCCATCGCGGGTCGCCACGGGACCGTTGGGTGCGAAGAAAAGGGGAGGGAAGAAGTGGCCATACCTGCTTCTTTTTCCATCCCCGAATTGATCATGAATATCGCATTAAACCGGCAGGCTCCTGCCGCGGACTACATGCGTGACTAACGGGTCTTCAAGTACCCCCGTTTTGCTCTTCTCTACATCCCTTCTCTTTCAGGGCTACGGTGAGCACATGCTTGCGAGCGTACCATAAGGAGCACGGGAGAGAGAAGACACCAGGACGAAATGAAAAGCCATGACGAAAGCTAAGTTGACTCAAATAACCAACTTCCATTAAGATATACGTTTGTATGTCCCTTCGCCGAACCAATAAGGTTTCGTATGATAAACCTTGCGTGTGACAGAACCTTACTGTGTTCGTTCGCGCCCGTGTTTTGTTTCGAGCCTGCTCAACGAAACACGCGACAGCGTCAACACTGCCAAAGGTAATCCCACCGGCAGCGTGCTCCTGCCCGCAGAAAGCTAAGGACCCGTTCCTCAAAGCAATTCGCGGCAACACATTGTTGGCGGGTAACTAGAAACGCGTAAAGGTGATTATCATACGAACGCCGGAAGGGAACGAAGGGTATAATATGTGATTATACAAAAACATCAGTTCAGCAAACGATGAAATAAGGAAGGTTCACGCCCTAATACGAGATACCTACTGTGTCTTAAAGTACATGGCAACAAGGAAGGCATAAAGCTAACTCCGATGGCTCCCCTGGGTCCTTGAAACTTTGAGGATCCTGTCGGCGAGAGGACCGGCCTTCTCTGCGGCGGCCGAGGTGTTGGCACCCGACGGCAGCTTCTTGAAACCATCGGAAAGATCAAGCTCCGGGTGGAAGAAGGCGAGGTTGCTCAAGACCAAGAAGAGGGCATCATGTGCTAGCTTCCGGGATTCGTTGGCGAAGGAGGCGGCCCTATCCTCCTCATATGTCTTCAGCCCCTCGATCAGGCCGTCGAAGAAGAGTGTCAGCTTGACGCTTGGAGCTTCATGTTTGCCGACAGAATAAGCCCAGCTCTTCATGTCCATCTTGGCAATCTGGGCAGTGAGGCGCTCGGCGATGTCCACCATGTTCTTGATCCAGAGGTCACGCTGTTCAACCATTCTCCAGTTTTTCCTCGGTGTCCTTCTGAAGGGTCTGCGCACGGGTCACATCTGTCAGCAGTAGTTTCTCGCGAGCCTCAGCTGATTCAAGGCCACTTTCCAAAGAAGCAAGCCTGGATCTCATTTCAGAGATAGTGCCGTTAGCAGCATCGAGGTCCGGACCCTTGGAGGAAAGCTGTGATCGCACCTCTTCCAGAGTTGCCGCTGCCTTTCACGCCTCCTCTTTGAGGGTCTCGATCTCCTTGGCGCTCCCGGCAAGATCCTCTGTCAGCTTGATCAGTTGGGCTTCAAATTTGGCCTTGGCGGCAGATTCGGCAGCCAGCTCGTCAGCTATCTTCTTCAGTTGTGCAGCAGACTCCAGGGAAAGTGCATCAAGAGCGGTCTTGTGGCCATCTTCCAGCTCCCTAGAACGCTGTCGGACGCGGTCCTCCAGCTCCTCATCCTTGGCACGAAGGGTGGCCTCGAGATTCCCTTCCCGGAGGGAGATGCCATCCTCTCTGGCCTCCAGAAGCGCCTCGTGCTGCGCTAGACGGGCCTTCCAGGCGGTAACATCTTCGTTAGCCATGGACAGCGTCTCGTGCTGCCTCTTGAGAGAATGGACCTGCCGATTGTACCAGTCCCGCAGCTCGTTCCCTTTGCTCCTCAGCTGCTGGTTCACGAGCTCGGCTGAGTTACGCTGCTCCTGTACTGCCTGCCATTGGAGGCTGTACCTGCTCTGCACATCCTTAACCCCTGCTGCTATGGACTCCAAGAAAGCCATGTCCTTGGTGGCATCAGCAGTGTTGTGAGTTCCTTCGATCTTCTGAGATAGTGGCGCCAGGATCTTGCTAATCTCTTCGTCAAGGTCTGCACCCACTGAGAAGGGCGAGCCGGGGACTGTGTGGCTTAGCGGAGCAGTGATCAGCGCCAGATGACTCTGCGGGGACTGTAGGGCCGACGCCAAGGGATAACTGGACGAGGAAGGCTTCATGGTTTGGAGAGGAGTCTTCTCTTCGACCACTGGGCCCAGGCAAGGCAAGCTACTAGGGTTTTGTTCTGCTCCTTCTAAAGGACCCTGAATATCCCCGGCAGCCGAGCCATGTTCTTCAGTGGCAGCAATCTTCATCGCTTCCTCGGCAGCATCCTTCCCAATACCAGCAACCTCCTCCAGCAGTTTGGGCTCTTCAAAAAGCGGGTCTGCAGAATATAGCAACAAAGCAGAAGTATGGAAATCAAAAATCAATAAAGCATACAAAGAAAAGATACAGGAGAAGCAAGAGCACCGGCAAGAGGGATACCCGAGGGAGACTGCCGCGGGAGGACCTCTCCTTCCCCGGCAACATCAGTTGCCGGCGTGCGGTCTGTCACCGTCCCTTCGGCAATGACCCTTGCACGGGCAGGCTCCTCGGTGGAGGCCCTTGCCGGCAAATTCTCCCCGCGGGCAATGATTGACGGGGAATGGTGGAGAAGAGGTTCCTCTTGACGAGCGTCCCTCCAATCTTCCTCTCCCGTTTCCCTGGCGGGTGAAGGGAGGCGTCCTTCCTCATCTCTGCCAGCAGAAGAGGCCCGCACTCAGGTTTCACGGGGAGGACTGGGCTGGGGGCTAGACACGGGGTTCTCTCCCGCGTCTCCCGCAGAGCCTCCGCCTGCCGCAAGGTCCGATCCCGCTGCGGATTTGACCCTCTTGACCCTGTGCACAAGAGCCTCCTCATCTTTGTCCCTGCCAAGATCAACCATGCGAGATCAGTCAGGAAGATTAAAGATCAAGGGCCTTCTTACGGAAGCTGGAATCAGCTAGACTCACTCCGAGGCCAGGAGCATTGAGCCTAGCTCGTACGACGCGGGCGGTGGAGTCGCCCGGCCCCTCTTCAAAGTTGGGGGGGGGGGGGCAGGGCGAGCCTGGTGGAGGAGTTAGGCTTGACGGGGGCTGGGGTCCACCCCGTGCACCTTCCGTCGCTTGGCGGGGGACACCTTGTCCTGGGAAAGGTGGGAGGATTGGCGACGTGCTACTTCGCGGCCACTGCCCTTAGCAGTCGTCTTCTTCACCTTCAAGGAAGCACGCGAAGATGCGGGGGCCGTTGACTCTCGGCTGGCGTGTAGATGGAGACGGCGACCCGGCTCCGGGGCCTGGGGCCCCTCTTCAAGCCCCTTCTCTACCGTCTCCAGAGCCTTCACCCCCTCCACTTCGCCCTCCGTCTGGGTCCCTGTTGCCGCGACTTGGAAGCCACTGGCCCCGGCAAGCTATAGCCCGGCAGACTCCTCCGGAACAAGATTTTTGCCCTCCTCATCAGAATAACCGTCGTCTCCGGACTCCTCCTCCTCCTCTCCAGAGGCTGCTCCCCTGGCGGTCCTGACGGCCTTGTCCTCCGCGATTCGTCCGGAGATATACGCCCTCTCCGCTTCCCTGGTCGGCGCGGTCAACTTGTCCTCTGGCTTGATACACCTCTCATCCAAGGTGGAGACCCACTCCATCTCCCTCTCCAAGGCGGGCAACTCCCAATCAGGCTTGACGCCGGAAGCATCGCACTCTGGCATCCATTGGAGGATCTAGCTCCGGGCTGAATTGCGGTGCAACGGGACGACTCCCGTCGGCAGATGGTGTGTCCCGAAACAACCAAACAACTGGTCGCACAGCCAGCCGTGGTCGTAGGATGTCAGGTTGTTGGTGGGACTAGGATACATGCGCATCCAGTCCGCAGGACCATTGAATTCCCAAGCAAACCTGTCTCTCTTCTGCAAAGGAGCAATGCAGCAGCGAAGGAAGTCTGCCCCCACCTGCTCAATAGTCAGCCCGGCAGCCTTGAGACGGACGACCCTGTTCAGTGCCAAGCGGAGTTTGCTGTCAGTTGGGCCCAGCTTCCCCCAGTCACTGCCGCGCGTAGCGCATTCATTCCGCGCCCTGCAGAACGTGGGGGCCTTGTCGTCCTTTATCCAGCACCAGTCGCCCCTCCATTCTTCCCACTTCCCGCGCAGCTGTCCGGAAAGGTACTCCTTCTTGTCCCGAGGGATCCAGCTTATGTTCCCCGAGCGATGGTATTTGTCCTCAATCTATGGGAGGAAGAAGTGCTTGAACAAATCCACGTTGGGGGCAACTCCAACAAAGTTCTCGCACAGATGGGCAAATATCGCCATACAAGACATCGCATTGGGCGTAAAATCCAGAAGGTGGAATCCATATGCTGCCATCATGGCGCAGAAGAAATCAGAGAAGGGAGGAGCAAGGCCACAATAAAAGTATGCACAAAAGAAGTGGTACGAATCTGAGGGCTTCTTCTCCTTGGGGCTGTCCGGCAAAACCTGAGGTGCTCCGTGCCCCTTTGTTGCCCGCCCCCACATATAGGCATACTTCTTGATCAGAGTGTTGCCATCCAGGCTCGACGGAGAGATAACCACATCTCCTTATCGCCGCCTCTCGAGCTCTTCCGCTTTCTTCTTCCGCTCCTCAGCCACCAGGTCCGTGGATGTGGACGCCTGCTTCCCCATGTTGCCAGCCTTTTTTTGCCCCATCCTTGAAGCCTTCAAGGGCGGCGGGTGGTCTGGCGGCGCTCGATGGAACGAGAGTGGCTGCGGAAGCAGTTCCTTGGCTTGAGGAGGAAGATGGAGGACGGAGAAAAGGATGCGAATGAGCAGCGCCCCTATGCGTTGTCCTTTTTATTAGGGGACTCGCACGAGGGCTGGCTCTTCGCTATCTTTTTGGAAAACTGCCGTTTTATTACTGGCAGTTCTTTTTATTCTCCAATGGCTCCCGTTCACGACCCGCGATAATTGCACGGAGTGGACGTGGGTGGAAAGACAGAATCCCTCCACCGCATGTCCGTGCACTGTTTGGGGCCTAACCCAACGTGCCAAGCGACACGTATGGCTCAGGCCCGGGGGCTTCTGTCAGGGTAAACAAATAGGGGTATTCGTTCCCCCTGACTTGTGCACGGACAAACAACCACCAGCGCCCAGCAGCAGCAATCGGCAGAAGGCCAAGTAAACGTGGCAACCCAAGCCTGGACTGCAACGCGCCAAGCACGTCCCCGACGCTTGCCGGGGACCAAGACATGCACACCTTCCTGAAGACCCGGCAAGCCACTCCCTGGCAGGCGCGAACCAACCGGCCACCGCTCCACCGCATCGCTACGCCTGTCAATTATCGATGCGGTGTCGAGCCCTCAGGCGGCTAATCATTTCTCGCTAAGCACGTGGCGACACATCGGAGTTGTAACAGCCCAAGACCGACGATCCAGAAGATTCCCCTTTTATTCCGCTGTCATCGTGTGATTCGTTTGGTTGTTGCATTCATCATCGCATCATTCGCATCATCCGCATTGCATCAGCACTTCGTTGTCATTGTTTTCAAAACATGCATCCGTTAGTAGTTGCCGGTTCTCCCCATCGACCGTTTCGAGACCAACCACACACGCACGCGCCCGCGGCATCGTCAAAATATTGTTTTCAAAAGTGTGTGTCAAACATTCTCGGAATGGGTCGAAAGTTGGCATGCGGTGTTATTATATTGTAGGCAGACCGCCTGCCAAATTTCGTCGCAATCAGAGTCCGTTTCATACCCGAACGGTCGACCGTAGCGGCACCGTCATCGGTTTATTATCGGACGTTTTCGGTTTTACAAATCTTGTGCCGGGCCGCAATTCTCCCTCTCCCATCAGCCCACAACCCCTCTACACAGCCTACCAACCCACCTAGCCCCCCCTCCGCTTCCGGACCGTCCGATCCCGATCGAACGGCCCGAAAACGACCTCAAACCCCTAACCCTAGCCAACCTGCTATATAAGGCAGCCCCTCCCTTCCAATTTTGGTCAAAACCTAGCCTCCACCTACCTCCAGCCCCTCCTCCCCTCAATTTCCGCGCCCTCCCAGCCGAGCGCCACCACTTGGCGCCGCCCGAGAGGCCGGCCGCCGCCGCAGCCGCCCACCGTGGCCAACAGGAGGCCGCCACGTGGCTTCCCCGTCGCCCTAGCGCCGCCAGCCATTCCTTCACCTCCCGCCAGGCCCTGGAGGCCCATCGCGGGCCCGCCCCGGGCCCGAAGCGGTCTGAGCCCCGCGCGCCACCGCCCGCGACGGAACCCTAGCGCCGCCCGGGAGCCCCGCCGCCGGACGCCTCAACCGCCGCGGCTCGCCGTCGCCCCGCACCGCCGGATGCTCCGCCGCCCCGCCGCCTGGACATGCGCGCCGCCCAGGAGCCGCCACCGGCGACCAGTGACCCCGCGCTGGAGCCCCCGCCGCCTGCCCCCGCCCCGCGCTGCCTAGCGCCGGCCGGACCTCCTCGCCGGAGCCCGAGGTCGCCTCGACCCTGGCCGAAGCCCTTAGCCGTCCTCGCCGCCGCCTCCGGCCCGGATCGGGCGTGGTCTTGGCCGGATCTGGCCTCCCGCCCCTGGATCGGCGACCCCACACCGCCGGAGCTCCCTCAGCCGTCCTCGTCGCCGCTGGCTGCCGTCGACTTCGCCGCCGACGTCGGCCATGGTCTGGCCCAACCGCCAGGACCGACCCGTCCCGGGACGCCCTTGTCCACGCATCCAAACGCCCCGGGACCCTTGCACCGCAATAGCCCGAACCACGCCGTCCCACTTCGCCCCGAGGTCCATTTTTCTCGCTAAGTCATTTTGTCTGTTTTATCATCATATATGCATGTTTGGGGTATCATTACTTTGTGTATATGTATCCAATTGGGACAAATTTTATATGTAAATGCATCTACTCTTTGTGCTCTATGTGATAGTGTCATTTGCATGCTCATAGGAATTCATTTAGGTGCTGTAATCTATGTTGCAAAAGTGCATCTCATTGTATGTTGCAAAATTTGTTATTTTGTTCGATTTGGTGTGGATGATTGCATCTAATCGGTAGGTCTTTTGCATGTGGTGTCTTCATGTGATATGCCCTAGGATATGTCTACTTTGATGCCATGCCTCTGGTTGCTAGGCAGAAGTTCATTATCATGTTCATTTGTTGCTCTAAAGTAGCTATCATGTTAAAGCTGTAATCTGTTAACGAAGAGTTCCGTTTTGTGAGCATCATATTAAGCAATCCATGACCCATATGAACATGTGCCAATGGGATGATTTGAAGTGTGTCATGTATACTTGCTGTTAGAGTCTTTGCCATGCCTATATATGATTGCTATGCTACTGTTATTGCCATGTCAACATGCCTAGTCAATACTGCAGTTTTGGAGATAGTTAAAATTTCACTAAGTCTGAAACTGTTATTTTGTTGCCATGTTGCCATGTGATTTGCTATTGATCTAGGAGTCTTTTGTGGTTGCTCCCAAGGAGTCTTTTTTTAAGCATGTTGTTGTCTACCAGGTTGTGCCTTTTGATGCCATTTATAGGATTTGCATCATAGTTATATTCATTGTCCAACATGTGAATCTGTTAAAAACTGCAGCTCATGTCTAGCCTAATTTTCACTAAGTCCTAATCTGCTATGTTGTGAGCTTCCTACCATGTGATCCATGACTATTTTGAGTATGATATGTGAAGATGAAATGAAGTGTGTGTTATATGCTACTGCCCCATGCTTAGTTTGTGCATTTTAGAATCTTGTAGCTTGTTGTTTTCATGTGTGCAATATGCCGTGTTGCTGTTTTGGACAGATTTGCACTAAAACTTGTGTTGGTTGTTGTGGTTGACCCGTAGCTCCGTTTTGGTCATGCCATATATGAAACTTGCTTAGATTTTCATGTAGTATCATAATATCTTGCTGTATTCATGATTTGAAATATTTGTGGTTGTCATTTTCATGCATTTTGCATTCATGTCATGTTCATCTTGTGACGGTCATATCTTTTAGACTGTAGCTCCGTTTGAGATGTTTCATATATGTAAATCGACTAGAATGACGTGTAGAATTGCATGGTATACTTTATTTTTCCTTTTTAATAAATATAAAACATGATTAGTTCAGATTTGGACCAATTTTGAAATTAACATATGGGGTCGTTTCGGAAATGCTATATGTTGTTTCCGGCCTCATTTAAACTTGCCTAGATGTGTAGTTTACTTATGCTTCACCTCTTGCCATGTTTAACAACATTTAATATTTTCGTGTACCTAAATGAGAGTGAACTAAATATTCGAATGTGGAGTGTCGTCAATATGCAACTCGTTGCATATTGAGCTTCACTTAATGTGTAGAAGTTGATTGTTGTGCTTGCCATGTCATGCATAACATGCATCATATTTGAAGTGCATCATGTCATGCATATGTCGTGGTGTATCGTGTGTTGATTGTGTTCCCGATTTGCTTCTTCTCGATAGAGTTCCGAAACCGCTTCGGAGCGTGATGATCCGTTCGACTATGTTGGTTCGTCTTCTTCATGGATTCGCTCTTCTTCCAAGCGGGATCTCAGGCAAGATGACCATTTCCCTGGATACCATTACTATCATTGCCATGCTAGTTGTCTCGTTTCTATCGCTTTGTCTTGCTACCTACCACTTGTTGTCTAGCCTCCCAAATTGCCATGAAAAGCCTCTAACCCCTCCACATCCCAGCAAAACATTGTTTGGCTATGTTACCGCTTGCTCAGCCCTTCTTATAGCGTTGCTAGTTGCAGGTGCAAGTTGTTTCCATGTGCAACATGGATATCTTTTTGAGCTATCACAATATTATTGCTATTTAATATGCACATATATACTTGGTAAAAAGTGGATGGCTCGGCCTTTTGCTTGGTGTTTTGTTCCACTTTTGCCACCCTAGTTACTTGTGTACCAGTGTTATGTTCCATAATTGAGCGCTCCTAACATGCTCGGGGTTGTTATGGGGACCCCCTTGACTTTCGTTTTAGGATAAAACTTGTCTGGCAAGGCCTAACTTTGGTACTACATTTGCCCAACATAATAATACTGAACACCGTTACTAAAGCATAGGGTGTCATGAACCTGAGGAGTTAATTCAACATAATACAGGGGGGCCAGTGCTACTGGTGCTGGTCCAAAACAGAGTCGTGTGTGGGGCCAACCCGGGGCAACTCAGGAGATGTCTATCAGGCCATTGTACGCTGCGCTCATCCGGTTGTGCCCTGAGAACGAGATACGCGACTCCTATCGGGATTGTCGGCATGTCGGGCGGCCTTGCTGGATTTGTTTTACCTTTCTCGAACGTCTTGTGCACGGGATTTCGACGACACTTTGGGCTATCTCTAAGTTGAGATTTTCCATCGGGATTCCGCAAATACTACGGGTGATTCCGCGGTTGAGGAATTCCAACGCAGCTTGTGGTTAGTTTGTGATGGATGAGTTGGAGCAACCCTGCAGGGTTAAATCTTTCAGAAAGCCATGCCCGGGGTTAAGTGGCAGCTTGGAAACTTTGTTTAACACCCGGTCATAGCAAACTTAAAGTAAACTCAAATAAAATACACCAACTGTGTGCGTAACCGTGACTGTCTCTTCTCATGAATTTCTGAACCGAGAGAGAACACGGTGGGGTTATGTTTGTTCGTAAGTAGGTGTTCAGGATCTCTTAGAAATCATTACTAGTTCACGACCATTTATGCAACAATCATCCCCCTTTATTCTTGTACTCGTAAGTTAGCCAGTCAAATAAATGCTAGTGCTTGCTGCAGCCTCACCACTTAACCAAATCTCACCCATTTAGCTTTAATAGTCTTGATACCCTTGGAAATGAGATTGCTGAGTCCCCGTGGCTCACAGATTACTACAACAATAGTTGCAGGTACAGGTAATGCGATGATTTGACGTGAGCGCGATGCTTGTTTGATTTGGAGTTCTTCTTCTTTATCTTCATCGATCTAGGATGGGTTCCAGGCCGGCTGTCGGCGTTTTGGGAACGGGGGTACCCAGTCCTGCCAGCCTGCGGCCCAGGGCGTGGCCCACTTCAATAGCCAAGCGTGGCCCAGTGCGGCCTCACTCAAGACAAGGTCCTCGCGAGGAGGACGACGGCAAGACCCCCGGAAGGAGGAAGCCTCCCCAGGCCCCCTCCTGAGTGGCGGAGGTCTCTATGCAATACTCGGCCTCGGGAGGTCGAGGATGATGCAAGCCGGGCCAGGTGGGCACCAGCGCGCATAGCAGAGACAGTTTCCTCTTTGTTGCAAAGGAGGCAAAGGCGTACGCAGGTTCCCAAAGCACCCCCTAAAGGTTTCCATTCCGGCGCAACGAGACCAAGACCACGAGCTCAGCAGGACGGACGTCATCACCGAGCCCACCTCTGCATCATCACCGGCTACTTTGCCAGGATAAGACCACCTTTTGTCAGGATAAGATGTACTCCTTGTCCCCCTTCGAATTTGGCCATTGTGGGATCCCTTCCCGCCATAGCGATAAGGGAAGAGGACCCGGGCCGCTATAAATAGAGGCTAGGCTGCTCCATAGAACAGGATGGATGAAACACCACCCGAGCACCCTCGCGAGGCGACTGGCCACTGTACTAGTTCATCCACTAACCTCCTCGTGAGGCAATCCACCAAAAGGCAGGAGTAGGGTTTTACGCTTCGCAGCGGCCCGAACCTGGGTAAATCCTCGTGTGCTGATCTTCTTCCAGGGAGTGTGTGAGTTTGTTTGGCTAGGCTATCGAGCTTCGAGCTAGAGGTTGAACCTGTTGGGGATCTTCGCACACGCCCCTGTGTTCGAACCTCCTTGGGTCTTGCGGAGCCCGAAATCTGACATTTGGTGCGCCAGGTAGGGGGCGTGTCGGAGTCTTCTACAAGCTTCGCTTCTTCTCCGCTCCGTCATTTCGATGCCGACGCCCGACAAGCTTCTTTCGGTCCCGGCGGATCCGCCTTCACCAACCTCGCAGCTACTACCCAACACACACGCCCTGGCAGCTCGATGCTGGGCGGTCGATACCAGGCCACCAGTGTCGTCTCCACCGCCGTCGCTGCTCGTGGCGGCCAGGCGTGCGGCGGGCGTGCGACGCCCAAGGGACCGACATCACCATGTACCCACGTGGGAGACCTCAACGCGCATGACGCACTGCTAATGGCAAGTGAGCTGCTTCGCCATCGCCCTACACATGGGGGCTTCGACGCCTCGGCCGACCATATCGCCGAGTTGGTCACCGTCGCGAGGAGGGCCTGGGTTCCGCACCACTCCTCTCAACCCCCGATGCTAGGTGCCGGGGGCTCGCTCGCCGTACCGCTCACCTCATCGGCAGACGGCGTGCCAGCCCCGTGTCCGGGCGAGCCCGGGCAAGGCCCGCCACACGCCGTGCTCCTCCTCCTCCGGATCCCGGTGACCGGCTTCAGGGCGCCGCCCAGCTCCACCGGTGGTGCCCTCGAAGAAAACGACGGGACGCTCCACACGCGCCTCAATGCGCGCACTCACATCCCGATGGATCATCAACAGCCCGGGTCGTCCCGGCACGAGCGCGCCAACCGGCACAGGGATCAGGCGGCTCAGGCTTCCCAGCAGGCAGGTAACCACAACAGAGGTGAGGTGGATAACCAGGGAGGCAACCCACGTCAAGACACGCGCGACCAACCTCGCGGCGACGGCAGAGGTAAGCAGCTTTGGGCGGAGGCTCGGCGCAGGAGGGTCTGTGGGCCGCGCGTCCAGGGCAGCTTCGCCGTGCCGCCCAGGGGCGCGCGGAGACGGTTCAGGAGGAAGCCAAGGCCTTTACACAGAACCCTATGTTCCGAGCAGTATCGTACCTGCGGGCGGCGCTGTGGATCGCGCCCCCCCCACGGGTGCCAGCATTCCCACGAAGTAGGGAGAATGTCCCGGACGCCCTCTCCAAGCCGGGCCTGGGGGCTTCCACTGAGGGGGCGTCCCGGGATACGCGGGGGCGCGGCGCACCCGCCCCCTGCGCGAACAAGTAGCACGCAGCCGAGCCCCCTGGGCCGCAGGAGCAGCCGCCCAGGGGGATCGGCAGGATACATGCAGCGCGGGCCACGCGCGGCAACGGGGGCACCGGCGCGACCCTCGAGAGGTAGGGCCTCGCGAGGTCCTCAGGTCATGGTCTGGCCGATGCCCCGATGCCTCACGAGGCGGCTTCACCGACACAACACCTCTAGGGCTGCGCTGGGTGCATTGTGCTCATGTTTGGGCCGCGAGAGCGCAATCTCGTGGCTACGCGGGGAACGATGCACTCAGGTTTGGGCTTTAGGAGCGCGCAACCGCGCAGAAATGCGCGGGATGGCTCTTGACTGAGTTGGGAGCACCTAGGCCGTGCGCCTGGGGGCTTGCCCAGCTATCTTCGGCCGTGACACTCTCATGTAATAATGAGTGGGCAGTATACGCCCGGAGCCCCCCGAGGACGCGGAGGGGTTCCATCCCACGCCCAAGTGGAAGCCCCATGCTCCGCGCTGGCGCACATCACTGTCCTCCAATGACTATGCCCACGCCTAGTGGAAGCCCTATGCTCCGCGCTGGGGGAAGACGAAGACGAAGACTAGCCTAGGTACCGGACGCGGCTGTTGCTTGTTCCTTTTTGTGTTTGAATTGCCGCTTTTTGGAATGAAACTCGAAGGTTTCGTAACTCTATTTGAAAAAGGGGTGGGAATTTTCTCTCTTTGCGATTCCTTTTTCTGGTCTTGAAGTCTCGTTTTCTGAATCGACACCTTGCCAAGGCCCTGGCGCATTGGTCCTCGCGAGGCGCCTCTGGGCAGGCCGGCAAGGGCCTGTTGTCGGTGTCAAAACCGGCGGATCTCGGGTAGGGGGTCCCGAGCTGTGAGATTAGGATCGATGGGTTACAGGAGATGAAGGAGACGGTGTTTACCCAGGTTCGGGCCCTCCTATGGAGGTAAAACCCTACGTCCTGCTTGATTGTATTGATGAGTATGAGTATTACAGAGTCGATCTACCTCGAGATCAAGTAGTCAAAACCCTAGATGAGCTTGTCCCCCCTCTACAATCTAAACCCTCCGGTTTATATAGACACCGGGGGTACCTAGGGTTTACACATGGTAAGCTTCCAGCCAGAAATAGAGACGCCGATCTTCTCATCTTAACTTGGAGTGCACGCCCCGTCTTCGGAGGTTTCCTTCTAGAATATGGGGTCACCGCCTATCCGGCCATTCCCGTGACAATCAGAGAGCGGCCCACCAAGCCGGCCAGTGAGAGATAGGCTGGCGGCCCGAGGACCCCTTAGTCCAGGACTCCCTCAGTAGCCCCCGAACTAGCCTCCAACGGAAGGGGTCATGACACCAGTAGCTTCGCGTGATCAGAGTCCTTGGATTGCGGGGCGAGTTCTTTTCCTCCTTTATGATTGGCGGGCTCTAGTCCGGCTACCGATGATACATAGTTATCCGAACATGAGATTATCTGGATGCCATAAATTGCTTAACCTCGAAGGCCAAACATTAAAGTGTGAATAGTGTTCCCTAACAACCTTTCTGACGAAGGGTCGCAGCCTACCATGACCGCCGAGCCGGTTACAAAAACTCGATTCGTGGTTCGAGGCAGTTTCATTGGCACGTCTTATCAATGTGCAGATCGTGTCCCGTTTCTTATGAGATATGATTAATCCTTTGGGTTATCCCACGCGCGCATAACGACACGATTGTTTCGGGAAGTGGCGAGGCCTGCGACGCAGTAGTGGGGAGGCTCTTGGTATTACGGCACCCATAAAAGGGAGAAAACCCCCAAGGCCTAGTCACGCTCCCAATTTGCAACCTCTGCTTCCTCAACCTTCCCAAGCTCCGAGAGCCTAGATCCAGTTCTTCCTCCATCTACCCTCCGAGCTCGTCCATGGCCGGTTCTGGTTCCATCGGTAACTGGGAGGCTTCCTCCGTCACCGACAACGACATACAGGAGTTGAAGCGTGCCGGTTACCTCTCCGCCAACATCGCCCACCGCGCCCTTGAAGCGAATCAGGTGGTTCCCATGCCGAGGCAGGGCGAGAGGGTGGTGTTCGTCCCCCATTTCCTCCGGGGACTGGGCTTTCCGCTCCACCCCTTCGTCAAGGGCCTCATGTTCTTTTACGGGTTAGACTTCCACGACCTCCCCCGAACTCCATCATGCACATCTCGACGTTCATCCTTGTCTGTGAAACCTTTCTGCGGGTACAACCACACTTCGGCCTGTGGCTCAAGGTCTTCAATGTCAAGCCAAAGACAGTTGCGGGTGCGCATGCGGATTGTGGAGGGGCCGTAATCATCGAGCTCCCCCGTGTCGAGTGGCCGGAAGGCACCTTCATCGACACGGTAAAGATCTAGCAAAAGTAGTGGTTCTACATCACTGAACCAAGGAGAGCGGATGGGATGGCGCCCGCCGAGTTCAGATCCGGACCCCCTGCGAGGCTAACCTCGTGGCTCAAGAAGGGCCTTAACTGGGGGTCGGCCGAAGAGGTGAAGTCGCTGCAGACGCGCATCACCTCGATGATCGAGACAAACATCAAGCTGACCAATATGGTCCAGTTCATGCTCCGCCGCCATCTCCTCCCCTGCTAGCACCGGGCCTCTCCAATGTGGGCTTACCAGCTCGAGGACCCGGACAACGTACGCCAATTCTTCTGCACCACCCACGAGAAATTGTGGAAGGTGCTATTCAAGCCTCAGAAGAGCTGGCCGGCCGAGGCAGAGGACACCGGACTCGTCGCCGCAAACCCTCCCACCAAGGTAAGATAGAACTTTTAATTCCGCGGCTCTATTTTTTAACCAAGAGCTGAACCCCTTCTCCCTTATCTTCACAGAAATGGCTGAGGAAGGCCGTGAAAATCAACTGTCCAGCCCCGCAGCCCGAAGACCCTCGGTCAGATCTGATGACAGAGATGCTCGTCGTGGTGCCGTATTCGGCGCCAGAGAAGAAGGAGAAGAAGAAAGGAGAGAAGAAGGGAGCCCGAGAGGGTCTCCGTCCATGGGGTCTCCCGGACACTAAATCCGAGGAGACCCACGCCTCTTCCGCTCACGAGGAGGAGCATGAGGACGAGGGGGAGTGCGACTCCCCCCTTTCAAGGAAAAGGGCGGCGTCAGCGGACGTCGTGGAGGACCTACCTCCTCCTGCCCCAAAGAGGACCTGCCGAACAAAGGCGGTCCTAGCCGACGATAGCTCGGACTCCAACGAGGAGTCTGAGGCTTCCGAAAAGGTTCCTCAAAGGAACACCAGGGTTAAGACCCCAGCCCAGAGGTATGAATCCGAAGACCTTCTGGGTTACTTGCATAGAGTTTCCAATGCTAAATGGGCGAACGTATTCCACTTTGTAGCCCACCCCGCGATCTCCCCACCGACCAACTCTCAGACAGGGAGCCTCTGCCCGCTGACCTGGCGGAAAGCGGGACGGCATCGCATCCGACGCCTCCAGAGGCTTCGAAGGAGGCCACGGAGGTGTTGTCGCGCCAGGCTCCTTCTGAGCCGAACACCAGCGGCGGGGGCGACGAAGTCATGGCTGAGGTTAACACCTCGGCCGCCGAAGAACAGGAGGAAGAACATCTCCTGGCGACTAAATAGGGGGGACGAAGTTCGGTCCGTCCCTCTCCGAAGACATCTCCGGAGCGATCTACGCCTCCGGAGCAGCCCGCCCAATCCCCCACAAGAGGGAGGGCTGGCGGACCCCCACTAGTGCCGCCCATGACCGGGTGGCCAGCGCAGATGGAGGAAGCTTTAACCGGCTCCTCCATCGGCGAGGATCACCGCGCCCTTATGGGTGCGGTTTTGCAAGGCATTCAGTCCGTAGATAGCGGACTGAAAGAGGCCTTCAACGGTCTCTTGACGGGATTCCAGGTGAGCCACATAATATTCTTTTACTTAGAAAAAGTTAATTTGCCTATTTTATACAATCCTTATAAGTGTAGTAGCCCCCGAGCCCTGGGTGAGTTTGAAAAACCCACCCGGGGGTCAAAAGTCCGAACATTAGTAACAATGCTTAAGGCATCCTTTGTCCTTTATTATCCTAAGAGCTCCAAAGAGTACTTAGCTGAGGGATAGGAATCCGATAGCCCAGGAGTTGTAATGCACATAGTTTGTTTTGTAGGCCTCGTCATCGGCGGCGACTGGCAATGCAATGGCGCTTGCTGAGCTAAACCGGAAGCTCAAGAGCTCCGATGAGGAGCTCGATCGCCTGAACAAGAGATTCGACGAGACGCAAGGTGAGTCCGAATTGGACCATTCGTGCTATCGTCTTATTGATTGAGATATCCGAGTTGTTATCTAGAAATTTTTATTTACTCATTGTTACCACAGTTGTGGCTGCGGAGGTCAAAAACCTCAAGGCCGAATTGGCCAAGGCGAGGCAGGAGGCCACAGACGAGATGGCGGCGGCCGAACGAGCGACAGCCGACCTGTCGGCGTTAAAGGCTATGAGCGACAAGCATGAGGCCCGAGTGGTGGAGGAACAGCTGGAGCTCAAGGATGCCAGCGCGAAGTGCAAGGCCTTTGAGCAGAAGAATGGAGACCAGGCCACCGAGCTATCCATGCTTAAATCCGAGCTCAAATCGAAGCGTGTTGATAGGCGGTTCTTTGTCGAAGAACTCTGCCAAGTCTGGGCGATCGCGGATGGTAAGCCGTACTTACTGCAATGTGCCTTTGGTGGTAACAGGTTTGCATTGCTCACCCGGGTGTGGCGTTCCTCAGGCGGCTTTATGGACCTCCCGAAGAGTGCAGCTGACGCGAACAAGCACTTCGCCTCCCGGGATGGGGATGTTGAGCAGCGGCTGTTCTGGGCTCAATTTCAAGCCCCCGAGCACCCTCCGCTCCTAAGCAAGCAGATGACACAGTTGATGGAGCTGCACAGGATGGCGGAGCTGGCCATGAGGGACCTCTGCATCCGACTGTGGCCTACAGAGCCGATGCCGAGTAGTTACTTCGGCTTGGTGCAGAAACTGTGCGATGCTGCGCCTCGGATTGATGCTCTGAAGCGTTCTGCATGCATCGAGGGATCTCGGATGGCCTTTGCAAGGACCATGGTGCACCTGCCGGGGCTCAAGCCAACCGAGATGGCCATCGCGCCTCCACCCCTGGGAAGGAGCATAGGCGCCCCGAGAAATACTTCTCCGCCGTGATGGACGGTGCTCGGGTGATAGAAGCCCAATGCCCAAAAGATGTAATTTATGAATGAATGTTTTGTCATGTATCCGATGACTATTCCGTTTTATAATGTGGTTGCATGGTTTATCATGTCTTTAAGCTTTGTATTATTTTGACTCCTGTGTAGCCGTTTTATCTGAAAGTTGCGAGCGTCGGCTTCAGCCCCCATGTAGATACTACACGAGGTATTTCTACCTCCGCACTGTGACCCTTAGCCGAAGTATCAGTGCCCGAAGGCGGTAGTGCGAGGTGAACAAGGCAATCAGACTATAATGCTTTAGTGCTTTCACTTAGCCGGAGGAGCTTGAATGCGGGGGCTGATGACGAGCCCCCAGTGTTTTGTGATATTCGGATACACCGAGGTTGACACCAGCATCACATGGTTTGCAATAGTACAAACCCCTCGTATAACACGGCATAACCTCTATCGATTTTTAGTTTGACACTTATGCTCGGATTGCAGACCGGTTCTCGCTTATTATGACAGTCGGTTTTCGGCTTTCTCCACTGAGGTGCTTGACCAGGCGAGCCGGAAGCACAATTGAAGTGGTTCTCCCTTTACCCTTTTAGCCGAACGAGCGGAATGTAAGAGGGCAAGCACAGGAGCCGGGCAACCTAACCATTGACCCAAGACATAATTCGGAACCAATTCATATAAAGCAACATCCGAGACGCCGAACACATGAATAGTAGTGCCGGGGTGATGCTTGAGGCGATTTTTATATTTGAACCCCCGGTCTATTAGCCGGTCGCATCGTAGTATGTACCGAACAAGGAGGCCGTAAAGGATGCTCTTTATTTCAGATGAATTCTTACAACTCAAACTGCCAAAGCAACTGTTACAGGTTTTTTGGAAAAAATAAGGTATACAAAGGAGAGGCTTTAGCCGAGGGTCTTCAATGGGTGGCTTGACGTCCTCGATGTGCCCTGTCGCCTGTCGACTCCTTTGCCCCTGAGGGGGTTTCATTCCTTTAAAGGTAACTGCTATCGGCAAATGGACCTTTGGAAGAAGATCTTGAGAAGTCGCTGTGGTGTGAATGGGCTTTACACTTGGCAGGTCCTAGATGGTACCTGTAGTTTGTTCGAAGACGTGTGCTGACAGTAGTTCGGTCCAGCCGAACACTTACCCTTTGATCGTGGGTCCCCACAGCTGCCCATGGTATTTTGAGCACAAAGTTGTGCCTTCTTGGCACATACTTTGCAGGAACTAGGGCTGTGCTGTGGGGGGCGTATCCCTATTTTTGCTGGGCGGAAGGTGATTCCGGAAGTTCGGGTTGAGGCTGAACTCGTTTGCTATCACGACGCGCCTTTATGGCTGATTTGGGCGTCGGCCTATCATCGCCGCACTGGAACTCGGCTGCCAAGTCCGCCGTATGCTCCTTAGTTCGGAGAGAGCGCTCTGTGTTGCCGTTCACAGTAATGACCCCCTGGGTCCGGGCATCTTGAGCTTCAGGTACGCGTAATGGGGGACGGCGTTAAAGCGAGCGAATGCTGTGCGGCCGAGAAGGGCGTGATAACCGCTGCGAAAAAGGACAATGTCGAAGATCAAGTCTTTGCTGCGGAAGTTGTCGGGCGAGCCGAACACCACTTCCAGATTTACGGTGCCCGAGCAGCGGGCTTCGATGCCTGGAATCACTCCTTTAAAGGTAGTGCTGCTAGGTTTGATCCTTGACGGATCTATACCCATCTTTTTCACCGTGTCTGAGTAAATCAGATTAAGGCTACTTCCTCCGTCCATTAGGACTCTAGTGAGGTGAAACCCATCGATAATTGGGTCTAGTACGAGGGCTGCCGAACCCCAGTGACGGATACTGGTCGGATGATCCCGTCCGTCGAAAGTGATCGGGCAAGCCGACCATGGGTTATACTTCGAGGCTACAGGCTCCACGGCGTAGACCTCCCGAAGGGCGCGCTTCCTCTCCTTCTTTGGTATATGAGTGGCATATATCATATTCATGGTTTTTACCTCTGGAGGGAACTGCTTTTGTCCTCCATTGCTTGGACCGCGGGGCTCGTCATCGTCCTCGCTGCGTGGGCTCTTGCTTTGCTCCTCGGCTGCGAGTTTGCCAGCTTGCTTGAATACCCAACAATTACGGTTGGTGTGGTTAGCGGGCTTGTCCTGAGTGCCGTGGATCTGGCAGGGCCTATCCATAATTTTGTCCAGCGTGGTAGGTCCGTCTTTATTTCCTTTAGAGGGTTTCTTCCGCTGTCCGGATTTCGGGTGGCGGAAGCCGGCATTGACGGCCGTGTCCTCCGCATCGCCGTTGCTGTGGTGGCATTTGTTTTTGTTGCGTCGTGGTTTTCCGTTTCCATCCTGGTTTTCAAAGGTGCCGAGGTCTTCGGGGTTATGGCTGCGTCGAGCTAGCCAGTTATCCTCACTCGCGCAAAAGCGGGTCATTAGTGAGGTGAGGGCGGACATTGTCCTTGGCTTGTCCTGGCCGAGCTAACGAGCTAGCCATTCATCCCGGATATTATGTCTGAAAGAGGCTATTGCCTCGGTGTCCGGGCAGTCAATGATCTGGTTTTTCTTTGTCAACCGATTCCAGAACTGCCGAGCCGATTCTCCTGCTTTCTGGACAACATTGCTCAGGTCGGAGGAGTCCGGAGGCCGGACATAAGTGCCTTGGAAGTTAGATCGGAAAGCATCCTCGAGCTCTTCCCAGCTCCCGATGGAGTTTTCGGGGAGACTGTTTAACCAGTGTTGAGCTGGCCCCTTAAGTTTTAGGGGCAGATACTTGATGGCGTGGAGGTCATCTCCTCGTGCCATATGAATGTGAAGGAGGAAGTCCTCAATCCACACGGCTGGGTCTGTTGTCCCGTCGTATTGCTCTATGTTAACGGGTTTAAACCCTTCAGGGAACTGATGCTGCATCACCTCGTCTGTGAAGCACAGTGGGTGGGTAGCGCCTCTGACCCGAGCTATGTCATGCCTACGATCGGCGGTAGGCCGGGTCCGGTATTGTTCCCGACCTCTATTGTTGCGGTCGAGCCAAGACCAGTATCCGTCCCGTCTAGCGGGGGGGGGGGAGTACCCTCTAGATCCGTAGATGGATCTTGTGTGGCCTGCTCTGTAGTCCAGGTCCTGTCGTAAATCGTACCTGTCATCATGCCCCGCTGGTTCTTTTCCTCTCCTACGGGGTGCTTCAGGCCTGTACTCAGCCTCGCCGGCCATTCTATCCCGTCCTCGGGGAGGGCGGTCGGGTCGGTCGTACAGAGTATGCCTGGGAGGCGATGTTTCGAAGGCTTCGTCATGGAACCGTGGCAGTTCAGGGACTTTGGGGTCGCCGAGGTCTTCCGGGGTATCGTTTTCCCCGGTGCCTGCAATGGCTTCCCTTCCCTTGTGTGCCTTAGATCGCTTGCGCTATTTCCTGCGCCTTGACGGCGCCTCTCCGGATTTATTGTCATTGTTCTGAGGGGTGCGATTGCCCTTATCATCGGGGGTGTCTATCATGTAGACGTTGTAAGTGAAGGTGGCAGTCCACTGCTCGGTGTTGACAGGGGCGGGGGCGCCGTCCTTTTCCTCCATGTCTTCTGCCTCCTCGGAGGCGTAGTCCAGCATATCGGTTAAATCCTCGATAGTGGCTACCAAGTGGGTGGTGGGTGGGTCAAAAATTCCCGATGACCCGCCTCCAGACCAATCTGAGCATGGGTCGAGGTCGGGTGGTTTGTGGTCTTTATTGTTAGGATCCGATCCAGTGCCCCATTGAGCACTAAGAGCTCGACCGGATCAATCTGCCTAGGACTTTCGGACTTGACCTCCGATGTGTCCGTGCAAAGAGTGTGTTCGGTAGGGGCCGACCCTCGGCCCTTAGGTACTATAACCGGATCTGAACTAGGAGCCAGGTAATCGACAGGGATAGACCCGAGGGCGGAGTCGAGAAGGAGACCCGAAGTTAAGGCTTCGGGGACTTCGGGCTCGTCAGATGATGCTGCGACCTCGGCGAATGAAAGGTCGCCCCGGGGGTCTACGGGGAACTCTAGGTTCCTGAACCTGATCTCTTGATCGGGGGCGACAATCCCGATCCGACCAAGGCGGCCAGTCGGGTCAGCGTGCAGCACGATGCTGCCGAAAGCAAGAAACTGTCCAGGGCGAAGGAGTCCCCGTTATGGACTTCATCGCTAAGGATCAGGCGAGCCATCAATTCCTCTTGTGATCCCACATCGGAACTCTCAATGAAAGCACCAATCTCGGTGTCAAAACCGGCGGATCTCGGGTAGGGGGTCCCGAGCTGTGACATTAGGATCGATGGGTTACAGGAGACGAAGGAGACGGTGTTTACCCAGGTTCGGGCCCTCCTATGGAGGTAAAACCCTACGTCCTGCTTGATTGTATTGATGAGTATGAGTATTACAGAGTCGATCTACCTCGAGATCAAGTAGTCAAAACCCTAGATGAGCTTGTCCCCCCTCTACAATCTAAACCCTCCGGTTTATATAGACACTGGGGGTACCTAGGGTTTACACATGGTAAGCTTCCAGCCGGAAATAGAGACGCCGATCTTCTCATCTTAACTTGGAGTGCACGCCCCGTCTTCGGAGGTTTCCTTCTAGAATATGGGGTCACCGCCTATCCTGCCATTCCCGTGACAATCAGAGAACGGCCCACCAAGCCGGCCTGTGAGAGATAGGCCGGCGGCCCGAGGATCGCTTAGTCCAGGACTCCCTCACCTGTTGCCTCGGAAGCATCCATCTTTTAGCGGTCGACCCTCGCTTGGGGGTTCCGGCTACGGCCCGGCGCGGCAACACGGAGCCTCAGGAGGCTTAGGCACCTCCGGGGGCGGGAACCGGCAACAGGTATGGGAGGCGCTCGAACGTCAAGGGGGACTCCTGAGCAACGTGCCTCAGGAGCCTCACTGGTCACGTAGCCCCTTACCCCTTGGTCTCGTCCTGGTGATCCGGACGCCCCCAACGGCGGTCGAGGTATGCGTGAGATTGGGCCTTGCCGACGTAGAGCGCCGCTTGAGCATCAAGGGGGACTCCTGAGCAACACGCCTCAGGAGCCTCACTGATCGCGTAGCTCCTCGCCCCTTGGTCTCGTCCTGGTGATCCGGACGCCCCAACGGCGGTCGAGGTATGCGCGGGATTGGGCCCCGCCTACGTAGAGTGCCGAAAAGGCTCCCAAACCATTCCGCTCGCAAGGAAGAAGCCCTCCATGGCGGGATCCTCGAGCTCCCTAGACACCACAGCTGCACCATACAACGCACGAGCTCGCCACGGCCTGCCAAGCTAAGTACCCCGACCGTTAAGAGCAGAAACTTTTTGATCCGATGATAACCTGAGTGCTGGGTATGAGACATGAATGCTAATGTGAGAATGCAGGCGCTATGGTTTACTACATATCCCCGTCAGACCACTTGTTGCTCCAGGTACAGGGAAGGGCTGCGCGAAGGAAGGAATCCGGCCACTCTCGGCGTCGTCGCTAAAACCCCGGTCATGGGACAACACGCTCCACCTCAGGAGGGTCCGCCTCGTGAGGCCCTAACGGGCCGTCATCGCTGGGCGTAGTGCGACACCTCAGCGGACCTCACGAAGAGCGCCGGGCATGGAGCAGCGGCACATCGGTACGGGCGAAGGTGCGACGGAGTGCGTGGTGCCGCACCAATGATGACACAAAACTCCGCGGAAGAGACGGGGGCGCGTCACACAAAACAAGCAACCGACGACTTAAAAGAAGAAAGAGGAAGACGAAGGTAAAACACAAGAGTTTAACGCCCTTAGGGGCCAAGTGCTTCTTGATGTAACAGGAATGAGAGGAAGGAAGCAGGGGAAGCCTAGGTGGAGGAGCCGCTGTCACCATCCAGACCACTGCCCGCCTCGGCGCCAGAGTCGTCGCCCTCGTCGGAGGAAGGCTCTCGGACAAACCGTTCCACCAGGGACTCCACATGCGGGCGCACCTCATCCCTGAGGGGCCTTTGGAGCTCCTCAGGCACCGGCTCCATGACGCGGGGGAGATCAAGCTTCGGGATGTGGCGGCGCAGGTTTGAGAAGACGCGCGTCAGCGCAATGTCCAAGAGGTCGTGCGCGCTGGACACGTTGTCCTCGTCCACCCAAGAGACGCCGGTCTCCAGTGCCTCCACCACCTTGCCGAAGAAGTTGAGGTAGCCTCCGTCACCATGCGCACACAGCAGTGCGGGGGCTTCCCCGACGAACCGGCCCACCGCACCAACCGCGCAGTGGGCAATGTCCAGGTACTGCTTGGTGCGCTGCGCCTCCAGCATCTTTGCCTGCTGAGGGAGTCCTGGTTTAAGGGGTCCTCGGGAGGTCGACCTATTGCTTATGGGCCAGACTATATGGGCCACTTGCCGAATACTGGAAGGATTGAAGACCTCGTCTCCGAGGAGGAAGCTTCGAGAATCGTGGCTTGTCCTCCACGTTTGGAGTAGTGAATAGGCATGTTTATCCCTTCGACGTGTAACCGACCATGTGTAAACCCTAGGGACCCCTGGCGTCTATATAAGCCGGAGGGTTTTAGGTTGTAGGACAACGAAACTCATCTAGGGTTTTAGCTACTTGATCTCGAGGTAGATCAACTCTGTAATCCTCATATCATCAATATAATCAAGCAGGACGTAGGGTATTACCTCCATAGGAGGGCCCGAACCTGGGTAAAACCTTGTCCCCTTCGTCGCTTGTTACCATCGATCCAAGTCTCATAGCTTGGGACCCCCTACCCGAGATCCGTCGGTTTTGACACCGACATTGGTGCTTTCATTGAGAGCTCCGCTGTGATCGCCAGAAGGAATCGATGGCTCGTCTTGTCATCAACAAAGAGGTTCGCAATCCGGGCACTTTCGTCCCCAGACAGATCTTCGCTTTTGGCAGCATTGTGCTGCATGCCGACCCGACCGGCCATCAAGGCCACGTCGGAAGTTTCGCCCCTGATCAAGAGGTCAGATTCGGGAACTTAGAGTTCTCCGTAGACTCTCGAGGCGATCTATCACTAACCGGGCTCGCAGTCTCGCCTGCCGTGCCCGAAGACTCTAAGGCTTTAACCCCAGACCCATCTTTCGGCTCCGCCCATGGGGTCTACCCCGGCGAGGGCTCGACTTTCAATCCAGATCAGGTCATAGTGCCTGACCTCCGGACATCGGTTCTTGCCGAACACTCTCCCTGCACGGACACATTGGAGGTTCACTCCGGAGGCTCTGCGCAGACCGGTCCGATCGGGCTCTCGATACTCGACGAGGCTCTAGATCGGATATCGTCGATGAATATCAACGATGACCCAACCCCGATCTATTCTCAGATCGGACGTCAGACGGGTCAGGACGGATGTTTCATCCCACCCACCACCCACTTGATAGCCACCGTCGAGGATTTAACCGATTTGCTAGACTATGCTTCCGAGGAAGCAGAATACATGGATGAGGAAGATCACGCCCTCAACCCCGCTAAGACCGGGCAGTGGACTGCCACCTCTACATATGACGTCTACATGGTGGACACTCCGAAAAACAACGGCGATAAATCGGATGAAGCGCCATCAAGACGCCGAAAGCCACATAAACGGTCCAAAGGAAAAAAGGGGCAAAAATCTATCGATGGAACCGGGGACGGAGATACCCCGGAAGACATCGGCGGTCCCGAGATCCCCAAACACCCGTTAGAGGGTCAGGAGAGGCCCGAAGACCGCCGCAACCCCGATGATCCAGATGATCCCGAGGATGACGACTACCTCCGCTCTATCGATGGGGAGGACAATGTGGAAGCCGATGGCTTTGCCATCCCCGACAATCCTGCAGATCAGGAGCTGTTCAGGCAACAGCTCATATCCACGGCTCGCAGCCTGAAAGCAAAAGAGCGGCAGCTCAAAGCCGAACAAGACGACCTCAACGACCGATGGACGAGAGTCCTCTCAGCTGAGGAAGGATACGACACCGGTCTATCTGACCAACCTAAGAGCTACCCACGTAGAAGGCTGCTGCCGCAATTCGATGACGAGCTCACTGATACGCCGTCTCCCAAGCATACCCCATACGAAAAGCCAGACCTCCCTCCTCGAGGACGTGTCAGGACGGCTGACGACACCGGCTATAGGCCGACGATACCCCGTAGATGGGGAAAGGAGCCACTAGAGCCCGACGACAGGTTCGACCTGCGACACGACCTAGACCACAGAGCGGGTCGTACGCGATCCATCTACGGATCCAGAGGGTACTCACCCGATAGACGGGAAGGGTACCGGCCTTGGTCCAACCATGACAATGAAGATCGGGAACGAACCCGAACTAGGACCGACACCGATCACCGGCGCGTCATAGCTCGGGTCAGAGGCGCCGCCCACCCACTGTGCTTCACAGACGAGGTAATGCGGCATCAGTTCCCGGAAGGGTTTAAACCCGTAAACATAGAGCAATATGATGGGACAACTGACCCAACCGTATGGATCGAGGATTCCCTCCTCCACATCCACATGGCACGAGGAGATGATCTCCATGCCATCAAATACTTACCCCTGAAGCTCAAGGGGCTAGCTCGGCACTGGTTAAATACCCTCCCCGAAAACTCTATTGGGTGTTGGGAGGACCTAGAAGAGGCATTCCGATCTAACTTCCAGGGCACTTATGTTCGGCCGCCGGACTCCTTCGATTTAAGCAACGTCGTTCAGAAGCCAAGAGAGTCCACGCGGCTATTCTGGAATCGTTTCTTGACCAAGAAAAACCAGATCGTGGACTGCCCAGACGCCGAAGCAATAGCCTCTTTCAGGCACAATATCTGGGATGAATGGCTAGCTCGTCAGCTCGGCCAGGATAAACTAAGGACAATGTCTGCCCTCACATCACTCATGACCCGCTTTTGAGCGGGCGAGGATAACTGGCTAGCTAGACGTAGCCATAACCCCGAAGACCCCGGAACCTCTGAAGTTCGGGATGGAAACGGGAAACCGAAGCGCAACAAGAACAAGCGCCGGCACAATAATAGTGATGCCGATGACACGGCTGTTAACGTCGGCTTCCGCAATTCCCGGCCTGGGCAGCGGAAGAAGCCTCCTAAAGGCAAACACGAAGGACCCACCCCGCTGGACAAGATCCTAGAGAGGCCTTGCCAGATCCACGGCACTCAAGAGAAGCCCGCCAATCACACCAACCGTAACTGCTGGGTCTTCAAACAGGCCGGCAAGCTCGTATCCGAGGACCAAGGCAAGAGCCCACGCATCGAGGATGAGGATGAACCTCGTGGTTCGATCGGTGGCGGTCAAAAGAAATTCCCTCCAGAGGTAAAGACAGTGAACATGATCTATGCCACTCATATACCCAAAAAGGAGAGGAAGCGCGCCCTTCGCGATGTCTACGCCATAGAGCCTGTAGCCCCGAAGTATAACCCATGGTCGGCATACCCGATCACTTTCGATCGACGCGACCATCCGACCAGTATCCGTCACGGGGGTTCGGCCGGACTCGTCCTAGACCCGATCATAGATGGGTACCACCTCACTAAAGTCCTCATGGACGGTGGAAGTAGCCTCAATCTGATTTACTCAGATACGGTGAAAAAGATGGGCATAGATCCGTCAAGGATCAAGCCCAGCAACACTACCTTCAAAGGAGTGATCCCAGGCGTTGAAGCCTGGTGCACATGCTCCGTAAGCCTGGAAGTGGTGTTCGGCTCGCCCGATAACTTCCGAAGCGAGGACTTGATCTTCGACATCGTACCTTTCCACATCGGCTATCACGCCCTGCTCGGTCATACAACGTTCGCTCGCTTTAATGCCGTTCCACACTACGCATACCTCAAACTCAAGATGCCTGGCCCTAGGGGGGTCATTACTGTTAAAGGCAACACAGAGCGCTCCCTCCGAACTGAGGAACATGCATTGGCCCTGGCGGCCGAATTCAATTACACTGATGATCGGCAAGTGCCGACGCCTGCCGTAAAGGCACCAAAGGCTGGGAAGCGAGCTCGGTCTCAATCCGAAGTACCAGAACCTTCTTCTCCCCATAAATAGGGACTCGCCCCCCATCGCACGGCCGTAGCACCGGCAAAATACGTGCCGAGGAGGCACAACTTCGCGCTCAAAATTCCATGGGCAGCGGTGGGGAAAAGCAATAAAGGGTAAGTGTTCGGCTGGACCGAACTGTCACCGTCAACATGTCTTCGGACACATAACAGGTACCTTAAAGTATCCACTACGGCGTAAAAGCTCACTCACACTTTGGCGACTTCTCAAGACTTTTTTGACAAAGCCCGCTCACCGAACAGTACACCCATTGCGGTATACAACTCTTTGTTAGACGCAGGTGCGGGCAAGCAATAGGGCATATCGAGGACATCAGGTCATCTATCGAAGACCCTTGGCACAACCCCCTCCTGTAAGATTTATATTTTATTTATCAAATACATGTAAACAGTTGCATCGGCAATTTGAATAATAACAGTTGTTGAGTAAAATACAGATATATCATTATCTCTTTGCTGTCCCTTTTCGGAACACCCTTTGTTTTCTCCCTCTTCTCGCGAGCCTGTTTGGTATACTTTACGATGCAACCGGCTAATCGACCGGGGGCTCGACCTTAGAAATCGCCCTAATCACAACTGCTTTAGTGTTCGGCGTCTTGGAATTCCGCTTTATATGCATTGGTTCCGAACTATGTCTTGGGTCAATAGTTGGGTTGCCCGGCTCCTATGCTTGCCCCTTTACGTTCCGCTAGTTTGGCTAAAAGGGCAAAGGGAGCACCGCTGCGATTGCGCTTCCGGCTAGTCTGGTTAAGCGCCTCAGCGGAGAAAGCCGAAAACTGACTGTCATAGTATGTGAGAACCGGTCTGCGAATCCGAGCTTAGCTAAATCTCGTCAGAGGTTATACCGTGTCATACGATGGGTTTGGTGTTAGCACAAACCAAGTGATATAGGCTTTGGCCGCGGTTTATCCGAACATCACAAACGCCTGGGGGCTAGTCATCAGCCCCCGCACTCCTTTCTCGCGCCCCTACGGCTAAGTGAAAGCAATAAAGCATTATGGTATGATTGCCTTGTCCGCCTCACACTTCCGCCTTCGGGTACCGATAGCTCGGCTAAAGGTAATAGTGCGATTAGCAGAGACACCCCGTGTAGTATCTACGTGGGGCCTGAAGCCGACGATTCACAGCTTTCAGTTTCAATGGCCACACAGAAGTTATAAAGGATGCAAAACACGAAAGGCATGATAAAACCATGCAACTTTGATATAAATGCGTTAAAAGGTCTTCGGACATATTACATAAGCGTTTACTCATACATAGTTTCTCTCGAACATTGTGGCTCTATTGCCCGAGCACCCTCCATTACTCCGGAGAAATACAGCTCGGGGCGCCTATGACCTTTCCCAGGAGGCGGAGGGGCGGTGTCTACCTTCATCGGATCCAGCCCCGGCCAGTGCACCTTGGCCTTCGCAAAGGTCATCCGAGCCCCCTCGATACAGGAGGATCGCCTTAGCGCGTCGATCCGGGGTGAGGCGTCGCTCAACTTCTGCACCAGGCCGAAGTAGCTGCCCGGCAATGGCTCGTTGGGCCATAGCCGGATGAAGAGATCCTTCATGGCCGGCACCGCCATCCGGTGAAGCTCCATCAGCTGTTTCAGCTGCTCGACAAGGAGAGGAGAACGCTCGGGGGCTTCGAACTGTGCCCAGAATAGCCGAGCTTCATCTCCTTCTCCCCGCGAAGCATAGAACTGCTTCGCGTCCGCCGTGCTCTTCTGGAGGTCCGAGCAGGCGCCTGATGAATGCCATACTTGGGTAAGCAACTCGAACTTGCTACCCCCGAAGATACACTGCAATGAATACGGCTTACCATCCATGATAGCTTTGGCTTGGTTGACCTCCTCTTCAAAGGACCGCCTATCCACCCGCTCCTTTTGGAGATTGGTTTTAAGGGTGGATAGTTCGGCGGCCTGCTCCTTTCCCTTCCGCTCCAGGTCCTCGCACTTTTGCCCGGCGTCCTTGAGGTCCTGTTGGATTTCCTCCACCCGAGCCTCGTGCTTGTCGCTGGTGGCTCTTAGGGCGGATAGCGCGGTAGCTGCTTCTTTGGCAGCCGCTTTCTCCACCGCAGCTTCCTGCTTGGCCTTCTCAAGCTCGGCCTTGAGCTTCTCAATCTCCTTCGCCGAGCTGCGCAAGCATTAGGCATATCAAAAAACACTGCATCGACAATGCGGTAACGAAGAGTTTTTGAATACTCTAGTTCGACTTACCTTGCGCCTCGTCGAATCTTTTGTTTAGAGCGTCAAGCTCGTCTTCGGAGCTCTTGAGCTTCCGATTTAGCTCCTCTAGCTCGGCAGCGTTAGTAGCCGCTGCCATCGACGAAGCCTGTCGCAAACAAAATCGTATAACGTTACAGGAGTTTACAACCTCCGAACTGTCACTAAAATGATCCTGTGTCTCGTCCTCTCAAGGGCTGATAGAACGAGCCGAACACTTATTGTCCTATGCACAGTTCGGATAAGGATCTATGTTGGACCCCCAGGTAAGTTTTTCAAACTCACCTAGGGCTCGGGGGCTGCCATGCATATAATCATAACTCACAGAAAATAATATTCCACAAAATAGAGCATTACATGGCTTACCTGGAAGCCCGTCAGGAGACCTTTGAAGGCCTCCTTCAGTCCGTGGTCTACGGACTGAATGCTCTGTAATACCGCACCCATAAGGGTGCGGTGCTCCCCGGAGATGGAGGCGCTTGATAGAGCCTCCCCCATGACATGCCACCCATTCGTCGGTGGCGCCGGTGGGGATCGGCTGACCCGATCTCCAACCGGAAATTGAATCGGTGCCTCCGGAGGCATGGTGCGCTCCGGAGACCGCCTTGGAGGTGACTGGACGTCTTCTTGTCCGGTCTCCTCAGTATCCGGGAGGGGCCTCTCCCCCGGGTCTTCGGCGACCGAGGTGTTGGCCTCGACCATGACGTCATCACCCCAAGTGTCCGGCTCCAAAGGAGCCTGTTGGGAGGACACCTCCGCGGCGTCCTTCGCGGCGCTCGGAGGAGAGGGGTGCGGCGTGGTCCCGCTCTCTGCTAATTCGGCGGGCGGGGTCTCCCCGTCCGACACTTGATCGGTGGGGAGGACTTGTGGTGGGCTGCAGTTCAATAAGCGTTCACATGTTAATAGTATTCGAAACTTAGCACCAATAGCTCAGAAAGGTCTTCGGATCTGTACCTTCGAGGTGGGGGCTTGACCCTGGGGTTCCTTCGCGGAACCCTCTCGAAGTCCTCGGACTCAGTATCCGAGTCCGAGCTGTCGTCGGACGAGATAACCTGTGTCCGGCGCGCTTTCTTCGGGGCGGGGGAATCTAAGTCCTCCGGGGCGTCCGATGACGCCGCCCTCTTTCCTGTGAGGGGGGAATCGCCTCCCTCCTCACCCTCATGCTCCTCCTCCTAGTTCGAGGAGGCGTGGGTTTCTTCGGACGCAGCCTCCGGCTGGTCCCTGTTGCGCAGGCCTGTTCGGCCTGGCTTCTTCTTCTCCCTCTTCTCTGGCGCCTTGCAAGGCGCCACGATGAGCATCTCCAACAGCAGCGGAGACTTGGGGTCTTCGGGCTGAGGAGCCGGACACTTGATGCCCATGGCTTTGCTCAACCATTCCTGCGAAGGGTGATTGGAAAGTGCTTAGACTATCTTTAGGACGACAGAGCCGATCAAATAAAACCGAGCTATACCTCGGGTGGGGGCTTGATGGCGCTCAAGCCCTTGTCCTCCTTCTTGCCCGGCCAGTTCTCCTGCGCCTTGAACAACGCCTTCCATAGCTTCTCCCATGTGGTGCGGAAGAGTTGACGAACTGTAGGATCGTCATCAGTCCGATAATTCCACATAGGAGAACTCCGACGCTGGCAGGGGAGGATGCGCCGCCGAAGCATAACCTGGACCACGTTGGTCAGGCCGACTCCCCCCCTGATCAAGGAGGCGACGCCCCTCTGCAGGTCCTCCACCTCTGTGTCCGACCCCCAGTCGAGGCCCTTTCGGACCCTTGAGGTCAATCTGGTCGGGGGGCCGGATCTGAATTCGGCAGGAATAGTTCCGCCTTCCTCCCTTGGCTCGGTGATGTAAAACCACTCTTTTTGCCAAGTCTTGATGGTGTCGATGAAGGTGCCGGATGGCCACTCTCAGTTATGCATAGATGAGAGCACAAGTAGAACACAAAGGAGTTTGTGGGCGTTGATATTCAGATTGCTTCCCTCCTCAGTCTTTTCTTGATTCAGCGGTATTGTGGGATGAAGCGGCCCGGACCAACCTTACTCGTCCGCGTACGAGAGACCAGTTCCATCGACTGACATGTAACTTCGTTGCATAAGATGGTTGGCGGGTGTCTGTCTCTCCCACTTTAGTTGAATCGGCTTCGACAAAGACGGTCCTTGTAGAAGGTGAAATAGCAACTTGTATATCACCCATGGTTTATCCTAGCTCTCCGTGTGCCGGCTCTCACATGACTCAAGCCGGTGTTTTAACCTTAACAAGTTTAGGGTCCAAAAAGGATTGACTCGTCAAGAGTTCACGGGGTCATCTGATCGGAGTCGCATCAAGCACACAGGCAGGTTTAACCATATATGGCGTTTTATTTTGCCGGGTCAAGAGGGTGAGAAAGCTAAGCCCGATGGGCTGGAAGCCCCCAAATGCCCATAATAAGGTGGCATTGTTATGCCGGGTCACAAGGGTGAGAAAGCTAGGCTCGATGAGTCGGAAGCCCCCAAGTGCCCATTGTTCCAGAAAATAAAGACTCAAATCATCTTGTAAGTTGAAACGACAAAAATACGCCGGCTTTATTCATAACTGAAACATAAAGAAGTATATACAGACTTCTGCAAGGGGGGAGGAAATTACAAAAAAGGAGTCGGAAGAGCTAAGTTTAAGTAAGTTCACTGGGTTTCCAGGGCCGGCTTATTTCCCTCATAAGATTTCATGTTTGATATCCTCCAGAATATGAATTTTATTCAGGGATTTAAGCGCTAGTGATCCTGATCGCTATTCAACTGCTTGGGATTACTTGGAAATCCTCCTTGGTTGTTATGCTGACTGCTCTGGCCAGAATGTTGTCCGGTTCTATGATTTCCCTGATGTTGAAAACTAGCCCCTGGGCCTCCTTGTGACCCGCCAGGTCCATGCTGACCCGGATGTGGTCCACCATTGCCTCCCGAATTATTCTGGAAAGCCTGGCTACGGAACTCTTGCATGATATAGCAATTCTCCCAAGAGTGGTTGGCCGGCTTATCTTGGGTGTTGTGCTTAGGGCAAGGTTCTTTAAGCGCCTCTTCATAATTACGAGCTTTGTTCCCATTGTAAGCTCCTCCGGGTCGACCGTTCCGGCGCTGGTTCTTAAAACCTGTATTAGTGTTGGCCACAAAATCAGATCCACCATCCGGCTACTTCCGCTTATTGTTATTCTGAGCCCCCTGGTTGCCTCCATGGCCGTGCTGGCCTTTTCCTCCTTCAACTTTTTTTGCCTTTGGAGGTTTTGTCCTTGTCTGACCCGGGGTCCTTCATGCTATCTGACTTTGCATAACTGGTGAGGACGTCCATCAAGTCGCCCATGTCTTGCACCTTTCGCTTGAGCCGCCCGAGCTTCTGGACCAAAGGCTGAAAATGACAGTTCTTTTCCAATATCAGGACTGCCTGAGCCGCCGTGATGCTATCTGACGAGTGGATGATTTTTGCGACCTGGCGTGTCCAATGGTGCGCCGACTCATCTATTCGTTGAACTCAATGTTGTAGATCCACTATTGTCATAGGCTTCTTGCAGGTCCCTTGTAAATTCTTGATGAATCGTTCTTTCAGCTCGGTCCATGTGTTGATGGAGTTAGGAGGCAAATTTTTCAACCATGTCCGAGGCGGGCCTTCCAACATCATGGTTAAATATTTAGCACACACAGCATCGCTGACATCCAGCATGTCCATTGCTAACTCGTAACTCTCAATCCAAGATGCCGGCTCAAGATCTGCCGTGTAGTTTGGTACCTTACGAGGCCCCTTGAAATCTTTTGGCATGCGCTCAGCGCGTAGCATCGGGGATAAGCATGGTATGCCAATTGTTCTACTGTTAGACCTAGCCCCCAAACTTGCCGGTTGAGGGTGAAGCTGTTGGATCGCCCCGTGCTATTGCTTCCGCCTCTGCCTATCGCACACCTATCGCCACGTTAACAACCGCCAGGGCGTCTGATGGCTAGGGACGAGTCGGAGAGACCTGATGCTGCTGTCTTTGCCCACTGCTAGAGACGGCCGGGGATTCCACATGATGGCCCTTGCTTGCATAGGGGGTGGAATGCATCTGATCCCGACTATACGAATATTGCGCTTGTTGTACCACCGCAGTCTTCAGCATCTCGATGGCGTTCCTGGCTTCAACCTCGAGCAGAGAGTTTCCATTAATGCACAATGCTTCCATGTTCCGGGTTGCAGCCAACATGTTATCAACAGGATTTGAAAAGTGGCCCCGTGGCGTCTGAAATCGCTGGGGGGGGATTGAGCCGGTAGGGGTTGAGCCGGTTCCTCCTGCCGATTCCCAGGTTGCTGAACAGTTCCTGGTGTTTGATGTGGGGTATTAAAAAGCTGTTGAGGTACAAGGTTCAGGGGGAGCCCTCGGTGGCGTATCCTCTCGTAAACCGCCTCCGATGCTTCTCTCTGGACCCCTAACCGCCAGGCCTCAGCCTTAAGGGGTTCCATCTCCTGATGTATGCGCATCTGTAGATCTGCCATCCGTGCGTTTTCAACATCTATCTCCTTTTGCACCTCAATCATTTGAGCACGCAATTTGGCTAGCTCCACATTGCGCTCCTCTTGGTTTTCCGTAGTGACTGGGGTATCCACGAGTTTTGCCATCTCGGCCATAAGTTCGGTCATAGCCTGAGCCAACGTTTTGGTTGACCCGCCAGAACCTCCAGCCGCGGCTGGATCTAGAACCGCCCTAGTTCCCGCCATGTAAACAGCGACTTGTCGTGGCGACTCATTGTATTCCTCAGGGGCTTCGTTCTCCTATGATCCCCCCAAGTCCGCCATTATGAAGAGGGCAGATTGACTCCGTATCTCCTGTAGATGATATGTCGTCCAAATTGACGAGAATGTCGTCGCTGGAGGCCGGCTCATCCGGAAGGCTGACCCCTTGCATGAAGCCAACGAATACACGGCAAAAGCCACCATGACGTTGATTGGATTGGGTGTTCCGAGCCGGCTCGTCGATGTCGATGTAGATGTCCAGCTCGGAGATTCCTGACCCAATCTTCCTTGCGGGATCTTGAAACCCGCGTCCGATCGGGTCGTCCTTGACGCTCCAAACCGACTCGTGGACATGATCGTGATGGATCTTGATCATCTGCTTCATCGCAAACTTCCCAAATCCTGACTGGATCCCCTTCGAAAACTCAACTTCACCGGGCGAGGGCCCCACGGTGGGCGCCAACTATCGTGGTTTTATCAACCCGGCAGATGTCCTCGTAACGGGACTTAGGTGTGAGGCCATCGCCGCTTGGTGGCGACTCGAAGGGGTTAAGCGAGAGAAAGAGTCGGGTTTACCCAGGTTCGGCCCCTCCTATGGAGGCAATAGCCTACGTCCTGCCTTTTGTGTATTGGATGGATGGATCTCGATTACAAGGGTGTGGAATCGCTAACCTAGCTATCGAGAGGTTGTGACTTGACCCTTTCGGCCCTAGGGGTATGCCTTTATATACAGGTCAAGCCCTAGGGTTTACAACAGAGTCCGGGTCATATTATGACCCGTGACTTACTAAATCTCTAACTTGTCTTGCACTTTAAGGAAACTTGAGCTAGCGTCCTTAGCTTCATGGGCCTTGAGATGCCGTCTTCAGGTTGTGGGCCACCCGGCGTCTTGATCAGCTGCCGCCTTACTTAGTTTGCACTTGGGACACGACCCACTCTGAACTGGGTCACATGATAGTTGATGTGTTGACCCGGCCCAGTAGGGCAGGTTATACCGTGGAGTTATATCCCCGACAGCCTCCCCCCACCCCCACCCCACCCCACACACACATTCTTCGAACCGACAACACGCCCTATATATATGTATGCGCTCAAACTTCTGTCTGGTATCTCACCATGAACTATATCGTAACAAATAATGAGAAGACTGTCTACCTGGGTCAAATTAACCTGTAGTATGGGCCGGTTTAAGTGACACACCACACGGGTCCGCAAATTTGGCATGTCGTCCATAACCACAAGAGGGAGTGTCTGTAGACAACACCAACGCACTTGCATGGCCCCAGGCACGTATGTATGAAAGTGTTGTGCGATGTTTTCAAATACCGAACGCACAACTTTCGTCGCCACATGTGTGTCTCCCGGACCAGAATGGCCTCATACTAAGGTTAACGACCCATGCATATATAGCCCCACGCGCACCCACATTTCGAGCCAATAGGAGGGATTTAGTGTGTACAATGCGTTCGAATTTTTGTTAGAAATATTAATGCATATGTCAACAACGTACAATATATATAACACATATACCAACAAGAAGAATCCACCTTGGTCAAATTAATATCTCTATAGCCGCCTGTCAAAGTGACGACCCACGTGGACATGGATGGGCCGGTGTGATGCCGATGACCACGTGAGAGGGTGTTTGACAAAACAAACAACCACTTCATGAGGCCCGCACATATATGTATACATATAATTAAGTGTTTGTTTAGTTAGTACCCAATGGAACTTTAATGGCACTTGCCTCAGAAACTATAAGTTGACTTACGAAGAGGGTCGATCACAACGTGTATAGTTTATGTATGCCTCCCCACCCCCACCCCCCATTTCGAGATGGTGGTGGAATGGGTTCATGGGTATATATGCATGCGCTCAAAAAACATTTGTCTCGATGTCTAACCATGGGATATCGTAATGCATACGGAAAAGATCCACCTTGGTCAAAACGATATATAATATAGGTGACCACACATGGGCCCCATAGATTGACGCGTCACCGATTACCATGTGAGGGAGCCACTCAGGACCACCATCAATTATATGTGACCCAAGCATATGCATGGGTTTGTTTTTTGATGTCAAAATGCAACTGCACGACTTTGATCGGGTGCTAAAACACGTGACACATCAGTCCGTGTTATAATTATATAATGTTCATATATCATTCGAAAAATATGCAAGAATATAGTTTCCAGGAATTCATTGGGGGAAATCATATGTCCCTTTGGGTTCATGTTTAGTCGCCATGCAATAAATGGTAAGAAACCTCAAAATCTTGGCGTCGTGGAAAACATTGAAATCTTGGTTTTTAGACAGCTCGGCCTCAAATATCGAAAAAATAATTTTAAATTGAAGTAAATCCAAAAATCAGCTGAGAATCATGAAACTTGGGATTCCATTTCATTGTGCTAATTTTTGGCCTAATTGGAGACAAGTTTTTTTTATACTTTTCTTACAAACGGGAGCTTATTAAAGGTTGGTACACACACTTGTCACGTTACCATCACGAACGATTAAAGTATTCAACCATGTGCGTTGGTCCCAAAAAAATATTACGTATACCACCATGAGCCCCGTGTGCCGTCCGAGCGGACGTGAGTTGACGGGACGCATGCGAGCAGTCCGCTGCTCAGGCTGACCGTGAGGCGTGCGAGCAGGTGTGTAAATTGACGGGACGCGTGCACGCACGCCGCTCTGGCTCACCGGGAGACGTGCGAGCTGGTGTGTGAATTGACGAGACGCGTGCGAGCAGTCCTCTACGCAGGCGGAGACGTGCGAGCATGGGTGAGGCATGCGAGAAGACTGCTGTGCAGGCTCACCGGGAGGCGAGCCATTTAACCGCCTCCCGCCTAGCTCCCAACCACTCTATATTAATCGCGCCTGTGCCGCTGGTTATAGCAGGTGGCCACACTGCCCTCTCTCCACACACCGCCCCTGCATCTTCGCTGCCGTTCCCAGTCGTAAACGCTCTCGAAAGTGTATCAGATGGCGACCAAGCACACCATCGGAGGGAGTGGTGACGCGGGGTTCGAAGCCGGGGCCGGCGAAGCAACTAAGAATCTCTTGATGCTGGGCGACGAGGTTGCCCTCCCCGCAGATGAGGTCTCATGCGGACAGAAGCGCGGCCATGATGTCGTAAGCCCCGTCGTGCCTCCCCAGTAGGAGGCGGTGTTGCACAGAGATGACGACGATGACGGAGAACTGGTTAGACCCCCCTATTTTGGTAACCATATCATAGGGTATCTCTAATTAGTTCTGTTTTCGCCTTTTTTTGGAATGGAGAGCCCGAGGTTCATCTTATTCCAATCCATGTAATCAGAGTAAGATTCGATAGATCTGTGTTAGTGTGTACGTATTGATTGTTTGTTAGGTAAATGATAAGTGACTTGGATAAGTGACATCCGTACAAACAATTATGCTAATATGTCTAAGGTTTGACAGTGATTTAATGGTTGACCTGTACGAATGATCATTTTGCCAATAATCCGTCTACATAGATGATTATACATGTACCCATTTGTAAATGAACACTGTATAAGAGCATTTAGATCACTACTTTAGTGATAATGGGGAGTAGTATTTACTTGAAAGTTCCTTGTTTCTTTGACAATAACCGGTTCATGCATTTATAGTCATTAGTAAATAATTTTGTTGCACTAAGTTGTTTGTGATATCATTTTATGCATTTCATTCATCAATGTCATGATTTTTTTATTATATGTATAGGTGCTATCTGACGACGTTGGCAGCGATAAATATGAGCATAGGAGGTACAAAAAACAAAAGCTCAGGGAGCTCTATGCAGGAACGCATAATCATCGCATCAGGACCCGGAATGGGGCCTTCGGATGCCCGTTCTGCGCCCAAAGGCTTAACCCCGCGTTTGCAAGTGTTCTGGCGCTTGCTAGAGGACGAGCCGTTGGCTCCTTCAGGTAGAAGTATTCTCGGAGGGTGGCGCATGCCGCGTACACGGAGTACCTGGAGAAAGTTTACGTTGTTGGTGGGTATGATTAGGATTGAGCTATATATACATGTCCTGATGCCAGCACTACCCTAGCTATCTATAGTTTGTGCGTCTTATATCTCTGCTTGAGTTATGTTTACTATATGTTGATCTAGATGCTGGTGAGACTCTGTTTTATGAACTAATACGTAGAGCAATGTAATTGCAGTCTTGAACTACAATCAGTTTGGTTGATGGAATATTTATGCTTATCATAGAGTCCCCACACAATTTACTACTAGCAACTATTTGCCCACAACACGCACAACTACGTGTGAGTGTTGGCAGTTTTTTGACACTATGCATAGCATGGTAAAAAATGCTATACTTACCTGGAAACTTGTTGAATGCGGTAAAAAAATTTAGGTGTCACACGAAAGAGGAAATTTGGAACCCACAAACTTGGTTATTTTCTTGGATTGAAACCGGGTGCGAGGACTAACATTGTGCCACGACACGCGTGGGTCCTGATTGTCCAGAACGCATTCCCGCGGAGCGCACGTATACGGCTGTAGGATTTACACGGACCACGGCAGTCCCCTTACACCGTAGTGACACTTATAGAAAATGGATGTGTCTACAGAACCGTCGCCTCTGAAGCGCATTATTATTCTGGCCGAGAAAACCCTCACCATCGTCCCACTTAACAAAACCCTCACTGTCCTTCCCAGTCACACCCGCACTGCATATGTCACACCGCTGCTTAGTGCTGAACATGTATGCTGCTTTATGTCATTGCACACGCTTTATTTTTGCTAACCGTTTCCCATTTAACGCCCGCAATAATGGGAGCTTCTTCTAGGCGACGCGTAGCCAACCGAGCCGGGTGGGAAGCTGTGCGCCGTTGCGCGCGGGAACGGGCTCACCAACGATACGTTGGCGGCACTTCAAGCCGCCGCGTGGCCAAATGAACCATCGGGAACACTTGTTCGTGCGCTGGTGAAGCTTGCACAGCAATCCTCCGCCTGGAAGGCGGTGACAAGATGTGCCAATTATAGCCTGTCCAGCCCCCATTTAGTCCACCGCTCATTTAACCTATTGTCTCCCTTCAACCTTTCCCCACAACGCAACAAGCACACCCACACTACAAATACAGAGAGGATATCCTGCTCGGCTCCAATGGCGGAGCTCCCAGCGGCTTCCAACGACGAGCGGCAGTTCACCATTGATGCGTACGTGGACACCCACGTAAGGTTCAAGAACCTCACGATGGTGTACACTAACGACCCGGTTTGGGTGGAGAACTCCATCCACACCATGGAGCAGCTGCTTGCTGAGGATGACAAGTACAAAGTGGTTGGCTTCGACCTTGAGTACACCGGCGGTCGTGCCGGGCATGATCAGAAGGTTTCCGTCGCCCAGCTATGCGTGGGCCATTACATCCTCGTCTACCACTACTGCCTGGCCTCAAGGCCTTGCGATCGATTCGCCAGGTTTGTCAATAGCCCCGACTACATATTCGGTACGGTGGACACCACCAACGATGAAAAGGTGCTCAAGGCCACGGGCTTGGCCTGCCAGAATCTTGTGGACATCCAATGCATGTACAAGATCTTGGGCGGCGAGGAGAAGCATAAGGACTCCCTAGTTGACCTCGTCATGGCCATCATCGACCCCTACTACAGAGGCATGAAGGATGTCTGCAAGAAGAAGAAGGTTGCCTGGCACCGCGCCTGGGTCCGAAGACTAGATGAAGATCACGCCAAGTACATAGCCAAGGACGCGTACGTAAGCTACAAGATGTGCAGGCGGATTGTTGACATGCGGAAGTGCCTCCGTCCTGCGCCGACCGACACCCCTCATCACAAGAAGTATAGATGAATGATTTCATGATCGTTACTACTAGTTTAGTATGCTTGTACTTGTTAATTGATGTGTGCAAATGTTATCTGTAGTCAGTAATGTAATTGGATGTTTATTTAGGTTATGCAGTCATGATGTTGTTCTGTAGACAGAGAATAGATGGTATGCAGACATAGCAAATCACATCGCTTACGATTAAAGAAAGGAACACGTCGGTGATGATTTCAACAATCACAGACAATTGGGTGCAAGCAAGTGTTTGCCCATAGGCCACATCACACACATCTTATTATCAGGAATCGTCTGTCTTTTTATCGGTCATCCCACAAAATTCCGATTACTGACCTGTTTGCCGGGTATCACACACATATTGTTACACCGAATCATTTGTGCTACTTTTGATCAACGTAAAACAGTTCGTGGGAGTGACCTATTTGCCGGGTATCACATACAACCATGCAAATGCCATCTTATGAGGGAGACTCGTATTTTGGTAGTACCATCTTTTCCTTAGTATGCAATGGACGATTAATATCTGGACATTAATATGCAATTGATGATTAATATCCAGACCTTAAGAAGCAGAACCACGACCGAGGGTATCTTGCGCGGCTCCAATGGTGCTCTCAGCGGCTGTTGATGACGAGCGCCGGTTCACCATGCATGCCATAGTGGACACGCACAGAAGGTTCACAGGGCTCTCAGTGGTGTACACCAAACATACAATCTGGGTGGAAAACTCCAATGTTATGGACATGTTACTTGACGAGGACAAGTACAAAGTGTTCTGGTTCGACCTCGCGTCCCACCGCGTGCTCTGCTCTCTCACCCCTCCGCGCGCTCTCTGCCAGCGGTCGGGGCCGGCCCACGATCACGTTCGGGGCTCTATATGCGTGCGGTTGCGCCACGCGCGTCGCCCCATGCAGTTGCGTGCTTCCATGACTGAATCACACGCTGCAAAAACTGCCATCTGGACATGCCGGTTTTCCAGGACGTCCAGCCCCCATTTATACCCACGGCCAGTAACCATAGTCTCTTCACGCTTTCGATCGCGCCCCGCAACACAATAAGCACACCCTCGACGATGCATATACAGGGGATGTCCAGTGACCCTCCAATGGAGTACGGCGTGCATCATGTGGAGACCCACGTGAGGAAGACGGACCTCATGGTGGTGTACACCAATGACCTGGGCATGGTGGAGGACTCCATCGGCACTATGGAGTGGTTGCTTGATGCGAATGACAAGTACAAAGTGGTCGGCTTCGACCTCGCTTACACCGGCGGTCATGTCGGGCATGATCAGAAGGTTGTCGTCGCCTAGTTGTGCGTCGGCCATCATGTCCTCCTCTACCACTATTGCCTGGCCACAGTGCCTTGCGAGCGTTTCACCATGTTTGTCAATAGCCCCGACTACAGGTTTGCTATGGTGGAAACCACCAACGATCCAAAGGTGCTCAAGACTTCGGGCTTGGCCTGCCAGAAGCTTGTGGACATCCGCGGCCACTACAAGGTCTAGGGCAGCAAGAAGAACATGGACTCCCATGTTGACCTGGCCGAGGGCATCATCAACCCCTACTACAGAGACATGAAGGCTGAGTGGGACAAGAACAAGCCTGTCTGGCGCAGGGCCTCGGTGAAGAAACTGGATGAATATCTCCCCCAGACCGCGGCCAAGGAAGGGTACACTTGCTACGAGATGTTCAGGCGGATCGTAGACATGAGGAAGTGCCTCCTACCTGAAGATGACGCGGGATCGAGCCACAAGCAGAGCGGTGGTGGCAAGCATCACAGGAAGTAGATGATTTGATTATCATTTCTCATACTCCCTCTATGCCAAAATATTTGTAGTTTTAGAGGGATAAGTTTATTATGCATGTAATAGTTTATTGAGGTGTGCGCCAATGTTATGTGTGTAGTCACTTATGTATTTGGATGCTTAATTAGGTTATGACAATCATGTTGTTATGTGTGTAATTGTTTATTGAGGTGTGCCAATGTTATGTGTGTAGTCACTTATGTATTTGGATATTTAATTTGGTTCTGCAATCATGTTCTTCTAAACAGAAGCATAGATGTATGTGGGCAGATTGGGCAAATCACATCGCATGCGGAATAAACAACCAAATCCATCGGTGATGATTTCATCAGTCCCTGATAGTTCTTTATCCGGAACTGATTGCCCACAACACATCTGAATGGCCCGTGTATGCTGTACATCACACACATCTTGATCTGAGCAACCGTTTGTGTTATTTTTGCTTATCGCACATAGTTCATCCCAGTGGCATGTATGATGTCTATCACACACATCTTGTTCTATGTAACCGTTTATGTTATCTTATCTCATCACAAACAGTTCATCCGAGTGACCTGTATGCCATCTATCTCACACATAATCATCTGCACAATCGTTTGTGTTCTGCTGGATTAGCGCAAAGCTGTATGCCGTACATCACACACACTTGTATTTTTCTAACCGTTTGCATTATATTGTCCAATCGCAAACAGTTTTTTTGGACCAACTGTTTGCCACATATCGCAGGCACAACTTTTTTTGGGATCGTATTTGATGGATCCGCCATCGCACACAGTTCACGTCATTAGCGACGGAGCTATAACTATTAAAGTTTGCGATTTAGTCATCGCACACAGTTTCGTCGAAGGGTCTCTGATTGCTATGTCGTCTTTGGACCATCCTGCAGTAGTGTCTCTTGCTCGAGACGCATGCTCTTTGCCTTCTCGGCCTCAAGGCGGAGGCGCAGGTCCTACACCTCCTTCTCTAGGGCGTTGTAGCGGGTCCCAAGCTCACACACACTCTGCTGATAGAAAACAAGGAAATATCAGCGACGACAATCGAATACGAGACAAAGATTCGTTCGGTTGAACTACAAGGTTCTAAGACTCCCGCCGACTGCTTTAGTCGACGGCAGTCTCGGGGACTACAACCAGTGGGTGCGCTCAGTGCGCCCCCACTGGAATTATACTGGGATAAGGTACTTCCACAAACTCAGTAACAGGTTCTACATACTTGGGATGAGGTACTTCCACAAACTCAGTAACAGGTTCTACCCACTCGGAGAGAGGTTGTCCTCACTCGGGCTGAGTAACAGGTTCTACACCCCGACGGTCAACGTTGAGAGGCTCTGGTCCATGGACCATCACCGCATCCTCTTCGACAAGTATCGCTTCACTCGAGATGAGGTATTGCCGCAAGTATCATTCGGACTCTAAGAGTCCCGCCGACTGCTTCAGTCGACGGGAGTCTCGAGGACTACACCCGATGGGTGTGCTCAGCGTGCCCCCACTAGAGAGTAACAGGTTGTACACCTCGATGTTAACATCGAGAGGCTCTGGTCGATGGACCATCACCGCATCCTCTTCGACAAGTATCACTACACTCACTTCGCAGAATATGCTGTTTTACGGGTCGGCTACGCGGGGTCTGCTCGGCCGCAGCCCGCGTCAGCCCGCAAACCGAAAACCCTAGATTAGCCAATTTGTCAGCGATTCCGATGATTGAGTTCAAATTCAAAGAATAAAACATAGTTCACGCGCAAATAAAAGCATAGTTTTCTACGACAAACGCAAAAGCACTTCATGCAAAAGTAACGACCACGTCCATCATCATCTTGGTCTCTTTTCACCCGTCGTCATGATCTTCACTCCGCACCACCGCCATCGATGCCATCGCCGGCACTTGTTCCAACTCTGGCACCGAAAGCATCAGCGGCACTGGTTCCAACTCGTGATGGGAAAACATCACCGGCACCGGAACACCTACCGGCCACTGCTAGCATCCTCCTCTTCAACATGTATCTCCTTGCCATATTGTGCCATTCTTTGGTGTTGTCGTCCATGTAATCGCGGTTCCATGTCATGATCCTATTCTCCTGAGCAAGAAGCTTGGCCATGACTTTGGTCTCATCGGTAAAGACTCTTTTCTCCTCAATGGCCGCCTTGCGCAACCCCTCGTCCCTGAGCAATTGCCACTTCTCTTGCTTCTCTAGAGCCTTCTTCTCTGCCAACTCTTTCTTTGCCTCCAATGTCTTCGCCAACATCAACTCATTTGATTGCACCATGGGATCTATCTTGTCTGCAAGGTCGATGCCTCGTGTTCCCTCTTGATCTTCTCCCTTGTCTTCTTGTCTCCATCGGGCTTGTTCAAGTTTCGTGGGCCATCATCATCTTCATCATCATCCATGTTCATGAGTGAACCTATCTTCGGTGGGGATTCTTTCTCAATCAACCCCCACTTCTCACAGTTTTTTAGCAATTCCCAACAATGCTCTAGTTTAAAGAATTTGCCTTCAGAAGCTTCTATGTCTTTGTATCTTTGTTGGGCAATTTTATCCTACACAATTAAAACAATGTCAAATGATGCAATCAATTCAAATGCTACAAATGATTTGCACAACTTGGGACATGAAAACAAACTCACATAGTCGGATTCCACGGTTCCACTTGGAGGTCCATTGCGAACTTGTTCCAAGCAAGCTGCCCAATGGCTACAAATCGGCTTGATCACATCCCAACGACCTTGGAGTGACCGAAAGTTGCATGGAGTTCTATTGGGATACCTTGCCGTCATGTGTAAGAATTGATCTTCGATTCTTTGCCAATACCTCTTGGCGGTTTGAGATGTTCTGGTGCATGCATCAAGAGACACCGCACTCCAAGCCTTGATCAAGATTTGGTCTTTGAACTCCGTGTAGTTCTTCGACCTCGTGCCTTTTTTTGCTTGCGCTTGGTCATACACCCCGTCGTCTATCTCCTCCACCTCATCTTCACCACCATGATCATCCACGCCACTATCCATTTCATTGTAAGTGAATTCGGCGATCGGGGCTTGATCGATGTTGACGGTGTTGGTGTCCAACAAGTTGACAACTCGGTAGTGCCATCATTTGAACCGGCGCTACAATGAGTATCATCAAGTCACGAGCCATGGCGAAAAGCGAAGCAAGTAGAAGAAATCGAAGAAGCATACCTTCCGGCCATTTCATCGAACACCTCGCTTGCGATGGAAGCAGCACCGTTGAAGGGCATCGTCGTGTTACCTCTTGCTGGGGCGGAATGAGAGGATGAAGTCATCGACCTTTTCGTAGGAACCTTCTTGCGCTTCACGCCCGAAACCCTGCCCTTCTTCTCCGGCGGTGGCCGGGAATATCGCGCAGCGGCGGCAGCGCTGGGCGCACGTGCCTTCCCGGCGGGCCCCTTTGGATTTCCGCCCTGCATGACGACGTTGCCATGCCGCTTGCGGATAGGCACGGTGGTGCCTGGAGCGACGACGTGGGCGACTTGGCCGGCGACGAGATCTACCGAATGGGATTGCGTGTGTGTGACATCCACGGTGAGGAGGGACGGCTGGGAGGCTTCCACGGTGGCGAAGAATGGCCGGGGAAGATGGACCGGAGCGGGCGGAGGTGGGGCAATGGCGGCGAAGGGGGTGGCCATGGTAGCGGTTACGGCCGCGTGGAAATTTCCCTCGCACCAAATCTCGCTGCGGATAGGGGGCGAGATCGGGTAGGCCTCCCACCCCGTGAATCTAAAGGTTGAGGGCAAACTTTTGCCGCGCCCCGCAAAAAAATTTACAAGCCGCGGCCCGATACGGGGTCTGACCAGGCAGCTTTTCTCGCGCTGACCCGTATTTCTGGCGGTTATTTTGCGGGTTGGGGCATTATACGGGGTCTGCTAGAGATGCTCTAAGACTCCGTATATCGCCGACCCGCAAAACTCGTTTACAATTCCTGGAAAAATGGTTTTGCGGGCTGACGCGGGCTGCGGCCGAGCAGACCCCGCATAGCCGACCGTAAAACAGCATATTCGCTGATTAGCCAATTTGATAGCGATTCCGATGATTGAGTTCAAATTCGAAGAATAAAACATAGTTTACGCACAAATAAAAGCATAGTTTTATACGACAAATGCAAAACGACTTCATGCAAAAGCAACGACCACGTCCATCATCATCTTGGTCACTTTTGAGCCGCCGTCATGATCTTCACTCCGCACCACCGCCATCAATGCCATCGCTGGCACTTGTTCCAACTCTGGCATCGAAAGCATCAGCGGCACTGGTTCGAACTCCTGATGGGAAAACATCACCGGCACCGAAACACCCATCGGCCGCCGCTAGCATCCTCCTCTTCAAGATTTATCTCCTTGCCATATTTTGCCATTCTTTGGTGATGTCATCCATGTCATCACGGTTCAATGTCATGATCCTATTCTCCTCGGCAAGAAGCTTGGCCATGGCTTTGGTCTCATCAGCAAAGTCTCTTCTCTCCTCAATGGCCGCCTTGCGCAACCCCTCGTCCCTGAGCAATTGCCACTTCTCTTGCTTCTCTAGTTCCTTCTTCTCCGCCAACTCTTTCTTTGCCTCTAATGTCTTCGCCAACACCAACTCATTTGATTGCACCATGACATCAATCTTGTCCCATAAGGTCGATGCCTCGTGTTCCCTCTTGATCTTCTCCCTTGTCTTCTTGTCTCCATTGGGTTTGTTCAAGTTTCATGGGCCATCAACATATTCACCATCATCCATGTTCGTGAGTGAACCTCTCTTCGGTGGGGATTCTTTCTCAATCAACTCCCAATTCTCACAGTTTTTTAGCAATTCTCAACAATGCTCTAGTTTAAAGAATTTGCCTTCAGAAGCTTCCATGTCTTTGTATCTTATCATCAATTTCATTCTCTCCCAAGTGTGCAACATGCTCTTGATCTTGCTGTTTAAAATTCATTATTTGATTTCTAAGGGAGATGATCTTAGCAGGAGGAAAATACTTGGCAATAAAAGTATCTTTACACTTATCCCATGTTCCCATACTATTACGAGGTAAAGTTGAAAACCAAGCCTTAGCTTTTTCTCTTAGTGAAAAAGGAAATAATTTTAATTTCACTACATCATTATCCATATCCTTTTTCTTTTGCATGTCTCATAATTCAACAAAGGTATTAAGATTGGACGCGGGATCCTCATTAGGACTTCCCGAAAATTGATCTTTCATGACAAGATTCAGCAATGCAGCATTAATATCAAAAGCTTCCGCACTAGTGGCGGGTCATATAAAAGTACTAATAAAATTCTTTATTATAAGTATTTGAGAAGTCACACAATTTAGTTGTATGTTTAGACATGGTGACCGAGCTAGCAAAGTAACGAGCAAAGACAAGTAAACTAGCAAGCGAAGAAGTAAACTAGTAACAAGCAAAGATAAATATTTTTGTATTTTTAATTTTTATGAGACAAGCTAAATATAACAGCAAATAAAAAGAAGAACTAGTGAATGAAAATTTGTGTGAAGTTACTTGATGGTTGATGATGATATTCCCCGGCAACGGCGCCAGAAATCCTTCCTGATACTTGTGATCTGCGTTGGGTTTTCCGTGAAGAGGAACGGGTAATTGCATCACAAAGTGGGTAAGTATTTCCCTCATTTATGAAACCAAGGTTTATCGAACCAATAGGAATATCGATCCTCAACCGTCTTCAGCGGCTGCACACAAATGAACAAACGACTTGCACCAAACGCGGGCAAGAGGGTTGTCAATCCCCTTGATCTCATTATTTGCAAGCAAATGAGTTGTGTAGATAATTGTTGATAAATATAAATTGCAACATAAATAAAGGAAGCAAGGTAATAATAGTGTTTGTAAATATATAAGTGAATAGACCCGGGGGCCATAGTTTTCCCTAGCGGCATCTCTCATGTAGGCAACATACGGCGGGTAACAAATTACTGTTGGGCAATTGATAGAAAAGCGGATAGTTATGCGATTTTCACGGCAATGATCATGTGTATATAGGCATCACATCCATAAACAAATAGGCCGACTCCTGCCTGCACCTCTTACTATTACTCCACTCATCGACCGCTATCCAGCATGCATCTAGAGTATTAAGTAAAACAGATGCATGAAGAACGATGACATGATGTAGACAACGTAAACTCAAGCAATATGAATGAACCCCATCATGTTATCCTTTGTAGCAACAACCCAAAGATGCATCTTGTCCCCTACTTTGTCACTGGGATATAGAAACTCGTCAGGTTGAACCTACCACAATGCACCACTCCCACCGATGAAATATCAATCTACTTGGCCAAAGCACATCAATAGATCAGAGAGCATTACGAAACTATAATGATAATGCAAGTAAGAGATAATATAATTCAGAGGCATCTAAAATACCTTTCATGAATAATCTGAACATAAACCCACAATTCATCGGATCCCAACAAACACACCGCACAATAGGATTACATCGGATAGATCAAAGCGAAGATGCGATGACCATTGTATTGAAGATCAAGAGATAGAGATATTGCCATCTAGGTACTAGCTATGGACCCGTAGGTCTGTGGTGAACTACTCACACATCATCATGAGGGCAGCAAGGTTGATGAAGAGGCCCTCCGTGATCAATCCCCCCTCCGGCAGGGTGCCAGAACGGAGCTCCATATGGCCTCACGACGGAACAGAGAATTGCAGCGGCAGAAAAAGGGTTTCGGGACTGCCTCTGTTTTTTTCGCAATATTAGAGAATTTATAGGCGAGAGAGGGGCGTCGGGAGAGCCACGAGGGGGCCACCACATATCAGGGCGCGCCCTGATGTGTGGTGGGGCCCTCGTGCACCTCCCGGCCTCCTTCCGAAGCTTCCAGGTCTTCTTATGGTCCAGAAAAATGATCAAAAAGTTTCATGGCAATTGTACTTCGTTTGGTAATGTAAACCTGAAAAGTAAAAAACATGCAAAAAAAACAACAATTGGCACTAGGCACTGGGTCAATAGGTTAGTGCTCAAAAATATTATAAATTGGTAAATAATGACCCAAAAAGTATCCTAGAATGACAATATATTAGCATGGAACAATAAAAAATTATAGATACATTCGAGACGTATCAAGCATCCCCAAACTAAATTCCTGCTCATTCTCGAGTAGGAAAATGATAAAAATAGAATTTTTGATGTGACATGTTATCCATTATGTAATGTTATTCAGGTATGCTCATTGAGAAAAGATGAATCAACAAATATTAACACAACAATATTCAAAGTGTAAGAAACAAAATCATTAATCCTTAAAAGTATACGATCCTTAAGAAATGTTTACCCCCATATTCATCTTATTATATTAGCAAGGCATGTCTCCATATTCACCACATTAATACAAATTTTAAGCACCATGGTGTCCAAGTCAGGCAATTGGATCGTAATTTTTCAATATGCATCAACTTTTTATTCTTCATGCAATACATGAGCGTGAGCCATTGGACATAGCATTTAGGTGGAATAGAGTATGGTGGTAGATATGAAAGGGGTAAAAAGTGGAGAAGATAGTCTCACATCAACTAGGCGTACCAACGGGCTATGGAGATGCCCATCGATAGATATCAATGCGAGGAGTAGGGATTGCCATGCAAATTATGCACTATAGCTATAAGTGTATGAAAGCTCAAATGAAGCTAAGTGGGGTGCACATCCAACTTGCTTGCTCATGAAGACCTCGGGCATTTTAAGAAGCCCGTCATAGGAATATACAAGCCAAGTTTGTAATAATGAATAGGTAATTCCCACTAGCATATGGAAGTGACATATCATGAGACTCTCTACACAAAGAGCATAGTGCCACTTTGAGGCACAAGTGTGGTAAAAGATAGTAGCAAAGTCCCTTCTCTCATTTTCTCTCATCATTCATTTTTTTTGGATGGTGGGCTCATTTGGCCTCCCCCATCTTCATTTTTCATCCGGAGTCTCATCTCGACTTGTGGGAGAATCATAGTCTCCATCATTCTTTCCTCACTGGGACAATGCTCTAATAATGATGATCATCACACTTTTATTTTACTTACAACTCAATATGGAGAACTGATATGAAGATATGACTCTGCATGAATGCCTCTGGCAGTGTACCAGGATGTGCAATGATCTAGCATGACATGTATCAAAAATACGATGAACGGTGGCTTTGCCACAAATACTATGTTAGCTCTATATGATCATGCAAAGCAATATGACGATGAACAAACTAGTCATGTCAAGTGATGATGGAATTTGCATGGCAATATATCTCGGAATGGCTATGGAACTGCCATGATAGGTAGGTATGGTGGCTGTTTTGAGGAAGATATAATAAGGCTTATGTGCAACAGAGCGTATCATGTCACAGGGTTTGGATGCACCGGCGAAATTTGCACCGATCCTCGAGGTGAGAATGGGCAATGCACGGGACCGAACAGGCTAGCAAATATGAGAAGGTGAGATTGCGTATGTCCATGGTTTCAGATTAGTCGTAAAGAACTCATATACTTATTGCAAAGTTATATTAGTTTTATCATAGATCAAAGTACTACTCGCATGCCCCGAGGGAATAGGTTGGTAGGAGTTAACCATCGCGCGCTTCCAACCCAAAACAACACTAGGATTTCAACGAGGAATAGAAATGCTCACACATCCTCACCATGCCTCTTTAATTTTTTAGATGAACAAAAAGGTCAACCTTTCTTAATATCAACACTTATACGGGTTAACAATTATGAACTCACACCTATTTCATATTACCACATCAATATCATTGACCCACAATTTCTCTATATGTGCTACATGATGGTTTTGATTATCGCTCATTGAATACCTAATATTTTTGGACTAGTCTTATGACCCATGAAAATTACCGTCACTATTTATTAACTCTCAAACAAATATAAGTGAAGAATGAGAGTGAAATCATTTCTATAAAATCTACATACCACCATGCTCAAAAAGATATAAGTGAAGTACTAGAGCAACTGCTAAGCTCAAAGGATATAAGTGAAGCACATAGAGTATTCTAACAAATTATGATGAAGGTGTGTCTCTCTTAAATAGGTGTGTATAGCAAACAATGATTGTGGCAAACTAAAAGTAAAAGCAAAACAAAAGCAAACGACGCTCCAAGCAAAACTCATATCATGTGACGAATAAAAATATAGCTTCAAGTGACATACTGATGGATTGAGACGAAAGAGGGGATGCCTTCCGGGGCATCCCCAAGCTTAGACGCTTGAGTCTACTTTAAAATATTACCTTGGGGTGCCTTGGTAATCCCCAAGCTTAGGCTGTTGCTACTCCTTATTCCGTGGTCCATCATCATAACACCCAAAACTTGAAAACTTCAATCACACAAAACTCAACAAAACTTCATGAGATCCGTTAGTATAAGAAACCTATTGCATACTTTAGGTACTGTTATAAATTGATTCTTATTTCATAATTGCGTAATAGGTACTGTATTCTAACTTCTCCATGGCTTATACCCCCCGATACAATCCATAGCATAATCAAAATAAGCAACAATGCAAGCAAAAACAGAATCTGTCTAAAACAGAACAGTCTGTAGAAATCTGTAGAAAACCTATACTTATGTAAATCTAAAAATTCTGAACAATTAGGAAAGCCTCAGAAATTTGTATAGAACACTGTGTAAAAATTTCAGATCATTATCACGACCCAGTAAAACATGAAAATTCCTGCACTGGAGTCAAAAGTTTCTGTTTTGTTTCAGCATCGATTCTACTTATCTTGTGAGTCATCCCAAAGGATTTACTCGGCACAAAAACTAATTTAAACACAAAAACATAATAATTACAGAGGCAATAATCATTTTATCAAAAATAAACAGAAATTTTAAAGAAAAAATTTAAAGATAATTATTGGGTTGTCTCCCAACAAGCGCTATTGTTTTATGCCCCTAGCTAGGCATAATGCATAGTTTCAGGTATTGTCATGTTTGACACTCCACCCATAAGTAGCTCTCATGATTGATTCATTAGGTGGTTTAATTATCTTTCTAGGTAAGTGTTCCATACATTTCTTCAATGGGAATTGGAACCTTATGTTTCCTTCTTTCATATCAATAATTGCACCTATAGTTTGTAAGAAAGGTCTACCAAGTATTATGGGACAAGTAGGATTGCAATCAATATCAAGCACAATGAAATCTACAGGCACATAATTTTTATTTGCAATAATAAGCACATCATTAATTCTACCTAAAGGTTTCTTAATGGTAGAATCCGCAAGATGCAAGTTAAGGGAACAATTTTCAATATTAGTGAGACCAAGTGCTACTTCTTGAGCTTGCGTTGGTTTTCCCTTCAAGAGGAAAGGGTGATGCAGCAGAGTAGATAAGTATTTCCCTCGGTTGTTGAGAACCAAGGTATCAATCCAGTAGGAGACACAAGCAAGTCACCAATAGATGCACCTACACAAATAATCAAACACTTGCACCCAACGCTATAAAGGGGTTGTCAATCCCTTCACGGTTACTTGTAAGGATGAGATCCAATAGAGATAGATGGGAAAGAATACTAAAACGAAAAGTAAAACAGTAAATAGATCTGAAAATATAATATGGAAAATAGACTCAGGGGCTATAGGTTTCACTAGAGGCTTCTCTCTTGAAGGCAAATAATACGGTGGGTGAACAAATTACTGTCGAGCAATTGATAGAAAAGCGCATAGTTATGACGATATCCAAGGCAATGATTATGCATATAGGCATCACGTCCGTGTCAAGTAGACCGAAACGATTCTGCATCTACTACTATTACTCCACACATCGACCGACTCCTGCCTGCATCTAGTGTATTAAGTTCATGAAGAACAGAGTAACGCATTAGGTAAGATGACATGATGTAGAGGGATAAACTCAAGAAATATGATGTAAACCCCATCTTTTTATCCTTGATGGCAACAATACAAATACGTGCCTCGCTACCCCTACTTTTTCAGTGGGTGAGGACACCGCAAGATTGAACCCAAAACTAAGCACTTCTCCCATTGTAAGAATTACCAATCTAGTTGGCCAAACCAAACCAATAACTCGAAGAGACTTGCAAAGATATGAAATCATGCATATAAGAATTCAGAAAAGACTCAAATAATATTCATAGATAATCTGATCATAAACCCACAATTCATCGGATCTCGACAAACACAACGCAAAAGAGTATTACATTGGATAGACTCCATGAAGATCATGGAGAACATGGTATTGAAGAACATAGAGAGAGAAGAAGCCATCTAGCTACTAGCTATGGACCCGAAGGTCTGTGGTGGACTACTCACGCGTCATCGGAGAGGCAATGGTGTTGATGTAGATGCCCTCCGTGATCGAATCCCCCTCCGGCAGATTATCGAAAAAGGCTCCAAGATGGGATCTCACGGGAACAGAGGGTTCCGGCGGTGGAAAAGTATTTTCGTGGCTCTTTCTGGTATTGGGGGAATATTTGGGAATTTATAGGCCGAAGAATAGGGTTAGGAGGTCTGCCGTGGGGCCACAAGCCAGGGGGGCGCCCCCCCTAGGGCGCGCCCCTATGGCTTGTCGCCACACGGCAGGTCTTCTGCCTTCATCTCCAAGTCTGGTAGGTTTCTTCTGGTCCAAGAAAAATCATTCCGAAGATTTTATTCCGTTTGGACTCCGTTTAATATTCCTTATCTGCAATACTCAAAAACAAGGAAAAAACAGAAACTGGCACTGGGCACTAACTTAATAAGTTAGTCCCAAAAATAATATAAAATAGCATATTAATGCATGTAAAACATCCAAAACAGATAATATAATAGCATGGAACAATCAAAAATTATAGATACGTTGGAGACGTATCACCAAGCACATCACGAAGAATTTTTGGTATAGTTGAAACACTAGCACCAAGGTCACACAAAGCATTGTATTAATATTTATTTATCTTAATATTTATAGTAGGTTCCCACTCATCATGCAATTTTCTAGGAATAGAAACTTCAAGCTCAAGTTTCTCATGATAAGCTTTTATCATAGCTTCTACTATATGTTCGGTAAAAGCTTTATTTTGTTTATAAGCACTGGGTGAGCTAATAATGGACTGCAACAAGGAAATACATTCTACTAAAGAGCAATTATCATAATTAAAGTCCTTGTAATCCAAAATAGTGGGCACACCACCAGTTAAAGTTTTGACCTCTCCAAACACACATTTTTCAGTTTTAGCATCAAAATCATCACCCTCCAAGCAAACGAGACGCTTCTCAATTAAAGTTGACTCATCTCCAGTCCCTTTATCATTTATATTCAGAGAGGTAAACAAAGATTCAATAGGATAAGTACCAATCATTTTAAGATCTTCATCATGATTCCGGTAAAAACCGGGTGGAAGAGCTTTTTCTAAGAATTCCCGCTTAGCTCTCAACTTAGCGGTCCTCTCCTTACTTTCATTAATAGATATTTGGATATATTTAATAGCATCATTAAAATCATGCTTGGGTGGCAAGGCTTTACCTTTAAGAGTTTCCACATCAAGAGCAATTATATCCATGTTTTTAGCCAAAGTGTCTACTACATGCAATTTTTCTTCTACCATAGTGTTGAAAACCTTTTGTGAATTAATAAATTATTTAATTGTGTTATCAAGATCAGAGGCTATCCTATTATCATTTTTAGAAGAATTTCCATAAGAATTACCATAAGAGTTTCCATAGTTGTTAGAGGAATTACCGGGATACGGTCTAGAATTGAAGTTTCCTCTATAAGCATTATTGTTGAAATTATTTCGTGAGACAAAGTTCACATCAATAGCATCATTATTTTGCTCAATCAAAGTTGAAAAGGCCATATCATTGGGATTAACATGAGCATTTTTACTAGCAACCATATTCATATGAGCATCCACTTTTTGCACTCAAAGTAGCGATTTCTTCAACAGAATTTACCTTCTTACCGGTTGGAGCCCTTTCAATATGCCATTGAGAATAATTTGTCATAATATTGTCCAGAAGTTTTGTGGCCTCTCCTAAGCTCACATCCATAAAGGTACCACCTGCAGCAGAATCTAGAAGATTTCTAGACACAAAGTTTAGTCCAGCATAGAAGTTTTGGATAATCATCCACAACTTTAAACCATGAGTTGGACAATTTCTTATCATCAATTTCATTCTCTCCCAAGCTTGTGCAACATGCTCTTGATCTTTCTGTTTAAAATTCATTATTTGATTTCTAAGGGAGATGATCTTAGCAGGAGGAAAATACTTGGCAATAAAGCATCTTTACACTTATGCCATGTTCCAATACTATTACAAGGTAAAGATGAAAACCAAGCCTTAGCTTTATCTCTTAGTGAAAAAGGAAATAATTTTAATTTCACTACATCATTATCCATATCCTTTTTCTTTTGCATGTCACGCAATTCAACAAAGGTATTAAGATGTGACGCGGGATCCTCATTAGGACTTCCCAAAAATTGATCTTTCATGACAAGATTCAGCAATGTAACATTAATATTAAAAGCTTCCACACTAGTGGTGGGTGGTATAGGTGTACTAATAAAATATTTATTATTACTATATGAGAAGTCACACAATTTAGTAGTATCTTGAGACATGGTGACCGAGCTAGCAAAGTAACTAGCATGACAAGTAAACTAGCAAGCGAAGAAGTAAACTAGTAACAAGCAAAGATAAATATTTTTATATTTTGATTTTTATGAGACAAGATAAAATAACAGATAAAAAGAAGAACAAGTGAATGCAAATTTGTGTGAAGTTACTTGATAGTTGACGATGATTTTCCCCGGCAACGGCGCCAGAAATCCTTCCTGATACTTGTGATCTGCGTTGGGTTTTTCGTGAAGAGGAACGAGTAATTGCAGCACAAAGTGGGTAAGTATTTCCCTCAGTTATGAAACCAAGGTTTATCTAACCAATAGGAATATCGATCCTCAGCCATCTTCAGCGGCTGCACACAAATGAACGAACGACTTGCAACCAACGTGGGCAAGAGGGTTGTCAATCCCCTTGATCTCGTTATTTGCAAGCAAATGAGTTGTGTACATAATTGTTGATAAATGTAAATTGCAAAATAAATAAAAAGTAAATAAAGGAAGCGAGGTAATAATAGCGTTTGTAAATATATAGGTGAATAGACCCGGGGGCCATAGTTTTCCCTAGCGACATCTCTCATGTAGGCATCATACGATGGGTAACAAATTACTGTTGGGCAATTGATAGAAAAGCGGATGGTTGAACCTACCACAATGCACCACTCCCACCGATGAAATATCAATCTACTTGGCCAAAGCACATCAATAGATCGGAGAGCATTACGAAGCTATAATGATCATGCAATTAAGAGATAATATAATTCAGAGGCATCTAAAATACCTTTCATGAATAATCTGAACATAAACCCACAATTCATCGGATCCCAACAAACACACCGCACAATAGGATTACATTGAATAGATCAAAGCGAAGATGCGATGACCATTGTATTGAAGATCAAGAGATAGAGATATTGCCATCTAGGTACTAGCTATGGACCCGTAGGTCTGTGGTGAACTACTCACACATCATCATGAGGGCAGCAAGGTTGATGAAGACTCCGTGATCGATCCCCCCCTCCGGTAGGGTGCCGGAATGGAGCTCCAGATGACCTCACGATGGAACAGAGACTTGCGGCGGCGGAAAAAGGGTTTCAGGACTGCCTCTGGGATTTTGCAATATTAGAGAATTTATAGGCCAGAGAGGGGCGTCAGGATAGCCACGAGGCGGCCACCACATAACAGGGCACGACCCCCCAGGGCGCGCCCCTATGTGTGGTGGGGCCCTCGTGCACCTCCCAGCCTCCTTTTGAAGCTTTAAGGTCTTCTTATGGTCCAGAAAAAATCATCAAAAAGTTTCGTGGCAATTGGCTTTGTTTTGTAATGTAAACCTGAAAAGTGAAAAACATGCAGAAAACAGCAACTGGCACTGGGCACTGGGTCAATAGGTTAGTGCTAAAAAATATTATAAATTGGTAAACGATGACCCAAAAAGTATCCTAGAATGATAGCATATCAGCATGGAACAATCAAAAATTATAGATACGTTGGAGACGTATCAGCTTCACGCCCGAAACCTTGCCCTTCTTCTCCGGCGGTGATAACCCACAAGTGTAGGGGATCGCAACAGTCTTCACGGGTAGTATTTCACCCTAATTTATTGATTCGACACAAGGGGAGCCAAAGAATATTTATTGGCCTTGACAGTTGAGTTGTCAATTCAACCGCACCGAGGATATCTCTCTGCAGCAAAGATTTAGTAGCACGGCAAATAGTAGTAGCAGTTTTGTAGAAAGTGTGACAGTAACAATAGCAATAGTAACTTGGCAAGATTCAGTATATGTAACGCGTAGGCACGTGGATCGGTGATGGATAATGATTTAGATTACATTGATCATATAACAGTTACACACTAGGGCGACACAGAACTAGCTCCAATTCATCAATGTAATGTAGGCATGTATTCCGTATATAGTCATACGTGCTTGCGATAAGAACTTGCATGACATCTTTTGTCCTACCCTCCCGTCGCAGATGGGTCCTATTGTAAACTAAGGGATATTAAGGCCTCCTTTTAATAGAGAACCGAAACAAAGCATTAACACATGGTGAATACATGAACTCCTGAAACTACGGCAATCATCGGAAAGAATCCCAATTATTGTCACCTTGGGGTATGCGGATCATGACACGTAATAGGTACATATAACTTGCAAGATAGGATCCAAATCACTCTTGTATTCATGAAAACATAATAGGTTCAGATATGAAATCATGGCACTCGGGCCCTAGTGACAAGCATTAAGCATAGCAAAGTCATAGTAATATCAATCTCAGAACATAGTGGATACTAGGGATCAAGCCCTATCAAACTTAACTCGATTACATGATCAATTACATCCAATCCCACCACCGTCCAGCAAGCCTACCAAGGAATTACTCACTCCCGGTGGTGAGCATCATGGCAGTGTTGATGGAGAAGGGTTGGTGATGACGACTGCGACAATTTCCCCTCTCCATGAGGGCCCCACAAGCCATCTGGCCGCGCCCCTAGGGGGCGTGGCCGGTTGCGTGGTGGCCTTCTGGTCCACCCCCTCCAGCAGTTCTTCGCTCCAAAATTCCTTATATATTCTAGAAAAAATCCAAAAAAAGTTTCGTCCAATTTCGAGAACTTTTATTTCTGCACAAAAATAACACCAAGGTAGTTCTGTTGAAAACAACGTCAGTCCAGGTTAGTTTCATTCAAATCAAGCAAATTAGAGGGCAAAACCAGAGCAAAAGTGTTTGGAAAAGTAGATACGTTTGAGACGTATCAACTCCCCAAGCTTAACTCATTGCTTGTCCTCAAGCAATTCAGTTGATAAACTGATAGTGATAAAGAAAACTTTTACAAACTCTTTTGTTCTCGTTATTATACACATGCTTAGCTAGTGCTAAAGTTTTCAGCATAAATCATAGATAGACACGTCCATGACAACAAATAGATATTATGTTAACTCATGGCAAGACATTGTTGGAAATATGCCCTAGAGGCAATAATAAATTGGTTATTATTATATTTCCTTGTTCATGATAATCGTTTATTATCCATGCTATAATTGTATTGATTGGAAACTCAAATACATGTGTGGGTACATAGACAACACTGTGTCCCTAGTAAGCCTCTAGTTGACTAGCTCGTTGATCAAAAGATGGTGAAGGTTTCCTGGCCATGGACATGAGATGTCATTTGATAACGGGATCACATCATTAGGAGAATGATGTGATGGACAAGACCCAAACTGTAAACGTAGCATATGATCGTGTCAGTTTATTGCTATTGTTTTCTGCATGTCAAGTATCTGTTCCTATGACCATGAGATCATGCAACTCCCTGACATCGGAGGAGTACCTTGTGTGTATCAAACGTCGCAACGTAACTGGGTGACTATAAAGGTGCTCTACAGGTATCTCCGAGGGTGTCTGTTGGGTTGGCATGGATCAAGACTAGGATTTGTTACTCCGTGTGATGGAGAGATATCTCAGGGCCCACTCGGTAATACAACATCACAATGAGCCTTGCAAGCAATGTGGCTAAAGTGTTAGCCACGACATCTTGTATTACGGAACGAGTAAAGAGACTTGCCAGTAACGAGATTGAACTAGGTATAGAGATACCGACGATCGAATCTCGGGCAAGTAACATACCGAAGAACAAAGGGAACAGTATACGGGATTAACTGAATCCTTGACATAGAGGGTCGACCGATAAAGATCTTCGTAGAATATGTAGGAGCCAATATGGGCATCCAGGTCCCGCTATTGGTTATTGATCGTAGAAGTGTCTCGGTCATGTCTACATAGTTCTCGAACCCGCAGGGTCTACACACTTAACGTTTGGTGACGATTAGTATAGTTGAGTTATTTTGTTGGTGACCGAAGGTTGTTCGGAGTCCCGGATAAGATCCCGGACATGACGAGGATCTCCGGAAGAGTCCGGAGGTAAAGATTGATATATGTGATAATAGTGTTTTGATCTCCGGAAGGGTTCCGGAATTCACCGGAAGGGGTTCCGGGTGTTTACCGAAGTGTTCGGGTGCAGCAACACTTTATATGAGCCAAAGGGGTAAAGCCCACGAGGTATTGGAAAGTGCAAAATGAAGTTTTGCTGCTGCCTTAAGCGGTACTACCGCTGGTAAGGCAGTACTACCGTGTAAGCGGTACTACCGCTTGTGTGAAGCGGTACTACCGCTCAAGCGGTACTACAGCTCGTGAGCGGTACTACCGCTTGTACGCGGTACTGCTGGAATCCGAGTTGGACTCTTTCCGTGCGGGCCAAACCGACCTTGTGCGGGCAAAACCGACCTTGTGGAGGTTTTCTCTCCAAGTTTAGACCCCAGGGCTCAACATATAAATAGAGGGGCAGGGCTAGCACACGGGACACATCAAGATTTCCCAAGCCGTGTGTCGGCAACCCTAACCCTCTAGTTCTCCCGTCATAATCTCCGTAGTGCTTGGCGAAGCCCTGCAGAGATTGTTCCTCACCACCATCACCACGCCGTCGTGCTGCCGGAACTCATCTACTACTTCACCATCGCTCGCTGGATCGAGGAGGTGAAGGCGTCATCAAGCCGTACGTGTGTTGAACGCGGGGGTGCCATCCGTTCGGCACTAGTTCGTGATCGGATCGAGGGACGACTTGCGATTTGGATCGCGGAGACGTTCGACTACATCAACCGCGTTTCTTAACGCTTCCGCTTAGCGATCTACAAGGGTATGTAGATTCACTCTCCCTCTCGTAGATGCTCATCACCATGGATAGATCTTGTGTGTGCATAGGAAATTTTTTGTTTCCCATGCAACGTTCCCCAACAGTGGTATCAGAGCTAGGTCTATGCGTAGATGAGATCTCGAGTAGAACACAAACGAGTTGTGGGCGTGGGTGTATACATATTGCTTGCCGTTACTAGTTGATACTTGATTCGGCGGTATTGTGAGATGAAGCGGCCCGGACCAACATTACTCGTACGCTTACGAGAGACCGGTTCCTTCAACTGACATGTAACTTCGTTGCATAAAGATGGCTAGCGGGTGTCTGTCTCTCTCACTTTAGTTGAATCGATTTCAATGAAGAGGGTTCTTTTAGAAGATCAAAAAGCAATCAGTACACCACGTTGTGGTTTTGCGTAGTTAAGAACGGTTCTTGCAAACCCGTAGCAGCCACGTAAAATTTGCAACAACAATTAGAGGACGTCTAACTTGTTTTTGCAGGGTATGTTGTGATGTGATATGGCCAATTACATGATGAGATATATGTGATGTATGAGATGATCATGTGTTGTATAGAATATCACGACTTGCATGTCGATGAGTACGGCAACTGGCAGGAGCCATAGAGTTGTCTTTAATTATTTTCGCCGTTTTGCTTTACTTTATCGCTATGAGTTAGCAATAGTCGTGGAAGCAACAGTCGGCGCGACAACCTCATGGCGACACGTTGATGGAGATCATGGTGTCATGCCGGTGACGATGGAGATCATGCCGGTGCTTTGGAGATGGAGATCAAAAGCACGAGTTCATGGCCATATCATGTCACTTATGATTTGCATGTGATGTTAATCCTTTTATGCATCTTATTTTGCTTAGGACGACGGTAGCATTATAAGGTGATCCCTCACTTAAATTTCAAGATAAAATTGTGTTTTCCCCGAGTGTGCACCGTTGCGAAAGTTCGTCGTTTCGAGACACCACGTGATGATCGGGTGTGATAGACTCTACGTTCACATACAACGGGTGCAAGCCAGTGTTGCACATGCGGAACACTCGGGTTAAACTTGACGAGCCTAGCATGTACAGACATGGCCTCGGAACACAAGAGACCGAAAGGTCGAACATGAGTCATATAGTAGATATGATCAACATAAAGATGTTCACCATTGAAACCACCTCAACTCACGTGATGATCGGACTTGAGTTGGTGGATTTGGATCATGTTACACTCGAATGACCGGAGGGATGTCAATTTGAGTGGGAGTTTTTTAAGTAATATGATTAACTAAACTCATTATCTTGAACAATAGTCTAAGTTGTCTTTGCTATATTTATGTTGTAGATCATGGCTCGCGCAGTAGCACCCCTGAATTTTAATGCGTTCCTAGAGAAAGCTAAGTTGAAAGATGATGGAAGTAACTTTGTGGACTGGGCCCGTAATCTAAGGATTATCCTTACGGCTTCCCAGAAGGCTTATGTCCTTGATGCACCACTTGGTGATCCACCCGCTCCAGTTGAGTCTCTAGACGTTGTGAACGCCTGGCAGGTTCGTTCTGAAGATTACTCAATAGTTCAATGTGCAATATTGTATGGCTTAGAACCGGGACTTCAAAGACGCTTTGAACGTCATGGAGCATATGAGATGTTCCAGGAGTTGAAGTTTATCTTTCAGAAGAATGCCCGAATCGAGAGATATGAGATCTCCGATAAGTTCTATGCTTGCAAGATGGAGGAGAACGGGTCTATCAGTGATCACGTACTCAGAATGTCTGGGTACTCCACCCGTCTGGCTGAATTGGGGATGCCCCTTCTGCCAGAGGCTATCACTGACAGAGTTCTTCAATCATTGCCACCTAGCTACAAGAGCTTCGTGTTGAACTATAACATGCACGGGATGAACAAGTCAGTCGCCGAGCTGTTTGCGATGCTGAAAGCTGCTGAGTCTGAAATTCACAAGGAGCATCAAGTGTTGATGGTCAATAAAACCACTAGTTTCAAGAAAAATGGCAAGGGTAAGAAGGGTAACTCCAAGAAGAGTGGCAAAGCAGTTGCTCCTCTCGTGAAGAAACCCAAGGCTGGACCCAAACCAGAAACTGTGTGCTTTCATTGCAAGGGAACTGGACACTGGAAGCGGAACTGCCCCAAGTATTTGGCTGACAAGAAGGCGGCCAACAACAAACAAGGTATATATGATATACATGTTATTGATGTGTACCTTACCAACTCTCGTTGTAGTGCCTGGTATTTGATACCGGTGCGGTTGCTCATATTTGCAACTCAAAACAGGAACTGCGGAATAGACGGAGGCTGGCAAAGGACGAAGTGACGATGCGCGTGGGAAATGGTTCCAAGGTTGATGTGATCGCCGTCGGCACACTCGCTCTTCGATTACCATCGGGATTAGTGATGAACCTGAATAATTGTTATTTAGTGCCTGCGTTAAGCATGAACATTATATCTGGATCTTGTTTATTGCGAGACGGTTACTCATTTAAATCAGAGAATAATGGTTGTTCTATTTATATGAGTAATATCTTTTATGGTCATGCACCTGATGTGAGGGGTTTATTCTTATTGAATCTCGATAGTAATGATACACATGTTCATAACATTGATGCCAAAAGATGTAGAATTGATAATGATAATACCCCTTTCTTGTGGCACTGCCGTTTAGGTCATATTGGCGTAAAACACATGAGGAAGCTCCATGCTGATGGACTTTTGGAGTCACTTGATTTTGAATCACTTGACACATGCGAGCCATGCCTCATGGGCAAGATGACTAAAACGCCGTTCTCTGGTACAATGGAACGGGCAGGTGACTTATTGGAAATCATACATACTGATGTGTGCGGTCCGATGAGCATTGAGGCGTGCGGTGGTTATCGTTACTTTCTCACCTTCACTGATGACTTAAGTAGATATGGGTATATTTACTTAATGAAACACAAGTCTGAAACATTTGAAAAGTTCAAACAATTTCAGAGTGAAGTTGAGAATCATCGTAACAAGAAGATTAAATTCCTACGATCTGATCGAGGAGGAGAATATCTGAGTTATGAGTTTGGCAGTCACTTAAGACAATGTGGAATTATTTCACAACTGACACCGCCTGGAACACCACAGCGTAATGGTGTGTCCAAACGTCGTAATTGAACCTTATTGGATATGGTGCGATCTATGATGTCTCTTGCCGATTTGCCACTATCGTTTTGGGGTTATGCATTAGAGACGCCACATGAACTTTGGTTTGGCAAGAAGCCAAAGCTGTCGTTTCTTAAAGTTTGGGGATGTGATGCTTATGTCAAAAAGCTTCAGCCTGAAAAGCTGGAACCCAAAGCGGAGAAATGTGTCTTCATAGGATACCCAAAAGAGACAGTTGGGTATACCTTCTACCTCAGATCCGAAGGCAAAGTGTTTGTCGCTAAAAATGGAACATTTCTTGAGAAAGAGTTTCTCTCGAAAGAATTGAGTGGGAGGAAGATAGAACTTGATGAGGTTGTTGAACATTTACTTCAACCTGAAAGTAGCACCGCGCAGAAAGATGTTTCTGTAGAGCCTACATCAGCTGAAGAGGAAGTTAATGATGATGATCATGAAGCTTTGGATCAAGTTGCTATCGAACCTCGTAGGTCGACAAGGACGCGTACTGCTCCTGAGTGGTACGGCAACCCTGTCTTAGAGGTCATGTTGTTGGACAACGATGAACCTACGAGCTATGGAGAAGCGATGATGGGCCCGGATTCCGAGAAGTGGTTAGAGGCCATGAAATCCGAGATGGGATCCATGTATGAAAACAAAGTGTGGACTTTGGAAGTATTACCTGAAGGGCGTAAGGCCATTCAGAACAAATGGATCTTTAAGAGGAAGACGGACGCGGACGGAAATGTCACCGTCTATAAAGCTCGACTTGTGGCAAAGGGTTTTTCACAAGTTCAAGGAGTTGACTACGATGAGACCTTCTCACCAGTAGCGATGCTTAAGTCCGTCAGAATCATGTTAGCAATAGCTGCCTTTTTCGATTATGAAATTTGGCAGATGGATGTCAAAACAGCGTTCCTTAACGGTTTCCTTAAGGAAGAGTTGTATATGATGCAACCAGAAGGTTTTGTCAATCCAGAGAATGCTGACAAAGTTTGCAAACTCCAGCAATCCATTTATGGACTGGTGCAAGCATCTCGGAGTTGGAATCTTCGCTTTGATGAGGTGATCAAAGCGTTCGAGTTTATACAAGTTTACGGAGAAGCTTGTATTTACAAGAAAGTGAGTGGGAGCTCTATAGCGTTTCTAATATTATATGTGGATGACATATTACTGATTGGAAACAATATAGAAATGTTGGAAAGCGTGAAGGAATATTTGAACAAGAGTTTTTCAATGAAGGACCTAGGAGAAGCTGCTTTCATATTAGGCATCAAGATCTATAGAGATAGATCAAGACGCTTAATAGGACTTTCACAAAGCACATACCTTGACAAAGTTTTGAAGAAGTTCAAAATGGATCAGTCCAAGAAGGGGTTCTTGCCTGTATTGCAAGGTGTGAAGTTGAGTAAGACTCAATGCCCAGTGACTGCAGAAGATAGAGAAAAGATGAGTGTCATCCCCTATGCTTCAGCCATAGGCTCTATCATGTATGCAATGCTGTGCACAAGACCCGATGTCAGCCTTGCCATAAGTATGGTCGGAAGGTTTCAAAGTGATCCAGGAATGGAACACTGGACGGCGGTCAAGAATATCCTGAAGTACCTGAAAAGGACTAAGTACATGTTTCTCATTTATGGAGGTGATCAAGAGCTCGTCGTAAAGGGTTACGTCGATGCAAGCTTTGACACTGATCCGGATGACTCTAAGTCGCAAACCGGATACGTATTTATTCTTAATGGGGGTGCGGTTAGCTGGTGCAGTTCCAAGCAAAGCGTGGTAGCTGATTCTACATGCGAAGCGGAGTACATCGCTGCCTCGGAGGCGGCGAAGGAAGGTGTCTGGATGAAGGAGTTCATGACAGATCTAGGAGTAGTGCCTAGTGCACTTAACCCAATGACTCTGTTTTGTGATAATACTGGTGCCATTGCTCTAGCCAAGGAACCAAGATTTCACAAGAGGACCAGACACATAAAGCGACGTTTCAATTCCATCCGCGATTACATCAAGGAAGACGACATAAATATTTGCAAAGTACACATGGATCTGAATGTTGCAGATCCGATGACTAAACCTCTTCCAAGGGCTAAACATGAACAACACCAGAACTGCATGGGTGTTCGATTCATTACAATGTAAATCACATAGTGATGTGAACTAGATTATTGACTCTAGTGCAAGTGGGAGACTGTTGGAAATATGTCCTAGAGGCAATAATAAATTGGTTATCATTATATTTCCTTGTTTATGATAATTGTTTATTATCCATGCTATAATTGTATTGATTGGAAACTCAAATACATGTGTGGGTACATAGACAACACTGTGTCCCTAGTAAGCCTCTAGTTGACTAGCTCGTTGATCAAAAGATGGTGAAGGTTTCCTGGCCATGGACATGAGATGTCATTTGATAACGGGATCACATCATTAGGAGAATGATGTGATGGACAAGACCCAAACTGTAAACGTAGCATATGATCGTGTCAGTTTATTGCTATTGTTTTCTGCATGTCAAGTATCTGTTCCTATGACCATGAGATCATGCAACTCCCTGACATCGGAGGAGTACCTTGTGTGTATCAAACGTCGCAACGTAACTGGGTGACTATAAAGGTGCTCCACAGGTATCTCCGAGGGTGTCTGTTGGGTTGGCATGGATCAAGACTGGGATTTGTTACTCCGTGTAACGGAGAGGTATCTCAGGGCCCACTCGGTAATACAACATCACAATGAGCCTTGCAAGCAATGTGACTAAAGTGTTAGCCACGAGATCTTGTATTACGGAACGAGTAAAGAGACTTGCCAGTAACGAGATTGAACTAGGTATAGAGATACCGACGATTGAATCTCGGGCAAGTAACATACCGAAGAACAAAGGGAACAGTATACGGGATTAACTGAATCCTTGACATAGAGGTTCGACCGATAAAGATCTTCGTAGAATATGTAGGAGCCAATATGGGCATCCAGGTCCCGCTATTGGTTATTGATCGTAGAAGTGTCTCGGTCATGTCTACATAGTTCTCAAACCCGCAGGGTCTACACACTTAACGTTTGGTGACAATTAGTATAGTTGAATTATTTTGTTGGTGACCGAAGGTTGTTCGGAGTCCCGGATAAGATCCCGGACATGACGAGGATCTCCAGAAGAGTCCGGAGGTAAAGATTGATATATGTGATAATAGTGTTTTGATCTCCGGAAGGGTTCCGGAATTCACCGGAAGGAGTTCCGGGTGTTTACCGAAGTGTTCGGGTGCAACAACACTTTATATGAGCCAAAGGGGTAAAGCCCACGAGGTATTGGAAAGTGCAAAAGGAAGTTTTGCTGCTGCCTTAAGCGGTACTACCGCTGGTAAGGCAATACTACCGTGTAAGCGGTACTACCGCTTGTGTGAAGCGGTACTACCGCTTGTACGCGGTACTGCTGGAATCCGAGTTGGACTCTTTCTGTGCGGGCCAAACCGACCTTGTGCGGGCAAAACCGACCTTGTGGAGGTTTTCTCTCCAAGTTCAGACCCCAGGGCTCAACATATAAATAGAGGGGCAGGGCTAGCACACGGGACACATCAAGATTTCCCAAGCCGTGTGTCGGCAACTCTAACCCTCTAGTTCTCCCGTCATAATCTCCGTAGTGCTTGGCGAAGCCCTGCAGAGATTGTTCCTCACCACCATCACCACGCCGTCGTGCTGCCGGAACTCATCTACTACTTCACCATCGCTCGCTGGATCGAGGAGGTGAAGGCGTCATCAAGCCGTACGTGTGTTGAACGCGGAGGTGCCGTCCGTTCGGCACTAGTTCGTGATCGGATCGAGGGACGACTTGCGATTTGGATCGCGGAGACGTTCGACTACATCAACCGCGTTTCTTAGCGCTTCCGCTTAGCGATCTACAAGGGTATGTAGATTCACTCTCCCTCTCGTAGATGCTCATCACCATGGATAGATCTTGTGTGTGCGTAGGAAATTTTTTGTTTCCCATGCAACGTTCCCCAACAGACATAACCAGCTAGAAAGAAATAATAAAACTTCTCCTATGACAACAATTTATCAAAACACTCATAATACAATATGCTGACATGGTATTTCGCTAGCCCTTTCTGAGACCGCAAAACATAAATGCAGAGCACCTCTGAGATCCAAGCAGCGACTATACATTATAATTCAGGGTAGAAAAGATCCAATCATGCTCATATCCAACATCAACTAAACTAAATGCATAAGAATGACAATAGCGCTCTCGGGTCTGGTGCTTTTAGTAAGAGGGTGATGACTCAACATAAATGTAAATATATAGGCCCTTCGTAGAGGGAAGCATTGATTTGTAGAGGTGCCAGAGCTCGAAGCTTAAAACAAGGGTGAAAGTATAATTTTTGAGCGGTGCACTTTTCTTGTCAACGTTACGACAAAGGTTTTCAACATTTCCCATGCTAAACTCATTATTGGCTGTTCCCAAACAGAATAGCAAAGTTTACTCCTATCCACCATCCAAACACATTCCATGGCTGGCCGAATCCACGGTTGCCCTCCAAACAATCAACTGTCCCAAGGACTTGGTGTAATTTATTTCGATTATGTGGGACTGGGCATCCCTCTTACCAGCCTCTCTCATGCAATGATGGGGAATAAACGACCGTTCTGAGAATAACTTGCTTAGCATGGAAAATATTGACCGCTCCGTCGCTCCATGAGCGGGACGAGTGCAAAAATGTATGTCTATTTGAATATTTAGAGATGGCACATGCAAATTTACTTGGAACGGTAGGGTAATACTTCATATAGGTAGGTATGGTGGACTCATGTGGAATAACTTGGTTTAAGGATTTGGATGCACAAGCACCATTTCCGCTTAGTACAGGTGAAGGCTAGCAATAGGTTGAGAAGCGACCAGCTAGAGAGAAACAACTGTCATGAACATGAATTTTGAATAATTAACACTGGATGTAGCATGAGTAGGATATGGACACTCTGAATTTAAACATCATGAAGGCTATATTGGTTTTAATTCAAGTACATGTTTGCACATGGGCCAAGTCAAACTGCTTGAATTTCTCAGAGGGAGATACCATACTACCATACCATATTATAACCATTTTAATGCATGTTGACACACAAGATAAATCATTATTAACTCCTAGCTAATTAGGCATGGCATGAGAAGCTATAATCTCTAATTGTCATCATGAACATGTTTACTCATGATATACTGAATCAGGATCAAACTGGCTAAACATATTTACAAAAACAGAAAACAAGAAGAGTTTATACCAGCTTCCTTTGCCATAGTCACTTCATCAAATATCGTCATTATTGCCTTTCACTTGCACGATCGAACGGTGTGATAATAATAATAGTGCAAGAATGCCGTGGACTAAGCTGGCATCTGCAAGGCAGTTTAAGACAAAGGAGAAGACAAGGTAAAATTGGCTCTGTGTTAGATCATCAATAAAGCATATGAGAGCCACTCAACATTTTCATCATGGTCTTCTCCTTTTGACAACTCAACAAAAGAAAAGAAATTCAGAGAAACACACTGAAATATTTTTGGAGTTTTTGTTTTTCCTTAAGCAAGCAAAGGAACTAAGGGAAAAACAAGAACGAGAAAAATTATTTACACGGGAAAGCTCCCAACAAGCAAAGGAAATATTTTTGGGTTTTCTTTTTAGTACTACAGCTAAAGAAACGAGAAAAAGAAAAGAACTGAAAAGAAGCGAGAAATCTTTTTGGATTTTCAAAGTTTTTCAAACACACAAGAAGAAAGCGTAAAATAAAGCTAACATGGATATACAAAGAAAGAGGATGAACACCGCCAATTTGTATGGAGTGTGAGAACATGAATGTACTGTCGGTGAGAAATACGTACTCCCCCAAGCTTAGGCTTTTGCCTAGCTTGGTAATAACCATTGGCGATCTGAGTAATAGTTCAAATGGTAGCTCGTGGAGGCATTCCTAGCCTCCTCCTCTGCCAGACGAGCAGCCTCCACTACCAAGCAAGCAGCCTCTACCGTAGCATTGTGCTCTCGCACCTCGTCCTCAAGAACGAAATATCTTTGTCGATCCTGAAAGTCAAAAAGGGCAGGTGCAGGCAAAAAGACAGGCATGGGCGCATATTTTCTAAATACTAAGTTCTACTCATAGCCTCTAGGACGGTTCACAAGAAATTCGTGAGAACACATAGCTTCATAATCTAGATATCGTTCAAGCAAAATGGGATCACTAGGTTGGGGTCCCACTCTCAAATGCGTTGCTACGCGGGATGCATAAATGCCTCCATATAGTTCTCCATTACTAGAGTTGGAGTGCATCCTTCAGGCAACAATTGCACCGAGGTTAAAATGTCGCTCACCCATCATAGCAGTATGTATAAGGATTAGATCATGGGCACACAGTGCACTATACTCCTGTTTTCCTACTACGCATTTCCCATTGAACAATGCAAAGTAACGGATAGAGGGAAATTGTATACTCTTAATTCTAGCCTACGATACTTCCCTGTCTTCCCCCCACAAAGACATTTGAGAAAAGTATTATAAGCAATTATTGATGGTTTCAAAATTGAACCACAAAGTGGAAGTTTGCAAGCAATCGAGAACTCTTCTAGGTCCATGCTAAAAGATTCATCATATAATTTAAATAACACCCTAGAGTTACTCTCTTAAAAGCAAAATCCATCTATGAAAGTACGAGTAACGTTATAATGTTGGACACACTTATCTGCAAGGAAGTCGGTGAGGCCGGTATTTCCAATGAAATGATCAAATTCCTCTTTGATTCCCGCATTTATCATGAACTCGTCGCTTGGGCACCGACTGGATTTTGCATCGGCCATGACTATTTGATTAGCTTTGGGCTCTATGTAGCCATGTCGAACCGAGCTTCTTATCGACGACTCTCCTGAAGAACGCCTCCTTGAAGCGCTCCTCCTAAAGAAACTCATCTTTCCCGAACAAAAATTTCTAAATTTTTTGAGTCACAAATTAATGTCAACAAAACTCTATAGGAATGGTAGCTACTACTCATAGTGATGCCTAGAGGACATATTAAGCATTCCCACTACTTGGAACTCAAAGAATTAGACATACAAGCTTATTTTCTATTGCACCAAGTGCAACAACTTATGCAAAATATAAACCACTAAAACAAAAACTAATTGGAGGAATGGGAGAGTCACATACCAAGGAACAATTCCTCAAAACAATTTCGAAAACGGAGTTCCGAGCAAAGAGATCGAAAATTTCACTTTTTGGGTGAAGAGCACGGGAGAGAGATGGCAAGAGAAATTTTTCCAGAGGTAGGAGAAGGAGTGGGAGGAAGAGATAAGGCAGGGGTGTTGGGGAACATTGCATGGGAAACAAATTTTTTTCCTACACACACGCAAGATCTATCCATGGTGATGAGCATCTACGAGAGGGAGAGTGGATCTACATACCCTTGTATATCGCTAAGCGGGAAGCGTTAAGAAACGAGGTTGATTTAGTCGAACGTCTTCGCGATCCAAATCGCTAGCCGTCCCGCGATCCAATCACGATCTAGTGCCGAACGGACGGCACCTCCGCGTTCAGCACACGTACAGCTCGATGACGATCTCTGCCTTCTTGATCCAGCAAGAGGGAGCGGAGAGGTAGATGAGTTCTCCGGCAGCGCGACGGTGCGGCGATGGTGGTAGTGGAACTATTCCGACAGGGCTTCACCTAAGCACCGCCGAAAACTAGGGGAGACGATCTAGTGGGGAGAGAGGGCTGCACCGTGTCTTAGGGTTGGGTGCGGCTGCCCTCTCTCCCCTCCAATATATATAGGAGGGAGGGGAGGGGCCAGCGCCCCTAGGGTTTCCCCTAGGAGTCAGCCGAACAGGAGGTGGAGGAGTCCACCTCCAATCCTACTCCAAGTAGGATTCCAATCCTACTTGGATTTCCTTCCCCCACTTGGGGTTATTCCTTTTCCACACCCCAGCCGCATGGGCCCTTTGGGGCTGGTTTGCCCAGCCCACTAAGGGCTGGTGCGCCACCCCTAAGGGCCATGTGGCCTCCCGGCGTGGGTGGCCCCTCCCGATGGTCCCCCGGAACCCTCCCGGCACCCCCCGGTACACTACCGGAAGTACCCGAAACTTTTCCGGCGACCAAAATGGGACTTCCTATATATCAATCTTTACCTCTGGACCATTCTGAAGCTCCTCATGGCGTCCGGGGTCTCATCCGGGACTCCGAACAACCTTCGGTCACCACCATACATAACTCAATACTACCGAAACGTCACCGAAATATTAGATGTTTGAGACTTCTTGAAATATTTACTAGGGATTCCTTGGGCATCCCCACGCTTGAGCTCTTGTGTCTCCTTAATTCCTCTCATATCACGGTTTTCACCTATTCTCAAAAACTTCATCCACACAAAACTCGTAAATGATAAAAACAGAAATTTTGATGTGGAATGCTACCTAACATATTCATCCATGTAATTTTATTTATTGTGGCATGAATATTCAGATCCATAAGATTCAAAACAAAAGTTTAATGTTGACATAAAAACAATAATATTTCAAGCATACTAATAAAGCAATCATGTCTTCTCAAAATAACATGGCCAAAGAAAGTTATCCCTACAAAATCATATAGTCTGGCTATGCTCCATCTTCATCACACAAAGTATTAAATCATGCACAACCCCGGTTTTAGCCAAGCAATTGTTTCATAGTTTAGTGTTCTCAAACTTTTTCAACTCTCACGCAATACATGAGCGTGAGCCATGGACATAGCACTATAGGTGGAATAGAATATGGTGGTTCTGGAGAAGACAAAAAAGAAGGAGATAATCTCACACCAACTAGGCGTATCAACGGGCTATGGAGATGCCCATCAATAGATATCAATGTGAGTGAGTAGGGATTGCCATGCAACGGATGCACTAGAGCTATAAGTGTATGAAAGCTCAAAAGGAAACTAAGTGGGTGTGCATCCAACTCGCTTGCTCACGAAGACCTAGGGCAATTTGAGGAAGCCCATCATTGGAATATACAAGCCAAGTTCTATAATGAAAATTCCCACTAGTATATGAAAGTGTCAATATAGGAGACTCTCTATCATGAAGATCATGGTGCTACTTTGAAGCACAAGTGTGGAAAAAGGATAGTAGCATTGCCCCTTCTCTCTTTTCTCTCATTTTTTTTGGTGGGCTTCTTTGGCCTATTTTTTTGGCTTCTTTGGCCTCTTTTATTTTTTGTAAAGTCCGGAGACTCATCCCAACTTGTGAAGGAATCATAGCTTCCATCATCCTTTCCTCACATGGGACAATGCTCTAATAATGATGATCATCACACTTTTATTTACTTACAACTCAAGAATTACAACTCGATACTTAGAACAAAATATGACTCTATATGAATGCCTCTGGCGGTGTACCGGGATGTGCAATGACTCAAGAGTGACATGTATAAAAAATATGAACGGTGGCTTTGCCACAAATGCGATGTCAACTACATGATCATGCAATGAAATATGACAATGATAATGCGTGTCATAAACGGAACAGTGGAAGTTGCATGGAAATATCTCTCGGAATGGCTATGGAAATGCCATAATAGGTAGGTATGGTGGCTGTTTTGAGGAAAGTATATGGTGCGTTTAATGCACCGGCGAAAGTTGCGCGGTACTAGAGAGGCTAGCAAGGGTGGAAGGGTGAGAGTGCGTATAATCCATGGACTCAACATTAGTCATAAAGAACTCACATACTTATTGCAAAAGTCTATTAGTTATCAAAACAAAGTACTACATGCATGCTCCTAGGGGAAGGGTTGGTAGGAGTTAACCATCGCGCGATCCCGACCTCCACACAAAGGAGGGCAATCAATAAATAAATCCTGCTCCGACTTCGTCACATAACGGTTCACCATACGTGCATGCTACGGGAATCACAACCTTTAACACAAGTATTTCTACCAATCCACAATTACTCACTAGCATGTCTCTAATATTACAATCTTTATATCTCAAAACAATCATAAGGAATCAAACTTCTCATAGTATTCAATGCACTTTTATATGAAAGTTTTTATTATATCTCTCTTGGATGCCCATCATATTAGGACTAAATTCATAACCTAAACAAATTACCATGCTGTTTAGAGACTCTCAAAATAATATAAGTGAATCAAGAGAGTTCAACAATTTCTATAAAATAAAACCACCGCCGTGCTCTAAAAAGATATAGGTGAAGCACTAGAGCAAAAGACAAACTACTCCAAAAAGATATAAGTGAAGATCAATGAGTAGTCAAAAAATTAAATAACGATGTCAAGACTCTCTCATCTAAGAATTTCAGATCTTAAGTACTTTATTCAAACATCAAAACAAAATAAAATGACATTCCAAGGATAGCACATATCATGTGAAGAAGCAAAAACTTGGGTTCAACCGATACTAACCGATCGATAGTTGTTGAAGAAGAAAGGTGGGATGCCAACCGGGGCATCCCCAAGCTTAGATGCTTGAGAATTCTTGAAATATTTACTAGGGATGCCTTGGGAATCCCCAAGCTTGAGCTCTTGTGTCTCCTTAATTCCTCTCATATCACGGTTTTCACCTATTCTCAAAAACTTCATCCACACAAAACTCGAAAAGAACTCATGAGATAGGTTAGTACACATAAGAATAAATCAACACTTCATGTACTGCCAAGACAAGCTGCACAATAATTTTCAAACATCATCTACTGTTTACTATCGTTTCCACAATTTATATCTACCAATATAGGCTATGGAAACTATTGGATAAGTAGATAACAAAACTATGACAGCAATCTGTCCAAACAGAACAGTCTGTAGCAATCTATTAAACCAGTGTACTTCTGTAACTCAAAACAATATGAAAATTTAGGACATGCTAAATAATTTATATGAAAATACTGTGTAAAAATTTCAGAAACTTTCCATGTTCCAGTAAAATATGAAAATTCAAACACTGCAGCAAAAGTTTCTGTTTTTACACAGCACACATCAAACACGCAATGCAAGCATCCTAAGGCAATTCTTGGAACTTTTTATTGAAAAACAAGATTATAAATAACACCTAACAGAGAACAACAAAATAAAATGACGCTCCAAGCAAAACTCATATTATGTGACGAATAAAAATATAGTTCCAAGTAAGATATACCGATAGTGTTGAAGACGAAAGAGGGGATGCCTTCCAGGGCATCCCCAATTTTAGGCGCTTGAGTATTCCTTGGATATTACCTTGGGGGTTCCTTGGGCATCCCCAATCTTATGTTCTTGTCACTCCTTATTCTCCTCATATCAGTGTCTCACCCAAAACTTGAAAACTTCAATCACACAAAACTTAACGGAAATTCGTGAGATGGGTTAGTATGATAAAGATAGACCATTCACTTAGGTACTCTCAAGACAAGATTCAGAATTGTTCCCACATTATACCTACTGTATTATACCATTCCCATAATTTATACCACTAAATATAAGCTATGGAAACACTAAAACAAGCAAACTATGCATGCAAAACAGAATCTGTCAAAAACAGAACAGTCTGTGAAGATCTGTAGTGTAACCATACTTCCCTGTCTCTACAAATTCTGAAACATTAGGACAACCTGAAGAATTTGTATATCAAGACTGTGTAAAAATATCAGATCATTATCACACTCCAGTAAAAAATGAATATTCCTGTACTTGAGTCAAAAGTTTCTGTTTTGGTTCAGCATCAATTCTACTCATCTTGTGAGTCATCCCAAAGGCTTTACTTGGCACTTTATTGAAATAAAAGGCACAAAACATGATTACTACAGTAGCTTAATCATGTGAACACACAAAAACAGAAAGTAAAAGTGTTGGGTTGTCTCCCAACAAACGCTTTTCTTGAATGCCTTTTAGCTAGGCATGATGATTTCAATGATGCTCACATAGGAATAATAATTGAAACATGCAAAAGAGCGTCATGAAGCATATGACTAGCACATTTAAGCCTAACCCACTTCCTATGCATAGGGATTTTGTGAGCAAACAACTTATGGGAACAATAATCAACTAGCATAGGAAGGTAAAACAAGCAAAACTTCAAGATTTTCAACACATAGAGAGGAAACTTGATATTATTGCAATTCCTACAAGCATATACTCCTCCATCATAATAAGTTTAAGTAGCATCATGAATGAATTCAACAATATAACTATCACATAAAGCATTCTTTTCATGATTCACAAGCATAGAAATTTTACTACTCACCACATAAGCAAATTTATTCTCATCAATACTAGTGGGAGCAAACTCAACAAAATAACTATCATGTGAAGCATAATCCAATTGAAAATTAAAATCATGATGACAAGTTTCATGGTTATCATTATTATTTATAGCATACATGTCATCACAATAATCATCATAAATAGGAGGCATGCTTTCATCATAATAAATTTGCTCATCAAAACTTGGGGGACTAAACATATCATCTTCATCAAACATAGCATCCCCAAGCTTGTAGCTTTGCATATCGTTAGCATCATTAATATTCAAGGAATTCATAGTAACAACATTGCAATCATGCTCATCATACAAAGATTTAGTGCCAAACATTTTATTGACTTCTTCTTCTAACACTTTGGCACAATTTTCCTTTTCATCATTTTCACGAAAGACATTATAAAGATGAAGTATATGAGGCAACCTCAATTCAATATTTTGTAGTTTTCTTTTAAAGACTAAACTAGTGATAAAACAAGAAACTAAAAGATTCAATTGCAAGATCTAAAGATATACCTTCAAGCACTCACCTCCCCGGCAACGGCGCCAGAAAAGAGCTTGATGTCTACTACACAACCTTCTTCTTGTAGACTCGTGTTGGGCCTCCAAGCACAGAGTTTTGTAGGACAGTAGCAAATTTCCCTCAACTGGATGACCTAAGGTTTATCAATCTATGGGAGGCGTAGGATGAAGATGGTCTCTCTCAAACAACCCTGCAACCAAATAACAAAGAGTCTCTTGTGTCCCCAACACACCCAATACAATGGTAAAGTGTATAGGTGCACTAGTTCGGCTAAGAGATGGTGATACAAGTGTAATATGGATAGTAGATATAGATTTCTGTAATATGAAAATATAAAAATGGTATTGCAATGCTTGAAAACAAGGCCTAGGGTTCATACTTTCACTAGTGCAAGTTCTCTCAACAATACTGACATAGTTGAATCATATGTAAATCCCTCACGTGCGACAAAGAGTTCACTCCAAAGTCACAAATAGCGGAGAACAAATGAAGATATTATTGTAGGGTACGAAACCACCTCAAAGTTATCTTTTCCGATCAATCGTATGAGCTATCCCTATAAGTGTCACGAACAGCCCTAGAGTTCGTACTAAAATAACTCCTTAAGATACACATCAACCAAAACCCTAATGTCACCTCGATACTCCAATGTCACCACGAGTACCCATGGGCTTGATTATACGATATGCATCACACAATTTCAGATTCATCATGTTCAATCCAACACAAAGAACTTCAAAGAGTACCCCAAAGTTTCTACCGGAGAGTCAAGACGAAAACGTGTGCCAACCCCTATGCATAGATTCCCAAGGTCACGGAACCCGCAAGTTGATCACCAAAACATACATCAAGTGGATCAATAGAACATCCCATTGTCACCACGGATATCCCATCGCAAGACATACATCAAGTGTTCTCAAATCCTTTAAAGACTCAATCCGATAAGAAAACTTCAAAGGGAAAACTCAATTCATCACAAGAAGATAGAGAGGGGAAAACTCCATATGATTCATCTATATTAATAAAGCTCGCGGTACATAAAGATCGTGTCATCTCAAGAACACGAGAGAGAGAGGTCAAACACATAGCTACTGGTACATACCCTCAGCCCCGAGGGTGAACTACTCCCTCCTCATCATGGAGCCCGCCGGGATGATGAAGATGGCCTCCAGTGATGGTTTCCCCCTCCGGTAGGGTGCCGGAATGGGCTCCCGATTGGTTTTTCGTGGCTACAAAGGCTTGCGGCGGCGAAACTCCTGATCTAGGTTTCTTTTTGGAGGTTAATGGATATATAGCGGTACTTGGCCTTGGAATCACGTCAGGGGGATCCACGAGGCGGTGACAAGCCAGGGGGGCGCGCCCTAGGGGGGAGGGGGCGCCCCCTAGGCTTGTGATCGCCTCGTGGCTCTTCTGGCCCACCTCCAATGCTCCCTGGGCTTCTTCTGGTCCATAGATGATCACCGTAAATTTTTATTCCGTTTGGACTCCGTTTGATAAATTCCTTTTCTGTAAAACTCAAAAACAAGGAAAAAACAGAAACTGGCACTGGGCTCTAGGTTAATAGGTTAGTCCCAAAAAATAGTATAAAATTGCATATTAATGCATATAAAACATCCAAAACCGATAATATAATAGCATGGAACAATAAAAAATTATAGATACGTTGGAGACGTATCAGATACACACAAGGTATTCCTCCTGTGTCAGTGAGTTGCATGATCTCATGGTCATAGGAACATATACTTGACATGCAGAAAACTATAGCAATAAACTAACACGATCATATGTGCTACGTTCATAGTTTGGGTCTTGTCCATCACATCATTCCCCTAATGATGTGATCCCGTTATCAAATGACATCTCATGTCTATGGCTAGGAAACCTTGACCATCTTTGATCAACGAGCTAGTCTACTAGAGGCATACTAGGGACACAGTGTTGTCTATGTATCCACACATGCAATTGAGTTTCCAATCAATACAATTATAGCATGGATAATAAACGATTATCATGAACAAGGAAATATAATAATAACAACTTTATTATTGCCTCTAGGGCATATTTCCAACAAGGGGTGGCTGTGGGCCCCACAAGCCAACCGGCCGCGCCCTTAGGGGGGGCGCGGCCTGTTGCGTGGTGGCCCACTGGCATGCCCCCCAGCAGTAATTTTTGCACCAATTGTTTTTATTTAATCCAGAAAAAATCATGTTAAAATTTCGTGGAAATCTGTGACTTTTTATTTTTGAGGTATTTTTCATGCACGGGAAAAACAGAAACCAGGAATTTTATTTTTATTTTTACTAAGTAAACAGCATATAAACTTGTGATAGGGAGAGTTGTGAATATTCAATTCATCAACCTCATTTCTTTCGAAAAGAATTCATTATAAGGTTGATCAAGTCTTATTAATAAACGTTTCCGATTAACATGAAAACCGAAGAATCTTCCTATGTCACTAGCTTACCTCAATTGGGATTTGTATCTCCCCAACAATAAGATTATAATATTTCTTGTTCTTCGCAGTAGGGAGAGGAATTGTAATATCTCCAATGATAATCTTGGGAAAAGGATCAATGACATTAATATTGTCGCCCTCTGGTATATCAAGAATAACAAGTCTGTTAAGAGAGTAACATTTGCAACCACGACGGGAACGTCCTCGCAAATTCCAATAGGTAAAGAAGTGGATTTATCGGCCATTTGCAAAGATATCTCAGTAGGTTTGAGTTTACTCAATTAAAGTATTTTATAAGGGGAGAAAGGCATAACACTAACACCGGCCCCTAAATCACATAAAGCAGTTTTAACGTAATTCCTTCTAATAGAGCAAGGTATTGTGGGTATACCCGGATCCCCCAACTTCTTAGGTACTCCACCATCAAAAGAATAATTAGCAAGCATGGTGGCAATTTCAGTTTTAGGTATATTTCTTTTATTAGTGATAATATCTTTCATATACTTAGCATATGGAGGCATTTTCAATATATCAGTCAAGCGAGTGCGTAAATGGACAGGTCTAATCATTTCAGCAAGGCGCTCAAAATCTTCCTCATCTTTACTTTTAGTGGCTTTACGAAGGAATGTCATAGGTTTTTGAACCCATGGCTCTCTCTCCCTTCCATGTTTCCTTGCAACAAAGTCTCTCTTATCATAACATTTATTTATAGAAGGTGGGTTATCAAGATCCTCAGCAGGTTCAGTTTCTACATCATTATCATTTTCCTTGTTATTATCTGGTTGAGCATCTATATGAGCATCACCATCATTATTATCATTTTCGTTATCACTAGGTGTATGCTCACTACCAGACTGAGTCTCAGCATCATAAACAGAGACTTCATTGTTTTTCTCAACAGGTTTTTCTATAACAGGTTAACTAGAGGCATGCAAGTTCCTATCATTTTTCTTTTTCTTCTTCTTCTTAGATGAACTAGGTGTATCTTCATTAATTGTCTGAGAATCTTGTTCAATTCTTTTAGGGTGACCTTCAGGATAAAGAGGTTCTTGGGTCATTCTACCTCCTCTAGTCACTACTCTAATAGCATGATCATTTATATTATTCATTTCTGCAAGCAAAACATTTTGTGATTTAGCGACTTTGTCTAGTTGAGTGTGAACCATAGACGCATGTTTGCCTAAACCTTTCACATCATTTGCAATTCTAAACATCAAGTCACTAAAGCAATCTATCATCATAGCATTACGTTGCAATTGATTCTTAACATATTTGTTGAAATGTTCTTGGTTAACAATGTAATTGTCAAATTCATCCAAGCATTGTTCAGGAGTCTTAGTATAAGGTATATCACTTTTATTAAAGGAACGGAGAGAGTTTACCTTTACTATCTGTGTCGGGGTATCAAGTCCATGTATTTCTTCAATAGGTGGTAATTTCTTGACATCCTCAATTTTAATAATTTTTTCTTTCATAGACCTTTTTACTTCTTGCATATCTTCGGGACTGAGAAATAGAATACCTCTCTTCTTTTGAATAGGTTCTGAAGGTGGTTCAGGGAGTGTCCAATCATCGGCATTTTGCATTATGTTGTTCAATAATTCTTCAGCTTGTCCAATAGTTCTTTCCCTGAAAACACAACCAGCACAACTATCTAGGAATTCCCTAGAAGCATCAGTTAGTCCATTATAAAAAATATCAAGTATTTCATTCCTCTCAAGTGGACAATCAGGAAAAGATCATAGTAACCGGAGAAGCCTCCCCCAAGCTTGAGGGAGATTCTCTTCTTCAATTTTGGCAAAGTTAAATATTTCCTGTAAGGCAGCTTGTTTCTTATGAGCAGGAAAATATTTTGCAGAAAAGTGTTGAAGCATATCCTGGGGACTACGTATGCACCCAGGAGTAAGTGATAAGAACCATTCCTTGGCCTCGCCTTTTAGCGAGAAAGGAAAAAAGCTTAAGGATATAATAGTAGCGAATCTTTTCTTCATTGGTAAACAAAGCAACAATATCATTCAGTTTCATAAGGTGTTCAACAACAGTTTCATTTTCATAACCATGGAAAGGATAAGACTCTACTATAGGAATAAACTCAGGGTCTACAGAGAACTCATAATCCCTATCAGTAACAAATATAGGAGAAGTAGCAAATTTAGGATCACATTTCATTTTCTCCATCATAGATTTTTCTTTTAGTTTGCATAATAGTTTCTTCACATCATCTCAATTTTCACAAGCAAGAATGTCCCTAGCTACCTCATCATCCATAACATAACCTTCAGGTACAAAAGGCAATTCATATCTATTAGGTGAGTGAGGGGTAATAGGTGATTCAAAGTATTCCTCAATTTCAGCATTCTCAATTTCTCTAGCTTTAGCAATATGAGCATCAAGTAATTCATTGAGTGGCACAGGTTCAGTTTCAACATGTGTAGCAATAGTTTCATATTAATTTCAGAAGTAGCATCATCAAGTTCATGTGACATATTAGGACGATTAATAAGTGGTGGTGTAACAAGCTGATTCAAAACAGAAGGTGAATCAAAAGCAGAGCTAGATGGCAGTTCCTTACCTCCTCTCATGCGAGAGGGGATGATCTTAGTTCGAGTATCTTTCCGGTTCTTCATAGTAGCAATTGGATATCCTCCAGTTAACACAATCAATAGAGCTATGCTCCCCGGCAACGGTGCCAGAAAAAGGTCTTGATAACCCACAAGTGTAGGGGATCGCAACAGTCTTCACGGGTAGTATTTCACCCTAATTTATTGATTCGACACAAGGGGAGCCAAAGAATATTTATTGGCCTTAACAGTTGAGTTGTCAATTCAACTGCACCGAGGACATCTCTGTGCAGCAAAGATTTGGTAGCACGACAAATAGTAGTAGCAAAAGTAACAGTAATATTGACAGTAGCAGTTTTGTAGAAAGTGTGAGAGTAACAATAGCAATAGTAACTTGGCAAGATTTAGTATATGTAACGCGTAGGCACGTGGATCGGTGATGGATAATGATTTAGATGACTTTGATCATATAACAGTTACACACTAGGGCGACACAGAACTAGCTCCAATTCATCAGTGTAATGTAGGCAAGTATTCCGTATATAGTCATACGTTCTTGCGATAAGAACTTGCATGACATCCTTTGTCCTACCCTCCCGTGGCAGCGGGGTCCTATTGGAAACTAAGGGATATTAAGGCCTCCTTTTAATAGAGAACCGGAACAAAGCATTAACACATGGTGAATACATGAACTCCTCAAACTACGGCAATCACCGGAAAGAATCCCAATTATTGTCACCTTGGGGTATGCGGATCATGACATGTAATAGGTACATATAACTTGCAAGATAGGATCCAAATCACTCTTATATTCATGAAAACATAATAGGTTCAGATCTGAAATCATGGCGCTCGGGCCCTAGTGACAAGCACTAAGCATAGCAAAGTCATAGTAACATCAATCTCAGAACATAGTGGATATTAGGCATCAAGCCCTATCAAACTTAACTCGATTACATGAGCAATTCCATCCCAATCCCACCACCGTCCAACAATCCTACAAAGGAATTACTCACTGCCGGTGGTGAGCATCATGGTGGTGTAGATGGAGAAGGGTTGGTGATGACGACGGCGACGATTTCCCCTCTCCGGAGCCCAATACAGGCTCCAGATCAGCCCTCTGGAGGAAGAACAGGAGGTGGCAGCGGGTCCGTCTCGTGAAATGCGATGAAATCTTCTGTCCTATTTTTTCTCCACGGATGTGAATTTATAGAGTTGGAATTAGGGCCGGAGGGCCCACGAGGGCCCCACAAGCCATCTGGCCGCGCCTCTAGGGGGGCGCGGCCGGTTGCGTGGTGGCCTTCTGTCTAGTCCACCCCCTCCGGCAGTTCTTCGCTCCAAAATTCCTTATATATTCTAGAAAAAATCCACAAAAAGTTTCGTCCAATTCCGAGAACTTTTATTTCTGCACAAAAATAACATCAAGGTAGTTCTGCTGAAAACAACGTCAGTCCGGATTAGTTTCATTCAAATCATGCAAATTAGAGGGCAAAACCAGAGCAAAAGTGTTTGGAAAAGTAGATACGTTTGAGACGTATCAGGCGGCGACCGGGCAGATCGCGCAGCGGTGTTGGCGCTAGGCGCGCATGTCTTCTCGGTGAGGCCCACCGGATTTCCGCCCTTCACGATGACGTTGCCCTGCCGCTTGCGGACATGCGCGGTGGTGCCTGGAGCGACGACGGGGGCGACTTGGCCGGCGACGAGATCTGTCGGTGGAGATTGCACGTGCTCGACATCCACGGTGACGGGGGATGGCTGGGAGGCTTCCATGGCGGCAAAGAATGGTCGGGGAAGATGGACTGGAGCGGGCGAAGGCGGGGCAATGACGGCGAAGGGGTGGGAAGTGGGTACGACCGCGCGGAAATTTCCCTCACGCCAAATCTCGCTGCGGATAAGGGGCGAGCTCGAGTCGGCCTCCCACCCTGTGAATCTAAAGGTTGAGGGCGAACTTTTGTCGCGCGCCGAAAAAAAATTTACAGGCCGCGGCCCAATACGGGGTCTGATCGGGCAGCTTTTTTTGCGCAGACCCGTATTTTGGCGGTTATTTTGCGGGTAGGGGCATTATACGGGGTGTGCTAGACTTGCTCTAAGAAGATTCCAGGACTGGACGAAGCAAAAATGTACAACTACCCGATATCTTCATGTAGCTTCAGGGGCAATGCATTGCGTTTGCGTGTATGTGTAGGCGTGTTCTGCCTTTCACTACATGTTTAAACTAGGGACTTTAGATTCGTCCTCCTGATTACAAAGATATGTATAAAATTATATTACAATTATAAAACAACACCTCGTGGTTGAAGGGATCATTGCAGTTCCAAAGATCCATACAACACTTGATCTGTTGTTCAGATGATATATATTCACATCCAAGTTTTAATACCTTATATTCCTCAGCTATAGTGTCGGTATAACTTTTGGAGAGCACTCCCGCAAAAGTTATGTACTTTTAACACTAAACTGAAAATGACGCTAATAGCTCGCTGTCAGGGCCGAGCCCATAGGTGTGCAAACTGTGCGGCCAGCACATGGCCCACAAATTTTTGGGGCCCCAAATATTTATATAGGCCTAGTGTGTATTTCTCAAAAAACATATGTTGTTCTTTGGCACTGGGCCTCGGCCTCGCATGGCGCTGGGCCGCTGGCGTCCGTATGAGTCGAGGCATGAGCTAGGCCACCGCAACGTTGCCCGGTTGATCATAAACGGGATTGTCACACCTAAAAAAAGGATTGGGATCGCGAGACTTGGATCGATCACAAAAGGAAAAAAGCTATCGTGTTGCCATCGCTAGAACAAACAAGAGGATCGATCAATAATAGTTCTCATGCTGTCAGGCCTCTCCTCTATTGGAAATGGGATCGTCTGATAGATCAGCGACCATGACATTTCCATGCTCTATAGCGGCAGCGAAGGGCGACACGAGCATGTGATGACCATGATAGTTTTACACAAGGCCTCGGATTTTCCTGGCTCGGCCCTGCTTGGGGATGCTGATACGTCTCCAAGGTATCTATAATTTTTTATTGTTTAATGCTATTATGCTCCCTATTCAAGAATTCATCTGATTAACCAGTTAACTTACCGATTAATCCCTACTCATAGGGTTACCGAGTAGCCGATAAACCGAAAAATTGTTTGATTAATTGATTAAATGCATGATTAACTTGTCGATTAGCCCATTAATACCCTACTCGCCAGCCAACCGAGCAGCTACCAGTTAACGATTTCCTCAACAATGATTATGCTATCTCTTTTATATGCTTTATATACCATTTATTATTTTTATGGACTAACCAATTAATTAGTGCCCTGTGCCAGTTCATGTTTTTGCATGTTTTCTGCTTCGCAAAAAAAACCATACTATAGAAGTCCAAACACGGTGAAACGTTACGAAGTTTTTTTCTAGAACATAAGAGACCCTAGAAGTTTCGGGGGAGGACCAAAAGACTTATGAGGGACCCACAAGCTAGGGGCGCACCCTTGGGGGCGGGGGCGCCTTGTGCCCCCCTAACTTTGTTTGCCCTAATTCTGGCCTATAAATTAACACATATTCTGAAACCCTCGGAGCGAGACCTGAAACAATTTTATTGCTGCCGCAAGCCTCTCTTTCGTCGCGATCCCATCTGGAGCTCTTTCCCGATCCTCTGTCGGAGGGGGAAATCATCGGGCAAGCCATCTTTATCAACCTTACGGCCTCCATGTTGATGAGCGAGTAGTTATTTCAGGACCTACGTGTCCATAGTAGTAGCTAGATGACTTTCTCTCTCTCTTTTGATCTTCAATACAAGGGTCTTCTCAATGATCAATCCGATGTAATCTTTTACGATGTGTTTGTTGGGATCCGATGAATTCTTGGTTTATGATCAGATTATTCATTGATCTATTATGAGTTTCTTGAGCCATATTTGCTGCATGATTTGATAGCTTTGTATTTGTTTCCTATTTATCAGTATACTTAGTCCAAGTTTGATTGATTTATCTTCAGCGGGAGAGGTGCTTCGTAGTAGGTTTAATCTTGCGGTGATCCTGTCCAGTGACAGAAAGTATAAGGGCACATAGTTGTATTATTGCTACTAAGGATAAAATGACGGGGTTTGGTGTTCTAGATTGATCTTATCTAGTCTACATTATTTCATCTTGCTTATTGTGTTACTCTATTTGTTATGAACTTAATGCATTGATATGCATGCTAGATAGCGGTCTTGGGGTGGAGTAATAGTAGTAGATGTCAGTAAGTTTAACGGACTATTTATCAAAGATGCAATGCCTATGTAATGATTATGCCATGAATGATCACAATTATAACTATGCACAATTCTATCAATTGCCCAATAGTAATTTGTTTATTCTTCGCTATTCTGCTTTCGAGAGAGATGCCCGGATCCATTCTCAATTAATTTGGAAGTTCCTACAATTGCTATTATTGTCATTGCTACCATAAACAATATCTTCTTTTAATCTTGTAACTCGAATGAATAAGGGGAGTGACGACTCCGCTTGGCTTTGTTGGGTGCAAGCATTTATTGTGTTTCTATGCAGCTCTTGCTAACGTTTTTAGTGTGATGCCTCCTACTGGTTCAATAAACCATGGTTCTTAACTAAGGGAAATACTTTCTGCTATTGTACTACATCACCCTTCCTCTTCGGGGAAATCCAACACCTCATGCGAGAGTAGCAGAGTGTAAGGGCATATTTATACCCTAATGGTTTTGGTGATTGATGACAATACATTAGCGGACTAATCGGGTGCACTAAGCTTTCAGATATTATCAGGTGGCACGAGACAGTTAATTTCCCCTCCGGTGGGTAAAAGAGAAGACGGTTATTTCTGGCGATTTAGTGTTAGTGGACTTGAGTCATAGGGAAATCCGTACTATCAAGAGGGGGTCCGCATTTGGAAAGTTGGTTGAATCAACACGTACACATTTGCACCCCGTCCTTTCCCAGCAAGTGGAGCTCTGCCCTATGCCCTTGGTTGCTTCAGAGTTGTCTCGGCGGTAGTACCGCTGTGATGAGCGGTAGTACCACTGGATGACCCTGGCACCTCGCACGGGGCATCAGACACTTGTCTGATGATGTGCGCCTCCAGAGCAGCAGCAGTGGCCTGCTACTACTGCTGTCTCTATGAGAGTGGTAGTACCGTTGGCCTAAGCAGTAGTACTGCTGGGGGGTTCTGGCACCTCGCGCGGGGCACCAGACACTCCCGTGTCTGGTGTCTGATGACCTACGTCACCAGAGCGATAGTAGGGATGGTAGTAACAAGCGGTTGTACCACTTCCCCCTACTACTGCTGAGATCTGCTCCATCCACTGTGCCAGCGGTAGTACCGCTGGCAGGAGCGGTAGTACCACTCCGCGGCACTACTGCCCCCTGTGCTATTCAGTTGTGGCCCTGTGTGTGGAACTTCCGTACGGACGGTAGTACCACTCCCCGGAGCGGTACTACCACTTGTGTGAGGCTGGTAAATGGGTAACGGGTAGATTCCCTTCCCATTATATAAAGGGGTCTTCTTCCCAAGAAGACTCAGCTCTCATCCTTCCAAAAGCTCCATTGTTGCGCCCAAGCTCGTTTTTACCCGATCTCTCTCCCTAGGCAACGAATCTTGTTGAAACTCTAGGGTTTGGTTGAGAGGGCCCCGATCTACACTTCCACCAAGATAAATTTGATTCCCCCCACTAATCCCTTGCAGATCTTGTTACTCTTGGGTGTTTGAGCACCCTAGATGGAAGAGGTCACCTCGAAGCTATATTCCATTGTGGTGAAGCTTCGTGGTGGTGTTGGGAACCTCTGATACATCTCCATCGTATCTACTTTTCCTCACACTTTTGCTCTTGTTTTGGTCTCTAATTTGCATGATTTGAATAAAACTAACCCGGACTAACGCTGTTTTCAGCAGAACTACCATGGTGTTGTTTTTTTGCAGAAATAAAAGTTCTCAGAATTGGACGAAACTTTTTGGAGATTTATTTTAGAATAAATAAAAAATACTGGAGTCAAGAACCACCGGAGGGGGGCCAGAGGCTGGGCAGCATACACGAGGGCGCGCCAGCCCCCCGGGCCCGCCCTGGTGTGTTATGCCCACCTCGTGGCCCCAGTGACCCTAATTTCGGCACTATAAATTCCTATTTCCGGAGAAAAAAATTAGAGAGAAAGTTTCATCGCGCTTTACGATACGGAGCCGTCGCCACCTCCTGTTCTTTATCGAGAGGCCAGATCAGGAGCCCGTTTGGGGCTCCGGAGAGGGGAATCTTCGGTCTTCGTCATCATCAACCCTTCTCCATCGCCAATTCCATGATGCTCCCCACCGGGAGTTAGTAATTCCTTCATAGGCTTCCTGGTTGGTGAGGAGTTGGATGAGATTCATCATGTGATCGAGTTAGTTTTGTTAGGGCTTGATCCCTAGTATCAACTATGTTGTGAGATTGATGTTGCTATGACTTTGCTATGCCTAATGCTTGTCACTAGGGCCCGAGTGCCATGATTTCAGATCTGAACCGTTTATGTTATCACCATTATAATCTATGTTCTTGATCCGATCTTGCCTAGTCATATGCACCTATTACGTGTTATGATCCGTCAACCCCATACTGACAATATTTGGGATACTTCACGGTGATGACCGTAGTTTGAGGAGTTCATGTATTCACCGTGTGTTAATGCTTTGTTCCGGTTCTCTATTAAAATGAGGCCTTAATATCCCTTAGTTTCCTTATGGACCCCGCTGCCACGGGAGGGTAGGACAAAAATGTCATGCAAGTTCTTTTCCATAAGTATGTATGACTATTTACGGAATACATGCCTACATTATATTTATGAACTGGAGCTAATTCTGTGTCGCCCTAGGTTATGACTATTATATGATGAATATCATCCAACGAGTTCACCGATCCAGTGCCTATGAGTTTTCCACTTATTGTTCTTGCTAAGTTACTATTCCTACTGCTACTGTTCCAATTGCTACAAAACTATTGCTATCACTGCTACTGTTACCGTTGCTGCTACTACTGCTATCCAAACTATCATACTACTGTGCTACTGATCACTTTGCTGCAGATATTTAATCTCCATGTGTGGTTGAATTGACAACTCAACTGCTAATACTCTCAAATATTCTTTGGCTCCACTTGTGTCGAATCTATAAATTTGGGTTGAATACTCTACCCTGGAAAACTGTTGCGATCCCCTATACTTGTGGGTTATCAAGACCTTTTTCTGGCACCGTTGCCGGGGAGCATAGCTATATTTGTTGAGTCACTTGGGATTTATATTAATTGATCACTATGAAGAATCTGAAGGTTCCAAAGACTAAGATTTTTCCCTCTAAGACGAGGGGAGGTAAGGAATTGCCATCTAGGTCTGCACTTGATTCACCTTCTGTTATGAGTAAGCTTGCAACACCACCACATGCTAGTAATCCTGATATGTCGCAAGTTATTGATGATGCTACCTCTGCTATAATGATGCTTATGATGATGCTAGTACCATGCTTGATGATAATGTGCCACTAGGAGAATTTCTTAATGAACAAATTGCTAGAGCTAAAGAGAATGATACTACTGAAACTGATGAGATTGCTGAAACTGATGAAGCCTATGAAACTGATGATGACTATGAAACACCTATTAGTCCTAGCTCTCCTAGGTTTGAAATGCCTAAGATACCTGAAGGTTATCTTATGGACGAGGAGGTAACTAGAGAATTTTTTTCTTGCAAGGATAGAAACGATCATAAGAAATTGCTACGCAAGTATAAGGAAAAGACTTTGAATGCTAGAATGAAATGTGATTCTAAGTTTGCTACTTCACCTATCTTTGTTACCGATAAGGATTATGAATTCTCTGTCGACCCAGAGTTAATTACTTTGGTTGAATCTGATCCTTTCCATGGCTATGAAACTGAAACTGTAGTGGCACACCTTACTAAGTTGAATGATATAGCCACCCGCTTTGCTCGTGATGAGAAGATTCGCTACTATTACATCCTTAAGTTATTTCTGTTCTCATTAAAGGGTGATGCTAAGACATGGTACAATACTCTTGCTCCTGGTTGTGTGCATAGTCCCCAGGATATGATTTACTATTTCTCTGAAAAATATTTTCCTGCTCATAAGAAACAAGCTGCCTTATAGGAAATATTTAACTTTGTGCAAATTGAAGAAGAGAGTCTCCTACAAGCTTGGGGGAGGCTTCTCCAGTTGCTTAATGCTTTGCCTGATCATCCTCTCAAGAAAAATGAAATACTTGATATCTTCTATAATGGACTAACCGATGGTTCTAGGGACTTCCTAGATAGTTGTGCTGGTTGTGTTTTCAGGGAACGAACTGTTGAACAAGCTGAGGAATTATTGTAACATATTGAAGAATTATGATGATTGGACTCTTCCTGAACCACCGCCTAAACCCACTCCGAAGAGGAGGGGTATCTTATTTCTCAGTCCTGAAGACATGCAAGAGGCAAAGAAATCTATGAAGGAAAAAGGTATTAAAGCTGAGGATGTTAAGAATTTGCCACCTATTGAAAAAATACATGGCCTTGACACACCACAACCTCCACAAGTGGTAAAGGTAAATTCTTTATTAAAGTTTGATGAAGGTGATATCCCTCACAATAAACATCCTAGTCAATGCTTAGATGATTTTGACAACTATATTATGAAGCAAGATCATTTCAATTTACATGTTCTGAAACAATTGAAATATAATTTTGATATGACCGCTCGCTTGAGTGACTTGCTATTTAGAATCAGTAATGATGTTAGAGGTGTAGGAAAGCATGCCTCTATGGTTCAAACTCAGTTAGAACAAGTTGCTAAATCTCAAAAAGAATTGCTTGATGAAATGAATAATAATATGAAAGATTATGCTGCTAGAGTAGTAACTAGAGGAGGTAGAATGACCCAAGAACCTCTTTATCCTGAAGGTCATCCTAAAAGAATTGAGCAATATTCTTAGAGAATTAACACTGCTGCACCTAGTCCTTCTAAGAAGAAAAAGAAAAATGAAAAATGATAGGACTCTGCATACCTCTAGTGAACCTAAGACACAAAAACCTCCTGATAATAATGATGTCTTTATTTTTGATGCAGAAACTCAGTCTGGTAATGAACACTCACCTAGTGATAATGAAAATGATAATGATGATGTTCATGAAGATGCTCAACCTAACCATGATTAAGAGCCAGATAATGATGTTGAAATAGAGCCTGTTGTTGATCTTGATAACCCGCAACCTAAAAATAAACGTTATGACAAAGGAGACTTTGTGGCTAGGAAACATGGTAAAGAAAGAGAGCCATGGGTTCAGAAATCCATGCCATTTCCACCTAAGCCATCTAAGAAAAAGTATGATGAAGAATTTGAGCGCTTTGCTGAAATGATTAGGCTAGTCTTTTTGCGTATCCCCTTAACTGATATCCTGAAGATGGCCCCTTATGCAAAGTACATGAAAGACATCATCACTAATAAAAGAAAGATACCTGAAGCTGAAATCTCCACCATGCTTCCTAATTACTCTTTTAAGGATGGAGTACCTAAAAAACTTGGAGATCCGGGAATACCAACTATACCCTTCTCCATTAAAAGAAACTATGTCAAAACTTCTTTGTGTGATTTGGGAGCTGGTGTTAGTGTTATGCCTTTCTCCTTATATAAAAGACTTGATTTGAATAAACTCACACCTACTGAGATATCATTGCAAATGCCTGACAAATCAACTGCCATACCTATCGGTATTTGTGAGGATGTGCCCGTTGTTGTTGCAAATGTTACTATCTTAACGGACTTTGTTAGATGCCCGAGGACGACAACATGTCGATTATCCTTGGTAGACCCTTTTTGAATACTGCAAGGGCTGTTATTGATTGCAATAAAAGCAAAGTCACTTTTCATATAAATGGTAATGAGCACATGATGCACTTTCCGAAGAAACAATTCCAAGTGAATGGTATAAATGTTATTGAAGAATCTCCGACTATGACTATTGGAAGCTTTCAATTACCTCTACCTACTGCCAAAAAGAAATATGATATACTTATTGTTGGGGATATGCACATCCCCATTGAGGTAACTTAGTGTTTTACGAAAGTTCTTCGGTTTCATGCTAATCGAAAGTGGTTGTTAATAAGACTTGATCAACCTTATTAATGGATCATTTTTGAGAGGTATGAAGTTGATGAATCTAGTAAGCACAACTCTCTGTCCCCACCTTTTATTTTCTGTTTTAGTTAGTCAAATAAAATAAAATGCCATGATTATCCTGTTTTCTGTTTTCTCCATGCAATAAGAAAATGATCCAAAATAAAAGTTCTCATAATATCCTGAAAATTTGATACGATTTTTTCCTGAATATTTCTGAATTTCTGGTGCAAATAATACCAGAGGGGGTGCACCTGGTGCCCACAAGACACCAGGGCGCGCCCTGGTGGGTTGTGCCCCCCACGTGGCCCCCCTCACTTATATCTTTAGCCCACATCATCCCCTACCTCTAGAAAAAATCACCACAACCACCATTCCCGTGTTCTTGCTCTCAAACCCACAGATTTTGATCTCTTTTCTCGAAGCTCCATTTCTGAAACTGTTTGGAGGGATTGCTACTTGGTATGTGACTCCTCCATTGCTCCAATTAGTTCTTGATTTAGTGGGTTATTTTTAGAGTAATTAGCTACTCTTGGTGCTGCTGTAGATGAGCTTGCATGTTGGATTCTTAGAGTTTTAAGTAGTTTGAATGCTCAATATGGCCTCTATGCATGCTTAGGAGTAGTTGCAATCAATTTCACGAAGTTTTGTTGACAAATTTTTTGTGGACTAATTTTTTTCAGAATTTTTATAGGAATAAGATGGATTTCTTTAGGAAGTTCTCCTCCAAGAAAAATGCCAAAGGAGTCACTGGAGAATCATCAGACAATGACCTTCACACCCCAAGAAGGGCGGAGGTGCGGCCGTGTGAATGGCCGTATGATGCCTTCATGCAGGAGGCCGGGTTTCACCAAGAGTTCGCTCAATTTGTTGCAAACGCTGGGTTGACCGAGTTCCTCGCAGCTAAGTGTGACCAATATCACATCCTTACAGATTTCTTTGTGCAATGTTTTCATTTTCCGAGAAAGAATAATCCCCCTGAGGTGCAGTTTAACCTTTATGCTTGATTCCCTCTGATTGGGAATTGAGAGAACCTAGACCATCAGAGTTTGAGGATTTTCTCCTCACTTTAACAGTGGGTGAAGATAGAGGCGTGTCAAACGATACTGCTACCAGTTTGCAGTTTCCCTCGGTACATTACTTTGCTTTGTTCATCACGAAGTACTTAACCGCTAGGGAGAAAGTCGGCGCACTCAGTGCTCCCGACCTCGCTATTTTATGCCGTGCACTGTATGATGACCAGACCTTTAGTATGGGGGCTATTATTGCACGTCGTTTAAACCTTAATAAGACTAAGGGAAAGATACATGGTGGTATTTATGCTACTTGTTTAGCGAGATACTTTAATGTTCAGATTCGCCCACATGATTATCTCTTGTCCCAAGTTTACCTGGATCACAAGTCATTCCAGGATCATCAATTCCTTGACGCAACTGACTCTTTCCGTGACATTCATTACAACCTAGTATTCAGCAAAGAAACCCATGATGTTATTCCGTTGCCTGCACCTGCTCTATTTGATTCTATTGCCAGGAACGGATACAGGATCATGCCAGATGACATTACAGCCTTCCGGAACAACCTAGCAGCTACTGAGGAGGAGCCCCAGGGGTGGAACGCTTAGGTGCCGCCTCCACCTCACTTTCACTTGGGATCGGATGGTTTCTATGGATGGTGATTACCAAGCTAGGCCAAAAGCCTAAGCTTGGGGGAGTATGTATTTCCACCGACATTACAATCATGTTCACACATATCATTCTAGTTGTCGGTGTTCACACTTTTTCATTGTAATATCCATGCTAGATTTGTTTTCCCGCTTTCTTCTTGTGTGTTTGAAGAACTTTGAGAAAACCCAAAAATATTTCCTACTTCTTTTTAGTTTTTCTTTCTAGCTTAGTTTAGTTGTAGTATTGAAAGAAAACCCAAAAAGATTTCTCGTTTCTTCTTTTACTTGTTGGGAGCTTTCCCATGTAAATAGTTTTTCTCATTTTTGTTTTTCCTCTTTAATTTGCTTTCTTCAAGAAAAAACAAAAACTCCAAAAATATTTCAGTGTGTTTCTCTGAATTTCTTTTCTTGTATTTGAGTTGTACCTAGGGGAAGACCACAATGAAAATGTTGAGTGGCTCTCATATGCATTATTGTTTATCTAACAAGGAGCCCATATTACCTTGTCTTCTCCTGTTAAATAAAATGTTTGCAGATTCTAGCTTAGTCCACGACACTCTTGCACTATTATTATCTTCTTATCATTCGGTCGTGCAAGTGAAAGGCAATAATGACGATATTTGATGAATTGAATGTGGCAGAGAAAAGCGGGTATGAACTGAACTTGTTTTTGGTTTTGTAAATATGTTTAAACTAGTATCCTTGATTCAACATATTATGATCAAACATGCTTGCAATGACCATTAGAGATTATAGTTCTTCATGCCATGCTTATGTAGCTAGGAGTGGACAATGATTTATCTTGGGTGTCAACGTGCATTAAAATGGTTGTGATGCGGTATGATGATATGGTATCCTCCTCTGAATGTTTCAAGTGGCTTGACTTGGCACATGTTCATGCATGTAGTTGAATCAAAACCAACATAGCCTTCATGGTATTTATGTTCATGGTGTCCATATCCTACTCATGCCAGTATTCAATGTTGATTATATGTAATGCAATGTTGGATTTCGGGCTCCAGAAAACCTTAAGAAGTTCGAACACAGGGGCGTGTGCGAAGATCCCCAACAGCTTCACCCTCTAGCTCACAGCCCGACGGCCTCGCCAAAGAAACTCGCACACACTCAGGAAGAAGACTGGCACGCGAGGATTTACCCAGGTTCGGGCCGCTGCGAAGCGTAAAACCCTACTCCTGCCTTTTGTGGATTGCGTCACGAGGAGGTTGGTGGATGAACTAATACAGTGGCCAGTCGCCTCGCGAGGATGCTTGGGTGGTGTTCTCCTCTCCTTCTCTACAGAGCAGCCTAGCCTCTATTTATAGTGGCCTGGGTCCTCTTCCCCTATCGCAATGGTGGGAAGGGATCCCACAACGGCCAAATTCGAAAGGGGACAGGAGGTACATGTTATCTTGACGAAAGGTGGTCTTCGCCTGCAAAGTAGCTGGTGGTGATGTGGTGGTGGGCTCGCTGGTGACATCCATCTTGCCGCGCCCGCTGGCCTGGTCTCGTTGCACCGGAATGGAAACCTTTGGCGGGACGCCTTGGGAACCTGCGCTCGCCCTTGCTTCCTTTGCACCAAAGAGGAAACTCTCTCCTCTGGCGCGCTGGTGCCTGCCTGGCCCGTCTTCGTCATCCTTGACCTCCCGAGGCTGAGCATTGCATAGAGATCTCCGCCATTCCGGAGGGAGCCTGGGGAGGTCTCTCCCCTCCGAGGGCCTTGATGCCGTCTCCCTCACGAGCGGGGGGCTCTCGCGAGGGCCTTGTCTTGAGTCAGCCGCGTTTGGCCGTACGGATCATCGAAGCAGGCCACGCCCTGGGCCGCAGGCAGGCAAGTCTGGGTACCCCCGTTCCTAGGACGCCGACAGTAGCCCCCGGGCCCAAGGCGCGCTTGGGTTGGCTTCGGGGCGAAGCCAAAGAAACCGACCTGAGCGCCGCGGGCCCCAACCGCCTGCGGGCCCAACCCGACGCGTGGTGTATGGCGAGACGCGGATGCCTCCGCTCCCCGAAGACGTCGGGAACCGCCCCGAGTCTAGCTGACGCTAGGCCTGCATGCCGCGTCAGCCATCATTGCCCTTCCTTGAATGCGGCTGTCTCATTGCGTCCTTCCCCCCCTCGGGCCACGCGGATGTGACCCGACGAGGGAAGATGAAGCGACGTGACGCAGGGCAGCTCACCGGCCAAGTCTGGCAGGCGTCGCCCGAGGGGCGTACGGCGCCTCCACTCCCCACGACGCCCCGCGGGCAGCAGTTGCGCCTATAAACCCACCCCGCCCGGGGGGGTCTTACCATCCCGACACGCCCTCTCGCTTCCCATCCTTCCAAAGATACCTTTCACATCCTCCTCTCTTCCCCTTTTCCTCCATGGCATCTGGAGGGAGCGCAGCGGGTGCTAGGAAGCGCACGGGGCCCTCAATTCCACCGTCGGCTTCTGGAAGCAGCAGCGGGGGGGGGGGGGCCTCGAGGCTGGCCCAAGCTCGCTGGCGCTGGGCCATCATCGACGAGTAAGTGTTCCATCACCCCCAGCCTTCTCTTGCAATCATACCCGGCACGCCGGACCTGATCATTTCCTCCCCCCAGGGCGCCTGCGCCCAAGAGGCGCAGGCTCGATGAGCTCCAGGAGGAGGTGGACGCGCTGAGGGCCCAGATGGTGGACACTGAGGCCGCACTCCAGGCCATGCTCAGGGGCGAGGCGGAGGCCCAAGCGGAGCTGGCGTCCCTCCAGGCCCAAATCAAGGGGGCAGCTGATGCCGTGCAGGCCTTCCAGGACGAGGCAGCGCACGCGAAGATGCTGGAGGCGCAGTGCGCCAAGCAGTACCTAGACATCGCCCACCAAGCGGTTGGTGTGGTGAGCCGGTTCGTCGGGGAAGCCCCCACGCTGCCTTGCGCGCACGGCGATGGGGGCTACCTCAACTTCTTTGGCAAGGTGGTGGAGGCGCTGGAGACCGGCGTCTCCCGGGTGGACGAGGACAACGCGTCCAGCGCGCGCGACCTCCTGGACATTGCGCTGACGCGCGTCTTCTCCAACCTGCGCCGCCACGTCCCGGAGGTTGACCTCCTCCGCGTCATGGAGCCGGTGCCTGAGGAGCTCCAGAGGCCCCTCCGGGACAAGGTGCGCCCGCACGTGGAGGCCCTGGTGGAGCGGTTCGTCCAAGAACCTTCCTCCGACGAGGGCGACGACTCCGGCGCCGGGGCAAGTGGAGGTCTGGACGGCGACAGCGGCTCCTCCGCCTAGGCTTCCCCGTTCTCTTCCTCTGGTCCCTGTCACATCAAGAAGCTCTTGGCCCCTGGGGGCATTAAAACTTTTGCGTTTTACCTTTGTTTTCTTCGCTCTCGTTTAAGCTGTTGGTTGCTTGTTTTGTGTGACGCGCCCTCGTTTCCTGCGCGGAGTCCTGTGTCATCATTGGTGTGGCACCGCGCACTCCCTCGCACCTTCGCCCGTACTGATGTGCCGCTGCTTCGCGTCCGGCGCTCTTCGCGAGGTCCGCTGAGGCGTCACACTACGCCCAGCGATGGCGGCCCATTAGGGCCTCGCGAGGGTGACCCTCCCGAGGCGGAGTGTGCCATCCCAAGACCGGGGTTTTAGAGACGACGCCGCGAGAGGCCGGATTCCTTCCTTTCGCGCTGCCCTTCCCTTTACCTGGAGCAACAAGTGGCCTGACGGGGTCACGTGGTAAACCGTAGCGCGGTCGGGGTACTTAGCTTGATAGGCCGTGGCGAGCTCGTGCGCTGCATGGTGCAGCTGTGGTGTTTAGGGAGCTCGAGGATCTCGCCAGGGAGGGATTCCTTCTTGCGAGCGGAACGGTTTGGGAGCCTTTTCATCACTCTACGTCGGCGGGGCCCAACCCCGCGCATACCTCGACCGCCGTTGGGGTGTCCGGATCGCCATGACGAGACCAAGGGGCAAGGGGCTACGTGATCAGTGAGGCTCCTGAGGCGCGCTGCTCAGGAGTCCCCCTTGATGCTCAAGCGGCGCTCTACGTCGTTGGGGTCCAATCCCGCGCATGCCTCGACCGCCGTTGGGGCGTTCGGATCACCAGGACGAGACCAAGGGGCGAGGCCTCGACCGCCGTTGGGGCGTCCGGATCACCAGGACGAGACCAAGGGGCGAGAAGCTATGAGATTGGTTTCGCTCGTGAGGCGCGCTGCTCAGGAGCCCCCTTTGACGCTCAAGTGGCGACCATTCCTTTCCGCCGGTTCCTGCCCCGAGAAGCACCTGAGCCTCCCGAGGCTCCGTGTGGCCGCGCCGGGCCATAGTCGGAGCCCCCGAGCGGGGGCGACCATTAAAAGATGTATGCTTCCGAGGTGACAGGCCCCTGCCGGCCTGCCCAGAGGCACCATGCAAGGGCTAAGGTGCCTGGGCCTTGGCAAGGTACCGATCCAGAAAAAGAGACTTCAAGACCAGAAAAAAGGAATTCCAAAGAGAGAAAAATTCCCGCCCCTTTTTAATTAGAGTTGTGAAATCTTCAAATTTCACTTCAAAAAGTGGCAATTCAAATACAAAAAGGAAGCAAGCAATAGCCGTGTCCGGCACCTTGGCTAGTCTTCATCTTTGTCTTCCCCCAGCGGGGAGCATATGGCATCCACGTTGCGTGGGCATAGTCATTGGAGGACAGTATTTTCCGCCTGCGCGGAGCATGGGGCTTCCACTTGGGCGTGGGATGGAACCCCTCCGTGTCCTCGGGGGGCTCCGGGCATATACAGCCCACTCATTATTACGTGAGAGTGTCACGGCCGAAGATAGCTGGGCAAGCCCCCAGGCGCATGGCCCAGGTGCTCCCAACTCTGTTAAGAGCCATCCCGCGCATTTTTGCACGGTTGCGCGCCCCTACAGCCCAAACCTGAGTGCATCATGCCCCGCATAGCCGCGGAATTGCGCTCCCGCGGCCCAAACATGAGCACAATGCACCCAGCGCAGCCATAGGGGTGTTGTGTCGGTGAAGCCGCCTTGTGATTCGTCGGGGCGCCGGCCAGACCACGACCCGGGGACCTCGCGAGGCCCTGCCTCCTGAGGGCCTTACCGACACCCCCGTTGCCGCGCCTAGCCCGCGCTGCTCATATCCTGCCGGTCCCCCTAGGCAGTTGTCCCTGCGGCCCAGAGGGCTCGGCAGCGTGTTGCTTGCTCGCGAGGGCGGCGGCTGTGCCGCGCCCCCGCGCATCCCGGGACGCCCCCTCGCTCGCACCAACCTGGCCTGGTGCTTTCCCAGTGGAAGCCCCCAGGCCCGGCTTGGAGAGGTTGTCCGGGACATCTCCCTACTCCGGGAGGATGTTGGCTTCCGCGGGGGGCGCGTGATCAGCCACGCCATCCACAGGTATGACATAGCTCGGAACATAGGCCTCTGTGTAAAGGCCTTGGTCTCCTCCTGAACCGTCTCCGCGCGCCCCATGGGCAGCCTCCCTGGGTGGCAAGGCGACGCCGCCCTGGGTGCGCGGCCCAAAAACCCTCGTGCGGCGGGCCTCCGCCCGGAGTTGCTTACCTCTGCCGACGGTGCGGGGTTGATCGCGCACGTCTTAACATGGGTTGCCTCCTTGGTTATCCACCGCGCCTCCGTTGTGGTTACCTGTCTGCCCGGAAGCTTCGGCTGCCTGATCCTTGCGCCGGTTGGCGCGCTCTCGCCGGGTCGACCCAGGTTGTTGATGGTCCACCGGGGCATGAGTGCGCGCGTTGAGGCACGCGTGGAGCGCCCCATCACCTTATTCAAGGGCACCACTGGCGGGGTCGGACGGCGCCCCGAAGCCGGTCACCGGGATCCGGAGGAGAAGGAGCACGACGTGCGGCGAGCGAGCGAGGCACGCCGTCCGCAGATGAGGTGAGAGGCACGGCGAGCGAGCCCCCGGCACCCAGCGTCGGTGGTCGAGAAGAGATGTGCGGAACGCAGGCCCTCCTTGCGACGGTGACCAACACGGCGATGTGGTCGGCCCAGGCGTCGAAGCCCCTGTGCGTCGGGCGGTGGCGAAGCATCTCACTCGCCATCAGCAGTGCGTCATGCGCATTGAGGTCTCCCACATGGGTACAGTGTGACGTCGGTCCCGGGGGCGCCGCCCGCCCGCCGCGCGCCTGGCCGGCACAAGCAGTGTGACGTCGAATTTTGGGCTCCGCAAAACCCTAAGAAGTTTGAACACAGGGGCGTGTGCGAAGATCCCCAACAGCTTCACCCTCTAGCTCACAGCCCGACGGCCTCGCCAAACAAACTCGCACACACTCAGGAAGAAGACTGGCACGCGAGGATTTACCCAGGTTCGGGCCGCTGCGAAGCGTAAAGCCCTACTCCTGCCTTTTGTGGATTGCCTCACAAGGAGGTTGGTGGATGAACTAGTACAGTGGTCAGTCGCCTCACGAGGATGCTTGGGTGGTGTTCTCCTCTCCTTTTCTACAGAGCAGCCTAGCCTCTATTTATAGTGGCCTGGGTCCTCTTCCCCTATCGCAATGGCGGGAAGGGATCCCACAACGGCCAAATTCGAAAGGGGACACGAGGTACATGTTATCCTAACGAAAGGTGGTTTTCGCCTGCAAAGTAGCTGGTGGTGACGTGGTGGTGGGCTCGCTGGTGACATCCGTCCTGCCGCGCTTGCTGGCCGGGTCTCGTTGCACCGGAATGGAAACCTTTGGCGGGATGCCTTGGGAACCTGCGCTCGCCCTTGCCTCCTTTGCACCAAAGAGGAAACTATCTCCTCTGGCGCGCTGGTGCCCGCCTGGCCCGTCTGCGTCATCCTTGACCTCCCGAGGCCGAGCATTGCATAGAGATCTCCGCCGCTCCGGAGGGAGCCTGGGGAGGTCTCTCCCCTCCGCGGGCCTTGATGCTGTCTCCCTCGTGAGCGGGGGGCTCTCGAGAGGGCCTTGTCTTGAGTCAGCCGCATTGGGCCGTACGGATCATCGAAGCGGGCCACGCCCTGGGCCGCAGGCAGGCAAGTCTGGGTACCCCCGTTCCCAGGACGCTGACATGCATGTTGATGACCATTTTCGCTCTCTAGTTGGCCGATTCTCAATCTATTTGCTAGCCTTCGCCTGTACTAAGCGGGAATACTGCTTGTGCATCAAAACCCTTAAACGAAGTTATGCCAGATGAGTCCACTATATCTACCTATATGCGGTATTACCCTGCCGTTCCAAAGTAAATTTGCATGTGCCATCTCTAAAAATTCAAATGAACATATGTTTTGTATGCATGGACTGCTCATGGAGCGACAGGGGGCGGTCCGTATCTTCCATGCTGAGCGGTTTATTCTCATGATGAGTGTTTATTCACTCGTCCTTACACGAGAGGGGCGGTAATAGGGATTCCCAGTCCCAAAATCAAAAATCAAAAATAATTAAACAAAACCCCCCAGGAATGTTGTTGGTTTGGACGGTACCCATGGATGCAGCTAGCTGTGGAGTGTGATTGTTGGTGGAGGGGGAGTAAACCTTTACTTTTACTGCTTGGGCACCGCCGCTAATTTGTTTAGCATGGAAGATATTGATAACTCTTGGTCGTAACGTTCACAGGAAGGGTGTACCTCTCAAAATTATATCTATCTCTGTTTTAAACCTTGAGCTCTGGCACCTCTGCAAATCCATGCTTCCCTCTGCGAAGGAACTATCCATTTACTTTTTATGTTGAGTCATCACCTTCTCAAATAAGCGCCAGATCTGAGAGCACTATTGTCATCCTCATGCATTGTGTATAGTTGATGTTGGGTGCAGCATGACTGGATCTTTTCTACCATGAATTACAATGTTTAGTCGCTTCTTGAACTTTGGAGGTGCTCTGCATTTATGTTTTGCGGTCTCCGAAAGGGCTAGCGAGATACCACTATTGTCATATTGTATCATGATTGTTTTGACAAAGTGTTGGCATTTGAGATATCTTATTATTGCTTGCTAGTTGCTTATGTTATTGATATGAGTTAATATAATTTCTAAGAGTTATTGTTGGCATGGTTAGTCATAATCTTTGCTGAAAACCTGGGTGCTACTTAAGCATATATATGTAAACAAGAACAAAATAGTTCGTAAATGTTTTTCTTTATCACTTTCAGTTTGTCAACTGAATTGCTTGAGGACAAGCAATGGGTTAAGCTTGGGGGAGTTGTTACATCTCCGTCGTATCTACTTTTCCTCACACTTTTGCCCTTGTTTTGGAATCTAATTTGCATGATTTGAATGAAACTAACCCGGACTAACGTTGTTTTCAGCAGAACTACCATGGTGTTGTTTTTTGTGCAGAAATAAAAGTTCTCGGAATTGGACGAAACTTTTTGGAGATTTATTTTTGAATAAATAAAAAATACTGGAGTCAAGAACCACCGGAGGGGGGCCAGAGGCTGGGCAGCATACACCAGGGCGTGCCAGCCCCCTAGGCGTGCCCTGGTGGGTTATGCCCACCTCGTGGCCCCACTGACCCTAATTCCGGCACTATAAATTCCTATATCCGGAGAAAAAAATCAGAGAGAAAGTTTCATCGCGTTTTACAATACGGAGCCGCCGCCACCTCTTGTTCTTCATCGGGAGGCCAGATCTGGAGCCCGTTTGGGGCTCCGGAGCGGGGAATCTTCGGTCTTCGTCATCATCAACCCTTCTCCATCGCCAATTCCATGATGCTCCCCACCGGGAGTGAGTAATTCCTTCGTAGGCTTGTTGGTCGGTGAGGAGTTGGATGAGATTCATCATGTAATCGAGTTAGTTTTGTTAGGGCTTGATCCCTAGTATCCACTATGTTCTGAGATTGATGTTGCTATGACTTTGCTATGCCTAATGATGTCACTAGGGCCCGAGTGCCATGATTTAAGATGTGAACCGTTTATGTTATCACCATTATATCTATGTTCTTGATCCGATCTTGCCTAGTCATATGCACCTATTACGTGTTATGATCCGTCAACCCCATAGTGACAATATTTGGGATACTTCACGATGATGACCGTAGTTTGAGGAGTTCATGTATTCACCGTATGTTAATGCTTTGTTCCAGTTCTCTATTAGAAGGATGCCTTAATATCCCTTAGTTTCCATATGTACCTCGCTGCCACAGGAGGGTAGGACAAAAGATGTCATGCAAGTTCTGTTCCATAAGCACGTATGACTATTTACGGAATACATGCCTACTTTATATTTATGAACTGGATCTTGTTCTGTGTCGCCCTGTTATATGATGAATATCATCCAACGAGTTCACCGATCCAGTGTCTATGAGTTTTCCACTTATTGTTCTTGCTAAGTTACTATTGCTACTTCTACTATTCCAATTGCTACAAAACTATTGCTATCACTGCTACTGTTACCGTTGCTGCTACTACTGCTATCCAAACTATCATACTACTGTGCTACTGATCACTTTGCTGCAGATATTTAATCTCCAGGTGTGGTTGAATTGACAACTCAACATCTAATACTCTCAAATATTCTTCGGCTCACCTTGTGTCGAATATATAAATTTGGGTTGAATACTCTACCCTCAAAAACTGTTGTGATCCCCTATACTTGTGGGTTATCAACCTCCAATTAAGTTGTGGAGATTTCCCCAACCTTGTTTGTAAAGGTCTGGTTGCCGCCTTCATGAGCACCACTAGTGGAATCACGGCATCTCAAATTGTGTGGGGGCATGAGGAGAATACGGTGGCCTTAGTGGCATCTTGGGGAGCATTGTGCCTCCACACCACTCTAACGGAGACGTACTTACCCTCAAAGGGAAGGAACTTCGATAACACTTCCTCGTCTCCATAGGTTCCACTTGTGGTTACTTCTTACCTTTACTTTGTGCAAGCTTTACCTATTTTGTATCCTTTTCTTGTTTGTGTTGTTATTGTTGTTAGCATCATATAGGTTGCTCACCTAGTTGCATATCTAGACAACCTATTCGTTGTTAAACGTAATTTGCTAAAGAAAAGTTAAAAACTGGTAGTTGCCTATTCACCCCCCCTCTAGTCAACCATATCGATCCTTTCAATTGGTATCAGAGCCATGTCTCTTTATTAAGGGTTTTACCACCCGAAGAGTATGGTTGACGACGGGGATTGGGATGTTGAACTCCCCGAGGCCGTGGGTGTGAACACGGTCTCTCGTGAGGACTTAAATGATGCCATGGCCTCACTTCCTCCATGACGACCGAGGTCAAATCCATGTTTAAAGAATTCCTTGATGGTCTCAAACTTTCCACCGATCCGTTGCAAGTGGTTAATCCCACTACCTCGACATCGGATGTCCACTTCGGTAAGGAGGGGGTTGATACGTCCATTTTGCATCATGCTTTTATATTGATATTTATTGCATTATGGGCTGTTATTACACATTATGGTACAATACTTATGCCTTTTCTCTCTTATTTTACAAGGTTTACATGAAGAGGGAGAATGCCGGCAGCTGGAATTCTGGACCGGAATAGGAGCAAATCTGAGATACCTCTTCTGCACAACTCCAAAAGTCTTGAAAATCTACGGAGATTTATTTTGGAATATATAAAAAATATTGGGCGAAAGAAATACATCAGGGGACCCACCAGGCGCGCCCTGCAGGCTTGTGGGCCCCCTGGCAGGCCTCCGGTGCCCATCTTCTGCTATATGGAGGGTTTTGACCTGGAAAAAATCATAAGGGAGCTTTCGGGACGAAGCACCGCCGTCTCGAGGCGGAACTTGGGCAGAACCAATCTAGGGCTCCGGCGGAGCTGTTCTGCCGGGGAAACTTCCCTCCCGGAGGGGGAAATCGAAGCCATCGTCATCACCAACGATCCTCTCATCTAGAGGGGGTCAATCTCCATCAACATCTTCACCAGGACAATCTCCTCTCCAAACCCTAGTTCATCTCTTGTATCCGATCTTTGTCTCAAAACCTCAGATTGGTACCTGTGGGTTGCTAGTAGTGTTGATTACTCCTTGTAGTTGATGCTAGTTGGTTTGCTTGGTGGAAGATTATATGTTCAGATCCTTAATGATAATTAATACTCCTCTGATTATGAACATGAATATGCTTTGTGAGTAGTTATGTTTGTTCTTGAGGACATGGGATAAGTCTTGTTATAAGTAATCACGTGAATTTGGTATTCGTTCGATATTTTGATGAGATGTATGTTGTCTCTCCTCTAGTGGTGTTATGTGAACATCGACTACATGACACTTCACCATTATTTGGGCCTAGAGGAAGGCATTGGGAAGTAATAAGTAGATGATGGGTTGCTAGAGTGACAGAAGCTTAAACCCTAGTTTATGCGTTGCTTCGTAAGGGGCTGATTTGGATCCACATGTTTCATGCTATGGTTAGATTTATCTTAATTCTTCTTTCATAGTTTCGGATGCTTGCGAGAGGGGTTAATCATAAGTGAGAGGTTTGTCCAAGTAAGGGCAGCACCCAAGCACCGGTCCACCCACATATCAAATTATCAAAGTAACGAACGTGAATCATATGAGCATGATGAAAACTAGCTTGACAGAAATTCCCATGTGTCCTCGGGAGCGCTTTGCTTTATATAAGAGTTTGTTCAGGCTTGTCCCTTGCTACAAAAGGGATTGGGCCACCTTGCTGCACCTTTGTTATACTTGTTACTTGCTATCCGTTACGAATTACCTTATCACAAAACTATCTGTCACCGATAATTTCAGTGCTTGCAGAGAATACCTTACTGAAAACCGCTCGCCATTTCCTTCTGCTCCTCGTTGGGTTCGACACTCTTACTTATCGAAAGGACTATGATAGATCCCCTATACTTTTGGGTCATCAAGACTCTTTTCTGGCGCCGTTGCCAGGGAGTGAAGCGCCTTTGGTGAGTGGAATTTGGTAAAGAAAAATTTATACACTGTGCTGAAATTTACTGTCACTTGTTACTATGGAAAATAATCCTTTGAGGGGCTTGTTCGGGGTATCTTCACCTCGACCGGAAGCACAAATAGTTGCTCCTCAACCCACTGCACCTACTGAAAATATTTATTATGAGATTCCTTCGGGTATGATAGAGAAACTGCTAGCTAATCCTTATGCAGGAGATGGAACACTACATCCCGATTTGCATCTAATCTATGTGGATGAAGTTTGTGGATTATTTAAGATTGCAGGTTTGCCCGAGTATGATGTCAAGAAGAAGGTTTTCCCTTTATCTTTGAAGGATAAGGCATTGACATGGTATAGGCTATGTGATGATATTGGATCATGGAACTACAACCGATTGAAATTGGAATTTCATCAGAAGTTTTATCCTATGCATCTGGTTCATCGTGATCGGAATTATATTTATAATTTTTGGCCTCGTGAAGGAGAAAGTATCGCTCAAGCTTGGTGGAGGCTTAATTCAATGTTATATTCATGCCCCAATCATGAGCTCCCGAGAGAAATTATTATTCAGAATTTTTATGCTCGACTTTCTAATAATGACCGGTCCATGCTCGATACTTCTTGTGCTGGTTCCTTTATGAAGAAAGATATTGAATTCAAATGGGACTTATTGGAAAGAATTAAACGCAACTCTGAAGATTGGGAACTCGACGAAGGTAAGGAGTCAGGTATAAATCTTAAGTTCGATTGTGTTAAATCCTTTATAGACACCGATGCTTTTCGTGATTTTAGCTCTAAATATGGACTTGACTCTGAGATAGTAGCTTATTTCTGTGAATCTTTTGCTACTCATGTTGATCTCCCTAAGGAGAACTGGTTTAAATATCATCCTCCCATTGAAGTGAAAGTAGGTGAACCTATTAAAGTTGAAGAGGAAACTATTACTTATAATGTTGATCCTGTTATTCCTACTGCTTACATTGAGAAACCGCCCTTCCCTGTTAGGATAAAGGAACATGCTAAAGCTTCAACTGTGGTTCGTAAGAGTTGTACTAGAACACCTACGCCTCCTGAACAAATTTAAGTTGAACCTAGTATTGCTATGGTTAAAGATCTCTTGGTTGATAATATTGATGGGCATGTTATTCATTTCTGTGATGAAGCTGCTAGAATTGCTAGACCTGATACTAAAAGTAAACATAGACCTATTGTTGGCGTGCCTGTTATTTCTGTTAAAATAGGAGATCATTGTTATCATGGCTTATGTGATGTGGGTGCTAGTGTGAGTGCAATTCCCTTTACCCTATACCAAGAAATTATGAATGATATTGCACCAGCTGAGTTAGAGGAAATTGATGTTACTATTAAGCTTGCTAATAGAGATACTATTGCACCGATTGGGATTGTTAGAGATGTTGAAGTCTTGTGTGGGAAAATAAAGTATCCTACTGATTTTCTTGTTCTTGGTTCCCCACAAGATGATTTTTGTCCCATTATATTTGGTAGACCTTTCTTGAATACTGTTAATGCTAGGATAGATTGTGAGAAAGAAACTGTTACTGTAAGTTTTGGGGATGTGTCTCATGAGTTCAATTTCTCTAAATTTCATAGACAACCCCATGACAAAGAATTGCCTAGTAAAGATCAAATTATTGGTCTTGCTTCTATTGTTGTGCCCCCCACTGATCCTTTAGAACAATATTTGCTAGACCATGAAAATGATATGCATATGAATGAAAGGAATGAAATAGATAAGATTTTGTTTGATCAGCAGCCTATTTTGAAACACAACCTACCTGTTGAAATACTTGGGAATCCTCCTCCACCCAAGGGTGATCCCGTGTTTGAGCTTAAGAAATTAACGGATACTTTGAAATATGCTTATCTTGATGAAAAGGAGATATATCCTGTTATTATTAGTGCTAACCTTTCAGAGCATGAAGAAAAGAGATTATTGAAAACTCTGAGGAAGCACCGTGCTACTATTGGATATACTCTGGATGATCTTAAGGGCATTAGTCCCACACTATGTCGGCATAAAATTAATATGGAGCCTGATGCCAAGCTAGTTGTTGATCACCAACGACGATTGAATCCTAAGATGAAGGAAGTGGTAAGAAATGAAATACTAAAGCTTCTGGAGGCAGGTATAATTTATCCTGTTGCTGATAGTAGATGGGTTAGTCCCGTTCATTGTGTCCCTAAAAAGGGAGGTATCACCGTTGTCCCTAATGATAAAAATGAATTGATCTCGCAAAGAATTGTTACATGATATAGAATGGTAATTGATTTTAGAAAATTAAATAAAGCTACTAGGAAAGATCATTACCCTCTACCTTTTATTGATCAAATGCTAGAAAGACTATCCAAACATACACATTTTTGCTTTCTAGATGGTTATTCTGGTTTCTCTCAAATACCTGTGTCAAAAGAGGATCAAGAAAACACCACTTTTACTTGTCCTTTCGGTACCTTTGCTTATAGACGTATGCCTTTTGGTTTATGCAATGCACCTGCTACCTTTCAAAGATGTATGATGGCTATATTCTCTGACTTTTGTGAAAAGATTCTTGAGGTTTTCATGGATGACTTTTCCGTTTACGGAACTTCTTTTGATGATTGCTTGAGCAACCTTGATCGAGTTTTGCAGAGATGCGAAGAAACTAATCTTGTATTGAATTGGGAAAAGTGCCACTTTATGGTTAATGAAGGTATTGTCTTGGGGCACAAAATCTCTGAAAGAGGTATTGAAGTTGATCGAGCTAAAGTTGATGCTATTGAAAAAATGCCGTGTCCCACGGATATCAGAGGTATAAGAAGTTTCCTTGGTCATGCTGGTTTTTATAGGAGGTTTATTAAAGACTTCTCTAAGATTTCTAGGCCTCTTACTAATCTTTTGCAAAAAGATGTTCCATTCGTTTTTGATGATGATTGTGTAGAAGCATTTGAAATTCTTAAGAAAGCCTTGATTTCTGCACCTGTCGTTCAACCACCTGATTGGAACCTACCCTTTGAAATTATGTGTGATGCTAGTGATTATGCTGTTGGTGCTATTCTAGGACAAAGAGTTGATAAGAAAGTAAATGTTATCCATTATGCTAGTAAAACTCTAGACAGTGCTCAAACAAATTATGCTACTACTGAGAAGGAATTTTTAGCAGTTGTGTTTGCTTGTGATAAGTTCAGACCTTATATTGTTGATTCCAAAGTAACTGTTCACACTAATCATGCTGCTATTAAATATCTTATGGAAAAGAAAGATGCTAAACCGAGACTTATTAGATGGGTTCTCTTGCTACAAGAATTTGATTTGCATATTATTGATAGAAAGGGTGCTGATAACCCCGTAGTAGATAACTTGTCTAGGTTAGAAAATGTTCTTGATGACCCACTACCTATTGATGATAGCTTTCCTGATGAACAATTAGCTGTCATAAATGCTTCGCGTAACGCTCCATGGTATGCTGATTATGCTAATTACATTTTTGCTAAATTTATACCGCCTAGTTTCACATACCAACAAAAGAAAAAGTTCTTCTATGATTTAAGACATTACTTCTGGGATGATCCACACCTTTATAAAGAAGGAGTAGATGGTGTTATTAGACGTTGTGTACCTGAGCATGAACAGGAACAGATCCTACGCAAGTGTCACTCCGAGGCTTATGGGGGACATCACGCTGGAGATAGAACTGCACACAAGGTATTACAATCTGGTTTTTATTGGCCTACTCTCTTCAAGGATGCTCGTAAGTTTGTCTTGTCTTGTGATGAATGTCAAAGGATTGGTAATATTAGTAGACGTCAGGAAATGCCTATGAATTACTCTATTGTTATTGAACCATTTGATGTTTGGGGTTTTGATTATATGGGACCGTTTCCACAATCTAACGGGTATACTCATATTCTAGTTGCTGTTGATTATGTTACTAAGTGGGTAGAAGCTATTCCAACTAGTAGCGCTGATCGTAACACTTCTATTAAAATGCTTAAAGAAGTTATTTTCCCTAGATTTGGAGTCCCTAGATATTTAATGACTGATGGCGGTTCACACTTTATTCATGGTGCTTTCTGTAAGTTGCTTGCTAAGTATGATGTTAATCATAGAATTGCGTCTCCTTATCATCCTCAGTCTAGTGGTCAAGTATAATTGAGCAATAGAGAAATTAAATTGATCTTGCAAAAGACTGTTAATAGATCTAGGAAGAATTGGTCTAAGAAACTTGATGATGCATTATGGGCTTATAGAACTGCTTATAAAAACCCTATGGGTATGTCTCCGTATAAAATGGTATATGGTAAAGCATGTCACTTACCTCTAGAGCTAGAACATAAAGCTTATTGGGAAATTAAAGAGCTCAATTATGATTTTAAACTTGCTGGTGAGAAGAGGTTATTTGATATCAGCTCACTTGATGAATGGAGAACCCAGGCCTATGAAAATGCCAAGCTGTTTAAAGAAAAGGTTAAGAGATGGCATGATAGAAGGATACAAAAACGTGAATTCAATGTTGGTGATCATGTCTTGCTATACAATTCTCGGTTAAGAATTTTTGCAGGAAAACTTCTCTCTAAATGGGAAGGGCCTTACATTATCGAGGAAGTATATCGTTCCGGTGCCATCAAGATCAACAACACCGAAGGCACAAATCCGAAGGTGGTAAACGGGCAAAGAATCAAACATTATATCTCAGGTACCCCCATAAATATTGAAACCAATATTATCAATACCATAACTCCGGAGGAGTACATTAGGGAGACCTACCAGAACGTTTCAGACTCCGAAAAGGAATAGGTATGTGGTACGGTAAGTAAACCGACTCCAAAACTTTTTCAATGGCAATTTTTATCCGTTTTGGAATATTTAAAAAATTTGGAAAATTTAAAGTAGTCTGAAAAGTGCACGAGGAGGCGACAAGCCAGGGGGGCGCGCCCTACCCCCCTGGGTGCGCCCCTGTGGCTTGTGGCCACCCCGTGTACCCCCCGGACTCCGTTTTCTTGTGGTATACTCCTTTGGGTCGGCAAAAATTCATTATATAATCTCTCGAAGATTTTGACCCTCGTATCACGACAATATCTCCGGTTTTCGTTTTGAGCTGTTCCTGTAGCAGATTTAGAGCAAGATGTCTTCGCAAGAGTCGGTCGGGGAGAGTCGTGCCTCTCACCTGACACTGGGGCCTGGAGTTTATAGGGAAGCCAAACACTTCGGGCAGGCCACGGAGGAAGAGATGGAGGCCGACTTGAAAAGGATAGATGCCATGGAGGAAGACCAAGAAGTTACCTCTCGTCTACAACCTGGAGCCATGTTGGAAAAACTCCAGAGCTTAGCAATTCCGAACTCGGTTATTCCTCCCAATGCTAAATTTCTTACTTATGAAAATATGAAAAAGAGTGTTGCTTCTTCCCCCGCAGCAATGAAGCATCCTTGGGTCATGGCAGCCCTAACCGTTACTGGAAAACTTCACAAGGAAGTACTGGATCTCAGACAGCAAAATAATAAGCTTGAGGAGGAGAATCGCATTCTGAGGGGCATCATCGCCAAGAATATAACATCGCCACCTCCGAAGCAAGACAACTAAACACATGGGTATGAGCACTCCCCTTGGTTTGTGCCAAGCTTGGGGGAGGTGCCCCGGTATCGTATCACCATCACATCTTTTACTTTTATCGTTTTTCTTAGTTCGATCCTTTTTGTTATATCTTGATCTAGTAGAATAAAGTTCTTAGTGTGATCCTGTTTTGAGTTTTGCTTTATGTTCCCCCCCTATGTAAGCAAGTCCGAGAGTTATATAATAAAGAGTAGTTTTTGAGTTGAGGGCTTTGCTTGCTTGTTAGGATCTTGAGAAAAAGAAATAGAAAGAAGTATAGAATAAAAGCAAAGAGTATATATGATGATCTTATGGGGAGTGTTGACTTCACATATAAGAAGTATGTCGATTGAAACTTGTTGTGGGTTGACAAACATAGCTATTGGTCATTGTGGCAATTAAAAGGAAGTAATAAAGAAAGAGAGGTTCGCATATAAATATATTATCTTGGACATCTTTTATGATTGTGAGCACTCATTAAAATATTATATGTTGAGAAGTTGATGTTGGACAAGGAAGACAACATAATGAGTTATGTTTGCTTATTCCCAATAGAAGTTATATGGTTATAGATCCTTCAACATATGTCGCTTGCTTCCACCCCATATCAGCCAAAACTTCTGCACCAAGTAGAGATACTACTTGTGCATCCAAACACCCTTAACCCAGTTTTGCCATGAGAGTCCACCATACCTACCTATGGATTGAGTAAGATCCTTCAAGTAAGTTGTCATCGGTGCAAGCAATAAAAAAATTGCTCTCTAAATATGTGTGATATATTAGTGTGAGGAAAATAAACTTTATACGAACTTGTGATATGGAAGAAATAAAAGCGATGGACTGCATAATAAAGTTCTTTATCACAAGGGGCAATATAAAGTGATGTTCTTTTGCATTAAGAGATTGTGCATCCAACTAAAAATAGCGCATGACAACCTCTGCTTCCCTCTACGAAGGGCCTATCTGTTACTTTTACTTTCTAGTACTTACCTTTATGCAAGAGTCGCGGTGATCTTCACCACTTCCTTTATTTTGCCTTTATCTCTTGGCAAGAGTCATGTGTTGGGGAATGATCTAGACACATATATCCACTCGGATGTGGGTAAGCATGAGTTATTTCTGTTGATATTACCCTTGAGGTAAATAGTTGGGAGGCAAAACTATAAGCCCCTATCTTTCTCTGTGTCCGATTGAAGCTTTGACCTCATAGGTACCGCATGAGTGTTAGCAATTATGAAAGACTAAAAGATGATTGAGTATGTGGATTTTCTTTACAAGCTCTTATAATGACTCTTTCCGACGTTATGATAAATTGGAATTGCTTCAATGACTGAGATCATAGTTTGTTGGTTCTCAATAGAGTTCTTGATTTATACTTTACCTTGTGAGTGAATTGTTACTCTAGCATAAGAAATTATATGTCAATACGTGTTGCTGTTCTAAAGATGATCATGATGCCTGCATGTCCATATTTTATTTTATCGGCACATCTATCTCTAAACATGTGGGCATATTTATCGATTTCGGCTTTCGCTTGAGGACAGGCGAGGTCTAAGCTTGGGGGAGTTGATACGTCCATTTTGCATCATGCTTTTATATTGATATTTATTGCATTATGGGCTGTTATTACACATTATGGTACAATACTTATGCCTTTTCTCTCTTATTTTACAAGGTTTACATGAAGAGGGAGAATGCCGGCAGCTGGAATTCTGGACCGGAAAAGGAGCAAATCTGAGATACCTATTCTGCACAACTCCAAAAGTCCTGAAAATCTACGGAGATTTATTTTGGAATATATAGAAAATATTGGGCGAAAGAAATACATCAGGGGACCCACCAGGAGGCCACAAGCCAGGGGGCGTGCCCTACCCCCCTGGGCGCGCCCTGCAGGCTTGTGGGCCCCCTGGTAGGCCTCCGGTGCCCATCTTCTGCTATATGGAGGGTTTTGACCTGGAAAAAATCATAAGGGAGCTTTCGGGACGAAGCGCCGCCGTCTCGAGGCGGAACTTGGGCAGAACCAATCTAGGGCTCCGGCGGAGCTGTTCTGCCGGGGAAACTTCCCTCCCGGAGGGGGAAATCGAAGCCATCGTCATCACCAACGATCCTCTCATCGATAGGGGGTCAATCTCCATTAACATCTTCACCAGCACCATCTCCTCTCCAAACCCTAGTTCATCTCTTGTATCCAATCTTTGTCTCAAAACCTCAGATTGGTACCTGTGGGTTGCTAGTAGTGTTGATTGCTCCTTGTAGTTGATGCTAGTTGGTTTACTTGATGGAAGATTATATGTTCAGATACTTAATGATAATTATTACTCCTCTGATGATGAACATGAATATGCTTTGTGAGTAGTTATGTTTGTTCCTGAGGACATGGGATAAGTCTTGTTATAAGTAATCACGTGAATTTGGTATTCGTTCGATATTTTGATGAGATGTATGTTGTCTCTCCTCTAGTGGTGTTATGTGAACGTCGACTACATGACACTTCACCATCATTTGGGCCTAGAGTGAGGCATTGGGAAGTAATAAGTAGATGATGGGTTGCTAGAGTGACAGAAGCTTAAACCCTAGTTTATGTGTTGCTTCGTAAGGGGCTGATTTGGATCCACATGTTTCATGCTATGGTTAGATTTATCTTAATTCTTCTTTCGTAGTTGCGGATGCTTGCGAGATGGGTTAATCATAAGTGGGAGGTTTGTCCAAGTAAGGGCAGCACCCAAGCACCGGTCCACCAACATATCAAATTATCAAAGTAACGAACGCGAATCATATGAGCATGATGAAAACTAGCTTGACAGAAATTCCCATGTGTCCTCGGGAGCGCTTTGCTTTATATATGAGTTTGTTCAGGCTTGTCCCTTTCTACAAAAGGGATTGGGCCACCTTGCTGCACCTTTTTTATACTTGTTACTTGCTATCCGTTACGAATTACCTTATCACAAAACTATCTGTCACCGATAATTTCAGTGCTTGCAGAGAATACCTTACTGAACACCGCTCGTCATTTCCTTCTGCTCCTCGTTGGGTTCGACACTCTTACTTATCGAAAGGACTACGATAGAGCCCCTATACTTGTGGGTCATCAGGGGTTAGCACTTATAAGAACAAGCCACCTCAAGGAAATAGTGGGACGGTTACCTTTGCCTCGGTACCCCCTCCCGTGGTCTATCAAGGACCGGTGCACCCACCTCATATAGTCAAACTTGGTCCTCCTCCTAAACTTGTTAAGAATGATTTTGCTAATTGGATTTTTCGTATCAAGTCTCATTTGAATCATAGATCAACACACCTTTGGAGAATCATTGAGCAAGGATACTACCTGCATGATCCAAACAACCTCACCCCAGGAGAAGAGGCCGACAATCAACACAATCACTCCGCCTTGTTTATTCTTCAAGCTGTAGTCCCTCCCGAAGATCTAGCTCACTTACGTCCCTTCACTCGTGCTAAGGATTGTTGGGAACACATTGTCTCTTTATACAAGGGCAGCTCAAGCATTCAATGATCCAACTTTGAGGTAGTGCTTGATGAAGCTAATGAATTTGTGATGAATGAAGATGAGGACCCTCGTGAGCTTTACCGGAGAGTGACCACTCTTGCCGTCGCTCTTCAAGATCATGGACGCAAGGTTACGGATGACAACTAGATCAAGCGTAAGTTTCTCAAGGCCATCATGCCATTCAACAAGGCCATGTCCTCCGTTATCTGTCAAAGACCGTACTTTCATTCTCTGTCATCAAGCAATGTGTTGGATGAGTTTATTGCAATGAACATCTTGAACAAGACGCCGACAATGCTCTAGCTCGTTTCCAATGGTCAGAGAAGTCATCACCCAACCTTGCTTTGAAGGCCAAGGTCATTCAAGAAAAAGAAGAAGAGGAGGAAGAGGAGGGTTGCCTCGAAGACACCAAATATGCTTCCCATGAGCACATTACTCTCGCATCTAGGCAATTTTGGGGAAACAAGAGAAACTCAAGGCCCAACTTCTCCAAGAACAACTCAAGTGGGTCAAAAGGCAAGCAACGTGTGAGGACTTGCTACAACTGTGGTAATGTGAGTCACGTTGTGGTGGATTGCCCATATGAGAAGAGGGAAGATACTGGTGGCAAGCTCATCCGCAAAGATAAGGCCAAGTCCTTCCCCAACAAAAACAACTTCACCAAGAAGGCTCCTCACAAGGTGTTGGTAGCTAAAGAATAGTATGCCTCCGATGATGATGTTGATGACGAAGAAACAAGTGGTGAAAGGATGGCAATGGCTACAGTGGCAATTGCATCCTCTACCCCAACCAAGGTGTCACTCTTCGATGCCCCCAACGAGAACCACATTGCTAGGTGCCTTATGGCCAAAGGTATCACCAAGGTAACCCTCAACGTAAAAACCTCAAACATTAAAACTTCCATTTCTACCACTCCTTCTTTGTTGGATTGTGTGGATGAACATGAGGAGGCGAAGGAGGGTGAGAATGAGTTTGACAAGTTCTTGGGTAAACTCAAAGGCGAATCCAAGAAGCACTTTGTTGCTCTCTTGAAACAACTTGGTGAGGCCAATCATATCATTGAGTCTCAAGAGGAATCCCTCGCGGAGTTAAAGGGGCATAGTCGTGATTATGCCGATGAGATAGCTGATCTTTCCATTGCTCTTGAGGAAGAGGGAGGTTTTTTTTTGGCTCTTGAGGAGTCACAAAACGTTGACCTTGCTAAATTGCATAAAGATCATGATCATGCTATTGTTCTTAATCGTGTGCTCAAATTTGATAAGGTTGCACTTGGGGTTGGCCATGATAGACTCAAGGAAGAGTTTGATGCACTTGACAAGGCTCACAAGGCTTTGAAGGGTGCTCATGCATCTCTCAAGGAGTCTCATGATCAACTCCAAGTAAAACTTACTAAACAAATAGCCACATGTCCTCCTTTTGTGTTAATTGATAATGCCATTTCTACTAACCCTTGTTGTTAGCATGCGCACCTTGTGGAGGAAAATGCCAAGTTGAAAGAGCAACTTGAGAAAGGCCTTGTGACATGGATCCAACGTGAGAAGAATCTCAATGACTATTTGAGTAATAAAAAGGAGGTTGTAGCAAAGGAAGGGATTGGGTTTGCACCTAAGTCCAAGAAGAAGAAGAAGTTGAAGACCAAGCAAGCTCCCCCGCTCAAGGAAACCTTTGTCAAAGCGGGGAAGGCCACTCATGAAAAGAAGAAGAAGGAAAATGGTGTCGGTGGTAATGCCAAGAAGGGCGAGATCACCTAAACCAACAAGGCTGGCGATTTTAACCCCTCTTATATTTTATGTTGTGCTAGTGATAGGCATGTTTATGCCAAATATAGTTGGTTCTTCTTATGAGTATATTGAATGGTCTATTTGGGTTCCTAAGACCCTTGTTACTAACATGAAAGAACCCATTAAAGAATGGGTACCTAAATCCAAGCATTGATCTATTGTAGGAATTTGCTTCCGGAGGAGTGTCATGGTTGCTTGATAGTGGAGCAACAAATCATATGACCGGAAGCAAGGACTTGGTGGTGGATGTTCGACTCGATGCATCTTTGGCCACTAAAGTCTCCTTTGGTGATGACACAGTTTGAAAGGTATTGGGTCTTGGCAAGGTGATTATCTCTCCCGACTTAACTACTGAGAGAGTCATGCTTGTTGACACCCTTGCATACAATTTACTTTCCGTTCATCAACTTGCACTCTTGGGTTTTAGTACCTTCTTTGGCATTGATACCGCGACCCTTTTGTGGAGCAAGACTCTTAAAGTGGCCTTTGTTGGGCATGTCGAAAATGGTCTCTATGTGATTAACTTCTCGGAGCGACCCACTAAGACCGCGACATGCCTAATGGCTAAAGTTGATGTGGGATGGCTTTGGCATCGCCGGCTACCCCATGTCAATATGAGATCTTTGCAAAGTCTCCTCAAAGGGGACCACGTTCGTGGACTAACAAATGTGAGTTTTGCCAAAGATCGTGCTTGCAGTGCTTGTATCGAGGGGAAGCTACATGAGACGTCTCACCGCCCCACGACTACTATTTACTCAAAGAGGCCCCTAGAGCTGCTTCACATGGATCTCTTCGGCCCTCCATCATTTGATAGTCTTGGGGGGAGAAGGTATTTCTTGGTGATTGTGGATGATTACTCAAGATACACCTGGGTATATTTCTTAAAGAGGAAGAGTGAGACCCAAGAAACCATCATCGACTTTGCAAATGAAGCTCAACGCCAACATGATGCAAAGATACTGATGATTAGAAGTGACAACGGCACCGAGTTCAAGAACTACACCTTGGACGGGTTTCTCAGTGATGAGGGAATCAAGCACCAATACTTTGCACCCTATACCCCTCAACAAAACGGTGTTGCAGAGAGGAAGAACGGGACGTTGATGGATGCGGCAAGGACCATGATGGCGGAATTCAAATCTCTGTACAACTTTTGGGCCAAAGCCATCAACACAGCGTGTCATGCATCTAATCGGTTCTACCTCCGCAAAGGCTTGAATAAGACTCCATATGAGATACTAACGGGTAACAAGCCCAACCTCAAGTACTTCTGGGTGTTCGGTTGTAAGTGTTTCATTCTCAAGAAAGGTGTTTATTTGTCTAAATTTGAATCTAGAGCTCATGAGGGCATATTTGTTGGTTATGCTACAAACTCTCATGCTTACCGTGTTCTCAACAAGTCCACATGACTCATTGAGGAGACGAGTAACGTAGAGTTTGATGAAAATAATGGTTCCGAAGTGGAGCAAAGTGGTCTTTGTGATGTAGGTGATGAAATTCCTCCCCTAGCCATAAGAAGAATGGGTGTGGGACACTTCCTACCTGTTGAGGAACCCCTTGTGGTTGAAGGAGAAGGACAATGTTCCACACAAGTGGAACCATCACCGACGCAAGACCCACACGCTTTTGAAGAACAAAGTGAAGGCCCTCAACCTCGTGAACAACATCAAGAGCAAGATCAACCTCATGGTGATGATGATGTATCACAATATGCTCAAGATCAAGTTCACAACTCCGAGCAAGCTAAAGGTTGAGATCATGATCAGGATCGAGGGCAAGCTAGTAATGGCTCTCAAGCTCATCAAGACGATACATCGCAACCTTCCATGGAAGAGATTTTAGAAAGACGAGCTGCCAAGATTGCTTCCAAGCTTAGAAATAAGCATCACATCCTAGAGAACGTCTATGGAAGCTTGAACAGAGGGGTAACTACTCGTTGTCAATTAACAAACTTTTGTGCACATCACGCGTTTGTTTCTTGCATTGAACCCCTCAAGGTACAAGTGGCACTCGAGGACACGGAATGGCTTGAAGCCATGCACGATGAACTCAACAACTCCGAGTGCAACAAAGTGTGGCGATTGGTGCCAAGACCAAAGGAGAATCACAATGTCATTGGAGCCAAATGGATCTTTAAGAACAAGCAATATGTGAATGGTGTAGTGATTCGCAACAAGGCAAGATTGGTGGCTCAAGGCTACTCTCAAGTCGAGGGTATCGACTACGGTGAAACTTTTGCTACCGCCGCTCGCCTTGAATCTATTCGCATGTTGCTTGCATATGCATCTCATCATGATTTAAAATTATATCAAATGGATGTGAAAAGTGCTTTTCTTAATGGTCCACTTAAGGAGTTGGTATATGTCAAGCAACCCCCGGGGTTCGAGGAACCTAAGTACCCCAATCATGTATACGTTCTCGATAAGGCACTCTATGGCCTTAAACAAGCCCCCACGAGCGTGGTGTGAGCACCATACCAAGATGTTGCAAGATCGTGGGTTTGAAATTGGGAAAATCAATCCCACTCTTTTCACAAAGAGGGTTAACGGGAACTTGTTCATATGACAACTATATGTTGATGATATTTTCTTTGGTTCTTCTAACGAAGTTTTCACTGATGAGTTTGCCGCACTAATGACCAAAGAGTTTGAGATGTCCATGATAGGAGAGTTGAAGTTCTTCCATGGATTCGAAGTCAAGGAACGAAGTCAAGGAACCTTCATCAACCAAGGAAAATATACTCAAGACATGCTCAAGAGGTTCAAGTTGGATGATCTCAAGCCGGCCAAGGCCAACACTCCCATGCCGCTCAAATGCCAACTTGACAGTGATCCCAATGGTAAAGCTATGGATCAAAAAGTATATCACTCCATGATTGGATCCCTGCTTTATCTTTGTGCATCTAGGCCAGATATCATGTTGAGTGTGGGAATTTGTGCATGATTTCAATCCGCACCTAAGGAGAGTCACTATGTGGCTCTCAAGCGAATCTTTCGATATTTGGCTCATACCCCAAACTTTTTCTTATGCTACCCCAAAGGTACTTTATTCGATCTCATAGGATATTCAGACTCAGACTGGGCGGGAAACCGTGTGGAGAGGAAGTCAACTTCCGAAGGTTGCCAATTCCTTGGTCGCTCTTTGGTAAGTTGGCCTTTGAAGAAACAAAATTGTGTTTCTCTCTCGTCCACCGAGGCGGAGTATATAGCTGCAGTGAGTTGTTGTGCATAGTTGCTCTGGTTGAGGCAAACTTTAAATGATTACGGTGTCACTTGTGACAAAATGCCCCTCTACTGTGACAACGAGAGTGCTATCAGGATCTCCAACAACCCGGTTCGACATTAATTGCAAAACGAAGAACATTGAGATTCGTTATCACTTCATCCGGGATCATATCAAGCGTGGAGAGATTGACCTTATCCTTCTCAATCCTAATGAGCATCTTGTAGATATATTCACGAAGCCATTGGATGAAGCAAGATTTCGCAAGTTAAGGCATGAGCTAAATATCATTGATTCGAGCAATGTGGCTTGACTTATTGCACACCCCACCACACTCTTAACTATGTCTTGTTTAGGTGTAGGCATGGACATAGGGGGAGTGTAGTGCTATCAATGAGCTATTTCTCTCCTTATTATGAATAAATTGATCAAATCTTTCACATTAGCCATTTTTGATGGTACTTGTGCTTCAAAGACGAGTTTTGGTTTGGGCCCAAGGTTAAAATCTTCGCGGTGCCATACCAAGTGACTCCAACATAGGTGGCTCCAGCCATCGCCCCCTCCTAGTGAGGTATTTTCTTTTGAAGAGCTTATTCGTGTTTTGTATCATTCCAATTTCTATGTTTTCATTCTTCGCTTTTCCTAAACTTGGAGTGTGACATACCATTTGCTGGTCTTTCTATCTCCAACTCTTCAAAATTTGCATAAGCCACCCCTTTGTAGAGTCTTTGTGCCTTGCAGTTGCCCAGAGCGGTATTACCGGTGGCAAGGGCGGTAGTACTAAGCGGTACTACCGCCGCCGCCCGCGGTACTACCGCTGGAGTGGTTCTACCGGGCCTTCTGCCGCGCTGTAGCACCGGGGCGGTACTACCGCCTGTGAGTCCCCATGAAGGGTTATGGGGCGGGGCAGGGGAAGTTTCCACTTCCCCATACCGACGCATCCCCTATCTCTCGTGGGTCTCTCTCTCTCTAGGCGACTCCAAGGCCGTGGAGGCCACCGCCGGACCTCCATTTCCGGCCACTCTTCCGCGATTCCAACCGGTGGAATCGACCCCCACCCTCTCCAGTTGCCGTGGATGCTGGTATTGTCCCCGTTCTTCTCTCCTATGGTTCTCTTCTTTTGAATCTAGGTCTTGGACAATACTAGTTGCATTCATCGATTTTTCGTCAAATCGAGGCGTGAGTTTGTTGTGGAAGATGGCTTGGGAGTAGTTCTGAAGTTGTAGTGGACAGTATGGGCATTTGACATCACAGGTAGTACCAGATCTGACCGGCAGCTGTAGGTGCCCCCGTGGTCTCCGCCCGCGCGGTACTACCGCTCCCCCTGAGCGGTAGTACTAAGCGGTACTACCGCTCTGGTCAGCGGTACTACCGTTGGTGCTGCCAAATGCCCCTGTTTTTTCACTTTCACTCTAGATTTGCTCGTTCTTTTTCTTCTGGCTTATGCAACTGTTTTACACTTGTTTTTCCTCGCTTGGTTTTTTGGGGTCCAGGTGGTAGCAGTTCTGCTCATCAGGAGCGTCGGAGGAACCCCAGCCATGATGCTAGCTCCAAGAGCCCTCACGTCTCAGAGGAGGACAGTTCTGTCAACCCCAATGCACCTCCCAAGCAGCAGTCAAAGAGGGCCGCTACCAAGAAGACACAACCCTCCCTGGATAAGATGCCTGCCTATGAGTTCTGGGAACTTCGCCGTCAAGATCCGTATGTCATTCCTCAAGAATCTGCTTTTCAGAATCGTCCCTTCTGGACCCGACGGCAAATGTCTATCTACAATGAGGTGCTACTGAATAAGGAAAACCTGTATGCGCCCCATGTCAAGTCCATTGATATGGAACTTTTGGAGAAGAATGCCCAATACTTTGGAGAGGCTATTGAACTCTATTAGAAGCTTGGAATCACTCATATTATGGAGTTCAACAAGGATTTCAATGCTGAGATGGTGGATGTGTTTTATGCTACCGTTCATCTTGGGACTAATGATGACCGAACTTTGACTTGGATGACGAATGGGAGGAAGCTGACTGCTACATGGAAGGAGTTCATGGACCTGTTACACATTGAGGATAAGGGGCTCCATGACCCAGTCGGATTTCGCTCCCACAAGCAAACTCAAGCCACTCACAAGAGCCATCTCTAGCCCTACTCCACTGAGAAGGTATCCTCCACCAGTTGCAAGACTACTCATGTCCTGCAGCCATTCCATGATATTATGTACCGCATCTTCTGGAACACTCTCTTTCCTCATGTTGGAAACTTGGACATGGTACACTCCTACCTGGTGGATATGTTGCTCTTTTGTCAGAATATGAAGGGGTCGGATGAGGTGCCAGTTCTGGATGTTTCCCATGTCATGTGGTCTGAACTACACTATGTTGTCTCTGACCACAAGGTTCATATTTATGGCCTGTACTTGATGCTTCTTATCGAGAGCACTTGGGCTAAGACCTATCCTGGCATTCGTTTTGAGAACATTGACTTGGTTTCTCATAAGGTTGTGCAGCTCCGCCAGAATAACAAGTGGGCAAACTATCTTGCTCCCGAGGCTGACTTGCCTGATGCTAATGTTGAGGATGAGGATGATGAGGACTTTGTGGTCCAGGGTGGTGCTGCTACTACTCATTCTGCGCTCTCTACTGCTGAACCATCTTGGGCTAAGAAGCTCAAGGAGAAGATGAAGAAGCTTTTCTGCATGCAGGCTCATGGCCAATACAAGGCTCACATGGCAGACAAGGAGGCAAGGAGCAGTCATAAGGCTTTGGGCAGGGAAGTTGGTTTGGAGGTTCGGAGTGGATCTGAGGACTCCATCACAGATGAAGATGTCTGGATTTGTCGTCATTGTAAGTGGGATTCAGGTGATGCTATGCCTGGTTCGTCTGCTCCGCCTAACACTTCTGCTCCACCCGGCACCGCCAGCTATAGCTCTGAGTCCGGAGAATATTGACGATGGTTCTACGAGTTGCTACCACCTTGGGTCGTCTTAGTTCTCTCTTCCCTTTTGGTGTCTCGCTGCCAAAGGGGGAGAGTGTAGGGGATTTGCTGAGTCACGAGTGTGTGTTTTAGTTGTTGTTTGTGTTTCTTAGCTCGTGAACTCTTTTATCATTTGCTTTGCTTTGGTTTGTGCTTGTGAGACTCTTAAGACCAGGTCATATGGTGTGAGACATATGCTACGGTCTTATTACCCTGATTATGTCTTATTATGTGAGTTATACTTATCATGTGCACTTTACTCACTCATGTATGTTGCATTCGTGCTATCAAGTGCACACCGAAAAATAACCGTCTTCTCATAGTGAACTTAACCGTCTGCATTCGTGCTATCAAGTGCACACCGTTGGATGACCCTGGAACCTCGCGCGGGGCATCAGACACTTGTCTGATGACCCGCACCTCCAGAGCAGCAGCAGGGGCCTGCTACTACTATTGTCTCTGTGAGAGCGGTAGTACCACTGGCCTAAGAGGTAGTACCGCTGGGGGGTTCTGGCACCTGGCGTGGGGCACCAGACACTCCCGTGTCTGGTGTCTGATGACCTGCATCACCAGTGCAGTAGTAGGGCGGTAGTAACAAGCGGTTGTACCATTGTCCCCCTACTACTGTTGAGATCTGCTCCATCCATTGTGCCAGCGGTAGTACCGCCCCCTGTGCTATTCAGCCATGGTCCTGTGTGTGGAACTTCGGTACGGACTATAGTACCGCTCCCCGGAGAGGTACTACCGCTTGTGTGCGGCTGGTAAGTGGGTAACGGGCAGATTCCCTTCCCACTATATAAAGGAGTCTTGTTCCCCAAGAAGACTCACCTCTCATCCTTCCAAAAGCTCCATTGTTGCCCGCAAGATCATTTTCGCCCGATCTCTCTCCCTAGCCAACGAATCTTGTTGAAACTCTAGGGTTTGGTTGAGAGGGCCCGATCTACACTTCCACCAAGAGAAATTTGATTCCCCCGACTAATCCCTTGCGGATCTTGTTACTCTTGGGTGTTTGAGCACCCTAGACGGAAGAGGTCACCTTGAAGCCATATTACATTGTGGTGAAGCTTCGTGGTGGTGTTGGGAGCCTCCAATTAAGTTGTGGAGATTGCCCCAACCTTGTTTGTAAAGGTCCGGTTGTCGCCTTCAAGAGCACCACTAGTGGAATCACGGCATCTAGCATTGTGTGAGGGTGTGAGGAGAATACGGTGGCCTTAGTGGCGTCTTAGGGAGCATTGTGCCTCCACACCGTTCTAACGGAGACATACTTCCCCTCAAAGCAAAGGAACTTCAGTAACACTTCCTCGTCTCCATTGGTTCCACTTGTGGTTACTTCTTACCTTTACTTTGTGCAAGCTTTACCTATTTTGTATCCTTTGCTTGCTTGTGTTGTTATTGTTGTTAGCATCATACAGGTTGCTGACCTAGTTGCATATCTAGACAACCTATTTGTTGCTAAACCTAATTTGCTAAAGAAAAGTTAAAAACTGGTAGTTGCCTATTCACCCCCCTCTAGTCAACCATATCGATCCTTTCACAGAGTCCATGTAGCAAGGCTTCATACTCCGATGCATTATTGGATGCCATGAAATGGATCTATTGACATACCTTAGCTCGTCATTCTTGGGTGAAATGACAATGACTCCGGCTCCTGCTCCAACTACCATCTTGACGCATCAAACTACATAGTCTAATGGTCCGAGTGCTGCTGACAGGGGGTGTCTTGTAATTCCGCCCATTCCGCTACGCAATCAGCGAGTTCATGTGACTTGATTGCTTTCCTTGGCTCATACTTGATGTCATGTCGCAGCGGCTCAATTGCCCACTCGACCACCTGACCGGTGGCTTTCCCATTGTTAATGATGTTCGAGAGCGATGCATTACTGTAACGCCCAACATGCGGCTCTAGCCCGATCAAGTGATGAACTCTTGATAATGGTAGAAACACATGTCGAAGCGCTCAACAAGGTGGATATCATTACAAATACATGTATTGAATAAAAGATTATCGAGCATTTATTGTCTTAGACTCGCCACAACAGAGGAAACTACAACATGAATATTCCAATACATAAATACATCTCAATCATCATCCAAAAGAAAAGATCTGACTACGGATGAAAACCAAACGAAAGAAAACGATATTCACCCTGCTAATCCCAGGCTGCCAACCGGGAACCTATCCTATGATCGTCGACAAGGAAGAAGAGCTCCAAATAGAACTGCTACTTGTGAAACGCGTTGGGTTTTTCCCCGAAGAGGAAGGGTGAAGTAGTAAAGTAGCAAAACGTATTTCCCTTATTTAAGAACCAAGGTTATCGAACCAATAGGAAGATATCCAAATAGATGATCAACAGTTCCTGCATAGACACGAGAAAATACTTGCACACAACGCGGGAATGAGGGTTGTCAAGCCCCTTGTACTCATTAATTGCAAGCATTAAATCTTATAGTAAAGGATGTATAAGTACAAATAAAAGTAAATAAATAACATCAAATATTTTTGTAGGTTTTTTATATATAAAATATGAAGATGGAGCCGGGGCCCATAGCGTTCACTAGAGGCATCTCTCTCATGAGCATAGTAGCGGTGGGTGCATAAGTTACTGTTAGGCAATTGATAGAAAAGCAAATTATTAGGTCGTTATTCATGGCATGATCAAGATATAGGCATTACGTCCATGATAAGTAGATCGAAGCAATTCTACATCTACTACTATTATTTGACAAATCAACCGCTATCCAGCATGCATCTATGGTCTTAAGTTCATGACAAACAGAGTAATACTTTAAAAAAGATGACATGATGTAGACAAAGTAAGACCAAATGATATGTTCAAACCCATTCATATCCTTAGTAGCAACAATACAAATATGTGCCTCGCTACTCCTCGTGTCACAGAGTGAGGATACTACAAGATTGAACCTACTACGTACTATGCACCACCCCTCTGAAGATCTACTCATCTACATGGCAAAATCAAACTTATAGATCAGAATGAATACATAGCTATATGAAATCACACATAATAAATATAATATTGGATCAATTACTTTCAATGAATAATATGAACATAAACTCGCAATTCATCAGATTCCGACAAACACACTGCAAAGAACACATTGAGGGTCTCCGAAGAGATCATTGTATTGACGATCAAACAAGAGAGAGAGAGAGAGAGAGAGAGAGAGAGAGGGAGAGAGACGTCTAGTGATGTCTACTACGCAACTTTATTCTTGTAGACTCTTTTGGGCCTCCAAGCGCAAAGTTTTGTAGGACAACAACAAATTTCCCTCAAGTGGATGACCTAAGGTTTATCAATCTATGCGAGGTGTGGGATGAAGATGGTCTCTCTCAGACAACCCTGCAATCAAATACAAACAATATCTTGTGTATAAGAACATATGACTATTTACGGAATACATGCCTACATTATGATTGTGATAGGTTGTGGAGGTAAATTATCTCTATAAATTTGATGAGGGTGATATTCCTTATAATAAGTCTCCTAGTCAATACTTGGATGAATTTGATAATTTTATCCTTAAGAGAGAAATTTTTAATATGCAAACTAGTGATCAATTGAAATATAATGCCATTATGATTGAACGTTTGAGTGATACATCGATGAGAATTGCTAATGATGTGAAGGACTTATGTGAACATGCATCAATGGTTCAAACTCAGCTAAAACAAGTTTCTAAATCACAAAATGACTTGCTTAATGAAATGAATGATCGTGCTATTAGAGTAATGACTAGAGGAGGTAAAATGACTCAGGAGCCTTTGTATCCTGAGGGACATCCTAAAAGAATTGAGCAAGATTCTCAGGTTGTTAATAATGATGCACCTAGTTCACCTAGGAAGAAGAAAAATAAAAAGAATAGGCTAATGCATGCTCCTAGTGAACCTACTTTAGAAAAACCATCTGAGAATCCTAATAATGTTTCTATTTATGATGCTGAGACGCAATCTGGTGATGAGAATTCATCTAGTGATACTGATAATAAAAGTAATGATGCTAATAATAGTCATGTTGATGCTCCACCTGACAACAATAAAGAATCTGATAATGATTTGGAAATAGAACCTAAAGTGTAGCTTGATAACCCACCTCCTAAGAATAAAAGATATGATAAAAGGGATTTTGTTGATAGGAAACATGGTAAAGCAAGATAGCCATGGGTTCAGAAACCCGGGTCATTTCCTAGTAAACTTGTGAAATATAGAGATAAAGAGGCTTTTAATTGATTTGTTGAAATGCTTAGACCTCTGTATTTGAGAACACCTTTGACTGGAATTATAAAAATGCCTCCATATGCTAAATACATGAAAGATATTGTCACTAATAAAAGGAAAATACCGGAGGCTGAAATTTCCACTATGCTTGCAAATTATTCATTCGAAGGAAAAGTACATCAGAAGCTAGGAGATCCAGGAATACCTACTATACCTTGCTCTATCAGAAACAATTATGTTAGAACTGCTTTATGTGATTTGGGAGCTGGTGTTAGTGTTATGCCTTTTTCTCTATATTGAAGACTTGATTTGTGTAAGTTAACACCCACAAAAAATTCTTTGCAAATGGCTGATAAATCAACCGCTTTACCAATCGGTATTTGTGAGGATGTCTCAGTTGTGGTTGCTAACATTACTATCTTAACGTATTTTGTCATTCTTGATATGCCCGAGGATGACAACATGTCGATTATCCGTGGTAGACCATTTTTGAATACTGCAGGGGCTGTTATTGATTGCAACAAAAGCAAGGTTACCTTTCATGTCAATGATAAAGAGCATACTGTATATTTTCCAAAGAAACAAAACCAAGTGAATAATACCAATTCCATTGAAAAGATTATGACAATCGCTACTGGAAGTTTTGAGTTCCCTCTTTCGGTACCTGAAAAGAAATATCAAAGTCTTATTATTGTGACAATGCATCTCCCGATTGAGGTCACTTAGTGCTTTACAAAAATTCCTCATTTTATGTCAGTCAAAAATAGTTTGTTAATAAGACTTGATCAACCTTATTAGTGGATTCTTTATAGGAGCATGTGGTCAATGAATTTCGTAAGCACAACTATTTGTAACCATAGTTTACTTCCTGCTTTTTAGAGTTTCATAAAATAAAATGTCTTGATTATCCTGTTTTCTAAATTATCCATGCAATAAAAAATGACCCAAAAACAAAAGTGCTCAGAAGTCATAAAAAATTTCACCATTTTTTATAGAATATTTAAGAATGTTTAGCGCTGGACACACCCCAGGGGGGTGTCCCTGTTGCCCACAAGGGAATAGGGCACGACCACCCCCCAGGGCACGCCGTGATGCCTTGTGGGGACCACAGGGCCCCACTCACTTAAGTCCACCAGCCCACTTCTTATTCTTCCTCCAGAAAAAATCGTGCTAGCTCTTGTTCTCATGTTCTTGCCTCCAAAATTGAGATTTTCGGTCTCTTTGCACGGGACTTCATTTCCAAAACTGTTTTTGGGGGATTGCTCCTTGGTATTCGACTCCTCCGTTGGTCTAATTAGTTTCTGTTTTAGTGGATTGTATTTTGCTACTGTTTGTGCCTCCGAAAATGAGCTTGCATGTTGAATTCATTGGGTTTTAAGTAGTTTGAATGCTTGATATAGCCTCTAGACACTTGCATGAGTAGTTGCTATCAATTTTGTTAAGTTTTATTGACATCTTTTGTGTGGCCCAAAAATTTCAGAAATTTTCTCTTAGGAAGATGAACTTCTTTAGGAGGAGTTCTTTATGGGGGAGGTCCTCTGAAGGGTCGTCGAGCCAAGAAGCGACACGCTCGTTGATCTATGAACCGCGTGAAAGTTTCTTGGGAGGGGGGGACGAGGTGAAGTTGTGTGAATGACCGCGTGACACCTTCATCATAGGCGCCGGTATTAAGCAAGAGTTTGACCAATATATTGAGAATGCCGAGTTGACCGATTTCATCACAGATAAGTGTCCACAATTCTATCAACTTACTAAATCATTCACGGAACAATTTGCATATCATTCATCTAATCAAAGAATCCTCTTTCATATTTATGAGAAATCATATAGCTTGCCTTTAGAAAACTTATGTGCAATTTGCAAGATTCCGTATTGGGGTTCGCTTGCCGAACGGTGGAAAGTTGATTATGAGTCCTTTTTGCCTAGTCTGTGTAATGGGGAGGACAAAGGTGTGACACAAGCTAGGATTAGAAGCTTGCAATTCCCAGACGTTCGTTACTTTGCCATGTTCGGTGGAAGATGCTTAATTGGTAAAAATTACATTAGTGCTTTATGCGCACCTAATTTGTGTATCTTGCATACCTCTATGACTGGGAACTAAAAGATATAATTTTGGTGCTATAATTGCCCGCAGGTTTGCAAAAAACACACATGGTAATTTATATGGAGGCATTTATGCTACTCGTTTGGCTAGGCACTATGGTATTACTTCTAAACCTAATGATCCAGTGCTTCCCCCTAAGTTTTTGAACTTTGAGGTTATGTAGCGCCACGTTTCTATTGCTTATAACACTCATGAGTAGGTCTATAACCTAACATTTGATAAGAACCACGATGTTTCTATTGTTTTTCCCGTGCCTTTGCTCTTGGATTTTTTGGACAAACAAAGGCACTGTATTTATATGGAGGAAGCTCATCCGCACAACGCTGCAATAGAGGCTGCTCGCCTCCCTAAGGAGGCGGCACTGAACGCCGCTCCGAGTTATCAACATGACCACTATTGAAGAGCACGCATATATTACTAGTGGCCATAGACCAACTTAGGCCTAAAGCCTAAGCTTGGGGGAGTACGTACCGACATTACATTCATGTTCACATATTTGATTCCACTTGTTGGTGTTCATCGTTTTCATTGTAAATCCATGTTTCGCTTTATTTCGTTTTCCTTTTTTGTGTGTTTGAAAAACTTTGAAAACTCCAAAAAATATTTATCGCTTCTTTTTCCTTTTTCTTTCATGTTGAATTAGTTTGTAATATTAAGAGAGAAAACCCAAAAAGATTGCTCGTTCTTCTTCTTGTTTGTTGGGAGCTTTCCTGTGTAAATAGTTTTTCTCGTCTTTGTTTTTCTTCTTTCTTTCGCTTTCTTCAGAAAACAAAAACTGCAAAAATATTGCAGTGTGTTTCTCTGAACTTCTTTTCGTTTCTTTGCATCATTGTACAGAGAATACACTACTGCAGGATGGTTCAAAGACGACACAGCAATCAGAGACCCTTCGACGAAACTGTGTGCGATGACCAAATCGCAAACGGTATAGTTATAGCTCCGTCGCTAATGACGTGAACTGTGTGCGATGGCGGGTCCATCAAATACGATCCCAAAAAAAGTAGCGTGTGTGATCTGTGGCAAACAGTTGGCACAGATAAACTGTTTGTGATTGGACAATACAACGCAAACGGTTAGAAAAATACAAGTATGTGCGATCTACGGCATATAGTTCACCCTGACAAATTGTTTGCGCTGATCTAGCAGAACACAAACGATTGTCCAGATGATTACGTGTGCAATAGATGGCATACAGGTCACTCGGATGAACTTTTTGTGATGAGATAAGATGACATAAATGGTTACATAGATCAAGATGTGTGCGATAGACAACATATAGGCCACTGGGATGAACTGTGTGCGATAAGCAAAAATAACACAAACGGTTGCTCAGATCAAGATGTTTGTGATGTACAACATACACAGGCCATTCGGATGTGTTGTGGGCAAACGGTTCTGGATAAAGAACTTTCAGGGACTGATGAAATCATCACCGACGGATTTGGTTGTTTATTCCGCATGCGATGTGATTTGCTCAATCTGCCCACAAACATCTATGCTTCTGTTTAGAAGAACATGATTGGAGAACCAAATTAAACATCCAAATACATAAGTGACTACACACATAACATTGGCACACCTCAATGAACAATTACACACATAACAACACGATTGCCATAACCTAATTAAGCATCCAAATACATAAGTGACTACACACATAACATTGGCGCACACCTCAATAAACTATTACATGCATAATAAACTTATCCCTCTAAAACTACAAATATTTCGGCATAGAGGGAGTATGAGAAACGATCATCATATCATCTACTTCCTGTGACGCTTGCAGCCACCGCTCGGCTTGTGGCTCGATCCTGCGTTGTCTTCAGGTAGGAGGCACTTCCTCATGTTAACGATCCGCCTGAACATCTCGTAGCAAGTGTATGATTTCTTGGCCGCGGTCTGGAGGTGATATTCATCCAGTTTCTTCACCCAGGCCCTGTGCCAGATAGGCTTGTTCTTGTTGAACTCAGCCTTCATGTCTTTGTAGTAGGGGTTGATGATGGCCTCGGCCAGGTCAACATGGGAGTCCATGTTCTTTTTGCTGCCCCAGACCTTGTAGTGGTCGCGGATGTCGACAAGCTTCTGGCAGGCCAAGCCCGAAGTCTTGAGCACCTTTGGATCGTTGGTGGTGTCCACCGTAGCAAACCTGTAGTTGGGGCTGTTGACAAACCTGGTGAAACGCTCGCAAGGCTCTGTGGCCAGGCAGTAGTGGTAGAGGAGGACGTGTTGGCCAACGCACAACTGGGCGACAACAACCTTCTAAGCATGCCCGGCACGACCGCCGACGGCCGCCACCGACCGCCGGTGTAAGCAAGGTCAAAGCCGACCACTTTGTACTTGTCATCCGCATCAACCAACCGCTCCATAGTGCCGATGGAGTCCTCCACCATGCCCGGGTCATTGGTGTACACCACCATGAGGTCCGTCTTCCTCATGTGGGTCTCCACATGATGCACGTCGTACTCCATTGGAGCGTCGCTGGACATCCTCTCTGTATGCGTCGTCGAGCGTGTGCTTATTGTGTTGTGGGGCGCGATCGAAAGCGTGAAGAGATTATGGTTAATGGTCGTGGGTATAAATGGGGGCTGGACGTCCTGGAAAACGGACACGTCTGGATGGCAGTTTTTGTAGCGCGTGATTCAGTTGTGGAAGCACGTAACTGCATGGGGTGACACGCGTGGCGCAACCGCATGCATATGGAGCCCCGAACGTGATCGTGGGCCGGCCCCAACCGCTTGTAGAGCACGCGTGGATGGGTGCGAGAGCAGAGCATGCGGAGGGACGCGAGAGCAGAGAACACGGTGGGATGCGAGGTAGAACCAGACCACTTTGTACTTGTCCTCGTCAAGTAACAGGTCCATAACGTTGGAGTTCTCCACCCAGATCAGATGTTTGGTGTACACCACCGAGTTCCCGGCGAACCTTCGGTGTGTGTCCACTACGGCATGCATGGTGAACTGGCGCTCGTCGTCGGCAGCCGCTGGGAGCGCCATTGGAGCCGCGCAGGATACCCTTGGTCATGGTTCTACTTCTTAAGGTCTGGATATTAATCGTCAATTGCATATTAATGAACATATATTAATGGTCCATTGCATACTAAGGAAAAGATGGTACTACCAAAATACGAGTCTCCCTCATAAGATGCCATTTGCATGGTTGTATGTGATACCCGACAAACAGGTCGCTCGGACAAACTATTTGCATTGATCAAAAGTAACACAAACGATTCGGTGTAACAAGATGTGTGTGATACCCAGAAAACAAATCAGTAATCGGAATTGTGTGGGATGACCGATAAAAAGACAGACGATTCCTGATAATAAGTTGTGTGTGATGTGGCCTATGGGCAAACACTTGCTCGCATCCAATTGTCTGTGATTGTTGAAATCATCACCGACGTGTTCCTTTCTTTAATCGGAAGTGATGTGATTTGCTATGTCTGCATACCATCTATTCTCTGTCTACAGAACAATATCATGGTTGAATAACCTAAATAAACATCCAATTACATTACTGACTACACATAACATTTGCACACATCAATTAACAAGTATACTAAACTAGTAGTAACGATCATCAAATCATTCATCTATACTTCTTGTGATGAGGGGTGTCGGTCGGCGCAGGACGGAGGCACTTCCTCATGTCAACGATCCGCATGCACATCTCGTAGCTTATGTACGTGTCCCTGGCTGCGTACTTGATGTGATCTTCATCCAGTCTTCGGACCCAGGCGCGGTGCCAGGCAACCTTCTTCTTCTTGCAGACATGCTTCATGCCTCTATAGTAGGGGTCGATGATGGCCATGGCGAGCTCAACCAGGGAGTCCTTATGCTTCTCCTCGCCGCCGAAGATCTTGTACATGCATTGGATGTCCACAAGATTCCGGCAGGCCAAGCCCGTGGCCTTGAGCACCTTTTCATCGTTGGTGGTGTCCATCATACCGAATATGTAGTCGGGGCTATTGAGAAACCTAGCGAATCGATCGCAAGGCCTTGTCACCAGGCAGTAGTGGTAGACGAGGACGTAATGTCCCACGCACAGCTGGGTGACAGCAACCTTCTGATCATGCCCGACACGACCGCTGGTGTACTCGAGGTCGAAGCCGACCACTTTGTACTTGTCATCCTCAGCAAGCAACTGCTCCATGGTGTGGATGGAGTTCTCCACCCAGACCGGGTCGTTGGTGTACACCACCGTGAGATTCTTGAACCTTACATGGGTGTCCACGTACGCACGAATGGTGAACTGCCGCTCGTCATCGGTAGCCGCTGGGAGCTCCGTCATTGTAGCCGAGCAGGATATCCTCTCTGTATTTGGAGTGTGGGTGTGCTTCTTGCGTTGTGGGGAAAGGTTGAAGAGAGACAATAGGTCAAATGAGCGGTGGGGTAAATGGGGGCTGGACGGGCTGTAATTGGCATGTCTTGTCACCGCGTTCCCGGTGGAGGATTGCTGTGCAAGGTTAACCAGCGCACGAACAAGTGTTCCCGGCGGTTTGTTTGGCCATGCGGCGGCTCGAAGTGCCGCCAACGTATCGTTGGTGAGCCCGTTCCCACGCGCAATGGCGCACAACTTCCCGCCCGGCTCGGTTGGCCACGCATCGGCTGGAAGAGCTCCCATTATTGTGGGCGTTAAATGGGAAACAGTTAGCAAAAAACAAAGCGTGTGCAATAACTTAAAGCAGCGTACACGTTCAGCAACACTAAGCAGCGGTGTGACAAATGCAGTGCGGGTGCGACTGGGAAGGACGGTGAGGATTTTGTTAAGTGGGGACGATGGTGAGGGTTTTCTCGGCCAGAATAATAATGCGCTTCGGAGGCGACGGTTCTGTAGACACAGCCGTTTGCGATAAGTGTCACTATGGTGTAAGGGGGCTGTCGTGGTCCGTGTAAATCCTACAGCTGCAGACGTGCGATCCGCGGGAATGCGTTCTGGACAATCAGGGCACACGCATGTCGTGACACAATGTTAGTCCTCGCACCCGGTTTCAATCCGGGAAAATAACCAAGTTTGTGCGTTCCAAATTTCCTCTTTCGTGTGACACCTGAATTTTTTTCCTGCATTCGACAGGTTTCCAGGTAAGTATAGCATTTTTTTTACCGTAATATGCATAGTGTAAAAAAACTGCCAACACTCACACGTAGCTGTGCGTGCTACGGGAAAACAGTTGCTAGTAGTAAATTGTGTGGGAACTCTATGATAAGCATAAATATTCCATCAACCAAACTGTTGCAGCTCAAGACTGCAATTACATTGCTCTACGTATTAGTTCATAAAATAGAGTCTCACCAACATCTAGATCAACATATAATAAACATAACTCAAGCAGAGATATAAGACGCACAAACTATAGATAGCTAGGGCAGTGCTGGCATCAGGACAAGTATATATAACTCAATCCTTATCGTACCCACCAACAACGTAAACTTTCTCCACGTACTTCGCGTACGCGGCGTGCACCACCATCCGAGAATACTTCTGCCTGAAGGAGTCAATGGCTCGTCCTCTATCATGCGCCAGCACACTTGCAAATGCGGGGTTAAGCCTTTGGGCGCAGAACGGGCATTCGAAGCCCCCATTTCGGGTCCTGATGCGATGATTATGCGGTCCCGCATGGAGCTCCCTGAGCTTTTGTTTCTTGTGCCTCCTATGGTCATATTTATCGCTGCCAATGTCGTCAGATAGCACCTATACATAAAATAACAAAATCATGACATTGATGAATGAAATGCATAAAATGATATCACAAACAACTTAATGCAACAAAATTATTTACTAATGGCTATAAATGCATGAACTGGTTATTGTCAAAGAAACAAGGAACTTTCAAGTAAGTACTACTCCCCATTATCACTAACGTAGTGATCTAAATGCTCTTATACAATGTTCATTTACAAATGGGTACATGTATAATCATCTATGTAGACGGATTATTGGCAAAATGATCATTCGTACAGGTCAACCATTAAATCATTGTCAAACCTTAGACATATTAGCATAATCGTTTGTACGGATGTCACTTATCCAAGTCACTTATCATTTACCTAACAAACAATCAATACGTACACACTAACACGGATCTATCAAATCTTACTCTGATTACATGGATTGAAATAAGATGAACCCTGGGCTCTCCATTCCAAAAAAGGCGGAAACAGAACTAATCAGAGATACCCTATGATATGGTTACCAAAATAGGGGGGGTCTAACCGGTTCTCTGTCGTCGTCGGAGTTGTCATCGTCGGAGTCGTCGTTGCTAGAGTGGTCATCAGATAGGTCGTAGTAGTCTCTGTGCAGCACCGCCTCCTACTGGGGAGGCACGATGGGGCTTATGACGTCATGGCCGCACTTCTGTCCGTGCGAGACCTCATTGGCGGGGAGGGCAACCTCATCGCCCAGCATCAAGAGATGCTTAATTGCTTCGCCGACCCCCTATTCGAACCCCGCATCACCACTCCCTCCGATGGTGCGCTTGGTCGCCATCTGATACACTTCCGAGAGCGTTTACGATTGGGAACGGCGGCGAGGATGCAGGCGCGGTGTGTGGAGAGAGGGGAGTGCGGCTGCATGCTATAACCAGCGGCACAGGGGCGATTAATATAGAGTGGTTGGAAGCTAGGCGGGAGGCGGTTAAACGGCTCGCCTCCCGATGAGCCTGCACAGCAGTCTTCTCGCATGCCTCACCCCTGCTCGCACCTCTCCGCCTGCACAGAGGAATGCTCGCACGCATCCCGTCAATTCACACACCAGCTCGCACGTCTCCCGGTGAGCCAGAGCGGCCTGCGCGCACACGTCCCATCAATTTACACACCTGCTCGCACGCCTCATAGTCAGCCTGAGCAGCGGACTACTCGCATGCGTCCCGTCAACTCACGTCCGCTCGGACGGCACACGGGGCTCATGGTGGTATACGTAATATTTTGTTGGGACCAACGCACACGGTTGAATACTTTAATCATTCGTGATGGTAACGTGACAAGTGTGTGTACCAACCTTTAATAACCTCCTGTTTGTAAGAAAAGTATATAAAGAACTTGTCTCCAAATAGGCCAAAAATTAGCACAATGAAATGGAATCCCAAGTTTCATGATTCTCAGCTGATTTTTGGATTTACTTCAATTTAAAATGATTTTTTCGATGTTTGAGGCCGAGCTGTCTAAAAACCAAGATTTTCAATGTTTTCCACGACACCAAGATTTTTGAGGTTTCTTACCATTTATTTCATGGCGACTAAACATGAACCCAAAGGGACATATGATTTCCCCCAATGAATTCCTGGAAACTATATTATTGCATATTTTTCGAATGATATATGAACATTATATAATTGTAACACGGACTAATGTGTCACCTGTTGTATGCATAAAAATAGTTTGACGCGCCTCGAAGTGGTGCTTACGGTGGTGGTCGCGCGGGGGGGGGGGGGGGGGGGGTCTTTCCAATTTGTGAAGCATGCACACGATCAAAGTCCTGCAGTTGGCATTTTGACATCAAAAAACAAACCCATGCATATGCTTGGGTCACATATAATTGATGGTAGTCCTGAGTGGCTCCCTCACATGGTAATCGGTGACACGTCAATCTATGGGGCCCATGTGTGGTCACCTATATTATATATCGTTTTGACCAAGGTGAATCCTTTTCGGTATGCATTACAATATCCCATGGTTAGACATTGAAACAAATGTTTTTTGAGCGCATGGATATATACCCATGAACCCATTCCACCACCATCTCGATATGGGGGGTGGGGGTGGGGAGGCATACATAAACTATACACATTGTGATCGATCCTCTTCGTAAGTCGACTTATAGTTTCTGAGGCAAGTGCCATTAAAGTTCCATTGGGTACTAACTAAACAAACACATAATTACATGTATACATATATGTGTGGGCCTCATGCAGTGGTTGTTTGTTTTGTCAAACACCCTCTCATGTGGTCATCGGCATCACACCAGCCCATCCATGTCCACGTGGGTTGTCACTTTGACAGACGGCTGTAGAGATGTTAATTTGACCAAGGTGGGTTCTTCTTGTTAGTATATGTGGTATATATATTGTACGTTGTTGACATATGTGTCGGCGTTCTGGGAATGGGGATACCCAGACCTGCCTACCTACGGCCCAGGGCATGGCCCAGTTCGTCAGCCAAACGCAACCAGACGCAGCCCCACTCAAGACAAGGCCCTCGCGAGGACCCTAGGCTCGCGAGGAAGAGCAGCGCCAAGATCGGCAAGCGGAGGGCCTTCCCAGGCCCCCCCCCCCCGGAGCGGCGGAGATCTCTATGCAGGGTCCGGCCTCAGGAGTCAAGGGTGACGCAAGGAAGGACAGGCGGGCGCCAGCGCGCCAGGCGGAGCAGTTTCCCCTTTAGTGCAAAGGGGGCAAGGACGTACGCGGGTTCCCAAAGCATCCGCCAAAGGTTTCCATTCTGATGAAACAAGACCACGACCACGAGCCCCTCAGGATGGATGTCATCGCCGAGCCCACCTCTGCATCATCGACAGCTACTTTGCTGGCGAAGACCGCCTTTGGACAGGGCGGGATGTACTCCCGTCCCCCTTCAAATTTGGCCATTGTGGGATCCCTTCCCGCCATTGCGATAAGGGAAGAGGACCCGGGCCACCGCTATATATAGAGACTAGGCTACACCGTAGAAGGGGATTCGATCCCGGGGAGCAAACCAGTCGATCCATCCGATCCACCACAAAGCTAGCAGAGAGCCAAGGACACCTCAGGAGCGCCCTCGCGAGGCTCCTGAACCTTGTACTAGTTCATCCACCATACCTCCATGAGAGGCAATCCACCAAAGCAGGAGTAGGGTATTACGCTTTGCAGTGGCCCGAACCTGGGTAAACCACCGTGTTCATCTACTTCCTCGTCATCGTGCGAGTTCGTCGTCTTGGCCATCGAGTAGTGAGCTAGGTAGGGTGAGGCTGCAGGGGATCTTCGCACATGCCGCTGTGTTGGAACCTTGAGGGTTTTGCGGAGCCCGAAATCCGACATTTGGCGCGCCAGGTAGGGGTGTGTCGGAGTCTTCCTCAAGCCAAGATCTTCTCCCAGCTTGCCGTTCCGATGTCAGACGCTCGCCGAGCCCGCGTCGAGCGCCGAGCCACCCGCGTCGCCCAGACAGCGCTTGTGGGCCGTGGCGACGCACGCCGGTCACCCTCGCATGTGGCTAACGCTGCCACGGGCCCGGACGCCCACGAGCAACAAGACTCCTCGCAGCCGGTCACCGCGCAGCGCGACGGCCACACCGCCACTCCGTCGATCGTTCCAGCTTCCGGGTCGTCCTCCCATGCTCGGCCCGGACCAGTGCGCGGTTCGGGTGCGCTCGCCATGGCGAACGAGCTGCTCCGCTACCGCCCTACCCCCGACTGCTACGACGATTGGCTTCGGCACATCGCGGAGCTCGTCAGTGCTGCCGGCGACGCTTCAGCGCTCTCCTACTCGCTTCAACCCCGACCTTCCCTGGCAGACGATGTGGCCCACGATACGCCGCCGCCTCCTCCGCAACGCGACGTCGACCCCGAGCCCAGACGAGAAGCGCGCCCCCACGACAAGCCCCGCGAACCGCAAGCAAGGGCAAGAGAGGAAGTAAGCTGCCAGGTGGTTCCCCGGCCGCGCGTCGACGCGCGTGCGCTCCCCGCGCTACCGACCCAACGCCGCGACCGGGCACCTCTCGAGGTGGCCCCGCAGGAGCGTCAAGACCGGGTCCCTCCCGCGCACGAAGCACCCATCGAGCCGGTGGGGTGCCTCGCCATCGCCCCGGAGCTCCACCCAACCGCGTGGCCCTGCAAGTTCAAGCCTGACCTACCCCCTCGCTACGACGGCACCCCGGATCCCGCTGAGTTCCTACAGCTCTACTCGCTGAGCATCCGGGCGGCTGGTGGAGATGACAAGGTCATGGCGTGCTGGTTCCCCATGGCGCTCAAGGGCGGCGCGCTTTCCTGGCTCCTCAACCTCCCGGAGGGGTCCGTCACCTCCTGGGACGACTTGTGCAAGCGTTTCGTCGCCAACTTCCAAGGCACCCGCGAACGAGCGCTCACCGTGAACGACCTACGGCATGTAAAGCAGCAGGACGGGGAGACCCTGCACAAGTTCATACAACGCTTCACGACTACGTGCCTCAAGATCCCGAAGGCGTCGGATGAGGCTATCATCTCCGCGTTCACCGACGGCGTCACGGACCTCAAGATGTAGGAGGAGCTCCCCATGAACGACGAACTGTACTTAGCCCTGGAGATGTTCAATCTGGCGAACAGGTGCGCCAAGGCTGAAGAGGGCCGCCTGTCGCTCCGCGGGCCTCTGGCGGCAGAGCCAGAGGAAAAGAAGACCAAGGCCAAGGAGGCGAAGCGCAAGGCCCCAGCGGTCCTTGCGGCCGAGCCTGAGTCGAAGCGCGGCCAGGGTGAGGAGCACCCCGCAGGAGGAAGACCGACCTGCATCTTCCATGACACCAACAACCATGAAACCGCCGACTGCCAGGAGCTCAGGCTGGTCCGCGCAGAACACTTCGGCCGGCGCCTTGGACGCGCTGACCGTGGCTTCGGACGAGGCGGAGGCCGCAGTGGAGGCCGTTGGGACAACCGGGAACCGCGTCAAGGGTGGCGCGATCAGCCTCAGGAGGACCGCTGGCGCGATCAGCCTCGGGAGGACCGCTGGCACGATGACCCATCGGAGGGGTCACACCGCGGCCAGCCTCGTGAGGCCCGACCTCGTGAGGCCGGCCTACCACCACTACCACCACCACCCGGAAGGAAGGAAGAGGACAGGCAGGAGGATGGGACTGGGGGCTTCCAGGAGGTCAGGGCGGTAGCCTGTATCCTGGGCGGCGCCCAAGCCCCAGCATCAAACCGCGTCTTCAAGCAATTCGTGCGGGAGGTGAACGCGGCTCTCCCAAGGCCCGAGGCCATGCGTCCCCTCAAGTGGTCCCAGACTGCAGTCACCTTCGACTCAAGGGATCATCTCAGGTGCTCGGCCATGGTCGGCAAGCTCCCCATGCTGTGCACTCCAACCATCAGCAACGTCCTCGTCACCAAGACCCTCATCGACAGCGGAGCAGGGCTCAATGTCCTCTCCATCGAGACCTTCGAGACGCTCCAAGTATCGTACGAACAGCTCATGCTGACCAAGCCCTTCTCAGGAGTCACAGACGGGTCCACCGTCCCCATCGGGCAAGTGCGCCTGCCCGTCACCTTCGGCGGACACGAGAACTACCACACCGAGGTCATCGTCTTCGACGTCGCGCACATCCACCTCCCATACAACGCCATCCTAGGGTACCCGGCCCTCGCCAAGTTCATGGCGGCGACTCATCACGGCTACAACGTCCTCAAGATGCCAGGGAGTGGAGGCATCATCACCGTGGCCTGCGATGAGAAGGATGTCGTCTGCTCCCTCGAGCGGGCTTACCGCGCTGCAGCGGCCGAGCGCTCGGACGACGAGGAGGAAGCCCCGCCTTGAGAGGACACACGCAAGAAGAAGAAGCCGCTGACCCCCGCGGGGCGCTACGGGGCTGGGACCTCCAAGGGCGGAGCCTCGAGCTCTGCACCCAGGGGCGGGGCACCAGCTTCCATCGCATAGGAAAGCGCGCTCGGCGCCCCCCCTGGGTCGGGCTCGGGGGCTTCCATCCAGGAGGCCCCCGGCTTGACCGGTGAGACAAGGGAGGCGTTCGGGCATAGCCTGAAGGCGCGTCCTGACGCGCGACTGCCCAAGCTAGGAGCATGGCGCGTGGCGCCGAGCTTGCAAGAGTCCGTCATCAGAGCAATCGAGGAGCTTCGGGAAGCGCAGGCCACGCCAGGCGGAGACTGGCCAGCACCACCATTCGCAGCCACCATCATCGGCACGATCGATCAGCCGCGCATCTGCGTCAACACGCTCGCAATCAACAGGGCCGTGTCCCAGGGCCCCTTCTGGCCAACGCGTGCCGATCATGGATGGGTCTACCCGCACAACTACGTCTGCATGCCCTTCGGCCTGGCGAACGCAGGCGTCACGTTCCAGCGCCTCGCCAGGGCCATGCTCATACCTTGCCTGGCGGGGCGCGATGTGGAGTTGGAGGAGATGCTCGAACCGAGCGAAGGTCCCGAGCCCCGGGAGACGACGGACCCGTGAGGGTCGCGCTCGTGGAGGTGTAAGATCAGGCTACGACGGCAGCTTCGACTCTTCAGCGGCATGGCCGCCAGGTGACTTTTTGTTGGCCATTGACAGGTAATTTTTTGGTTTACTCTGTCTGAGGGCGCCCACCGGCCCGCATCATCCTCAGGCAATCAGGGCACACCCCTGCAGCCACCTTATTTACTCATATTTCAATAGTTTCTCATGCATATGATTTGTTGCCTAACGCTTTACCTTGCCTGCACGGCTCATTGTCGGCGTGGATGTCGCCACCTCGAAACTGGATGGCAAGGACCTGTCGCTTCAGGGACTTGCGTCTTTGGGCAGTCGATCCCCGCTCGGGGGCTCCGACCGTAGCACGGCGCCTCAGAATGGAATCTCGGGAGGCCCCAAGGCCTCCTGAGGCAACAACCGACAGGACGGAATGGGGGTCGCTTCAGCGTCAATGGGGGCTCTTGAGCAACGCGCCTCAGGAGCCTTACCGGTCAAATAGCCACTCGCCCCCTTGGTGTCGTCCTTGGTGATCCGGTCGGCATCAAGGGTGTCGAGGCCTCGCCTCGTAGTTGCGTCCTTGGTGATCCGGTCGTACACTATGGTGGTAGGGAAATGTGCGGGACCGGGACCTGCAGACACAGAGCACTGGAAGGGGCCCCCAAACCGTCCCGCAAACAAGGAGGAAAGGTCCCAGGCGGGGTCGCGGGTTATCTGGACAACCCGGCCGTGCCTCGGAGATCTCAAGACGAAATCTGCAGGATCTCAAGACGAGAAGACTCAGGCGCAAACCGACTTAGAGGTAGGGACCTCACGAGGCCAAAGCGCCCTTGCAAGCTCCCAGATACACCTCCCAGTTCTGCCATGCGAGCCACGCGCACGAACTCAATGGGCTGTACATGCCCGGAGCCCCCCGAGGACGCGGAGGGGTTTCTTCCCACGCAATGTGGAAGCCACAGCTCCGTGCTGGTGGAGAACACGGACCTCCAATGGCTATGCCCACGCAAGGTGGAAGCCACAGCTCCGTGCTAGCGGTCAACACGGTCCACCAATGACTATGCCCACGCAATGTGGAAGCCCTTCGCTCCGTGCTGGGGATAAACAACTAAGGGCGCCCCAGCGGCTGCATCCAACCTCAGGAAGGCCCCTCGCGGCCCCGTCTCGCTGCGTTCCCCTGGGATGTACGCATGAGGGGGCTGCACGGGGGCTACTACCGGGCCAAGCCCGGTACACGCCACGTTCCCAGGTCTGCCAAACCTGGTCTTCACGCGCCCGTCTCAGGAGAAGCCAATGAGGAAAGGTATGGGAGCCATTCGTACGTCAAGGGGGACTCCTGAGCATCGCGACTCAGGAGCCTCACTGGCCACGTAGCCCCTCACCCCTTGGAACCGTCCTCGGTGATCCGGACGGCCCAACGGCGGCTGTGGTATGCGCGGGGCCGGGCCCTGCCGACGTAGAGATCAGAAGCGCTCAAACCCCTAAGGAGAACGCCGGAGCTCGTACGTCAAGGGGGACTCCTGAGCATCGCGACTCAGAAGCCTCACTGGCCCTGTAGCCCCTCACCCCTTGGAACCGTCCTTGGTGATCCGGTCGGCCCAACGACGGCTGAGGTATGCGCGGGGCCGGGCCCTGCCGACGCAGAGTGCAAGGTGTTCAAAAATTCCAAGTTAACCCAATCTTCACCATGTTCCCTTCATGAGGGCTGCTCGTACATCAAGGGGGACTCCTGAGCATCGCGACTCAGGAGCCTCACTGGCCCCGTAGCCCCTCACCCCTTGGAACCGTCCTTGGTGATTCGGTCGGCCCAACGGCGGCTGAGGTATGCACGGGGCCGGGCCCTGCCGATGCAGAGCATCACAGCAAGCAAGAAGGAAACAAGGCGAAGAGAGCAATCACACAGTTCAACAGTTATTACAAGCATTAAAGGAAAGGAGCAGGGGAGAGGAATCAGGAGGAGCCGCCGCAACCACTCGTCCCGTCCTTGGGGAACTCGTCGTCGACATCGCTGGCGTCGTCTTCTTCGCCACTTATCCCTGCAGCGTCAGAAGGCGGAGGAACGGTGATGTGGGTGAACCTCTTCACCAGCGCCTCCACAGCGCCCTTCACCGCCGCCGCAGCACCGGCACGGGCCTCGGGGGCGACCGGGCAGATCACGGAGTCAAAGTCAAACCCCGGCTCGCGCAGATGAAGATGGCTGAAGACGCGCGTCGCAGCCTCAGAAAAGAGGTCGCGGCACTCGCTCTCCAAGATCCCCTCCACCTTGACAACGGCGCCCTCCAGCGTCTCGACGAGCTTCGAAGCGCGTCCTGCGAAGCCGCTCTGTGGAGATGCCAGGGGCTCCGCAAACCCATAGCGGCAGAGGGAGTGGAGTGCTTGGCGAAGCTTGAGCTCGATGGCAGGAAAGGCGCTGAGCTCCGCAGCCTTTTTCTCCTCAGCCACGGCAAGAGTTTTTTCCCTAGTGTCGAGCTGGGCCTTCTCCGAAGCGCCCTCCTTCTCCTGCGTGTCCAGGCGGTCCCGCTCCGCGGCCTAGCGGGTCGCCGCCTGGGACAGCTCGGAGTTCCGAGCGGTGAGCTTGGGCTCGCGGGTCTTGAGGTCTTCCTCCTGCTGACGCAACTGCTCCGCAAGCTCAGACTTCTCCTCCGGGAGAGCCTTCAGACGGGCCTCCACCTGTTCGCAGCGCCTGACGGCGGACGCCGCGCTGGCCAGTGCCTCCTCGCGTGCTACCCTGGCGGACGCGGCCTCCTTCTCGCTCTTCGCCACGGCGGCCTCGGCCTGGCCCCAGACCGCCACGACAAAGGCATTGGCCCGGAGCCACCCGGAAAGGAGTCCCAGGCGCCCACTCGCGAGGCGATCGTCGGTACCCGCAAGGGCATCCCAGACCTGACCCAAAGCGGTGAGGGCCCCGTCCAGGATGTCGAGGCCGCGCGATGAAGGCACCAAGGCCTCCCCCGGAGGACTCGCCTGCGCGGTCACAGACAACGTCCCCCGGGAGACAGCAGCACGAGGAGCAGGAGGCTCCGGAGGCTGCGCAGCGACCACAGACATAGACGGATCGACGGGCGGCTGACCCTCGGGGGCTGGCCCTCCGGACAGCGGCACCGACGCGCCCTCGAGAGGAGGAGCAACCATGTCAACGGGCATTGGGGGCTTGAGGGGCTCCGCGGCGGTGACCCTGAGGGCTGCCTCGCGAGCCTCCGCCCCCTCGCCCGCAGGAACCACGACGGGCGACGGCGGCACAACAGGAGCGGACGGTGCATCGGAAGGCGCTTTCGGCTTGACGCCCGCCTTCTTCTTCTTCATCTTCAGCGCGGCGGCGTTCCTGGTCGCCATGCAAAGGAAAATCCTCAATACACAAGCTACCGGCAGGCGACCAAGGCCGAGCCGGGTTACTTACTCTTCAAAGTCGACCCATTTCCTCTTCCTCTCCTCCCCGGAGACGACGGGAGCGCCCACGCCTTCCTCGGTGAGGGAACCACCACGCCGGGGAACAGGGGCACTGTCTGCAAGAGCAGCCGCCGGAGGGATCGCCATGGCCCCGACCTTGCCCACCGCGCCTGCGAGCTGCGATTCGGGCGGGGGCGAGGCCGGCGCTTCAACCGCCTTGCCGACAGAATCAGGGCGCACCGGAGGAGGCCCCGCTCCGCGCTTCTTGGGGGTCGGCACGCAGGCGGACCGTATGGCACGAGGAGCCGGTCCTAGCCCCCTGAGGACCTCGGCGGGACCCGGAGAGCCAGCAGCATAGGCTTCACCAGCATCATCGTCGTCCTCGAGGTCGCGCGGGAGCATGCTCTGCGACGGGGGAGACGCCCCTGCCAGGTCGTCGTCGGCTACCCTCTCCGAATCCTCCCGGCCCGTGGTGTCGCCAGAGGACACCATCACCGGGGAGCCAAGGCCCTCAGCTATGGGGAGCCCCAGCTCATTGAAGACAGGCATCGCGGCAACCAGATCGGTTCCGTCGTCGCGGCAGTACAGCGGGGCGTAGGCGTCGGGGAGATCACCGGGGTCGCCGTTGAGCAGGGTGGCCACAGCCCTGCTCAGTTCCTCGGGGGTTATGCGTGCGAACCGAAGCCTGAGGTTGTCGCCGCTGCCCTGGTAGTCCCATAAGGGCCTGGAATGGGACTGGAGGGGCGCCAGGCGCTGCGTCAAGAACTCCTTCACTATCATCCCTCCAGTCAGCTTCCTAGCACTGATATCGCGGGAAATCCGCTCCAAGACGGGCCCAGCCCGGGGGTCGGAAAGCTTTGCGGAGCTCCACGCGGAGGTCTTCTCCGGCAGCCCCTTCGGCAGATCCAACCGGGGGTTGGTATCTTTGAGGTCCATGAGGACCCAGCGGTGCCTGAAGTTCTCCACCTTCTTCCCGGCCTTTAAGAGCATGTTACTGCTCTGGACCGCGACGAAGGAGACGCACGCCGACCATTGAGCGCCGTCATGCACGCACAAGCTGAAGAAATGGCGGAAGAGGGCCACCGAAGGCTTCACGCCCACGAAAGTCTCGCAATAGAAGGCAAAGACGGACAAGAGCAGGATGGAATTGGGCTGGAGATGAAGGGCTTGAATCCCGTAGTGGTCGAGGATGGCGGTGAAGAACGCGGAGAAGGGCGGGACAAGCCCGACGAAGACACTATGGAGAAAGAAAGGGTAGACCGCCCAGGACGAGGGCCGCTTCTCCGAGGAGCCACCCCATATCAAGGTCCGCCCACGCTCGTTGGTCCCATCTGCCGTCCATGGGAGCACCGGGACAAGGTCCTCGTCCTTGGCGATGGTGGACCCCGAGAGCGCCGGTGAGATGGGAGCGGAGGCTGAGCCCTGGGCCTCTGGCTTCTGTTTGCCGGCGGGAGCCATCAGGAAGTTTGCGGGGCCGGAGCAGCATGGAGGAGGACGGAGCGATGCCGGATCTGGAGAGGCCACTGTTAGGGCCGGGGATCCGGGAAGCAAGAGCAGGTTCGTAGAGGGGGAAAGCAATAATGGCCCGGCTCTAGAAGTCAGGCTCTTGTCGACTCGGGCGGTGGCCAAAGTAACGAAGGACACCCGACATCAGCCGCACGACGCGCGCCAGTCCTGGCCTGCAGGTGTTTGGGGCCCGCGGCGCTTCGGGCCGCCCTCAAGGCTTCGCCCGGAAGCCAGCTCGAGCGCGCCTTGGGCCCGGGGGCTACTGTTGGCGTTCTGGGAACGGGGTACCCAGACCTGCCTGCCTGCGGCCCAGGGCATGGCCCACTTTGTCAGCCAAACGCAACCAGATGTAGCCCCACTCAAGACAAGGCCCTCGCGAGGACCCTAGGCTCGCGAGGGAGAGCAGCGCCAAGATCGGCAAGTGGAGGGCCTCCCCAGGCCCCCTCCGGAGCGGCGAAGATCTCTATGCAGGGCCCGGCCTCAGGAGTCAAGGGTGACGCAAGGAAGGACAGGCGGGCTCCAGCGCGCCAGGCGGAGCAGTTTCCCCTTTAGTGCTTAGGGGGCAAGGACGTATGCGGGTTCCCAAAGCACCCGCCAAAGGTTTCCATTCCGGTGAAGCAAGACCACGACCACGAGCCCCGCCGGACGGATGTCATCACCGAGCCCACCTCTGCATCATTGACAGCTACTTTGCAGGCAAAGACTGCCTTTGGACAGGGCGGGATGTACTCTTGCCCCCCTTCAAATTTGGCCGTTGTGGGATCCCTTCCCACCATTGCGATAAGGGAAGAGGACCTGGGCCACCGCTATATATAGAGACTAGGCTGCACCGTAGAAGGGGATCCGAACCCGTGGAGCAAACCAGTCGATCCATCCGATCCACCACAAAGCTAGCAGAGAGCCAAGAACACCTCAGGAGCACCCTCGCGAGGCTCCTGAACCTTGTACTAGTTCATCCACCATACCTCCACAAGAGGCAATCCACCAAAGCAGGAGTAGGGTATTACTCTTCGTAGCGTCCCGAACTTGGGTAAACCACCGTGTTCATCTTCTTCCTCGTCATCGTGCAAGTTCGTCGTCTTGGCCATCGAGTAGTGAGCTAGGTAGGGTGAGGCTGCAGGGGATCTTCGCACACGCCCCTGTGTTCGAACCTTTAGGGTTTTGCGGAGCCCGAAATCCGACAATATGCATCGATATTTCTAACCAAAATACGAACACATCGTACACACTGAATCCCTCCTATCAGCTCGAAATGTGGGCGCGCGTGGGGCTATATACGCGTGGGTCGTTAACCTTAGTACGAGGCCATTCTTGTCCTGGAGACACACATGTGGCGGCGAAAGTTGTGTGTTTGGTATTTGAAAACATCGCACAACGCTTTCATACATACGTGCCTGGGGCCATGCATGTGCGTTGGTGTTGTCTACAGACACTCCCTCGTGTGGTTATGGATGACATGCCAAAATTGTGGAACCGTGTGGTCTGTCACTTAAAGCGGCCCATACTACAGGTTAATTTGACCCAGGTAGATATAGTCTTCTCATTATTTGTTACGATATAGTTTATGGTGAGATACCAGACAGAAGTTTGAGCGCATACATATATATAGGGGTGTTGTCGGTTTGAAGCATGTGGGAGAGGGGCAACACAATAGTACGTATACACGAAACCTATTTATGAGGACCCAGCGGTGCCTGAAGTTCTCCACCTTCTTCCTGGCCTTTAAGAGCATGTTACTGCTCTGGACCGCGACGAAGGAGACGCACGCCGACCATTGAGCGCCGTCATGCACGCACAAGCTGAAGAAATGGCGGAAGAGGGCCACCGAAGGCTTCACGCCCACGAAAGTCTCGCAGTAGAAGGCAAAGACGGACAAGAGCAGGATGGATTGGGCTGGAGATGAAGGGCTTGAATCCCGTAGTGGTCGAGGATGGCGGTGTAGAACGCGGAGAAGGGCGGGACAAGCCCGACGAAGACACTATGGAGAAAGAAAGGGTAGACCGCCCGGGACGAGGGCCGCTTCTCCGAGGAGCCGCCCCATATCAAGGTCCTCCCCCGCTCGTTGGTCCCATCTGCCGTCCATGGGAGCACCGGGACAAGGTCCTCGTCCTTGGCGATGGTGGACCTCGAGAGCGCCGGTGAGATGGGAGCGGAGGCTGAGCCCTGGGCCTCTGGCTTCTGTTTGCCGGCGGGAGCCATCAGGAAGTTTGCGGGGCCGGAGCGGCAAGGAGGAGGACGGAGCGATGCTAGATCTGGAGAGGCCACTGTTAGGGCCGGGGATCCGGGAAGCAAGAGCAGGTTCGTAGAGGGGGAAAGCAATAATGGCCCGGCTCTAGAAGTCAGGCTCCTGTCGACTCGGGCGGTGGCCAAAGTAACGAAGGACACCCAACATCAGCCGCATGACGCGCGCCAGTCCTGGCCTGCAGGTGTTTGGGGCCCGCGGCGCTTCGGGCCGCCCTCAAGGCTTCGCCCGGAAGCCAGCTCGAGCGCGCCTTGGGCCCGGGGGCTACTGTCGGCATTCTGGGAATGGGGTACCCAGACCTGCCTGCCTGCGGCCCAGGGCATGGCCCACTTTGTCAGCCAAACGCAACCAGACGCAGCCCCACTCAAGACAAGGCCCTCGCGAGGACCCTATTCTCGCGAGGGAGAGCAGCGCCAAGATCGGCAAGTGGAGGGCCTCCCCAGGCCCCCTCCGGAGCGGCGAAGATCTCTATGCAGGGCCCGGCCTCAGGAGTCAAGGGTGACGCAAGGAAGGACAGGCGGGCTCCAGCGCGCCAGGCGGAGCAGTTTCCCCTTTAGTGCATAGGGGGCAAGGATGTATGCGGGTTCCCAAAGCACCCGCCAAAGGTTTACATTCCAGTGAAACAAGACCACGACCACGAGCCCCGCCGGACGGATGTCATCGCCGAGCCCACCTCTGCATCATTGACAGCTACTTTGCAGGCGAAGACTGCCTTTGGACAGGGCGGGATGTACTCCTGTCCCCCTTCAAATTTGGCCGTTGTGGGATCCCTTCCCACCATTGCGATAAGGGAAGAGGACCTGGGCCACCGCTATATATAGAGACTAGGCTGCACCGTAGAAGGGGATCCGAACCCGTGGAGCAAACCAGTCAATCCATCCGATCCACCACAAAGCTAGCAGAGAGCCAAGAACACCTCAGGAGCACCCTCGCGAGGCTCCTGAACCTTGTACTAGTTCATCCACCATACCTCCACAAGAGGTAATCCACCAAAGCAGGAGTAGGGTATTATGCTTCACAGCGTCCCGAACTTGGGTAAACCACCGTGTTCATCTTCTTCCTCGTCATCGTGCAAGTTCGTCGTCTTGGCCATCGAGTAGTGAGCTAGGTAGGGTGAGGCTGCAGGGGATCTTCGCACACGCCCCTGTGTTCGAACCTTTAGGGTTTTGCGGAGCCCGAAATCCGACAATATGCATCGATATTTCTAACCAAAATACGAACACATCGTACACACTGAATCCCTCCTATCAGCTCGAAATGTGGGCGCGCGTGGGGCTATATACGCGTGGGTCGTTAACCTTAGTACGAGGCCATTCTTGTCCTGGAGACACACATGTGGCGGCGAAAGTTGTGTGTTTGGTATTTGAAAACATCGCACAACGCTTTCATACATACGTGCCTGGGGCCATGCATGTGCGTTGGTGTTGTCTACAGACACTCCCTCGTGTGGTTATGGATGACATGCCAAAATTGTGGAACCGTGTGGTCTGTCACTTAAACCGGCCCATACTACAGGTTAATTTGACCCAGGTAGATATAGTCTTCTCATTATTTGTTACGATATAGTTTGTGGTGAGATACCAGACAGAAGTTTGAGCGCATACATATATATAGGGGTGTTGTCGGTTTGAAGCATGCGGGGGAGGGGCAACACAATAGTACGTATACACTAAACCTATTTATGAGGTCAGGTACTATGTAACGTTCGACCTTTGAGAGGCATATGTGCCACATCAAAAAGTTATGCACGCACGAAATATCACACCACCTTAATTAATTAGTTGAGCCACACACATGTGGCTGTTGTCTCGCCCATCTTGAGAAGTTTCAGAGACGCGCCCATCAGTGGGCCCGCACAGTCTACCCCCAGAACTAAAACACGGGGGAGGGGGTGATCATGATCGATTTCTATTGGTTTTATGTTACGGTTGGGTGAAATTGCAGTCATATATATATATATATATATATATATATATATATATATATATATATATATATATATATATATATATTGTAGCTACCATCCCCCTCCGACTCGAAGGTGTGTGTGGGGGGGAGGGGGGCATAAGCGAACATTACCGTGTGCTCTGCGAGACATTGTGTGTCACATGAAAGTTGTGCATTCCGTATTTGAACACCACAACAACCTTTCCATACATACATTAAGTCCACAAGCAGGTCTGTTTGTGCTATGACCCTAGATTTATCGTGTTTATTTTCCAATGGTGTTATATAAACGGCAGAGGAGTCTTTTTTTGAAACTTAAATAGAAGACGAGTCGAACGAGAGAACTGTGTGCGATTGTGTATGCAGTAGACACGGTTCCCACATCCTAACTGTGCGCCACGCCCGGCACGGGGTTGTCACGTAACTACAGACCACCTTTGCACCAACCTGCATAGTGAAATCTTAAAAATAGCTACCTGCCTTGATCAATTTAAAAATTGATGGTTCCGTGGGTTTTTCTCTTTGAACTGCACACAAGTATTATCTTCGGGCCGTGTGCGATGTTTGTTCCTTCGGCGCCACTTCAAACCCTTCATATAAATTTCAGTTGTCCCGGCTTTCCATTCCCTCCAAGTAAAATTTAAAATAGCCGCGACATTTCCTGAAACACCACCTAGGCCGCTCCTACCCCCACCCCCACACAACACCTTCACTCGAACCCTAGATACCTCGCCGTCACCGCCACCGCCTCCGATCCCACTCCGCGTTCCACAGTCAACCTCTCCTGCTCTCCCCGTACAGGTTACCTACCCATCTCCGTACCCTCGCCGCCCTGAATTTCTTAGATGGCGCCTGCTAAACACCCCTTCCTCATAGATCTGCATCCCCCACCGTAGGTCGTCGCAGCCTAATCCCAGCTACACTTCTAGGGGAGATCGAGGAGCGAATGGCCAAAAGGAGGTATATCGCGGCCTTTCCGCTGGACGATGCCGAGGTGGCCACCGAGGCTACCGGGGAAGCTGACTATGATGACGAGTTGCCTGCCCGGATTGCCGGGGAAGCTGACTAAGATGACGAGGTGGCCGCCGAGGCTGCCAGGAAAGCTGTCTACGATGACGAGGTGGCCGCCGAGGCCGCCGGGGAAGCTGACTATGATGACGAGGTGGCCTCCGAGGCCGCCGGGGAAGCTGACAACTTTGAGGTTGTAAGACAGCGGGTTACCGTTTCGATGCATATCGACGCAGTCCTCGTCAACCTTGATGGTTTGTCGCAGGCTATGTTACAGGTTAAGTGGCCCAACCCCGACCCCTCAGGTTCAATCCCCGTCAACCTCATGCAAGGCCCAGCCACTGATCTACTCTGCTTCGCTCGCAAGAATTTGCCTTCCTTCATCTCCATGGATCCTCTTTTGTCATTTCTGAAGGACACGTTCTATGGCGGTGGCTCGCCATCGTCAGCTGCCAAATCAGACCTCATCGATGACGCCGACAACGACAATGGCACCCTATCCGTCTCTTCCAAGGGGAAAGAGCCCATCCGTGACATCAGGGAGGGCACCCATCATCCCAGCTCTTCCAAGGGGAAGGAGCCCATCTGTGACAACAGGGAGAACACCCATAATCCGTGCTCTTCTAATGGGAATGAGCCCATCTGTGACAGGTGAGGAAACCCATCTCATGTTAAATTATTTCACTCATGCTAAATGTATGGACTCTGCAGTTGAATTTCATCAATACCTGTTTCAAGAGCCATATATGGTTCCAGTTAAACCTGGTGTAGTTAACACGTGCACTGTTTATTTTAGTTCTTTCGCATGTGATGTTCAGTTATACAATTTCATGTTTAGGCACCGGCTACGTTCTATGCAATTTCAACAGTACAATACGAATGACTATTTTTGGTTGCTATCAAGCCTGTTGTAGTGAGCATATGCCTTGTTTAACTATTTTTTCCTAGCTCGGTTGTTTGTAGTGGGCATATGTCCTGATTCAATTGCTATATAGTATGCCTTGTTTATTTCAGTTATTCACATTGTGAAGTTCTATATCTGCAAGTATGTACTTTCCAGTTCAATTACATCATACCAGTTAACACGCCCACTATTTATTTATGTTTTTTTCACAATGTGATGTTCACTTATAAAATTTGATGCGTAAGCACCAGCTACATTCTATGCAATTTCAACAGTACCACTATGAATGACTATATTTGTTTGTTGTTAAGCTTGTTGTAGTGAGCACAAGCCTTTCCATTTTTATGTAACAATAACTAGTGTGCTTAAACATGCACAATACCAGTTTGAATGACTATATTTTGTTGTTGTCAAATGTTAAGCATATTGCAGTTAACACACATCTCCACTTATTATTAGCTTAGTTAGCGTGCTTAAACCTACACATTGAAGCTATCATTTTGTGATCATGTTGTTTACCATGCATATATTTGGTTGATGTTTAGCCTGTCAGTACTTAACATGCCTTTCGATGTACTTACCGAGACAATATTGGGAACGGCTGTTGTTTTCCATCGAGGTTAGTTTCATCACATGGCCTATATATATACTCCATCCACCCCAAAGTATAAGATGTTAATACGTCAAATATGTGAGTATATTGGATGTAATAAGATCTTATATACTGGGACAGGGAATACTGTCGTCATTGTGAAATTTCAGTTTACCTTCTAATACTAACTTGCTGCTTGTAGGTACATATATCACTAGTAAAGATCCGCGTGTCGACCTTTTTTGCGTATGGGGCAATGAGATCTTCATGAACCAGCATCAAGTGAGGAAACTTATAAAGGTTGTTAATAAAATGGGACAAATATGGCAATTAAACTATTTCTTTACACCTTATCCAAGACAACAATGACCTGCAGGATGGTAACTACGAAGTCTGTACCCTTCTTTTTTACTGTCTGTAATGAGTTGTTAGCTTACAAATTTACAATGTCTGAATCTATTTTGTTTGTAGTGGTTCTCAAAGCAGTTTACTCAGGATCACCTCTCAAACTACATGATTGGTGGACATGCAAATGTTAAAGTATATCTACCAGTCCGCGATGAGTACCTAGATGTCCTCATCAAGACAGAGAATGATGGGCGGTCCGCCATCACAAGGGGCTGGCCTAGAGTCATCTGTGCATTCTGCATGGAGAATGACACAATATGGGCATTCCGCTTCACCTTGTACAGCTACCAGAGTGTCTTTCGCCTCTTCCTTTACCGTATTTAATACAAGTATGCAATTGTGGTTCATCATTATTTATCTGGTCGTAATGTAGTTATTATTTCTTGATGTAATTCTTGAACATATATACCTGTGGATGGAATAATGCATTGGTTTGTTGAACCTATGTCTATATAAGATGTATATGAAAAATGTTATAGCCTACTATCAAATTAAAATCCTGTAGAATTTTAAATTGTGGCAATTAAAATAGCGGAAAAATAAGCTCTGCAGGACATTACACTGCTACTTCTTGAGCTTGCGTTGGTTTTCCCTTGAAGAGGAAAGGGTGATGCAGCAAAGTAGATAAGTATTTCCCTCAGTTGTTGAGAACCAAGGTATCAATCCAGTAGGAGATACAAGAAAGTCCCCAATGTTTGCACCTACACAAACAATCAAACACTTGCGCCCAACGCTATAAAGGGGTTGTCAATCCCTTCACGGTTACTTGCAAGGATGAGATCTGATAGAGATAGATATATAAGATTACTAAAACGAAAAGTAAAACAAAAGTAAAAAGATTGCAGCAAAGTATTTTTGGTATTTTTGGTTTATAGATCTGAAAATATAATATGGAAAATAGACCCGGGGGCCATAGGTTTCACTAGAGGCTTCTCTCTTGAAGGAAAATAATACGGTGGGTGAAAAAATTACTTTCGAGCAATTGATAGAAAAGCGCATAGTTATGACGATATCCAAGGCAATGATTATGCATATAGGCATCACGTCCATGTCAAGCAGACCGAAACGATTCTGCATCTACAACTATTACTCCACACATTGACCGACTCCTGCCTGCATCTAGAGTATTAAGTTCATGAAGAACAGAGTAACACATTAAGTAAGATGACATGATGTAGAGGGATAAAATCAAGCAATATGATGAAAACCCCATCCTTTTATCCTCGATGGAAACAATACAAATACGTGCCTCGCTACCCCTACTTTTTCACTGGGTGAGGACACCACAAGATTGAACCCAAAACCAAGCACTTCTCCCATTGCAAGAATTACCAATCTAGTTGGCCAAACCAAACCAATAACTCGAAGAGACTTGCAAAGATATGAAATCATGCATATAAGTATTCAGAGAAGATTCAAATAATATTCATAGATAATCTGATCATAAACCCACAATTCATCGGATCTCAACAAACACACCGCAAAAGAGTATTACATCGGATAGATCTCCATGAAGATCATGAAGAACATGGTATTGAAGAACATAGAGAGAGAAGATGCCATCTAGCTACTAGCTATGGACCCGAAGGTCTGAGGTGAACTACTCACGCATCATCGGAAGGACAATGGAGTTGATGTAGATGCCCTCCGTGATCGAATCCCCCTCCGGTAGATTACCGGAAAAGGCTCCAAGATGGGATCTCACGGGAACAGAGGGTTCCGGCGGCAGAAAAGTATTTTCGTGGCTCTCTTTGGTATTTGGGGAATATTTGGGAATTTATAGGCCAAAGAATAGGGTTAGGAGGCCTGCTGGGGGGCCACAAGCCAGGGGGGCGCCCCCCCCTAGGGCGCGCCCAGGTGGCTTGTCGCCTCCCGGCAGGTCTCCTGCCTTCATCTCCAAGTCTGGCAGGTTTCTTCTGGTCCAAGAAAAATCATTCCGAAGATTTTATTCCGTTTGAACTCCGTTTAATATTCCTTATCTGCAATACTCAAAAACAAGGAAAAAACAGAAACTGGCACTAGGCACTAGGTTAATAGGTTAGTCCCAAAAATAATATAAAATAGCATATTAATGCATATAAAACATCCAAAACAGATAATATAATAGCATGGAACAATAAAAAATTATAGATATGTTGGAGACGTATCAAGCATCCCCAAGCTTAATTCCTGCTCGTCCTCGAGTAGGTAAATGATAAAAATAGAATTTTTGATGTGGAATGCTACCTAACATATTTATCCATGTAATATTCTTTATTGTGGCATGAATGTTCAGATCCATAAGATTCAAAACAAAAGCTCAATATTGACATAAAAACAGTAATACTTCAAGCATACTAACAAGAAATTGTGTCCTTTCAAAATAACATGGCCTTAGAAAGTTATCCCTACAAAATCATATGGTCTGGCTATGCTCCATGTTCCCCACACAAAGTATCTAAATCATGCACACCCCCGATGACAAGTCAAGCAATTGTTTCACACCTTTTATGTTCTCAAACCTTTTCAACTTTCACGCAATACATGAGCGTGAGCCATGGATATAGCACTATAGGTGGAATATAATATGGTGTAGGTTGTATGGAAAAGGAGAAGATAGTCTCACATCAACTAGGCATATCAACGGGCTATGGAGATGCCCATCAATAGATATCAATGTGAGTGAGTAGGGATTGCCATGCAACGGATGCACTAGAGCTATAAGTGTATGAAAGCTCAAAAAGAAACTAAGTGGGTGTGCATCCAACTTGCTTGCTCACGAAGACCTAGGGCAATTTGAGGAAGCCCATCATTGGAATATACAAGCCAAGTTATATAATGAAAAATTCCCACTAGTATATGAAAGTGACAAAAAATAGGAGACTCTCTATCATGAAGATCAAGGTGCTACTTTGAAGCACAAGTGTGGAAAAAAAGATAGTAACATTGTCCCTTCTCTCTTTTCTCTCATTTTTTTTATTTTGGTGGGCATCTTTGGCCTCTTTTTTTTATTTGGGCTTCATTGGCCTCTTTTATTATTTGTAAAGTCCGAAGACTCATCCCTACTTGTGAGGGAATCATAGCTTCCATCATCCTTTCCTCTCATGGGACAATGCTCATGATCATCACACTTTTATTTACATACAACTCGATACCTACAACAAGATATGACTCTATATGAATGCTTCCGGTGGTGTACCGGGATGTGCAATGATCTAGCATAGCAAATGACATCAAAAAACGGACAAGCCATGAAAACATCATGCTAGCTGTCTTACGATCATGCAAAGCAATATGACAATGATGGTGCGTGTCATAAAAACGGAACGCTGGAAGTTGCATGGCAATATATCTCGGAATGGCTATGGAAATGCCATAATAGGTAGGTATGGTGGCTGTTTTGAGGAAGGGTATATGGTGGCTGTTTTGAGGAAGGTAGGTTTAATGCACCGCCGAAAGTTGCGCGGTACTAGAGAGGCTAGCAATGGTGGAAGGGTGAGAGTGTGTATAATCCATGGACTCACATTAGTCATAAAGAACTCACATACTTATTGCAAAAATCTATTAGTTATCGAAGCAAAGTATTAGACGCATGCTCCTAGAGGAGAGGTTGGTAGGAGTTAACCATCGCACGCTCCCGACCCTCACACAAAGGATGACAATCATTAAACAAATCATGCTCCGACTTCATTACATAATGGTTCACCATAAGTGCATGCTACGGGAGTCACAAACTTTAACACAAGTATTTTTACCATTCCACAATTACTCACTAGCATGACTCTAACATCACCATCTTTATATCTCAAAACTATATGCAAGGAATCCAACTTCTCATAGTATTCAATGCACTTTATATTAGGACTAAATTCATAACCTAAACCAATTACCATGCTGTTTAAAGACTCTCAAAATAATATAAGTGAGGTATGAGAGTTCAATTATTTCTATAAAATAAAACACCACCGTGCTCTCAAAAGATATAAGTGAAGTACTAGAGCAACATTGCCTAACTCAAAAGATATAAGTGAAGCACATAGAGTATTCTAATAAATTCATGATTAATGCGTGTACCTCTCAAAAGATGTGTGCAGCAAGGATGATTGTGGAAAACTAAAAAATCAAAGACTCATATCATACAAGACTCTCCAAGCAAAACACATATCATGTGGTGAATAAAAATATAGCCTCAAGTAAATTTACCGATGGATTGAAGACGAAAGAGGGGATGCCTTCCGGGGAATCCCCAAGATTAGGCTATTTTTTATCCTTCAATATGGCTTGGGGTGCCTTCGTCATCCCCAAGCTTAGGCTCTTGCCACTCCTTATTCCATAGTCCATCAAATCTTTACCCAAAACTTGAAAACTTCACAACACAAAACTCAACAGAAAACTCGTGAGATCCGTTAGTATAAGAAAAATAAATCACCACTTTAGGTACTGTTGTGAACTCATTATTTATTTATATTGGTGTAATATCTACTGTATTATAACTTCTCCATGGTTCATACCCCCCGATACAACCCATAGATACATCAAAATAAGCAAACAACACAAAGAAAACAGAATCTGTCAAAAACAGAACAGTCTGTAGCAATCTGTAAACTTCGTATACTTCTGTAACTCCAAAAATTCTGAAAAATTAGGAAAATCAGGGAAATTTGTATATCAATCTTGTGTAAAAAATTAAGATCCAATTGACGCTCTGGTGAATTTATAAAATTCCTGGACTGAGCGCAAAAGTTTCTGTTTTTCAGCAAAACCAAATCAACAATCACCGTAAACCATCCCAAAGGTCTTACTTGGCACAAACACTAATTAAAACAATAAAACACAATTACTACAGAGGTAATAATGTGCAAAACACTCAAGAACAGAAGCAAATAATATAAACATAAAATAAAATTGGGTTGCCTCCCAACAAGCGCTATTGTTTAACGCCCTTAGCTAGGCATAACGCAATAGATCTAGGTATTGTCATCTTTGGTATGCAATCCATAAGTAGCTCTCATAATAGATTCATAAGGTAATTTAATTTTATTTCTAGGAAAGTGTACCATGCCTTTCCTTAATGGAAATTGGAATCTAATGTTTCCTTCTTTCATATCAATAATTGCACCGATCGTTCTAAGGAAAGGTCTACCAAGAATAATAGGGCATGTAGGATTGCAATCTATATCAAGAACAATGAAATCTATGGGCACATAATTCCTATTTGCAACAATAAGAATATAATTAATCCTTCCCATAGGTTTCTTAATAGTGGAATCCGCTAGATGCAAATTTAAAGAGCAATCATCAAGATCATGGAAACCTAGCACATCACATAAAGTTTTCAGAATCGTGGAAACGCTAGCACCCAAATCACACAAAGCATGGCACTCATAATCTTTAATTTTAATCTTAATAGTAGGTTCCCACTCATCATAAAGCTTTTTAGGTATGGAAACTTCCAACTCAAGTTTTTCTTCAAAAGATTTCATCATAGCATCAACGATATGTTTAGTAAAAGCTTTATTTTGATTATAAGCATGCGGAGAATTCAACATGGATTGCAACAAGGAAATACAATAAATCAAAGAACACCTATCATAATTAAAGTCCTTGAAATCCAAAAGAGTGGGTTCATTGCTATTTAAAGTTTTGACCTCTTCAATCACACTTTTATCAATCTTAGCATTAAGATCTATAAACTCCGAATCATTGGGACGACTTTTAACTAAAGTTGACTTATCTCCAGTCCCATATTTATCAAGATTTGTATTAGAACACAAATATTCAATAGGAGTCACATCAATCACTTTAAGATCTTCATCATTATTATCACGAGAACACATCTTTTCAAGCCATTCACGCTTAGCACGCATTCTAGCGGTTCTTTCCTTACACTCATCAATAGAAGTTCTCATAGATTTTAAGGACTCATTAATATCACGCTTAGGTGGAGTAGATATAATTTTCAAAGAATCAAGCTCAAGAGAAATTCTATCAACGTTCCTAGCCAAATCATCAATCTTGAGCAATTTTTCTTCAATCGTAGCATTGAAAACCTTTTGCGAACTAATAAATTCTTTAATATTATTCTCAAGATCAGAGGGCATCTTATTATAATTTCCATAAGAATTGTTGTAGGAATTACCATAATTATTAGAGGAATTACTAGGAAACGACCTAGGGTTGAAATTACCTCTATACGCGTTATTACCAAAATTGTTCCTACCAACAAAATTCACATCCATAGATTCATTATTATTTCCAATAAAAGAAGAAAAAGGCATATCATTAGGATCAATAGGAGCACTCTTACTACCAAAAAATTTCATTAATTCATCCATCTTTTCACTCAAAGTGTTTATTTCTTCAATAGCATGCACCTTTTTACTAGTAGGAGATCTTTCGGTATGCCATTGAGAGTAATTTGCCATAATATTATCTAGGAGTTTAGTAGCTTCTCCTAATGTGATTTCCATAAAAGTACCACCCGCGGCAGAATCTAAAAGATTTCTAGAAGCAAAATTCAATCCCGCATATTTTTTTTGTATAATCATCCATAAACTCAAACCATGTGCGGGGCAATTTCTAATCATTAGTTTCATCCTCTCCCAAGATTGTGCAACATGCTCATGATGAAGTTGCTTAAAATTCATTATATCGTTCCTAAGGGAAATGATCTTAGCGGGCATCTTTATACTTGTTCCATGAATCAATACTATTTTTAGGCAAAGATGAAAACCAAGTTTTAGCACGATCTCGTAGTGAGAAAGGAAATAGCTTCAATTTAACAATATCATTATCCACATCTTTCTTCTTTTGCATATCACACAACTCAATGAAAGTATTTAGATGGGATGCGGCATCTTCATTAGGAAGGCCGGAAAATTGTTCTTTCATAACAAGATTAAGCAAAGCGGCATTAATTTCATAAGATTCCGCACTAGTGGCGGGAGCAATCGGAGTACTAATAAAATCATTATTATTAGTATTGGAAAAGTCACACAACTTGGTATTCTCTTGAGTCATCGTGACAAAGCAAGCAATCTAGCACAAAAGCAAACAAAAGGCAAACGAAAAGACGAACGGAAGAAGGGCGAATAAAAAGGCAAATCTTTTTGGTATTTTTCTGAAAATCGTTTTAGAAGTGGGGGAGAGGAAAACGAGAGGCAAATGGCAAATAATGTAAATGCAAGAGATGAGTTTGTGATGGGTACTTGGTAGGCTTGATATAGATCTCCCCGGCAATGGCGCCAAAAATCCTTCTTGCTACTTCTTGAGCTTGTGTTGGTTTTCCCTTGAAGAGGAAAGGGTGATGCAGCAAAGTAGATAAGTATTTCCCTTAGTTGTTGAGAACCAAGGTACCAATCCAGTATGAGATACAAGCAAGTCCCCAATCTTTGCACCTACACAAACAATCAAACACTTGCACCCAACGCTATAAAGGGGTTGTCAATCCCTTCCCGGTTACTTGCAAGGATGAGATCTGATAGAGATAGATATAGAAGATTACTAAAACGAAAAGTAAAACAAAAGTAAAAAGATTGCAGCAAAGTATTTTTGGTATTTTTGGTTTATAGATCTGAAAATATAATATCGAAAATAGACCCGGGGGCCATAGGTTTCACGAGAAGCTTCTCTCTTGAAGGAAAATAATACGGTGGGTGAACAAATTACTGTCGAGCAATTGATAGAAAAGCGCATAGTTATGACGATATCCAAGACAATGATTATGCATATAGGCATCACGTCCGTGTCAAGTAGACCGAAACGATTCTGCATCTACTACTATTACTCCACACATCGACCGACTCCTGCCTGCATCTAGAGTATTAAGTTCATGAAGAACAGAGTAACGCATTAAGTAAGATGACATGATGTAGGGAGATAAACTCAAGCAATATGATGAAAACACCATCTTTTTATCCTCGATGGCAACAATACAAATGCGTGCCTTGCTACCCCTACTTTGTCACTGGGTGAGGACACCGCAAGATTGAACCCAAAACCAAGCACTTCTCCCATTGCAAGAATTACCAATCTAGTTGGCCAAACCAAACCAATAACTCGAAGAGACTTGCAAAGATATGAAATCATGCATATAAGAATTCAAAGAAGATTCAAATAATATTCATAGATAATCTGATCATAAACCCACAATTCATCGGATCTCGACAAACACACCGCAAAAGAGTATTACATCGGATAGACCTCCATGAAGATCATGAAGAACATGGTATTGAAGAACATAGAGAGAGAAGAAGCCATCTAGCTACTAGCTATGGACCCGAAGGTCTGAGGTGAACTACTCACGCATCATCGGAAGGGCAATGGAGTTGATGTAGATGCCCTCCGTGATCGAATCCCCCTCCGGCAGATTACCGGAGAAGGCTCCAAGATGGGATCTCACGGGAACAGCGGGTTCCGACGGCGGAAAAGTATTTTCATGGCTCTCTTTGGTATTGGGGAATATTTGGGAATTTACAGGCCAAAGAATAGGGTTAGGAGGCCTGCTGGGGGGCCACAAGCCAGGGGGCGCCCCCCCTAGGGCGCGCCCAGGTGGCTTGTCGTCTCCTGGCAGGTCTCCTGCCTTCATCTCCAAGTCTGGCAGGTTTCTTCTGGTCCAAGAAAAATCATTCCGAAGATTTTATTCCGTTTGGACTCCATTTAATATTCCTTATCTGCAATACTCAAAAAGAAGGAAAAAACAGAAACTGGCACTAAGCACTAGGTTAATATGTTAGTCCCAAAAATAATATAAAATAGCATATTAATGCATATAAAACATCCAAAACAGATAATATAATAGCATGGAACAATCAAAAATTATAGATACGTTGGAGACGTATCATACACCGCACACGGTTTGTAAAGTAGAACGTGTGTGATATACCTCATGATTTGACACGTTTCAGAGAGAGAAACCGTGTGCGAGAATGCACACAATTGCCGTCTACAAACCGTGTGTGATGCTAGACAAAATCAGAAATGGTTAAGCAGACCTAAATGTTTTGTGATAGTCTCCTTATCATACAAGATTTATAATGTTTAACTGTTTGTTATGTCGTATGCATCCGACACGAGTATGAATGTTGGAGCATTTGGGAATCTTGGTATATCGCAAACGACGTGGTAGGACAAAATGTGTGTGATTGTCTCCTTATCATACACGCTTTGCAATAATGTAATATTTGCGATTCGGCACACAACATAAACGGTGCGCTACAGAATAGCGCGTGCGATATTAGTGTGATCTCACACGAGTTGCAAGGATGGGCCGTATGGGAAGGATGCCATATCTCAAACGGTTGACCGGTGATTCTCGTTTTTGATAGCTGCAGACATCCCATACGCTTAGTTTTGCCAAACGTTTGCATTCGTTGGCCACCATCGCCAACGATTTTTCTATGTCGTGTGGGATGAACCCCCCTATCACCCACACAGGCAAGGCAATGGTTTAAAACTACGTCGCGGAAAGGGGTTAAAAACCGTTTGTATAGCACGTCGCTGCACCAGTGATACTTCTTATTAATGATCTCATATAGAGCCAATATTTCCTTGTCTTCTCCGTTTAATAAAATGTATGTTGATTTCAGCTTAGTCCATGACACTCTTGCACTGTTATAATTTTCACATCATTCGCTTGTGCAAGTGGAAGGCAATAATGATGATATTTTGATGAAGTGATTGTGGTGAAGAAAAGCTGGTATGAACTCTCCTTATTTTTGTAAATATGTTTAGCTCGTAATTCTTGATTCAACATATGATGAGTAAATATATTTGTGATGATAATTGGAGACTATAGCCGCTCATGCCATGATTAAGTAGCTAGGAGTGGATAATATGTTATCTTGGGTGTCAACATGCATTAAAATGATTATGATGTAGCAAGTTATGATGGTATCCTCCTCTGAAGTATTCAAGTGGCTTGACTTGGAGCAAGTTAAAGGCGTGTAATAGATTCAAATCCAATAAATCCTCGATAATATTTATGTTTGGAGTCTTTATATCCTACTCATGCTCGTGTTCAATGTTAATTATTCTCAATGCATGCCTATGAGCGTTGTCGCTCTCTAGTTGGTTGCTTCTCAATCTGTTGGTAGCCTTCGCCTGTACTAAGCAGGAATATTTCTTGTGTGTCCAAATCCCTTAAACCAACGTTATTCCGGAGAGTCCACCATATCTACCTATCTATGGTATTACCCTGCCGTTCCAAGTAAATTTGCATGTGCCAACTCTAAAATATTCAATTAAACATCTATTTTGTGTGCTCGTACCACTCATGAAGCAGTGGGGCGGTCAATATCTTCCATGATAAGCAGGTTATTCTCATGACGAGAGTTTATTCACTTGTCCTACACAAGATGAGGCTGGTGAAATGGATACCTAGTCTTGCATAATCTAAAAATAAATAAACAGAAACTCCCACGAAAGGCTGATTGTTTGGAGTGCACCAGTGGATTCGGTTAGCCATGGCATGTGTTCGTGTGGTGGAGGGAGTAAAAATTTCATTCTATTTACGAATCACCATTAATGTTTGGGAAAATTTTATTTTGCCACTCTAGATTTTGCCAATTTTGCTTATGCCACTCTAGATTTCGACATTTCGTTTTTGCCACTCTTAAACTTTGACAATATATCACAAATGCCATTCTATTAGGTCTGCGTGAGTTGACCGTTTATCCTAGCTAGTTGACCAGACAATGTACTATCAGTATTTGCAAAAAAGACTAAGATTGCCCCTGCTGACTTGTGGGGCCACATTGGAAGTGACCCAGAACTGTCCTACTAATTAAGCTAACACACCCGTCCCCATCGCCCAACACCCACACACCAGTGACACAACGCCCCCATCCCCATCGTTGCACGGGGTTCTAATGGCGGCCGCAACCCAGCCCTCCGGCCGCCGCGTCGCCGTCCCGCCGGTCACCACAACATGACGCCCCCTCTGGCCTCCCCAATGACCTCTCTAGCATCCTCGACGCCCGCCACCACCTAGGGTTCCAGCCACCGCCACCCAGGGTTCTGGCCTCCTCGATGCCTCCTTCGTTCTCTCCGACGACAGCCTCCCCGACCCCCACCTCCAATGGCCGCCGCCAGCTAGGGTTCTGGCCTCCCCGATGCCCTCCGTCACCTAGGTCTCCGGCCCTGACTCCTCCAGCTGTTCCTTCCCCGGCTTCCCCTCACAACGCTCTTCTCCAGCCTCCCTAGGCAATGCCCCCCTCTCCCCATGGGATGGAGGGAGCCATGACTTCGGCCATGGCGGTAGGAGCGTCCAATCTGTTGGTTCCTCTCTTTGATGGGCAAGTGATTCCTGCTGGTACCTCAACTTCATGATGTTTCCTTTGTAGCTTAATTGTGTGACTGCTCTTGTGCTTAATTGTGTCACTGCTCTATGTCCAAAGTTGCTATAATTTGTGATTAGAATTGAGTTGTGTGCATTCTGGCTCTGTTTAGCAGTGTAGTGGATTATGATAGTCTTGTTTGAACATAGTATTTATTTTCTGAACTAGCTACTCAAACCATGCAAACTTGCCATTCCTACAGTATGTCCAAAGTTGCATACTACTAACAAAAAAGGAAAAGTATGGGCTTTTTTATGTGATCATAGACTGAAACCAATTCGTATCGTACTAATATAGTAGTGTAGTTGCATAGCTAGACCATTTTCAGAGCTATCTATTTTTCAATGTAGTTGCATTGACTCGTGTCAAATTTGTGTCAATGTAGGTCAAATTCGCCTCCTTATAAGCTGATCGTGACATATGGGGTGCGTTCTTACAAGAATTACAAGGGTGAACTATGCACTGTGTCTTCTTGGAGCTAGGATATCCATGAAGAGAGGCAGACTACTTACAATTAGCTTGTGTCTCTCCTGCAAAAAAATATCCTTGGGGAAATGATGAGGGTGTTGTGCTTTCAAAGTGGAATAGTTGCAGGAAATATTTTGAGCTAGTTCGCAATGATGAAGATGTGGTGAGGATGTATGATGACAATGAGGAAGAAAAAAATTATTAAGATACTTGTGCAGTTCTGCAGGAATGGTGAGGAGGAGGAGTTTGCTCATAGTTTGCTTCAACCAATCCCACCTTCTTCTCCAGCAAAGAAAATGTGCAAGCCCATAGTGGAAGACTTAACTCAAAATTCTCACTACGAGTATGAGATACCTGAGGAGAACTTGACAAGCAAACAGAGATCTAAAGAGGGATGTGAAGGCTATGAAGGAGAGGATCATGTAGGAATAGATGAGGAGAACCAGTACCTTGATGGCGGTGACCAGGATAATGGAGGCAAGCAAGCCAAAAATGCTGATCAAGAGGCAACTGAAGATGTTTTTCAAGATGTCAAGGAGGATAACGATGAGTAGGAAGAGGATAATGATGAGCATGAAGAGGATAGTGATCAGGAGGAAGAGGATGACGAAGGGGTTGTTAGTGATGAGGAAAGTGATGGGGGAATAGTACTTGATATTCCATCAATTAGCTATGACAAGGATAATCCACCTATGACAAAAGGGGCATTATTCCCCTCTATTGAAGAGTTCAGAGTTCCACTTGCTCAACATGCTATTGTCATTGAGTTCAGTTACAAAACTGATAAAAGCGATCAAAAAAGGGTGAGAGTTTCTTGTTCCTACAATCCACCTGAAGGGAAACAGCCATGCAAGTGGAAGGTTAGTGGTTCTATCTTATATGATGGCAAAACAGTTCAGGTGAAGAATGAACCCAAGATGCACACATGTCCTAGCACACAAAGAGATGACAAAGTAAAGGTTGCTAAAAAAAATGGATTGCTGCCAAGGTGACTGATTGGTTGAAGGGTGGTCCAAGTATGACTAGCATCATCTTGCAGAAAAGGTTGTTTGAGAAATACCACGTCGATATTGATTATCAAAGAGTGTTTGCAGGTAGGCGCCCAGCCTTGGAGCAGATATTTGGGAAGTGGGAAGACAGTTTTGAGTGCATGCACAACTGGCAAGCTGAGCTGCTTAGGAAGTGTCCAACAAGTGTTGTAGTGATAGACCACGAAGAGAGCAAAGGACATCAACTTTTCACAAGAGCATTTGTGTGTTTTAGAGCCTGTATTGATGGATTTCTCTCAGGATGTAGACCTTACTTGAGCGTTGATGCCACGACCTTGAATGGGAAATGGAAAGGACAGCTTGCAGTTGCTTGTGGTGTTGATGGACACAACTGGTGCTATCCAGTAGCTTATGCTGTCTTCGATTCGGAAACTAAAGAAAATTGGGACTGGTTCATGGAGAATCTCAAATCAGCTATTGGCACACCTGAAGGCTTCGTCATATGCACAGATGCATGCAAAGGGTTGCAAACAGCGGTGCATACAGTATTCCCAACTGCTGAACAAAGGGAGTGCTTTAGACATATGATAATGAACTTCAGAAAGAAATTTCATGGCAAGGTTTTTGAAGAAAATCTATGGCCAGCCGCATACACATATTCTCTTGCCAAGCACAATCACCATATGAAGAAAATTATGGAAGTCAGCCTAGCAGCCATCGCATACCTTGATGAATGGCATTCTAATTCATGGAGCAGAAGTAAGTTCTCTACAGCATGCGAATGCGACTATGTCATGAACAACATAACTGAGTCATTCAACTCCATGATTAATAAATTGAAGGGATTCCCTGTTCTTGAATTATTGGATGCTTTGAGAGAATGGCTGCTGGTCCGATTTGGAATAAGAGCTAGAATACCGAAGAAATTTGCATGCAGACTTCTAAAAATTCTGCCAAGGATCACCAACATGATGAACAACAGATCAAGGGGAATAGTTTTAGATGGGATCTCTAGAAGTGATGACTACAAAGCGGAGGTCACTATAAAGATCCATGGTTATAATTGGAAGCATTGTGTAGATTTGGAGAAGTGGGAATGCTCTCATAGACGTTGGCAAGTAACTGGACAACCTTGCCTACATGACATTCCATTCATCACAAGTATTAGAGGAGATCGAGAGATAGATGACTATGTGCATGAATACTACTCTGTGAAATCATTTAGCAATGCATATGCAAAAACTGTGCCCACCATGACCGATAAGAAACGATGGCCATTGGTTGATGTGGGGTTCAAATTGCACCCTCCTGTGTTAAAAAAAGGTGTTGGTAGACCTAGGACACAAAGGATAAAGTCAGCCCTTGAAAGTGTATCCAAGAGAAAACACAAGTGCAAAGAATGCAAAGAACTTGGGCATATGATGAAGACATGTCCTCTACTTTATCCTAAAGGCAATCCAAGAAACAGGTAATTGCTAGAAAAGAATTGTATATTCAGAATTTAAATGCAATGACTTGTATAGTCTAACTTAATTTCTCTATCTCAAATCTGTTAGGAAAACAAAAAATGTTGAGCCACAAGACATAGAAGACATAGAAGCCAATGCCATAGACGCTGAAACTACTAGGTACTGTTGTTTTCTACCAAACAATCAATAATATTTTATTTTTTCCTATTTTAAATCTGCATTTCAACGCATTTCTACACTGATATTTTTTGCTTATCCTTTGCTGTAAAAATAGTGCTACAAAGAAGAGAATAGGAGGTGGTAAAAGGGCAAAGTCTGGCTCAAAAATTGTGCCACAAACCACTACTGCAAGCTGTCCACATCCTGAAGCATCTAAGAAGACATCTGCTACACATGATAGCCCAGGAAAGAACACAAGAAGCAAAAGATGTCCTTCCTCGAAGAACACAAGAAGAAAAAAGAAGCTTGATTGCACTCATGTGCCAAAAATTTGAGATGAATTGCTGTTTTCTGGAGCACAATGCATATGTGAACCATGTTGGTTTGCTGTTGCATTGTACTATGTTGACTTGTAAAGGCCTTGCTTTTGGGTAGTCCATATACATATGTGAACCTTGCTTGTTTAGTTGATGCAGCTACATCTTGCATTGAACTATGTTGACCTGTTAGGCCTTGCTTTTGGGTGGTCAGTATGCATATGTGAAGATTGTTGTGTAGTTGATGCAACTACATGTGAACCTTGCTGTGTAGTTGATGAGACTATATGTGAACCTTGCTGTTAAGTTTAGATGATGGATTTGTACTCCTATGAATTAATTTCCTGATATTAGGAACTATGTTGCTAGTAATGATGCCATTATTGTCAAGACTTGTATGAAAATATTGTGTAATTATCTGTGATGTCAGATTTCCAAATAGGTCATGCCAAAAAAATTAACCACATTGGCCAATAATATATTTTGGAAAAATAATATTGTTTAACATAGATGTGTGATGTCAATTTTTCAAATATGTCATGCTAAAATACTGTGTGACATTAGATGTTACTCCGGTGGCAAAAGCAATATTTGGCGAAAAACTATAGTGTCAAAAGCAAAACAAATAACGAAGGGCAATATGGTCTTTTCCCTGCTCCGTTTGGTCAAAACATCCATTGACCTAACAGAATGGCAATTGTGATCATTGTCAAAGTTTAAGAGTGTCAAAAATGAAATGTCGAAATCTAGAGTGGCATAAGCAAAAATGGCAAAATCTAGAGTGGCAAAAACAAAATTTTCCCTTAATGTTTTTAGAAGGGAAGTGATACTTGTGATCTGCGTTGGGTTTTCCACGAAGAGGAGCGGGTGATGCAGCACAGTATAGATAAGTATATACCTCAGTGAGAACCAAGGTTATCGAACCGATAGCAGTAGCACGCAACCCCCATCTTCAGCGACTGCACACAAAGAAGCAAACACTTGCACCCAACGCGGGCAAGAGGGTTGTCAATCGCCTTGGACTCGTTATTTGCAAGCAAATGAAGTGTGTAGATGATAGTTGATAATTGTAAATTACAAAATAAATAAAAGATAAATAAATGTCAGCTAGGTAATGAAAGCTTTTGTAAATATATAAGTGGATAGACCCGGGGGCCATAGTTTTCCCTAGTGGCATCTCTCATGTAGTAAGCATACGGTGGGTAAACAAATTACTGTTGGGCAATTTGTAGAAAAGCACATAGTTATGCAATATTTGTTCATGGCAATGATCATTACATATAGGCATCACGTCTGTAAGCAAGTAGACCGACTCCTGCCTGCATCTACTACTATTACTCCACCCATCGACCGCTATTCAGCATGCATCTAGAGTATTAAGTAAAACAGAGTAATGCTTGGGGAACAATGACATGATGTAGACAAAGTAAATCCCATTAATATGAATCAACCCCATCATTTTATCCTTAGTGGCAGCAATACAAAGACGTGTCTTGTCCCCTTCTATGACTAGGATATAGAGCACCGCCAGATTGAACCCACCACAACGCACCTCTCCCACTGAAGAAATATCAATCTAGTTGTCCAAATTATTTCAATGGATCGGAGAGAATTACGAAGCTATCATATAATCATGCATATGTAAAGAAGGACCAGAAAAGAACTCAATATAATTTCATTAACAATCTTAACATAAACCCACAATTCATCGGATCCCAACAAACGCACTGCACAAAGTGATTACATCAAATAGATCAATGCAAAGATGCGGTGAACTTTGTATTGAACATCAAGAGAGGGAGATAGCCATGTAGGTACTAACTACGGACCTGTAGGTCTGTGGTGAACTACTCACACATCAACATGGGAGCAACAAAGTTGATGTAGAGGCCCTCCGTGATGGGCACACGACGGAACAGAGATTTGCGGTGGTAGAAAAGTGTTTCTGGGGGCTCTCTGGGGTTTTGGGGGTATATTAGAATTTATAGGCCAGAGAGGGATGTCGGGAGGCGCCAGGGGGAGCCAGCACACAACAGGGCGCGACCACCCCCTGGGCGTGCCCTGATGTGTGTTGCATCTCTCGTGCAGCTTCTAGTCTCCTCCCGAAGCTTCCAGGTCTTCTTTTGGTCCAGAAAAAATCATAAAAAAAATTCGTGGCAATTGGACTTCGTTTGGTACTGTAAACCTGAAAAGCCAAAAACATGGAGAAAACATCAACTGGCACTAGGCACTGGGTTAATAGGTTAGTGCTCAAAAATAATATGAATTGGTAAATAAATTCCCAACAAGTATCCTACAGTGATAATATTATAGCATGGAACAATCAAAAAGTATAGATACGTTGGAGACATATCAGGAAGATACTGAAATCCTTTGTTGTGACGTTGACAGGAAAACCACACCACCCATAATTATACTTTCATATTTGTTTTAAACCATGAGCTCTGGCACCTCTACAAATCTCTGCTTCCCTCTGTGAAGGGGCATTCTATTTACTTTCATGTTATTTTCTTCTATTATTTGGGTCATCACCTTGTCATTCGAAGCACCAATTCTGAGAGACCTATTCTCATTTTTATGCATTGAGTCTAGTTAGTGTCGGATGTGAGCATGATTGGATCTCTTCTACCTTGAATTACAATGTTTAGTCGCTACTTGAACTTCAGAGGTGCTCTGCATTTATGTTTTGCTATCTGAGAAAGGGCTAGCGAGATGCCATTTTATCATATGGCATCATTGTTGTTTTGGCAAAGTGTTCGTATTTGAAATAATTATATTGTTCGCTAGTTTATTATGTTATTGATATGAGTAAATATAATTTCTAAGTGTTATCATTTGTATGTTTACATCATGACTTATGTCGGCGTTCTGGGAACGGGGGTACCCAGACCTGCCTGCCTGCGGCCCAGGGCATGGCCCACCTCATCAGCCAAGCACGGCCTGGCGCGACTTCACTCAAGACAAGGCCCTCGCGAGGACCCTGGGCTCGCGAGGAAGAATAGCACCAAGATCAGCAAGGAATGGGCCTCCTCAGGCCCCCTCCGGAGCGGCGGAGATCTCTATGCAGAACCCGGCCTCAGGAGTCAAGGGTGACGCAAGGAAGGACAGACGGGCGCCAGCGCGCCAGGCGGTGCAGTTTCCCCTTTGGTGCAAAGGGAGCAAGGACGTATGCGGGTTCCCAAAGCGCCTCCCAAAGGTTTCCATTCCGGTGCAACAAGACAACGACCACGAGCCCAGTAGGACGGATGTCATCTCCGAGCCCACCTCTGCATCATCGACAGCTACTTTGCAGGTGAAGACCACCTTTGGACAGGGCGGGGATGTACTCCTGTCCCCCTTCAAATTTGGCCGTTGTGGGATCCCTTCCTGCCATTGCGATAAGGGAAGAGGACCCAAGCCACTGCTATATATAGAGGATAGGCTGCACCGCAGATAGGGGAGGGGAAGGAAGGAACACAACAGACAAGGCAGAGAGCCAAGAACACCACTCGAGCGCCCTCGCGAGGCCCCTCACCGCTGTACTAGTTCATCCACCACACCTCCTCGAGAGGCAATCCACCAAAGCAGGAGTAGGGTTTTACGCTCCGCAGCGGCCCGAACCTGGGTAAATCACCGTGTGCATCTTCTTCCTCATCATCGCGCGAGTTCGTCGTAGTAATCATCGGGTAGTGAGCTTGGTAGGGCGAGGCTGCGGGGGATCTTCGCACACGCCCCTGTGTTCGAACTTCTTGGGGTTTTGCGGAGCCCGAAATCCGACATTTGGCGCCCTAGGTAGGGGGTGTGTCGAAGTCTTCCTCAAGCCGAGCTCTTCCTCCGCCTCGCCGCTCCGATGTCTGACGCTCGCCGAGCCCGCGCCGAGCGCCGAGCTGCCCGCATCGCCCAGACGGCGCCCGTGGGCCGCGCCGCCGCGCGCCGGTCACCCTCACCTGTGGCCAACGCCGCCACGGGCCCGGAGGCCCATGAGCAACAAGACTCCTCCCAGCCGGTCAGCGCATGGCGCGATGGCCACACCGCCACTCCGTCGATCGTTCCGGCTACCGGGTCGTCCTCCCACGCTCGACCCGGGCCGCCGGGCGGCTCGGGTGCACTCGCCATGGCGCACGAGCTGCTCCACTACCTCCCCGCCCCCGACTGGCTTTGGCGCATCGCGGAGCTCGTCAGTGCTGCCGGCAACGCTTTAGCGCTCTCCTACTCGTTTCGACCCCGACCTTCCCTGGCAGACGACGGGGCCCACGATGCGCCGCCACCTCCTCCGCAACGCGACGTCGACCCCGAGCCCGGGCATGAAGCGCGCCCGCGCGACCAGCCCCGCAAACCGCGGGCAAGGGCGAGAGATGAAGTAAGCTGCCAGGTGGTGCCCCAGCCGCGCGTCGACGCACGTGTGCTCCCCGCGCTGCCAAACCAGCGCCGCGACCGGGCACCACTCGAGGCGGCCCCTCGGGAGCGTCAAGAACGGGTCCCTCCCGCACACGCAGCACCCGTCGAGCCGATGGGGTGCCTCGCCATCGCCCCGGAGCTCCATCCAACCACATGGCCCTGCAAGTTCAAGCCAGACCTACCCCCTCGCTATGACGGCACCTCGGATCCCGCCGAGTTCCTACAGCTCTACTCGCTAAGCATCCGGGCGGCCGATGGAGACGACAAGGTCATGGCGTGCTGGTTCCCCATGGCACTCAAGGGCGGCGCGCTCTCCTGGCTCCTCAACCTCTCGGAGGGGTCCATCACCTCCTGGGACGACCTGCGCAAGCGCTTCGTCGCCAACTTCCAAGGTACCCACGACCGCGCGCTCACTGTGAACGACCTGCGGCGTGTGAAGCAGCAGGAGGGGGAGACCCTGCACAAATTCATACAGCGCTTCACGACTACGCGCCTCAAGGTCCCGAGGGCATCGGATGAGGCTATCATCTTCGCGTTCACTGACGGTGTCACGGACCTCAAGATGAAGGAGGAGCTCGCCATGAACGACGAACTGTGCTCAGCCCTGGAGATGTTCAACCCGGCGAACAGGTGTGCCAAGGCCGAAGAGGGCCGCCTGTCGCTTCGCGAGCCTCCGGCGGCGGAGCCAGAGGAAAAGAAGACCAAGGCCAAGGAGGCGTAGCGCAAGGCCCCAGCGGTACTTGCGGCCGAGCCTGACGCGAAGCGCAGCCGAGGCGAGGAACATCCCGCAGGAGGGAGACCGACCTGCATCTTCCACGGCACCAACAATCACGACACCATCGACTGCCAGGAGCTCAGGCTGGTCCACGACGAGCACTTCGGGCGACGCCCTGGACGCGTGGACCGTGGCGGAGGCCGTTGGGACAACCGGGAGCCGCGTCAGGAGTGGCGAGACCGGCCTCGAGAGGACCGCTGGCGCGATCAAGCTCGGGAGGACCGCTGGCGTGACGACCCTCTGGAGGGGTCACACCGTGGCCAGCCTCGTGAGGCTAGCCTACCACCACTACCGCCACCACCCAGAAGGAAGGAAGAGGAGAGGCAAGACGATGGGGCTGGGGGCTTCCAGGAGGTCAGGGCATTAGCCCGTATCCTGGGCGGCGCCCAAGCCCCAGCGTCGAACCGCATCTTCAAGCAGTTCACGCGGGAGGTGAACGCAGCTCTCCCAAAGTCCGAAGCCATGCGTCCCCTCAAGTGGTCCCAGACCGCAATCACCTTCGACTCGAGGGATCAGCTCAGTTGCTCGGCCATGGCCAGCATGCTCCCCATGCTGTGCACTCTGACCATCAGCAACGTCCTCGTCACCAAGACCCTCATCAACAGTGGAGCGGGGCTCAATGTCCTCTCCATTGAGACCTTCGAGACGCTCCAAGTACCGTACGACCAGCTCATGCCGACCAAGCCCGTCTCGGGAGTCACTGACGGGTCCACCGTCCCCATTGGGCAAGTGCGCCTGCCCGTCACCTTCGGCGGACGCAAGAACTACCACACCGAGATCATCATCTTCGACGTCGCACACATCCACCTCCCGTACAACGCGATCCTTGGGTACCCGGCCCTCGCCAAGTTCATGGCGGTGACTCATCACGGCTACAACGTCCTCAAGATGCCAGGGAGTGGCGGCGTCATCACCGTCGCCTGCGATGAGAAAGATGCCGTCTGCTTCCTCGAGCGTGCTTACCGCGCTGCGGCGGCCGAGCGCTCGGACGACGAGGAGGATGCCCTGCCTCGTGAGGATGCATGCAAGAAGAAGAAGCAGCTCCTTCCCACGGGGCGCCAGGGGGCTGGAACCTCCAAGGGCGGAGCCTCAGGCTCTGCACCCAGGGACGGGGCCCCACCTTCCATCGCATAGGAAAGCGCGCTCGGCGCCCCCCTTGGGTTGGGCTCGGGGGCTTCCATCCGAGGAGCTTCCGGCTTGGCCAGTGAGACAAGGGAGGCGCTCGGGCACAACCTGAAGGCGCGTCCTGACGCGCGTCTGCTCGAGCCAGGAGCACGGCGCGAGGCACCGAGCTCGCAAGAGTCCGCCATCAGAGCGATCGAGGAGCTTTAGGAGGCACATGCCATGTGAGGCGGGAGCTGCCCTGCACCACCAAGCGCAGCCGCCATCGTCGGCCCGGCCAACAAGCCACGCGTATGCGTCAACGCGCTCGCAATCAACAGGGCCGCGTCCCAGGGCCTCCTCTGGCCGACGCGCGCTGATCGCGGATGGGTCTACCCGCACAACTCTGTCCGCATGCTCTTCGGCCTGGCGAACGCAGGCGCCACGTTCCAGCGCCTGGCCCAGGCCATGCTCATACCTTGCCTGGCGAGGAGCGACGAGGGTTGGAGGAGATGCCCGGACCGAGCATGGGTCCCGAGCCCCGGGAGACAACAGGCTCATGAAGGTCACGCTCACGGAGGTACAAGATCAGGCCACGACGGCAGCTTCGACTCTTCAGCCGCATGGCCGCCAGGTGATTTTTTGGTTTGTGCCAGGTAACTTTTTGGTTCACTCTGTTTGAGGGCACCCACCGGGCCGCATTATCCTCTGGCGACCAGGGCGTACCCCTGCGGCCGCCTCATTTACGCATGTTTCAGTAACTTTTCATGCATGAGATCTATTTCCTAACGTCTCACCTTGCCTGCACGGCTCTTTGCCGGCATGAATGTCGCCGTACCCGAATGATCCTACCTTCGACTGCCTCATGAGAGGAATGGGCACATCGTCTGTGCTCGGGTCCGTCCCTACAACATCGATAAATCTAGTGGCTGAGCTCTGTCTGGCGGGCCGGCCCCGCTCACATCTCCTCCTGGGGTCACTGGTGCTTGGCCCTCTCATGCGACGGCCCTCGGGAGCACATTCGGCGCAGGCTTTTCCAAAATTTGCAAGACCTCGGACGGCGCTATCTACAAGAAGATCCAGGCGCAAACCGCCTTTGAGGTAGGGACCTCGCGAGGCCAAAGCACCCTCGCGAGCTCCCAGATACACCTCCCAGTTCTACCGTGCCAGCCACGCTTATGAACTCAATGGGCTGTACACGCCCAGAGCCACCCGAGGACGCGGAGGGGTTCCTTCCCACGCAATGTGGAAGCCCCATGCTCCGTGCTGGCGGACAACACGGTCCACCAATGACTATGCCCACGCAAGGTGGAAGCCCCATGCCCCGTGCTGGCGGACAACATGGTCCACCAATGACTATGCCCATGCAATGTGGAAGCCCTACGCTTCGTGCTGGGGATAAACAACTGAGGGCGCCCCAGCGGCTACATCCAACCTCAGGAAGGCCCCTCGCGGCCCCGTCTCGCTGCGTTCCCCTGGGATGTACGCGTGAGGGGGCTACATGGGGGCTACTACCGGGCCAAGCCTGGTACACGCCATCTCCCCAGGTCTTCCAAACCTGGTCTTCACGCACCCCTCTCAGGAAAAGCTAGCAAGGAAAGGTATGGGAGCCGCTCGTATGTCAAGGGGGACTCCTGAGCATCGCTACTCAAGAGCCTCACTGGCCACGTAGCCCCTCACCCCTTGGAACCGTCCTGGTGATCCGGACAGCCCAATGGCGGCTGAGGTATGCGCGGGGCCGGGCCCTGCCAACGCAGAGCTCAAAGCGCTCAAAACCCCTAAGGAGGACACTGGAGCTCGTACGTCAAGGGGGACTTCTGAGCATCGCGACTCAGGAGCCTCACTGGCCATGTAGCCCCTCACCCCTTGGAACCGTCCTGGTGATCCGGGCGCCCAACGGCGGCTGAGGTATGCGCGGGGCCGGGCCCTGCCGACGCAGAGCGCAAGGTGTTCGAAATCTTCAAGTTAACCCGATCTTCACCATGTTCCCTTCATGAGGGCTGCTCATACGTCAAGGGGGACTCCTGAGCATCGCGACTCAGGAGCCTCACTGGTCCTATAGCCCCTCACCCCTTGGCACCGTCCTGGTGATCCGGACGGCCCAACGGCAGCTGAGGTATGCGTGGGGCCGGGCCCTGTCGACGCGGAGCATCACAACAAGCAGGAAGGAAACAAGGCGAACAGGGCAATCACACAGTTCAACAGTTATTACAAGCATTAAAAGTTTTCGCAAATAGAAACAAGTTTAATGCCTCCGCGAGGCACGATGAACGTTGCAGGAAAGGAACAAGGAAGAGGAATTAGGAGGAGCCGCCGCCACCACTCGTCCCGTCCGCGGGGAGCTCGTCGTCGACATCGCTGGCGTCGTCTTCTTCGCCGCTAACCCTTGCAGCTTCAGGAGGCGGAGGAACGGTGACGCAGGTGAACTTCTTCACTAGCACCTCCACGGCGCCCTTCACCGCCGCCGCAGCACTGGTGCGGACCTCGGGGGCGAACGGGCGGATCACGGAGTCAAAGTCAAACCCCGGCTCGTGAAGGTGAAGATGGCTGAAGACGTGCGTCGCGGCCTCAGAAAAGAGGTCGCGGCACTCGCTCTCCAAGACACCCTCCACCTTGGCAACGACACCCTCCAGCGCCTCGACGAGCTTCGAAGCGAGCCCCATGAAGCCGCTCTCCGGAGCCACCAGGGGCTCCACAAACTCATCCCGGCAGAGGGAGTGGAGCGCTTGGCGAATCCTGAGCTCGACGGAGGGAAAGGCGCTGAGCTCCGCAACCTTTTTCTCCTCAGCCGCAGCAAGAGCCTTCTCCCTGGTGTCGAGCCGGGCCTTCTCCAAAGGGACTTCCCTATCCTGCTCATCCAGGCGCTCTTGCTCCGCGGCCTGGCTGGCCGCCGCCTGGGACAGCTCGGAGTCCCGAGCGGCAAGCTTGGGCTCGCGGGTCTTAAAGGTTTCCTCCCGCTGACGCAGCTGCTCCGCAAGCGCGGACTTCTCCTCCTGAAGAACCTTCAAGCGGGCCTCCGCTTCGTCACAACGCCTTGTAGCAGATGACGCGTCGGTCAGTGCTGCCTCGCGGGCTGCCTTGGCTGATGTGGCCTCCTTCTCGCTCTCCGCCGCGGTGATCTTGGCCTGGCCCTAAACCGCCACGACAGAGGCGTTGGCCTGGAGCCACCCGGAGAGGAGCCCCAGGCGCCCACTCGCGAGGCGATCGTCAGCGCCCCCGAGGGCGTCCCGAACCTGACCCAGAGCGGTGTAGGCCCCATCCAGGACGCCGGGGCCACGCAATACGGACACCAAGGCCTCGTCCGGGGGAGTCGCCTGTACCATCACAGGAGGTGCCCCTGGGGCGGCAGAGGCACGAGGAGCAGGAGGCACCAGAGGCTCCGCCATGACCATAGGTAAGGTGGATGCAGATGAGTCCAGGGGCAGCTGGCCGTCGGGGGCTGGCTCCTAGGGCAGCAACGCTGACGCGCCCCAGAAGCAGGAGCGGCAGCACCAACGCGCATCGGGGGCTCAGGGTCTCCGCGGCGGTGACCGGGAGGGTTGCCTCGCGAGCCCCCACCCCCGCGGCGGCAGGACAACAGGAGCGGGTGGCACATCGGAAGGCGCCTTCGGCTTGATGCTCGCCTTCTTCTTCCTCATCTTCAGCGCGGCGGCGTTCCTGGTTACCAAGCAAAGGAAAATCATCAGCACACAAGCTATCGGCAGGCGACCAAGGCCGAGCCGGATTACTCACTCTTCAACGTCGACACACTTCCTCTTCCTCTCCGCTCCGACGATGACGGGGGCACCCTCGCTTTTCTCTGGGAGGGCACCACCACGCGGGGGAGCAGGAGCACTGTCCACAAGGGCAGCAGCTGGAGGGATCACCATGGCCCCGGCCTCGTCCAGCTTGCCCGCAAGCTGCGATTCGGGCGGGGGCGAGGCCGGCACTTCAACCGCCTTGCCAGCAGAGGCAAGGCACACCGGAGGAGACTCCGCCCCGCGCTTCCTGGGGGTCGCCAGGCGGGAGGACCGTGTGGCACGAGGGGCCGGTCCTGGCCCCCTGAGGACCTTGGCTGGACGCAGAGAACCTGCGGCAGAAGCTTCACCAACATCGTCGTCGTCCTCAAGGCCACACAAGAGCATGCTCTGCGACAGAGGAGACGCCTCCGCCAGGTCGTCATCCGCTGTCTTCTCCGAATCCTCCCCGCCCGTGGTGTCGCTGGAGGACACCATCACCGGGGAGCCAAGGCCCTCAGCTGGGGAGAGGCCCAGTTCGTTGAAGACAGGCATCACGGCGACCAGATCGGCTCCCTCGTCGCGGCAGTACAACAGGGCGCAGTCGTTGGGAAAATCTCCGGGGTCGCCGTTGAGTAGGGTTGTTACAACTCTGCTCAGCTCCCCGGAAGGCATGGGGGCAGACCGAAGCCGGAGGTCGTCGCCGCTGCCCCGGTATTCCCACAAGGGCCTCGAATGCGACTGGAGGGGTGCCAGGCGCTGCTTCAAGAACTCCTTCACTATCATCCCCCCAGTCAGCTTCCTGGCACTGATATCGCGAGAAATCCGCTCCAGGACGGGCCTGGCCCGGGGGTCGGAAAACTTTGCAGAGCTCCATGCGGGGGTCTTCTCCGGTAGCCCCTTCGGTAGATCCAAGCGGGGGTTGGTGCTATTGAGATCCATGAAGACCCAGCAGTTCCTGAAGTTCTCCACCTTCTTCCCGGCCTTTAAGAGCATGTTACCGCTCGGGACCGCGACGAAGGAGACGCACGCCGACCGCTGAGCGCCGTCGTGCACGCGCAAGCTGAAGAAATGGCGGAAGAGGGCCACCGAAGGCTTCACGCCCACGAAAGCCTCGTAGTAGAAGGCAAAGACGGACAAGAGCAGGATGGAGTTGGGCTGGAGATGAAGGGCTTGAATCCCGTAGTGGTCAAGGATGGCAGTGAAGAACGCGGAGAAAGGCGGGACGAGCCCGGCGAAGACGCTATGGAGAAAGAAAGGATAGGCCGACCTGGACGAGGGCCGTTTCTCCGAGGAGCCGCCCCATATGAAGGTCTACCCCCACTCGTTGGTCCCGTTCACCGTCGACGGGAGCACCGGGACGAGGTCTCCGTCCTTGGCAATGGTGGACTCCGAAAGCGCCGGTGAGATGGGAGCGGAGGCTGAGCTCTGGGCCTCTGGCTTAGGCATGCCGGCGGGAGCCATCGGGAAGTTCGCGGGGCCGACGCGGCAAGGAGGAGGACGGAGCGGCGCCGGATCTGGAGAGGTCTCTGCCAAGGCCGGGGATCTGGGAGTAAGAGAAGGTGCGCAGAAGAGGAAAGCAGTAATGGCTCGACGCTGGAAGTCAGACTTTTGTCGATTCGAGCGGTGGCCGAAGGGACGTTGGACGCCCGACATCAACCGCACGACGTGCGCCAGTCCTGGCCCGCAGGCGTTTGGGGCCCGCGGCGCTTCGGGCCGTCCTCAAGGCTTCGCCCAGAAGCCAGCTCGAGCGCGCCTTGGGCCTGGGGGCTACTATCGGTGTTCTGGGAACGGGGGTACCCAGACCTGCCTGCCTGCGGCCCAGGGCATGGCCCACCTCGTCAGCCAAGCACGGCCTGGCGCGACTTCACTCAAGACAAGGCCCTCACGAGGTCCCTGGGCTCGCGAGGAAGAACAGCACCAAGACCAGCAAGGAATGGGCCTCCTCAGGCCCCCTCCGGAGCGGCGGAGATCTCTATGCAGAACCCGGCCTCAGGAGTCAAGGATGACGCAAGGAAGGACAGACGGGCGCCAGCGCGCTAGGCGGTGCAGTTTCCCCTTTGGTGCAAAGGGAGCAAGGACGTACGCGGGTTCCCAAAGGTTTCCATTCCGGTGCAACAAGACCACGACCACGAGCCCAGCAGGACGGATGTCATCGCCGAGCCCACCTCTGCATCATCGAAAGCTACTTTGCAGGCGAAGACCACCTTTGGACAGGGTGGGGATGTTCTCCTGTCCCCCTTCAAATTTGGCCGTTGTGGGATCCCTTTCGGCCATTGCGATAAGGCAAGAGGACCCGGGCCACTGCTATATATATAGAGGATAGGCTGCACCGTACATAGGGGAGGGGAAGGAAGGAACACAACAGACAAGGCAGAGAGCCAAGAACACCACTCGAGCGCCCTCGCGAGGCCCCTCAGTGTTGTACTAGTTCATCCACCACACCTCCTCGAGAGGCAATCCACCAAAGTAGGAGTAGGGTTTTACACTCCGGAGTGACCCGAACCTGGGTAAATCACCGTGTGCATCTTCTTCCTCGTCATCACGCGAGTTCATCGTAGTAATCATCGGGTAGTGAGCTTGGTAGGACGAGGCTGCGGGGGATCTTCGCACATGCCCCTGTGTTCGAACTTCTTGGGGTTTTGCGGAGCCCGAAATCCGACAACTTAGCTCATATATGGAAACAATAAAAAAGAGTTTGTAAAAGTTTTTATTTATCACTTTTAGTTTATCAACTGAATTGCTTGAGGACAAGCAATGAGTTAAGCTTGGGGAGTTGTTACATCCCAAACGTATCTACTTTTCCAAACACCTTTGCTCTTGTTTTGGAGTCTAATTTGCATAGTTTTAATGGAACTAACCCAGATTGACGTTGTTTTCAGCAGAATTGCCATGGTGTTATTTTTGTGTAGAAATAAAAGTTCTTGGAATCAGATGAAAATTTGAGGAGATTTTTTATTGAATAAATAAAAACATACTAGAATGACGATCCATTGGAGAGGAGCCACCTGTTGCCCACAAGGCAACATGGCACAACCACCCCCAGGGGCACACCCTGTTGCCTTATGGGGTCCACTAGCGGCCGTCTCACCTAAGTCCAAGCCTATAAATTCCGTTTCACCAAGAAAAAAATAAGACAGAAGATTTCATAGCGTTTTACGATACGGAGCCGCCGCCACCACATGTTCTTCCTTGGGAGGCTGATGAGCCTATTTGGGCTTCGGAGAATGGGATTCGTCGGCATCGTCATCATCAACCCTTCTCCATCGACAACTCCATGATGCTCACCATCGGGGGTCAGAAATTCATTCGTAGGCTTGCTGGACGGTGATGGAGTTGGATCAGAATTATCATGTAATCGAATCAATTTGTTAGAGCCCGAGTGCTGGTGCTTGATCCCTAGTATCCACTATGTTCTGAGATTGATGTTGCTACGACTTTACTATGCTTAATGCTTGTCATTAGGGCCCAAGTGCCATGATTTTAGATCCGAACCTATTATGTTTTCATGAATATGAGAATGTTTTGGATACTATCTTGCAAGTTGTATGCACCTATTTTGTGTTATGTTCAGTAGCCCCAAGGTAACAATAATTGGGATCACCTTCGGTGATGACCGTAGTATGAGGAGTTCATGTATTCACCATGTGTTAATGCTTTCTTCCAGTTCTCTATTAAAAGGAGACCTTAATATCCCTTAGATTTACTTATGGACCCAGCTGCCACGGGAGGGTAGGATAGAAGATGTCATGCAAGTTACTATTATAAGCACGCATGACTATTTACAGAATACTTGCCTACATTATATTGATGAATTGGATCTAGTTCCGTGTGTCTCTAGGTTGTAACTGTTACATGAGGAATTTTATCCAAACATCCAAATATCCATCACTAATCCAATGCCCACGCTTTGCTCATATTGCTTTTGCTAAAGTTACTACCGTTTCTTCTACTGTTAGAATCACTACAAAACTACTACCACTACTGTCAAACTACCATATTGATGTGCTACTATATTCTTTGCTGTAGAGATTTCATTTTCCAGGTGTGGTTGAATTTACAACTCAACTTCTAAGACTCATAAATATTCTTTGGCTCCCCTTGTGTCGAATCAATAAATTTGGGTGAAATACTACCCTCAAAGACTGTCGTGATCCCCTATACTTCTGGGTTATCAGAAGTATATGAGCCATTTGACAACTTTAGCATAGTCTTCTCCATGCAATGACTCACGTAAAAAGAAATGAAATTTATAGAAACAGACTGAAATATTTTTTGGAGTTTTTGTTTTTATGATGAAAGCAAAAGAAACGAGAAGAACAAAAATGAGAAAAATTATTTACATGGGAAAGCTCCCAACAAGCAAGAAGAAGAACGAGAAATATTTTTCTTTTTTATTTTAATAATATGAATTAATTAAACAAGAAAGAAAACCCAAAAAGAAGCGAGAAATATTTTTGGATTTTTCAAACACACAAAAGAAAATGGATAAATCTAACATGGATATACAATGAAAATGATGAACACCGACAATTGGAATGAATGTGTGATGCATGAATGTAATGTCAATGAGAATACGTACTGCCCCAATCTTAGGATTTTTGCCTAACTTGGTCTAGGGCCACTCGAAGAATGCATCCTGTGCTAGGTAGCACTGAGTTTGTTTGGGCTCCCACTAATAGACCGGTACCGGTGCAGGTGTGTGTGCTGGAGCTAGTATACCGATCAGATCCCAATATGCATAAATGTCTGGTATACCTTTCCCTCGAAAGATCAAACAAAGCAGGTGCATGCATAGTAACAACCTCACGGGTGCCATGGCTAAATACCAAGTTAAACTAAAATCAGACATCACCCTTACTAATAAAATCATGCTTAGTCATGCTATCATAATCTAAGTATTTAACTGGTAGAAGTTCATCCTCGTCATGTGTCGTGGTTTTGTCACGGCAGATGTCCTAGTGTGAGGACTTAGACGTGAGGCCATCGCAACTGGGTCGTTAGCTTGTCGGGGTTGATCGGAATCGAGAGACACGGTTTACCCAGGTTCGGCCCCTCATGATCGAGGTAATAGCCTACTCCTGCTTTTCTGGTTATTGCTTGGTGATCAATACAAGGGAGGGGATTCGCTGGACCTAGCTATTGATTGATTGTAACATAAGTTTATTGGCCTTAGGGACTCGCCTTTATATATAGGTCGAGACCCTGGGCTGACAAGAGTCCAAGTCGTGTTACGACTCGTGACCAAGTATGTCTGTAACACGCCTTGCCTCCTAAGCAAGGAAACTCTAGGCGACCTTCCACCTCTTGGGCCTTGAGTCGCCGCCTTCGAGTACTGGGCCACAAACCGGCTTACTTGGTAAGCCGCCTTGCTAGTCCTGCTCTTCAGCGTTGCAGCCCACCTTGCGTCTTGCTACGAGCCGCCATGAAGATGACCCGGCCTAATAGGGCGGGATATATCGTGGGATTATATCCCCAACATTAGCCCCCATATTGATTTGAATTTATTCATGTCAATCTCCACCACCTTTACTTGGTGGCTTATTTTCTGATCATATATGCATCCTCTCCAGGTCATGAAATGTCGGCTTATGACGCTTCCAAACTTGTAATTTTTCTTGTTCTACCCATCGATGACATCACTCCCCGGAAATCTAGGAAATCAACAATGACATCACAACGGATCTTTGTATATATCCATTTAGCCCGAAAATTGAGGCGCCTCTGTCTCCGAAATTTACTATGCCTCCTCGATCTTTGCGCCTGCCTATTACCCTTCAGCTCCTCGTCTTATAAATACTCGCGGGGGGCCCTCATTCACTTTTTACCTTGCCCCCTCACTTCTTCTTCCTCCTCGAGCTTGAGTTATCTGCTGCACTGCCACCGTTGTTCGTCCATCACCGACCGACCCTTTCCAGGACCGCGACATCATCTGAACTTCTCCAGGGCTTGGCAAAACATCTCTGCCGCCCCCTGCAACTGTCAGGTAAACCATTTCCTTCTCCTAGATCTGTATCAATTCACCGCTATTCGTGAGAGCTTCTAGAGTTCATTGCTCCCTCCTCACCATTGCTAGTTCATATGTAGTTTTAATAAACCTTCTCGTGGAAATAGAGTGGCGTGAGTGACGGCACCATTTTATACATAATATGCTTAGATCTCCCTTAGGAATCGACATTCTAGGTCATCACTGCTTCCATGCTTCGTTGCTAGGTTTAGGAATTATTTTCCTTTTTGAACTATTTGTAGATCCACAATTGTAGCCGCTTCAGTAGAAACTTGTTAGCTCGACACTTAGCAAAAAAACTAGAAATCTCTGATTATCATAAGATGCCCTTATGTTTGTCAGCTCGTCATTATGAATGTAACCCGCCATGTTCAGAAACTGCTTCATTTAGATACCGACTTATCATGAGGCGACTCACCTGTTATAAATAATTAGGCTGTCTTTCTCTTTACCATAGCTGCCAAAACATTGTTGTCTGATCACATAGCTTATTTAAATGAGTGGCCTTTTCTCAAATAACCTGCCATATAGGCTTCTGCACCTCCTTTACTTATACTCAGTCGACTCATCATGTCATATCCACCATATGCAACTGGGTGCCTTCCCATGTTTCTGAGCTTATGCCCAAAGATTACGAGGACCAAGGCTTTCTGCGTCTTAAGAGGAAATTGGCTGGCGTGTTTCCCTTGGAGATGAAACTCCACAACCCGGCGAAGGAGAGGTAGTGGTGTTGATAGATCACCTTCTCTGGGGCTTTTCTCCCCCCGGGTCAAAATTCTTCTAGGATGTTCTGCACTTTTTCAAGATTCACCCTGAAGATCTGGGTCCCAATTCCATATCCAACGTATGTCAGTTCCAAGTATTTTGCAAGGTGTATCTGCAAATGGACCCACTGTACTCCTTTTTAGCGAATTCTTCTATTCCAACCGCCAGACTGAGTGTGCTGATGGCCCCAGCTTAGAGCTCGACGGGGTCTCAATTCAAAGGCGAAGAGACGGTTCATTTCCTGCAGCTACTCTACCAAGCCACCCAAAAGTATGGAATAAGACTTGGTTATATTGCCGGAACACGGCCCCTGCTGATGAAATCCTCTGCCGGGTTATAGACCATATCGCCTTCCCATGAATTTTGAACTTCCTGGGTGGGCTCCACAAGAGGAGCATGCTCAAATTTTCCCCATATATCCAAAGTTGAGGGCCTTGCTAGCCAATGGATTAACTAGGGTTGATCTAACCCGATGTTGGGTAGCCTGGAGGATCTTACCATTGAGTTGCCGCGGAGATTTAATGTACAATTACTCTTGCGGTTTAAACGATGCTCAAAGATACAACAATGTAGATCTGGAAGCTGATGAGATAAACCGGATTGTAAAGAAACTGCTGGGAGAAACTTAAGAAGCTTGCAATAAAGTTGGGTTGAATCCCTTCTGTGCTCTTAACCCGGCTGCTCCAGTAAGAACCTTTATTAACCGTTTATCCGGCTTACGGAATTTTTTAAACTTGAAAGCTTAATTGCAGTTTTTACTGATAATCTTGCAGGCAAATTCTCCATTCTGGAATAAAAAGAGGAAAACTCTTGCTCATAAGCCTAAAATCGCCGCAAGTAAGAGGAAGAATAAGGCGGCCGCAGAAGAGCCGTCAACTAGGGGCGAGTCCCCAACAGCCGATGCGCAGTCAGAGGTAGAACTTGTCTCCCATGGTCGTCTTTTTATTGAACTTGCCGATGCGTCTTGCTCGCAGGGTGATGCCGCAATAGTCCGGCCCGAAGAGGTTGAGGTAATTTCCATCTCCTCTGGCTCAGAATCCTTGTATGCAAAGAAAACAAGGCGGATTATTCGGAAAGTATGTTTTTCTCACCTGGATGCTCATTTGGATCCCAATTTTATTTTGAAGATAACTCAGCATGAATCAAGGCGCCATACTCGGAGCAGCTCTGGTGACCATGTGGCCGGCTTACTGATACGTCTCCAACGTATCTATAATTTTTTATTCTTCTATGCTATTATATTATCATTCTTGGATGTTTTATAATCATTTTATAGCAACTTTATATCATTTTTTGGGACTAACCTATTGACATAGTGCCCAGTGCCAGTTGCTGTTTTTTGCTTGTTTTTTACTTCGTAGAATATCAGTACCAAATGGAGTCCAATTGCCACGAAACTTTTTGCAGATTTCTTTTGGACCATAAGACAACTTGGGAGCCAAGGAAGCACCTCGGGGAGGCCCGTGGGGCCCACGATACACCAGGGCACGCCAGAGGCCCCCGGTGCGCCCTGGTGTATCGTGGGGCCCATGGAGGTCTTTTCCACCGCCTCTCAGCTCTATAAATCCTCAGAAATTCCAGAAACCCAAGATGAGTCGACGAAACACAATTCCAGCTGCCGCATGTCCCATAACCACGAGATCCAATCTAACACCATCACGGAGGGGTTCATCATCCTCATGGGTGACTCTCCGATGATGCGTGAGTAGTCCACCATATACCTACGGGTCCGTAGGCAGTAGCTAGATGGCTTTCTATCTCTCTTTTGATTCTCAATACAATGGTCTCTGGGAGATCTATTTGATGTAATGACTTTTTGCGGTGTGTTTGTTGGGATCCGATGAATTTTGAGTTCATGATCAGTTTCTATCCATGAATATTATTTGAGTCTTCTTTGATCTCTTATATGCATGATTATTTATAGCCTTGTATTTCTTCTGCGAATCTTTGGTTTATTTAGGACAACTAGAAAAAAAATTCTTGCCATGGGAAGAGGTGCTTTGTGATGGGTTCGATCGTGCGGTGTCCTCTCCCAATGACAGAAGGGGCAGCGAGGCACGCATGTATCATTGCTATTAAGGATAACAAGATGGGCTCTATTCCTACATGAATAGATCTTCTCTACATCGTGTCATTGTTCTTATTGCATTACTCCGTTTCTCCATGAACTTAATACACTAGATGCATGCTGGATAGCGGTCGATGTGTGGAGTAATAATAGTAGATGCAGAATCGTTTCGGTCTAGTAATCTTGGACGTGATGCCTATATATTGATCATTCCTTGGATATCATCATGATTATTTGATCTTCTATCAATTGCCCAACAGTAATTTGTTTACCCACTGTGTGTTATTTTCTTGAGAGAAGCCACTAGTGAAATCTACGGCCCCCGGGTCTACTCTTTTAGTAATTTGCTTTCCGATCTATCTTTTTCCGCATTTGTTTTTAGTTCTATTATTCCAAAAACCCAAAAAATACCTTGCTACACTTTTTATTTGCATCTTTTATTTTGTGTTCCTGTGCGATCTATTTATCATATCTAATACAAACCTATCTATCTTTTTACCATGGAGAGATTGAGAACCTCTCTTACGCGTCGGGTTGCAAGTATTTGTTCTTTGTGTGCAAGTACCATTTACATAGTGTTGCGTGGTTCTCCTACTAGTTCGATAACCTTGGTTTCATAACTGAGGGAAATACTTACCGTAGCTATGCTGCATCATCCCTTCCTCTTTGGGGAAATAGCGACGCAGTCTCAAGCCACGTCAAAGGAATTTCTGGCGCCGTTGCCGGGGAGACATCATCAACATCTATCAGGTTCCTAATCACAAATCTCATCTCCTTGGAATTTACATTATTTGCCATTTGCCTCCCGTTTTCATCTACCCCACTTCACAAAAAATTGCTGTTTTATTCGCCTTCTCCTTTTCGTTTGCATTTTTCTCGTCAGATCTCTTGTTTGCCTACCTTGTTGTTATGGCTAGTTCTTCCTCTATTGCATGTACTCACGACAATGAAGTTATCAATTTTAAGTAAAGGGAAGGGGAGAACCTAAAATATGCTTGGTATAGGATTTGCAATGCTCGTAATAGATCTATTCATTAGCAATCTACCGTTGTTCTTCTTCACAGTTTTTATGTGGGCATCACCACTTGTTATAGATTCGTCCTCGATACGATTACCGGTGGGAATTTCTTGATGTGTCCATCTTTGGATGCTTTTAATTCTATGGGAAATCTAGTGGGTTCACCAGCTCTCATGATTAATGAAACAACCTTAACTCTCGAACATGTTATGGAAAGGTTAGATGCTATTGAAAAGAAGATGATTACCAAAGAACACCTTGAAAATTTGGATAAGAAAATGCATAATCTTGCTAATAAAATTGGGTCAAAAGCGGGGGATGTTTTTAAATTATTAAAGGAAAAGGAAGTCATAGTTAACGAAAGAATAGAAGAAAGTCCCTCCCGGATTGAAAATTTGGAAAAAAAAATTAGTAACTTGAGCTCGGCCTGTTCTTCTGTTAAAACTATTGAAAAAACTCCCGTAAAAGTTTGCAAGTCTACAGAAGTCACTAAGAACAAAGGTGCCACATCTAATAGCCACAAGAAGATCTTAAAATTATTAGTGTTTATCCCAATTTTGTTGAAATAGCGAAAGACCCTACTTACAAGAATGATTTTTTCAATCTTATTCCTAGAAGTATTGTCATTCAAAGTGTGCATGCTATATTCTTGAAGAAATCTAGTTGTGTGATTGAGGAGTTGGAAATTAAAGATGACAACACTTGAATCTATGCATTATGCCTAGCTAGGGGCATAAAACGATAGCGCTTGTTGGGAGGCAACCCAATGAATAAAATTTATTTTTTCTTTTTTTTATTTCTGTTATTGAGTGTTTGCACAATTATGCAACTGTTATGATTGTTTTTTTTATATTTTAATTAGTGTTTGTGCCAAGTGAAACCTTTGCGATCATGTTGGGTGATAGTTGATTTGATCTTGTTAAAAACAGAAACTTTTGTGACCAGTAGAAGAATTTTCAAGAATCACAGAAGTGACAAAAAAATCTGAATTTTATATACAAGATTAATATACAAATTTCTTATGTTGTACTAATTGTTCAGAATTTTTGGAGTTACAGAAGTATGGTTACAGTACAGATCACTACAGTGATATGGGGTGTCCCGATCTTCTCAGTAAGCGGCGGTGGTGATGATGATGGTGTAGGATAACTTGTATGTCGCCGATGAACTCTCCCTCGCTTGATCCCTGATGCCAATGCAAAAGGTCTCAACCCTTTGGATATTCACAACGTCACACACTTGCGCACGCAGCCGTCGACCACGAACGGTTAGAATTGCAATATACTAATTCCCAATGGAACAGCAGATCACACTTGACTTGCAGTATATAATCACCAGATCGATACGAATTGGTGATGAGGATTCAAGATGAATGCTTACAAGCAATCTCATGAACTAGGGTTTATCTTAAACGTGGTCTAACTCTAACTAACCCTAAGGAAGAGTATTTATATCCTAAGATAGGTTGAGGGGGTACACGGGCCGTCAGCCCAAAAAGTCTGCGCGCAGGCAGCACGGTAGTACTGCTTGAGCATGCGGTACTACCGCTCCAAGCGGTACTACCGCTTAAGTTCCGCTCTACTACCGGTTAGCTCGAAAATATACCAGTAGTTTTTACGGTAGTAGGGGCGGTAGTACCGCCTCAAGCGGTACTACCGCTGGGGTGGGGCGGTACTACCGCCCTGGGAGTTGCAGAAGCCTCCTCCCAGCTCAGCTGCATTGCCTCCTTGCTCTCCTTCTTGCCCCAAGTTGCTCCTTGCGCCATGCCTTCCTCTCCAATGTACCTAATGACACATACACACAAGGATTTAGGCAGTATAAAGCTCTCATCAAAATAATTGGCATTATCAACTAAGAGAGAATTCACCTGTTGTTCATCATTGGCTAGGCTTAATATTTCCTTCCAGCTGAGACAATTAGAATCATCGTATTCATAGAATATATCCTCATCATCCTCCCTTTCTTCAAGAAAAGCCGTCCTCGGCTTTGGGTAAGCTGAAAATGGCAGAAACAAAAAGAACAACGTGTACGCATAATATATGTATAGATAACGTGTTGTATCATTTTTGTTGTCATGAAAAAGATGCCCAGTATGCAATATGCAACTTAAATTGCAAGTATAAGTGAAGTTCATATAGTCATGACCAGAATGAGGAACACACATGTACAATGTCTTATTGTTCAGTATTAAGTCCAAAGTCCTCACAGAAGATCGATGATCAAATGTGCTATAAGCAAGGTCAAACCAGTCCAAAATATGCAAAGGTACATATATTGGATACCATGCTTCAACTGTGCCACGCTGATATATAGAACAAACGTAGGTATGTTCACGAGCACTACACGCAGCGGGGAAGATGCAACTCAGTTTGCAAATAAAAGTGAAGTCTATAGCAGTAGCATATAAATGCAACAGGTGTGGAAACAAACACAATGGATCAGATTCGGTGATAGCAAGATGAGAACAATCGAACATATAGGAAATTTTCAGATTCTCATGAAAATTAGGTACTGTCCAAAAGCAAAAAGACTCTGTCACAAAGCATATAGGACGCAAAACAGCAAGTTTCAAATCAGCAATCGTATCACAGGTAATGCATATGTGATCCACCAGAAAATTATCAGTCATGCTATATTCACCAATTAAATTAAATGTGAAACTATATGCATAGGTGCGAAAATTTAGATATGAAAGTTTAGAAATCTTCTTCATAGCACAACTCAAACGAATAGGTTCATTTAGCATGATAGAATACACAATATCAACAAGTGGTATTCGAGCAAGTAGTTCTGTATGTGTTATCAGTACCACATGATCAGAATTGGAATTTAGAAAATTATCACATGGTGCGGACATATTTGGACCGATCAACGCACAAGAATCAACCAGCAAAGGAACAGACTCACTGAATGCCTCATTGGCTGGTTGCAGCTCCAAATTAGCACCAGTATCAATGTCAGCCGCCTGAGATGTAGTAGGTACTGGAAAATCTTGCTCAAGTGGTGAAGCAGGTTGTACTACATGCTGCTCCCTTTCTTCAAAAACAACCTGCATATCACAAGAAACAACACTAGGAGGAGACATGATTACGTTAGGTGAAACCTGACATGTCTCATTAACATGTACTCCCAAGATTGTGTGATCACGCATATGCTCATTGTCAACTATGGGAATGACAGGTGGACATAGATTTTGACGCCTAACCTCCTGAAATTTCTTAAGTCGTGTATGTGCTAACCAAGTGTGCTTATTATTCCAAACGAATAAAGGATCAATCTGAGCACTATCAAATTCGACCTTATACCTATCACACCAAGGTTTTCCCAACAAAACGTGACAACAATTGAGTGCTCTAGGAATGACATCACAGCGCATGCTAATAGTATAACCATAAATGGTGATAGGAACATAAGCATGATGAGTAATTGGAAATGCCTCATCATAAGCAGCTAACGTATATGGCACAAGTTTGGTATATGTACGCAACTGCAGCTTGTTAACAACATCAATACTGACCAAGTTTGTGAGAGAATAATTATCAAGGATCACTGCAGCAGGTCTACCTTCGATGTCGGCAGTAAAGTGAAACAAACCTGAATCAGGATGTACACCAAGATCTTCCTCCTCCCAGAATGCATCACTGCACAAAAACTGTAATGGTAATGGCTTGTCCTTGATAGGATTCACCATTATTAGTACATAAAAAGTATAGCAGATGTATATGGTGTACTCGCACAACTCACTCAAAAACTGACAAGAAAAGGAAATCTTACCGTTCCAAAGTGAATAGTAATGCTTAACCGTTCAGATGGATGACTAATGCACGGATGTGATGAAGTGAATACCCGGGTATGAGAGCAATCACACGACAGAGCAGGATTATATGGTGGAGCTAGGTATGGTATCCTATCTACACCGAAGACAAGTCCTAGTGCTGATCGTGTGACAACACCCCAGGAAACACACACGGTGGAGAAAAATGTGGCAAAGCAACTATAAAACAAGATGTGTTGCAATGCACTCGAGAGACACTAGCAATGCTCAAAGTAAACCGGCACAAGATTGCTCAATTCTACTAGTGCACAATCGCACGATAAAATTCCAACAATGCAATAGATAGCAACAACTTCCGGCCACTGATTCTTTCTTTCTTTTCGTTGTCTCTGTTTTTTTTTTTCAGCCACAATAGATCGCAGGCAGCGGCGACTGTTCTTGGATCACGTCGAGTTTTTGCAAAGCACCAAAACCTATATGAGCAGCCTGTAGAGCGGAAACTAGTCTCGTGGGTAAGTTCCTAACACCTTTGTGTAGACAGGCTGTGGCTATGGATTGGAATTTGCAAAACAGGATAATGGATCGAACAAAAGCCAATCTACGATGCAAGCTACGATGGAAACTAAAATCAATCGATTCGAAGGCAAAGCGACGCAAAAAGAAAGACACAACGACCAGCAACTAAAACCAATCCACGATGCAATCTAGGCTATGGCAAACAACTAAGAACCCTAATATTTTTGTGAGGCTTTTTCTGGATAGGATGAAAAACAACTAATCTACGGATGATTTGGTGGATGCTTACCGAGGCAACACTGGAAATCTGATACCAAGATGATATGGGGTGTCCCGATCTTCTCAGTAAGCGGCGGTGGTGATGATGATGGTGTAGGATAACTTGTATGTCGCCGATGAACTCTCCCTCGCTTGATCCCTGATGCCAATGCAAAAGGTCTCAACCCTTTGGATATTCACAACGTCACACACTTGCGCACGCAGCCGTCGACCACGAACGGTTAGAATTGCAATATACTAATTCCCAATGGAACAGCAGATCACACTTGACTTGCAGTATATAATCACCAGATCGATACGAATTGGTGATGAGGATTCAAGATGAATGCTTACAAGCAATCTCATGAACTAGGGTTTATCTTAAACGTGGTCTAACTCTAACTAACCCTAAGGAAGAGTATTTATATCCTAAGATAGGTTGAGGGGGTACACGGGCCGTCAGCCCAAAAAGTCTGCGCGCAGGCAGCACGGTAGTACTGCTTGAGCATGCGGTACTACCGCTCCAAGCGGTACTACCGCTTAAGTTCCGCTCTACTACCGGTTAGCTCAAAAATATACCAGTAGTTTTTACGGTAGTAGGGGCGGTAGTACCGCCTCAAGCGGTACTACCGCTGGGGTGGGGCGGTACTACCGCCCTGGGAGTTGCAGAAGCCTCCTCCCAGCTCAGCTGCATTGCCTCCTTGCTCTCCTTCTTGCCCCAAGTTGCTCCTTGCGCCATGCCTTCCTCTCCAATGTACCTAATGACACATACACACAAGGATTTAGGCAGTATAAAGCTCTCATCAAAATAATTGGCATTATCAACTAAGAGAGAATTCACCTGTTGTTCATCATTGGCTAGGCTTAATATTTCCTTCCAGCTGAGACAATTAGAATCATCGTATTCATAGAATATATCCTCATCATACAGGCTGTTCTGTTTTTGACAGATTATGTTTTCGTTGCATTGTCTGCTTATTTTGATGAATCTATGGTTTGTATTGGAGGGTATAAGCCATGGTAAAGTTATAATACAGTAGATATAATGCAATAATAAAATATGAATGGGTTTGCAACAGTACTTTGAGTGGTGATTTGCTTTATTATACTAACGGATCTCACGAAGGTTTTGTTGAGTTTTGTGTGATTGAAGTTTTCAAGTTTTGGGTGAGATCACGATGGATGAAGGAATAAGGAGTGAAAAGAGCCTAAGCTTGGGGATGCTATGGCGCCCCAAGATAATATCCAAGGAGAAACAAGCAACTAAGCTTGGGGATGCCCCGAATCGCATCCCCTCTTTCTTCTAACGATCATCGGTATTTTACTTGGAGCTATATTTCTATTCGTCACATATCATGAGTTTTTCTTGGAGCGTCTTGTAGTATAAGATTCTTTTCTTGATTTTCTTTTTAGTTTGTCACAAGTATCCTTGCTGGACACACCTATTTGAGAGAGCCAAAATTATGCTATGATTTGTTAGAATTGCTCTATATACTTCACTTAAATTTTTTTGAGCTATGGAATTGCTCTAGTGCTTCACTTATATGTTTTTGAGCATGGTGTGCTTTAATTTTTGAAGAAATACTCTCATGCTTCACTTAGATTAATTTGATGGTTAGTAAATTTTGAAGAAATTCTCTCATGCTTCACTTATATTATTTTGAGAGATGAAATTTTTATGCTCATGTTCTTCACTTAAACTTATTTGAGCTTGTCAAAAACAATGACAATATATGAAACTAGTCCCAAAGTGATAGAGATTCAAGACGGATATAATAAAAACTTTCATGAAGATCATTGGACAAATTAACTTGATTCCTTGTAATTGTTTTGAGACATGATGATAGTAATATGTGAGTCATGTTGGTGAGTAATTATGCTTTAGTAAGAATATTGGTGTTAAGGTTTGTGATTCCCTATGAAAGCACGAAAGTCAATAGTTGTGCAATGAAATTACATCCTACTTGTGGTGCATTATTCGGTGTTAGTTATGCTTAATGCCCATTTATGTGAATTTTCGTTTCTTGGTTGGTTGCTTCTCAATCTATTTGATAGCCTCCACTTGTACTAAGTAGAAATAGTAATTGTGCATCCAAAATCCTTAAACCCAGTTTTGCCATATGAGTCCACCATACCAACCTATATGCGGTATTTCCATGCCGTTCCAAGCAAATTTGTATGTCCCATATCTAATTTTCAAAATGAATTTCCTTTTTGTGTGCTCATACAGCTCATGAAGCGGCAGAGGGTGGCCAATATTTTTCCATGCTAGATGTGTTATTCTCAAGATGAGTGTTTATTCACTTGTCATTGCACAAGAGTATGGCGGTAATAGGGATGCCCAGTACCGAAATGAAAAAGAAATTTACTTTATGTTGTGAAATAATAAATTCCTTGGAAATTGTTGGTATGGAAGGCAACCGTGGATACGGCTAGCCATGGATTGTGAAAGAATGGTGGAAAAAGGAATAAACTTTATTTTCTGTTTGGGAACCGCCTATGATATATCTAGCATGGAAAGTATTGAGAACTACTCGGTCGTTTTCGTTGACACGAAAGGCATGCCACCCAAAATATATTTCTCTCTCAATTTAAGCTTTGAGCTCTGGCACCCCTACAAATCCCTACTTCCCTCTGCGAAGGGCCTATCTATTTACTTTATGCAATTTTTACTTTTATTTTGCGTCTCCATCTTCTCTTATAAAGCACCAACTTGGGGGCACTATGATCATACTTGTGCATTGGGTGTAGCTAATATTCAAGTGTGTTTCATGAATGGATCAATGATTGAGCATGATGGGCTAGGGATAACTTTCTTTAGTGTTGATATTTTGAAAGACATGGTTGCTTGTTGGTATGCTTGAGTATTAAAGTCTTCATGTCAAAATTAGACTATTGCTTTGAACCATCTAAAAGTACAAATGTCCATGCTACAAAAGAATAGAATATGTGATGAACATGTAAGGCAGCATTCCACATCAAAAATTCTGTTTTTTTCATTTACCTACTCGAGGACGAGCATGAATTAAGCTTGGGGATGTGTATACGTCTCCAAAGTATCTATAATTTTTGATTGTTCAATGCTGTTATATTATCATTCTTGGATGTTTTATAATCATTTTATAGCAACTTTGCATCATTTTTTTGGACTAACCTATTGACATAGTGCCCAGTGCCAGTTGCTGTTTTTTGCTTGTCGTTTACTTCGCAGAATATCAGTACCAAATGGAATCTAATTGCCATGAAACTTTTTGGAGATTTTTTTGGACCAGAAGACAACTTGGGAGACAAGGAAGCACCTGGGGAGGCCTATGGGGCCCACGGTACACCAGGGCACGCCAGACGCCCCCGGTGCGCCCTGATGTATCGTGGGGCCCACAGAGGTCTTTTCCACCGTCTCTCAGCTCAATAAATCCTCAGAAATTCCAGAAGCCCTAGAGGAGTCGACGAAACACAATTCCAGCCGCCGCAAGTTCCAGAACCACGAGATCCAATCTAACACCATCACGGAGGGGTTCATCATCCTCATGGGTGCCTCTCCGATGATGCATGAGTAGTCCACCATAGACATACGGGTCCGTAGGTAGTAGCTAGATGGCTTTCTCTCTCTCTTTCGATTCTCAATACAATGGTCTCTTGGAGATCTATTTGATGTAATGACTTTTTGCGGTGTGTTTGTTTGGATCCGATGATTTTTGAGTTCACGATCAGTTTCTATCCATGAATATTATTTGAGTCTTCTTTGATCTCGTATATGCATGATTATTTATAGCCTCGTATTTCTTCTTCGAATATTTGGTTTAGTTAGGCCAACTAGATCGATTTTTCTTGCCATGGGAAGAGGTGCTTTGTGATGGGTTCGATCTTGCGGTGTCCTCTCCTAGTGACAGAAGGGGCAGCGAGGCACGCATGTATCGTTGCTATTAAGAATAACAAGATGGGTCTATTCCTACATCAATAGATCTTGTCTACATCATGTCATCATTCTTATTGCATTACTCCATTTCTCCATGAACTTAATACACTAGATGCAAGCTGCATAGCGGTCGATGTGTGGAGTAATAGTAGTAGATGCAGAATCGTTTTGGTCTACTAATCTTGGACGTGATGCCTATATATTGATCATTGCCTTGGATATCGTCATGATTATTTGATCTTCTATCAATTGCCCAACAGTAAGTTGTTTACCCACCGTGTGCTATTTTCTTGAGAGAAGCCACTAGTGAAATCTACGGCCCCCGGGTCTATTCTTTTAATATTTTGCTTTCCGATCTATCTTTTTCCGCATTTGTTTTCAGTTTTATTATTCCAAAAACCCAAAAAATACCTTGCTGTACTTTTTATTTGCATCTTTTATTTTGTGTTCTTGTGCGATCTATTTATCATATCTAATACAAACCTATCTATCTTTTTACCGTGGAGAGATTGAGAACCTCTGTTACGCGTCGGGTTGCAAGTATTTGTTCTTTGTGTGCAGGTACCATTTACATAGTGTTGCGTGGTTCTCCTACTGGTTCTATAACCTTGGTTTCATAACTGAGGGAAATACTTACCGTAGCTGTGATGCATCATCCCTTCCTCTATGGGGAAATACCGATGCAGTCTCAAGCCATGTCACTTACCCAACAAATCAGCCGCCCGGAAGCGATAGACTGAGGTGCCTCACAGCCCAACCTCTTCTCTTCCAAAAGTTGGCCTTATCCGGCAACCTCTTAATCCTTCTATTTCAAATTACCAGGAGTCATCTCCTTCATCGGGCGACTCAACCGCCAAAAAGATGCCTCCCCTTGTTATCAACCAAGTGTAAATTTCTTCCTTATACCATGTATTGCTTATTTATACTTAGCTTTGCATATGCCTCATTCTGTGGTCTTGTTTGCAAGGCCAAAGCCAAGACTAAGAAGAAAATTTTTGGCGAATCATCAACCAATCCTAAGGTCCCTGAGTCGGAAAATCCGATTTTGGTGACTCTTGAAGCCCATACTAAAACCCCGGGGATCGTCAGGACAAGCAAGATGAATTGCCCCAGTATAATGAACCGGCAAGTACTGAGGCTATAGATGCAGATGCTAACCGGCCAGATAATCTTAACCCACCCAATACTCATAAGGGAACTGAAGATGCTCCTTTTCATGAGAAAAACGAGGATGTTACTATCACTGGGACGGGTTACACAGCCCCAGGGGTCTCCAATGTGCTGACCAAGCTTATCGCCAAGGACGAGACGCCTTTGCCTGAAAAGAGGAAGACTAAGCTTGAGCTTCCTAGCTATGAGGAATTCAATGCTAAAGAATTGCATGCCGGCTATTTGAGCCGCCTCTCTACAAGCCGTGGCATGGAAGCCAGCCTGGTTGGTATGATGAAGAAGAAATATGAGGTATGCTCAATTTTGTGATGTATTGTATATATCCTTGTGTAGCCCCCAAGGGCCGGCTCATCTTCATAAGATAAGTCGGGTCTTGTAAATATAGAAATTTCTGAAGAATCAACCTATAGCCCCCAAGGGCCAGCTCATCTTCATGAGATGAGTCGGGTCTTGTAAATATAGAACCTCTGAAGAATCAACCTGTAGCCCCCAAGGGCCGGCTCATCTTCATGAGATGAGTCTGGTCTTCTTAATAACATATCTGAAGAATCGACCTGCAACCCCCAAGGGTCGGCTCTTCTTCATGAGATGAGTCGGGTCTTCTTAATAATGTGTCTAAAGAATCGACCTGTAGCCCCCAAGGGCTGGCTTGTCTTCATGAGATGAGCTGGATCTTTCCGTATCATATGTTGGAAGAAAACTGATATGCATTAGCCCCCAAGTATCAAGTATATTGCTTGCAATCTGCTTGGGACTTAAAACATATCTAAAGTAATAACTCTCACTATGCAGGAAGCTGTGAATGTAGCCGAGTCAAATGTGACCGGCTTGAAAAAAGATCTTGAATTAGAGCAAGCTGCTCGTACCAAGGCTAAATTGATCCTAAAATCTTCATTGGAAGAATTGGAGAAAATCAAGGCGGGCTTTGAAGTAGCGAAAAAGTCTTCCGATACTGAGAAAACCGCCTTTATCAAGCGTGCGGAAGACGCTGAAGGGCAACTGAGACCCGTTACTGAAGAACTGGCCGAGTTAAAGCGGCATATTGCTCATATGACCCAAGCCGTCTTTGGTAAGGATTTTCATGAGCTCACGATAACCTGCTCACATAATCATGTATGAATAAAGATTCGACTGGCGGCTCACACACTTGAATTGTTTGCAGGTGACCGAACTCGTAATCTCCAGGACAACAGCGTGATGAAGCTAAAGGCTATATATTCCTTGGCTAAACAACTATACGCTGGGAGCCTCTACACTATCAAATCTGTCATGGGTGATAAAGAGCCGGTGAAGTTCATCAAGGACGTACTGAAACACCTCTCAAAAATCCCGAAGCAGATCGAAGAGCTGAAAAGATCAGCCGCCCGAGCAGGCGCAATGACATCTTTGAGCCGGGCCGTGGCTTATTCAGTAGATCTGGATCCTGTAGAGATGGCCTAAGGATTTCCTCGGTACAAGGATGATGGGTCAGAATTGTCCGAAGCGGACTATGCTTGTTGTGTGAGGGCGACTCGAGCGCTGGCCAGCCAACTAGTTGCAGAAATGGATCTAAAGAAGTATCAGGCGGCTTATGACAACAACAACTCGCGAGTTCAGCCGCCAACCTTTGAAGCTGTAGACTTAACTCCTCAACAGCGTAAGCATATTTTTGCCCTTGATGTTGACCTATCCCCCATCTTGCATGAAGAAGCCATTTTCCAAGCTTTAACCAATGTCAACTGGGATGTGGACAACCTTCAGATCCAACACACCGAAGAATCAGCACAGGATAACCCGGAGGCACCACCTGCAAGAGGTCAGCCCGGAGCTAACCCGGATGGCTCAGAAGCCGGGTTACAGGAGTAATGTCTACTTCGAAAACTTTGATCCGATATTTTGGGCTCGATTGTAGCCATGTAATATCTTAAGCAAACAGCTGGGTGTCTATGTCGTGCCTTTGTGCATGTTTTAACTTTTGATCCAATCTCAGTTTGCTGATTGGTATATCAACAAGTGTGTCAACTTGTCTTTATCACTTTGTTTGGAACCGTACAACCTATTGCTTGCACGTGTATTTGATAAGTCATCTGTAATGACATGTATATGCAAAAAGAATACTTACAAAACAAATTCCACCAAATAATATTTGGAATGGAATGATCCGGCAAGTCATCGACCGGCGACTTATAGTCATTAAAAAGAAATTGCAGATTAATAATTTGGCGACTCATGGTCGATGAAAACGCAAATGATGAGCATGAATACCCCGGAGTTCTTTTGACCCAAGGTTTTTTAAGCGGAAAAGATTCCTGAAAACAGAAATAATCGATATCCCCATATATCTATGGAGTGAATTATAAGTCGGCTTTCGAGGCTCGACAAAAAGACTTGCTTTCGAGACTCAAGTCTTGCTTCAATGAAGCTGGCAAGATAGCCTTGGTTTATCCTCGCTTTCCGTAAGCCGGCTCTCACGTGACGCAAGCCGGTGTTTTAACCTGGATAAGTTTAGGGTCCATATGGATTGACTTATCGAGAGTACCCGGGGTCACCTTTTCGGAGTAGCATCTTGCGAATAGGCAGGTTTAACCAATACATCGTGGCGTGTTTGCAGGGTCAAGAGGGTGAGAAAGCTAAACTCGGTGAGTTGGAAGCCCCCAAGTGACCATGATCAGTAAATAAAAACTCATGCACAATATATGAGATGAAATGACAGAGGTCCTGAGTTTCGGGGATGCCGGCTTTATTATACTTGATCATAAGATGTATATACATGATGTATGTACAATGATTGAAGCCAGTGGCTTAAGTGTAGTAAGGCCGAAGATGAGCAATGTTCCAGGGCCTGTTGGTCTCCTCCTCAGAGGTACGTGACTTATTGTGTTCACGTATATCAATAAGATAATATGACCCATTGTTGAGGTTTTTGCTAACCACAAAGAGCCCTTCCCAAGGAGGTGAAAGCTTATGCATGTCTGTCTGATCTTGAATCAAACGGAGCACTAAATCGCCCTCCTGGAAACTACGGTTGCGAATTCTTCGACTGTGATAAATTGCAGATCGAGCCACCGCAAGATCACGTTCCTCCTCCAAGGCGTCAATAGAATTTTGTCGAGCTGTCTCATTGTCCGTCTCAACATAAGCCGCCGCTTGGGGCGAGTCATGACGTATGTCATTTAGAAGAACCGCCTTTGCGCCGTAAACCATAAAGAACGGTGTGTAACCTGTTGATTTGTTAGGAGTAGTCCTTATGCTTCAAAGAACTATAGGAAGCTCTTCAACCCAACAACCCAGAGTATGCTCCAAAGGAACCATGAGCCAGGGTTTAATCCCTTGTAATATTTCCTGGTTAGCTCGCTCTGCCTGGCCATTGGACTGTGGATGAGCCACAGATGAAATAACAAGCCGGATATGCTCTTTCTGACAGAACATCTTCATAGAACCTTTAGAAAGATTTGTCCCATTATCAGTGATGTTACTACGAGGATAACCAAAATGAAAGATCACCTTTTTCACAACCTGAACTGCAGTTGCTGCCTCACAATTGCTGACGGGCTCTGCTTCAACCCACTTGGTAAATTTATCAACCGCCACCAGAAGGTGAGTCTTTTTATCCTTAGACCTCTTGAACAACCCAACCATATCAAGCCCCCAAACTGCAAACATCCAAGTTATTGGGATCATCCTCAATTCTTGAGCTGGTACATGAGCTTGTCGTGCAATTTTCAAACAACCATCACACTTGCGAACAATGTCTTTTGCGTCAGCATGAGGAGATAACCAGTAAAAACAGTGTCTGATGGCCTTAGCCACCAAAGATCTTGACCCGGCGTGATGACCACAATCTCCTGCATGAATTTCCTGCAAAATCTCCTTGCCCTCGTCAGGGGAAACACAACGTTGAAATACGCCAGTGATGCTGCATCGATGTAAATCCCTATTGGTAATAATCATTGACTTAGACCGCCGGATGATCTGCCGGGCTACGAGCTCTTCCTCTGGAAGCTCACTCCGGGTTAAATAAGCCAGATAAGGTACTTTCCAATCTGGAGTTGCTCGTAGAGCTGCCACCAACTGCCCCTCCGGGTCTGGGATAGCCAGATCTACTTCTAAAGGTAACTTGACAGAACGATTATGCACCACATTGATACGTCTCCAACGTATCTATAATTTTTGCTTGTTCCATGTTGTTATATTATCATTCTTCGATGTTTTACAATCACTTTATAGCTACTTTATATCATTTTTTGGGACTAACCTATTGACATAGTGCCAAAGTGCCAGTTGCTGTTTTTGCTTGTTTTTTACTTCGCAGAATATCAGTACCAAACGGAGTCCAATCGCGACGAAACTTTTTGGAGATTTGTTTTTGGACTAGAAGACACCCAGTGGGCCAAACAAGTGCCAGAGAGGTGGGCTGTGGAGAGCACAACCCACCAGGGCGCGCCAAGGGGCCCCCGGCGCGCCCTGATGGGTTGTGCCCTCCACGGGGCCCCTCTCCACCGCCTATGATGCCTATAAATACCCAAATATTCAGAAAACCCTAGGGGAGTCGACGAAAAAACAAATCCAGCCGCCGCAAGTTCTAGAGCCTCGAGATCTAATCTAACACCATCACGGAGGGGTTCATCATCCTCATTGGTGCCTCTCCGATGATGCGTGAGTAGTCCACCATAGATCTACGGGTCCATAGGCAGTATCTATATGGCTTCCTCTCTCTCTCTTTTGATTCTCAATACAATGGTCTCTTGGAGATCTATTTGATGTAAACTTTTGCGGTGTGTTTGTTGGGATCCGATGAATTTTGAGTTCATGATCAGTTTCTATCCATGAATATTATTTGAGTCTTCTTTGATTCTTTTATGCATGATTACTTATAGCCTCATATTTCTTCTTCGAATCTTTGGTTTAGTTAGGCCGACTAGATCGATTTTTCTTGCCATGGGAAGAGGTGCTTTGTGATGGGTTCGATCTTGCGGTGTCCTTTCCCAGTGACAGAAGGGGCAGCAAGGCACGCATGTATCGTTGCCATTAAGGATAACAAGATGGGGTATATTCCTACATGAATAGATCTTGTCTACATCATGTCATCGTTCTTATTGCATTACTCCATTTTTCCATGAACTTAATACACTAGATGCATGCTGGATAGCGGTCGATGTGTGGAGTAATAGTGGTAGATGCAGGCAGGAGTCAGTCTACTTATCTTGGACGTGATGCCTATATAATGATCATGGCCTTGGATATCGTCATGATTATTTGATCTTCTATCAATTGCCCAACAGTAATTTGTTCACCCACCGTGTGCTATACTCATGAGAGAAGCCACTAGTGAAACCTACGGCCCCCGGGTCTACTTTTCCAACATATTGCTTTCCGATCTATCTTTTTGCCTCTTTTGTTTTCAGATCTATTATACCAAAAACCCAAAAATACCTTGCTGCACTTTCTATTTGCTCTTTTTATTTTGTGTTCTTGAGAGATCTATCTCTCCAATCTATCACTACCTAATCTATCTTTTTACCGTAGAGAGATTGACAACCTCTCTTCCGCGTCGGGTTGCAAGTATTTGTTTTTGTGTGCAGGTGCTGCTTATTAGGTGGTGGTGATCCTCCTACTGGTTCGATACCTTGGTTTCATAACTGAGGGAAATACTTACCGTCGCTGTGCTGCTTCATCCCTTCCACTTTGGGGAAATACTGACGCAGTCTCAAGCCAAGGATAAGAAGAAGAAGAAATCACATTTGACGTAAATGCTGCATGTGGCACCTTTTATCCAAATGTAGCAATCTATAGTGTAGGTTCAGAAAAAGAATAGGATAAGAATAAGAAGAAGAAGAAGAAGAAGAAGAAGAAGAATAGGATAAGAAGAAGAAGAAAAAGAATAGGATAAGAAGAAGAAGAAGAAGAAGAAATCCCTTCCTCTTAATTTGCCTAATATAGAAGGAGAAGGATAAGAAGAAGAAGAAATCACATTTGACATAAATGCTGCATGTGGCACCTTTTATCCATATGTAGCAATCTATACTATAGGTTCAAAAAAAGAATAGGCCATGCATGTCAACCCAGGTAGTGTGAGATTGAACATACCGTGCACTGCGTGAAGTCGTCTGGTACGGTGAGATGGAACTCCTTGGTTTTATGGCCGAGTCCACATAACCCTGATGTGTCCTTCCACTGTACACTCTATGAATGAAAACCCTCAAACTAGCTAGAAGAAACATGAATCCACGGCGATTTTGGACGGGTGATTAAAAGGGGCCGACGGACTGGGATAAAGGATGAGCAGAAATATTTTAGTAGATTAGTTACCTGGTTCTTCATGGGGGGAAAACCCAGTACCGAAGATTCCCCAATCGGGCAAGCTGGGTCGACAGAGAGCAGCGTCAAGAAAGTCAGTGCCGATTGGCCGCGGCAATCGGCAGTGGAGATATGCGGTGGCGTTTTGCGGCAGCCGGCGGCGGCGACAGGCGTCAAGCTAAGTGGTTGCCGCGGGGATAGGCGGTGACATGCATGGAGAGTCTCGGAGTACTAGTGTTAGTGTAGGTGCTACTGGGGTTGGGGAGGGGGAGGGGGAGGGGAGCAGGCGAGAGTTTTGTGACGTGTGGGTGCTGAGGTTTTTTTTTTCAAGTGGTGCTGAGGGATTCTGTCTAGCTTCAGTGACGTAACTGCACCTGCCTTTTGGGTGTATGACATGTGGACCAGCCACCTGTTTGGCCCACATGTCAAACACACAAAGGCAGGTGCAGTAAGTCACTGAATCTTAGTCGCCTAGAATAATGTGCTTCGCAGAAAACAGTTTATTAGATCCAACCGTGTGTGATAAATCCTATAAAAATATTACTCTCAATTAAACTAGCACTCCGGTGTGATGGAGATACCGCATAATGAAAGTCGTCGCACAGTTTCAATCTCAGGAAAAAATATAATACACAAGCATAGATATGATACACACAAACTAGATAGATTCAATCCAACATTTTTTTTCAAAATTGTCAATCCAACATCTCATCTTCATGCTTGATTGTTAAGATTCTCCAGAAACTGGGCGTACGCGGCGTGCGCTATCCTGTTAGAATACTTCTGCTTGAAGGAGCCAACGGCTCGTCCTCTTGCATGCGCCAGAACACTCGAGTATGTATTGTTAATCTTATGGTTGCAGAACGGGCATCCATACCCCCATTCTTCCTGACACGCTTGTTATACTTTCCAGCCATAAGCTCTCTGAGCCTTTGCCTCTTGAACCTCTCCTGGACATCTTCATCCTCGCTGTCCACATCGTCGGATAGCACCTATACATAGGAAAAAAATGTGACGTCCGTATATTTTTATAATGCGAATTCGCAAGGCAAAGTTTATGAAACATACTAGCTATATCATGAGACAACGTGAACCCTAAATCGAAGCTAACTAATTTGATGCCAAAAGTTGGCATGCCATGTTTTGGTAGCAAACCAATCAGCCTATCATATGTATTTACCAAAAATGGGTATATATGACCAACCAGTTCTCCGTCCGAGTCGTTGTCGTCGCTGGAGTGTTTGTCGGAGTCGCTGTGGACCACCGGCTCCGGCTGGGGAAGCACGGCGGCGGCGACAACGTCAAGGCCGCGCTGCTGTCCGCGAGATACGTCATCTCCAACGACAGAAATCTCTGTGCCCACCTTCACGCTATGCTCGGGTGCGTCGCCGGCACCGACGTGGTTACTCCCTCCCATGGTGCAGGGAGGCCGCTGATGACGATTGAAAACGGCGGCAAGGATGCGGGGGGGGGGGGGGGGGGTGAGAGAGGATTGTGTGTAGCGAGAATGTTAAAGCGAATGGCTCAGGCGCGATTAATAAAGGGGAGTTGGACATGAGAGGGAGGCGGGCGGCGGTTTAAAGGGACGGCTCGCCTCCCGGTGAGGCGCCTGTGCACCGGACTGCTGGCATGCGCACCATCAAATCACATGTCTGACGGCACGTCTCCCTGCGATACTTCTTAGCGAACACGCCTCCCATAAATTCAACCACCTTCTCACACGCATCCCGGTCAGCCTGCGAGGCGACCTGCTGCTAGCATGTGTCCCATCAAATCATATCTGCGTGCAAGGATCGCGCTTGATACAGTTTGACAAACTTTAAAGAAAGAAATAGAAATAATTACCATGACAAATATATATGATGTGAAAGTACATTCAATAAAGAATCCAATGGTAATAATTTTTAATTGTAAACGTTAACATTTTTTCCTAAATTTGGTCAAAGTTTACAAAGCTTGACTTTATCTAACACTAATACGCGGAGTAAATAAAAAAATTGGACTAATAAACCATTTGCGATGTAAACGTGACGGTTCTGTGTTGCATTTATTAATAAGCCCCCGTTTGCAAGAAGCTTAGATTAAAACTTCTCTCAAATTGGACGATTTATTTACCACGACCTATAAGTTCCATGTCATGAAATCATGTCAATCTTTCATGAATTCTAGCTTAGCTGGGCGTTTGCGGCAAATTGATAGCCAAGAGTCAATGTTTGCGGCCCCGAGATGTTCGAAATTCATTGTTTTTCCTTCCATGAGGACTAAACATGCACCCAACACAAAAAATAAATTTCTAATCCATTCGAGCGCACAACCGTGTGTGCATATAGTTCAAATTTGAATTTTACAAATTAAATACCTAAGGAATCAATTTGATGTATATAGTGTCCTAATGTTCTTTACAAATCGAATTTTAACACTACACTCCTATTGTCACATGTGCACTACATAAAATAGTTTGACATGCATGCCTCGAAGTGACGGTGGTGTGGTGGGACGAGTGGGGGTGTGGGGTCCGGCACACAACACGCGTCGTATGTGCGCCACCACGTGGGGTTGTCCGGTTAGTTAGGCATCAAGCTGACAATGGGGATTACTCAGGCGGGTATATTGGAGTCCCATCCCCGTCCCCATCACGGCCCTCCCATTCCCGTCACCGTCTCCGTACCCTTGCGCGGGGATAAAATGTTTCCCATCCCCGTCCCGATCACTGCCCTTCCATTCCTGTCACCGTCTCCATACCCAAGTGCAGGGATAAAATGTTTCCCATCCCCGTTGGCACTTCTTTATCCCCGTCGGGAAACCCAACATGCATTAAAGAACAACATTCGATAGTATTTCAGTAAAAAAACAGTACTCCAGCGCAAATAAACAATATGTTGTGGCTAAGTTTGGGTTTTCTTAGGGATATTTGGGCTAGATGGGTGGGATCTGTGGAAATTTGGGTGACCGAGATCGCAAATTACGTGGGGTCTACTAATTGCAGAGCCCACATATAAGTACTTCATGGATAAGGCGGGTAATGCTATGTATATCCCATCCCCATCCCCGTCGTGCACGCTGGGTAAGGTATTTGACCCACCATCTTCCCCAGGAATTCAAGCTGGCACTTCTCCGTGCCCTAATATAGTAAACACCCATTGGGATGCGTGTAATGGTTTTAACCAATTACAGCTTCAGGTGAGGCACATGTGCCACGTCAAAAGTCGTGCATTGGGTATATATTTAAAGCATCTCGATCATGACCTTTTCATGCATATGTTTGTGTCTCATGCATGCGGAGGTGGTCCTCTTACACTCACTCATGCGGTTACCACCGACACACCCATTCGTTACCCCCATGTGGTCTATCACCTTGGATGGCGCGCGCGAGAGGGGTTTGATCAAAGGTGGATTCATCTTAGTCCATGTTTCGGCGAATATCATGGTGAGATTACGGACGAAAGTTTGGGCACATGTGTGCATGCGCGTGCTCATTGTACAAGTTGTGAACCTCCGTTTATTTTGATCTGCGAAGGTGCCACATGAAAGGTGTGCATTGGGTATTCAAAACATCACACAACACCTTCATACATATGTTAGGGCAACATGGAGGCGGTGGTTGTCCTTGGATACCGCTCCCCTTGCACAATTATTAGTGTCACTCTCCCATCTGTGGCCTCGCGTAGTTTTTTACCGCAACGAGAGAGGTTAATTATAGTGGATTATTTTTTGGTCAATGTTTGCGGTAGGCCATGTGGGTGTGAGATTGCATGGTATAATTTGAGTGCGTGTAGTGTATGCATGAATATAATGTCTCTCCCATCGGCTCGAATGGGGGGGGTATATATATACCACACGTCGTGAACCTCGCTTTCCGTGCCGACTTTAAGATTCCCGAGGAAGGTGTGCCTTGCTAAAGTTTGTGTGCTGGGTATGTAAACATCACACAACACTTCCATGCATATGTTTGATCCACTCTTAGATGGTGATTGTCTTTGGATATTCCTTCGCGTGGTTGTCGTTGGAAAGTCCATTCCTGGGCCCGCGTGGATGTCCATCACATTGACTAACAACGAGAGAGAGGTTACCATGGTGGAATCTTCAATTTTTGTGTGCTATGGTATACATTATATAGGTCATTTGAGTTTCCTTAATTATCCAAGTCTGAGCACACACCTACGAATGCGTGAATCGTTCCCATCGACGCTCGGCATACTAGTTTTACGCGTCATGAACACTCGCTCGGGGGGGGGGGGGGACTTTCCTGTACACATGTTTGCACCACCAACAGGTGATGGCTGTATTCGACACTCCACCGCGTGGTTAATTATCGGCGCCACGCCCATTCATGGGCCTCGGTGGACGTCCATCCTTTTCGACCGACAATGGGAGAGGTTTGACCAAAAGTGTTGATTCTTTGGTCGGGATGTCCGTGTTTCGAGGTGCATGGGCCATAGTCCACCTTTGACCGGAAAAGAGATGGGGTGGTTCGACCATGCTGGATTCATGTATATGTTTCATTTTCATGTTACGACATGAGTGATACGCAAGACCTGTGTGGGGGCATGTATTCGTGGCTAGGATCCCCCCTCCACCGACGTGGCGACGGAGGAGACATGTGACACATCAAAGTTGCGCATTGAGTATTTTGAACGATCAAACCACCCTGTGAATACATATTTTTTGTTCCACATGCAGGTGTGTATGTTTTTTTTGAGACAATGCAGGCGTGTATGTGTTCTGACCCCTTTCCCACATTTTTTTGACGAAATGCTCCTTTATATTATTATTCTAGGAATAACTAGCAAATGATTCGAATGTAACAACCGTTTGCGATTGTACACTCAACAGAAACCATTCCATCCGCCGCTGGCACATCATCACGGTCCACTGGTGGGCGCCGGACACGATTGGGTTCCATGAGACTTCCCTCGTAAAAATATCTATCACCTTGAGCCATTTGAAAAATGGCGGTTTCACGGTTTTTTCCTATTTGATAGCACACACTTATTATGTTTCGGCTGTGTGCGATGTTTGTTGCTCCCGCCCTGGCCATGCCGTTTCAATCCCGTAATCTAAATTTTCAGTAGCCCCGGCATTCCCGCCTAGTAAAATTTTCAGTAGCCGCGCGGCATTTCCTCAAACACCACCTACCCCCCTCCCCACCACAAAACCTCTGTTCAGATAACGTAAAAAAAAGGGAAAACCTCCGCTCCCGCTCACACCACTCCTCTCCCTCGCTCGAACCATAGCTAGCCCGCCGCCGCCGCCACCCCCGACTCCACCGTCATCCTCTGCAGGCCTTCCCGTGACTATCTCGAAGTCCTCATGAAGATCCATCACAAGGTGGTTGGACTAGAGTCGTCCGTGCAATCGACAGTAGTGCTCCTCCATGTCGAATAATGCACGCACAACTCTGGTCCACCCCATAGTGTCGGCCTGCGAAGCACCCTCTTCCCCACAGATCCCCATCCCCATCCTCACCCACACTCCAGAGCGTCGCTGCCTCATCCCGGCTATGCTTCTCGGGGAGCTCGAGGAGCGAATGGCCAAAAAGAGGTATATCGAGGCCTGTCCGCTTAACGACGGCGAGGTGGCCGCCGAGGCCCCCAGACGCGGGCTATGACACAGGTTAAGTATATCACCCCCGCCCCTTCGGGTTCAACCTACTTGGATCTCCTCCATGCCCCCCTCCCCCCGGCGCTGATCTACTCTGCTTTGATGTCAGGATTTTGCCTTTGTCGACATCGAGACCCTTTTGTCATTACTGAAGGTCGCGTTCTATATATATGGCGGTGACTAGGCTTCGTCAACTGCCAAGTCAGACCTCATTGACGACGACGACAAGGCGCCCTATCCGTCTCTTCCAAGGGGAAATAGCCCATCCACGACATCAGGGACGTCACCCTGCAAACGTGCTCTTCCAAAGGCAAGGAGATAAGCTGCCACAACAGGGAGCGCACAGTGCGCACCCCCACTCCAGGCTCTTCCAAGGGGTATGAATTGTTCAAAAGTGCAATTTGATGTGCTGGAGTATGAATTGTTCAGTTCAATTTCAGTTATGATATGTTTGGTTGTCTGTAGTGAGCATATACCTTGTTTAGCATGATATGTGGTTGTTTGTAGTGAACATATGTCCAGTTTCATTGCTAGATTTGGTTGTTCAATCATACAATTGGTTCCCGTTAAAGCTGGTGTATTTAACACGCCCCTGTTTATTTCAGTTTTCTCACAATGTGATGTTGAATCATACAATTTGATGTTTAAGCACATGGGGCATTCTATCTTCTATGCAATTTCAACAATACTGATATGAATGGCTGTTTGGTTGCTGTTAAGTCTGTTGTAGTGAGCATATGCTTCCTTTAAAGGTTTTTTGGTGGTTTGTGGTTATGATTTATCCAGTTTCAATTGCTATATTTGGTTGTTTGTAGTACGCCTCTGATCTACTCTGCTTTGTTGTCAGGAATGTGCTATGCTGGAGTATGAATTGTAATGTTCAAAAGTGCAATTTGATATGCTGGAGTATGAATTGTTCAGTTCAATTTCACTGCCCATGTTTGGTTGTCTGTAGTTAGCATATACCTATATTTGGTTGTTTGTAGTATGCATCTGATCTACTCTGCTTTACAATCAGGAATTTTCCTTCATCGCAAACGGGACCCTTTTGTCATTTATGGAATACGCGTTCTATGGCGATGTTTTGGCATCGTCAGCTACCAAGTCAGGTGTCATTGACGACAACAACTTGTCATCGACAAGTGCGCCCGACGCTCGAGTATGAATTTTTCAGTTCAATTTCATGAACGCCTATGTTTGGTTGTCTGTAGTGAGCATATACCTTGTTTAGCTGTTTTTGGTTGTTTGTAGTGAACATATGTCCAACTTCAATTGCTAGATTTGGTTGTTCAATCATACAATTGGTTCCTGTTAAAGCTAGTGTAGTTAACATGCCACTGTTTATTTTGGTTTTCTAACAATGTAATGTTCAATCATAGAATTTGATGTTTAAGCACATGTTACGTTCTATGCAATTTCAACAATAGCGATATGAATGACTATTTGGTAGCTTGTAACACCCTGGTTTTCGCTCCTGTTTTTTTTCCTTTGCGGGATTCGACTCCCGTCCTTTTTTCTCGGTGTTATCGGATTTCTTTCACCCTTGGGTATATGAAGACGGTCATTTAGCCTTGCCTTCCCTATCCAACCAGACATTCTCTCCAGTCCAACCTTGCCACCCAAGACCTTTGCTCAGGGCTTTGCCATCGAAACCCTACCTTCCGAGTTGCCGGAAGGGAAACCCTAATCCTTCCAGTTACAAAGGAACCCTAGTTTCCTTTGATCTTCTGCCTCCCAAACTTTTCCCAGCGATCATCCTTCATCCATAAACCCTGGATATGCAAAATTATTGCCAAGTCATTTGTAATATTTTTCATTTATAATTAATTCATTTTTCTGCCAGTTAAAGGAATTAAATCCAGGAAAATATCTATCCATCTCCAGAGTTCATGAAAACTTGTGGAGATATTCATTGTGATCATATTGAGCTCCGATAAAAATATTGGCCATAATTAAATAAGGGAAATTGCCTTTTCCTATTTAATGCCAATATTGCATTTTGGGCAGTTTCTAAAGGAACTACCATTTTGGTAGCCCGGAAAAATCCCAAATAATTTGTGGAGCTTATCCTATCCATATCCTCATCATTTCCATCAAGAACCCAAGTCCCATAGTTCAACTTTTGAGCAGATCATCCAATTCTTGTTTTTGGACCCATTTTGAGATTGTGAAGCAACTATATTTTAGATTGTTTCATAATTCTTGAAATTAATCCAGGACGTCAATCTACCTATATCATGTGAGCATGCCAAAATTCACATCATTTTACTTAGCCAATTTCTCCCAATAATTCAATCTAGATTCTGTCCAGAGATAAGCTCTGTGAAGGAAGTATCCTTTTGGTATTCTCAAACAAGCTGAAATTTTTCCAGTATCTCCATTTATTCAAATCATTACCCTACACCAAAATTGAGCCAAATCCATTTAGCCATTTTTGCCTAGCATTATTATCTTCATTTCTGTTCAGTATGGTGGTTTGTGCAGCAAGTGCCACTTATCCTCATCCTTATGAGCTGCAAATTTGCAGAGAGGATCATCTTAGTGGGTGATCACTCTCAGCCAAAAACCAGAGTCTGTCTCCTGCTCAACCCCTCTAAGCTAAGTACAAACAATTTGTTGTTATGATTCCAGCCATATCTCTCATCTATTGGAGCAGCAAGGGACCTGTTGGACAAGCTTAGACAGGCAGAAGCCTTCGGGAGCACGCCATGCACGTGGTGACCACGAGTAGAGCCGGCCAAAACGGTGGTCTGCGTACTGTGCTCGTCGGCACGCCTGCTCCGGCCAACTCTGGCGCATCCGAGCGTGTCCTACGGCTCCCTTGCGTCCACACGCTCCTCTCCAGACCCTTCTCCCCTCCAGACTCTTCGTCCTCGCACCACGGCGGTCGCCGCCGCAGCCACAGTCCCGCCCGTGATGCCGTCGTCCTCCTCTTCGTTGGCTTCTTCCTCCCCGAGCCGTCCCCTCCTCCTGTTGCTCGTTAGGTCAGCCGCTCCTCGACGACCGCAACCAGCCAGCCACGCTACCCCGAGCTCCAGTGTGATGATAAGGGCGTCGCGGCATCGTGCTCATCCGCTCGCCACGGCCGCCTATATATAGGCCGTACCGGGTTCCCCTCGAGCTCACTCCTCCACCTCCACTTCCCCTAGTCCTTCCCCGCAACCTCGCTCGGCCGAATGCCCGCCGGAGCTCTCGAATTTCCGACGAGCTCCACCCGCGGCCCTGCTCAAATTCGGGCGCTCCTCCCTCTTGTAGCCCCTCCCCGCCGCCGTCAGGCTCCGCCCTCACCCGACCACCTCAGAGCACCCCCGCCATCGCCTCGACCATCCACGAGCGCGGGAGGGAGCCACGAGTCCATCCCCACCGCCGCCCGAGGTCGCCGAGCCCCACTCGCCGGCAATCACCGCGACCGGCGCCCCCCCTGTCTCTCTCTGTCCCTGACGGAGGAGGGAGACGGCCCGACAGGTGGGCCAGCCCTGTTGGCCTCCCATTGTTTTTTTAAAACGGTAGCTGCGTGGTTGGGCCAGCCCAGGGCAACAGTGGCAGTAGCCTGGCAGTGGCCTAGGCCTCGGGCCGGATTCGGCACTGTTCAGCCCAAGAGCGCAGTGCTCCTTTTCTTTTATCGGTGGATTAACTGGCAGGGACCTGTATGCAAATATAATAAATTGCAAAAAGGTCCTTGGCAGAAAAACCATCACAACTTTTCACTCGCAACTCCGATCCAGCCCTCTCCGAGAGAGAACGGTTTCCGGCGATCCTTTCCGCGGACTCCCCACACTTCTTCCCGGAGTATTCTTTGACCCTAGGCAAGCCGACCATCTGATATATGCCCTAAAGCATTGCTCTGTGTTATTCTGGCGTGTTTAATTAATGATATGTTTGTGCTAGAAATAATTAAACTCCTGCCCTTTCGATATTGTCATTTACATTACCTGCTACTGCTCATCTTATCATTGCACTAATGACTTGTCGTGATATTATATGGAGATAGGTGGTTATGTTTTTATCATGCATAGCTACTGCCATCTCAGGTTATTGTGATAAACAACCATGCTTGTTAAGTACTTGCTAAAGCTTAACCTAGTCGGTTGATCTAGAGTCACCTGTCCGGGCTTATCCGTGCAGCCACATTTGCCGGTATGGGACGGCCTTGACTTGGTCTGATCGCGTGCTCTTTCACCGGTACCTCCAGACAGGGAAGGTTATGCGCGTGCGCTACCCTGGCCCGGTAGGCGGCGATAACCTTGTGAGCCAGTTGTTTGTTTGCGCGCGGTCCCCGTTTGGGATAGTTTAGTTTGGCCACGACGGTGGCAGGTGTCACGAGGTGACACAGGGGCCACCCAGGGCTTGACTCCGAGGGAGGATGATTGCCGGTGGTACGATGGAAGAGTCACGGGTCAGGCGGGTTTCGTTGGAGCAACGCTGGTCCACCCAAATGGTATCACGAGGCCAGGTGCTCCATGGTGTGGGTAAAGTGCGCAACCTCTGCAGAGTGAAGAATCTATTCAAATAGCCGCGTCCACGGTATTGGACAGCCCGTCCAGACCTCACTAGGTGGTCAACCGTAATAATGATGGAAGAACTCATCTTGTGTAGACATCAGATGATGTCAGGAATATGATATGTTGGCCAAGGGATGGCAATATGATGAGTGGCCGGATGACCACATGTTTTGGATTAGATTTGGATCAGTTTCAGGTTGGATCATGAGCATGTTCGGAGTAGGGGTTATTGACCTGATATGCTTTACTTTACCGTATTTTACTTAGTAGTTACCTTGCTGGATAAACCTGTTATGACATAATAATTAATAATGCTAGATAGGTATGCTATGCCATGATAATTAATATTGCTCTAATAACAAATGCATGCTTAAATGCCATGGATTGCATTGCTTGGTGTATATGTTAGTTTGGTTTGCTTGTGAGTACATTCAAAAGTACTCAGCGGCCTTTAACATGGCCAGGTTCACATAAGGATCCGTCGTCCGTCGTCGAGGAGCCAGAGCATTCGCGGGCTAGGAGAGTAACCCAGTCAGATCCCTGTGGATTGGAGCCGCACCGAGACCATGCTGCCTTAGATAGAGCTTTTCCGCTGCCATCACTCTTGTAATATATCCCCATGTAAGACTCATATATCCATTAATAGAAATGCATGTGTTCATGATACTTGTTGTAAACGCGCATGCCAGAGTGATTTCCTGGGCTGGTATGCGTGGCGACCGTCTGGCTACAGTGGTAATCAGGCGGGGCGCCACAACGGATGGTATCAAAGCAGCCAGGCTGACCATAGGTTACCCTAGCCAGACTTCATTGTCTTGTGCTCAGTAGAAAGCCCAGATGGATTTCAGCCATCTTTGCCAACCTGGCACGGCTACTATTGATCATAAGGCAACCCCATAGGTTTTCGGCTCCATCAGACCCTAACTCTCGTGGCCTTTGCCGCCGGTGTGAAATGCTCGCACTCGGCAACGACCCGGGAGCCCTGAAACCCCTAGGTAAACCAGATATCCTTACCCTGCTTGCTAGCCATGGCACTTCTCTTCTTACTCTAGTTTCCTTTGGGAAACGCTTATAAATTCTACCTCTCCTCGACAACCCTAGGATCATTGACCAAGCCACTTTGGCTATGGTTCTGCATCGAGTGTGATGTTCTCTAAGGAAGTAGTAGGAGCTTGACACTAGTGCTACCAGGAGCATTGTGTGGTTTCGCTTCTAAATCCTTAGAGGTGCATCGAGTGCGCTATATTAGTTATACTAGTGAATCTTCGGCCATGTGTGTAAGGTCCGCAAAAATTTGAGCTTTATTTGCTTTTTGGTTTTTCGCGGTTCTTGTTTCTTTTGTCGATTCCATCTCTCTGCTCCGACTGGATCCATCCGCCAGTGCCGTCAAGAAGACCAGCATACAACTTGGATAATACCCAATAATCCCAATTCAGCAAGAGTCCTGTCTAGCCAACCGCCTGATATTCAGAACAGCAACCCCGGATATGTCAAGAATGAAGAATGGGTCAGAAGCAGAATCCGTGTGCAACAGACAAGGCCAGAATATACCTGAGAGAGTCTGCCTTAGAAGAAATCATGCCTAAGGAACAGGCAGATGAGCTACTAAGAATGAACATCAGTAAGGACAAATGATTCCGTCCTCGACACAAGGATTATTTCAGTCAGTAGGGTGAACCTTGAGTCTTTTCTCAGTGGACCCAAGAATCATTTATCACCCACCGAGGACATATTTCAAGAATGTGAATGAGCAAAAAGCAGCAACAAAACTCTGGTACGTTGGTACGAATTGCAAAGCATATCTTGAAGTTCACCGAGGCAAATGCAAAATTTTCTGGGCACTGTGAACAAGGTTTGCAAGGAGTATGGATAAGTTTGTGGTTGCCCGAATCAATGAGAACTTCACATGCTAGGAAGCTCAACTGAATGAAATGGAATTATCCGCCAACTATGTACTACCGGCAACATATGGTATTCAGGATTAATTGTGAACATGAGGTCTGCATCAGTCATGCAACCTTTACAGCAACAATGAGCAGACCAGCAGAAGGACAAGCGATGTGCATGACCAATGGAATATCTTCAGTCAAGGTATAGCCTACATCAAGTTTGGCTCTGCTATGGATAAAATTCCGGATACTTCAAAAGGAAGCCAGAATCGGCCATAGATCCGACTGCGTACACATGGCTTCTGGTATAAGGAACCCAGCCTTCCTCCGCAAGCTACCAAGAAGATCTTATGATACAAGACTGCCAATCTTCCTCGGTACGCCACTTGGTGAGGAAAATCTTCTGGGATACCGCACTCCCATCTTCCACAGCGTGCTACCACGGAAAACATCCGGCATAAGGCACCTGACCTTCCATAGCAGGACACATGAAGGAAAAATTTCCGAGGTACGATACCCAGCCTTCTTCAGCACACTACCCTGGTAGAAGCTTCGAGCATAAGGAATTCAGTCTTCTTTAACACACCATCGTGCCTACAACAATCTTGCCAAGAGCACGAACTAGTCTGGACACATATCCGCCTCAGAACTCAGTGGTTATGAAAGGATTTATTCTGCACCTACATATGTTGTAAGCATGCAGTCCAGTGGATCAGTTCATGCGAGCCACTCGTACACGGGAATGACTGTGTTCAGAGAAACATTGGCCCTATGATGAAAGGAAGAATATGAGCACAGCAACCCCTGTGAGGTATGCAGGAGTAAGTTTTGAGAACAAGCCCGACAAACCGGGAAAACAATCAAGGAGCCATGTTGGCAGGTCATTACAGGTCCATCAAAGGAATCCTCAAGAACAAAGAAGTGGTGGACAAACAACCTCCGTGACGGTCAGCAAGATACAGCTAAACATACAAGGCCATCAAAGAGGCTATACTCCAGAAGATACACCGGATGATAACGATACTATGCTTAGCTCAGTGGTCATAGCAAGGACTACAGAAGCTATATACGACAGAATCCTCTCCATGAGTGACAGAGTTTGAAACAGGACATTCAGATAGAATGACTCAAAGCACATCAGCAGCAACAGCTCATAGACATCATGACATCGTTGGAATAAGAGATTACTGTCTATGATTACTTTGTGATCATGCCGACACTTCAGTTGGGAAGATGGTAGCAATAGCTCGGTCATGTTGTTCCTTGAATTACGGGTCACCTAAGGACAAAGTCAGGATGCCGAAGACAAAAGGAAATGTCAGTATAGAACTCACAACCATACTGAGCATTCTGACACGGCGAAAGAGAACCACCTCTAGTCACTCAAGACTATACGAGCACGTAAATCTAGAACCAGGAAAGGATGTCTTGCCCATAACAGTCAGGGTACGAAGCATTACAATAAAACCCGAAGCAGATACTTCCAGGCCCTGGAAATCGAGCTGTTTGTTGGCATTACCCGCTACCCCACCCAACAACACCCCTATCAGAACAAAAGGTACACCTGTCAGGAAAGAGAAGGATTCAATGCAGCTGTGTGAAAAGACAACACATGGTTCATCAGAAGAGGCAGTTAAAAGGTCAGTGAACCAGCAAAGACAGGACAACTGATGGATCCAAGTCGCACACAGGTAACTCCCCCTTCCCCGAGAGGTAAGCCAGGAAATCTCGAGGACAAGATTTTCTTATGCGGGGTAGGTTTGTAACACCCTGGTTTTCTCTCCTGTTTTTTTTCCTTTGCGGGATTCGACTCCCGTCCTTTTTTCTCGGTGTTATCGGATTTCTTTCACCCTTGGGTATATGAAGACAGTCATTTAGCCTTGCCTTCCCTATCCAACTAGACATTCTCTCCAGTCCAACCTTGCCACCCAAGACCTTTGCTCAGGGCTTTGCCATCGAAACCCTACCTTCCGAGTTGCCGGAAGGGAAACCCCAATCCTTCCAGTTACAAAGGAACCCCAGTTTCCTTTGATCTTCTGCCTCCCAAACATTTCCCAGTGATCATCCTTCATCCATAAACCCTGGATATGCAAAAATATTGCCAAGTCATTTGCAATATTTTTCATTTATAATTAATTCCTTTTTCTGCCAGTTAAAGGAATTAAATCTAGGAAAATATCTATCCATCTCCAGAGTTCATGAAAACCTGTGGAGATATTCATTGTGATCATATTGAGCTCCCATAAAAATATTGGCCATAATTAAATAAGGAAAATTGCCTTTTCCTATTTAATGCCAATATTGCATTTTGGGCAGTTTCTAAAGGAACTACCATTTTGGTAGCCCGGAAAAATCCCAAATAATTTGTGGAGCTTATCCTATCCATATCCTCATCATTTCCATCCAGAACCCAAGTCCCATAGTTCAACTTTTGAGCACATCATCCAATTCTTGTTTCTGGACCCATTTTGAGATTGTGAAGCAACTATATTTTAGATTGCTTCAAAATTCTTGAAATTAATCCAGGACGTCAATCTACCTATATCATGTGAGCATGCCAAAATTCACATCATTTTACTTAGCCAATTTCTCCCAATAATTCAATCTAGATTCTGTCCAGAGATAAGCTCTGTGAAGGAAGTATCCTTTTGGTATTCTCAAACAAGCTGAAAATTTTCCAGTATCTCCATTTATTCAAATCATTAGCCTACACCAAATTTGAGCCAAATCCATTTAGCCATTTTTGCCCAGCATTATTATCTTCATTTCTGTTCAGTATGGTGGTTTGTGCAGCAAGTGCCACTTATCCTCATCCTTATGAGCTGCAAATTTGCAGAGAGGATCATCTTAGTGGGTGATCACTCTCAGCCAAAAACCAGAGTCTGTCTCCTGCTCAACCCCTCTCAGCTTAGTACAAACAGTTTGTTGTTAGGATCTTCTTTTGCAAGTTTCTCCTTCCTCAGAGCTATCCAGATAATTCCAGCCATATCTCTCATCTATTGGAGCAGCAAGGGACCTGTTGGACAAGCTTAGACAGGCAGAAGCCTTCGGGAGCATGCCATGCACGTGGTGACCACGTGTAGAGCCGGCCAAAACGGTGGTCTGCTTACTGTGCTCGTCGGCAGGCCTGCTCCGGCCAACTCTGGCACGTCCGAGCGTGTCCTACGGCTCCCCTGCGTCCATGTGCTCCTCTCCAGACCCTTCTCCCCTCCAGACTCTTCCTCCTAGCACCACAGACGTCGCCGCCGCATCCACTGTCCCGCCCGTGACGCCGTCGTCTTCCTCTTCGTTGGCTTCTTCCTCCCCGAGCCGCCCCCTCCCCCTGTTGCTCGTCAGGTCGGCTGCTCCCCGACGACCGCAACCAGCCAGCCACGCTACCCCGAGCTCCAGTGTGGCGATAAGGGCGCCGCGGCGTCGTGCTCTTCCGCTCGCCACGGCCGCCTATATATAGGCCGCCCCGGGCTCCCATCGAGCTCACTCCTCCACCTCCACTTCCCCTAGTCCTTCCCCACAACCTCGCTCGGCCGAATGCCCGCCGGAGCTCTCGAATTTCCGGCGAGCTCCACCCGCGGCCCTGCTCAAATTCGGGCACTCCTCCCTCTTGTAGCCCCTCCCTGCCGCCGTCAGGCTCCGTCCTCACCCGACCACCTCAGAGCACCCCCGCCATCGCCTCGACCATCCACGAGCGCGGGAGGGAGCCACGAGTCCATCCCCACCGCCGCCCGAGGTCACCGAGCCCCACTCGCCGACAATCGCCGCGACCGCCCCCCCTGTCTCTCTCTGTCCCTGACGGAGGAGGGAGACGGCCCGATAGGTGGGCCAGTCCTGTCGGCGTCCCACCGTTTTTTTAAAGCGGTAGCTGCGCGGTTGGGCCGGCCCAGGGCAACAATGGCAGTAGCCTGGCAGTGGCCTAGGCCTCGGGCCGGATTCGGCACTGTTCAGCCGAAGAGCACAGTGCTCTTTTTCTTTTATCGGTGGATTAACTGGCAGGGACCCGTATGCAAATATAATAAATTGCAAAAAGGTCCTTGGCAGAAAAACCATCACAACTTTTCACTCGCAACTCCGATCCAGCCCTCTCCGAGAGAGAATGGTTTCCGGCGATCCTTTCCGCGGACTCCCCGCACTTCTTCCCGGAGTATTCTTCGACCCCAGGCAAGCCGACCATCTGATATATGCCCTAAAGCATTGCTCTGTGTTATTCTCGCATGTTTAATTAATGATATGTTTGTGCTATAAATATTTAAACTCCTGCCCTTTCGATATTGTCATTTACATTACCTGCTACTGCTCATCTTATCATTGCACTAATGACTTGTCATGATATTATATGGAGATAGGTGGTTATGTTTTTATCATGCATAGCTACTACCATCTCAGGTTATTGTGATAAACAACCATGCTTGTTAAGTACTTGCTAAAGCTAAACCTAGCGGTTAATCTAGAGTCACCTGTCCGGGCTTATCCGTGCATCCACATTTGCCGGTATGGGACGGCCCTGACTTGGTCTGATCGCGTGCTCTTTCACCGGTACCTCCAGATAGGGAAGGTTATGCGCGCGCGCTACCCTGGCCCGGTAGGCGGCGATAACCTTGTGAGCCCAGTTGTTTGTTTGCGCGCAGTCCCCGTTTGGGACAGTTTAGTTTGGCCACGACGATGGCAGGTGTCACGAGGTGACACAGGGGCCACCCAGGGCTTGACTCCGGGGGAGGATGATTGTCGGTGGTACGATGGATGAGTCACGGGTCAGACGGGTTTCGTTGGAGCAACGCTGGTCCACCCGAATGGGATCACGAGGCCAGGTGCTCCATGGTGTGGGTAAAGTGCGCAACCTCTGCAGAGTGAAGAATCTATTCGAATATCCGCGTCCACGGTATTGGACAGCCCGTCCAGACTTCACTAGGTGGTCAACCGTAATAATGATAATAATGATGGAAGAACTCATCTTGTGTAGACATCAGATGATGTCAGGAATATGATATGTTGGCCAAGGGATGGCAATATGATGAGTGGCCGGATGACCACATGTTTTGGATTGGATTTGGATCAGTTTCAGGTTGGATCATGAGCATGTTCGGAGTAGGGGTTATTGACCTGATATGCTTTACTTTACAGTATTTTACTTAGTAGTTACCTTGCCGGATAAACCTGTTATGACATAATAATTAATAATGCTAGATTGGTATGCTATGCCATGATAATTAATATTGCTCTAATAACAAATGCATGCTTGAATGCCATGGATTGCATTGCTTGGTGTATATGTTAGTTTGGTTTGCTTGCGAGTATATTCAAAAGTACTCAGCGGCCTTTAACATGGCCAGGTTCACATAAGGATCCGTCGTCCGTCGTCAAGGAGCCGGCGCGTTCGCGGGCTAGGAGAGTAACCCAGTCAGATCCCTGTGGATTGGAGCCGCACCGAGACCATGCTGCCTTAGATAGAGCATTTCCGCTGCCATCACTCTTGTAATATATCCCCATGTAAGACTCATATATCCATTAATAAAAATGCCTGTGTTCATGATACTTGTTGTAAACGCGCATGCCAGAGTGATTTCCTGGGCTGGTATGCGTGGCGACCGTCTGGCTACAGTGGTAATCAGGTAGGGCGCCACATAGCTATAGTATGCCTTGTTTATTTAGTTATACACCGCCTATTTTTTTCACTCTGTGATGTTCAAATATACAATTTGATGTTTAAGTACAAGCTTTGTTCTATGCAAATTCAACAATACCATTATGAATGACTTTATTTGGTTGTTGTTAAGCCTGATGTAGTGAATATATTCCTATTTTAATGGTTTTTGGTTCACATGGCTATATTTGTTTCCCATGCTATACTCCCTCCGCCCCATAATAAATAATGCTAATACATCGAATATGTTTGTGCATTGGATGTAATTAGATCTTATATAGTGGGACGGAGAGAACATCATGTGAGGTAACTAATAAAGATTGCTAGTACAATTGGTCAAAATGTGGCAATTAAACTATTTATTTACACCTTGTCCAAGACAACAGTGATATGAAGTATATTAACTCAGAACTATGTACCCTGTTTACTGCACATAATGAGTTGTTAGATGACAATCTCTGTATCTTTTTCCTTTGCAGTGGTTCCCAACGTAGTCTACCCAAGATCACCTCTCAAACTACATAATTGTTGGACATGCAAATGTATATGTACTAGATGATGCCCCGCGCGTTGCTACGGAAAACGTGATAAATAGATGCGTAAATCGGTGCTAAAAAACTAAAATTACTGCAAAAAAGGATTGCTCTCATTTTATATTTTAAAAACAATAACTCATATGAAGCATTTGACAAAATGATGTCTAAAAAAAGTGTAACATGATGTACATATATTTGCTCTAAAGTATATACTGTTTATGCCCACAACAAAAATTAGTGAAACAATGGCTTGATTAGTGCATAAATTGTAATTTATGACCACATGCATGACTTGATGCTGTGGCATGGTTACATGAGGAAAAATAAGTACTTATGACCACATGCATGACTTGATGATGTGGCATGGTTGCATGAGAAGAAAAATTAGATAGTGGGTTACAACTATTTAAGAATACAAGATTTCTACCAGACTAGAATGACTATCTGGAAGTCATGAAGATATTGAAGGATGGGCAGTCGACCATCACAAGGGATTGAGCTAGAGTCGTGTGTGCAGACGACATGGAGGGCACACTACGGGCATTTCGCTTCACCTTTTACAGCAATCAGAATATATTTTGCCTCTTTCTTTGCCATCTTTAATACAAGTATTCAACCGTCGTTCATCATTCTTTATTTGGTGCTTCTGTAATTCTTTCGTTGATGTAATTCTTGAGCGTATGTACCTGTGAATGGAATAATGCATTGGTTGATGAACCTATCTATGTATATGTAAAAAGTTATTCCCTACTTTCAAATTCAAATTCTGTACAATTTTAAATTGTAGCGATTAAAATAATAATAAAATATGTTCTACGGGTCATTACACCGCACACGGTTTGTAAGTCTCAATGTTTGTGATATACCTCAAGATCCGACACGTTTCACAGATAGAAAACGTGTGCGACCATGCACACAGTTGCCGTTTGCGAACCGTGTGTGATTTCAGATAATATAACAAATGGTGCAACCTAATGCAACATTGGTGATATAATCTCTGTCGCACACAGTTTCAAATGATGAACTGTTTGTGATGTAGTATGCATCGCAAACATTGGACCACATAATAGCGTGTGCGATACTTATCCTGTCGGACGCGAGTACGACGTTTCTTAAACCTATCCGATACTTGTACGACGGTTAAATTATAGTCTTAGTTAAATATCGCCAACGGTTCGTCCAATATAAGTGTTTGTGATATATATACCCCTTATCATACACGCTTCATAATCGTCAATTGTTTGTGATTTGGTGCACATCGTAAACGGTGAGCCACAGAATAACGCGTGTGATGTTAGTGTGATCTCATACGAGTTGCAAGGATGGGTCGTATGGGAAGTCCACCATATCTCAAACGGTTGGCCGGTGACTCTCGTTTGTGATAGATGCGGACATCCCATACTCTTAGTTTTGCCAAACGTTTGCGTTCGTTGGACACCATCGCCGACAGGTTTGCCGTGTCGTGTGGGATGGACCCCTCCCTATCGCCCACACATGCAAGGCGACGGTTTGGAACTACGTCGCCGAAAGTGGTTAAAAACCGTTTGTATAGCATGTCGCTGCACTAGCGTAATGATCATCTTCTTGGATATCGTCATGATTATTTGATCTTCTATCAATTGCCCAACAATAATTTGTTCACCCACTGTGTGCTATACTCATGAGAGAAGCCACTAGTAAAACCTACGGCCCCCGGTTCAACTTTTCCAACATATTGCTTTCCGATCTATCTTTTTGCCTCTTTTGTTTTCAGATCTATTATAACAAAAACCCAAAAATACCTTGCTGCACTTTTTATTTGCTCTTTTTATTTTTTGTTCTTGAGAGATCTATCTCTCCAATCTATCACTACCTAATCTATCTTTTTACCGTAGAGAGATTGACAAGCTCTCTTTCGCGTCGGGTTGCAAATATTTGTTATTTGTGTGCAGGTGCTGCTTATTAGGTGGTGGTGATCCTCCTACTGGTTTGATACCTTGGTTTCATAACTAAGGGAAATACTTACCGTCGTTGTGCTGCATCATCCCTTCCTCTTTGGGGAAATACTGATGCAGTCTCAAGCCACGTCACACATCCAGGAACACATAGGGGGGAACCGGCTTATGCTGAGAACCTAGATGAGATAAAGCATCAGCCGCCTCATTAACCACCGGTCCATGTGATCCACCTGATATCCTTTAAAATGACCAGCAATGTTAGTCACTGCCTGACAATAAGCCGCCATGAGCGGGTCTTTAGAACCCCATGTCCCTGAAACTTGCTGTGCAACGAGGTCTGAGTCGCCCAAGCACCTGACCCAGCTTAAGTTCATTTCCTTAGCCATGCGGAGCCCATGTAGCAAAGCCTCATACTTAGCTGCATTGTTAGTACAGGGAAACATAAGCCGTAGGACATAACAAAACTTGTCACCTCGTGGGGAGGATAAAATAACTCCAGCCCCCGAGCCTTCCAATTGCCTGGATCCGTCAAAGTGTATCGTCTAGTATGTATTATCTGGCCTTTCCTTGGATGTTTGTAACTCTGTCCAGTCATTAATGAAATCTACCAAGGCTTGAGATTTGATAGCAGTCCTGGGTACGTATTTCAAATGGTGTGGCCCAAGCTCAATTGCCCACTTAGCAACCCGACATGTAGCCTCTCTGTTTTGGATGATATCTCCCAGAGGAGTCGAAGTGAGCACAGTGATTGGATGCCCAAAGAAATACTGTTTTAATTTGCGATTAGCCATGAACAATCCAAACACCAATTTCTGCCAATGTGGATATCTCTGCTTGGATTCTGATAAGACTTCAATGACATAATAAACCGGCCGTTGGACTGGGTACTCCTTCCCTACCTCCTTGCGTTCCACGACAACTGCCACACTGACGGCCCGATTATTAGCCGCCACGTACATGAGCATAGGCTCTTTGTCGATCGGAGCCGCCAAGATGGGTGGCTCAGCCAACTGCTTCTTCAGTGCTTCAAAGGCCTCATTAGCAGCATCACTCCACACAAAATTATCAGTCTTTTTCATCATGTGGTATAGTGGAATCGCCTTTTCACCCAGGCGGCTTATGAACCGACTTAGGGCCGCAATGCGACCCACCAGGCACTTCACATCATTGATACAAGCTGGTTTAGACAAGGAAGTGATAGCCTTAATTTTCTCCGGGTTAGCTTCGATATCCCTCTCCGAAACAAAAAAACGTAGTTGTTTTCCTGTAGGTACCCCAAAAATGCACTTGGCCAGGTTAAGCATCATCTTGTATACCCAGAGATTGTGTAAGGTTTCCTTCAAATCCTCAAGCAAGGTTTCCTTCTTCCTTGACTTTACCACAATGTCATCAACATAAGCATGAACATTGCGTCCAATCTGTCCATGGAGGCAATTCTGAACACAACGCTAGTAAGTCGCCTGAGCACTCTTAAGCCCAAAAGGCATAGACACATAATAGAAAGCTCCAAAGGGTGTGATAAAAGTTGTTTTCTCTTGGTCTCCAACTGCCATCTTTATCTGATTATGACCAGAATAAGCATCCAGGAAACACAGGCGCTTACAACATGCCGTTGCATCAATGATCTGGTCAATACAGGGGAGGGCAAAAGGATCAATTGGGCAAGCCTTATTGAGATCTGTGTAATCCACACACATACGCTATGTGCCATTCTTCTTGAGCACAAGCACCGGGTTAGCCAACCACTGAGGGTGAAAAACTTCCACTATGAACACGACAGCTAAGAGCCGGGCCACTTCTTCTCCAATTTCCTTATGCCTCTCCTAGTTAAAACGATGGAGGAATTGCTTGAGTGGCTTCATCTTAGGATCCACATTAAGGTGGTGCTCAGTGAGTTCTCTCGGTACACCTGGCATGTCAGAAGGTTTCCATGCAAAGATGTCCCGATTCTCACGGATGAACTCGATGAGCGCGCTTTCCTATTTGGGATCCATTCCTGACCCAATGGTGAACTGCTGAGAAGAGTCGCCAGGGACAAAATCAACTTGCTTTGTGTCTTTAGCTGATTGGAACTTGAGGGGAGGGTCCTTCTCAATGGTGGGTTTCTTGAGAGGGGTCATATCAGCCGGGTCAACATTGTCCTGATAGAACTTGAGCTCCTCAGCAGCGCCGGCCGACTCAGCATATGTTGCATCTCCGTCCTCGCACTCTTGAGCTATTTTTCTGCTGCCACTCACAGTTATGGTACCGTTTGGACCTGGCATCTTGAGCTTGAGGTAAATATAGCAGGGTCGGGCCATAAAACGAGCATAAGCCGACCGCCCAAAGAGGGCGTGGTAAGGGCTCTTGATCTTGACTACCTCAAACCATAGTGTCTCTACCCCGTAGTTATATTCGTTGCCAAAAGCCACCTCCAGAGCAATCTTTCATACAGGATAAGCCGACTTGACAAGCACGACTCCATGAAAGACAGTAAAAGACAGTTTAAGATCCTTCTCTGTTAGGTTAATTCGCTGAAAAGTGTCATAGTACAATATGTTGATGCTGCTGCCACCATTCATAAGTACTTCAGTAAACTTGTAACCGCCCACTTGAGGGGCCACCACTAAGGCCAGATGATCCGGATTGTCCACACAGGGCGGGTGATCGGCCCGGCTCCAAGTAAGGACCAATTCAAATACTATGGCACCGCCGAATCAACCATGTGAGTTGCCCTTCTGTCGACCTTCTGGTCACGCTTGCAAGTGCCCGTAATGAATACATGGTACTGTCCACCGTTCAATTGCTTAGGATTACTCTGATATCCAGATTGATTATGGTGCTGTTGATTACCTTGATCAGATTGCTGATTATGACCACCATGGTTCCCTTGGCCGTGATAGCCAGAACTTGAGCCGCCATTGCCAAACCCGGCTCCCTGGAATCCTCCAGAACCTAACCCTCCTGGCGGCCCATTGTCGTTGCCATGATGGTGAAACGCCTGGTTCCTGAACTCTTGCATGATATGACAATCCTTCCAAGCAGGTGTAGATGTCTTGTTAGGATAACTGTGCTTTGGACACGACTCATTAAGAGCCTCCTCATAATTTCTAGGCTTCCCTCCAGCGTATGGCTGCTTGCCGTTACGACGCTGATTTTTGAACCCTTCATTGGTGTTGGCCACAAAATCTGATCCGCCATGTGAGAACTTCCGCTTTCCACCATTGCCCTGGTTATTATTATTATGCATTGGGGCATTCTGTTGTTGATTCTTACCACCGCCGTTTTTCTTACCTTTTCCAAACTTGTCATCGTCTGAATTAGGGTCCTTCGTGCCATCAAAGTTGGCATATCTGGTAAGTGTGTCCATGAGGTTGCCCATATCCTGGCATTTACGCTTAAGCCACCCTAACTTTTGCTTAAGAGGCTAGAAGTGACCGTTCTTTTCTAGAATCAGAATAGCTTGAGCCGCCATAATATTATCTGAGGAGTGGATAATGGTGGTAACCCGGCGAGCCCAATGATGGGCCCACTCATCCTCACACTGCACACAATGCACCAAATCCACAATTGTCATAGGCTGCTTACAAGTTCCCTGAAAATCTTGATGAAGCACTCCTTCAATTCTGCCCAGGTGTTGATGGAATTGGGGGCAGGTTCTTCAACCATGTACGAGATGGCCCCTCCAACATCATAGTGAAGTACTTAGCACAGACTGTATCGCTAACGTCCAACATGTCCATAGCCAGTTCATAGCTCTCAATACAAGCCGCCAGTTCAAGATCCGCCGTGTAATTTGGCACCTTACGAGGTCCCTTAAAATCCTTAGGCATGCGCTCACCACGTAGAGCCGGCGCTAAGCACGAAACTCCGATCGTTCTGGCACTTGACCCGACGGCCACCGAAGGCGAAGGGACTAGTGGGGGCGGCTGACAAACCCCTGGTTTGCTACTTCCGCTTCTCAATGGGCCCTCGCTTCGCCCACAATTGCATGAGCATCTGTACGACACCGCTCACTACTGGAGACTGCTGGCGACTCTGCGCGCCGGCTATAGCTATGACTTGGCAAAGGAGTTGAATGCACACGCTGTCGACTGTACGAATAATTAGCTTGCTTGGCAATCGCTATTTGTAACAGTTCAATGGTGTTCCGGGCTTCAACCGCCATTGGCAACTCACCATCAATAGGGAGTGCAGTAAGCCTGGTTGCCGCTGCCACCATGTTATGCATCGGGTTTGAGAAGTGCCCCGGCGGTGTCACAAAACGTTGCGGCGCCGTCTGGACGAGGGGTGGGTTTGGACCCAGCTCTTCCCTCCGGGCCGGCTTTGGCTGGTGAGGTTGAGCCGCCACCCTGCCCCCAGGCATCCTAGGAGTCAATTGGGGTATAACTGGTGCTCCTGGAGTACTTGGGCCTGCTCCGGGCGAGTTGAACAAACGCTTGGGATCATAGACTAGGGGTAGACGACTCTGGTGCCTCCTCCGAAGGACTGCATCGGATGCGTTTTGATCCAGGCTGATCCGCCACGCTTCTGTTCTCAGACGCTCTACTTCTGCATTAATCTGAGCTTGCAGTGCAGCTGTCCGGGTGTTCTCAGCGTTAATGTCTTCCTGGGCCTTGGTCATCTGTTCCCTTATCGTTGCAATCTCCGCATTGCATTCTGCTTGATTTTCCACAGTGACCTCGGTCCCCAGTAAGGTTGTCAGGGTAGTCATCAGCTCAGACAAAATTTGAGTCGGTGGCCTGACCGAACCACACCCCCAGGAGCCGACGCTGAAGGGTTAACCGTTGTTGTTGCTCCGGCCACCGTAGACTGGAGAGCCAGTGTCGTGCCAGCCATGAATATGGCGGCTTGGCACGGCAACTCGTAAGGGTCCGGAATACTGTTGCCATCGGAACAGCCCCAAGCCCACCGCCTTCAAGCTGATAAACTGACTCTATCTCTCCGTTCGATGACTCATCATCTGAGTAGACGAGAGTCTCTCCCCCAGACACGGAGTTTTCCTCTGTGCCCTGCACAAAACCAACAATGACATGCGTCTGGGCGGCTTGACTCCGGGCGGGTTGCGCGCGCCGAGCCGACTCGACGAGGTCGGTGTAGATGTCGGGCTCGGGTCCTGACTCGCCGGTCTTGCCGATGAAGACTTGAATCCTGCCGAAGGGGACCCGGTACCCGTACTCGATTGAGTCGGCCTCGGGACCCCAGCCGGCATCGTCGATGTAGAGCTTGTCATGGCGACTCTTCGTCATCCCGCCAACGACGTATCCCTCAAGCCCTGGGAAAGAGCCCTTCAAGAACTCGAAACCACCGTGTGATGGCCCCACGGTGGGCACCAACAGTCGTGGTTTTTCACGGCAGATGTCCTAGTGTGAGGACTTAGACATGAGGCCATCACAACTGGGTGGTTAGCTTGTCAGGGATGATCGGAATCGAGAGACACGGTTTACCCAGGTTCGGCTCCTCACGATCGAGGTAATAGCCTACTCCTGCTTTTCTGCTTATTGCTTGGTGATCAATACAAGTGAGCGGATTCGCTTGACCTAGCTATTGATCGATTGTAACTTAAGTCTATTGGCCTCAGGGACTCGCCTTTATATACAGGTCGAGACCCTGGGCTTACAAGAGTCCGAGTCGTGTTACGACTCGTGACCAAGTATGTCTCTAACATGCCTTGCCTCCTAAGCAAGGAAACTCTATGTGACCTTCCACCTCTTGGGCCTTGCGCCGCCGCCTTCAAGTACTGGGCCGCAAGCCGGCTTACTTGGTAAGCCGCCTTGCCAGTCTTGCTCTTCAGCGTAGCAGCCCACCTTGCGTCTTGCTACGAGCAGCCATGAAGATGACCCGGCCCAATAGGGTGGCTTATATCGTGGGATTTTATCCCCAACATCATGTCTGATAGAAATCTCAAAATGTTTAGCTAAACGAGAAGAATAAATACCGCCATAGATGACACCCATGGAGCGGTTAGTGTGCAGCCGTCACGCAACAATAGCACCCAAACTAAAAGCCACATTACTGTGGAGTGCGCAACGCAAAATAGCAAGATCAGGTGAACTAAGCGTTCTAGTCTCCCATCTACCAGTTAAACATCTCCCCGCAAACATGTAAAGTAGCGCAGGATGGGAAAATCCAAACTTGCTACCCGGGGTTTCGACACCCTCTCGTTTCTCCCACGGTTACTTCATGCACAAAGTCTTGAAAGTCCCTAGTACGCAGTTCTAGTGCACTACCCTCATTAGGAATTTTCAAACCTGACAAAACCTATATAGTGTCATTTCATAGGCTACATCGTAAAGGTGAAATGATACCATGGGTGGTCATGCTCTACAAGTGAATCGAAAATTTTGCATGAAAGTATTAGTGAGTAGGAGATATTGGTCACACTTATAATCGGGGAAGGGAGTGAGTCCAGCATCATCAACTAAATGGTAGAAATCATGTCAAAGACCCGCATCCTCCAAGAACACTTTGCTCGACCATTCACACGGTCGCACCTCGACCGCACGAGGAAGTTTGTACTTGGGCTTCTCCTCTGGGATCTCTGCAAGGGCACGGCTGGATGAGTGATACGACTCCGACGTATCTATAATTTTTGATTGTTTCATGCTGTTATATTATCAATCTTGGATACTTTATATGCAATTATATGCTATTTTATATCGGTTTTTGGGACTAACCTATTAACCCAGTGCCCAGTGCCAGTTCCTGTTTTTTTTGCCTGTTTTTGCACTTTTCAGAAAATCAATATCAAACGGAGTCCAAATTGGATGAAAATTTATGGGAGTTATTTTTGGACATAAAGATACCCTAGAAGCTTCGAAAGGGGCAGCAGACCCACAAGGGCCCCACGATCCTGGAGGGCCCGCTGAGGGAGTCCTGGACTAAGGGGTCCTCGGGCCGCCGGCCTATCTCTCATAGGTCGGCTTGGTGGGCCACTCTCTGATTATCGCATAAAGGGCCGGGATATGCGACGACCCCGTATTCTAGAAGGAAACCTCCGAAGACGCAGCGTGCACTCCAAGTCAAGATGAGGGGATCAGCGTCTTTACTTCCGACTGGAGACTTATCATGTGTAAACCCTAGGTACCCCCGGTGTCTATATAAACCGGGGGGTTTAGATCGTAGAGGGCAGAAAAACTCATCTAGGGTTTTGGCTACTTGATCTCGAGGTAGATCGACTCTGTAATGTTCATACACATCAATACAACCAAGCAGGACGTAGGGTTTTACCTCCATAGGAGGGCCCGAACCTAGGTAAACATCGTCTCCTTCGTCCCTTGTTACCCATCGATCCTAAACTCACAGCTCGGGACCCCTACCCGAGATCCGCCGGTTTTGACACGGACATTGGTGCTTTCTTTGAGAGTTTCGCTGTGGGATCACAAGAGGAATTGATGGCTCGCCTAATCATTAGCGATGAAGTTCGTAACGGGGACTTCTTCACCCCCGAACAGATTTTTGCTTTCGGTAGCATCGTGCTGCACACCGACCCGACCGGCCACCCAGGTCGGATCGGGAGTCTCGCCCCCGATCAAGAGATCAGAGTCGGGAACTTAGAGTTCTCCGTAGACTCCCGGGGCGATCTTTCATTCGCTGGGCTCGCGATCTCATCTGACGAGCCTGAAGTCTCCGAAGCCTTAACTTCGGATCTCCTTCTCGACTCCGCCCTCGGGTCTATCCCTGCCGATGATCTGGCTCTTAGTCCGAATCCGGTTATAGTACCTGAGGGCCAGGGGTCAGCCCCTGCCGAACACACTCTTTGTACGGACACGTTGGAGGTTAACTCCGAAAGTCCTAGGCAGATCGATCCGGTCAAGCTCTCGACGATCAACGAGGCGCTGGATCGGATCCTATCAATAAAAATCACAGACGACCCGACCTTGACCCATGCTCAGATCGGTCTGAAGGCGGGTCATGGGGAATTTTTCGACCCACCCACCACCCACTTGGTAGCCACTATCGAAGACTTAACCGATATGCTGGACTACGCCTCCGAGGAGGCAGAAGACGTGGATGAAGAGGATGGCGCCCCCGCCCCTGTCAACACTGGGAGACGGACTGCCACCTCCACCTACGACGTCTACATGGTAGACACCCCCAACGATAAGGGCGATCGCACCCCTAAGAAGAATGGTGATAAATCCGGTGAGGAGCCATCAAGGAACCAGAAACAGCGCAAACGATCTAAGGCAAACAAGGGAAGGGAAGCCATTATAGGCACCGGGGAAAACGACACCCCGGAAGGCCTCGGCGACCCTGAAGTCCCCGAACAGCCACTGGAGGACCAGGAAAGGCCCTAAGATCGGCGCGACACCGAGGATCTTAATGATTTCGAGGATGACAACTACCTTCCCCCTATCGAGGAGGAGGACAGCCTGGAAGCCGAAGACTTCACCGTCCCCGAAAACCCTGCGGATCAGGAATGGTTTAGGAGGCAGCATTTAGCCACCGCCCGAAGCCTGAAGGCAAAACAACAGCAGCTCAAAGCCGAACAAGACACCCTCAATGATAGATGGACGAAGGTCTTGGCAGCCGAAGAAGGGTACGGTACCAATCTACCGGACCAACCCAAGAGCTACCCACGCCGGCGGCTACTGCCGCAGTTCGATGACGAGGTCCTTGAAACATCGTCTCCCAGGCATACTCCGTACGACAGGATAGGATAGGACGGGATAGGACGGCCGGCGAGGCCGAGTACAGACCTGCGGTACCCCGCAGGAGAGGAAAAGAGCCAGCAGAGCCTGAGGACAGGTATCACTTAAGACAGGACCTGGATTATAGAGCAGGCCACACAAGATCCATCTACGGATCTAGAGGGTACTCCCCCGCTAGACGGGACGGGTACCAGTCTTGGCTCGACCGCAACAATAGAGGTCTGGAACAAAACCGGGCCCGATCGACCGCCGATCGTAGGCATGACATAGCTCGGGTCAGAGGCGCTGCCCACCCACTGTGCTTCACAGACGAGGTGATGCAGCATCAGTTCTCTGAAGGGTTTAAACTCGTTAACATAGAGCAATACGACGGGACAACAGACCCAGCCGTGTGGATTGAGGACTTCCTCCTCCACATTCATATGGCACGAGGAGATGATCTCCACGCCATCAAGTATCTGCCCGTAAAACTTAAGGGGCCAGCTCAACACTGGTTAAACAGTGTCCCCGAGAATTCCATCGGGAGCTGGGAAGAGCTCGAGGATGCCTTCCGATCTAACTTCCAGGGCACTTATGTCCGGCCACCGGACTCCTCCGACCTGAGCAATGTTGTCCAGAAAGCAGGTGAATCGGCTCGGCAAATCTGGAATCAGTTCCTGACCAAGAAAAACCAGATCGTTGACTGCCCGGACACCGAGGCAATAGCCTCCTTCAGACATAATATCCGGAACGAGTGGCTAGATCATCAGCTCATCCAGGACAAGCCATGGACAGTGTCCGCCCTTACCTCACTTATGACCTGCTTTTGTGCGGGTGAGGATAACTGGCAAGCTCGACGAGGCCATAACCCCGAAGACCCCGACACCTCCGAAGTCCGGGATGGAAATGGGATGCTGAGGACACGGCCGTTAATGCCGGTTTCCGCAACCCAAAATCCGGACAGCGGAAGAAACCTTCTAAAGGAAATCGAGACGGACCTACCACGCTGGACAAAATCATGGGTAGGCCCTACCAGATCCACGGCACCCAAGACAAGCCCGCTACCCACACCAACCGTAATTGTTGGGTATTCAAACAAGCTGGCAAGCTCGCAGCCGAAGAGCAAGGTAAGGGCCCACGCAGCGAGGACGATGACGAGCCCCGCGGTTCAAGCAATGGAGGACAAAAGCAGTTCCCTCCAGAGGTAAAAACTGTGAACATGATATATGCCACTCACATACCAAAAAAGGAGAGGAAGCGCGCCCCCGTAGCCCCGAAGTATAACCCATGGTCGGCTTGCCCGATCACCTTCGACCGACGGGACCATCCGACCAGTATCCGTCACGGATGTTCGGCAGGCCTCGTCCTAGACCCCATTATCGATGGGTATCACCTCACTAGAGTCCTAATGGACGGCGGAAGTAGCCTTAATCTGATTTACTCAGACACAGTGAAAAAGATGGGTATAGATCCGTCAAGGATCAAACCTAGCAACACTACCTTTAAAGGAGTGATCCCAGGCGTCGAAGCCCGCTGCTCGGGCACCGTGAATCTGGAAGTAGTGTTCGGGTCGCCTGACAACGTCCACAGCGAAGACTTGATCTTCGACATTGTCCCTTTTCGCAGCGGTTATCACGCCCTACTCGGCAGCACAACATTCGCTCGCTTTAATGCCGTCACCCACTACGCGTACCTGAAGCTCAAGATGCCCGGGCCCAAGGGGGTTATTACTGTCAACGACAACACAGAGCGCTCTCTCCGAACTGAGGAACACACTGCGGCCCTGGCAGCCGAATTCCAGTACGGCGACGATACGCCGACACCCAAATCAGCCATAAAGGCACATCAGGTTAGTAAACGAGCTCGGTCTCAACCCGAACTCCCGGAATCATCTTCCGCCCAACAAAAATAGGGATACGCCCCCCACAACACAGTCCTAGTTCCCGTAAAATATGTGCCAAGAAGGCACAACTTCGCGCTCAAAATACCATGGGCAGCTGTGGGGACCCACTATCAAAGGGAAAGTGTTTGGCTGCACCGAACTACTGCCAACACATGTCTTCGGACAAACCACAGGTACCATCTAGGACCTTCCAAGCGTAAAGCTCATCCACATTGCAGCGACTTCTCAAGATCTTCTTCCCAAGGTCCGTTCGCCAATAGCAATCACCTTTAAAGGAACGGAACCCCCTCGGGAGCAAAGGAGCAGACATGCGACAGGGCACATTGAGGACGTCAAGCCACCCATCGAAGACCCTGTCGGCATCCTAGGAATGGGGGTACCCAGGCCTGCCTGCTTGCGGCCCAGGGAGTGGCCCACTCGACGGTCCGTACGGCCCAGCGCGGCTACAATCAAGACAAGGCCCTCGTGAGAGTCCCACCCTCGCGAGGAGAACAGCGCCAAGACCCGCGGGGGAATAGGCCTCCCCAGGCCCCCTCCTGAGTGGCGGAGATCTCTATGCAAAGCTCGGCCTCGGGAGGTCAAGGGTGACGCTAGCCGGGCCAGGAGGGCACCAACGTGCCAGAGGGGACAGTTTCCTCTTTGGTGCAAAGGAGGCAGGGCGAGCGCAGGTTCCCGAGGCGCCCCGCCAAAGGTTACCATTCTGGTGCAACGAGACCAGGCCAGCGGGCGCGGCAGGACGGATGTCATCACCGAGCCCACCACTGCATCACCAACAGCTACTTTGCAGGCGAAGACCACCTTTCATCAGGATAGGATGAACCTCCTGTCCCCTTTCGAATTTGGCCGTTGTGGGATCCCTTCCCGCCATTGCGATAAGGGGAGAGGACCCGGGCCACTATAAATAGAGGCTAGGCTACCCTGTAGCGGGGGAGAGATCGGACGCCACCAGACGCACTCGCGAGGCAACTCACCACTGTACTAGTTCATCCACTAACCTCCTCGTGAGGCAATCCACCAAAAGCAGGAGTAGGGTTTTACGCTTCGCAGCGGCCCGAACCTGGGTAAACTCTCGTGTGCAATCTTCCTCCTCGCCATCGAGCGGGGTTATCGCGTTGAGAGCTTGGAGGGGGTGAAGCTGTTGGGGATCTTCGCACACGCCCCTGAGTTCGAACTTCTTAGGGTTTTTGCGGAGCCCAAAATCCGACATTTGGTGCGCCAGGTAGGGGGCATGTCGGGATCCTTACTCAAGCTTTGCCTCGCCTCCGCTCGCCGTTTCCATGGCCAAGGGATGCCGAGCCCGCGCCGAACGACGGGCTGCTCGCGTCGCTCGGGTGACGCCTGCAGACCTCGGCATCCCGTGTCGCCTTGCCCCCCCCCCCCGTCGGAGGATGCCATCTCCAGCCTGGCCTTGGACAGGCACCGAGGGCTGTCGCCCTCATCGACCGCGCAGCACGCTCTCGTCGCCCCGACCCTTCCCCGCGTCCGCGTCGCGGCATCAACCTCCCGGGCTCGCCGCGACCTGGCACGCGGGCGAATCGCGCTCCTTGTGGCCCGCGAACTGCAGCGTTTCCACGTTGCTCGCGGACGCTACGACGGCTGGATATGTCGTGCGGCCAGGCGCGCCACCACGGCAGACGAGGTCCACGTGTTTCCTTATGGGACGGGCCAGGGGGCTCGCGTCCATGGGGTCACTCAACCGACCGCCAAGACGCTGAGGACATGCAGACGCATGGGAGAAACGCATCGTGACCCGCGCCCACTGAGGGCGCGCCCCAGCTCGTCAGGCACGCAGGAGTTGGTCCCTGGCGCAGACGGGGGCTGATGGGAGTTGCCGGCCGCGTGGGGTAGGTGCCACAACGAGCCTCCCAGCACGCCCGACGCGTCAGGGGAGGACGCCCGGCGACTCGTCTACACCAGCACCCGGGGGCTCGCACAACTCCACAACAACCATGTTGACGAGCGCCCGGGCCATGATGGGAGCAGCGCCGGCCACCGCGACAATAGGAGGAGCATATGCGACCTCGCGAGCGGCTTTCGTCGGGGCTGGTATGAACAGCCTCGTGAGGGCGGCTGGCTGGGCCGGTCTCATGAGGATGGCTGGCACTGGCAGCCTCGTGAGGCACGCCCGCTGGTGGGGCGCGGACCGGGGGTCGTCTGCCTGGAGACGGAGGGTGGAACACACGCCCATGTCCCCAGGCAGGGCGACCCCAGCCTGGAGACGGAGGGTGGAACACACGCCCATGTCCTCAGGCCAGGTGCTTCCAACCTGGAGACGGAGGGTGGAACACACGCCCATGTCCTCAGGCCAGGTGCTCCAAACCTGGAGACGGAGGGTGGAACATACGCCCATGTCTCCAGGACGGGCGTCACCTACCCAGAGACGGAGGGTGGAACAAACGCCCATGTCTTCGGGCCAGGCCTCGATGGGCCAGCGGCAGGAGATCACGTACTCACACATGTCTCCGGGTCCGGCTCGGTCCACCCGGGGACGGGCGGTTGGGTACCCGTGTGGGGCTTCCGGGCACCCCAGCGAGGCGCGCTGGGGTACCGCCCTGGGCGCCGGCCTCGCGTGCGACGGAGGGCCCCTGCGCCGAGCCCCGCTCGTGGCGCAGGGGGCTGCGGCTCTGCTACAACGATGACACCCGCCCCTGGGCTTTGGGGTGCCCGAGGCCCTATTCCGAGGCAGGCCCTCCCTGTGGAGAGTGTGGGGTACTCCCTCCGCGCTCGTGGGCCCGTCCGGAGCCGACTTCACCTCGCCGCGTCATGCTTGGGGGCTGGGACTGGCCTCCATGCCCAGGAGGCATGGAGCTAATAGCACACCCCCAGGCTGGACCCGTGACACTCTCACGTAATAATGAGTGGGCTGTACACGCCCGGAGCCCCCCGAGGACGCGGAGGGGTTCCATCCCACGCCCAAGTGGAAGCCCCATGCTCCGCGCTGGCAGACAATACTGTCCTCCAATGACTATGCCCACACAACGTGGATGCCCTACGCTCCACACTGGGGGAAGACGAAGGCGAAGACTAGCCTAGGTGCCGGACGCGGCTGTTGCTTGTTTCTTTTTTTGTTCGAATTGCCACTCTTTGAAAATGAAATTTGAAGATTTCGTAACTCTATTTGAAAAGGGGCGGGAATTTTTCTCTCTTCGCAATTCCTTTTTCTGGCTTTAGAGTCTCTTTTCTCTGGATTGGCACCTTGCCAAGGCCCACGCACTTTGGCCCTCCCCCCGTGGCGCCTCAGAGTGGGCCGGCAAGGGCTTGTTGCCTCGGAAGCATATATCTTTTTAACGGTCGACTCCCGCTCGGGGGCTCCGGCCACGGCCCGGCATGGCAGCACGGAGCCTCGGGAGGATCATGCGCTTCCTGAGGCAGCAACCAGCGGAAGGGTATGGGAGCCGCTCAAGCGTCAAGGGGGAGTCCTGAGCAACGCGCCTCAGGAGCCGCACTGGTCACGCAGCCCCTCGCCCCTTGGTCTCGTCCTGGTGATCCGGACGCCCCAACAGCGGTTGAGGTATGTGCGGGACTGGGCTCCGCCGACGCAGAGCGCCGCTTGAGCATCAAGGGGGGTTCCTGAGCAACGCGCCTCGGGACCCTCACCGATCACATAGCTCCGCGCCCCTTGGTCTCGTCCTGGTGATCCGGACGCCCCAACGGTGGCCGAGGCCTCGCCCCTTTGGTCTCGTCCTAGTGATCCGGACGCCCCAACGGCGGTCGAGGCCTGCTCGGGATTGGGCCCCGCCGACGCAGAGTGCCGAAAGGGCTCCCGAACCATCCCGCACACAAGGAAGAAGCCCTCCTTGGTGGGATCCTTGACCTCCCCGGACGTTCCAGCTACGCCTCACGACGCACAAGCTCGCCACGACCCGATAAGCTAAGTGCTCCCACCGAACAGAGCAGAAATATTCCGATCAGATGATAGCCCGAATGCCGGGTAGGAGGTGTGAGCACTAACGTGAGAATGCAGGCACTACGGTTCACTACGTGCTTCCATCAGGATTCTTGTGGTTTCAAGTACAACAAAGGACGGCGCAAGGAGAGGAGTCTGGCCTCGTTAAGCAACAACGCTAAGACCCCGGCCTTGGGGCTGACACGCTCCTCCTCAGTGTTGGGGAACTTTGCATGGGAAAAAAAATCCTACGCACACGCAAGATCTATCCATGGTGATCAGCATCTACGAGAGGGAGAGTGGATCTACATACCCTTGTAGATCGCTAAGCGGGAAGCGTTAAGAAACGTGGTTGATGTAGTCGAACGTATTCGCGATCCAAATCGCCGAGCGTCCCGCGATCCCATCACGATCGGTCTCGCGATCCAATCACGATCCGTCCCGCAATCCCATCACGATCCGACCCGCGATAAAATCACGAACCGTCTCGCGATCTTGATCACGGTCCTTCCGATCTAGCGTCGAACGGACGGCACCTCCGCGTTTAGCACACGTACAGCTCGATGATGATCTCCGCCTTCTTGATCCAGCAAGAGGGAGCGGAGAGATAGATGAGTTCTCCGGCAGATCTACGGCGCGGCGGCGATGGTGATGGAACTATTCCGGCAGGGCTTCGCCTAAGCACCGTCGAAATTAGACTAGAGGAGAAAATGATCTAGAGGAAGTAGAGGGAGCACGTGGCAATTAGGGTTAGCTCTCCCCTCTAAATCCTCTAGTATATATAGGAGGGGGGAGGAGAGGAGGCAGCCTCAAACCCTCAAGGGTTCGGCCGAAATAGGAGGTGGAGGAGTCCTACTTCAAGCCTACTTGGAGTAGGATTCCTCCTCTCCACATGGAAACCCTTTCCACCTTTCCACCTTTGGGTTTTTCCCACCCCTAACCGCATGGGCCTTAGTGGGGGGTTCGGCCAGCCCACTAGGGGCTGGTTTGACTCCTCCCACAGCCCATGAGGTCCTTTGCGTCGAGACACCCCTCCCGATGGCCCCAGGTACCCTCCCGGCACTCCCGGTACACTACCGAAGTACCCGAAACTTTTCCGGTGACCAAAACAGGACTTCCTATATATCAATCTTTACCTCAGGACCATTTCGGAGCTCCTCGTAATGTCTAGGATCTCATTCGGGACTCCGAACAACCTTCGGTCACCACCATACATAACTCTATACTACCGAAATGTCACCGAACCTTAAGTGTGCAGACCATGTGGGTTCGAGAACTATGTAGACATGACCGAGACACCTCTATGGTCAATAACCAATAGCGGGACCTGGATGCCTATATTGGTTCCCACATATTCTACGAAGATCTTTATCGGTTGAACCTCTATGTCAAGGATTCAGTTAATCCCGTATGTTGTTCCCTTTGTTCTTCGGTATGTTACTTGCCCGAGATTCGATCGTCGGTATCTCTATACCTAGTTCAATCTCGTTACCGGCAAGTCTCTTTACTCGTTCCGTAATACAATATCCCGTGGCTAACTCTTTAATCACATTGCTTGCAAGGCTTATTGTGATGTTGTATTACCGAGTGGGCCCTGAGATACCTCTCCGTCATACGGAGTAACAAATCCCAGTCTCGATCCATGCCAGCTCAACAGACACCTTCGGAGATACCTGTAGAGCACCTTTATAGTCACCCAGTTATGTTGTGACGTTTGATACACACAAGGTACTCCTCCGGTGTCAGTGAGTTGCATGATCTCATGGTCGTAGGAACAGATACTTGACATGCAGAAAACAATAGCAACAAACTGACACGATCATATGCTATGTTCATAGTTTGGGTCTTGTCCATCACATCATTCTCCTAATGATGTGATCCCGTTATCGAATGACATCTCATGTCTATGGCTAGGAAACCTTGACCATCTTTGATCAACGAGCTAGTCTATTAGAGGCATACTAGGGACACAATGTTGTCTATGTACCCACACATGTATTTGAGTTTCCAATCAATACAATTATAGCATGGATAATAAACGATTATCATGAACAAGGAAATATGATAATAACTAAATTATTATTACCTCTAGGGCATATTTCCAACACTCAGGAGGGCCCACCACGCGAGGTCCCAGCAGGCCGCCATCGCCGGGCACGGTGCGACACCCCCGCGGACCACCCAAAGGGGGGTGCATCGACGATGACACAAAGCTACGCTCGAGAGAAGGAGTCGCGTCACACAAAGCAAGCAGCCGGCGATTTAAAGAAAGAAGGAGGAAGACGCAGGTAAAACAAAAAAATTTAACGCCCTCAGGGGCCGGGTGTTTCTTGACATGACAGGAACCAGAGAAAATGGAAAAAAGGAACAAGGGAAGCCTAGGCAGAGGAGCCACTGTCGCCACCCGGGCCATCGCCCACCACGGCGCCGGAGTCGCCACTCTTGTCGGAAGAGGGCGCTTGGACGAACCGCTCCACCAGGGACTCCACGTGCGGGCGCACCTCGTCCCTGAGTGGCCGCTGGAGCTCCTCGGGCACCGGCTCCATGACGCGGGGAAGATCAAGCTCCGGGGCGTGGCGATGCAGGTTGGAGAAGACGCGCGTCAGCACAATGTCCAGGAGGTCACGCGCACTGGACACGTTGTCCTCGTCCACCCGGGAGACGCCGGTCTCCAGCGCCTCCACCACCTTGCCGAAGAAGTTGAGGTAGCCCCCGTCGCCACGGGCGCACGGCAGCGTGGGGGCTTCCCCGACAAACCGGCTCATCGCGCCAACCGTGCGGTGGGCGGTCTCCAGGTACTGCTTGGCGCGCTGCGCCTCCAGCATCTTCGCGTGCGCCGCCTCGTCCTGGACGGCCAGCATGGCGTCAGCCGCCCCCTTGATCTGGGTCTGGAGGGAAGCCAGCCCCGCCTGGGCCTCCGCCTCACCCTTGAGCACGGCCTGGAGGGCGGCCTCGGCGTCCGTCGGCTGGGCCCTCAGTACGACCGCTTCCTCCTAGAGCTCGTCGAGCCTGAGCCTCTTGGGCGCGGGCACCCTGGGGGAAGGGGGTGATCAGGTCCGGCGTGTCGGGCGCGATCGAAAGAGAAAGGGGGAGACGGAACGCTTACTTGTCGACAATGGCCCAGTGCCGGCGGGCGTGAGCCGGCCTCGAGGGCCCCCCCCCCGCTGCCTCCAGAGGCCGACGGCGGAGCCGGAGGCCCCGTACGTCCTCCCGCACCCGTTGCACTCCCCCCAGACGCCATCGAAGAGCGAAGGGAGAGATGAGGACAAGGAACAAAACTTGGAAGGATGAGAAGCAAGAGGGCGCGTCAGGATGGCAAGACCCCCTCGGCGGGGCGGGTTTATAGGCGCAACCGCTGCCCATGCGGCATTGTGGGGAGTGGAGGCGCCATGCACTCCTCGGGTGACGCGTGCCAGACTTGATCGGCGTGCTACCCTGCCTCACGTCACTTCACCTGCTACCGTTGGGTCACATCCGCGCGGCCCGAGGGGAGGGGAGGACACAAGGAAACAACCGCATTCAAGGAAGAGCAATGATAGCCGGGGAGGCGCGCAGGCTTCATGACAACTTGACTCAGGGCGGTTCCCGACGTCTTCGAGGAGCTGAGACGCCCACGTCTCAGTATGCGCCACGCGTCAGGTTGGGCCCGCAAGCGGTTGGGGCCCACGGCGCTTCGGGCCATCCTCCATGGCATCGCGCGGCCCCGGGGGCTACTTTCGGCGTCCTGGGAACGGGGGTACCCAGGCCTGCCTGCCTGCGGCCCAGGGCATGGCCCACTCGACGGTCCGTACGGCCCAGCGCGGCTTCACTCAAGACAGGGCCCTCGCGACAGTCCCACCCTCGCGAGGAGAACAGTGCCAAGACCCGCGGGGGAATAGGCCTCCACAGGCCCCCTCCTGAGTGGCGGAGATCTCTATGCAAAGCTCGGCCTCGGGAAGTCAAGGGTGACGCCAGCCGGGCCAGGCGGGCACCAGCGCGGCAGAGGGGACAGTTTCCTCTTTGGTGCAAAGGGGGCAGGGACGAGCGCAGGTTCCCGAGGCGCGCTGCCAAAGGTTGCCATTCCGGTGCAACGAGACCAGGCCAGCGGGCGCGACAGGATGGATGTCATCACCGAGCCCACCACTGCATCACCAACAGCTACTTTGCAGGCGAAGACCACCTTTCGTCGGGATAGGATGTACCTCCTGTCCCCTTCGAATTTGGCCGTTGTGGGATCTCTTCCCGCCATTCCGATAAGGGGAGAGGACCCGGGCCACTATAAATAGAGGCTAGGCTGCCCCGTAGCGGGGGAGAGATCGGACGCCACCAGACGCACTCGCGAGGCAACTCACCACTATACTAGTTCATCCAGAAACCTCCTCGTGAGGCAATCCACCAAAAGCAGGAGTAGGGTTTTACGCTTCGTAGCGGCCCGAACCTAGGTAAACTCTCGTGTGCAATCTTCCTCCTCGCCATCGAGCGGGGTTATCGCATTGAGAGCTTGGAGGGGGTGAAGCCGTTGGGGATCTTCGCACACGCCCCTGAGTTCGAACTTCTTAGGGTTTTTGTGGAGCCCGAAATCCGACAGACCCCGGGTAAAACCTCTCCTTTGTAAACTTTATTTTTCATTTCAAAATAACAGTAACAGTGGCTTCAGCAGTTTGAGTTATAAGAATTCATCAGAAATAAAGACCATCCTTTGCGGCCTCCTCGCTGTATTTTATGTCACATACTCTGTTCTCTACTCACCGACGCCGATAGCAAAGCTGTTCAGTACATATTACGATGTCACCGGCTAATAGACCGGGGGCTTGACTATAAAAATCGCCCCAAGCATCACCCCGGCACTATTGTTTATGTGTTCGGTGTCTCGGATGTTTTCGTTATATGAATCGGTTCCGAATTATGTCTTGCGTCAATGGTTGGCTTGCCCGGCTCCTGTGTTTGCCCTCTTATGTTCCACTCGTTCGGCTAAAAGGGTAAAGGGAGAACCACTGCGATTGTGCTTCCAACTCGCCTGGTTAAGTACCTCAGTGGAGAAAGCCGAAAACTTACTGTCATAATAAGCGAGAACCGGTCCGCAATCCGAGCATAAGTGTCAAACTAAAAATTGATAGAGGTTATTCCGTGTTATACGAGGGGTTTAAACGATTACAAACCATGTGATGCTGGTTTCAACCTCGGTGTATCCGAATATCACAAAACACTGGGGGCAAGTCATCAGCCCCCGCGGTCAAGCTCCTACGGCTAAGTGAAAGCACTAAAGCATCATAGTCCGATTGCCTTGTTCCCCTCGCACTACCGCCTTCGAGCACCGATACGTCGGCTAAGGGTCACAGTGTGGAGTTAGAAACACCTCATGTAGTATCTACATGGGGGCTGAAGCCGACGACTCGCAACTTTCAGATAAAACGGCCACATAGGAGTCAAAATAATAGAAAGCTTAAAGACATGATAAACCATGCAACCGCATTATAAAGCAGAATAGTCATTGGATACATGACAAAACGCTCATTCATAAATTACATCCTTAGGGCATTGGGCTTCTATCGCTCGAGCACCATCCATCACGGTGGAAAAGTATTGCTCGGGGCGCCTATGCTCCTTCCCAGGGGGTGGAGGCGCGGTGGCCATCTCGGTCGGCTTGAGCCTCGGCCAGTGCATCATGGTCCTTGCAAAGGCCATCCGAGCTCCCTCGATGCATGTAGAACGCTTTAGAGCGTCAATCTGAGGCGCACATTCGCACATTTTCTGCACCAAGCGGAAGTAACTGCTCGGCAACAGCTCTGCAGGCCACAGCCGGATGTAGAGGTCCTTCATGGCCGGCTCTACCATCCTGTGCAGCTCCATCAATTATTTCATCTGATTTCTCAGGAGGGGAGGATGCTCAGGGGCTTGAAATTGCGCCCAGAACAGCCGAGGCTCAACATCCCCATCCCGAGATGCGAAGTATTTGTTCGCGTCCCCTGCACTCCTCGGGAGGTCCGTAAAGGCGCCTGAGGAACGCCACGCCCGGGTGAGCAATGCAAACCTGTTACCACCAAAGGCACATTGCAATAAGTACGGCTTACCATCCGCGATAGCCTTGACTTGGCGGAGTTCTTCTTCAAAGAACCGCCGATCAACTCGCTCCGCTTTGAGCTCGGATTTCAGCGTGGATAGTTCGGTGGCCTGGTCTTCGTTCTTTTTCTCAAGGGCCTCACACTTCGCGCTGGCATCCTTGAGCTCCAGCTGCACCTCTGCCACCCGGACCTCATGCTTGTCGCTCACGGCTTTTAACGCCGACAGTTTGGCTGCTGCTTGTTCGGCCGCCGCCTTCTCATCCGCGGCCTCCCGCCTCACCTTTTTCAACTCGGCCTTGAGGTTCTCGACCTCCGTGGCCACAACTGTGGTAACAATGAGTAAATAACACTTAGGGATAACAATCTGAATATCTCATTCAATGAGTATAGACAATAGCCCGAATGATACAATTCGGACTCACCTTGCGTCTCGTCAAATCTCTTGTTCAGGCGATCGAGCTCCTCATCGGAGCTCTTGAGCTTCCTGTTTAGCTCGGCAAACTCCACTGCGTTAGCGGCCGCCGCCGATAACAAGGCCTACAAAACAACTTATGTGTATTAAAACTCCCGAGCTGTCGGATTCAGACCCTCTGCTAAGTACTCTTCGGAGCTCTTAGAATAATGAGGGACAAAGGGTGCCTTGAGCATCGTTGCTAATTTTCGGACATTTGACCCCCGGGTGGGTTTTTCAAACTCACCCAGGGCTCGGGGGCTACTACACTTATAAGGATTGCATAAACTTGGTAAATTAACTTTTTCTAGAAAAAAGAGTATTACGTGGCTCACCTTGAAGCCCGTCAAGAGACCGTTGAAGGCCTCTTTCACTCCGCTATCAACGGACTGAATGCCTTGCAAAACCGCACCCATAAGGGCGCGGTGATCTTCGGCGATGGAGGAGCTGGATAAAGCTTCCTCCATCACGGCCGGCCACCCAGTCATGGGCGGCACCGGTGGTGACCTGCCAACCCTCCCTCCGGTGGGGGATTGGGCTGGCAGCTCCGGAGGCATAGAGCGCTCCGGAGATGTCCTCGGAGGGGACTGGACCGGACTTTGTCCCCCCTCTTTAGTTGCCAGGAGATGTTCCTCCTCCTAGTCTTCGGCGGCCGAGGTAGTAACCTCAGCCATAACATCGTCACCCCCGCCGCCGGTGTTCGGCTCAGAAGGAGCCTGGCGCGATAACACCTCTGCGGCCTCCTTTGAGACCTCAGGAGGCTTAGGATGTGACGCAGTCCCACTTTCTGCCAGGTCGGCGGGCAGAGACTCCCCGTCTGAGATTTGGTCGGTGGGGAGATTGCGTGGTGAGCTGTAAATTGAAAGACATTCGCCCATTTAGCATTAAAAGCTCTATATAAGTGACCCAGAGGGTCTTCGGATTCATACCTCTGGGCTAGGGTCTTAACCCTGGGGTTCCTTCGAGGAACCTTCTCAAAAGCCTCAGACTCCTTATCGGAGTCCGAGTTATCGTCGGGCAGGACTGCCTTTGTCCGACATGTCCTCTTCGGGGCAAGAGGAGGTAGGTCCTCCGCGGCGTCCGCTGACGCCGCCCTTTTCCTTGTGAGGGGGGAGTCGCACTCCCCTTCGTCCTCATGCTCTTCCTCGTGAGTGGAAGAGGCATGGGTCTCCTTGGACTTAGTGTCCGGAAGACCCCTTAGACGAAGACCCTCACGGGCCTCCTTCTTCTCCCCTTTCTTCTTCTTCTCCTTCTTCTCTGGCATCGAATACGGCGCCACGACGAGCATCTCCGTCAACAGATCCGACCGAGGGTCTTCGGGCTGCGGGGCCGGACAGTCAATTTGCACGACCTTTCTCAGCCATTTCTGCGAAGATGTGGGAGAAGGGGTTCAGCTCTTTGTCAAAAATAGATCCGGAGAATTAAAGTTTTATCATACCTTGGTAGGAGGGGTTTCGGCGTCAAGACCGGTGTCCTCCTCCTCGGCCGGTCAGCTCTTCTGGGGCTTGAATAGCACTTTCCACAATTTCTCGTGGGTGGTGCGGAAGAATTGACGCACGGTGGCCGGGTCCTCGAGCTGGTAAGCCCACATTGGGGTTGCCCGGTGCTGGCAGGGGAGGAGACGACGGCCCAGCATGACCTGGATCATGTTGACCAGCTCGATTTTGGCCTCAATCATCGCAGAGATGCGCTTCTGCAGCGATTTTACCTCTGCAGCCGACCCCCAGTAAAGGCCTTTCTTGAGCCACGAGGTTAGCCTCGCGGGGGGTCCGGATCTGAACTCGGCAGGTGCCACCCAATCCGCGCTCCTTGGTTCGGTGATGTAGAACCATTCCTTTTGCCAGATCTTGACCATGTCGATAAAGGTGCCGTTCGGCCACTCGACACGGGGGAGCTTGCTGATTACCGCCCCTCCACAATCCGCATGAGCACCCGCAACTTTCTTCGGCTTGACGTTGAACACTTTGAGCCACAGGCCGAAGTGCGGCTGTACCCGCAGGAAGGCTTCGCAGATGATGATGAACGCCGAGATGTGCATGAAGGAGTACGGGGGGAGGTCATGGAAATCTAACCCGTAAAAGAACATGAGGCCCCTGACGAAGGGGTGGAGCGGAAAGCCCAGTCCCCGGATGAAATGGGTGACGAACACCACCCTCTCGCCTGGCTTCGGTGTGGGAACCACCTGATTCGCCTCTGGAGCGCGGTGGGCGATGTTGGCGGAGAGGTAGCCGGCACGCTTTAGCTCCCGAATGTCGTTGTCGGTGATGGGGGAGGCCTCCCACTTGCCCATGGAGCCTGAAACAGCCATGGCCGAACTCGGAGGGAAGATTGAGGAAGAACTGGATCTGGGCTCTCAGAGCTTGGGAAGGTTGAGGAGGCAAAGGGTGCGAATTTGGAGCGTGAATAGGCCTTGGGGGTTTTCTCCCTTTTATGGGGTGTCGTAATACCAACAGCCTCCCTTTTACTGCGCTGCAGGCCTCGCCACTTCCCGAAACAATCATGCCATTATGCGCGCGTGGGATAACCTAGGGCACTAATCATATCTTGTAAGAAACGTTACATGATCTACACGTTGATAAGACGTGCCAATGGAGAAACGGCCTCGAACCGCGAATCGAGTTTTTGTAACCGGCTCAGCGGTCGTGATAGGCCACGACCCTTCGTCAGAAAGGTTGTCAGGAAATACTGTTCACACTTTGACGTTCGGCCTTCGAGGTTAAGCGACTTATGGCATCCGGATAACTACATGTTCGGATAACTACATGTCATTGGCGGTCGGACTAGAGCCAGCCGATCATAAAGGGGGAAAAGAACTCACCCCGCAAGCCGAAAACTCTGATCACGCGAAGCTGCTAGTGTCATGACCCCTGGCGTTGGGGGCTAGTTCGGGGGCTACTGAGGGAGTCCTGGACTAAGGGGTCCTCGGGCCGCCGGCCTATCTCTCATAGGCCGGCTTGGTGGGCCGCTCTCTGATTATCGTAGGAAGGGCCGGGATATATGACGACCCTGTATTCTAGAAGGAAACCTCCAAAGACGTGGCGTGCACTCCAAGTCAAGATGAGGGGATCAGCGTCTTTACTTCTGGCTGGAGACTTATCATGTGTAAACCCTAGGTACCCCCGGTGTCTATATAAACCAGGGGGTTTAGATCGTAGAGGGCAGAAAAACTCATCTAGGGTTTTGCCTACTTGATCTCGAGGTAGATCGACTCTGTAATCTGCATATACATCAATACAACCAAGCAGGACGTAGGGTTTTACCTCCATAGAGGGCCCGAACCTGGTAAACATCGTCTCCTTCGTCCCTTGTTACCCATCGATCATAAACTCACAGCTCGGGACCCCCTACCCAAGATCCGCCGGTTTTGACACCGACACCCGCCCTGTGGGTAGGGCGCGCCCCCAAGCTCGTGGGTCCCTCGTGGCACCTCCTAACCTAATTCCACTTCTGTTCATTCTCAATTACCCCAGAACCAACCTAGAGACACCTGAAACACTTTTTCCGCTGCCACAAGCCTCTACTCTTTCATGATGCCATCTCGAGACCTTTTCCGGTACTCTGTCGGTGGGGGAATCGATCACAGTGGCCATATACATCAGTTTGCTGCCTCCATGCTGATGTGTGACTAGTTCACCAAAGACCTACGGGTCCATAGCTAGTACCTATATGGCTTCTTCTCTCTCTTTGATCTTCAATACCATGTTCTTCGTGATTCTCGCAAAGATCTATCTGATGTAATCTTCTTTTGCGGTGTGTTTGTTGGGACCCGATGAATTGTGGATTTATTATTAGATTATTCATTGAAAGCAATTGAGTCTTTGCTGAACTTTGTTATGCATGATTGTTATAGCTTTGTAACTCTCTCTGATCTATTCGTTTGGTTTGGCCAACTACATTGATTTATATTTTGGGGGAGGAGTGCATTGTAGTGGGTTCAATCTTGCGGTGCTTTATATCCCAGTTACAAAAGGGGACAAGACATGTATTGTATTGTTTCAATTAAGGATAAAACGATGGGGACTGAACATATTAATTGATTGTCTTACTTTGTCTACATCATGTCATCTTGCTTAATGTGTTACTCTATTCTTAATGAACTTAATACCATCGATGCAGAATCGTTTCAGTCGATTGGTGGAGTAATAATAGTAGATGCAGAATTTTTTCGGTCTACTTGTCATAGACGTGATGCCTATATACATGATCATTGCCATGAATAACATCATAACTATGCGCTTTTCTATCAATTTCCCAACAATAATTTGTCTACCCATTGTATGTTATGCGTTCGAGAGAGAAGCCTATGTGAAAACTATGCCCCCGGGTTTATTTAAATCATATTACTAAAACCCTAAAAACCATGCTACAATTTATTTACTTTCTTTTTATTTATTTATATCTCACTATCGGAAGTAATCCTTTCAAGTAATGAGTTCGAGGGGACTGGTACTTCACTTCGGCCAATTGGACCACAACCTGCCCGAACACAGTGGTGACGCCCTTGCCCAAACCTGTGTCTGATCACACGCCATGTGTTATCAACATTGAATCCACCAGGCCCAAGAGCAAAATATTTCGCTTTGAAAACTTTTGGATATCTCATCCTGGGTTCTTTCAAACAGTTGTTGCATCTTGGTCCAAGTACTGTTATGCTGCAAATTCTGCCTCTCTTCTATGCAAAAAGCTCAAAAACCTCAGATATGCTCTTAAAGGCTGGAGCAAAGGCATCTCTCGGTTAAACTCTTGTATTGAGAACAGCAATTGGGCACTGCTTGAGCTTGATGGGATTGAGGACAAACGTGTGTTAACCACCCCAGAGAAAAACTTCAGAAACATCCTCAAGAACCACCTTATCATGCTGCTTAAATACAAACAAGAATACTGGAAGAAGAGATATACACTGAGATGGTTTCAGTGTGGAGGGGATAACACAAAAAAATTTCATGCTGCCGCCTCGGAGCGATATCGCAGGAACTCCATTCCCTCTCTGAAACTGCAAGATGGTTCTGTAGTAACCGATCATGCTGGGAAAGAGAAGGAGCTGTTCAAAACGTACAACGAAAGATTGGGTCAGTCAAGCCCGACCAACATGCTCTTCAAACTACCTGAGATCATCAGGAAAATTCATGGTCTTGAAGAGTTAACTGTCCCTTTTACTCGTGACGAGATTGATCGGGTGGTCAAGGAAATGCCTAATGACCGTGCCCCCGGTCCAGACGGTTTCAACGGTTGCTTCCTCAAGTCGTGTTGGAACATCATAAAAGAAGATTTTTATAGCCTGTGCTTTGACTTTTATGATGGGAATTTGGATCTGCAAAGTTTAAATTCAGGTTTCATCACGCTCATCCCCAAGAATCAGTCTCCAGAGACGGCCAACGATTTCAGACCTATTACCCTCTTGAACTGCTGCCTCAAGATCATTACGAAACTCTTAGCAAATCGGCTGCAGCGAGTAGTCCTCCGGATCATCCATAAAAACCAATACGGTTTTCTCAAGGGGCGTTCGATCCAAGACTGTCTAAGTTGGGCTTTCGAATATATACACCAATGTCAGGCCTCGGGTAGGGCTTGCTGTATACTGAAACTCGACTTTGCTAAAGCCTTTGATATGATAGAACATGAGCCGATGATTGAAATCATGCGACATATGGGTTTCTGTGATAAATGGTTGCAGTGGATTAAGTGCATCTTCTCATCTGGATCGTCTGCAGTACTGCTCAATGGCTCCCCCGGTAGACAATTTCAGTGCAAACGGGGTGTTCGTCAGGGTGACCCCCTATCTCCGTTGATCTTTGTTCTCGCGGCCAATTTACTACAATCTCCTATCAATGACGCTCATGCTAAAGGGGAGCTGCAACAGCCGATACCAACACATGACGGTGACTACCCCATCATCCAGTACGCCGATGACACCATTGTGGTTTTGCCGGCATGCCCACTTCAAGCTGAGCGTATGAAGCAAATCCTTCTTCAATATGCCATCTCGGTTGGTCTGAAAATCAACTTCCACAAATCAACACTTGTGCCCATCAATGTGGATAACACACAGGTGGGGGTTTTGTCGCAGATTTTTGGATGTGTTGTCGGACAAATGCCGTTTACATATCTTGGCTTGCCTATGGGGACTACAAGACCCACTGTCATCGATCTTATGCCCCTCGTCGCCTCAGTTCAGAGAAGAATCCCGGCAGCGGCCTCACTTCTGGACTTTGGATCAAAGCTAACACTGGTTAATTCTGTCATCACCTCCCTGGCCATTTATGCCATGTGTTCAATCAAAGTTCACCCGAGAATTGTTGAACACCTAGACAAACTTCGCAGATGCTGTTTGTGGCAGAAAAAAATAGAGGATGGTGTTAAAGGGAATTCTCTTGCAGCCTGGGAGCTTGTGTGCCGCCCCAAAGTGAAGGGGGGGCTGGGGATCATAAACTTAAAGGTCCAGAATCAAGGCCTGTTGTTGAAACAGTTGCATAAATTCTACAATAAGGCTCAAGTGCCATGGGTCCAATTGATTTGGAATACTTACTATACTGATAGAATCCCACATGCATCCGATCCTTGTGGATCGTTTTGGTGGACGGACTTGCTGCAGCTTTCTGATATATATAGAGGGGTCACGTCGGTCAAAGTGAATGCAGGGGATATAGTGTTGTTTTGGAAAGATATGTGGCGCAGTGACCTCATATCGACCAGTCATCCCAGAGCTTTCTCGTTTAGCAGAGACGAAGACATATCGGTCAAGGACTTGCTGTCGGGCCAAACTTTAAGCCAAATCTTTCACCTGCCCCTGTCTATAGAAGCAAGGGAGGAGGTGCATGACCTGCAGCAGGTGACGAGTCACCTGAACCCTGGAACTATTGACAAGGACTCTTGGTGCTGCATTTGGGGAGGGTCTGAATTCAGAACAAGCAAATACTACAACCATTGTTTCTCTAAGATGCAGGTGGATGTTGCGTTCACATGGATATGGAAAACAAAATGCACTATGCAGTGGAAGGTCTTTCTTTGGCTATTGTTCGCCGACCGCCTAAATACCAGAAACATGCTTCGGAGAAGACACTATAAGATTGCGGATGATGATTATAGCTGCCTGCTATGCAATGACCCACCAGAGGAATGTCTGTCGCATCTATTTTTTAAATGCCCTTTCAGTGTAAGATGTTGGGATACTTTGGGGATTTCATGGCCCCCAGTTGGTTGTAGACTCCAGATGATTCGTGCTGGCAAAGCTGCTTGGAACAGGCCCATGTTCTTGGAGATTTTTGCAGTGGCTTCTTGGGGGATCTGGAAGGAACGCAATGACAAACTTTTCAGGGGGATTCTGCCATCACATGGGTCCTGGTTGACCAGATTTAAAAAAGACTTCTCCCTGTTGGTCCACAGATCAAAGTAGGAACTAGCCCCCTTCATTCTTTCTTTTGTGCTCTCACTGTAACCCTCCCTCAACTCCTAGACCCCCCCTAAGTAGTGGTAGTCCCCTCCTTATAGCCATATGATACCCTCCCCCCTCTCCACAATGTAAATAGCATGTATATATGATCTCTTACTCCTTTTAATAAATTAAAAAAAATTCAGTGGGAGCCTTTCCCACTGTCGTTGGCCCTCAAAAAAAACGAGTTCGAGGGGCTTGACAACCCTCTTGCCCGCGTCTAGTGCAAGTGTTTGGTTTTGTGTGTTTAGGTACTGTCGACATGAAGTTGTCGTGATTCTCCTAATGGTTCGATTACCTTGGTTCTCACTGAGGGAATTACTTATCGCTACTATATTGCTTCACCCTTCCTCTTTGGGAAAAAACCCAATGCAGCTCACAAGTAGCAGAAAGAATTTCTGGCGCCGTTGCCCGGGAGATATCGTCATCTTCTCACGAGGTTCCGTCACACAAACTATCATTCACTTTTTCTACTTTTGTCTTTTTATATATACATTTATATTTAATTTCATAAAAAAACAAAAACACAAAATATTTCTACTTTGTTAGTTTGCTTGCTTCGTTGCTATGTCTCATGAAAATACGAAATTGTCTAACTTTTCATATACTAATAACAATGATTTTATTACTACTCCAATACCACCTGCCACTAGTGCGGAAGCTTATGATATTAATGCCGATTTGCTAAATCTTGTTATTAAAGAACAATATACTAGAAGCCCTAATGAGGATGTTGCTTCACATCTCAATACCTTCGTTGAATTATGTGATATGCAAAATAAAAGGATGTGGATAGTGATGTGGTTAAGTTGAAATTATTTCCTTTCTCACTAAGTGATAAAGCTAAAATTTGGTTTTCATCCTTGCCTCGTAATAATATTGGAACTTGGGATAAGTATAAGGATGCTTTTATTGCTAAGTATTTTCCTCCCGCTAAGATTATCTCCCTTAGAAATAAAATTACGAATTTTAAAGAACATGAGCAAGAACTTGTTGCACAAGCTTGGGAAAGAATGAAATTGATGATTAGAAATTATCCCACTCATTGCTTAACTATATGGATGATAAAACAAAAAAATTATGCGGGACTAAACTTTTTGTCGAGAAATCTTCTAGATTCTGCAGGTGGTACTTCCATGAAAATTACATTGGGAGAAGCTACAAAACTTCTGGATAATATCATGAAAAAATTATTCTCAATGGCACACCGAGCGAGCTCAGACTAGTAAGAAGGTAAGCTCTGTCGAAAAATTGCTACTTTGAGTGATAAAATGGATCCTCTTATGAATATGTTTGCTAGTAAAAAGGTGTTGGGGAACGTTGCATGGGAAACAAAAATTTTCCTACGCACACACAAGATCTATCCATGGTGATGAGCATCTACGAGAGGGAGAGTGAATCTACATACCCTTGTAGATCGCTAAGCGGAAGCGTTAAGAAACGCGGTTGATGTAGTCGAACATCTCCGCGATCCAAATCGCAAGTCGTCCCTCGATCCGATCACGAACTAGTGCCGAACGGATGGCACCTCCGCGTCCAACACACGTACGGCTTGATGACGCCTTCACCTCCTCGATCCAGCGAGCGATGGTGAAGTAGTAGATGAGTTCCGACAGCACGACGGCGTGGTGATGGTGGTGAGGAACAATCTCTACAGGGCTTCGCCAAGCACTACGGAGATTATGACGGGAGAACTAGAGGGTTAGGGTTGCCGACACACGGCTTGGGAAATCTTAATGTGTCCCGTGTGCTAGCCCTGCCCCTCTATTTATATGTTGAGCCTTGGGGTCTAAACTTGGAGTAAAAGCCTCCTCCAGGTCGGTTTTGCCCGCACAAGGTCGGTTTGGCCCGCAGGGAAAGAGTCCAACTCGGATCCCTGCAGTACCGCGCACAAGCGGTAGTACCGCTCACGAGCGGTAGTACCGCTTGAGCGGTAGTACCGCTTCACACAAGCGGTAGTACCGCTTACGCGGTAGTACTTCCTTACCAGCGGTAGTACCGCTTAAGGCAGCAGCTAAACTTCCTTTTGCACTTTCCAATACCTCGTGGGCTTTATCCCTTTGGCTCATATAAAGTGTTGCTACACCCGAACACTTTGGTAAACATCCGGAACCCCTTCCGATGAATTCCGGAACCCTTCCGGAAACCAAAACACTATTATCACATATATCAATCTTTACCTCCGGACTCTTCCGGAGATCCTCGTCATGTCCGGGATCTTATCCGGGACTCCGAACAACCTTCGGTCACCAACAAAATAACTCAACTATACTAATCGTCACCAAACGTTAAGTGTGTAGACCCTGCGGGTTGGAGAACTATGTAGACATGACCGAGACACCTCTACGATCAATAACCAATAGCGGGACCTGGATGCCCATATTGGTTCCTACATATTCTACGAAGATCTTTATCGGTCGAACCTCTATGTCAAGGATTCAGTTAATCCCGTATGCTGTTCCCTTTGTTCTTCGGTATGTTACTTGCCCGAGATTCGATCGTCGGTATCTCTATACCTAGTTCAATCTCGTTACCAGCAAGTCTCTTTACTCGTTCCGTAATACAAGATCTCGTGGCTAACACTTTAGTCACATTGCTTGCAAGGCTCATTGTGATGTTGTATTACCGAGTGGGCCCTGAGATACCTCTCCGTCACACGGAGTAACAAATCCCAGTCTTGATCCATGCCAACCCAACAGACATCCTCGGAGATACCTGTAGAGCACCTTTATAGTCACCCAGTTACGTTGCGACGTTTGATACACACAAGGTACTCCTCCGATGTCAGGGAGTTGCATGATCTCATGGTCAAAGGAACAGATACTTGACATGCAGAAAACAATAGCAATAAACTGACACGATCATAAGCTACGTTCGTAGTTTGGGTCTTGTCCATCACATCATTCTCCTAATGATGTGATCCCGTTATCAAATGACATCTCATGTCAATGGCTAGGAAACCTTAACCATCTTTGATCAACGAGCTAGTCAACTAGAGGCTTACTAGGGACACAGTGTTGTCTATGTACCCACACATGTATTTGAGTTTCCAATCAATACAATTATAGCATGGATAATAAACGATTATCATGAACAAGGAAATATAATAATAACCAATTTATTATTGCCTCTAGGGCATATTTCCAACAGTCTCCCACTTGCACTAGAGTCAATAATCTAGTTCACATCACTATGTGATTTACATTGTAATGAATCGAACACCCATACAGTTCTGGTGTTGTTCATGTTTAGCCCTTGGAAGAGGTTTAGTCATCGGATCTGCAACATTCAGATCCGTGTGTACTTTGCAAATATTTATGTCCTCCTCCTTGATGTAATCGCGGATGGAATTGAAACGTCGCTTTATGTGTCTGGTCCTCTTGTGAAATCTTGGTTCCTTGGCTAGAACAATGGCACCAGTATTATCACAAAACAGAGTCATTGGGTTAAGCGCACTAGGCACTACTCCTAGATCTGTCATGAACTCCTTCATCCAGACACCTTCCTTCGCCGCCTCTGAGGCAGCGATGTACTCCGCTTCGCATGTAGAATCAACTACCACGCTTTGCTTGGAACTGCACCAGCTAACCGCACCCCCATTAAGAATAAATACGTATCCGGTTTGCGATTTAGAGTCATCCGGATCAGTGTCAAAGCTTGCATCGACGTAACCCTTTACGACGAGCTTTTGATCACCTCCATAAACGAGAAACATGTCCTTAGTCCTTTTCAGGTACTTCAGGATATTCTTGACCGCCGTCCAGTGTTCCATTCCTGGATCACTTTGAAACCTTCCGACCATACTTATGGCAAGGCTGACATCGGGTCTTGTGCACAGCATTGCATACATGATAGAGCCTATGGCTGAAGCATAGGGGATGACACTCATCTTTTCTCTATCTTCTGCAGTCACTGGGCATTGAGTCTTACTCAACTTCACACCTTGCAATACAGGCAAGAACCCCTTCTTGGACTGATCCATTTTGAACTTCTTCAAAACTTTGACAAGGTATGTGCTTTGTGAAAGTCCTATTAAGCATCTTGATCTATCTCTATAGATCTTGATGCCTAATATGAAAGCAGCTTCTCCTAGGTCCTTCATTGAAAAACTCTTGTTCAAATATTCCTTCACGCTTTCCAACATTTCTATATTGTTTCCAATCAGCAATATGTCATCCACATATAATATTAGAAACACTATAGAGCTCCCACTTACTTTCTTGTAAATACAAGCTTCTCCGTAAACTTGTATAAACTCGAACGCTTTGATCACCTCATCAAAGCGAAGATTCCAACTCCGAGATGCTTGCACTAGTCCATAAATGGATTGCTGGAGTTTGCAAACTTTGTCAGCATTCTCTGGATCGACAAAACCTTCTGGTTGCATCATATACAACTCTTCCTTAAGGAAACCATTAAGGAACACTGTTTTGACATCCATCTGCCAAATTTCATAATCGAAAAAGGCAGCTATTGCTAACATGATTCTGACGGACTTAAGCATCGCTACGGGTGAGAAAGTCTCATCGTAGTCAACTCCTTGAACTTGTGAAAAACCCTTTGCCACAAGTCGAGCTTTATAGACGGTGACATTACCGTCCGCGTCCGTCTTCCTCTTAAAGATCCATTTGTTCTGAATGGCCTTACGCCCTTCAGGTAATACTTCCAAAGTCCATACTTTGTTTTCATACATGGATCCCATCTCGGATTTCATGGCCTCTAACCACTTCTCGGAATCCGGGCCCATCATTGCTTCTCCATAGCTCGTAGGTTCATCGTTGTCTAACAACATGACCTCTAAGACAGGGTTGCCGTACCACTCAGGAGCAGTACGCGTCCTTGTCGACCTACGAGGTTCGATAGCAACTTAATCCGAAGCTTCATGATCATCATCATTAACTTCCTCTTCAGCTGACGTAGGCTCTACAGAAACATCTTTCTGCGCTGCGCTACTTTTAGGTTGAAGTAAAGGTTCAACAACCTCATCAAGTTCTATCTTCCTCCCACTCAATTCTTTCGAGAGAAACTCTTTCTCAAGAAATGTTCCGTTTTTAGCGACAAACACTTTGCCTTCGGATCTGAGGTAGAAGGTATACCGAACTGTCTCTTTTGGGTATCCTATGAAGACGCATTTCTCCGCTTTGGGTTCCAGCTTTTCAGGCTGAAGCTTTTTGACATAAGCATCACATCCCCAAACTTTAAGAAACGACAGCTTTGGCTTCTTGCCAAACCAAAGTTCATATGGCGTCGTCTCAACGGATTTTGATGGTGCTCTATTTAAAGTGAATGCAGCTGTCTCTAATGCATAACCCCAAAACGATAGTGGCAAATCGGCAAGAGACATCATAGATCGCACCATATCCAATAAAGTTCGATTACGACGTTCGGACACACCATTACGCTGTGGTGTTCCAGGCGGTGTCAATTGTGAAACAATTCCACACTGTCTTAAGTGACTGCCAAACTCATAACTCAGATATTCTCCTCCTCAATCAGATCGTAGGAATTTAATCTTCTTGTTACGATGATTCTCAACTTCACTCTGAAATTGTTTGAACTTTTCAAATGTTTCAGACTTGTGTTTCATTAAGTAAATATACCCATATCTACTGAAGTCATCAGTGAAGGTGAGAAAGTAACGATAACCACCGCGCGCCTCAATACTCATCGGACTGCACACATCAGTATGTATGATTTCCAATAAGTCACTTGCCCGTTCCATTGTTCTAGAGAACGGCGTTTTAGTCATCTTGCCCATGAGGCATGGCTCACATGTGTCAAGTGATTCAAAATCAAGTGACTCCAAAAGTCCATCAGCATGGAGCTTCCTCATGCGTTTTATGCCAATATGACCTAAACGGCAGTGCCACAAGAAAGTGGTATTATCATTATCAATTCTACATCTTTTGGCATCAATGTTATGAACATGTGTATCATTACTATCGAGATTCAATAAGAATAAACCCCTCACATCGGGTGCATGACCATAAAAGATATTATACTCATATAAATAGAACAACCATTATTCTCTGATTTAAATGAGTAACCGTCTCGCAATAAACAAGATCCAGATATAATGTTCATGCTTAACGCAGGCACCAAATAACATTTATTCAGGTTCATCACTAATCCCGATGGTAATCGAAGAGCGAGCGTGCCGATGGTGATCACATCAACCTTGGAACCATTTCCCACGCGCATCGTCACTTCGCCCTTTGCCAGCCTCCGTCTATTCCGCAGTTCCTGTTTTGAGTTGCAAATATGAGCAACCGCACCGGTATCAAATACCCAGGCACTACAACGAGAGTTGGTAAGGTACACATCAATAACATGTATATCATATATACCTTGTTTGTTGTTGGCCGCCGTCTTGTCAGCCAAATACTTGGGGCAGTTCCGCTTCCAGTGTCCAGTTCCCTTGCAATGAAAACACACAGTTTCTGGTTTGGGTCCAGCCTTGGGTTTCTTCACGAGAGGAGCAACTGCTTTGCCACTCTTCTTGGAGTTACCCTTCTTACCCTTGCCATTTTTCTTGAAACTAGTGGTTTTATTGACCATCAACACTTGATGCTCCTTCTGAATTTCAGACTCAGCGGCTTTCAGCATCGCAAACAGCTCGGTGACTGACTTGTTCATCCCGTGCATGTTATAGTTCAACACGAAGCTCTTGTAGCTAGGTGGCAATGATTGAAGAACTCTGTCAGTGATAGCCTCTGGCGGAAGGGGCATCCCCAATTCAGCCAGACGGGTGGAGTACCCAGACATTCTGAGTACGTGATCACTGATAGACCCGTTCTCCTCCATCTTGCAAGCATAGAACTTATCGGAGATCTCATATCTCTCGATCCGGGCATTCTTCTGAAAGATAAACTTCAACTCCTGGAACATCTCATATGCTCCATGACGTTCAAAACGTCTTTGAAGTCCCGGTTCTAAGCCATACAATATTGCACATTGAACTATTGAGTAATCTTCAGAACGAGCCTGCCAGGCGTTCACAACGTCTAGAGACTCAACTGGAGCGGGTGGATCACCAAGCGGTGCATCAAGGACATAAGCCTTCTGGGAAGCCGTAAGGATAATCCTTAGATTACGGGCCCAGTCCACAAAGTTACTTCCATCATCTTTCAACTTAGCTTTCTCTAGGAACGCATTAAAATTCAGGGGTGCTACTGCGCGAGCCATGATCTACAACATAAATATAGCAAAGACAACTTAGACTATTGTTCTAGATAATGAGTTTAGTTAATCATATTACTTAAAAACTCCCACTCAAATTGACATCCCTCCGGTCATTCGAGTGTAACATGATCCAAATCCACCAACTCAAGTCCGATCATCACGTGAGTTGAGGTGGTTTCAATGGTGAACATCTTCATGTTGATCATATCTACTATATGACTCATGTTCGACCTTTCGGTCTCTTGTGTTCCGAGGCCATGTCTGTACATGCTAGGCTCGTCAAGTTTAACCCGAGTATTCCACACGTGCAACATGGCTTACACCCGTTGTATGTGAACGTAGAGTCTATCACACCCGATCATCACGGCGTGTCTCGAAACGACAAACTTTCGCAACGGTGCACACTCGGGGAGAACACAATTTTATCTTGAAATTTAAGTGAGGGATCACCTTATAATGCTACCGTCGTCCTAAGCAAAATAAGATGCATAAAAGGATTAACATCACATGCAAATCATAAGTGACATGATATGGCCATGAACTTGTGCTTTTGATCTCCATCTCCAAAGCACCGGCATGATCTTCATCGTCACCGGCATGACACCATGATCTCCATCATCTTGATCTCCATCAACGTGTCACCATGAGGTTGTCGCGCCGACTGTTGCTTCCACGACTATAGCTAACTCATAGCGATAAAGTAAAGCAAAAACGGCGAAAATAATTAAAGACAACTCTATGGCTCCTGCCAGTTGCCGTACTCATCGACATGCAAGTCGTGATATTCTATACAACACATGATCATCTCATACATCACATATATCTCATCATGTAATTGGCCATATCACATCACAACATACCCTGCAAAAACAAGTTAGACGTCCTCTAATTGTTGTTGCATATTTTACGTGGCTGCTACGGGTTTGCAAGAACCGTTCTTACCTACGCAAAACCACAACGTGGTGTAGTGATTGCTTTTTGATCTTCTAAAAGAACCCTCTTCATTGAAATTGATTCAACTAAAGTGAGAGAGACAGTCACCCGCTAGCCATCTTTATGCAACGAAGTTACATGTCAGTTGAAGGAACCTGTCTCGCGTAAGCGTACGCGTAATGTCGGTCCGGGCCGCTTCATCTCACAATACCGCCGAATCAAGTATCAAATAGTAACGGCAAGCAATATGTATACACCCACGCCCACAACTCGTTTGTCTTCTACTCGAGATCTCATCTACGCATAGACCTAGCTCAGATGCCACTGTTGGGGAACGTTGCATGGGAAACAAAAATTTTCCTACGCACACACAAGATCTATCCATGGTGATGAGCATCTATGAGAGGGAGAGTGAATCTACATACCCTTGTAGATCGCTAAGCGGAAGCGTTAAGAAACGCGGTTGATGTAGTCAAACGTCTCCGCGATCCAAATCACAAGTCGTCCCTCGATCCGATCACGAACTAGTGCCGAACGGATGGCACCTCCGCGTTCAACACACGTACGGCTTGATGACGCCTTCACCTCCTCGATCCAGCGAGCGATGGTGAAGTAGTAGATGAGTTCCGACAGCACGACGGCGTGGTGATGGTGGTGAGGAACAATCTCTGCAGGGCTTCGCCAAGCACTACGGAGATTATGACGGGAGAACTAGAGGGTTAGGGTTGCCGACACACGGCTTGGGAAATCTTAATGTGTCCCGTGTGCTAGCCCTGCCCCTCTATTTATATGTTGAGCCTTGGGGTCTAAACTTGGAGTAAAAGCCTCCTTCAGGTCGGTTTTGCCCGCACAAGGTCGGTTTGGCCCGCAGGGAAAGAGTCCAACTCGGATCCCTGTAGTACCGCGCACAAGCGGTAGTACCGCTCACGAGCGGTAGTACCGCTTCACACAAGCGGTAGTACCGCTTACGCGGTAGTACTGCCTTACCAGCGGTAGTACCGCTTAAGGCAGCAGCTAAACTTCCTTTTGCACTTTCCAATACCTCGTGGGCTTTATCCCTTTGGCTCATATAAAGTGTTGCTGCACCCTAACACTTCGGTAAACATCCGGAACCCCTTCCGATGAATTCCGGAACCCTTCCGGAAACCAAAACACTATTATCACATATATCAATCTTTACCTCCGGACTCTTCCGGAGATCCTCGTCATGTCCGGGATCTTATCCGGGACTCCGAACAACCTTTGGTCACCAACAAAATAACTCAACTATACTAATCGTCACCAAACGTTAAGTGTGTAGACCCTGCGGGTTGGAGAACTATGTAGACATGACCGAGACACCTCTACGATCAATAACCAATAGCGGGACCTGGATGCCCATATTGGTTCCTACATATTCTACGAAGATCTTTATCGGTCGAACCTCTATGTCAAGGATTCAGTTAATCCCGTATGCTGTTCCCTTTGTTCTTCGGTATGTTACTTGCCCGAGATTCGATCGTCGGTATCTCTATACCTAGTTCAATCTCGTTACCGGCAAGTCTCTTTACTCGTTCCGTAATACAAGATCTCGTGGCTAACACTTTAGTCACATTGCTTGCAAGGCTCATTGTGATGTTGTATTACCGAGTGGGCCCTGAGATACCTCTCCGTCACACGGAGTAACAAATCCCAGTCTTGATCCATGCCAACCCAACAGACATCCTCGGAGATACCTGTAGAGCACCTTTATAGTCACCCAGTTACGTTGCGACGTTTGATACACACAAGGTACTCCTCCGATGTCAGGGAGTTGCATGATCTCATGGTCAAAGGAACAGATACTTGACATGCAGAAAACAATAGCAATAAACTGACACGATCATAAGCTACGTTCGTAGTTTGGGTCTTGTCCATCACATCATTCTCCTAATGATGTGATCCCGTTATCAAATGACATCTCATGTCAATGGCTAGGAAACCTTAACCATCTTTGATCAACGACCTAGTCAACTAGAGGCTTACTAGGGACACAGTGTTGTCTATGTACCCACACATGTATTTGAGTTTCCAATCAATACAATTATAGCATGGATAATAAACGATTATCATGAACAAGGAAATATAATAATAACCAATTTATTATTGCCTCTAGGGCATATTTCCAACAAAAGGCTCATGTTGATCCAAATGATGTGCCACTATTTACTTTGATTGAGTATGTAAGAATAAAATAAAGACATGGAAAGTTAATCTTGGTAAGACGAGATGATTCATGGTATGGGCCACCAAAATGGATCCCAAATCACAAATTTCTTACTTGAAAGAATATGGGTAGGAAATCAGGTATAACCTCAGTACCTTAGTATAACATGCAAGGTGAGGAGCATGGAGTAGTGACACGAGTTGTGAAACCTTGAGGCTGCAGATTTTATACCCATAACATGCAAGGTCGAGTTAACTATATATGTAGGTGAAATTAAATTAATTAATTTTGTGAAGCAAGTTGAGGCTGATTCTGAGAACCAAGAACACCTATTATTCCTCTCCGACTACAAGCCATGACCATTGGCTTGTCAGGCTCCACACCGCAGGAAAGGGAGGAGGCTCTATCCTTGCTGGAGCTGCTTCGACCCCAGGTGCGCGTGGAGTGCATCCATGGACGGGTGCGTCTGATGCGCAAGGCCGGGTGAAGCCGATGTGGGGCACTGGAAGATGATGTTCGTGTCGTCGACCTGATGTGGTTCTGTGGTGGTACAATTAAGATGTGGCGTTGCGGTCAGGCGAAGCCGATGTGGGGCAACGGGGAGGCGCTACACGGGCGACGTCGATGCGCTGGCACGCAGCGGCACCGACCAGGCGCGATGTGGTAGCATGGTATCGATCTCCATATCGTGGTCATGTCGTCCGCACAGAGTGGCGAGAGGACCATCTTGTTGAGCAATGTTGAAACCATGGCTTATGCATGCTGGTATGGCAAGGAATGTGGGAGGACTAGAACATGGAAGGGATTCATCCTGTGGAGGAGTATATAGGAAGGGCAAAAGTTATACATGCACGTTAGACTAGGAAGGGTAGAAGACAGTGCAAATCAGTCTCGTATGCTTCCATAATTTCGGCGAGCACTTAATTATGGGATGCGTGTGGACTAGAGTAACGGGTTGCATGTGCTTGCTAGTTATTATAGCCTGGTCCGGCCAAAAGTCTTGTGTGCGTTCAATTTTCTAGTTGATTTGTGATGACCCACAAGTATAGGGGATCTATCGTAGTCCTTTCGATAAGTAAGAGTGTCGAACCCAACGAGGAGCAGAAGGAAATAACAAGCGGTTTTCAGCAAGGTATTCTCTGCAAGCACTGAAATTATCGGTAACAGATAGTTGTGTGATAAGATAATTCGTAACGGGTAACAAGTAACGAGTGTAACAAAGGTGCAGCAAGGTGGCCCAATCCTTTTTGTAGCAAAGGACAAGCCTGGACAAACTCTTATATAAAGCAAAGCGCTCCCGAGGACACATGGGAATTACTGTCAACCTGGTTTTCATCATGCTCATATGATTCGCGTTCATTACTTTGATAGTTTGATATGTGGGTGGACCGGTGCTTGGGTGCTATCCTTACTTGGACAAGCCTCCCACTTATGATTAACCCCTCTTGCAAGCATCCGCAACTACGAAAGAAGAATTAAGATAAATCTAACCATAGCATGAAACATATGGATCCAAATCAGCCCCTTACGAAGCAACTCATAAACTAGGGTTTAAGCTTCTGTCACTCTAGCAACCCATCATCTACTTATTACTTCCCAATGCCTTCCCCTAGGCCCAAACAATGGTGAAGTGTCATGTAGTCGACGTTCACATAACACCACTATAGGAAAGACAACATACATCTCATCAAAATATCGAACGAATACCAAACTCACATGATTACTTATAATGACTCCCATGTCCTCAGGAACAAACGTAACTACTCACAAAGCATATTCATGTTCATAATCAGAGGAGTATTAATTATCATTAAGGATCTCAACATATGAACTTCCACCAAATAAACCAACTAGCATCAACTACAAGGAGTAATCAACACTACTAGTAACCCACAGGTACCAATCTGAGGTTTTGAGAGAAAGATCGGATACAAGAGATGAACTAGGGTTTGGAGAGGAGATGGTGCTAGTGAAGATGTTGATGGAGATTGACCCCCTCTCGATGAAAGGATCGTTGGTGATGACGATGGCTTCGATTTCCCCCTCCGGGAGGGAAGTTTCCCCGGCAGAATGGCTCTGCCGGAGCCCTAGATTGCTTCTGCCCAGGTTCCGCCTCGAGACGGCGGCGCTTCATCCCAAAAGCTCTCTCTTGATTATTTTCCAGGTCAAAACACATCATATAGCAGAAGATGGGGACCGGAGGCGTGCCAGGTGGCCCACAAGCCACAGGGGCGCGCCCCCCAGGCTTGTGGCTGCCTGGTGGGTCCCCTCTGGTATCTTCTTCGCCCAATATTTTTTTATATATTCCAAAACAATTCTCCATAGATTTTCAGGACTTTTGGAGTTGTGCAGAATATGTCTCTCATATTTGCTCCTTTTCCAGCCCAAAATTCCAGCTGCCGGCATTCTCCCCCTTCATGTAAACCTTGTAAAATAAGAGAGAAAAGGCATAAGTATTGTACCATAATGTGTAATAACAGCCCATAATGCAATAAATATCAATATTAAAGCATGATGCAAAATGGACGTATCAACTCCCCCAAGCTTAGACCTCGCTTGTCCTCATGCGAAAGCCGACATCGATAATCATGTCCACATGTTTAGAGATAGAGGTGTCGATAAAATAAAATACGGACATGAAGGCATCATGATCATCTTTAGAACAGCAACATATATTGACATATAATTTCTTATGCTAAAGTGACAATTCATTCACAAGGTAAAGTATGAATCAGAAACTTTATTGAAAACTAACAAACTATGATCTCAGTCATTGAAGCAATTGCAATTTATCATAACATTGGAAAGAGTCAATATAAGAGCTTTTCAGCAAGTTCACATACTCAACTATCATTTAGTCTTTTACAATTGCTAACACTCACGCGATACTTATGAGATCAAAGTTTCAATAGGACACAGAGAAAGATAGGGGCTTATAGTTTCGCCTCCTAACTATTTACCTCAAGGGTAATGTTAACAATAATAGTTTATGATAACCTACATCCGAGTGGATATATATGTCTAGATCATTCCCCAACACAGGACGCTAGCCAAGAGAAAAAGGCGATAAAAAGGAAGTGGTGAAGATCACCAAGACTCTTGCATAAAGGTAAGTACTAGAAAGTAAAAGTAAAAGATAGGCCCTTCGGAGAGGGAAGCAGAGGTTGTCATGTGCTTTTATGGTTGGATGCATAATATCTTAATGCAAAAGAACATCACTTTATATTGCCGCTTGTGATAAAGAACTTTATTATGCAGTCCGTCGCTTTTATTTCTTCCATATCACAAGTTCGTATAAAGTTTGTTTTCCTCACACTAATAGATCATACATATTTAGAGAGCAATTTTTATTGCTTGCACCGATGACAACTTACTTGAAAGATCTTACTCAATCCATAGGTAGGTATGGTGGACTCTCATGGCAAAACTGGTTTAAGGGTATTTGGATGCACAAGTAGTATCTCTACTTGGTGCGGAAGTTTTGGCTAGTATGAGGTGGAAGCAAGGGTCACATGTTAGAGGATCCATGACAATATAACTTCTATTCGGAAATAAGCAAACATAACTCGTTATGTTGTCTTCCTTGTCCAACATCAACTTTTTAGCATATAATATTTTGATGAGTGCTCACAATCACAAAAGATGTCCAAGATAGGATATTTATATGTGAGACCTCTCTCTCTTTATTATTTCCTATTAATTGCAACAATGGCCAAAACTATGTTTGTCAACTAACCACATGTTCATGCGACATACTTCTTATATGTGAAGTCATCACTTCACATAAGATCATTATATAATCTTTTTACTTCTTTAACTCTTTATTTCTTTTTCTCCAGACCATAACAAGAAAGCAAAGCCCTCAATTCAAACTAATCTTTATTATATAACTCTCGGACTCGATTACATAGAGGGAACATAAGGCAAAACTCAAGGCTAGATCATACTAAAAACTTTTATTCTACTAGATAAAGATGTAACCAAAAGTATCGAACTAAGCAAAATGATAAAGATAAAGGTGTGATGATGATACGATACTGGGACACCTCCCCCAAGCTTGGCACAAGCCAAGGGGAGTGCCCATACCCATGTGTTTAGTTGTATTTCTTCGGAGGTGCTGATGATGGAGTTGTTGATGATGTTGGAGGCTTATCCTCCGACTTCCAAGGCATAGGTTCACCATCATAAAAGGATGCTCGAGTCTCCAGGATCCTCAAATCTGCAGCCAAAGTCATCCTCTTTAATCTGTATTCATACTCACAGTTTTGGTTTTGCAGGTCATAGATCTGGGCTTGGAGTTGCTCGATTTTCTCATGAAGCTTGAAGATGTCCTCCCCGATGTCCTTGGTGTCCAGCTTGTGATTATGGGTGAACTCCGCGATCATCATGTGATTGGCATTGAGTCCACATTCCACCATCCCTTGGCACTTGAAGAATTGCTGCTCCATTGCTTCGAGCCTTGTCTCCACGCTTCCGGTCTTCTTTGGCCCTTCAACATCGCGGATGTGCAGCACCCCCTCACGCATCTCAATGGTTTGAGGGTGTTGCAGCACCTCCGTGAGGTAAGGGTTGATGACCCTCTCGAAAAACTTGTCCTTGGGTGCGCTTGGAGACGTCATGGCGATCTAGATCGTACCACATACCTACTCCTTTTCGGAGTCTGAAACGTTCTGGTAGACATCCCTTATGTACTCCTCCGGGGTTATGGTATTAATAATATTGGTTTCTACATTTACGGGAGTACCTGAGATATAATGTTTGATTCTCTGCCCGTTTACCACCTTCGGATTTGTGCCTTCGGCGTTGTTGATCTTGATGGCACCGGAACGATATACTTCCTCGATAATGTAAGGCCCTTCCCAATTAGAGAGAAGCTTTCCTGCAAAAAATCATAAACAAGAATTGTATAGCAAGACATGGTCACCTACATTGAATTCACGCTTTTGTATCCTTTTATCATGCCATCTCTTAACTTTTTCTTTAAACAACTTGGCATTCTCATAGGCCTGGGTTCTCCATTCATCAAGTGAGCTAATGTCAAATAACCTCTTCTCACCAGCAAGTTTGAAATCATAGTTGAGCTCTTTAATTGCCCAATAAGCTTTATGTTCTAGTTCAAGAGGTAAGTGACATGCTTTCCCATAAACCATTTTATACGGAGACATACCCATAGGGTTTTTATATGCAGTTCTATAAGCCCATAATGCATCATCAAGTTTCTTAGACCAATTCTTTCTAGATCTATTAACAGTCTTTTGCAAGATCAATTTAATTTCTCTATTGCTCAATTCTACTTGACCACTAGACTGAGGATGATACGGAGATGCAATTCTATGGTTGACATCATACTTAGCAAGCAATTTACGGAAAGCACCATGAATAAAGTGTGAGCCACCATCAGTCATTAAGTATTTAGGGACTCCAAACCACGGGAAAATAACCTCTTTAAGCATTTTAATGGAAGTGTTATGATCAACACTACTAGTTGGAATGGCTTCTACCCACTTAGTAACATAATCAACAGCAACCAAAATATGTGTATACCCATTGGAGGAAGGAAAAGGTCCCATATAATCAAAGCCCCAAACATCAAATGGTTCAATAACAAGTGAATAGTGAATAGGCATTTCCTGACGTCTACTAATATTACCAATTCTTTGACACTCATCACAAGACAAGACATACTTACGAGCATCCTTGAAGAGAGTATGCCAATAAAAACCAGACTGTAGTACCTTGTGTGCAGTTCTATCTCCAGCATGGTGTCCTCCGTAGGCCTCGGAGTGACACTTATGTAGGATCTGTTCCTGTTCATACTCAGGTACACAACATCTAATAACACCATCTACTCCTTCTTTATAGAGGTGTGGGTCATCCCAAAAGTAATCTCTTAAATCATAGAAGAACTTTTTCTTTTGCTGGTATGTGAAACTATGTGGTATAAATTTAGCAACAATGTAATTAGCATAATCAACATACCATGGAGTATTATGAGAAGCATTTATGATAGCTAATTGTTCATCAGGAAAGCTATCATCAATAGGTAGTGGGTCATCAAGAACATTTTCTAACCTAGACAAGTTGTCTGCTACGGGGTTCTCAGCTCCCTTTCTATCAATAATATGCAAATCAAATTCTTGTAGCAAGAGAACCCATCTAATAAGTCTAGATTTAGCATCTTTCTTTTCCATAAGATATTTAATAGCAGCATGATCAGTGTGAACAGTTACTTTGGAATCAACAATATAAGATCTGAACTTATCACAAGCAAACACAAGTGCTAAAAATTCCTTTTCAGTGGTAGCATAATTTCTTTGAGCACTGTCTAGAGTTTTACTAGCATAATGGATAACATTTAATTTCTTATCAACTCTTTGTCCTAGAACAGCACCAACGGCATAATCACTAGCATCACACATAATTTCAAAGGGTAGGTTCCAATCAGGTGGTTGAACAACAGGTGCAGAAATCAAGGCTTTCTTAAGGATTTCAAATGCTTCTACACAATCATCATCAAAAACAAAAGGAACATCTTTTTGCAAGAGATTAGTGAGAGGCCGAGAAATTTTAGAGAAGTCTTTAATAAATCTCCTATAGAAACCAGCATGACCGAGGAAACTTCTTATACCTTTGATATCCGTAGGACACGGCATTTTTTCAATAGCATCAACTTTAGCTTTATCAACTTCAATGCCTCTTTCGGAGATTTTGTGCCCCAAGACAATACCTTCATTAACCATAAAGTGGCACTTTTCCCAATTCAAGACAAGATTAGTTTCTTCACATCTCTGCAAAACTCGATCAAGGTTGCTCAAGCAATCATCAAAAGAAGTTCCGTAAACGGAGAAATCATCCATGAAAACCTCAACAATCTTTTCACAAAAGTCAGAGAATATAGTAGTCATACATCTTTGAAAGGTAGCAGGTGCATTGCATAAACCAAAAGGCATACGTCTATAAGAAAAGGTACCAAAAGGGCAAGTAAAAGTTGTCTTTTCTTGATCCTCTTTTGACACAGGTATTTGAGAGAAACCAGAATAACCATCTAGAAAGCAGAAGTGTGTATGTTTGGATAATATTTCTAGCATTTGATCAATAAAAGGTAAAGGGTAATGGTCTTTCCTAGTAGCTTTATTTAATTTTCTAAAATCGATTACCATTCTATAACCTGTAACAATTCTTTGTGGAATCAGTTCATTCTTATCATTGGGAACAACAGTAATACCTCCCTTCTTAGGGACACAATGAACATGACTTACCCATCTACTATCAGCAATAGGATAAATTATACCTGCTTCTAGAAGCTTCAGTATTTCATTTCTTACCACTTCTTTCATTTTAGGATCTAACCGTCGTTGGTGATCAACAACTGGTTTAGCATCAGGCTCCATATTAATTTTATGCTCGCATAAAGTGGGACTAATGCCCTTAAGATCATCAAGAGTATATCCAATAGCGGCACGGTGCTTCCTCGGAGTTTTCAATAATCTCTTTTCTTCATGCTCTGAAAGGTTAGCACTAATAATAACAGGATATATCTTCTTTTCATCAAGATAGACATATTTTAGAGTATCAGGTAATTGTTTAAGCTCAAACATGGGGTCACCCTTGGGTGGAGGAGGATCCCCAAGAATCTCAATGGGCAAGTTGTGTTTCAAAATAGGATGTTGATCAAAGAAAATCTTATCTATTTCATTCCTTTCATTCATATGCATATTGTTTTCATGGTCTAGCAAATATTGTTCTAAGGGATCAGTAGGAGGCACGGCAATAGAAGCAAGACCAACAATTTCATCTCTACTAGGCAATTCTTTGTCATGGGGTTGTCTACGAAATTTAGAGAAATTAAACTCATGAGACACATCCCCAAAACTTACAGTAACAGTTTCTTTCTTGCAATCTATCTTAGCATTAACGGTGTTCAAGAAAGATCTACCAAATATAATGGGACAAAAATCATCCTGTGGGGAACCAAGAACAAGAAAATCAGTAGGGTGTTTTACTTTCCCACACAAGACTTCAACATCTCTAACAATCCCAATTGGTGATATAGTATCTCTATTAGCAAGCTTGATAGTAACATCAATATCTTCTATTTTAGTAGGTGCAATATCATTCATAAATTCTTGGTATAAAGTAAAGGGAATTTCACTCACACTAGCACCCACATCACATAAGCCATGATAACAATGATCTCCTATTTTAACAGAAACAACAGGCATGCCAACAATAGGTCTATGTTTATCTTTAGTATCAGGTCTAGCAATTCTAGCAGCTTCATCACAGAAATAAATAACATGCCCATCAATATTATCGACCAAGAGATCTTTAACCATAGCAATACTAGGTTCAACTTTAATTTGTTCAGGGGGGTGTAGGTGTTCTAGTATAACTCTTACGAAACACAGTTGAAGCTTTGGCATGATCCTTTATTCTAATAGCGAAAGGTGGTTTTTCAATATAAGCAGTAGGAACAACAGGATCAACATTATAAGTAATGGTTTCTTCTTCAACTTTAATAGGTTCTACTAGTTTCACTTCAATGGGAGGATGATATTTAAACCACTTCTCCTTGGGGAGATCAACATGAGTAGCAAAAGATTCACAAAGGGAAGCTACTATTTCCGAATCAAGTCCATATTTAGTGCTAAATTCACGAAAAGCATTAGTATCCATAAAAGATTTAACACAATCAAACTTAAGGTTTATACCTGACTCCTTACCTTCGTCGAGCTCCCAATCTTCAGAGTTGCATTTAATTCTTTCCAATAAGTCCCATTTGAATTCAATAGTCTTCTTCATAAAAGAACCAATACAAGAAGTATCGAGCATGGATTGATTATAACGAGAAAGCCGAGCATAACAATTCTGAGTAATAATTTCTCTCGAGAGCTCATGATTGGGGCATGAATATAACATTGACTTAAGCCTCCCCCAAGCTTGAGTGATACTTTCTCCTTCACGAGGACAAAAATTATAAATATAATTCCGATCACGATGAACCAGATGCATAGGATAAAACTTCTCATGAAATTCCATTTTCAATCGGTTGTAGTTCCATGATCCAGTATCATCACATACCCTATACCATGTCAATGCCTTCTCCTTCAAAGATAAAGGGAAGACCTTCTTCTTGACTTCATCCTCGGGCAAACCTGCAAGCTTAAATAATCCACAAACTTCATCCACATAGATTAGGTGCATATCCGGATGTAATGTTCCGTCTCCTACATAAGGATTAGCTAGCAGTTTCTCTATCATACCCGAAGGAATTTCATAATAAATATTTTCAGTAGGTTCAGTAGGTTGAGGGACAACTCTTTGCTCTTCCGGTCGGGGTGAAGATACCCCGAACAAACCCCTCAAAGGATTATTTTCCATAGTAACAAGTGACAGTGAATTTCAGCACACTGTATAAATTTTTCGTTACCAAATTCCACTCACCAAAGGCGCTTCACTCCCCGGCAACGGCTCCAGAAAAGAGTCTTGATGACCCACAAGTATAGGGGATCTATCGTAGTCCTTTCGATAAGTAAGAGTGTCGAACCCAACGAGGAGCAGAAGGAAATGACAAGCGGTTTTCAGCAAGGTATTCTCTGCAAGCACTGAAATTATCGGTAATAGATAGTTGTGTGATAAGATAATTCATAACGGGTAACAAGTAACGAGTGTAACAAAGGTGCAGCAAGGTGGCCCAATCCTTTTTGTAGCAAAGGACAAGCTTGGACAAACTCTTATATAAAGCAAAGCGGTCCCGAGGACACATGGGAATTACTGTCAAGCTAGTTTTCATCATGCTCATATGATTTGCGTTCGTTACTTTGATAGTTTGATATGTGGGTGGACCGGTGCTTGGGTGCTGTCCTTACTTGGACAAGCCTCCCACTTATGATTAACCCCTCTCGCAAGCATCCGCAACTACGAAAGAATAATTAAAATAAATCTAACCATAGCATGAAACATATGGATCCAAATCAGCCCCTTACGAAGCAACTCATAAACTAGGGTTTAAGATTCTGTCACTCTAGCAACCCATCATCTACTTATTACTTCCCAATGCCTTCCCCTAGGCCTAAACAATGGTGAAGTGTCATGTAGTCGACGTTCACATAACACCACTAGAGGAAAGACAACATACATCTCATCAAAATATCGAACGAATACCAAACTCACATGATTACTTATAACGAGACTTCTCCCAAGTCCTCAGGAACAAATGTAACTACTCACAAAGCATATTCATGTTCATAATCAGAGGAGTATTAATTATCATTAAGGATCTGAACATATGATCTTCCACCGAATAAACCAACTAGCATCAACTACAAGGAGTAATCAACACTACTAGCAACCCACAGGTACCAATCTGAGGTTTTGAGACAAAGATCGGATACAAGAGATGAACTAGGGTTTGGAGAGGAGATGGTGCTGGTGAAGATGTTGATGGAGATTGACCCCCTCTCGATGAAAAGATCGTTGGTGATGACGATGGCTTCGATTTCCCCCTCCGGGAGGGAAATTTTCCCGGCAGAACGGCTCTGCCGGAGCCCTAGATTGCTTCTGCCCAGGTTCCGCCTCGAGACGGCGGCGCTTCGTCCCGAAAGCTCTCTCTTGATTTTCTCCAGGTCAAAACACATCATATAGTAGAAGATGGGGACCAGAGTCCTGCCAGGTGGCCCACAAGCCACAGGGGCGCGCCCAGGGGGGTAGGGCGCGCCCCCCAGGCTTGTGGCTGCCTGGTGGGTCCCCTCTGGTATCTTCTTCAAACAATATTTTTTTATATATTCCAAAACAATTCTCCGTAGATTTTTAGGACTTTTGGAGTTGTGCAGAATAGGTCTCTCATATTTGCTCCTTTTCCAGCCCAGAATTCCAGCTGCCGGCATTCTCCCCTTCATGTAAACCTTGTAAAATAAGAGAGAAAAGGCATAAGTATTGTACCATAATGTGTAATAACAGCCCATAATGCAATAAATATCAATATTAAAGCATGATGCAAAATGGACGTATCAATTTGGTAAAATATTTGTGAGCGTTTAGTATTGGGCTGCATGTGCTTGCATGTGTCATTTATTTCTAATGTGGAAATTTTGAGAGATGATGATGTGGCAGGAATGCTGAGTTGGATAGCAGATAGAAAATCTAGTGGGGATGAGTCTCCTAGGTATATAGGATTGCATGATGAATGGGAACTACTATTAAAATAATACTTAAAGATTATGAATGCAATGCTTTGTGTGACCTTGGTGCTAGTGTTTCTACTATACCTAAATCTCTATGTGTTGTCCTAGGTTTCACCGATATAAATGAATGCTCCCTCAACTTGCATCTAGCGGATTCTATTATTTAGAAACCATTGGTTAGACTAAATGATGTGCTTATTATTGCTAATAGAAATTATGTGCCAGTGGATTTCATTGTGCTTGATATTGAATGCAATCCGTCTTGTCCTATAATACTTGGCAGGCCCTTCCTACGAACTATATGTGCTATTATTGATATGAAACAAGGTAATATAAGATATAAATTTCCATTAAATAAATTAATTGAACACTTTCCGAGGAATAGGATTAAGCCATCATATGAATCTATTATTAGAGCCACCTATGGAATAGATTTCAAGGATGCCAATACTTGAAATAATGCATTATGTCTAGCTAGGGGCATAAAACAATAGCACTTGTTGGGAGGCAACCCAATAATTATTTTGAATTTTTGATTTTATATTATTTTTTTGTGTGATCATACAATTGTTTCTACGTAATGATTGTGTTCTTTTGTATTAATTAGTGTTTGTGTCAAGTAAATCCTTGCGATGACTTGGATGATAGTGGAATCGATTTTGTTCAAAAATAGAAATTATGCCTAGTGCAGAATTTTTATGATTTTACTTCAGTGTATTTTTTATGTATATCTTTTACACAATATTTCTATACAAATTTCCCAGTTTGTCCTAATTTTTTAGATTTTTCAGAGTTATAGAAGTATGGTTTTAGTACAAATCACTGCAGATTGTTCTGTTTTAGACAAATTCTTTTTTTTAGTTTGCTTGTTTTGATGATGCTATGGATTATATCAGGGGTATAAGTCATGGAGAAGTTAGAATACAGTATCTATTATGCAATAATAAAATATGAATCAATTTATAACAGTATCAAAAGTATTTGATATGTCTATTATACTAAAGGATCTCATGAGATTTGGTTGCGTTTTGTGTGCTGAAATTTTCAAGTTTTGGGTGAGACCACGATGGATGAAGCAATAAGGAGCGGCAAGACCCTAAGCTTGGGGATGCTCAAGGCACCCTAAGGTAATATTTTTAAGAGTATAAAGAATAGCAATGGTAATTTTCATGTCTTATAAGACTAGTCTAAAAAGGATAGGTATTCAAGGGGGGTATAATAAAAACTTTCATGTAGCTCTCCAAATAAGAGACGTGTGGTTTAATTATATTGATGTAGTAATATGAAAGGATAAAGGTTCATGATCATTTGTTAGTAGGAATATCGGTATCAAAAGTTTGTTCTTTACTTCTCATCTAAATATTGGTCATGGCATGACGATGAGGTGTGGGCATTTATATGTCTGAAATGATATCCTGTCATGTTGTTCGAATCGAGGCGCGCGATGGTTAACTCCTCCCAACCTCCTCCCTAGGGGCATGCGGTAGTGCTTTGCTTTGAGAGAGCTAATAAGGCTTCGCAATAAGTATATGAGTTCTTTATGACTAATGAGAGTCCATGGATATACGCACTCTCACCTTTCAATAATTTGCTAGCCTCTTTGGTACTGTGCATTCCCCTTTCTCACCTCGAGAGTCGGTGCACAATTCCCCGGTGCATCCAAACCAGTGATATGATACACTTTGTCACACATAAGCCTCCTTATATCTTCCTCAAAACATCCACCATACCTACCTATTATGGCATTTCCATAACCATTCCGAGATATATTGCCATGCAACTTCCACCGTTCTGTCACATGACTTGTGAGTTCAACATCATGTTGCTTTGCATGATCATATAGAGCTGACATAGTATTTGTGGAAAAACCACCATTCATCATTGATTAGATGTTACGCTAGATCATTGCACATCCTGGTACACTGTAAGCGGCATTCATATAGAGTTGGGTTGTTCATTATTGAGTTGTAATTTCGAGTTGTAAGTAAATGAAAGTTCGATGATCATCATTATTAGAGCATTGTCCCAGTGAGGAAATGATGATGGAGACTATGATTCCCCCACAAGTTGGATGAGACTCTGGGCGAAAAAAATAAAAAGATAAAAAAATGGGGGAGGCCAAATGAGCCCACCATGAAAAAAATGAGAGAAAAGGAGAGAAAGGGCAATCTTACTATCCTTTGCTAAACTTGTGCCTCAAAGTGGCACCATGTCCTTCATATAAAGAGTCTCCCGTTTTGTCACTTTCATATACATACTAGTAGGAACTTTTCATTATAGAACATGGCTTGTATATTTCGATGATGGGCTTCCTCAAATACCCGAGGTCTTCATGAGCAAGCAAGCTGGATGCACTCCCACTTAGTTTCAATTGAGCTTTCATACACTTATAGCTCTAGTGCATCCGTTGCATGACAATCCCTACTCCTCGCATTGATATCGATTGATGGGCATCTTCATAACCCATTGAACCGCCTAGTTGATGCGAGACTTTCTACCTTTTGACTCCTTTGATCTCCACCACCATATTCTATTCCACCCATATGCTATATCCATGTCTCACGCTCATGTATTGCGTGAAGTTGAAAATGCTGAAGCGCGTTAGAAGTACGATCCAATTGTCTGGTTTGACACCGGGGTGCTTATGATTTATACTTATGCGGTGAAGACAGAGTCATGACATGCTTAATATTATAAAATGAGCAGGTTTAACATTCTTAATGATTGTCTATTTTGAAACAGTAATGATTATTCTTCTTATGTTTATGGATATTATTATGTTGATATCAATTACTTGATTGTTTCTCAATATCCAACGTGAAAGAGATTACATGTCGGGTAGCATGCCACATCAAAATTTTTTTTTTTATCATTTACCTACTCGAGGACAACCAGGAATTAAGCTTGGGGATGTTGATACATCTTCGACGCATCTATAATTTTTGATTGTTTCATGCTATTATATTATCAATCTTGGATACTATATATGCAAGTATATGTCGTGTTATATCATTTTTGGGAATAACTTATTAACCCAGTGCCTAGTGGTAGTTCCTGTTGCTTGTTTTTGGACTTTTCAGAAAATCAAAATCAAACAGAGTCCAAATTGGTTGAAAATGTATGGGAGTTATTTTTGGACATGAAGAGACCGTAGAAGCTTCGTAGGGGGGCAGAAGACCTACGAGGGACCTACGAGCCTAGAGGGTCTGCCCTGGGGGTAGGGCACGCCTCCGAGCTCGTGGGCCCCTAGTGGCATCTCCTAAGCTAATTCCACTTCTATATATCCTCAACTACCCGAAAACCAACATAGAGACAGCCAAAACACTTTTTTCTCCGCTGCAAGCCTCTGTTCTTCCGCGAGGTGCAATTTATTTACTTTCTTTTTATTTTACTTTTTATTTATTTATCTATCACTGTTAGAAGTAATCCTTTCAAGTAACGAGTTTAAGGGGCTTGACAACCCTCTTCCCGTGTTGGGTGCAAGTATTTGATTTTGTGTGTGTAGGTATTGTCGACATGAAGTTTTCATGATTCTCCTACTGGTTTGATAACCTTGATTCTCACTGAGGGAAATACTTATCATTACTATATTGCTTCACCCTTCCTCTTCGGGGAAAAACCTAACACACCTAACAAGTAGCAACGAGCCCCTCAAAATCTTCCTAAGCATTTTCTTTTCTCTGAAAAATTCTGAAATTTTTAGTCCCCAAAATAAATATGCATAGAACTGAACAAGGTTGATAGCAACTATTCCCGCAAGTACCTAGAGACCATAACAAGCATCAAACTACTTAGTGCCAAGTAAATTCAACATGCAAGCTTATATTGTTGGTCACCAACAGTATCAAAGTACGCAAAATGTAATCCAGTTGAAGAAAAACTAATTGGATCATTGGAGGAGTCACATACCAAGGAGCAATTCCTCCGAACAGTTACGGAAATGGAGCTCCAATCAAAGAGATCAAAAATCTCCTGAAATTGAGAAAGAACTCGGGAGTGAGAGCAAGTTTGATTTTTTCTAAAGGTGGAAGAAGGTTGTGGGCATGACGGATAAGTGACTGGGTCCCTAAGGGGCCCTAATAGTTGGGATCTGCATTGGGTTTTCCGTGAAGAGGAATGGGTGATGCAGCACAGTATAGATAAGCAGTTCCCTCACTTGAGAACCAAGGTTTATCGAACCAATAGGAGTAGCACGCAACCCCGGTCTTCAGCGATTGCACACAAAGAAGCAAACACTTGCACCCACGCGGGCAAGAGGGTTGTCAATCACCTTGGACTTGTTATTTGCAAGCAAATGAAGTGTGTGGATGAAAGTTGAATAAAGTAAATTGCAAAATAAAATAAAAGAAAATAAATAGAAGCAAGGTATTGAAAGCTTTTGTAAATATATAAGTGAATAGACCCGGGGCTGTAGTGTTCTCTAGTGGCATCTCTCATGTAATAGGCATACGGTGGGTAAATAAATTACTGTTGGGCAATTGATAGAATAGCGCATAGTTATGTGATATTCACAATAATGATCATGTGTATATAGGCATCACGTCCATAAACAAATAGGCCGACTCTTGCCTGCACCTATTACTATTACTCCATGTCGAGAGCGCTTCTATGCTTCCTCTCTAAGTATTAAGTTCATGACAAACATATTAATGCTTGCAGAACGATGACATGATGTAGACAAAGAAAACTCAATCAATATGAATTAACCCCATCGTTTTATCCTTAGTGGCAATAGTACAAAGACATATCTTATCCCCTTCTGTCACTGGGATATAGAAACCCGTCAGATTGAACCCACTACAACGCACCCCTCTCACCAAAGAAATATCAATCTAGTTGGCCAAACTATTTCAATAGATCGGAGAGATTTACGAAGCTATAACAATCATGCAAATAAGAATCATAACAGAAATCAGAGAAGTCTCAAATCTTTTTCACGAATAATCTGAACATAAACCCACAATTCATCGGATCCCAACAAACGCACGGCACAAAGTGATTACATCGAATAGATCACCGTGAAGATGCGGTGAACTTTGTATTGAAGATCAAGAGAGAGAGATAGCCATCTAGGTACTAACTACGGACCCGTAGGTCTGTAGGGAACTACTCACACATCACCATGGGAGCAGCAAGGTTGATGTAGAGGCCCTCTGTGATCGATCCCCCCTCCGGCAGGGCACTGGAACTGGGCTCCAGATGGGCACATGGTAGAACAGAGACTTGCGGCGGTGGAAAAAGTGTTTCGGTAGACTCTCTAGGGTTTTGGGCATTTATTGGAATTTATAGGCCAGAGAGGGGTGCCGGGAGATGCCCGAGGGGGCCAGCACATAACAGGGCGCGACCACCCCCCTGGGCATGCCCTGTTTTGTGGTGGCTCCCTCGTGGAGCCTCTGACCTCCTCCCAAAGTTTCCAGGTCTTATTTTGGTCCATAAAAAATCATCAAAAAGTTTTGGGGCAATTGGACTTCGTTTGGTACTGTAAACCTGAAAAGTCAAAAACATGCAGAAAACATCAAGTGGCAATGGGCACTGGGTTAATAAATTAGTGCTCAAAAATAATATGAATTGGTAAATAATCACCCAAAAAGCATCCTAGAATGATAATATTATAGCATGGAACAATCAAATATTATAGATATGTTGGAGACGTATCAGGCCCACAAGCCTGCATGGCGCGCCCACAGGGTGGGCGCACCGCATGAGCTTGTTGCTCACAGGTGGCTCACAGGTGCACCCCCTGGGGTGTTTTTCATGCCAAAAATTCTTATATATTCTAGAAAAATCATACTAAATTTTTAGGACATTATGAGACCTTTTGTTTTCGGGACATTTTTATTGCATGGATTTTTTTTAGAAAATGAACTAGATATGGATTTTCACTTTATTAAACTAATAAAAACATGAAACGTTCTAAGGTTACAGAGAGTTGTGCGTGCTGAATTCGACCATATGCTTCTCAAAAGAAATCAATTAACAAGGTTAATCAAGTCTTATTAGCGAACCACTTTTTGTTGATATAAGACCGAAGAATTTTCGTATAGCAATAAGTTACCTCAAACGGAATATGGATGGTTCCAATAGTTATAATTTGATATTTCCTTTCGAGAACCGAGAGAGGGAATTGAAAACCTCCAATAGTAATTGTCATAATTTTTTCAATAGAGTTGATACTATTAATTTGATTCTGTTTCTTCAGAAAATACACCGTATGTTCTTTACCATTGACATGAAAAGCAACCTTGCTTTTGTTGCAATCAATAAAAGCCCCTGCATTATTTAGAAAAGGTATATCTAGGATAATCAACATATTGTCGTCCTCGGGCATACCAAGAATAACAAAGTATGTTATGATAATAAGATTAGAAACAACAACGGGAACATCCTCACAAATCCGATAGGTCGAGTAGTTGATTTATCGGCAATTTGGAGAGAGATTTCAGTGGGTTTCTGTTGTCTACTACACAACTTTATTCTTGTAGACTCCGTTGGGCCTCCAAGCGCAGAGTTTTGTAGGACAATAGCAACTTTCCCTAAAGTGGATGACCTAACGCTTATCAGTCCGTGGGAGGTGTAGGATGAAGATGTTCTCTCTCAAATAACCCTGCAATCAAATACAAGAAATCTCTTGTGTCCGCAACACACCCAATACAATAGAAATTGTATAGGTGCACTAGTTTGGCGAAGAGATGGTAATACAAGTGCAATATGGATAGTAGATATAGGTTTTTATAATCTGAAAATATAAAAACAGCAAGGTAGCAAGTGGAAAACAGCTAGCAAAATGTTGTATAAATGCTTGGAAATAAGGCCTAGGGTTCATACTTTCAGTAGTGCAATCTCTCAACAATGCTAACATAATAGAATCATATGATAATCCCTCAAACGTGCAACAAAGAATCACTCCAAAGTTCATATCTAGTGGAGAACATAAGATGAAATTGTCGTAGGTAGTAAGAACCACCTCAAAGTTACCCCTTCCGATCAATCTATTGGGCTATTCCTATAGATGTCACAAACAGCCCTAGAGTTTGTACTAAAATAACACCAATGATACATATCAATCAACCCTAATGTCACCTAGATACTCCATTGTCACCTAAGTATCTGTGGGTTAATTATTGGACACGCATCAAACAATTTCAGATTCATGATATTCAATCCAACACAAAGAACTTCAAAGAGTACCCCAAGATTTCTATCGGAGAAGGTAGGACAAGAACATGCAATCAACCCCTATGCATAGATCCCCAAGGTCACTGGAATCCGCAAGTTGATGCCATAACATATATCAAGTGTATCAATAGAGTACCCCATTGTCACCACGGGTATCCAAATACAAGACATACATCAAGAGATCTCAAATCCAATATTCAATCCGACATAGCAAAATCTCAAAGGGAAAGATTCAATTCATCACAACAAGATAACAAGGGAAGAATACCATATGATCCAACTATATTAACAAAGCCCGTGATACATCAAGATCGTGCCATCTCAAGAACACGAGAGAGAGAGAGAGAGAGAGAGAGATTAAACACCTAGCTACTGGTGCATACTCTCAGCCCCGAGGGTGCACTACTCCCTCCTCGTCATGGCCTCCGCTGGGATGATGAAGATGGCCACCGATGATGGTTTTCCCCCTCCGACAGGGTACTAGAAAGACTCTAGATGGGTTTTTCTTCGATACAGAGAGTTGTGGCGGCGGAGCGGAAGTTCTCACTTTATTTCTGAGGGTTTATGTATATATAGGATTTTTCAGCGTTGGAATCACGCCAGCCGAAGCCATGTGGGCCCCACAAGCCATCAGGCCGCGCCCAGGGGGTGGCCGCGCACTGTTGGCTTGTGGCCCACAGGTGGCTCCCCTCCGGTGGTTCTTCGCTTCGGTATTTCTTAATTCCTCCAGAAAAAATCAGAAAAACCTTTCGGGCGATTCCGAGAACTTTTATTTTCTGCACAAAAAACAACACCACGATAATTCTGCTAAAAACAGCGTCAGTCCGGGTTAGTTCTAAATAAATCATATAAAGTGCAACAAAACCATATAAAAGTATTATAAACATAGGAGAATATGTCATGAATACTTCATAAACAATCGATACGTTGGAGACGTATTAGTGTCAACTTACAAAAATCAAGTCTTCCATATATAGAAAAAGGCATAACACTTAGAGCGGATCCTAGATCACATAAAGCAGTTTTGACATAATTGTTTTTTATGGAGCATGGTATAGTAGGTATTCCTGGATCTCCTAGTTTCTGAGGTACTTTTCCATCGAAAGTGTAATTTGCAAGGATAGTGGAAATCTTAGCCCCAGGTATTTTTCTTTTATTAGTGACAATATCTTTCATGTACTTAGGGTAAGGAGGTATTTTCATTATTTCAGTCAAAGGTGTTCTCAAGTATAGAGGTCTGAGCATTTCAACAAAGCGATTAAAAGCCTCTTCATATCTATGTTTCACAGCCTTGTTAGGAAACGACATAGGTTTTCGAACCCAAGGTTCTTTTTCTTTACCATATTTTCTAGCAACAAAGTCTTTTTTATCATATCGTTTATTTTTAGTTGGTGGGTTATCAAGCTCTACCGCGGGTTCTATTTCCACATCATTATCAGATTCTTTATCCTTATCTGGCTGGGCATCCTTATCCATAAATTTGGAGGTTTTTCTAAAGTAGGTTCACTTGAAGCATGTTTATTCTTTTTCTTATTCTTCCTCCTAGGTGAACTAGTTACATCATTATTAATTGTTTTAAAATCTTGCTCGATTCTTTTAGGGTGCCCTTTCAGGATACAAAGGTTCCTGAGTCATTTTACCTCATCTAGTCATTACTCTAACAATATGACCATTCATGTTATTGTTCATCTCATTAAGTAAATCATTTTGTAACTTAGAGACTTGTTCTAGTTGAGCATGAACCATGGATTAATGTTTACATAATCCCTTGACATCATTTAGAATTCTAAACATCATATCGCTCAAACTTTCGATCATAATAGCACTACGTTTGAGTTGACTACTAGTGTATCTATTAAAATTTTCTTGCTTTAGGATAAAATTATCAAATTCTTCCAAGCACTGACTAGGAGGTTTATTAAAGGGAATATCACCTTCATCAAATTTGCAAAGAGAATTTACCTTTACTACCTATGACGAGGCATCGAGTCCATGTATTTCTTAAATATGTGGTCAGTTCTTAACATCTTCAGATTTAATCCCTTTTTCTATCATAGATTTCTTTGCCTCTTGCATATCTTCTGGACTAAGGAATAGAATACCTCTTTTCTTCGGAATAGGTTCAGGTTCTAGTTCAGGAAGGGCCCAATCATCGACATTTTTCAAAAGATTATCCAATAGTTCTTGAGCCTGTTCAATAGTTCTTTCCCTGAAAACACAACTAACACAGCTATCGAGGTAGTCACTAGAAGCATCGATTAGTCCATTATAAAAGATATCAAGTATTTCATTTTTCTAAGTGGATGATCCGGCAAAGCATTTAATAGCTGGAGATGCCTCCCCAAGCTTCAGGGAGATGCTCTTCCTCAGATTGCACAAAGTTAAATATTTCCTGTAAGGCAGAATTTTTCTTGTGGGCAGGCAAATATTTTTCAGAGAAGTAGTAAATCATATCATGGAAACTACGCACGCAACCAGGAGCAAGAGTATTAAACCATTATGTAATTAGCTTCACCCTTCAACGAGAAAGGAAATAACTTAAGGATATAGTACACTACAGGAATCAGCTGCTTTGCCGTCTGCCATAGCAGACGGCAAAGCCTTTTCCGTCTGCCAGCAGACGACCAACACTCCGGCTGAACGGCTGCCGGCAAAGGCCTCTTTGCCGTCTGCTGGTAGACGGCAAAGCACCTGGACGGCAGACAAAAGGTGCCAGCCCCGTTAGGGGGCTAACGGCGCTCTTTGCCGTCTGCCAGCAGACGGCAAAGAGCTGCAGCTGACGTCAGCTGACGTCATGCGTCAGCTGGGCCAACGCAGGCTCTTTGCCGTCTGCCAGCAGACGGCAAAGAACCAAAGGTCTTTGTCGTATGCCAGCAGACGGCAAAGAGGCCAAATAGGCCAGCCCAGGTTGCAATTTCATTCAGCTTAGTAAGATGCACAATAACAGTTTCAGATTCATAGCCATGAAAAGGGTCTGATTCCACTAAGGTAATAAGTTCAGGATCAACTAGGAATTCATAATCCTTATCGTCGACAAATATAGGAGAGGTCACAAACTTTGGATCATGTTTCATCTTTTCATTAAGGGATTTTTCTTTAAGCTTAACCAATAATTTATTAAGATCTTCTCTGTCGTTACGACAAAGAAATTCTTTAGCAATCTCTCCATATATAACATAACCATCAGGCACATCAAGTATCTTAGTTCTAACAGGGGTGCTAGGTGTAATAGGTGACTCGGTGTTTTCAGTAGTTTCATTTTCAAGTTCTCTGGATTTAGCAATTTGAGCATCAAGAAATTCACCTAATGGCACAGTTTCAGTTTGATCAAGCATAGTAGTAGCATCATCATGAGTATCATCGGTAGTAGTAGCAGTGTCTATTACTTGAGACATATCAGAATGAATAGCAGATGATGGTGTCGCAAGCTGACTTAGAACAGAGGGTGAATCAAGTGTAGAGCTAGTTGAGAATTCCTTACCTCCCCTCGTCTTAGAGGGCAAAATCTTGGTTCTGGAGTCTTTCCAATTCTTCATGATATCCAGTAGAGAGATAATTCCCAAGTGAACTCTATAAATAAAGCTATGCTCCCTAGCAACGGTGCCAGAAAAGGTCTTGATAACCCACAAGTATAGGGAATCGCGATAGTCTTTGAGGGTAGTATTTCACCCAAATTTATTGATTCGACACAAGGGTAGCCAAAGGATATTTATGAGCCTTAGCAGTTGAGTTGTCATTCAACCACACCTAGAAAGATATCTTTCTATAGAAAAGTATTTAGTAGCATAGTAGTTTGATAGTAGTGGTAGCAGTAAAAATAGTAACAGTAGAAGTTTTGTAGCAGTTGTAACAGTAGTAGCAACAATAGTAACTTAGCAAAGGCAATGTAAGTGAAACGTAGGCATTTGATCGGTGATGGATAATTGTTGTGGATGACATTTATCATATAACAATTGCAACTCAAAGCGACACAAAACTAGCTTCCTATTCGTAAATTCAATGTAGGCATGCATTCTGTATATAGTCATATGTTCTTATAATAAGAACTTGCATGACATATTTTGTCCTACCCTCCCATGGTAGCGGGGTCCATAAGGAAATATAAGGGATATTAAGGCCTCCTTTTAATATAGAACTGGAACAAATCATTAACACATAGTGAATACATGAACTCCTCATACTACGGTCATCACCGAAAATAATCCCAATTATTGTTACCTTGGGGAATGCAGATCATAACACAACGTAGGTGCATATAACTTGCAAGATCGGATCCAAAACACATTCATATTCATAAAACATGATAGGTTCAGATCAGAAATCATGGCACTCGGGCCCTGGTGACAAGCATTAAGCATAGAAAGTAATGACAACATCAATCTTAGAACATAGTTGTAACACCCCTGGTTAATGAGCTACAGTAACCCTCTATGATTAAGCTAATCATTTTGCTAAATAGTGCTTGATCACCTTTGATTTAATATCTCATTTCAAATTCCACTTTAAATTCAAATTCGAATAATAAACGAAATAAAGAAATTCAATAACATGAAAACTAAAATGTTCATAGTGTTGCAAATATTCTCCGGATATTTCCCAAGGTGAGACCAACTTTTTATAAAGTGATTCAAGGCCCTAAAACATTTAAAACAGAGGCCAAAACAATAATTTACATGCCTTTTAAATTATAGAAATACCAAACTACTTTAATTGAATCTCAAACTTTCTGTGGCAGTGCCTAATTTTGCACTAAGAATTATGGGCCTAGTTCCATATTTTGCAAAAGATAAAAAGTATTAAAAATAAATGCAAAACAAAAAAGAAATAATGAAATAGAAAATAAAAATAGAAAAAGGAAAATAGAAAGCCACACTGTGCACTTGGGCCTTAAGTGCATAGTGAGGCCCAGCCCACCCCGGACCGTCTCCCTCCTCGCTACAGGAGTGGAGGGGGGTCGTGGCCAGCCCCGATGCCCTTCACGGCCGCGTCCGTCGCCGTGCTGGCCATCCGTCGGCCATCTGCCGCTACCCGCCGTCTACAAGGACCCCGCGATCCCCTGGAGGAACCCCAGCCCCCCACCCCCACTCTTCCCCCTTGTGTCGCTCTCCTCTCCCCGCGCACAAAGCTGAACCGACGTCGCCATGGCCGCCTGTTGCCCGCGCGCTCACTGCCGTTTCCACGGGCTGAGGCCGTGCCCTCTCACTCCGCCTCCGTCGTCTACTTCTCCCCGTCGAGCGGCAAGATGCAGGACGCCTCTGCAACGCCGCCCCGACGTCTTCTTCCTCCTCAGCACCAACAAGCTCCGCCGCCGCGATTCGCCGCCTCGAGCATCCCCCGAGCCCACTAAGCACACCTGCAGGCTCCCGGTGAGCCTCAGCTCCTTTCCCTATCTCCCATGCGGATCCGCCACCGTAGCCGCCCCCCTTAGCTCACCTCCACCACGGCCGAAGCTCGGCTCCGCCGTGCTGCTCGCCGTCGTCGCTGCAGCCGTCGTCACGCTCGGCCGAGGACATAGGCGTGCTCAGCGCGCTCGTAGGAAGCCAACGCACCTAGCCTTGCCCCTCCCCGTGCCCCGCATCGCCATCCCCGTCGACACCCGAACGCCGTCGTCCGCCTTGCTCGTCACCGGCGATGATTCCGACCACCTCATCCCGCATCACCGTCGCAGCTCGATGCGGCATCGAACACACGTTCGATCCCGCCTATCCGCGCGCCAAATGGCCACCCGATGCCCTCCGTCGTAGAAACGGTCGCCGGAGCAACTCCGGCGCCGCCCGCCGGCATGGCTGGCCCGGGGCCACCCCCAGGGTCACTGCGAGTGGCCCCCCTCGCGCAGTTGACTGGGTTAACCCAGTCAACTGTGTTGACTAGGCATCTCTAGTCACTAACTGGGGGGCCCATAACCCACAGTTCCCAGGATCGAAACCTGGCTCTCATACCAACTTGTGACGCCCCCACCTTGATCGTACGCTAATCATACAGACAAATGCACACGATCAAGATTAGAGACTCAGTGGAAGATATCACAACACAACTCTAGACACAAATTAAAGTCATACAAGCTTTATATTAGAAGCCAGGGCCTCGAGGGCTCGAATACATAAGCTCGAATACAAAGGAGTTAGCGGAAGCAACAATATCTGAGTACATACAAAAGTAAACAAGTTCGCCTTAAGAAGGCTAGCACAAACATAAGCATCGGATCGAAAAGGAAAGGCCTCCTGCCTGGGAGCGTCCTAACTACTCGGCGGCCTCCACGTAGTAGTACGTTCCGTCCTGATAGTAGTAGTTGGCAGCGGGATCAGCTGGCTCCTGGGTTCCGTCATCAGATCATAGCAATCGTATCAAGGGAAAAAGGGGAGAAAAGCAACGGTGAGTACTCATTCAAAGTACCCACAAGACTTGTATCAGATCTATGCTAAGTATGCATCACTATCAAAGGAATGGGGCTATATCTATGGTCTGAACTGCAGAAATGCCAGAATAGAAGGGAAGGCCTAGTCCTATCGAAGACTAGCATCTTCGGTGTCTTGCAGCATTAAAAGAGTGCAGATTAGCATATTATAAGTAAGTATGTTGTTGTAACGCCCAGAGATCCTTCCTCGACTCCCTGCGAGAAAGCAATCCCGAAGCCATCATTTCCATTTCATGTCTCCAGTATCCAGTTCTAGTTGTATATATCGGGATACAACTCCGGGCATCCGTTACCATGGACACGGCTATTTGAATAGATATACTTTCCTGCAGGGGTGCACAAACTTACCCAAGACGCTTGATTAACTCCGGCTGGACACTTTCCAGGTCATGCCCGACCTCGGCTGATCAAGACATCGCATACCTAGGCTCAACAGAGAGGTCAGCACGTCGGTCTAAATCCTAAGTGCTCAGGGGTCTTGGGCCCATCACCCTTTGCACTCCTGCACATTACGGGGACGGCCGGTGTCAGTCCTGGCACCTCTTTATACAAAGCAGGTGTTTACGCGGGCCACCCGGGAGCGTGCCACTCAACTGTGACGTCTGAAGAGCTTTCGGGCGAATGTACAATGCAGAGTACCCATATTTATTCCCGCGTGGTGGTCAGTGTGAAAAAGGCCAGAGGCCTACTCATATCACATATCCAAACCCATTAGTGTCTTGAGAAGCGTGCGGAGATGATCAATGATCCATGATCTGTGGTCCAGTTGCCCCGTCTCCCGGACTTACGGCAAGGGCTAAGAATGCCCGGTCGTGCCACCTAGTTATCTTGCGGGTACCTTCTTGGTCAACCCGACTACACAGCACTCGCGGGTACCCCTCGGGGGCCGACCCGTCTTTCACATGGTTCTGGGGTAAAGTTAAAGTAATTGTGTGTCCATAACATCAAGGGGGAATCTAAGGAATAACCCTCTATGGATTCCACTTGATGTAACCATCAACGTGACCTGGGAGGAATCACCCTCAAGGGTTCATGTGACACCCTGGTTTTGTGCTACAGTGATCATTGTAATTAAGCACAGTGATGACCATGATCAGTGCCTAATCATTTTGCTAAACAAGATATGATCCAGTTAAAATTCATATCTCAATTTAGCTTTCACTTCAAAAGCCAATTGAATTTTATTGCGATAAAATAAATCCTCAAGCAGCATCAGAAAAATATTGCACACTTGTTAAAAATCACAAAACAAATGCTGTTAAGGAACACAACATCATCTTGATGTTGGAATGGACCCCACCATCAATAACAGAGCCAAAATTGCATTTAAAATGCCCTTTAAATTCCTTGGATAATACAAACAGATTCCAAAAATCCTCAAACTATGGGAGGCAATGCAGAATATTGCACATTATTTATTGGACTAAGTTACAAATATTTGCTAAGGCAAATAGTAGCTGAAATTAAATAAAACAGAAAGGATTAAAGGAAAACAGAAATTAGAAAAAGAAAAGAATTGGAAAAAGAGAAAATGCACTGTGCACTAAAGGTCCAGCCACTACAGGCTGGCCCGGCCCAGCAGCGCCGGCCTTTCTTCCTCCTCGCGCCAGAGAGGGAGGCCATGGCGCGCGCGCACCGTCCGAACGGGGATTGCCTCGCTGTCGAGCATCCCGTGGCCCCCTTGAGGATAAGACCGACCCCACGGACCCCTCTCCCTCTCCCGCAAACCCTAGGACCCCAGTAGCCCCCCCTCTCTCTCTCTCTCTCGCTCGCGTTTGAGCTCGCCCGAGCGCAGCCATGGCCATGCCCGGTTGAGCTCGTGGCCACACCTCGCCTCGCTCCTCTCCGCTAGGTCCCAGAGCTCCGCACCGTTCCCCTCTTCCTCCCCGTGCTCTGGATCGAGCCCCGGAGGCACTCACGCCGTCGCCCGCAAGCTTCTTCCTCTTCGGGACCCAAAAGCTCGCTGCCATCGATCTCGTCCCTCCGAGCTCCTCCGGCTGCATCGGGCCTTTTCAGCGCCGCAAGTGAGCACCTCTGTGTCCTCCTCTCTCTCGCATTGCTTCCCTAGGCCACCGCAGCGATCTTGCACCGTAGCCGCGTACTGGCCGCCGCCATTTTCGAAGAGCTCAAGCTCTGGGTGCCTCTGGCAGCCCGTGCATGCTTTAGACGTGCTCCAGAGCCTCCCTAGCATCGATCCCGCACGGTAGTTCGCTCGTTTGCGCCCCGGTTTGCTCGCTGCCATGGACGCCCGAAGCTCCTTCCGCCACCGTCAACGTTGCGCTCAGCACCGGCCACCGCAGCAGCTCCCGATGGCTGGAATGGAACGGCGACGACGCCAGCTCGCGAACGCGCCAAGAATGGCTCGATTTGGTGCATCACACGCGAATCCGAGCCTCGCCCGCCTCTCTAGAGCTCGCCGGAGCTCCTCCGGTGGCCGGCCGGCGCCGCCGCCCACGTGGCCGGGTCGGCGCCACGGCCAGGGTCACTGGCCAGTGGGCCAGGGCGGCCCCGCTGACCTGTTGACCGGGTCAACCTGCTGACTGGACCTGGTCCAGTCTATGACAGGTGGGGTCCGACCCCCCCCCCCTGTGTATGACAAGTGGGCCACCCTTGTCAGTAGACTGATTAGGTAATTAGATTAATAAAAATGATTAATTATCCCTAATGGCTCACTGACTGATGGACCCCCCCTGCTAATTAAACCTAATTAGATTAATTTAACACTGGTTTAAATATGAGTCTATGACAGGTGGGGCCCACTGGTCAGGTTTGACCAGTCAGCCCCACTGTTGACTGCTGACGCCATCAATGCATCATGCTGACGTCACCCCCACACTGTTCTGGATAATGTTGATTTAAATAATTAAATAAATTCCAGAAATTAATAAAAACTTTAGAAAATCATATCTTTTAAACCGTAACTCGGATGAAAATATTTTATATATGTAAAATGATCAGAAAAATATGAGGATTCTGAATATGTAATCAAAATGCTTGTCCAACACTCCTAGCTAGGTGAACATGCAACCTTTTTCCTGTTTCAGATAAATGAATAGTGCATGACTTTAATAAAATAATTCCAAATAAATTCCTAAAATAACTAAAACACTTAGATAGTCAATATATCCCCCTAGCCCTGCATATTGCCATGTCATGCATCGTGTTGCATCTGTTTGCTTTATATTTATTGTTTCTCCCCCCTCTTCTTACCGGTAGACCCCGAGACTGACGGTGCTGCCGGGTACGACTACACCGTTGACGATCAGGCTTTTGCCGCAGAGCAGCAAGGCAAGCAACCCCCCTTGAGCATTCCGATATCGCCCATTCTTCCCTCTTATTCTTGCATTAGTTTTTGCTACTGTATTAGTTAGCTCCTATTCTGATGCATAGCCTGTTTTTGATAAACTGTTACTATACTTGCAATCATACCAACTGCTTAGTATAGGTTGATCAATGAATCCCCAGTGACCCCTTAGTCCCAGTTGCCCCTGCTTCTTCATCGATGACTCGAAGACTCGAAGACTCGGTCAACCGACCGACAAGCCAGACCACTCACATCACCGCACACCCCTTAGTTGTACGACTCTGTAGAGCTACTATCGAGTACCGAGGGTGACACCTCATGAAGTACTCATGATGCTAACTCTGTAGTGCAGCTAGTCGGTCGTGGTTATCGAGGGTGATTCCTCCTTCACCACTCCCGACGATGACTCTGTCGTGCAACCCCTCAAGTGTGGGACCCTCGAGGGTGATTCCTCTAGGTCCACCTTGACAGTTTCATCGAGCGGGGCCCTTTGGGGGTGATTCCTCAGGTTCCGTCTTGATGTTTTATACACACAGTTACTTTAACTTGACATTGTTTACATGTGAAAGACGGGACTGGAGGGACAGGCGGTACCACCCTGGTTGAGGTGGACCTGAGTTCCCGACAGTCTTGAGACGGGTCGGCCCCAAGGGTACCCGTGTGAGATGTGGTGGGATGCGCCGGTAAGGCATCCAAAGGATTATGTTGAGGCGTGGACGGGCAGGAGAGGCCCTTGCCACACATCCTCGAGTCGGGGTGACGGGACCGCACTTTATGGGTCGCGCTTGCCCCGCATTAATAAAATGCTAATGGGTTGGGTATTTGATCTGAGTTGGGTCGTTGGCCTTTTTACGCACCAAACCATCGCGTGGGAGAAGTTATGGGTACTCAGCGTCGTTGTATCAGCCGAAGCTCTTCGGACGTCAGCAATGGAGCGGCGCGCGCCGGATTGGACTGGACGGTACAACTCTTGGACTGGAGAGTGCTAGGTCTGCTTCCGGCCGTGTTCGCATCGTGCAGGAGCGCGTAGGGCAAGTGGGCCCACGACCCCTCTGTGCTTAGGATTTAGACCGGCGGGCTGGCCTCTTCGTTGAGCCTAGGTGGGGCGACGACGTGCTGCTATCCCGAGGCCGGGCATGACCCAGGAAAGTGTGTCCGGCCGGAGGTGATCAGGCGTGTTGGAAATGTGGTGCACCCCTGCAGGGATGATTAATCTATTCGAATAGCCGTGTCCACGGTAATAGGATGACTTGGAGTTATACTTTGACCCCCTACAACTATAATTGTGATTTACTTTGGAATGAATGTTGGCTCCGAGATTGCTTCCTCGCAGGGAGTCGAGGAAGAATCTCTGGGCGTGGTTACTTAATAAATTTGCTACAATAATATGACTATATGTGAGATACCAATCTGCACTCTTCTAATGCTGCAAGATGTTGAAGATGCTAGTCTTCGATAGGACTAGGCCTTCCCCTTATTCTTGCTTTCTGCAGTCAGTCCAGATATAACCCCATCCCTTGATACTGATGCATACTTAGCATAGTTCTGATGTCAGTCTTGCGAGTACTTTGGATGAGTACTCACCGCTGCTTTGCTTTCTCTTTCCCGCTCGATACGATTCTGCATTTAGACGATGGAGCCCAGGAGATGGAGTACGCCGGAGACGACTACTACACCACCACTGGAGCTTACTACTACGTGGAGGCTGCCCCCGACGCTCAGGAGTAGTTAGGAGGTTCCCAGGCAGGAGGCCTCGCCTCTTTCGATCCGCTGCTTATGTTTGTGCTAGCCTTCTTAAGGCAAAACTTGTTTAACTTATGTCTGTACTCAGATATTTTTTGCTTCCGCTGACTCGTGCTTTGTCGAGCTTTGTATTCGAGCCCTCGAGGCCCCTGGCTTGTAATATGGAGCTGTATGACTTTAATTTGTGTCTAGTGTTGTGTTGTGGTATCGATCAGTGAGTCCCTAATCTTGGTCGTACGCATTGCGTGTTTGAATAGCGTACGGTCGAGATCGGGGGCATCACAGTTCACACTTGAGGTGTTGCACGACAGAGTCGTTACCGGGAGTGGGGAAGGAGGAATCAACCTTGATATCCACGACCGAGTAGCTACACTACAGATTTATCATCAGGAGTGCGTTACGAGGTATCACCCTAGGCACTCGATAGTAGCTTTGCAGAGTCATACAACTAAGGGGGTTGAGGTGATGTGTCAGGCTCAGGACGTCGATCACGTTGATCGAGTCATCAATGATGAAGCGGGGGCAACAGGGACAAGGTGAGGGGTCATTGGTCGATCGCTAACCAACCTATACTAACCAATTAGGATAACAACTAAATTAACAATAGGAGGTTACAAAAGCAGGCAATGCATCAGAATAGGAGCTATCAACAACAGTAGCAAAATCTAATGCAAGCATGAGAGAGAAGGAATGGGCGATATAGGAATGATCAAAGGGTTTTTCTTGCCTGGAAGCTCTGTTGAGAGTGGCTGGACGTCAGTGGCGTAGTCATACCCGGTAGCAGCGTCAGTCTCGATGTCTACCGGAGAGAAGAGGAGAAAGAAACAATAAATATAAAGAAAACAGATGCATCACGATGCATGACATGACAACATGCAGTGCTAGGGGTGACCTAACGCAGTGCTACACGTTCCAAACAAAGCGGAAAAATATCTGTGGATATTTCCTGGGTCTTAGGCAATTATCGGACAGACGAACGGGAGGGGAAAGTTCCATGTTCATCATGCTAGAGGCATGTGAGAGATGAACGGATTGCATATTCGGATTCGTCATATTTTTCTAAGAAACTTTCATATATAAATTATTTTCATCTAACGTACGGATTAATTTATATGATTTTCAAAGTTTTAATCATTTTTTGAAATTTACTGGATTTATTTTAATTCAAAAAATAGCTTTATTGCGTCAGCACGATGTCAGCATGTGGTCAGTAGTCAAGCCAGCTGTTCCAGGTCAAACCTGACAGCTAGGTCCCACATGTCATAGACGGTGGAGTTAACCAGGGTTTTAAATTAACAGGCAGTCGGCTGTGATACCAACTTGGTATCAAAGCAAGGTTTCGATCCTGGGACCTGTGGCTTACGGGCCCACATCGCCAATGGTTGGGATTAGGATCTTTTATTCTTGTTCTTTACTCTGGGTTCTGATCTCTCTTCTATTCGTGTTAAAGATTTTGCTAACTCTAACATTAGGTTCTCGTGATGACATCCACCCGGAGAGCTGTTTTATCGACAACTGTTTCTTTTGAAAGTATGATGCACACATTGTTTTTGACATCTTTGAACCTCCTTGTTTCAGATGTGTCCCGCAAGGCAGCTCATACGCCAGACTATGGCTGCCGATGCGACTGGGTTCCCGGCCATTCTGGTCGACCTCTTGACCAGGATGGAATATCGCTGGTACCCCGAGTACACTGTTTACAAGGAATACCACGAGTTCAACCAGGAGCAGTACCACGCTATGGTTCATATCTTCTATCGGCAGAACGTCTCCATCACTGAGCTGCACACCTATCATGCTATTGGAGTGACTGTTGATATGGCAGTCCATGATGCTGCCTATGCTGCTATCGTCTGTCTTCGTGGAGAGCACCCCAGCTTGGAGGAGACTGGGTTCAGATACATCCCGTATGCCCCTGCTGGGGATGAGACTAGATACTTCACCGATGTCTGCACATCTTACATGCGCGTCATTACGACCCATAGGTTCTGGTCACTGAGGCTCTGGATCGTACTGCCCGAGCTCTTGCTGTCGAGTTGTACGCCACTCGTGCTCGCCTTGAGGACGCACTGATACAGTTGCTGCCAGCAGTCAGTGCGAGGATGCATCCTGAGCACATCCTTTACCCGCGCAGGAAAAAGCAACCACCAGGTCTTGAGTGGCGTGTCATTGGAGGTTGTACTCCTCCACGTGGGCCTCTACTCCCCGTATGGGACCGGGTTCTGCACCAGAGTCACTACAAGAGGAACCCCCCTTTAGCAACGCATCGATGCGTTGTCGTATGTCCATATATGTGTTGCTAAGGTCTAGACCAACGGATTTTAATGTGTTGTCGTAGGTGGCGTTGCAAGGGTCTACAACAACATATAGGCATGCGTTGGTAAACAACATGAATAAGCGTTGTAATCTAGCAATGTATATAGTTAGTGCATAACAACGTTTGGTATGCGTTGGTGGACACCCTCACAAATGAATTTTCAGATTGTTATAATATAATTTTTACATAAAATGATCAATCAATATTTTTTTATAGCTTTCCATCCAGAAATATTAGATTTATTAGGTCAATGTCGATAGTGCATATGAGCCACAATTTATAATAAAGAAAAAGGTCTCATATATTGAATTGACACTGTTGCAATACAAAGAACATGATCCGAAGATTACAAGATGTGAAACTATCTAGTATCCCAATTCTCAACCTCGATATCAACACCCCATCCATTCTAAAACATAATGCTTGAAAAATTGACCCTAAAAATTGCATTCCAAAACAGAATGCGAAACTATCTAGTAGTAGCCCCCTTCTGAACCTTGCAATCAACATTTGAGCCATGCATCGCCGATTTATCTTTGGCAATCTACAACAACAACAACAGCAAAATAAGGAGAAAATCTGGTTAATAGAGCAATAAATTTAAAAGTGGAGCAGCGTACAAAGGTTGAATAATACAACGATAGATTTAAAGGAGGAGCATAACAAATGTTGAAGGCCCTTGTTGCATCTACTGAGCTGCCATGTTCATGCATGCGCCTCCATTACATTAGTTTGTCACCAAATATCATAAGGTTCTACTACTAGTACGTCTATTGTTTTTGTACGATGGTACAATAAAGACAAAAAAACATGAAAAAATTCAAGACCAAGACCCAAATATGTTACATGTTCACAAGCAGAAAGCTTAGCATCTTTCTTTTATAAGAGTGCATCCAGTTATCATTGTGTCGTCCTCGGATGAAAGAAGTTAGTGCCCCTCTACTCGCAAAAGCAGGGGTTAAAATTACTCTATCAAAACTGATTTGCCACCATTATCCATCATATAGTAATGGTATAGGAAAATATCCTTTGCCTAGTTGAAGTTCAGAATTTTCATACATTTATATGGCCAAAAGAGATATACGTAGACAACATAAAGGAGTAATTTATACCTGCCCTGAATGATGTCGCTGCCACTGCAGTCTAAGGATTCAAAGTCACTTTCTGCTAAGAAGGTGGAAAATTAATTGTTCGTCAGCTTGGTTCTTTTAAATCATGGACTTTAGATTATTAATATTTATGAACATAACAGGGTAGATAACAAATATTGTCGAAAGGATAAAGTAATATCAATCTCGTTTAGACATTACGATTAACGTGTGGTGAGGAAGTACGTTACAAAAGTATGCAATGCACTGGACCTTGATATCATGGTGCAACTCTCTACCCCTGCTTTATAATTCTTACAGAAAAGAAAAGGCTAAGAAAAGGTATGCAAAAAAACTAATAACTAATTAACATGTTGTCAATAAGACATAAAGAGAAGATATCTAACATTAGCTAGGGGAGGGGCCATGCAGCCAGGGCATAGCGCAATGCTGTCAGCTTACCTCTATCATGTTACCAGCAGGTTGTAGTGCCATGAAACGGCACTACCAGCATACATGTACGCGCACACACGAATGGCTGTCAACATGCCCTGCCACGAGACGATGCTGCTGCCATGCCACACCACTTCAATATATATTGTAAGTTTCTGACTATTTAGCTTTAGATATAAACATGCGAACAAATGTAGGTAACCAATGTTAAATTATTAATTGAGTATATATTACCTGTAAATATCATACAATGAAAATTCAACCGATCTTCTCATGTATCTGTTGCAAACTAAATTAGTCAACCAAACATTATGCTAAGTCCGTTAGTATCCTTATCAATATAGGGTCCAAATATATACATAGAAAAATGCCTACCAGTTACCTTGGAGCTTATCTTTTCAATCTGTACAACTTCCAAAAGGCAATTCCTATGTACAGACAGACCAACTCGTACAACCAATCATACTTGATGCATCTGCATCAATGATTGAGATTTTGAGAGAGAAACATAGTTTCATAGAATCTAGTGTGGAAAATAAATTCAATTAAATATGGAAATAATGATAGCTCTGTCCTTTAGGAAGATTATGACAATTTAAAATATGACGACGAGCTGCACAAGCAAGTTCATTTCAGAACCACGAATCCCAACATCTAGGGTTTCTCTAGTTGTGTTCTACAGTCTAAATTTTTTGAGTGAACTTCTCTATTTTGGAATCAGTTTGCACAACAAAACAACGTTGGCATTTGAGCAAACACCTCTTGCACATAAAAAAGAATCCGAAATTACCTACAGAGACACACATATTCACTTCTGATCTAGTCAAAGATACGATCCCATCTGCAGTAAGACATAACTTAGCATCTGACCGATGAATTAATAAACAGATGTCAACAATGTATACACGTGCAAACAAAAAGAGAGGGAATCCAAATTAACATAATCACATCAAGAGAAATTCATGGAGAAAGAGAGAGAGAGAGGAGAGGGGGGAGGGAGGTTGCTGACTTCCATAGATACGTCTTTCACAATCCATCGGCGACCCGCCACCGCCAATCCTGGCATAATCTACAGCGGCAAGCAACCAAACATGCCTAACATGTCAAGAGCAATCATCACTCATGCTATCATGGTGGTAAATTAGGGGAGGAGGAGAGGGAAGGTGATAGACTAAGGACGGGGAGGGAGGGAGGGGTGACCGAAGAGGAGACGGCGGCGCCACCATGAGAAGGGGAACGAGAAGAGACCAGAGATGGAAGAGATTCCGGACAAAGGATATGTTTTTTTAGGGGGTGCGAGGTGGGGGTTATCTAGATTTTATCAGTTCGTGGGTACCAATTTTTCTCCAGGGAGTTCGTGGGTAACAGTTAGGCATGGTAAGGTGGGCTTGACCATGGACCCTCCAACGCATCATTATTTCGTTGCCACGCATATGTTTCTATATGTAGGTTGTTGTTGTAGTGAGTGCGCACGGAGCGCAGGATCCTTATATCGATGGCACCCTGCATCGTCACCTGCAGTTACCTCCTTTCAGTGGTTGTCCCCGACGTTGATGTAGCAATCACTATGTACCGTTCTTGTATCCCTCTACCACGTTCCTGCGTGCCGCCTAATTTGTCTAGGTTATTTCCCTTCTGAACTTATGATCGCTGGTTTGTAATAGACCTATGTATGGAGTTGTATGTCATGTTTGACTACTATGATGTATCTACTGTACTTCTTTCTTTGTGCATGTTACTATATGAATAATTCCTTGTCCTTGCTTTTACTCAATGCTAAACTACCACTGTTACAATTTGACGGAATGGTTAGGCTAGCTGGTCATGGCCGTGATGTCAACGCTCCACCACCGTCCGAATATATGGCTGGAATGATACAGCAGTTTGAGATGAACTGCCAGTTTATGCAAGGGCTTATGGATCGATTCCCGCGGCCGAACATGAATCAGCAGCCAGTCCCAATAACTCTACAAGACTTTGTGCGCCTGAACCCTGCTGTCTACCGCAGCTCAACTCAGCCCCTTGATGTTGATGACTAGCTCCGCGTCATCATGTATGAACTAGAGTCTGCCAATGTCGCCCTTGCCAACTATGTCACCTTTGCAGCATACTTCCTGAAGGGTCCCACTGCTCAATGGTGGGACAGTCACCAGCGTTCTCAGCCAGTTGGAACCATCATTACCTGGCCGGAGTTCCAAGATGCCTTCCGTGCTCGCTACATTCCTCAGCGAATCATGGACAGGAAGAAGTGAGAGTTCCGCAACCTCACACAAGGCAACAAGACCGTGGATGCTTATCAGCGGGAGTTCCTTGACTTGTCCCACTATGCTGAAGAAGATATCGCTACTAATGCTCACAGACAGGAAAAGTTCCGTGAAGGACTTCACCCTGATATCAAGCTCACGATCCTTGTTCAGGATTATGCTGAGTTCGCCACCTTGGTGAACAAGGACATCCAGGTTGAAATTGGTCTGCAGGAATACAAGGAAGGCATCAACCGCAACCGTGATGTGGGTCCATCTTCGGGCTCATCATCACAGAAGCGTCAGATATGTATTCCCCACAACATGTACCATGCACCTGCTCCTGCTCCAAGGCCGCCTAGGCAGCCGAGACTTCCAGCTGCACCACCCCGAGCTCCTGCTCCCCATCCCAATGAAGGGTTGTGCTTCAAGTGTGGTCGTCTAGGTCACCGTGCGAGAGAATGCAGGCAGAATCAGAATCAGCTTGCACTGCCTTCAACTGGCAGTGGTAACAACTAGCCCCGCAACAATAATGTCAGGCCTTCTTATGGTCGTGGTCAGGCTAACAACATTGATCTGAATCAAGCTCAAGACTAGCCAGCTACTGTGATGGGTACTCTTCTTGTTAACTCAGTACCAACTTCTGTATTATTTGATACAGGAGCATCGCATTCTTTCATGTCAGAAGATTTTGCATACATGTATGGCATTAAATACGAAGAGATGAACACTCCGCTAGTGGTACACACCCCAGCGGGTCAATGTCGAACCTCTATGGTTAGCCATAACGTCACCATTGAAATTGAAGGGTTGGAATTCCATGTCTCTCCCATTATGTTGAAGTCTTCCAATATTGACCTTATTCTGGGAATGGACTGGTTGAAAACTTATACTGCTTCAATCGTTTGTGCCACAAACAACGTCCATCTCCTACATCCTTCTAATGAGATAGTAAGCTACCATGCTCGTCTTGTTCGAGATGTCGAAGCTCGGATTTATCCCTTAAATGCCTTGAATGCGTCACCTCTTGAGGGAATTGAAGGCATTCCAGTTATTTGTGACTTCCAAGATGTCTTTCCAGAAGAACTTCCAGGAGTTCCCTCTGTTAGAGTTGTCGAGTTTGTCATCGACTTAAAACCATGCACCACTCTTATTGCCAAACGACCATATAAGATGCCTCCTCATGAAATCCTTGAACTTAAGGAAGAAATCGACAATTCACTTTGCAAGGGTTTCATTCGTCTAAGTTCCTCTGCCTGGGGAGCACCTTCTCTCTTTGTCAAGAAGAAGGATGGTACGAATCGTTTGGTCCAAGACTACCAACCCATCAACCAAGCAACAATTTAGAACAAATATCCACTTCCTCGGATCAACGATCTGTATGATCAACTTGCTGGTTCCTCCGTATTTCTAAACTCGACTTGAGGTTGGGTTACCACCAGATCCGAGTTCGTGATGAGGATATTCCAAAGCCCGCATTCTTTACTCGTTATGGTTCATACGAGTACACCGTCATGTGTTTCGGTTTAACCAATACTCCAGCACCATTGTCTCGTTTGATGAACTATATCTTCATGGAATGCCTCGACAAGTCTGTCATGGTTTATCTGCATGATATCCTAGTGTTCTCCAAGAATAAAGAAGAACATGCTGAACATCTTCGTCTTGTACAGGAAAAGCTTCGAGAGCATCAACTTTATGCCAAATACTCTAAGTGTGAGTTCAGGTTGTCCGAAGTGACCTACCTTGGTCATGTGATCTCCATGGATGGTATTGTGGTCAAGCCAGAACGAGTTCAGGCTATTCTTGACTAGACTCCCCCGAAGAATGTCAAGCAAGTCAGAAGTTTTCTCGGACTCGCCAGCTATTGCCGCCATTTTGTCGAGAACTTCTCCAAGATTGCCAAACCTTTGACTAATCTGCTTCAGAAAGGCGTTAAGTTCGAGTGGACCAAAAAGTGTCAGGAAAGTTTAAAAGCACTCAAGGACAAGCTGAGATCTGCTCCAGTGCTTGCTCCTCCAGATTCTCGTAAGGACTTCGTCATTTATCGCGGCGCATCCCGTCAAGGATTAGGCTGTGTCCTAATGCAAGAGCACAGGGTGATTGCTTATGCTTCACGACAATTGCGCCCTCATGAAGAGATCTATCCATTTCATGACCTCGAACTCATTGCAGTTATCTATGCACTGCTGTTATGGCGACATTACCTTCTCGGTAATCGTTGCGAGATATACACCGACCATCAAAGTCTGAAGTATCTATTTACTCAGCCAGATCTGAATCTCCATCAGAGGCGATGGATGGAAGCAATTATAGACTATGACTACGGTATTTCTTATACCCCTGGCAAGGCTAATGTCATGTCCGATGCCTTGAGTCAAAAAGCTTATTGCAACAACCACATGGTTCAGAAAGCTCACCGCCTTCGTCATGAAGAGCTTCGCAAGTTGAACCTTCACATTGTTCCACAGGGTTCTCTTAACTTGTCCTGGAACCAACTCTTCAAAAAGCTATCAACTCGGCACAAGAGAAGGACACTGAAATTGATCGGATTAAAAGTGATCTTGCCTCTGAGGAAGCCAAGGATTTCTCGCTGGATGAAGGTGGAGCTTTATTCTTCAGAGATCGCCTTGTGGTACCCCAATTCGACCTTATGACAGAGAAGGTTATGAAATAAGCACATGACACACCCCTGTCTATTCACCCGGGAAGTACAAAGATGTATCTAGACATTTGTCAGAAATATTGGTGATCTAAGATGAAGCAAGACATTGCTTGCTATATTGAAGAATGCGACGTTTGCCGTCGCATGAAAGCAGAACATCAGAAACCTGCCGGACTTCTGCAACCATTGCATATTCTTGAATGGAAGTGGGATAAAGTTCAGATGGATTTCATCACTGACCTCCCCAAATCACACAAGGGTCGCGATAGGATATTTGTCATCGTCGACCAATTCTCCAAAGTTGCACACTTTCTGCCAGTCAAAGAAACTATTACTGCTTGTGAGTTAGCGAACTTGTATATCTCTAGAATTGTGTCACTCCACGACATTCCAAAGGAGATTAGTTTAGACCGAGGCAGCATTTTCACCTTGAAATTCTGGGATAGTTTCCAAGAAGCTATGGGGTCTCATATAACCTGGAGCACTACTGATCACCGCTAGTTCCAAGGTCAAGTTGAGCGAGTTAACAAAATACTTGAAGATATGTTGTGTGCTTGTGTCATCTCCTTTGGCAAGAAGTCAGAAGAATCTCTCCCATATGCTGAATTCTCTTATATAAACAGCTATCAAGCTAGCTTGAAGATGGCCCCCTTCGAGGTATTATATGGATGTAAGTGCCAAACCCCTCTGAATTGGTCAGAAACTGGGGAACAACCACTCATCAGTCCGGATATTATGCAACAAGCAGAAGAGCAAGTTCACATTGTTTGGGATAGTCTCAAGGCGGCCCAGTCCCATCAGAAGAGCAATTATGACCGTAAACACTGGGGATCTCCCTATAACCCTGGTGATCAAGCTTATCTGTGTGTCACTCCTATGAGAGGCACTCATCGATTCGATGTGAAGGGCAAGTTAGCTCCTCGCTACATTGGTCCTTTCTGCATTCTCGAAAGACATGGATTTGTGTGTCGGCGTTCTGGGATCCGGGGTACCCAGATCTGCCTGCCTGCGGCCCAGCGCGTGGCCCACATCGACGGCCCAGTACAGGCTGGCAGCAAATCCCCCAAGACAAGACCCTCACGAGGGCCCCGGCCTCGCGAGGCGAACAATGCCAAGACCTCCAGAGGAGTGGCCTCCCCAGGCTGCTTCCCGAGGAGCGGAGATTTCTATGCAGGTACCCGGCCTCAGGAGGCTGTGATGACGTGAGCCATGACGACCAAGGCCAGGCGGGCGCTAGCGGGCGTAGAGGGGACAGTTTCCTCTTCTGTGCTAAGGAGGCAAGGACGTACGTGGGTTCCCAAGGGACCCCCCAAAGGTTTCCATTCCAGTGCAACAAGACCAAGACGACGAGCTCGGCAGGACGAATGTCATTGATACGTCCATTTTGCATCATGATTTCCTACTATTATTTATTATGTTTTGTTGAATAATAATGCTTTGGGGAGTGATTCTAATGCCTTTTCTCTCATAATATCCATGGTTTACACAAAGAGGGAGAATACCGGCAGCTGGGATTCTGGACCTAAGAAAAGCACATCAGAGATACCTATTCTCCACAACTCCAATCAAGCTGAAATTTTACGGAGATTATTTTTGTATTTAATAAAAAATACTGGAGCAGAAAACTACCGGAGGGGGCCAGCCAGGTGGGCACAACCCGCCAGGGCGCGCCAGACCCCCCTGGGCACGCCCTGGTGTATCGTGGCCTCCTCGGCCCACCTCCGGTGCCGATCTTCTGGTATATAGTCACATTTAACCTAGAAAAAATGAGAGGAGGACTTTTGGGACGAAGCGCCGCCGCCTTAAGGTGGAACTTGGGCAGGACCACTTTTGCCCTCCGGCGGAGCGATTCCGCCGGGGGAACTTCCCTCCCGGAGGGGGAAATCGAAGCCATCGTCATCACCAACACCCCTCTCATCTTTGGGAGGCCAATCTTCATCAACATCTTGAACAGCACCATCTCCTCTCAAACCCTAGTTCATCTCTTGTGTTCAATCTTTGTACCGGAACCTCAGATTGGTACCTGTGGGTGACTAGTAGTGTTGATTACCTTGCGTAGTTGATTACTATATGGTTTATTTGGTGGAAGACTATATGTTAAGATCCATTATGCTATTTAATACCCCTCTGATCTTGAGCATGATTATTATTTTTGAGAAGTTACCTTTGTTCTTGAGGTCACGGGAGAAGTCATGTTGCAAGTAATCATGTGAATTTGACATGTGTTCGATATTTTGATGATATGTATGTTGTGATTCCCTTATTGGTGTCATGTGAACGTCGACTACATGACACTTCACCATTCATGGGCCTAAGGGAATGCATTGTGGAGTAGTTAATAGATGATGGGTTGCTACAGTGACAGAAGCTTAAACCCTAGTTTATGCGCTACTTCGTAAGGGGCTGATTTGGATCCAAACGTTTAATGCTATGGTTAGATTTTATCTTAATACTTTTCTCGTAGTTGCGGATGCTTGCGAGGGTGTTAATCATAAGTGGGAGGTTGTTCAAGTAAGAACAGCAGCCAAGCACCGGTCCACCCACATATCAAATTATCAAAGTAGCGAACACGAATCAAACCAACATGATAAAAGTGACTAGATGAAATTCCCGTGTACCCTCAAGAACACTTTGCCTATTACTAGAGATTGTCCTGGCCTATCCTTTGCCACAAAAGGATTCGGCTACCTTGTTGCACCTTGTTTACCATTAACATTACTTGCTTGTTACCCATTATCTTGCTATCAAACTATCTGTTGCCTACAATTTCAGTGCTTGCAGAAATTACCTTGCTGAAAACCGCTTGTCATTTCCTTCTGCTCCTCGTTGGGTTCGACACTCTTAGTTATCGAAAGGTCTACGATTGATCCCCTATACTTGTGGTTCATCAAGACTCTTTTCTGGCGCCGTTGCTGGGGAGTGAAGCGCTCTTGGTAAGTGGAAATCGGTAAGGAAAAACTTATACTACATGCTGAAATTTATTGCTACTTGCTACTATGGAAAACAATCCTTTGAGGGGTTTGTTTGGGGTATCTTCACCTCGACCGGAACCACAATTAGTTGCCCCTTAACCTACTGCACCTACTGAAAATATTACTTATGAAATTCCTTCGAGTATGGTAGAATAACTTCTTGCTAAAGCTTATGCAGGAGATGGGACTGAACATCCTGATATGCACCTATTATATGTGAACGAAATTTGTGGATTATTTAAGCTTGCAGGTTTACCCGGAGATGAAGTTAAGAAGAAGGTTTTCCCTTTATATTTGGAGGGAAAATCATTGACATGGTATAGGCTATGTGATGATCTAGGATCGTGGAACTGGAATAACTTGCAATTGGAATTCCATCAAAAGTTTTATCCCATGCATCAGGTTCCTCGTGATCGGAATTATATATATAATGTTTTGCCTCGTGAAGGAGAAAGTATCGCTCTAGCTTGGGGGAGGCTTAAGTCAATGTTATATTCATGACGCAATCATGACATCCCGAGAGAAGTTATCATTCAGATTTTTTATGCTCAGCTTTCTCATAATGATCAATCCATGCTCGACACTTCTTGTGCTGGTTCTTATATGAAGAAGACTATTGAATTCAAGTGGGATCTCTTAGAAAGGATCAAATGCAACTCTGAAGATTGGGAACTCGATGAAGGTAATGAGTCAGGTATAAAGCATGAGTTTGATTGTGTTAAATCTTTTATGAATACCGATACTTTTCACAAGTTTAGCACTAAATATGGACTTGACTTTGAGATAGTAGCCTCTTTCTGCGAAGCATTTGCTACTCACGTTGATCTCCCTAAGGAGAAGTGGTTTAAATATCATCCCCCTATTAAGGAAGAAATTAAAGAACCGGTCATAGCTAAAAAAGAAACCATCTTTTACAATGTTGATCCAGTTGTGCCTACCGCTTATATTGAAAAACCACCTTTCCCTGTTAGGATAAAGGAACATGCTAAGGTATCAACTGTGGTTTGTTAGAGTAATATAAGAGCATCTAAGGCCCCTGAGCAAATTAAAGTAGAACCTAATGTTGCTATGGTTAAAGATCTCTTGGTAGAAAATATTGATGGGCATGTTATCTACTTTTGTGATGAAGTTGCTAGAATTGCTAAACCCGATGAAAAAGATAAACATAGACCCATAGAAGGCATGCCTGTTGTCTCAGTCAAAATAGGAGATCACTGCTATCATGGTTTATGTGATTTGGGTACTAGTGTGAGTGCTATCCCTTTTACTCTTTACCAAGAAATTATGGATGAAATAGCACCTGCTGAAATAGAAGACATTGATGTTACTATTAAACTTGCTAATAGAGACACTATCACATCACTTGGAATTGTTAGAGATGTTGAAGTCTTGTGTGGGAAAGTAAAATACCCTACTGATTTTCTAGTCCTTGGTTCCCCACAAGGCGACTTTTGTCCCATTATCTTTGGTAGACCTTTCTTGAGCACCGTCAATGCTAAGATAGATTGTGAAAAACAAACTTTCGGTGTCAGTTTTGGTAATGTGTCTCATGAGTTTAATTTTTCCAAGTTTAGTAGACAACCCCGTGATAAAGCGTTACCTAGTAAGGATGAAATAATTGGTCTTGCTTCTATTGATGTGCCTCCCACAGATCCATTAGAACAATATTTGCTTGACCATGAAAATGATATGCACTTGCGTGAAAGAAATGAAATAGATAAAATTTTCTTTGAACAACAACCTCTCCTGAAACACAATTTGCCTATTGAAACTCTTGGAGGTCCTCCTCCACCTAAAGGTGATCCTGTGTTTGAATTGAAACAATTTCCTGACACTTTGAAGTATGCTTATCTTGATGAGAAAAAGATATAGCCTATTATTATTAGTGCTAACCTTTCAGAACATGAAGAAGAAAGATTATTAAAAGTTCTAAGGAAGCACCGGGCTGCTATTGGATATACTCTTGATGATCTTAAGGGCATTAGTCCCACTCTATGTCAGCACAAGATTAATATGGAACCTGATACTAAACCCGTTGTTCATCACCAACGACGGTTGAATCCTAAGATGAAGGAAGTGGTAATAACTAAAATATTAAAGCTTCTGGAAGCAGGTATAATCTATCCCATAGCTGATAGTAGATGGGTAAGTCCCGTTCATTGTGTCCATAAGAAAGGATGTATTACCGTTGTTCCTAATGATAAGAATGAACTCATTCCACAAAGAATTGTCACTGGCTATAGAATGGTAATTGATTTTAGAAAGTTAAATAAAGCTACTAGGAAAGATTATTACCCTCTACCTTTCATTGATAAAATGCTAGAAAGATTATCTAAGCACATACACTTTTGTTTCCTAGATGGATATTCTAGTTTCTCTCAAATACATGTGTCGCAATCCGATCAAGAGAAAACCACCTTTACCTTTCGGTTTATGCAATGCACCTGCTACCTTTCAAAGATGTATGACTGCTATATTCTCTGATTTTTGTGAAAAGATTGTGGAGGTTTTCATGGATGATTTTTCCGTTTACGGAACTTCTTTTGATGATTGCATAAGCAACCTTGATCGAGTTTTGCAGAGATGTGAACAAACTAATCTCACCTTGAATTGGGAGAAGTGCCACTTTATGGTTAATGAAGGCATTGTCTTGGGGCATAAAATATCTGAACAAGGTATTGAGGTGGATAAAGCTAAAGTCGATGCAATTGAGAAAATGCCATGTCCCAAAGATATTAAAGGTATTCGAAGTTTCCTTGGTCATGCTGGTTTTTATAGGAGGTTCATTAAAGACTTATCTAAAATTTCTAGGACTCTTACTAATCTTTTGTAAAAGGATATTCCTTTTGTTTTTTATGATGATTGTGTGGAAGCCTTTGAAACACTCAAGAAGTCCTTAACCTCTGCACCTATCGTACAACCACCTGATTGGAACTTGCCTTTCGAAATTATGTGTGATGCTAGGGATTATGCTGTTGGTGCTGTCCTAGGACAAAGAGTTGATAATAAATGAAATATTATCCATTATGCTAGTAAAACTCTAGACAGTGCCCAACGAAATTATGCTACCACTGAAAAAAAATAGCAGTTTGTGTTTGCTTGTGATAAATTTAGATCATATATTGTTGATTCAAAAGTTATTGTTCACACCGATCATGCTGCTATAAAATACCTTATGGAAAATAAAGATGCTAAACCTAGACTCATTAGGTGGGTTCTCTTGCTTCAAAAATTTGACTTACACATCGTTGATAGGAAGGGAGCTGAGAACCCCGTAGCTGATAACTTGTCTAGGTTAGAAAATATTCTTGATGACCCACTACCTATTGATGATAGTTTCCGTGATGAACAGTTAGCTGCAATAAGTGTTTCACAAAACACCCCTTTGTACGCTGATTATGCTAACTACATTGTCGCTAAATATATACCACCTAGCTTCACTTACCAACAAAAGAGAAAAAAATTCTATGACTTGAGACATTACTTTTGGGATGACCCACATCTTTATAAAGAAGGAGTAGATGGTATTATTAGACGTTGTGTACCTGAGCATGAACAGGAACAAATCCTACGGAAATGTCATTCCGAAGCTTATGGAGGACATCATGCGGGAGGTAGAACTGCTCATAAGGTATTGCAATCTTGTTTTTATTGGCCTACTCTCTTCAAGGATGCCTGTAAGTTTGTCTTGTCTTGTGATGAATGTCAAAGAATTGGTAATATCGGTAAGCGTCAGGAAATGCCTATGAATTATTCACTTGTTGTCGAAACATTTGACGTGTGGGGTTTCGATTATATGGGGCCTTTTCCTTCCTCTAACGGGTACACTCATATTTTGGTTGCTGTTGATTATGTCACTATGTGGGTAGAAGCTATTCCAACTAGTAGTGCTGATCACCACACCTCCATTAAAATGCTTAAAGAGGTTATCTTCCCGAGGTTTGGAGTCCCTAGATATTTAATGACCAATGGTGGTTCACACTTTATCCATGGTGCTTTCCGTAAGATGCTTGCTAATATGATGTTAACCATAGAATTGCATCACCCTATCATCCTCAATCTAGTGGTCAAGTAGAACTTAGCAATAGAGAAATAAAATCAATATTACAAAAAACTGTCAATAGGTCTCGTAAGAATTGGTCTAAGAAATTAGATGATGCACTTTGGGCCTATAGAACAGCTTATAAAAATCCTATGGGTATGTCTCCATACAAAATGGTATATGGTAAAGCTTGTCATTTGCCTCTAGAATTAGAACATAAAGCATTTTGGGCAATTAAAGAACTTAACTATGATTTCAAACTTGCCGGTGTGAAGTGGCTATTTGATATTAGCTCACTAGATGAATGGAGAACCCAAGCCTATGAAAATGCCAAACTATTCAAAGAAAAAGTAAAAACAAAGCATGACAAAAGAATCCAAAAGAGGGAATTCAAAATAGGAGACCATGTTCTTTTGTTCAACTCTCGTTTAAGATTTTTTGCAGGTAAGCTTCTCTCCAAACGGGAGGGACCATATATCATCGAAGAGGATTATCGTTCTGGAGCTATTAAGATTAATAACGCTGAAGGTACTAACCCGAAGGTGGTCAATGGACAAAGAATAAAGCATTGTATCTCAGGTACGCCTATTAACGTTGAAAGCAATGTTATCCACACCATGACACCGGAGGAACACATAAAAGAAACCTTTCGGAACACTCCAGAATTGTGAAAAAAATAGGAGGTACGTGATACGGTAAGTAAACAGCCTCTGAAAAATCCGCAAAAATATTTTTTGTCAGTTTTGGAATATTAGAAAATTTTGGAAATAAATAAATAAACCGGAAGGTGATCGAGGTGAGCACGATACACCAGGGCGCGCCAGGCACCCCTGGGCGTGCCCTGGTGGGTTGTGCCCACCTCGGACACTTCCCGACTCCGTTTTTCTTCCATATGCTTGTTTCCCAAGAATAAAAATTCTCTATATATACCCCCGACTGTTTTGACGATCGCATCGCAGAAAAATCCTCTGTTCTGGTTTCGTGATGTTCCCTGATAGATCTGAAAATATGTCGTCTCAAGTTTCGGAGGGGGAGAGCCATGTTGATCCCTATGTTTCAGACCCAAAGATCTTTAGGGAAATTTACCCCTATCTATGGACCTCGGAGGAAGAGGAAGATGCTACCATGAAGGAAACAAAAGATGATAACTCTGAGGAAGAGGATGATCCATTACCGCAACCCGGAGACATGCATGTGGAATTTAAGAAATCAAGCCTCCCTAGAAGTTACAAACCTAAGGTCCAATTTATCCCATCTCGTTTTCTGTAGGAGAGCAAGGCGGCATTATTCAAAAAGATATTAAAGCTCGAGATGGAGAATGATGATCTAAAAAGGGAGGAAAACTTTATGCTTAAATATAAGTTGAAGAAGAAGGTTGCATCATCACCACCACCTTCTTCATCACCACCACCAAAGGAGACTTGAGCACACGGGTATGGGCACTCCCCTTGGCTTGAGCCAAGCTTGGGGGAGGTGCCCCGGTATCGTATCACCACCACTTTTATTCACCTTTACCTATTTTAGTTCGATCTTTAGTTCCCCTTTGCTTTAGTTGAATAAAAGCTTAGCATGATCTGTTTTTGTGTGTTAGTTTCGTGGCCTATCTATCTATGTAATCGAGTGAGAATTATATAATAAAGTTTAGTTTGAGTTTTTCCCTCTCTACTTTCTTGTTGCAATCAAAATAAAGGAAAGGAAAATAAATGAAAAGAATCATATGCTAATCCTATGGTGAGTAATGACATCACATAAGGAAAAGTATAAGTAGTAAAATTTGTTGGAGATTGACAAACATAGCATTGGTCAATGATGCAATTCATGAAAGAATTAATAAGGGAAGAGAAGATTCACATGCAAATGCACTATCTTGGACATCTTTTGTGATTGTGAGCCCCCATCAAATATTATATGTCAAAATTGTTGACGTTGGACAAGGAAGACAACGTAATGATTTATGCTTGTTCATATCCATATAGAAGTTATATTATCATAGATCCTTCAACATGTGGTGCTTGATCAATATCTTTGCTAGCCAAAAATTCCGAACTAAGTAGAAATACTACTTGTGCATCCAAAAACCCAAACCCCAAATTCATTCTTTGAGTGTCCACCATACCTACCTATGGATTGAGTAAGATCCTTCAAGTAAGTTGTCGTCGGTGGAATAAGGCAATAAAAATTGCTTCTAAAAGTGTTTTGATCAATTAGTCTAAGAGAAAATTGAGCGCTATACGAACTTATGATGGCAAAGTAATAAAAGCGACGGACTGCATAATAAAGGTTGCTATCATAGGGGGAAATATAGTGTGACGTTCTTTTACATTACGGGATTGGGCATACAAACCAATAAGCGCATGACAACCTTTGCTTCCCTCTACGAAGGGCCTATCTTTCACTTTTATGTATTTACTTTTATGCAAGAGTCAAAATATTCTGCTCTATTCCTTTTACTTTCTCCTTCTGTAAGCATCATGTGGTGAGGAAAGATCTAGGCACATATTTCCAGTTGGATATGAGTGGGCATGTGTTATTACTGTTGACATCACCATTGAGGTGAATGCGTTGGGAGGCGAAACTATAAGCCCCTATCTTCCTATGTGTCCGGTTGAAACTTTTTGTTGATGGGTATGTCGTGAGTGTTAGCAATCATAGAAGACTAAATGATGGTTGAGTATGTGGACTTGCCAAAAGGCTCCTACATGAGACCCTTCCTGAAAATATGATGAATTGTAGTTGCAAAGTTGACTGAGAACATAGTTTGTTGGTTTTCAATAAGGTTTATGCTTCATACTTCTATGTTGTGATGAATTGTTACTTGTTCATAAGAAGCTATATCATAAAAATGTGTTGAATAAATTCTATGATAAAGTTTGTTGCTGTGATATTAATAAGCATGATGCTTCTATGTCCGTATTTTGTTTTTATCGACACCTCTCTCTCAAACCATGTGGACTTGCTTTTCAATATCGGCTTTCGCTTGAGGACAAGCGAGGTTTAAGCTTGGGGGAGTTGATACGTCCATTTTGCATCATGATTTCCTACTGTTATTTATTATGTTTTGTTGAATAAGAATGCTTTGGGGAGTGATTCTAATGCCTTTTCTCTCATAATATGCAAGGTTTACACAAAGAGGGAGAATACCGGCAGCTGGAATTCTGGACCTAAGAAAAGCACATGAGAGACACCTATTCTGCACAACACTAATGAAGCTGAAATTTTATGGAGATTATTTTTGTATTTAATAAAATATACTGGAGCAGAAAACTACTGGAGGGGGCCAGCCAGGTGGGCACAACCCACCAGGGCGCGCCCTGGTGTATCGTGGCCTCCTCGGCCCACCTCCGGTGCCCATCTTCTGGTATATAGTCACATTTAACCTAGAAAAAATCGGAGGAGGACTTTCGGGACGAAGCGCCGCCACCTTGAGGCAGAACATGGGCAGGAGCACGTTTGCCCTCCGGCGGAGCGATTCCGCCGGGGGAACTTCCCTCCCGGAGGGGGAAATCGAAGCCATCGTCATCACCAACACCCCTCTCATCTTTGGGAGGCCAATATTCATCAACATCTTCAACAGCACCATCTCCTCTCAAACCCTGGTTCATCTCTTGTGTTCAATCTTTGTACCGGAACCTCAGATTGGTACCTGTGGGTGACTAGTAGTGTTGATTACCTTGTGTAGTTGATTACTATATGGTTTATTTGGTGGAAGATTATATGTTCAGATCCATTATGCTATTTAATACCCCTCTGATCTTGAGCATGATTTTTATTTGTGAGTAGTTACCTTTGTTCTTGAGGTCACGGCAGAAGTCATGTTGAAAGTAATCATGTGAATTTGATATGTGTTCGGTATTTTGATGATATGTATGTTGTGATTCCCTTAGTGGTGCCATGTGAACATCGACTACATGACACTTCACCATTCGTGGCCCATAGGGAATGCATTGTGGAGTAGTTATTAGATGATGGGTTGCTACAGTGACAGAAGTTTAAACCCTAGTTTATGCGCTACTTCGTAAGGGGCTGATTTGGATCCAAACGTTTAATGCTATGGTTAGATTTTATCTTAATACTTTTCTCGTAGTTGCGGATGCTTGCGAGTGGGTTAATCATAAGTGGGAGGTTGTTCAAGTAAGAACAGCACCCAAGCACCGGTCCACCCACATATCAAATTATCAAAGTAGCGAACACGAATCAAACCAACATGATAAAAGTGACTAGATGAAATATCCGTGAACACTTTGCCTATTACTAGAGATTGTTCTGGCCTGTCCTTTGCCACAAAAGGATTGGGCTTCCTTGATGCATCTTGTTTACTGTTACCGTTACTTGCTTGTTACCAATTATCTTGCTGTCAAACTATCTGTTACCTACAATTTCAGTGCTTGCAGAAATTACCTTGCTGAAAACCGCTTGTTATTTCCTTCTGCTCCTCGTTGGGTTCGACACTCTTACTTATCGAAAGGACTACGATTGATCCCCTATACTTGTGGGTCATTAGTCATCGCCGAGCCCACCTCTGCGTCACGCCCAAAAGCTTTGCAGGCAAAGACCACTTTCCGTCAGGATAAGATGTACCTCTTGTCCCCTTTCAAAATTGGCCGTTGTGGGATCCCTTCCTGCCTGTGTGATAAGCGAAGAGGACCAGGGCCACAATAAATAGGGACTAGCCTCCACCATAGAAGGGATCGATCCATCCTCACCTATGAGCCCTTGCGAGGTCACTCAACCACTGTACTAGTTCATCCCCAAACCTCCTCGCGAGGCCAATCCACCAAAAGCCGGAGTAGGGTTTTACACGGCAAGGTGGCCCGAACCTGGGTAAATCCCTGTGTCCATCTTCTTGCCCGCTCGCACGTACTCGGCGAGGCTTGGCCGCGGGGTGGCGAGCTTGAGGCTAGAGCTGGTTGAGATCTTCGCACACACACCCCAGAGTTCGAACCTTCTTTGGTCCGCGGAGCCCCGATTCCGACATTTGGCGCGCCAGGTAGGGGGCGTGTCGAAGCTCCTGCTTCACCAGCCGCGCCCCGCCCTCGCCTCGTCATCTCCATGGCAGGTGCCGCTCCTTAGGCTTGGCAGCCCGTGGCCTATGGGATCGCCGTGGGTTGCCCGGCCGCACCCGCGGTCGCTTGTATCCTCGGTGGGTCGCAGGCGCCCGCATCCGGTCGCCATGTCAAGGAGCTTCCCTGCCAGGCGGGCGCAGCTCAGCCGCGGCCCGAGGCCCCACGGAGCAGGGCGAGGCCAGAGACCGACATCACCTTCGACTCCAGGGACCATCCTAGGACGGCGGTCGCTGCTGGTGCGCTCCCCATGCTTCGCACGCCCACCATCAGTAATGTTGCGGTCACCAAGACCCTCATCGACAGCGGTGCCGGCCTCAACGTCCTTTCTGTGGAGGCGTTCGACATGCTCTAGGTGCCCTATGACCAGCTCGCGCCCACCAGGCCCTTCTCAGGGGTGGTCAGAGGCTCCGCCACCACCTTGGGGCAGGTGTGCCTCCCCGTCAATTTCGGCACTCGCGACAATTACCGCACCGAGCTGATCGACTTCCACGTGGCCCACATCGGCCTCCCATACAACGCCATCCTGGGATATCCGGCCCTCACCAAGTTCATTGCGGCGACGCACCCAGGCTACAACATCATCAAGATGCCTGGTAGCAGCGGCATCATCTCTATGGCCGGAGACACCAAGGACGCGGTTCGAGCCCTCAAACTTGTCTACAAGGCCGTAGCGGCCTCGCGCCCTGACGCCGAGAGCGTCACGCAGGCTCCGGAGGCCGCGCCCATGAAGAAGAAACAGTTGTTCTCTCAGGACCGGGCTGAGATGAAGCAGGTGCTTGTTGATGATGGGAGCCCGGGCCCCACCTTCACCATTGGTGCTGGCCTTCCCCCGAAGCAGGAGAAGGCGCTGGTTGAGTTCCTCCACGCGAACAAGGACGTGTTTGCGTGGGAGGCGTCCGACCTGGTGGGCGTCTCGAGAGAGGTGATCGAACACCACTTAATGGTGTGCCCCAGTGCGCGCCCAGTGAAGCAAAAGGCAAGAAGACAAGCCCAAGAGAAGCAAGCGTTCATCGTCCAAGAGGTCAGCAAGTTGCGGGGAGGCCGGTGTTATTCGGGAAGTGCGGCATCCGGATTGGCTAGCCAACCCAGTGATTGTCCCCAAGAAGGAGCGCATGTGCGTCGACTTCACGAGTCTCAACAAGGCTTGTCCTCAGGACCCCTTCCTGCTCCCGCGGATCGACCAGATCGTGGACTCCACCACCGAGTGTGATCTGCTATGCTTTCTGGATGCTTTCTCGGGTTACCACCAAATCAAGATGGCAGTGGAGGACATCGAAAAGACGGCCTTCCTCTCCCCGTGCGGCGTATATTGCTACACTTCCATGCCCTTCGGGCTGCGGAATGCTGGCGCGACCTTCCAGCGGTTGATGCGCATCGCCCTAGGGCAGCAGCTCGGGAGAAATGTGGAGGTGTACGTCGACGACATCGTGGTCAAGTCATGAGAGGCGAGGACCCTGATCGAGGACCTTGAGGAGACGTTCGCCAGCCTGCGTCGAGTGAACCTGAGGCTAAACCCGAAAAAGTGCGTTTTCGGGGTCCTGTCAGGCAAGCTACTCGGCTTCTTGGTGTCGCACTGAGGGATCGAGACAAACCCAAAGAAGATCAAGGCAATCGGGAACATGCGCCCGCCTCAGAACCTCAAGGAAATGAAGAAACTGGCGGGCTGCGTGACCTCTTTGGGACACTTCATCTCCAAGCTTGGCGAGCGCGCCCTCCCCTTCTTCAAGCTCATGAAGTGGAAGGGCCCCTTCGAGTGGACCCCTGAAGTGGAGGCAGCTTTCGAGGACATCAAGCGGTACCTCACGAGCACACCAGTTATGGTGGCGCCTCGTCTTCGCGAGCCCCTGGTGCTCTACTTGGCGGCCACCCCCCAATCAGCCAGTGCAGCGCTTGTAGCGGTCCGAGAGGAGCGCGCCGGCACAGGCGGGAAGCAAGGCGGCCCGCGAGGGGCTACACAACATTCGCCGCCACAGGATGGCGCTCCTGAGGCCCTCGTCACTTCATCAACCCATGGGGCACCTGAGTCCCTCGCACTCCATGCGGAGCAGGACGGCGCCAACACCTCGCCCCTCGTCGAGCACCCGGTGTACTTCGTCAGCACCATGCTGCGAGACGCGCGAGCTACCCTATGCAGCAAAAGCTCCTGCTCGCACTCCTCGTCGCCTCGAGGAAGCTGTGCCATTAATTCCAGAGCCACCCCATCAAGGTCGTCTCTGCATACCGCCTGGAGAAAGTGTTGCGTAGCCCCAACGCCGCTAGAAGGGTTGCAGAGTGGAACATCGAGCTGCATGCCTTCCAGCTGGAGTTCAGCACAACCAGGGTAATCAAGGGCGCAGCCCTCGCTGACTTCATGGTGGAGTGGACGGGCGCTCCCGACCAGGGGCTGGATGAGGGCCAGTCCCTCGCGCCTGGCGATGAGGCGCCCGACGGCTGGGTCATGCACTTCGACGGAGCCTTCGCACGGAGGGGCGCGGGGGCTGGAGTTGTACTCATCTCCCCGACCAAGGACAAGCTTTACTACGCCGTGCAGCTGTGCTTCCAACATGGCGAGAAAGTCTCCAACAACATCGCGGAATACGTGGGCTTGATCGCTGGTCTCAGGGCCGCTGCCGCCCTGGGGGTCAAGCGCCTCACCATCAAGGGTGACTCCCAGCTCCTCGTCAACTTTTCCAACAAGGAGTACAAGCCGAAGGACGAGCACATGGAGGCTTACTTGGAAGAGGTACGTAAAATTGAAAAGCAATTCCCGGGCTTGGAATTGCAGCACGTCCCGCGCGGCGCGAACAAGGAAGCAGACGACATCGCCAAGAGGGCGTCGCGTCGCGAGCCTCAAGAGCCTGGTGTCTTTGAGGAGAGGCTCTTCAAGCCATCGGCGGCACCCCCGGCCGCATGCCCGTCGTCGCTTCAGGAAGAGCTGCCACCGGCCCCGCCCTCAGGCGCCCCGGCCTGTGGTTCGACCTCAGGAGCCCGACTGCTCCTGGCACTGGAACCTCAGGCTAGTGACTGGACCGAGGAGTTCAAGGCGTACCTGCTCCGTGGCGCCTTGCTGGAGAAGGAGGAGGACGCGGAGCGCGTGGATCGCCAGGCCACTGCTTTTCGTTTGTAGGACGGCGAGCTGAACCGCAGGCACACCAACAATGTCTCGCTACAGTGCATATCCGAGGAGCAGGGGCGCGGGCTGTTGGCCGACATCCACGGCGGCGATTGCGGGCACCAGTCCTCGTCTTGCACCCTCGTAGGGAAGGTGTTCCGCAGCGGCTTCTACTGGCCCACGGCGCTCCACGACGCCACCAAGCTGGTCCGATCCTGCGAGGCCTGCCAATTTCACGCCAAGCAGATTCATCAGCCTGCGCAGGGTCTCCAGACCATCCCGCTCTCCTGGCCTTACGGTCTGGGGGCTGGATATACTAGGGCCTTTCCCCCGGGCAGCCGGCAGTTACTGCTACCTCTACGTCACCGTCGACAAGTTCACCAAGTGGGCGGAGGTGGAGCCCATGCACACCATCCCCGCCGGCTTGGCCGTCAAGTTCATCAAGGGTCTCGTGAGCCGCTTCGGTGTACCCAACCGTATTATTACCGACAATGGCTCACAGTTCACAAGCAACCTTTTTAGGACATATTGTGCTAACCTTGGAACACAGATAAGCTACGCTTCGGTGGTGCACCCACGGAGCAACGGCCAGGCTGAGTGCGCCAATGTGGAGCTCCTGAGGGGCCTCAAGACGAGGAGCTTCAAGAAGAAGCTCGAGGCCAGCAGCAGGGGTTGGCTCGGTGAGCTTCAGTTCGTGTTGTGGTCCATCTGCACCACCGCTACTAAGCCCACTGGCGAGACCCCATTCTTCCTCGTCTACGGGGCTGAGGCGGTCCCCCCTACGAGGTCAAGCATCGCTCCCCACGAGTCTTGGCATTTGACGAGGAGCGTCTGGATGCCTCGCGGGGAGCAGGTCTCGTGCTCGGGGAGGAGGCCTGCCGCCAAGCCTCGCTCCACGCAGCGAGGTACCAGCAATCGCCGCGGCACTACCATTGTCGCAGCATCCATTCCAGGACCCTCGAAGTTGGTGACCTCGTCCTGAGGCGGGTCCTCTCCAGGGAGGGCTTGCACAAGCTCTTGCCCATGTGGGAGGGCCCGTTCAGGGTCGCCCACGTCTCTAGGCCTGGCGCTGTACGCCTGGAGACGTAGGATGGGTCCCCATCCAGAATGCCTGGAACATCCAGCATCTTCGCAAGTTCTACCCGTGACACTCTCACATAATAATGAGTGGGTTGTACACGCCCGGAGCCCCCCGAGGAGTGCCGTACAAGGCTGCGGAGGGGCTCCCACCCACGCCCAAGTGGAAGCCCCATGCTCCGCGCTGGCGGACGACACGTTCTTACAACGACTATGCCCACACCTAGTGGAGGCCCCATGCTCCGCGCTGGCGGATGACACGGTCTTACAATGACTATGCCCACGCCTAGTGGAAGCCCCATGCTCTGCGCTGGTGGACGACACGGTCTTACAACGACTATGCCCATGCCTAGTGGAAGCCCCATGCTCCGCGCTGGGGGGAAGACTAGCTTAGGTGCCTGACGCGGCTATTCTTTGCTCTCTTTTGTAACCAAATTTGCCACTCTTTGGAATGAAACTTGAAGTTTTCGCATCTTTGTTCGAAAAAGGGGTGGGAATTTTTCTCCTTGCAGCGTTTCCCGTTTTGAAGTCTCGTTTTTAAGAGGTTTGGCACGTGCCAATTTTCTCTCTCGTGCGCCCCGTGAGCGTGGGCTGGACAGACACAATGTGCACCTCGCCAAAACTTTGGCGTCCTAATCCTCGCACGACGCTCTCGAGCGAGAGAGCTGGCGCATGTTGCCTCAGTCCCCCGGCCTCAGGAGCGCCCATCTCCTGGCCTTGCCGGGCATCGTGACCCGGCATACCAGCGATGATCCACCCTCGCTCGGGGGCTCCAACCAAAAATGGTCGCCGGGAGAAGGACGACCAAGGAAAGAGTAGCCTCGGTTTGGCTCATTATCGAGGAACCCTACATAAAGCGCGTTTTGGCGCCTTCGCGGGATGCGGTGCCTTGAGGAGGCACCTCCGGAGGCCCTGACTCCTCGCAAACCCCCCAGGAGCCTCGCGATCAGCGGGCACCTCGCGAGGCTCCGAAGCCATCTGGTCTGCAAGGAAGAAGCCCCCCGGCAAGATCTCTAAGCTGCCCCGGTGCCCCAGCTGCACCTCACGATGCAGGAACCCGCCATGAGTACACCAAGCTAAGTTATCCTAATCGCGACGGGCATGAACTTTCAATTAGTAGCAATATAAATACTAGCGTATGAGACGAAAAACGCTAACATAAAGGCGCAAGCGCCATAGTTCATTACACGCCCCCGCGGGGCCCTCCATGTTTCTTAATGCAGGAAGTAAAAAACAAAAGGCGGCCTCCTGAGGACCGCCACTCCTGAGGCCTGGTTCCGGCGCCGCCCACGCTCAGTCGGAGTCCTCCTCCTCCTCCTTGGTCCGGGCGCGCCGACGCGGTGGCTCGTCGTAGTCATCGTCGCTCGAGCTCCCCCCGGAGGAGGCATCGCTGCTACTAGAGGTGCTGCGGCCGTCGCCAAGGGCAAGTTCACCGTCGAAGGTGCCGCCGCCACGATTGCTATCGTCGGCAAAGAGGTGGCTGCTGTCGCCACCGTCACCCTCCGAGCAGCACCCCAAGCACCTGCCGTCCTCCCCGAAGATCTTGACAAAGAGCATTGCCGCCTCGTCATGCTTGAAGTGGAGGGTACGCCTCCCCTGCAGGCCGCGAGCACGGGTGAACGTCTGCCACCCGTGGTTCAGGAACACGTAGCCCGCGGGAGTGACCTCGACCTCCACCCACGAGGCCTCGATGCAGCAGCCATCGGCCTGCAACCATAGGCCAGCAGGCCCTCCGGCCGGCAGCGCCTCCGCGAAGAAGCGCGGGAGCTGGACCCAGGTGATTGTCGGCCTCTCTGCCCACACCACAAACTCCTGGGCCGCGTCGGCCGAGTGGTATCGCGGGCGGGGCGGCCGGGCGCCCGCCACAAGCTTCCCCCCTTAGCCACGGGCGCCACGGCTACTGCAGCCGCCTGCGCGGGAGGGAGCCTTCCTACGGCTACCGGAGGTAGCGCCGGCCATCACGGGAGTGCGCCCGCGCCCTCGGGGGACCACAGCCGGCCACGGCCCCTCTTGGGCGGCGACGAGTCCGGTCCCTCCAGGCTGGCCTTCCCTTTCACGGCGGCAGAGAATCTCCTCACTAGCGCCATGGCCATGGAAGCGACGGCTTGGAGTGAGGAGGCAAGAAGATGAAGACGGGCTAGGGGCTTTGTCTCCCTCGCCCACTTATAGTTGATCGGAGGACAACCGGCGTCCCTCCGCATTCTGGGCAATGATGGCCCCGCAGCACGCGCCGGGCTTTGTCAGTCAGGGCGGTTGCCGAGGCGACGTGGGGAAGTGGAGGCGTCCACGTCCCGTCGTGGGCCACGCGTCGAGCCTGGCCTGCTGGCGATTGGGGCCAATGATGCTTCGGCCTTCCTTCCTTGGCTTTGCCCCAAAACCATCCCGAGCGCGCCTTGGGCCCAGGGGCTACTGTTGGCGTTCTGGGATCAGGGGTACCCAGATCTGCCTGCCTGTGGCCGAACGCGTGGCCCACCTCGACGGCCCAGTACGGCCTGGTAGCAAACCCCCCAAGACAAGACCCTCACGAGGGCCCCGGCCTCGCGAGGAGAACAACACCAAGACCTCCAGAGGAGTGGCCTCCCCAGGCTGCTTCCCGAGGAGCGGAGATTTCTATGCAGGTACCCGGCCTCAGGAGGCTGCGATGACGTGAGCCATGACGACCAAGGCCAGGCGGGCGCCAACGGGCGCAGAGGGGATAGTTTCCTCTTCCGTGCTAAGGAGGCAAGGACGTACGCGGGTTCCCAAGGGACCCCCCAAAGGTTTCCATTCCAGTGCAACAAGACCAAGACAACGAGCTCGGCAGGACGGATGTCATCGCCGAGCCCACCTCTGCGTCACGCCCAGAAGCTTTGCAGGCGAAGACCACTTTCCGTCAGGATAAGATGTACCTCTTGTCCCCTTTCAAAATTGGCCGTTGTGGGATCCCTTCCCGCCTGTGCGATAAGGGAAGAGGACCGGGGCCACTATAAATAGGGACTAGCCTCCACCGTAGAAGGGATCAATCCATCCTCATCTCTGAGCCCTTGCGAGGTCGCTCAGCCACTGTACTAGTTCATCCCCAAACCTCCTCGCGAGGCCAATCCACCAAAAGCGGGAGTAGGGTTTTATATCGCAAGGTGGCCCGAACCTGGGTAAATCCCTGTGTCCATCTTCTTGCCTGCACGCACGTATTCGACGAGGCTTGGCCCCGGGGTGGCAAGCTTGAGGCTAGAGCTGGTTGAGATCTTCGCACACACCCCAGAGTTCGAACCTTCTTGGGTCCACGGAGCCCCGATTCCGCCATTGTGGCTTATAAATTGGAGCTGCTACCTCAATTCTATCATGTCCACGATGTCTTCCATGTCTCACAAATTCGTCGTTGCTTCAAGGACCCGCACCGTGAAGTGGATCATGATTTGATCGAGGTCCAAGATGATCTCACGTACAAAGAGCATCCGATCTGCATTCTTGAAGAAGCTGAACGTCAAACCTGCCAGAAGGTTACCAAGTTTCTCAAGGTGCAGTGGTCGAATCACACTGAAGATGAATCCACTTGGGAACGCGAGGATAATCTTCGGGCGGAATACCCCTGATCTTTTCCCTTCTACCTCTTAATTCTCCAGGCGAGAATTTCTTTTAGAGGAGGAGAGTTGTAACACCCCTGGTTAATGAGCTATATTAACCCTTTGTGATTAAGCTAATCATTTTGCTAAACAGTGCATGATCACCTTTGATTCAATATCTCATTTCAAATTCCACTTTAAATTCAATTTCAAATAATAAGTGAAATAAAGAAATTCACTAACATGAAAACTAAAATGTCCATAGTGTTGCAAATATTCTCTGGATATTCGCCGAGGTGAGACCAACTTTTTATAAAGTGGTTAAAGGCCCTAAAATATTTATAAGAGAGGCCAAAACAATAATTTAAATGCGTTTTATATTATAAAAATGCCAAACTACGTTAATTAAATCTCAAACTTTTTGTGGCAGTGCCTAAATTTGCAATAAGAATAATGGGCCTAGCTCCATATTTTGCAAAAGATAAAAAGTACTAAAAATAAATGCAAAACAAAAAAGAAATAATAAAACTAAAAATAAAAAACTAAAAATAAAAAAAAAGCCCCACTCTGCAGTTGGGCCTCAAGTGCACAGTAAGGCCTAGCCCACCCTGGACCGTCTCCCTCCTCCCTACAGGAGCAGAGGGGGGTCATGGCCAGCCCCGATGCCCACCACGGCCGCGGCCATCCGCCGCTTCCCGCCGTCTACAATGACCCCCGCGACCCCCTGGAGGAACCCTAGCCACCCCCCACTCTCCCCTCTCACGCTGCTCTCCTCTCCTCGCGCACACAGCTAAACCGTCGTCGCCATGGCCGCCGTCGCCCGCGCGCTCACCACCGTTTCCACGGGCTAAGGCCATGCCCTCTCGCTCTGCCTCCGTTGTCTGCTTCACCCCGTCGAGCCACAAGACGCTGGACGCCCCTGCAACACCGCCCCGACGTCTTCTTCCTCCTCGGCCCTGACGAGCTCCGCCGCCGCGATTCGCCGCCTCGAGCCTCCCCCGAGCCCACTAAGCACACCTGCAGGCTCCCGGTGAGCCTCAGCTCCTTCCCCCCTCCCTCCCATGCGGATTCGCCACCATAGCCGCCCCCCTTAGCTAGCCTCCGCCATGGCCGAAGCTCGGCTCCGTTGCGCTGCTCGCCGTCGTCGTTGCTGCCGTCGTCACGCTCAGCCGAGCACATAGGCGTGCTCAGCGCGCTCGAAGGAAGCCAAGGCGCCTAGCCTCGCCCCTCCCCGTGCCCCGCATCGCCATCCCATTCGACACCCGAATGCCACCGTTCGCCTGGCTCGTCGCCAGTGACGATTCTGACCACCTCAGCCCATGCCACCACCGCAGTTCGATGCAGCATCGAACACACGTTCGATCCCGCCCAACCGCGTGCCAAATGGCCGCCCACAGCCATTTTCCGACGGCCGCCCGAGGCCCTCCACCGCGGAAACGGTTGCTGAAGCAACTCCGGCACCGCCTGCCGGCGTGGCTGGCCCGCCCCCCCCCCCCCAGGGTCACTGCTAGTGGCCCCCTTGTCGGTTCTGAATCTGGAATATCTCGTAGTAGGGGTCCTAAGCTAGGCGTCTTGGAGCGATGGTAACATAGACACAGGATTTTACCCAGGTTCAGGCTCTCTCGAGGAGATAATACCCTACGTACTGCTTTTGATTGTATTGATATGGGGATAGTAAATAGTACAGGTATCTACCACGAGATTGTTTTAACGAATCTGTGATTGTCTATTGACTAGCCTGGCCTCGGTTTATATAATGCACCGAAGGCCTAGGGTTTAAAAGAGTCCTTGTCTTGTGCGCCAAGTCTTGTGGAATCTCCCTTGTATGCATCATGGGCTGCCCGAAGTGGCCCATTAGTGAACCGCCATGGGGGTCCTCGGCCCGACCCACCTTGTCGGGAGACGACATGGTGAGTACCCCCTAGTCCAGGACACCGTCAGTAGCCCCCTGAACTGGTCTTCAAGTTGGGGACGCTCCTCGGTTCTTCCGAACAATTCTTTGTCTTCGATCATTGGTCTTGAAAACTGGTTCAACAAATCTTCCCATCTTTGATCTTGAGGATCACCGAAGTGTATCCGAAGAGTTCAGTCGTCGGGTATCCGAGGAGTTCACACGTCGAGCGTCCAAGGAGTTCACACGTCGAACGTTCGAGGAGCCCTTTAAGTTTTTGCCCTTTATCGATGCCTCGTTATGTTTTACGCCACACCTCGGGTTTGAACTGTTTCCCATGCGGTGGTCTCCTCTCGCATCTGAGCTCCAATGCCGGACTACATCGAAGGTGTATTTTTTGCATCCGAGCTCCAACGCCGGATTGTATTCGAGCTCCAACACCAGACTGTGTCCGAGCTCCACCGCCGGACTGCGTCCGAGGTCTCTTTGATCTTGAGCTTTATTCCGGACTGCTTCCGAGCTCCAATGCTGGACTGCATCCGAGGTGTCATAGATTACCTCGGACTTGAAGAAGTTGAAGGAGTTCAGCCAAGCTTAATGCCGGAAATGCCCTTTATGGAGCCAACCACTTGCATCCGAGCTTAATGTCGGACTCCTTACGAGGTTGTGTACTACCTTAGTCTCGGGCTGTTTTTAGCAGATTTTTTCGATTGGTGCAATTTATTCTCTGCCGAGATATATAGCCAGTAGCCCTCAAGGTGTGTGTCATTCTAAAATTCGAGATGCACCTGAAGGTAAACATAAAACCGCTGATCCCAGTATCCCCTGAGACTCAGGCCAATTCACGAAATCGGCCTGAGGATCAATTCCTTGCTCGACAGCATGCTTTAGGAATTAAAACGCGGTGCGCAATAGCCCCCAAGACTCTGGTTGGGTGCGTCGACTGACCTGAGGATCGAATCTCCTCGGAAACCGTATTGCACTTGAATTTGTTGCATTGAATAGGCAATACAGTAGCCCCCGAGCCTTAATATGGGCATGGGTGGCCGAATTAAGGATCGATATTTGTTTGACACAAACTTTGTTACGTTTGACACAATTTATGTGTAATGATTCTATGTATCCAAGTACTTTACATCATTAATGTTCGGATCCGCATTGTAGAAGACTTTTTTGACCGACCATCGGCTTCAACCTCCTTGGCCAGTAGCCGAGGAGTGATTGTCCTACTTTATAAATCCTTTATAAGGGCAAAGATTTACAGCAAACAAGGCAATCCAGCCATATGGTTTTATAAACAAAGGTACGCGGAGAGATATGTCACTAGTGCAGGCGCCTGCTATACAAAAAGTTTTTAACCCTTTTCCGTGACGTAGTTTCAAACCGTCGCCTTGCATGTGTGGGCGATAGGGGGGGCCTATCACACACGACACGAAAAACCCGTTGGCGATGCCTGCTCCCGGTCACACACGATAGGCAAAATTATGTCGTGTGCGATCGGAAGGACTATCACAAACAGGTATTTAGGAGAAATCGTGTGAGATGTGCATACCATCCCACACAATGAATCCCAAACATACGTTTTCGTTCGTATTTTACATCACACACAATTTTCTGCGTAACATCGTCTGTGTTAGGGGTGGCCATCACGCACGATGCCTAGAAGAAACTGTTTGGCATAGGGTTGTCCATCACACACACGTTTTATGTGAAAACATTTGCGAATGGGTTTTCTAACACACACAGTTTGCGCCCGGAAATCGTGTGTGATTGTTCACTGATCCAACACGCCAATTTTCCAGCAAGCGTGTGGGTTTGTTGAGGTCAGCGCTGGCAGTGTTCTATGACAAACCGTCTGCAATATGAAACCCCAATAATCAGGCTAATTGCTCTATTATTTATAATCTAGCTAGTAAACAAATTGATACTTCAGATCAAGCACACAATATATTTTATTTCGTATTACGGCAACTAGGATTTCATAATTGAAATACATCAGAGTACAACATCATATAGGCACATACTACTGATATGTCCATTTTGCGTCATGCTTTTATATTGATATTTATTGTATTATGGGCTATTATCACACATTATGGTACAATACTTATGTCTTTTCTCTCTTATTTTACAAGGTTTACATGAAGAGGGAGAATGCCGGCAGCTGGAATTCTGGACTGGAAAAGGAGCAAATATGAGAGACCTATTCTGCACAACTCCAAAAGTCCTGAAAAGTTACGGGGAATTATTTTGGAATATAAAAAAAATATTGGGCGAAAGAAATACCAGAGGGGACCCACCAGGAGCCACAAGCCTGGGGGGCACGCCCTACCCCCCAGGGCGCGCCCCTGTGGCTTGTGGGCCCCCTGGCAGCCCTCCGGTGCCCATCTTCTGCTATATGGAGTGTTTTGACCTGGAAAAAATCATAAGAGAGCTTTCGGGATGAAGCGCCGCCGTCTCGAGGCAGAACTTGGGCAGAACCAATCTAGGGCTCCGGTGGAGCTGTTCTGCCGGGGAAACTTCCCTCCCGGAGGGGGAAATCGAAGCCATCGTCATCACCAGCGATCCTCTCATCGAGAGGGGATCAATCTCCATCAACATCTTCACCAGCACCATCTCCTCTCCAAACCCTAGTTCATCTCTTGTATCCGATCTTTGTCTCAAAACCTCAGATTGGTACCTGTGGGTTGCTAGTAGTGTTGATTACTCCTTGTAGTTGATGCTAGTTGGTTTGCTTGGTGGAAGATCATATGTTTAGATCCTTAATGATAATTAATACTCCTCTGATTATGAACATGAATATGCTTTGTGAGTAGTTACGTTTGTTCCTGAGGACATGGGATAAGTCTTGTTATAAGTAATCATGTGAATTTGGTATTCGTTCGATATTTTGATGAGATGTATGTTGTCTCTCCTCTAGTGGTGTTATGTGAACGTTGACTACATGACACTTCACCGTTATTAGGGCCTAGGGGAAGGCATTGGGAAGTAATAAGTAGATGATGGGTTGCTAGAGTGACAGAAGCTTAACCCCTAGTTTATGCATTGCTTCGTAAGGGGCTGATTTGGATCCATATGTTTCATGCTATGGTTAGATTTATCTTAATTCTTCTTTCGTAGTTGCGGATGCTTGCGAGAGAGGTTAATCATAAGTGGGAGGCTTGTCCAAGTAAGGGCAGCACCCAAGCACCGGTCCACCCACATATCAAATTATCAAAGTAACGAACGCGAATCATATGAGCATGATGAAAACTAGCATGACAGAAATTCCCATGTGTCCTCGGGAGCGCTTTGCTTTATATAAGAGTTTGTCCAGGATTGTCCTTTGCTACAAAAAGGATTGGGCCACCTTGCTGCAACTTTGCTACATTTGTTACTTGCTATCCGTTACGAATTATCTTATCACAAAACTATCTGTTACCGATAATTTTAGTGCTTGCAGAGAATACCTTACTGAAAACCGCTTGTCATTTCCTTCTGCTCCTCGTTGGGTTCGACACACTTACTTATGGAAAGGACTACGATAGATCCCCTATACTTGTGGGTCATCAAGACTCTTTTCTGGCGCCGTTGCCGGGGAGTGAAGCGCCTTTGGTGGGTGGAATTTGGTAAGGAAAAATTTATATAGTGTGCTGAAATTTACTGTCACTTGTTACTATGGAAAATAATCCTTTGAGGGGCTTGTTCGGGGTATCTTCACCTCGATCGGAAGCACAAAGAGTTGCTCCTCAACCTACTGAACCTACTGAAAATATTTATTATGAAATTCCTTCGGGTATGATAGAGAAACTACTAGCTAATCCTTATGCAGGAGATGGAACACTACATCCTGATTTGCACGTGACCTATGTGGATGAAGTTTGTGGATTATTTAAGCTTGCAGGTTTGCCCGAGGATAATGTCAAGAAGAAGGTCTTTCCTTTATCTTTGAAGGAGAAGGCATTGACATGGTATAGGCTATGTGATGATATTGGATCATGGAACTACAACCGACTGAAATTGGAATTTCATCAGAAGTTTTATCCTATGCATCTGGTTCATCGTGATCGGAATTATATTTATAATTTTTGGCCTCATGAAGGAGAAAGTATCGCTCAAGCTTGGGGGAGGCTTAATTAAATGCTTTATTCATGCCCCAATCATGAGCTCTCAAGATAAATTATTATTCAGAATTTTTATGCTCAGCTTTCTCGTAACGATCTATCCATACTCGATACTTCTTGTACTGGTTCCTTTATGAAGAAAGATATTGAATTCAAATGGGGTTTATTGGAAAGAATTAAACGCAACTCTGAAGATTGGGAACTCGACCAAGGTAAGGAGTCAGGTATAAACCTTAAGTTTGATTGTGTTAAATCCTTTATAGACACCGATGCTTTTCGTGAATTTAGCACTAAATATGGACTTGACTCTGAGATAGTAGCTTCTTTCTGTGAATCTTTTGCTGCTCATGTTGATCTCCCTAAGGAGAAGTGGTTTAAATATCATCCTCCCATTGAAGTGAAAGTAGTTGAACCTATTAAAGTTGAAGAAGAAACTATTACTTATAATGTTGATCCTGTTATTCCTGCTGCTTACATTGAGACACCACCTTTCCCTGTTAGAATAAAGGAACATGCTAAAGCTTCAACTGTGGTTCGTAAGAGTTATACTAGAACACCTACACCCCCCTGAACAAATTAAAGTTGAACCTAGTATTGCCATGGTCAAAGATCTCTTGGTCGATAATATTGTTGGGCATGTTATTCATTTCTGTGATGAAGCTGCTAGAATTGCTAGACCTGATACTAAAGATAAACATAGACCTATAGTTGGCATGCCTGTTGTTTCTGTTAAAATAGGAGATCATTGTTATCATGGCTTATGTGATGTGGGTGCTAGTGTGAGTGCAATTCCCTTTACCTTATATCAAGAAATTATGAATGATATTGCACCAACTGAGTTAGAAGAAATTGATGTTACCATTAAGCTTGCTAATAGAGATACTATAGCACCAGTTGGGATTGTTAGAGATGTTGAAGTCTTGTGTGGGAAAATAAAATATCCTACTGATTTTCTTGTTCTTGGTTCCCCGCAAGATGATTTTTGTCCCATTATATTTGGTAGGCCTTTCTTGAATACTGTTAATGCTAAGATAGATTGTGAGAAAGAAACTGTTACTGTAAGTTTTGGGGATGTGTCCCATGAGTTTAATTTCTCTAAATTTCGTAGACAACCCCATGATAAAGAATTTCCTAGTAAGGATGAAATTATTGGTCTTGCTTCTATTGCCGTGCCTCCTACTGATCCCTTAGAACAATATTTGCTAGACCATGAGAACGATATGCATATGAATGAAAGGAATGAAATAGATAAGATTTTCTTTGATCAGCATCCTATTTTGAAACACAACTGGCCTGTTGAAATACTTGGGGATCCTCCTCCACCCAAGGGTGATCCCGTGTTTGAGCTTAAACAATTACCGGATACTCTGAAATATGCCTATCTTGATGAAAAGAAGATATATCTTGTCATTATTAGTGCTAACCTTTCAGAGCATGAAGAAAAGAGATTTTTGCAAACTCTGAGGAAGCACCGTGCTGCTATTGGATATACTCTTGATGATCTTAAGGGCATTAGTCCCACTCTATGTCAGCATAAAATTAATATGGAGCCTGATGCTAAACCAGTTGTTGATCACCAATGACGGTTAAATCCTAAAATGAAAGAAGTGGTAAGAAATGAAATATTAAAGCTTCTGGAGGCAGGTATAATTTATCCTATTGCTGATAGTAGATGGGTTAGTCCCGTTCATTGTGTCCCTAAGAAGGGAGGTATTATTGTTGTTCCTAATGATAAAAATTAATTGATCCCGCAAAGAATTGTTACAGGATATATAATGGTAATTGATTTTAGGAAATTAAATAAAGCTACTAGGAAAGATCATTACCCTCTACCTTTTATTGATCAAATGCTAGAAAGACTATCCAAACACACACACTTTTGCTTTCTAGATGGTTATTCTGGTTTTTCTCAAATACCTGTGTCAAAAGAGGACCAAGAGAAGACCACTTTTACTTGTCCTTTTGGTACCTTTGCTTATAGATGTATGCCTTTTGGTTTATGCAATGCACCTGCTACCTTTCAATGATGTATGACTGCTATATTCTCTGACTTTTGTGAAAAGATTGTTGAGGTTTTTATGGATGATTTCTCTGTTTACGGAACTTCTTTTGATGATTGCTTGAGCAACCTTGATCGAGTTTTGCAGAGATGTCAAGAAACTAATCTTGTCCTGAATTGGGAAAAGTGCCACTTTATGGTTAATGAACGTATTGTGTTGGGGCACAAAATCTCCGAAAGAGGTATTGAAGTTGATAAATCTAAAGTTGATGCTATTGAAAAAATGCCGTGTCCTACGGATATCAGAGGTATAAGAAGTTTCCTTGGTCATCCTGGTTTCTATAGGAGGTTTATTAAAGACTTCTCTAAGATTTCTAGGCCTCTCACTAATCTTTTGCAAAAAGATGTTCCATTCATTTTTGATGATGATTGTGTAGAAGCATTTGAAATTCTTAAGAAAGCCTTGATCACTGCACCTGTTGTTCAACCACCTGATTAGAACCTACCCTTTGAAATTATGTGTGACACTAGTGATTATGCTGTTGGTGCTGTTCTAGGACAAAGAGTTGATAAGAAATTGAATGTTATCCATTATGCTAGTCAAACTCTAGACAGTGCTCAAAGAAACTATGCTACCACTAAAAAGGAATTTTTAGCAGTTGTGTTTGCTTGTGATAAGTTCAGACCTTATATTGTTGATTCCAAAGTAACTGTTCACACTGATCGTGCTGCTATTAAATACCTTATGGAAAAGAAAGATGCTAAACCTAGACTTATTAGATGGGTTCTTCTGCTACAAGAATTTGATTTGCATATTATTGATAGAAAGGGAGTTGAGAACCCCATAGAAGACAACTTGTCTAGGTTAGAAAATGTTCTTGATGACCCACTACCTATTGATGATAGCTTTCCTGATGAACAATTAGCTGTCATAAATGCTTCACGTAATGCTCCATGGTATGCTGATTATGCTAATTACATTGTCGCTAAATTTATACCACCTAGTTTCACATACCAACAAAAGAAAAAGTTCTTCTATGATTTAAGACATTACTTTTGGGATGATCCACACCTTTATAAAGGAGTAGCTGGTGTTATTAGACGTTGTGTACCTGAGCATGAACAGGAACAGATCCTACACAAGTGTCACTCCGAGGCCTACGGAAGACACCACGCTGGAGATAGAACTGCACACAAGGTATTACAATCTGGTTTTTATTGGCCTACTCTCTTCAAGGATGCTCGTAAGTTTGTCTTGTCTTGTGATGAATGTCAAAGAATTGGCAATATTAGTAGATGTCAGGAAATGCCTATGAATTACTCACTTGTTGTTGAACCATTTGATGTTTGGGGTTTTGATTATATGGGACCTTTTCGAAAGTCCAACGGGTATACTCATATCCTAGTTGCTGTTGATTATGTTACTAAGTGGGTGGAAGCTATTCCAACTAGTAGTGCTGATCATAACACTTCTATTAAAATGCTTAAAGAAGTTATTTTCCCTAGATTTAGAGTCCCCAGATATTTAATGACTGATGGTGGTTCACACTTTATTCATGGTGCTTTCCGTAAATTGCTTGCTAAGTATGATGTTAATCATAGAATTGCATCTCCTTATCATCCTCAGTCTAGTGGTCAAGTAGAATTAAGCAATAGAGAAATTAAATTGATCTTGCAAAAGACTGTTAATAGACCTAGAAAGAATTGGTATAAGAAACTCGATGATGCATTATGGGCTTAGAGAACTGCTTACAAAAACCCTATGGGTATGTCTCCGTATAAAATGGTTTATGGTAAAGCATGTCACTTACCTCTCGAAGTAGAACATAAAGCTTATTTGGCAATCAAAGAGCTCAACTATGATTTCAAACTTGCTGGTGAGAAGAGGTTATTTGACATTAGCTCACTTGATGAATGGAGAACCCAGGCCTATGAGAATGCCAAGTTGTTTAAAGAAAAAGTTAAGAGATGGCATGATAAAAGGATACAAAAGCGTGAATTCAATGCAGGTGACCATGTCTTGCTTTACAATTCTCATTTAAGATTTTTTGCAGGAAAACTTCTCTCTAAATCGGAAGGGCCTTACATTATCGAGGAAGTGTATCGTTCCGGTGCCATCAAGATCAACAACGCCGAAGGCACAAATCCGAAGGTGGTAAACAGGCAAAGAATCAAACATTATATCTCAGGTACTCCCATAAATGTTGAAACCAATATTACCAGTACCATAACTCTAGAGGAGTACATTAAGGAGACCTACCAGAACATTTCAGACTCCGAAAAGGAATAGGTATGTGGTACGGTAAGAAAACCGACTCCAAAACTTTTCCAATAGCAATTTTTCTCCGTTTTGGAATATTTAATAAATTAGGAAAATTTAAAGTAGTTCGAAAAGTGCACGAGGAGGCGACAAGCCAGGGGGGCGCGCCCTACCCCCATGGGCGCGCCCCTGTGGCTTGTGGCCACACCGTGCACCCTCCGGACTCCGTTTTCTTGTGGTATACTCATTTAGGTCTGTAAAAATTCATTATATAATCTCCCGAAGGTTTTGACCTTCGTATCACAACAATATCTCCTGTTTTTGTTTCGAGTTGTTTTCCGGACAGATTTAGATCGCCATGACATCCCCAAGTGCTTCGAAGGACAAGTTCTTCGAGAAGGTCATCAACCCCTACCTTGCGGAGGTGCTGCGACACCCTCAAACCATTGAGATGCGTGAGGGGGTGCTGCACATCCGTGATGTTGAGGGGCCAAAGAAGACCGGAAGCGTGGAGACAAGGCTCGAAGCAATGAAGCAGCAAGTCTTCAAGTGCCAAGGGATGGTGGAACGCGGACTCAATGCCAATCACATGATGATCGCGGAGTTTACCCATAAGCACAAGCTGGACGCCAAGGACATCGGGGAGCACATCTTCAAGCTTTACGAGAAAATCGAGCATTTCCATGCCCAGATCTATGACCTGCAAAACCAAAACTGTGAGTATGAATACAGATTTAAGAGAATGAGTTTGGCTGCAGATTTGAGGATCCCGGAGACTCGTTCATCTTTTTACGATGGTGAGCCTATGCCTTGGAAGACGGAGGACAAGCTTCCAACCTCATCAACAACTCCAACATCACCACCTCCGAAGAAAGACAACTAAACACATGGGTATGGGCACTCCCCTTGGCTTGTGCCAAGCTTGGGGGAGGTGCCCCGGTATCGTATCACCATCACATCTTTTACTTTTATCGTTTTTCTTAGTTCGATCCTTTTGGTTATATCTTGATCTAGTAGAATAAAGTTTTTAGTGTGATCTAGTTTTGAGTTTTGCTTTATGTTCCCCCTATGTAAGCGAGTCCGAGAGTTATATAATAAAAAGTAGTTTTGAGTTGAGGGCTTTGCTTGCTTGCTATGATCTTGAGAAAAAGAAATAGAGAGAAGTATAGAATAAAAGCAAAGAGTATATATGATGATCTTATGGGGAGTGATGACTTCGCATATAAGAAGTATGTCGATTGAAATTTGTTGTGAGTTGACAAACATAGCGATTGGTCATTGTTGCAATTAAAAGGAAGTAATAAAGAAAGAGAGGTTCACATATAAATATATTATCTTGGACATCTTTTATGATTGTGAGCACTCATTAAAATATTATATGCTAAGAAGTTGATGTTGGACAAGGAAGACAACATAATGGGTTATGTTTGCTTATTTCCGAATAGAAGTTATATGGTTATAGATCCTTTAACATGTGACGCTTGCTTCCACCCCATATCAGCCAAAACTTCCGCACCAAGTAGAGATACTACTTGTGCATCCAAACACCCTCAACCCAGTTTTGCCATGAGAGTCCACCATACCTACCTATGGATTGAGTAAGATCCTTCAAGTAAGTTGTCATCGGTGCAAGCAATAAAAATTGCTCTCTAAATATGTATGATCTATTAGTGTGAGGAAAATAAACTTTATACGAACTTGTGATATGGAAGAAATAAAAGCGACAGACTGCATAATAAAGTTATTTATCACAAGCGGCAATATAAAGTGACGTTCTTTTGCATTAAGAGATTGCGCATCCAACTATAAAAGCGCATGACAACCTCTGCTTCCCTCTGTGAAGGGCCTATCTATTACTTTTACTTTCTAGTACTTACCTTTATGCAAGAGTCGTGGTGATCTTCACCACTTCCTTTATTTCGCCTTTCTCTCTTGGCAAGCGTCATGTGTTGGGGAATGATCTAGACACATATATCCACTCGGATGTGGGTGATCATGAGTTATTTCTGTTGACATTACCCTTGAGGCAAATAGTTGGGAGGCAAAACTATAAGCCCCTATCTTTCTCTGTGTCCAATTAAAGCTTTGACCTCATAAGTACCGCGTGAGTGTTAGAAATTATGAAAGACTAAAAGATGACTGAGTATGTGGATTTGCTTTATAATCTCTTATATTGACTCTTTCCAATGTTATGATAAATTGCAAACTGCTTCAATGACTGAGATCATAGTTTGTTGGTTCTCAATAGAGTTCTTGATTCATACATTACCTTGTGAATGAATTGTTACTCTAGTATAAGAAATTATATATCAATAAGTATTGTTGTTCTAAAGATGATCATGATGCTCTCATGTCCGTATTTTATTTTATCGACACCTCTATCTCTAAACATGTGGACATATTTATCGATTTCGGCTTTCGGTTGAGGACAAGCGAGGTCTAAGCTTGGGGGAGTTGATACGTCCATTTTGCATCATGCTTTTATATTGATATTTATTGCATTATGGGCTGTTATTACACATTATGGTACAATACTTATGCCTTTTCTCTCTTATTTTACAAGGTTTACATGAAGAGGGAGAATGCCGGCAGCTGGAATTCTAGACGGGAAAAGGAGCAAATATGAGAGACCTATACTGCACAACTCCAAAAGTCCTGAAAAGTTACGGAGAATTATTTTGGAATATATAAAAAATATTGGGTGAAAGAAATACCAGAGGGGATCCACCAGGAGGCCACAAGCCTGGGGGAGCGCCCTACCCCCCAGGGCGTGCCCCTGTGGCTTGTGGGCCCCCTGGCAGCCCTCCGGTGCCCATCTTCTGCTATATGGAGTGTTTTGACCCGGAAAAATCATAAGAGAGCTTTCGGGATGAAGCGCCGCCGTATCGAGGTGGAACTTGGGCAGAACAAATCTAGGGCTCCGGCGGAGCTATTCTGCCGGGGAAACTTCCCTCCCGGAGGGGAAATCGAAGCCATTGTCATCACCAGCGATCCTCTCATCGAGAGGGGGTTAATCTCCATCAACATCTTCACCAGCACCATCTCCTCTCCAAACCCTAGTTCATCTCTTGTATCCGATCTTTGTCTCAAAACCTCAGATTGGTACCTGTGGGTTGCTAGTAGTGTTGATTACTCCTTGTAGTTGATGCTAGTTGGTTTACTTGGTGGAAGATCATATGTTCAGATCCTTAATGATAATTAATACTCCTCTGATTATGAACATGAATATGCTTTGTGAGTAGTTACGTTTGTTCCTGAGGACATGGGATAAGTCTTGTTATAAGTAATCATGTGAATTTGGTATTCGTTCGATATTTTGATGAGATGTATGTTGTCTCTCCTCTAGTGGTGTTATGTGAACGTTGACTACATGACACTTCACCATTATTTGGGCCTAGGGGAAGGCATTGGGAAGTAATAAGTAGATGATGGGTTGCTAGAGTGACAGAAGCTTAAACCCTAGTTTATGCGTTGCTTCGTAAGGGGCTGATTTGGATCCATATGTTTCATGCTATGGTTAGATTTATCTTAATACTTCTTTCGTAGTTGCAGATGCTTGCGAGAGAGGTTAATCATAAGTGGTAGGCTTGTCCAAGTAAGGGCAGCACCCAAGCACCGGTCCACCCACATATCAAATTATCAAAGTAACGAACGCGAATCATATGAGCATGATGAAAACTAGCTTGACAGAAATTCCCATGTGTCCTCGGGAGCGCTTTGCTTTATATAAGAGTTTGTCCAGGCTTGTCCTTTGCTACAAAAAGGATTGGGCCACCTTGCTGCACCTTTGCTACATTTGTTACTTGCTATCCGTTACGAATTATCTTATCACAAAACTATCTGTTACCGATAATTTCAGTGCTTGCAGAGAATACCTTACTGAAAACCGCTTGTCATTTCCTTCTGCTCCTCGTTGGGTTCGACACTCTTACTCATCGAAAGGACTACGATAGATCCCCTATAGTTGTGGTTCATCAACTACCTACCTACCCAATTACACGACAGGACCGAGTTTCACATGCAACATCTAAAACCTTTGGAAAATAGCATCATACACGGTAAATAGACAGATGAATCTCGTCTAGAAAACTGTTGAAGCAGAAGGCAAATATTGAGCCTTCACTGATGTCGAAGGTTCTTGCAACTTTATGCCAGTGCCTGTGGATGGTTGCCCGCCCATCCTTCATCCTCTTGAGGAAGACTTCAAGATTATACCATGGGTGCTGTATGAATACCTTCCTCGCCTCTTGACCATACAGGTGGTTTGAGACGTACTCATCGATGAACTGCTTTGGAAAGGACTGGAAACAAAGATATGCGTAAATTTCGTTTCTAAAAATTGAAATGTCACAAAGGACAAAAAGACAAGGTAAAAGAGATAGTACCATCCTATAGTTCACTGATGTCTTCTTCATTGTGCAGACAAACATCTTGTTGTTTTTCGTCGCAAGTTTCTTTGTCTTAACAATCTTTTTGAGTTTCTTGATTTGACTGATATTCATGAACACATCATTTCCCCACATGCAAAATGGGTCGAACAGTGGGTCTAAACCTCTTACGGCAGGACCTACATGTGCAAGACCAAATTATTGTTATAAACCTACATATTAGAATGGTTCCTGCAATTGCACAATAATGTGCTATTAGCCAAAGGATTATGAAAGTGCAAACCTCGATGGTAAACCTCAGTGTCTCCCATTGTTCCCCCTGTAACGTGTTTAAGAATAGATATTGATCAGTAAAATCTGTTAATGAAAGATAAACACATTGCATATCCAACATATGAATTCAAGCCACATGGAAAAGACAAGTGTGCTAAGAACTATGAAATATAGCAGTTGTAGGTTTCACGTGCATAACAAAACAAAATTGTACCAACAATAATTGAACATGACATTGCAGATGATCACCAAAACAACTGAACCAAACAGTTAACTGAGCATCACATTGCACAATACAACATAGTAGTAGAAGGTCGGATTGCATAGTAGCATTACATTGCATATTTCACTAGAGTTTCTTAAGGAAAGGCAGGAGCAGCACATGCAGCGGGTAAAACAAACATGCGTAACATGCGTAGCTAGATGAACATAGGTCATTAGTAATTAAGCTTAAAAACAAGATAATCCTCGTCGTTGGAGATATCGATAACGATGGGCTTGGACGAGGGCAAGGCTTCCACATTGTGGGTGCCCTCCTCGTAGTGGTGAGTTGCCTCAGCCTGTCCGAGCACCAACCTGCCTGCTATGGAGTTGAGGAAAGCACGAGCACGCTGAGAAAACAACACGGAGTCATCGTCGAAGACAACAGTGGAGCCCTGGAGAAAACACAACGAGATGTTGTTCAAAGAAGCCAACCGCGTGGCAGCGTCCGCGCGCGAGGCGTCGATGGTGGCCTCGATGTCTAGATGCTGCTCCAAGATCTGGGGATAAGCACGCATGGCAGCCATCGGGGATTCATCCACGCGTGCGGTAGCGATTTGCTTCTCCGCTGCCAGGTGCTCCTTGAGATCCTGGCTATACTGTGTGCACCATGTCTTTCGGCGGCGATTATGTGGGGGGTGGCCCGGTGATTTTGGTGGAATGTGTCGCGCCGGCGGTCGGGCCATGTGGAATAGAGGAGGAGGGGGTGGAGGGGGGAGGCGGTATGGGGAAGGTTAGTATTACCTGACTATGACTAGATGGATGAGGCCGAGCAGCAAGAAGGAGCGTCACCGGTGAGGAGGCGGCGCTCCAAGCAAGCAGTGAAGGTTTGAACTTAGGAAATGAAGGGGGGAGCAGGGGGAATGGGAAATGTGGCTTTTGGTTGGTACGAGTGGCAGGGGAGGTAGATATTTGCGCAGCAGCCCAAAATTTCGTTTGGTGCGGCAAAAAAGTAGTGCGCACAGTCACATCAGACACAGTACCTTTAAAATAACTGTGTGCGATATTCAACAACACAAACATATGCTATAGTTTATCCCGTGTGTGATGAGACTGAACGTGGAAATTTTGGTCTCCAAGCTTCCGGCGTAAGATATCGGATAGTACATTGCACACGGTACTTGCATTTCATGTTCATTTCGAAGAGAAAATGGGGATACGGCGGCAAATTTTGGTCCGAATTTCCGTCGTTACATTGGTCATTGCTTAGTTTAACAACACTTGCAAATTTGAGTAGTACTACACAAAAGAGCCTACAACACTGCCCGCACTTACATAATCGAGCAACTAATAAACATTAATTAATTGACTTAAACATTACTCTAACAAAACACCATCGCTCTAGACAGAGACTAATCTTCTGCCTGGCATTCGTCGATCTCTGCCGCCTCCTCGATGACCAGCTCCCGCTCGACGAACTCCGGGGAAAGGAGATCCATCGCCACATACTCCAGTATCTCGCAGTCTTCGTCCACCATCTCTTTGGATAAGGCCGCCATGAGCCGGGCATGGGCGGCCTTGCTCCGGGCATGGACGGCCACAATCTTGGCTAGCGAGGCCGCCGACGAACGGACGCCTACTCGAGCACACTCAGCGATTACCAACTCAACGGAGGTGGGTTGTCGACCGGTGTCGGAGAAGGCAGATGTGATTTGTGCAGCGACCAACACGAGATGGGCGTGGGCGGCCTCGAGATGGGACTGGGCGTCCGCCATCAGGGCTACGGCGATCGCCTAGGAACTGATAGCTGATGTGCAGTTCTCGCCATTTTCTATCCCCGTCGCGGTTGTTGCTGCCGCCCTCTCAGCGGCAGCAGCTGCCCTTTCAGTAGCTGCAGCCACTCTGTCGGAGGTAGCGGCCGCGTTCAAGCATGTTGAGAGCGCGCTCATGGCTGATGTGGCCGCGCTCGGGCCGGAGTTGGTTGCCGAAGTTGCCCTCACGACGGGGATCCACGTCCCCATCTTTCACCGGCGACGATTGAAAAGTAAAATGGTCTGAGGAGTCAGTGCGGTAAACTGGCCGGCAGTGTACTGTAGCCAACGAAGCTTCCGGCCTAAGCCATGCATTACGAGGATTAGCCCAAGATATTTTGTACTGTATCACACACGATTCATGAACGTCAACTGTTTGTGAAAGACTTAATCTTAAAAATGTTTTTAAAACAAAAAATGAGGTTAATTCGACAAAGGACAGTGTTTGGATTGCAATAAGATTTTATGTGGAGTGAACACTGACCAATAGCTATGTCGTGCTAAAATATGGAATTATTCAGGGTATGTTTGCCATTTTTATAAATTAATTGAGTTTTATAGACATTTAATGTGTATAATTCAAATTTGAACTATCGTCCCAATGTCCGTGCATCAAAATGGGTTAAAAATCATATTAGTGTCCATGGCTTCATCTTTAGGTCACGGGCAATAAATGGGAATGAACTTCAAACATCTCGGCATCTTGGCTCGGCCACAAACAATGAGAAACTTAGTTTTTAAATTACTGTAAATCCAAAACGCGTCAGAAATTCTAAAAACTTGGCATGTTGTCATGACATGTGCCATGGTAAAAAAATGTACAACATGGGACAATTTTAGCCACAAGTCCCTTACAAAGCAGAGCTTCTCACTTCAATCTTTGAGGTCCCGATAAGGAAAACGTCACCTTACGTAGGCAAAACGACATCCGCTCAACTTCTCGCCATGAACTTTTGTTAGAGGCAACTCGCACCAGTAAAAGTGTCTTGCTAAAATATGGAATTATTCAGGGTTCTTTTCTCATTTTCATACGTTAATTGAGTTCTCTAGGCATACAATGTGTATAATTAAAATTTGAACTAAAATCACGAGGTCCGGTGCATCAAAATGGGTTGAAAAATCATATAAGTGTCCATGGCTACTTTGGGCCCCATGCAAGATATGGGAATGGATTTCAAACATCTTGGGGTCTTGGCACGGCCACATACATTGAGAAACTTGGTTTTACATTCATGTATAAATCAAAAACTCGTCAGAAATTCAGGAAACTTGGCATGGTGTCATGGCATGGCTCATATGTGTCCCGATGATAAATTGTCCGATTTGGGACAAGTTTTGGCAAATGCCCTTACAAACCTCAGCTACTCACGGGAAGCTAGCTTCTATGGTTTCGGTAAGGAACGCGTCACCTTATGTGGGTGAATGGACATCCGCTGCCTCTTCTCGTCTTGAACTATATATTTCTAGAGGCAACATATACCAAAATGAGTGTCGTTCTAAAATATGAAAGTATACATGGTTTGTTTGGGCTTCTTATACATCAATTGACTTTTATATGCATTATTTAACGTGCATAATTCAAATTTGAACTACATTCACAAGGTACGGTGCATCAAAATGGGTTGAAAACCGTATAAGTGTACATGCATCTTTAGGATCCGATGCAATATATGGGAATGAATTTCAAACATCTCGCAGTCTTGGCTCGGCCATACAAACATTGAGAAACACGGGTTTTAAATCATGTGTAAATCAAAAACTAGTCAGAAAATTCATGAAACTTGGCATGGTGTGATAACATGCATGGCTCATATGTGCCCTGGTAAAATAATGTCCAATTTGGGACAAGTTTTGGCACAAGCCCCGCACAAACCAAAGATTAATTATCACATGAAGCTTTGTTGTTTCGATATGGAATGTGTCACCTTATGTGGGCGAATCGACATCCGTTGCCTCTTCTCATCTTGAACTATTTCTATAGGCAACATATACCAAAATGAGAGTGTCGTGCCAAAATATGAAATTATACATGGTTCGTTTGGCCTTTTTATACATTATTTGACTTTTCTATGCATTATTTAACGTGCATAATTCAAATCCGAACTACAATCAGAAGGTCTGGTGCTTCAAAATGGGTTGAAAACCATATTAGTGTGCATGCATCTTTAGGTCCCATGCAAGACATGTGAATGAATTTCAAACATCTCGGGGTCTTGACTCGGCCACAGAAATATTGAGAAACTATAGGGTTTTCAATCATGTAAATCAAAAACTCATCAGGAGATTCGTGAAACTTGGCATGGTTTCATGAACATGGCACATAAAGGCGTCATAGCATTTTGTTTTCCTATTTGAGACTCGTTTTTTAATATATATTTTCTTTTAGAGCCAACATTGAGAATATTAGTTAAATTATAGTAAATATAGAACTCACACAAAATTCAAGAAATTTGGCATGGCGTCATTATATAGCACAAATATGTTGTGGTATTTTTCGTGTCATTAATAGCGAACAAAAGCTTTTTGGATCAAAGAACTGTCACGTTTCCACGCAAACGGTTGCATTATTTTCAAACCGTTGGCGTTCTACTGCCCTTTACGTGCTGGCAAGCGTCGCACTCTTTTATTGGCTAGGGCTTAGGAGGTGCCGTGCGAGCAGCTGCTTGAGTTGACAGGAGGCGTGAGAGTTGGCATCCGCCGTGCAGGCTCACCGCGAGGCATGCGGGCAGTACGCCGAAGACTCACCGGGAATCGAGCCCTTTGACCTCCGTATCTGCCCTCCTCGCTTCCAACATGTCCATCAATGGCGCCCGAGCCACTGTTTAATATGTGGTTTACTGCCCACTCACTCACAATCCTCCATATATCTTCGCCTCACATTCCCCTCCATCTTCAGACCTCCACGGCGACCTACGCCATGCTGTAGAAGGATCATATGCCACTAGTCTTCCGGTTTGGTGAAGTTGACGCCGAGCCGGAAGAGATAGAACATGAAGACGAATGGTACGCCATGGACATGGACCTGGAAGAGCTGCATGCCGCAGCGGATGCTTCCCCGACGCACTCGCCATCAACCATCACCGAGCTCGCGCCAGCAACCATCCCCGTGGCATTGACGGGCTGGTCGCCCAGCATCATCGCAATGCTGGAAACCGCGGGCGTCAGGGAGGTCCCTGCCGACCCGCATGAGCTCGTGTGCGTGCAAGCGCCAGCGCCTCCTCCTACCCCCGTGCTCATGCACTACCTTGCACACGCCACGCCTGTCCCAGTGCGCATGCCCGCACCGACGACGCCCGACCCCTTGCGCCCGCCTGCACCCACCACGTCCGTGTCCGTGCGCGCGCCTGCACCCATCACGGCCCCCTTAGTGGATTGGGCCGCCGCCGTCGACAGCTTTCTCGCAGCGCCGCTAGTCGCCGCCCCCCGGCCCCACGCCCGTCGATCGCGCGACGACCGGCTCTTTGATTGTGAAGTCCATAACATTCTGGTCTCGGTAGAAGAACTGTACAACTGCGCCCCGGAGCACGGGAACGTCACCGCAGGAGGCCGCCGCCGCCACCGCAACTAGTTTTCTTTATATTGTATGTCGATTGTATGAATGTAAAGTGAAAGCTTGACTGAATGAAATCTATGGTTTGATGAACTAAGTATTTATCTCTGAATTCGCGTAGCAAACAAAAAACCATCATAGTTTTGTCTGAATGAACACACATCACAAACGGTTCAGGTTGAATACCCGTTTGAAGATCGACAACAATCTTTCCTTCGCCCATAAGCCAAGTCAAAATATTGGCGCGAAGGATTGGTCCAATGCGTCATCGCAAACATTTCTCGAATATGATCTGTGTGCCTAGTGCAGACAATCCGGGAAGATTTGAATCTATCATATTGGGTAAATTGTCATGTGTCAAATCGGAAACATTGGCATATGTCGATCTAGTAACACTGGCATTTGTCAACATTGTAGCACTGGCATTTGGCAAGTATTGCAGAAACAAAATCACAATTAGGGTGTAATTTTGCAACTGAAATTCACTTTAAATATGGATTTCATTCATACATTAAGAACTGGTCTTTGTACAATACAGTTCAACTCGACAGCTGAACCGAACAAACTTTTCCCCAATTGTTGCCAACCACGTACTGAATTAGCTAGTTCAAGTATATACTAGCTAATTAAAGTACGTGGTACAGTTCAACCATATCTATAGTTAGATGAACTGAACAAAATAGCCCCTAAGTACTAGTACTATGGAGGGGCTTTGTACTACTTCCAGCAGAATCGAGCGCGCTCAGTAAGAGCAAGTGGAGGAGGAGCCTGCCAACGAGTTGGCGGAGACGTGTCTGTTGCCTACTAGTGCTGCCCTCCGACGCTCAAGACGCCCCTCCTCGAAGCGACGGGACTCTGCATAGATCTCCGCATTCCGCGCCGCCGCTGCGGCTTCTCCTCTGGCCACGGCATCGGTGAGCTTCTTCGCGTGCGCGACCTGGCACTCCACCTCCTTCTCTAAGAAGTAGATGTAGCGTGCAAGGGTTGCGACGCAGAAGCCCGGCGGTGGGCCTTTGGCAGACTCCACCTCCCGCATTCGGGCCTTGGTGGCGGCGCGGGTTATGACCCCGCAGCCTGACGGCGGGGTCATGGCAAAGACGGATGACGGTGCGGTGGCGGCCCCAACGGCGGAAGGCGTGGTGGCGGCCACGGCGGCCACTGGCAGCAGCTGCCTTCGGGCAGCGGTGGTGGAGCGTGTAGTTGGTGGCGTGCGCACACCCACCAGGGACGCCACGTGCACCACACGCTTCAGAGGACTACCGCGCCGACGCGGTGAAGCCTCCCAGCTGGAGCTGTCCTCTGGCGGAGTGGCTGGGCGACGACGAACGGCCGGTGCCATTGGCGATTGGGGGAGAAGCAAACTAGACAAGCTACGGGGAGGGGGGATGAAGTCAATGTCGAGTCGCCGGCCGTGAGGGTTTATATAGCAGGCCGGCAAGCATTGGGGATTTCACCGAGCATGGCGGGAAGCTAGAGCCGTAGAACGGTTTTGCGCGCGAGAACCTGCGCGGTTCTGAGCGGGAACGGGATCATCGAGCGGGCGCGTGGCCAAAATCCAAAAGCGGTGCCGAAGCATGCACTGGAATACTCGGGCGGCAACACGGTGACAAGACGTGAGAGAGGAGGACGGACTGATGCGGAGGCACACGCATCAAAATAATAAAACGTGTGCAATATTAATACAGGCAAACGGCACTTCCGAACGTAGCGTCTGTAATGATCTCAACCATCGCTGACAATTACTTGGCAGCAACCGTCTGCCCACAATACACACAGCTTGTCAGTATGAATCGTCTGTGTTATTTCTGATGTTCGCACACGATTCTCATTACTCACTTGTTTGCTGTATATCACACACATCGTGTTATGCCGAGTCATTTGTGTTCTGCTGTATCAGCACACACAGTTTATCCGAGTGAACTGTATGCCGTACTTCGCACACGTATGTAGTTTTGGTAATCGTTTCTGTTATCTTCTCTAATCACAAACGGTTCATAAGAACAAACTGTCTGCCTTAGATCGCACACGCAACTACTTTCTGAATCGTATTTGATGGATCCACCTTCGCACACAGTTCGTGCCATTAGCGACGGAGCTTGCACTATACCGTTTGTGATTCATGCATCGCACACAGTTTCGTCGAATGGTCTCTGATTGATGTGTCGTGTTTGGACCATTCTGTAGTAGTGTGTTATATTACTACTTAACGTAAGAAACATCTTCTGGAAAAAATAGTTCATTTATAAGTTCTTTTTCCCAGGATATCATGTTGACCATGATCGTGAAACCTCAACTCCGATAAATGTGGGAGGAAAATATTGAGGATTTAGTTTAGGGAATATTCCTGAACTCTATGGTCTTTAATGAACCGAAATTTTCACTTCCGTCATTGCCAACCAATTATATTCTTAAGATGGCTAGCTTTCGGCTTCACACAGTTTGAGTACTAACCCGGATGACCCATAAGTAACAATCACAGAGGTGCTCCCTTTACCCCCTAACCGAACAATCGAGAATGTAGGGGGTAAGCACTGGAGCCAAGCAACCCAGCTTGGTCAAAATTTTAAGCCAAATTGATGCATATTTATGGCTTATAACGATGATTATGGAAGGCAACACTTCATATTGAATACAAATGCTTTTATGCTATATGTTTTTTTGACTCCTTTGTGACCGTTTATCATTGGAGAGTGGTCCATCGCCGGCTTCTACCCCTTTGTAGATACTACGCAGGGTGTTTTCGTACTAACAAGACAACCCTTAGCCGAAATCTCGATGCCCGGAGGTGGTTGTGTTAGTGGAAACGAGGCAATCATATATTCAGGCTTTTAAACTTTCACTTAGTCATGGGAGCATATGTTGGGGGGCAACTTAATAGCCCCCGGTATACGTCAAATCCTCGGATCATTCGAGGTCGAACCACCCACAACTTGGCCTTTTCAAGAAAGAGAGGTCCTTCATTTTACTCAGATAACCTCGATCGGCTACATTTGGTTGAACAACGCCTGCGGTTCGTTGACCGATTTACGCTTGTTGTGATAGTCAGCTTTCGGCTTTCTCCAACTGGGGCACTTAACCAGTTAAACCGGAAATGACAATCACAATGGTTCTCCCTTTACCCCTTAGCCGAACAAAGCGGAAACGTAAGGGGTAAGCACAGGAGCTGGGATATCCAGTTATAGACCAAAGACACAACTCGAAATCAATGCATATAAATGCGAAATACCGAGGACATTTTGCCGAGGACTGCATGGAGTACCTCGGCTTTTGCTGGGTTTGGCGCTAACCGCAGACCCCCATTAATATTGCTGATGCTTGAAATGCATCTGGCGTTGTACTGCGAGACTTATGCTTGGAAAAACCAAAAAACTTCTGCAAAAGCTTTATGTTTAAATAGAAAAAAATTATGCCAATCCGAAATTGGTCTAAAATTTAATTTGTGCTTCGGTCGTGCTTTAACATGATACATCCGATCTCCGGACTTCAAGCGGGTCAGCCTTTGGCTTCAACCTCCATATCCCGAAGGCGGAGTGTTTCTCCGAGGCCTGTTTAAAGAACTAAACTCGAGCGGCTTTAGAAAGAAACCATGCTATCCGGCTATTGACCACACACTAGTGTCGGAAAAAGGAGTAGTAGAAAAAGACTTTGCAACGACCAAGAAGAAAACACATTTATTATAAAACGGCTCATATAAATTTAAGAGCCCCTAGTTAAATTGGGTAAAGAAAATTTTTAACAAACAATTTTTTTGTTTAACAACAAAAAATATAATGTTTGGTTGAACCGAACGAAAAGTAAAATTTCAAAGAGAGTTGAGCATGAAAATGACTTAGCTGGTTAATGTGCTCGGTGTTGATGACGCAGTTCGAGCTACGGCGGGACAAGGTCCCAGCCCCCAAGCCGGTCACGAGATAGCCGACAAAGAGCTCAGCTTGATGAAGTAACACAACACTTCCAAAGGGCTGAGGCAAAACCCCGGGTCCAGCCAAGGAGACAGAGTAGTTCGGCAGCGCGGCAGCGAAGCCCCCACGTCAGTCGACCATGTCGATGATGCTATTTGGTTGATGGAGACGGGATGACGATGTCGGCATGCCGAGGTGACCACATGATGCAGTCAAAGTCAATTACCTAGAGATCCGACGCAGTAGAGTTCTTTGGGAATGTCAGCTTGGCGATGCCGAAGCCCCCGAGTTGACTGATGTGACAAACAGGTTAGCATGGGCATTGGACCAACAAGGTGATGGCGCAACCCGATTGATGCCGGTAGGGACGACGTCGTAGGATTGTCGAGCTAGCGGCATAGTGCGGCCATTATTAATTTCCTACATACATAAAGTAGCACAAGGCAGAAAAATAAAAAGTTCCTTTGTATAATTTGTTTATGCAAAATAAACAATTCAAGAAAATATGGCCTGGGCGTCGAAGTCGGCACAGTGGAGTAGCGGCGTGGAGACATCGACGCAGGTCGGCTGGCTGAGGTGATGACATAGTCACAATCAATTTTAGATGTCCGCTAGGTTATGAAAAAACGGATGTCTAGCAAAATGCTAGCCAAACTGACACCGACGGGAAGCGCCACACACAAATGCCGGTAGAATATCTCTGCAAAAATAAGGTGGTACAAACCAACAGAAAAATACTCTCTGTCTAATAATTTTACATGGTAAACAAATAGTTAGGAAAAATAAAACCTGAAAATTATTCTGCGAGTAGCGGACTGAAGAGAAAATTCTTCTAGAACCGGTTTGACGCACACGTACGTGATCGCTGTCCGGTGTCATCCAACAGATTCCTTGGATGGCCTTTGTCACACTGCGTTACCAGATCACATCGCCGCCTGTGAAACAAAAATAGATCTGCAACCAACAAAATAGCACAAGGCGGAAGAAACAATCCACAAAGAAATCAATTGGTTTGATATGAATTCAACTGAAAAAATATCACCTGATTATCCTCGATCCGCGGTGATCGCCTAGTAGGCTCTCAATGAAAGCACCAATGTCGGTTCTGAATCCGGCATATCTCGTAGTAGGGGTTCTAAGCTAGGCGTCTTGGAGCGATGGTAACATAGACACAAGATTTTACCCAGGTTCGGGCTGTCTCGAGGAGATAATACCCTGCGTCCTGCTTTTGATTGTATTGATATGGTGATAGTACATAGTACAGGTATCTACCACGAGATTGTTGTAATGAATCTGAAATTCTCTATTGACTAGTTTGGCCTCGGTTTATATAATGCACCGAAGGCCTAGCGTTTAGAAGTGTCCTTGTCTTGTGCGCCAAGTCTTGTGAAATCTCCCGTGTATGCATCATGGGCTACCCGAAGTGGCCCATTAGTGAACCTCCATGGGGGTCCTCGGCCCGACCCACCTGGTCGGGAGACGACGTGGTGAGTACCCCCTAGTCCAGGGCACCGTCACCCCTGGCCCGGTTGACTGGGTTGACCCAGTCGACTATGCTAACTAGGCAACCCCGGTCACTGACTGATGGGCCACCCCTCTATTTAATTAGTTAGTTAATTAATTTAATTAAGTCAAATTAATTAGTCAATACAGGTGGGCCCAGTTAGCTAATTAACCAAATTAGTTAATTTAAAACTCTGCTTCACTCCACTCTCTATGACATGTGGGACCCAGCTGTCAGGTTTGACCTGGAGCAGCTGGGTTGACTGCTGACATCATGTTGATGCAATAAAGCTATTTTTCCAATTAAATAAATCCAGTAAATTTCAGAAAATGATTAAAACTTTGAAAAATCATTTAAATTAATCCGTAAGTTAGATAAAAATAATTTATATATGAAAGTTACTTAGAAAAATATGTCGAATCCGAATATGCAATCCGTTCATCTGTCACATGCCTCTAGCATGATGAACATGGAACTTTGCCCTCCGGTTCGTTCGTCCGATAATTATCTAAGACCCGGAAAATATCCATAGACATTTTCCCGCTCCGTCTGTAATGTGTAGCACTGCATTAGGTCACCCCTAGCACTGCATGTTGTAATGTCATGCATCGTGATGTATCTGTTTTGCTTTTTATTTATTGTTTCTTCCCCCTCTTCTCTCCCATAGACACCGAGACTGATGCTGCTACCGGGTATGACTACGCCCTGACGTCCAGCCACTCTCAGCGGAGCTTCCAGGCAAGCAAAACCCCTTTATCATTCCTATATCGCCCATTCCTTCTCTCTCATGCTTACATTAGATTTTGCTACTGTTGTTGATAGCTCCTATTCTGATGCATAGCCTGTTTTGTAACCTGCTATTGTTAATTTAGCTATTATCCTAATTGCTTAGTATAGGCTGCTTAGTGATCCACCAATGACCCCCCGCCTTGTGCCTGTTGCCCCCGCTTCATCGTTGATGACTCGATCAATGTGATCGACATCCTGAGCCCGACACATCACCTCACCCCCCCTTAGTTGTACGACTCTGCAGAGCTACTATCAAGTGCCTAGGGTGAGACCTCGTAACGCACTCCTGATGATAACTTTGTAGTGTAGCTACTCGGCCATGGATATCGAGGGTGATTCCTCCTTCCCCACTCCCAGAAAGGACACTGTCGTGCAACACCTCAAGTGTGAACCCTCGAGGGTGATTCCTCCCAGGTCACCTTGACGGTTACATCAAGTGGAATCCATCGAAGGTGATTCCTTAGATCCCCCCTTGATGTTATGGACACACGGTTACTTTAACTTTACCCCAGAACCATGTGAAAGACGGGTCGGCCCCGAGGGGTACCCGCGAGGGAAATGTGAAAGATGGGTCGGCCCCCGAGGGGTACCTGCGAGTGATGTGTAGTCGGGTTGACCAGGAAGGTACCCGCGAGATAACTACGCGGCACGGCCGGGAATTCTTAGCCCTTGTCGTAAGTCCGGGAGACGGGGCGATGAAAGCACAATATGCTCCCTTGGTGGTTTTGATAATTCATGACAACATACATTGTCTCTTGGACTAACATTTCTACCTAGTGTATTTCAGGTGAAAGTCCATAGAGAGAGATGGGTTGGCAAAAAGGGTTGTGGAGATACCCCAAGATGCAAGGAAATCGATTCACAAAGCTTCAAGCAAGAGGACTCTACATTTTACTTTGTGAGAAATCACTTTGAGTCCATAGGAAAGCCAATACTATTAAAAGGGGGTAAGGTACTGTTGGTGAACAAGATAATCCACGTGCACAAGAGATAGTCACCAAGAAATACCCACAAGCTCTTCCACAAAAGTCTGTCCAAGCCAAATATCCAAAATCGGTGCAACCAACAATTTCCACTCGGTGCCACCGATTCCCAAACTCAGACAAACCTATGCCAAACCCTAGCACATCGGTGCAACCGATTCCACTTCGGTACCACCGAGTTTGGGTTGCCAACTTGCTGTTACCTCGATTCACAAAATCGGTCCCACCGAGTTTGTTGGATCGGCGTCACCGAGTTGCGCAATCTGACCGTTGGTTACCTAATCGGTACCACCGAGAATTATATATCGGTCTCACCGAGATTCAAAAGTTACTGCCTTTTGGTGACTTCAGTACCACCGAGATTAACACATCGGTGTCACCGAGTTGGTCACTTTAGGTGTAACGGTTGGATTTTTGGGGATGCTTATATATACCCCTTCACCACCACCCACTCGAAAGAGAAGCACTCAGAACTATTCCATACTTGCCCCATCCTATTTTCTGAGAGAGAGCCACCTACTCATGTGTTGAGATCAAGCTATTCCACTCCATCCATATGAATCTTGATCTCTAGCCTCCCCAAGTTGCTTTCCACCAAATCAATCTCTTCCACCATAGCCAAATCTGTGAGAGAGTGATTGTGTGTTGAGGAGTCTATCATCTTGAAGCAAAAGAGCAAGGAGTTCATCGACATTGCCGAGCCTATTACCTTTTGGAGGGTGGTGCCTCCTAGATTAGTTAGGTGTCGCTTGGGAGCCTCCTACTTCGTGTTGTGGAGTTGAACCAAGAAGTTTGTACGGGCAAGGAGATCGCCTACTTCGTGAAGATCTACCCATAGTGAGGCTAGTCCTTCGTGGACGGAAGCCGTTATGGAATAGTCAAGGTTGCTACTTCGTGGACCCTTATGGGTGGATCCCCGTGGACTCTCGCGACCATTACCCTCCGTGGGTTGAAGACTCCATAAACGTGGACGTACGATAGCACCACCTATCGGAACCACGGGAAAAATCTTCGTGTCCCTCATGCGTTTGATCTCCCTATCTGAACCCCTTACTTCCATGTGCAATGTCTTTACTTTCCGCTGCCATACTTGTTGACATGCATGTGTAGGGTGTGCTAGACTTGCTATAATTGTTAAAATCTGCCAACCAATTAACTTCGGAAAAGGTTAGGTTTTTAATTCCTGCTAGTAGTCTATTCACCCCCCCTCTAGACACACACTTCTAGTGATCCTACAGGTGATGGGACCACAGATCGTGGATCATTGATCGTCTTCGCGCGCTTCTCAAGACACTAACGGGTTTGTGATCTGAGTAGGCCTCTGGACTATTTCGCACTGACCACCACGCGGGAATAAATATGGGTACTCTGCATCGTAAATTCGCCCGAAAGCTTTTCAGATGTCACAGTTGAGTAGCACGCACCCGGGTGGCCCACGTAAGCACCTGCTTTGTATAAAGAGGTGCCAGGACTGACACCGGCCGTCCTTGTAATGTGCACGAGTGCAAAGGGCGATGGGCCAAAGACCCCTGAGCACTTAGGATTTAGGCCGGTGTGTTGACCTCTCCGTTGAGCCTAGGTAGGACTACGACGTTTGTTCAGCCGAGGCCGGGAATGACATGGAAAGTGTGTCCGGCCGGATTTAATCGAGCGTGTTGGGTAAGTTTGTGCACCCCTGGAGGGAAGTATATCTATTCGAATAGCCGTGTCCACGGTAACGGACGCTCAGAGTTGTATCCCAATCTATACAACTAGGACTGGACACTGGAGACATGAAATGGAAATGATGGCTCCGGGATTGCTTTCTCGCAGGGAGTCGAGGAAGGATCTCTGGGCGTTACTACAACATACTTACTTATAATATGCTAATATGCACTCTTCTAATGCTGCAAGACACTGAAGATGCTAGTCTTCGATAGGACTAGGCCTTCCCTTGTATTGTGGCATTTCTGCAGTTCAGTTCAAAGATATAGCCCCATTCCTTTGATACTAAAGCATACTTAGCATAGATCTGAGATAAGTCTTGCGAGTACTTTGGATGAGTACTCACCGTTGCTTTGCTCCCCTTTTCCTCTGGATATGATTGCTACTGTGAGATGACGGAACCCAGGATGTTGGGGATATTCCCCAGGCTTTGACCCGGCCAGGAGTATGACCCGGCCCATCATTTGGCGGCTTATAAAGTCACCGTGTTTACCAGGTCAACCACAGATGTCAAGGCCTAGTGCCTAGTGTGCACCTCGTAGAAGGCGGCTCATGGAGAGGCCTGGAGGGCCGGCTCACACAGGAGGCCCAAGGAGAGGAAGAATTCCCTCACAAAGAGAAACAAGACCCGGATTAGGATTCAAGAGACACTAGTCCTAGCCCTACTCCCAGTAGGACTCTACATGTAAACCTACCCCTTCAACCTATATAAGGAGGGGCAAGGCACCCCAAGAGGGACAAGTTCAAGTCATTAGAGATAGACAGATTAGAAACCCTCAAGACTAGATGTAGTGATTCAGCAGCCTTGTAATCGAGATCATCATCATCATCAATACACACAAAGCAGGACGTAGGCTTTTACATCCATCGGAGGGGCCGAACCTGGGTAAACTCGCGTCTCTCGATTCCGACCGACCTCTTCAAGCCTCCACCTAGTTGCGATGGCCTCACACCTAAGTTCTCTCACGAGGACATATGTTGTGACAAAACCACGACATTTGGCACCCACCGTGGGGATTTCGCACGGTGATGTTGTTCTTGACGGATCACTCCAAGGGATCGAGAAGCTCGTGATTAACCGGATGAAGAAGAGCCGGCCTGAAGGATCTACATGGTTGACAAGCACTCAGAACAACGTGTACAAGTTTGAGATCAAGAGATTTTAGGGCTGCATCGTGTGCGCCACCGCACGTGACCAAGCGATCCGTCGATACGAAACTGGGTTGTTTTCTGGTTCACCTTGCAAAGTCGCCAAGACCAACAAAATTCATCCGCACCGCCATAAGTCTCCAACTCGCCCTGCTCCGCAATCTAGGAATCCAATCCAAGGCGTTCCGTACGTGTTGTCAGCTCCTGTACAAGGCGACGGAAGCAAAGTCGTTGCGGCACACAGCAAATCCGCTGAGTTGCAGCTGTTTTTCCACGCCTCCGCGTCTTCTTGAAAGTCCCAAGGCAATCTGTTGAACACTGTTGCATCTCGATGTGAAGACCGAATCACTGCAAATATACTACCAGCCACCAAAAGTTAATGCGCACAGGAAAGTAAACTGGCCGAAGCCAGTTGATCAAGGCCTCCACTCATGCGTGCCATATAAATTTTTCATGGCACGAGTCCCAATTATTGCACCCATATAGCAACCTGATCAAGGCAACAGATGAGCAGATTGACCAGTACGGAAATTGCAGGCCATAGCACTTTTTGCTCATGAGAAGTATCGCCTTGGTTGAGTTCGCCTGCCCCGAAAGAATTACCAGGAAAGAAAAGAGGGGAAGAAGGAGCGGTCAGGTTAGCTACGCGAAAAAACAATTGGGACGAAGAAGTTTCTTACTACCTCACATCACGGGAGGAGCAGAATTTTTAATGCACATACATCAAGGTTGTCCTATCCAGTCAATTAACAAAGGCCGATCCCTAATACTCCCACTACTCCTAGTATTGCACGGAGCAGATTTAGTAGTTGTATCAAACGACTGCTACATTGGATCCGCTTCGATAAAAAAAGGGAGAGCAGCCAGGGCTAGCCACATGAGGATCAACTACCAGCACTATTTCTCACGTCTGCTCAAATTGGTGCAAGATTCTAGGTTTGACCAAATAAATGTATTCACAAGTTCTGGTAGTTGGTAACCAATGAATCATCAGTGCAACATCAGAATAAATAAAAGGAGAGAAAAGAAAAGGAGTGGCGTGGGCAAGATCAGTCCACACGTACATACGTCGGCTGTTTGTTGCTCGTCCGTCTACGTCCAACATTATCCAACACCAGTATCAGTGTCCGCATTTCATTTAATAAAAATACCAGGTGCTATGCGTTTCATCTATTTTATTATCACATATTAATTTCTTCAAAGAACAATTACTTTGGCTTGTAATATTTTTATGCAGGACAATTATTCATTAAGAAGGCAGCATTATACCATTGATACGAAGCGCGCTTCAGCATCACTCCGCACTAGTGTTCGTCCGTGCTGCGCTGCTCGATGGACTCGCGCTTCCACGCTGGCTCCTAACGCCGTCACCGACTCGCACGTCCGCACCGGTTTACAACGCTATGGGCGTCTCACGCGCCCGCGCCGTCCTGAAACGCCATCGCCGACTCGCACGTCCGCACCGGTTTACAACACCGTGACCAGCTCACGCGTCCACGCCGTCTTCAAAACGCCGCCGCCCACTCGCACGTCCGTGCCGGTTTACAGCGCCGCGGCCGACTCTCTCGTCCACGCCAGCTTACAACATCGTGATCGTCTCTCTCGTCCGAGCCGGCCTCGAACGCCGCGACCGATCCCCGCATCTACATCAACACGCCGGTGCCGCGCCTGCTCGCTCGAGCCCCCCAACGGATGCGCATGAGCCGCCGCCCCCGCGGTCCGGTCTACGTCAACATGCCGGTGCCACACCTGCTCGCTCGAGCCGCCCAACGGATGCGCGTGAGCCGTCGCCCCCGCGGTCTGGTCTACATCAACACGCTGGTGCCGCGCTTGCTCACTCGAGCCGTCCTACGGACGCACGCAAGCCTCCCCACGGCTTGTCTCCTCCAACAACATTGGAGCAAAGGAAAAAATGACATTCATCTCTTACGCAACATTGCCAAAACACGCGCCAGCTTCCACTCGCACCGGGTTGCTCAATGGATAGACGCATTGGCCTGTTATCCCAGTGACACGATCTACTTCAAACATATCAAAAGAAACAGGAGAGCTTGCCATAAAGGAAACATCTCTGGAGAAGCTACAATTTGAGCCGGCCATTATTGAGCCGGCAATTCAAAAGTCAGCGACAAAGAAAAAGGAATGTGGCCCTGGAGGAGCCAGGAGAGAGAGAGACTACATGAGAATAACAAGGCATGGGTCAAGATGCATATGAACTCAATTTGGCCACGATATTTGCCAAAGACATATTATGAGCATCACAAAGATCATCAGCTCACTACATCGTCTCCAGCTTGGGTAAAATCCATCGTTCAGCCGTCAACCTTATGCCGGCTTATGCTATCACACCCGCTTCATCGAAGCAAGACTCGAGCCTCTAAAGCCGGTCTTTATGTCATGCCTTGAAAAGTGGCACTTCATATTCTGTTATCATATACATACATCATTCTGCATTGCATCATGCATTATACATACATATCATGCCGGCCTTCAAACCGGGTTAAAGCATAAACTTCTGCAGGAACAAATAGATCTTTGATAGCCAAAATGGCTGGATCTTCATCATGGTTTATCATAACCAGTATTAAATGATTGGGATTTTCCAAGCCAGCTCAGAAGAAATGACTACTCTCGAAGAGCCGGTCTATATTGCTGAACCGGTATATTACATATTGTTGAGCCAGCTTGTCACATATAATGCCGGGTCATCTAATTGACTGGCTCTTGGATTTCTTCAACTTGTGTTATGTAGTAAACTACAACATTTATGGATTTCTCAAACATATATTTGCTGGTTTGCACTGCACCCACGAGCAGGGATTTCATTCCAAGCACAAAGGCATTATTCCAGGATATTCATACAAGACAATAAATTACCGGGTTGCATTACAACCAATGTCAAGGATTAATTCAAGTTCAAGAGAAATTATGACGTGCATTATGATGGTTTATATTATTATAACACAGTCCCAAGTCGCTGCAGACATACGACCCGGCACTTGGGCGCTACATCATATGATGTTTTTCTGTCAAAGGAGAAGTGCATATAAGTCCCGAGTCACTGCAAGTAAACGACCCGGCACTTAGGGGCTACACTACTCAGATCAAATTTTCTAAAGTCCCAAGTCGCTGCAGGCATGTGACCTGGCACTTGGGGGCTACAGTATTCAGCTGTTTAAACAGATTATAAGGTCCAAATTGAAGACTCGGCCCATCACATACTGATGAGCCGGCCCTTGGGGGCTACACATTTCAAATGCAAGACATTTAGTTTATAACTGGCGACTCGGATGAGAACCCGGATTTCTCCAAAGTTATCTACCTACAACATTCAAAACCAAGTTCAAAGTTCCAGGTTGTTGCAGGCAAAACTATCCGGCCCTTGGGGGCTACACTGGCTGAAGTTTTATAAGTATAAGATAATTACAAGTTCCAGGCTACTGCAGGCAAGACAACCCGGCACTTGGGGGCTACACAGTCAAAGATATTATTGCAAATCACCAAGTCATCATGAACTAATAAACTTGGAGCTTGGGGGCTACATGTAATATGGATATATCAAAAAATTGAAGAACACTTTCAAGGTGTCAATTGTGACCGAGATTGGTCTCGTTTCTTGATGGAGGTTTGCAAAGATCATTTTCTCCAAGTTATTCATAGAAAGGTGCCAAGAAGACTGGTTCAATATCACAACAGATTTCTTTATTCCCAAATTTTTTTATCAAGTCAATTGGAGTCCAGTTGTTTGACCTGGCGTCACCAAAAATCATGACCCGGTATAATCAAAGATCATAATCCGGCAGAGTCTATATAAGCAACCCGGCTTCACAAGTTTGAACAATAGACGAATTTCTATTTCCAATATTTTCATCAAAATCGAAGCAATGGAAGCCGGCTCAACTTCATATGGTTTTCTTATCTCCAATATTTCCATCAAGCCAAAAGCATTGGAGACCGGCTCAACGACATATGAGTGTTTTATTCCCAATATTTTATTGCAAAGGACACGTACCTGCAAGATGATTGTGAAGACGGCTCGTTAATATGAAGAAGAAACCCAGATTTTCAAGGAGCCACTTCATTAAATTAAGCCGGCCAGTGGAGCAAGTTGGTTGCTTAACATATTTATTATTCTTATTCTAGGAGCTTACCATGAATAAATTCATGCTAACCTCGGGGCTAATGTCGGGGATATTCCCCAGGGTTTGACCTGGCCAGGATTATGACCCGGCCCATCATTTGGCGGCTTATAAAGTCACCGTGTTTACCGGGTCAACCACGGATGTCAAGGCCCAGTGCCCAATGTGCACCCCGTGGAAGGCGGCTCATGGAGAGGCCTGGAGGGCCGGCTCACAGAGGAGTCCCACGAAGAGGAAGAATTCCCTCACAAAGAGAAACAAGACCCGGATTAGGATTCAAGAGAGACTAGTCTTAATCCTACTCCTAGTAGGACTCTACATGTAAACCTACCCCTTCAACCTATATAAGGAGGGGCAAGGCACCCCAAGAGGGACAAGTTCAAGTCATTAGAGATAGACAGATTAGAAACCCTCGAGACTGGAGGTAGCGATTCAGCACCCTTGTAATCGAGATCATCATCATCAATACACACAAAGCAGGACGTAGGCTTTTACCTCCATCGGAGGGGCCAAACCTGGGTAAACTCGCGTCTCTCGATTCTGACCAACCTCTTCAAGCCACCACATAGTTGTGATGGCCTCACACCTAAGTTCTCTCACGAGGACATATGCCGTGACAAAACCACGACACAGGAGCCAGCTGATCTCTCCGACGACTACTACTATCAGGACGGAGCGTACTACTACGTGGAGGCCGCCGAGTAGTTAGGAGGCTCCCAGGCAGGAGGCCTTGCCTTTTTGATCCGATGCTTATGTTTGTGCTAGCCTTCTTAAGGCAAACTTGTTTACTTATGTTTATACTCAGATATTGTTGATTCCGCAAACTCGTTTGTATTCGAGCTGATGTATTCGAGCCCTTGAGGCCCTGGATTGTAATAAAAAAGCTTGTATGACTTTAATTTTTGTCTAGAGTTGTGTTGTGGTATCTTCTAGTGAGTCTCTGATCTTGATCGTGCGCATTTGCGTGTATGATTAGCGTAGGATCAAGGCGGGGGTGTCATGATAGAGGCGAGGGTCCCTTTCTTTCGATGAGATGATAACTATCGATTTGGTGGAGACGACTTTGACGATCCGACTACAAACGTGCACGACGTCGCGCCTTAGCAATCGCTAAACCAATCTCCAAGAGGTTATTGAGCATGCCGGAGCACGATCAACCTGACCACGAAGGTCTATTCCTGCAAGCAATCGAAGAACAAGCAAGAATATGATAATGCAATCTGAATATTGCGAATATAGATGAAGTATTGATAAGGGTGGGGTTCTGAAAGCGGTCTTGGTCTGGTCGTTGGACACAAACGAAGTACACGAAGTTGCAATGGCTAACTTTTAACTAAACAAAACCCTAGTCTAAACGGCGCCCTAAGGCCTGTATATATGGGGGAATAAAGAGGGAATTTCGTGACCCCTTGGAGGAGGGGCCCGAAACCAACCCTAACTCCGTTTCCCCACACATACGGACTCTAAAAACAGCCTAATAAGTGGTATTTCGAAATTACATGGGCCTGGCCCAAAAATAAGGTGACGCATCACCTATATTAGCCTATGGACGAAATTTATGAAGTGGCGTCATGTATATTTCGTCCAAGCCTTCATACTCTCCTTATGGTGGCTTCAAAGTGCAAAAATCACCACTTGAAAGTCCATTGTTCCTTCCCGCGCGCGCACCTTCTTCTCCATGCTTGATCCCGCTCCAATGGCCATCCTTCTTGTCCATGCTAGGTCCTTCATTCATAAGTAAAACAAAAGTATCCAATTTAGGCAGCATCATATGTTCATGAACATTAGGAGAATTTCCAAGAAACGAAAGTACCTGATAATTTAGTTGGCGTGCGCGGGCTCTAGTAACTGGTCCAATATGTGTAGCTGGTGGAGATGTGGGTGTAACATTAGTAGGGATGTCCTCATCACGTCACAATAGTGGATACTAGGGATCAAGCCCTAACAAATTGATTCGATTACATGACAAATTTCTTCCAACCCCATCACCGTCCAGCAAGCCTACGAAGGAATTACTCACTCCCTGTGCTGAGCATCATGGAATTATCGATGGAGCAGGGTTGGTGATGACCATGGCGATGAATCCCACTCCCTAGAGCCCAAATCAGACTCTAGATCAACCCTCCCGGTCAAGAACATGAGGTGACGGCGGCTCTGTATCGTAAAACTTGATAATTTTGTCTCTCCTCTTTTTTTCTGGACAAGACTGAGGTTATATGACTGGAGGTAGGGCAAACGAAGGTCCCAGGGGGCCAGAAGCTCAGGTGGCGTGCCCAGGGGGCACCCGATCGACCTTGTGGCTCTGTGGTAGCCCCCCTCCGATGACTCTTTTCACCAGTATTTTTTATATATTCCGGAAAAATTATGTCCAATTCCGAGAACTTTTATTTCTGCACAAAAATAAAACCAAGATAATTTTGCTGAAAATAGCGTCAGTCCGGGTTAGTTTCATTCAAATCATGCAAGTTAGAGTCCAAAACAAGAGCAAAAGTTTTTGGAAAAGTGGAAACGTCTAGGACGTATCAGGCATCCCCAAGCTTAGACGCTTGGGTCCTCCTTGAATATTATCTTGGGGTGCCTTGGGCATCCCCAAGCTTAGGGTCTTACCACTCCTTATTCTTTCATCCATTGTGATCTCACCCAAAACTTAAAAACTTCAGCACACAAAACTTAACAAAAACTTCATAAGATCTGTTAGTATAATAATAAGATCAAACACCTTAGGTACTGCAATAAATAGATTCATAATTGTTCTTCCATAATACCTATTGTCTTCTAACTCCTCCATGACTTATACTCCCCGATACAATCCATAGAATCATCAAAACAAGCACAATATGCAATAAAAACAAAATATGTCTAAAACAGAACAATACGTAAAGATCTGTATTGAAACCATACTTTTGTAACTCTGAAAATTCTAAAACATTAGGAAAACGTGGGCAATTTCTATCTTAATACTGTGTAAAAATTTCAGCAATTTAGCACGTTCCGGTAAAACAGCATAATTCAAATACTGGAGGTAAAAGTTTCTGTTTCTGCACCATATCAATTCAACTATCATCCAAATCATCCCAAAGGGTTTACTTGGCATGAAACTCGAAAGAAAAGATACAAAATAATTACTATAATACCAACAATCATGTTGACACACAAGAACTGAAAGGAAAAAAGTAAAGATAACTCTCGCGTTGCCTCCCAACAAGCTCTTTCTTTATAGCCATTTAGATAGGCTTGAGATTTTAATGATGCTAACATAAAAGATAAGAATTGAAACAAAAAGAGAGCATCATATAACATGTAAAAAACACATTTAAGTCTAAATCTCTTCCTATGCATAGGCATTTTATAAGAAAATAAATTATCAAGACAAGAAGGATCTAGCATATGTAAATAGGAAGAACGAAGCATAACTAATTTCAACACAAAGAGAGGTAATTTAGTGACATGAAGATTTTTATAACCATACTTGCCTCTCTCAAAATAATTACATGCAGCTATCATAGAAAATATTCTCTCCATGACCCGCATGCACAAAACTTTTACAATCTTCCAAGATAGTGGGATTAACATCAACTAAAGTCATGACCTCTCCAAAGCCACTTTTGTCAGTAAAATCATAAGATTGAACTCTCTCTGAATCTGGCCTTTTTCGCATTGACCACCATGCGGGAATCAATATGGGTACTCTACATCGTACATTCGCCCGAAACCTCTTTAGATGTCACTATAGGGACACTGGGACAGGGGGTACCCAGGCCCGTCTGCCTGAGGCCCATGTCATGACGCAGGGCCTGGGCCCAGTGCAGCCCGTCCAGAGGGCGTCGCGAACAGGGCTCTCATGGGCCCCCCGCCTCATGAGGCAGTCGACCGGAGGCACCCTCGCCAGCCTCCGGAGACACCCTCTCGAGGGCGCCTCCCCGGGGGCGCCCCCTGGGGGCCTCACGTGATGCACAGGTCGAAGGCAGCTCGATGATAACCCACAAGTGTAGGGGATCGTTTGTAGCCTTTTTCGATAAGTAAGAGTGTCAAACCCAACGAGGAGCTAAAGGTAGAACAAATATTCCCTCAAGTTATATCGACCACCGATACAACTCTACGCACGCTAATGCTTGCTTTAGCTAGAACAAGTATGAAACTACTTTGCGGGAATAAAACTAGAAGTACTTTGCAAGATAATAAAGAACGTGGAAATAAAAGTTAGGTGTTGTTTTAATAAAAGAACAAAAAAGAGTAAATAACTTAGTAGAAAGCTTTTTGTGTAATGGAAGAGAAAGATTGTCCCTAGGCAATTGAATATAATATGATAGATACTTGTTATATGCAATGAGGGAGAGGCATATGCTAACACACTTTCCGTACTTGGATCATATGCACTTATGATTGGAACTCTAGCAAGCATCCGCAACTACCAAAGTTCATCAAGGTAAAAGCCAACCATAGCATTAAGTATCAAGTCCCCTTTACTCCCATACGCAACAACCCACCTACTTGGGTTTGTGCTTCTGTCACTCACGCAACCCACCATAGGCAAATCATGAACATATTGCAACACCCTACAGCGGGGATCACTCAGGTTTGCGCGACACGGAGGGCACCATAGGACAGCACCATATCAACATACAACTCACATCCATAACATCATACCACAATTAACCCATAGGACAAAAGAGATCTACTCAAACATCATAGGATAGCAAAATATCATTGGGAAATAATATATGGAGTTGTGCACCAATTTTAAGTAGAGATTACAGCAGGGAAGAGAGGTGTTACACCGCGGCATAGAGGGGGAGAGAGTTGGTGTTGATGGCGGCGAAGTTGTTGGTGTAGATCGTTGTCACGATGATTGCCCCGACGGCATTCCGGCACCACCGGGAGAGAGGGGGAGAGAGCCCCCCTCCTTCTTCTTCTTCCTTGGCCTCCCCCTCGATGGGAGGAGAGTTCCCCCTCTGGTCCATGGCCGCCATGGCGGCGAAGGGGCAGGAGCCCCACCTGGATTGGATCTCCCTCTCTGTTCTCTTCTGTTTCGCGTTCCTGTTTTCTGGCCGAAAACCGTTTCTTATATTCTCGGAGATCCGTAACTCCGATCGGGCTTAAATTTTGAGGGGATTTTTATCTAAAACTTAGCTTCCTTGCTCCCGAAGGAGAGCTCCAACTGACTTACGAGGTGGGCACAAGACACCACCATGCGTTTGGGCCCTGGGCGTGCCCTGATGTATCGTGCTCGCTGTGGGCCTCCGTTTGCGTTGATTCCACTTCTCAAAATTCACAAATATTCCAAAAAAAATCTCCGAATTTTTTTATCGCATTTGGACTTCGTTTGATATGGAATTTTTGCGAAACAAAAAACACACAAAAAACATGAACTGGCACTGGGCACTGGATCAATAGTTTAGTCCAATAAATCATATAAATTGTTGCCAAAAAGTATGTGAAAGTTGTATAATATTGCCATGAAACAATCAAAAATTATAGATACAATGGAGACGTATCAGCATCCCGAAGCTTAATTCCTGCTCGTCCTCGAGTAGGTAAATGATAAAAAAGATAATTTTTGATGTGGAATGCTACCTAGCATAATCTTGATCATATGTCTAATCATGGCATGAATATTAAGACACGAGTGATTCAAAGCAATAGTCTATAATTTGACATAAATACATTAATACTCAGGCATCCCAACAAACAATCATGTCTTTCAAAATATCAAGGCTAAAGAATGCTATTCCTACAAAATCATATAGCCTTGTCATGCTCTGTCTTCTTAACACAAAGTATAAATCATGTACTACCCCGGTGTCAGCCAAGCAATTGGTTCATACTTTTTAATGCGCTTCAGCATTTTCAACTCTCACGCAATACATGAGTGCAAGCCATGGATATAGCACTATGGGTGGAATATAATATGGCGGTAGGTTTCAAAGGGGTAAAAGTGGAGAAGAAAGTCTCGCATCAACTCAGCGTATCAACGGGCTATGTAGATGCCCATCAATAGATATCAATGTGAGGAGTAGGGATTGCCATGCAACGGAGGCACTAAGAGTTATAAGTGTATGAAAGCTCAATATGAAAACTAAGTGGGTGTGCATCTAACTCTATAATGAAAAATTCCCACTAGTATATGAAACTGGCAACATAGGAGACTCTCTATATGAAAACATGGTGCTACTTTGAAGCACAAGTGTGGAATTAGCATGCCCCTTCTCTCTTTGTCTCTCATCATTTTTTTCAATTTTTTTCTTTTCTTTTTTTCCTTTTTTTTCTTTTCCCCCTTTTTTTCTTTTTTTCTTTTTCTTGTCCGGAGCCTCATCCTGACTTATGGGGGAATCATAGTTTCCATCATCCTTTCCTCACTGGGACACGCTCTAATAATGAGTAATGATGATCATCACACTTCTATTTACTTACAACTCAATATTACAACTCGATAGTAGAACAAAGTATGAATCTATATGAATGCAATGATCTAGCATAGCAAAGATATCAAAAAACGGACAATCCATGGAAACATCATGCTAGCTATCTTACGATCACGTAAAGCAATATGACAATGAGTGCTCAAGTCATCAAAACGGAGGCGGTGGAAGTTGCATGGCAATATATCTCGGAATGGCTATGGAAATGCCATAATAGGTAGGTATGGTGGATGTTTGGAGGAAGATATAATAAGGCTTATATGTGATAGAGCGTATCATATGACGGGGTTTGGATGCACCGGCGAAGTTTGCACCGACTCTAGAGGTGAGAAAGGGCAATGCACAATACCGTAGAGGCTAGCAAATTGCGGAAAGGTAAGAGTGCGTATAATCGATGGACTCACATTAGTATAAAGAACTCACATACTTATTGCAAAAGTTTATTAGCCCTCAAAGCAAAGTATTACTACGCATGCTCCTAGGCGGGAGGTTGGTAGGAGTTAACCATCGCGCGCCCCCGACCTTCACACAAAGATAGACAATCAAGAATAAATTGTGCTCCAACTTCCTAGCATAACGGGAGACTATACGTGCATGCTTCGGGAATCACAAACCTTAACACCAATATCTTACTAAGCACGATCATCCACTAGTACCTCCCACATAATATCATCTCTATATCGCAAAACTATTGCAAGGAATCAAACATATCATATTCAGTGATCCCTAAGTTTTATGTAGGATTTTATGACTAACCATGTGCATGACCAATTCATGTTGACTCTCTAAATAGATATAAGTGAAGCAAGACAGTTTAATTCTTTCTAAAAAAGACCATGCTCTAATAAATATAAGTGAAGCAAAAGAGCATTCTACGAATAATGGTTTTCTATGTGAAGAGAAACAGGCAATCCAAACTTCAAATGATATAAGTGAAGCATTCTATAAAGCCATACTCAAAAGATATAAGTGAAGTGCAATGATAATTCTATAAATCAACCATGGACTATCTCATACCAGCATGGTGCATAAAAGAAAAGTGAAAAGTAAACACAAAAGACGCTCCAAGATTTACACATATCACATGAACGAAATGAAAATGAAAACATACTGATACTTGTTGAAGAAAGATGGGATGCCTTCCGGGGCATCCCAAAGCTTAGACTCTTGAGTCTCCTTGGATATTTACTTGGGTTTCCTTGGGAATCCCCAAGCTTGAACTCTTGCCTCTCCTCCTTCTCCTCATATCGAGACCTCCTCGATGTTTGAACACTTCATCCACACAAAACTTAACAGAAGACTGGTGAGATCCGTTAGTATAATAAAGCAAATTCCTACTTTAAGTACTGTTGCAAACCCATTCATATTTTATATTTGCATTATCCCTTCTGTATTATAACTTTTCTATGGCTTACACCACCGATAAATCGATAGCTTCATCAAAACAAGCTAAACAGTGCATCAAAAACAGAATCTGTCTTAAACAGGACAGTCTGTAGTAATGTGAACTTTGACCATACTTCTGTAACTCAAACAATTCTGAAACATTAGGACGGAATAAAAAATTTGTATAGCAATACTGTGTAAAAATTTCAGAAACTTTCCACGTTCAAGTAAAATATGAAAATTCAAACACTACAGCAGATGTTTCTGTTTTTACACCGCACATACCAACAAGCAATCTAATCATCCTAAAGGCAAATCTTGGCACATTATTTTTATAATAAAATGGATTTGTACATGGGAATAATTATTTTTGTTGAAAAAGTTTCCGTGATTCAAGATTCTCAAAGTTTCCATGGGCATGAACAAAGTTCTAGGCTAGCCCCCACTTCAACGATGTTCATCATCTCTCTCACTTTCACCTTTCTTTTTGTGAAGTTTTAGGTTCCCCTCTATATTTTTTTTGTTTTTAAACTTTATAAAAGCACACAACATAATAAAATGACTCTCTAAAACCTCCGAGTTGTCTCCCTTGCAGTGCTTTCTTTACAGTCATTAAGCTAGGCATAAAGTGCTCAAGTAATGGATCCACCCGGATCCCAAGGTATATCAAAGCCAATTTTAATTAACAATGATTTGTAATTTAGTAGTCAGCACCAAGCAACATATATCATGAAATGATGAAGTCTAACTCTCTTCCTATGCATCGGCATGTCATAAAAGAATAATTCATGCACATCAAGTAAAGGCCAATGCATAGTATAAACAGTTTCTTGCAATTTTATCGTATTGGAAACATAAAGAGGTGGAGATGTAGTTCCTCTCTCATAATAATTGCAAGTTGGAGCAGAAAGCACATGCATATTACATTCATCAAAATCATCATGTGTAATAGCAAAACGCAACCCATCTATATAATCCTTAATAAGAGCAAACTTCTCCGATATAGTGTAGTTGGGAGAATTCAAAAGGATAATAGGACTATCATGTGTGGGTGCAATAGCAACAATTTCATTCTTAACATAAGGAACTATAGCAAGTTCATCTACATAAGCATAATTCATATTGGCATCTTGGCCACAAGCATAGTAAGCATCAAGTTCATCAAAAAGGGATCATAGCATTCATCATAGCATTCATCCTAGCATTCATCCTTCGGTATGTGCGAAGGGAAATTAAACAATGTATGAGCTGAAGAGTTACTCTCATTAGAAGGTGGGCACGGGTAGCTAATCCGCTCTTCCTCCTTTTGTTCTTCGCTCTCCTCCTCATCTTTTTCATCTAATGAGCTCATAGTTTCAGCAATTTCTTCTTCCATAGATTCCTGCAAAATATTAGTCTCTTCCAAGGCAGCGGTCATTCTTTCAATAAATTCTTTAACATAAGCATTAGAAGCATAGTTTTCATAGCAATATTTAAGTATAGCAAAATTTTCAGATTCGTAAAGAGTAGCATCATACTTTTCAATCAAAGAAGCAATTTCATAAGCACCCTTAAAAGCAACAAATTCTTCAATTTGTTCAACATCAAAATAACAATAGGCTTCCTTGGCATAAGAAGATAGTATTTCATTATCATTAAACACACATTGTTAGGGAAGGTGTTTTTTAGTTTCTTTAGAACAACAAGTAAAATCATGTATTTCGCATAAATTCCAAGCAAAGCAACACAAAGTATTAATTTGATGCCACAAGAGTTTCCCTTTTTGAGATATGCGGCGTCGCACAAAATAAGCATGCTCATTTAATGATCTTCCCTCAACTAAGCTAGTTGGGTTTTCGGTATGAGCACAAATGGATCGAAGATGATCCAAATAATATTCTTCGGTAGTACGGAACACTAGTGGTTCCTCAACTTTTGGAGCAGCAAGTACAACTAATTTTTTTGGTATTTTGCGTTTCCTACCCATATCTAAAGATAGAAAACAACTAATAATAGAAAATAAAAAGTACTTAGTGATAAAGCAAACAAGCACACACGAGAATATTCACCCCACGCTATTGCTCCCCGGCAACGGCGCCAGAAAAAGGTCTTGATAACCCACAAGTGTAGGGGATCATTTGTAGCCTTTTTCGATAAGTAAGAGTGTTGAACCCAACGAGGAGCTAAAGGTAGAACAAATATTCCCTCAAGTTCTATCGACCATCGATACAACTCTACGCACGCTAATGCTTGCTTTACCTAGAACAAGTATGAAACTACTTTGCGGGAATAAAACTAGAAGTACTTTGCAAGATAATAAAGAACGTGGAAATAAAAGTTAGTTGTTGTTTTAAAAAAAAGAACAAAAATAGTAAATAACTTAGTAGAAAGCTTTTTGTGCAACGCAAGAGAAAGATTGTCCCTAGGCAATTGAATATAATATGATAGATACTTGTTATATGCAATGAGGGAGAGTCATACGGTCACACACTTTACGTACTTGGATCATATGCACTTATGGTTGGAACTCTAGCAAGCATCCGCAACTACCAAAGTTCATTAAGGTAAAAGCCAACCATAGCATTAAGTATCAAGTCCCCTTTACTCCCATACGCAACAACCCACCTACTCGGGTTTGTGCTTCTGTCACTCATGCAACCCACCATAGGCAAATCATGAACATATTACAACACCCTACAGCTGGGATCCCTCACATTTGCGCGACACGAAGGGCACCATAGGACAGCACCATATCAACATACAACTCACATCCATAACATCATACCACAATTAACCCATAGGACAAAAGAGATCTACTCAAACATCGTAGGATAGCCAAATATCATTGGGAAATAATATATGGAGTTGAGCACCATGTTTAAGTAGAGATTATAGCAGGGAAGAGAGGTGTTACACCGCTGCATAGAGGGGGAGAGAGTTGGTGTTGACGGCGGCGAAGTTGTTGGTGTAGATCGCCGTCACGATGATTGTCGTGGCGGCATTTTGGCGCCACCGGGAGAGAGGGGGAGAGAGCCCCCCTCCTTCTTCTTCTTCCTTGGTTTCCCCCCTAGATGGGAGAAGAGTTCCCCCTCTGGTCCATGGCCGCCATGGCGGTGGAGGGGCAGGAGCCCCTCCTAGATTGGATCTCCCTCTCTGTTCTCTTCTGTTTCGCGTTCCTGTTTTCTGGCCAAAAAACATTTTCTTATATTCCCGGAGATCCATAACTCCGATCGGGCTGAAATTTTGAGGGGATTTTTATCTAAAAATTAGATTCCTTGCGCCCGAAGGAGAGCTCCAACCGATTTACAAGGTGGGCACAAGACACCACCATGCGTTTGGGCCCTGGGGCGCACCCTGATGTATCGTGCTCGTTGTGGGCCTCCGTTTGCGTTGATTCCACGTCTCAAAATTCACAAATATTCCAAAAAAAATCTACGTAAATCAAAAATTGTAGATACAACGGAGATGTATCACTCGACGGGATCAGGTAGCCCGTCTCGTTCTAAGGGTAGTGCGTGCTTTGCTCAGCGTCGTCCGGAGCCGCGGCAGGGGGGGGGGGCTACGGCAAGAAGACTTTCCTCTTTGGTGCTAAGGGAGCAGGTCTAGCTCGCCGGTTCCCAAAGTGACCCCCAAAGGTTTCCTGTTTGGTGTTAGGCGGCCAAGGCTGGGAGCCCGCCAAGACGGAGGTCATCCCTAAGCCCACCAGCGCGTCACGAAGGGAGGCTTTGGAAGCCGACGACCACTTTTGTCAGGATAAGCTGCAGTCCTGTCCCCTTTCAAACTGGCGCTTGTGGCAACCCTTCCCGCCTGATATTTTTTGGGGAAGAGGACCAGAGCTGGTATCAAGGAGACAGAGCAGCCACCGAACCGGGGGATTGAACCTTTCTGTATTTACTCCCACCAAAATGAAATCCAGACAAGCAGGAGTAGGGTTTTACACCGCAATGTGGCACAAACCTGGGTAAACCGCCGTGTTCTTTGTTCTCCCCCAAGCTCGAGCACGCCGGAGCTTCGAGGTAGGTTAGTGAAAAAGAGCGAGGTTGGAGAGCCAGCGCACCCCAGAGTTCGAACGCCTCTCGGGTCGATGGAGCTCCGATTCCGACATTTGGCGCGCCAGGTAGGGGTGCGCTGCTGCTCTTCAGCTTCATTTTTGCTCCACCCTTGCTGACCCCATGGCCGAAGCCCGTCGTGTGCGTGCTAAGCGTCGAGCGGCCCGCGTCATACAAACTGCGCCCATGGGTCGTGACGGCCGCCGCCACTCCGCCGGCACCGAAGCTGCCGCCGCCACCGACCCTGCTGCACCCGAGCAGCAGGACTCCTCCATGCACCCTTCCGTGAAGAGAGACGGCCGGACTGCCACAATCTCCTCTTCCCATGCCCGCCTTGAGCACGTGAACGTGCAGGGTGCACTCCTCATGGCGCGCGAGCTACTCCATTACCGTCCGGCAGACGCCGGCTACGACGCCTGGCTGGGCCGCATCACCGAACTCATCACCGCCGCCGGAGAAGCCCCGGCGCCCTCTCGTTTGCTCCGCCCCCCGCCGTCTCGAGCTGGGGACGTGGCGCATGGGGCGCTGCCGCCACCTCTCGTGCGCGATGAGCCAGCCGAGCCTCGGCGCGATGCACGCCCGCGTGACCCGCCCCGCGAAGTGCCTTCGCCAGCCCAGGATGAAGCCAACTGCTAGATCGTCTTCCGCGCTCCTCCTGACACGTGAGTGATCCTCGAGCAGCAGCGCCAGCGCCAAGACATGATCGTCCAGGACATCGTGGCTGCCGGGCGCCAGAACCGAGCCGCCCTCGCGCACGGTGTTGTGATTTTGTCACGGCAAATGTCCTCGTGAAAGGACTTAGGTTCGAGGCCATCACTAAGGCGGTGAGCTCGAAGGGGTGAATCGTGAGACAAGGGTTACCCAGGTTCGGCCCCTCGGAAAGAGGTAAAAGCCTACGTCCTTCTTGTGTTGTATTGATTGTGTATCGATTACAAGGGAGCGAGTTCGCTTGACCTAGCTATCGATGAGTTGTTTCGTGGCCTAAGCCGCCCAGGTAACCCGCCTTTATATACACAGGTCAAGGCCCTGGGCTTACAAGAGTCCGGGTCAGGTTATACTTGATAACCGACCTCACCTCTAACTACACATGCCTTGTCTATCAAGCCGCCACCGGCGGCTCAAGCCCGCCGGGTTACATCTTGTCTTCTGGCTCTGGGCCTCCAGGCCCACTGATTAAGTTTATTCCTGATCTTGTCGTAAGTCGCCAACCGCATGACCCGGCCCCACCTGGGCGGGTTTCACCACGGGGTTATATCCCCAACATTTGGCCCCAGATTGATTTGAACAGGTTCATGTCAATCTCCAAGTGCTCCGGTTGGCGAGTCTTGCCTTCTCTGATAATCTTCATGACCCGCCGAAAATGGGCGGTCGCTGATTCTGACAAGCTTTTATGACCCGCCATGACGTCATCGGAAAAATCAAAAAAGATTCTTCCGACGTCATAGCGGATCTTTCGTCATTAATATGACCAGCCCGAAAATCGAGGCGTCTTCTTAGTTTAATCATCATCGTGCTCCCTCGATTCTCGCACCGGACCGTTTGCGAGACTAATATAGTTTTATAAATAGGCACGGGGGGCTATCACTTTCATTTTCCTCCGCCGCTATCTTCTTCTTCTTCCTCCGAACGCCCGCGCCGCCGCAGCCAGCCGCGCGGCTCGGTCCTCACCGTCTTCATCGACACCGGACGCTGCATCAACCTGAAACGATCCAGAGCTCTCGCGCATTCGCCGCACCCTTAAGGTTCTATCTCTGCCCCCTGTCAGATCTGCATTAGGTTTTCCCCGAATTCATGGAGTTCTTCGGTGTTCATCACCATTCGTCGGAACTTTCTTCACCGATTAGATGAAAGCACCTTCTCTAAAGCCTTGCAACGTTGCTGAAATCACGCGGCCGCCCGCTCTATAATCACGCCGCACTCATTGTAGATCTGTAGCTCGTTTTAATCTGCGTAGAAGCCGTCTGTTCTTCCACTGGTCCTTCTAGGGCTAGAATATTTTTCTTTTTTCCCTTGTTTGTAGATCTTGAATCCACAGCTGTGATTGCAGAATCTGTTTTTCAACACTTAGTAATTTTTCAGTCTGCGCTAATAAACTTGACCCGCCGTAAAACTGCCGGCTTACGCTGTCATAATGCAAACAGCCTCGGCGGCTCATAATTGTATATTGACCCGCCAAACGCTGTCACCATTTCCAGTTAAAATGATCTTAGTCAAAATGTACTTTTAACCCGCCGAAAATTCATGTCTTCCCGCTGCTTCCTAAGCCGCCACCATGTCTAAAACTCCGTCCACCTGCAACTGGGTAAAGTCTGGAGTGACCGAAGAGTCGCTGAAAGAATTTGTCACCATGGGAGTTCTGCCGGCTCAGGATATTATCCACTGCCGGGTTCCAGGCGATGAGACTACCCCTAAACCCAAAGATGGGGAAGTCATTGTTTTCACGGATCATCTGTTGCGTGGCTTCTCCCCGCCCGGGTCTAAGTTTTTCCGGGATGTCTTACACGCGTTCAAGCTGCACCCCCAGGACATTGGCCCGAATTCTGTCACCAACATGTGCCAATTTCAAACCTTCTGTGAAGCCTACCTTCAGGAGAAGCCATCTGTCGACCTCTTCAAGGAGTACTTTTACATTAACCGCCAAACAGAAATGGCGGACGGGTTAAGCCTTGAGCTCGGGGGCGTTACTCTTCAGAGGCGGAGGGATGTACTCTTCCCAGTAGCGACCCTGCCAAGTCACCCCAAAGAGTGGAACAAGACTTGGTTCTACTGCCAAGACACTTCACCAGAGCGGGAGAACCCGCTGCCGGGTTACCGTTCCTACCGGCTTAGCACGGATACAGAGCTTCCAGACCGGATGTCAGCCGCCGGGCGTGCTCAATATGCCTCTACTTTCTCGAAAGTCAGGGCTCTGTTAGCCAACGGATTGACGGGTGTTGATCTGACCCGCTGCTGGGTCTCCTGGAGGAATCTGCCGCTAAGCCGCCGTGGCGCTTTAATGTGCCAGTACACTGGTAAAGTGGACGACCCTCAATGCTTCACCCGGACCCCTTTGAAGGACCAAGATCTTAACACTATCGTCAAGTCTCTGCTGGGGGAAACATTAGCTGCCTACAGCAAGATGAGTTTAAATCCCTTCTCTGCACTTAACCCGGTTCCGGATGTAAGTTTTTTCATCCTAACCCTCATCCATTCCTTTAACTCCATAATTTGTTAAGCTTTTTCCGCCAATATGCTTTGTCATACCTAGGCCGGCTCTTCCTTCTGGAAAAAACTGTTGCCCCCGGCTCTCAAGAAGAAGAACAAGGTCCCCAAGGCATCAAAAACTAAGGCGCCGACCCGCAAGAGGAAACAGTCAGCGGAAGAGTTATTTGATTTAGATGACTCAGAGGTAGAGTTTGACTCCCTTGGTCTTCTCTTTATGCAACTCATTGACAGCAATTGCCTACAGGAAGAAGCTGAAACCAGCCATGCCGACGTTGCCGAGGTAACCATTGTCTCCTCTGACTCGGATCTTTCCCCAGTAAAGAGAGTATGGCGGGCTGTACGGAAGGTAAAGAGTTCCCGTCCTTTTGCTTACTTGAGTCATAACTTTCTTTTGAAGAAACAGCAAGACGATAGCAGACGTCAGACCTGGTGCACCGGCTCTGGAGACCTTTTAACTAGCTTACCCAATGAGCCGGCCCCTCGGAAACAGCGCACCGAAGTACTTCCTTGTCTTGAACTTATCTTGTCTGTACACTATCCTTGCAGCTTATTAACTGTTTAATAATGCTAACTTTTTCCAGGACTCGCCTCCTTCTTCGGGCGATTCGACCGCCTCAAAGCTGCCTCCTCTTATTATTAACCCGGGGTAAGTATTTCTATATCCCAAAATGTGTTTAATATCTCATACCTCATCATGACATATCCAACATTGCCTTTACTCGCAGGGCTCAAGCCAAACGAAGGAAAGTGGCCGGGTCATCCGCAACTCCTGATGCCCAAGACCCGGAGAACCCAACACCCAATATTCCTGAATCTCACATTGAACCTTCCGAGGCTGCTAAAGACGCCCATGAAGAGGTTCCTCCACAGACCGAGCCGGCTGCTATGAACATTGAAACTCCTGAAGCCCATCCAGATTCTGCTCCTAAGCCGCCCAGCCCCCGGCCGTCAACTAAACACATGGCTTCTCATGAAGAGGTCATCATCACCGGGGCGGCTTACAAACCTCCAGCTCCTTCACATGCGCTATCAAAGCATATCAAGGAAGAAGAGGCGGCTCCCTCCAAGGAAGAGAAGACTCCCTCTGATCTTTCAAATTTGGATAAACTTACTGCCGATGAATTGCATGCGGCTATCTGAGTCGTCTGTTTACCAGCCGAGACATGGAGGCCAACTTGGTCGCCAAGATGAAGAAAAAATACGAGGTACTTTACTTCCCTTGCCTCTTCATGTATATACTTATGTAGCCCCCAAGAACCGGTTGAACTCTCAGAAGGTCAGCCGGGTCTTGCATTAATTTGGCAAATGTTGAAGAGTCATCAATATGTGAAATATGGACTGAGAGCCAATCGTAACCCCCAAGGGCCGGGTCATTATACCAATAATGAGCCGGCACTCAATCATAGATTAAGAGCCAACTGTAGCCTCCAAGGGCCGGGTCATTACCTAAGTAATGAGCCGGCTCTATAAGAAAGAGCTGTGATATAATAAGAGCCAAGTGTAGCCCCCAAGGGCCGGGTCATTACCAAAGTAATGATCTAGCACTAAATCATAGATTAAGCGCCAATCGTAGCCCCCAAGGGCCGGGTCATTACCGAAGTAATGAGCCGGTTCTATAAAAAAGAACTGAGACCCATTAGCCCCCAAGTGTCAAGTATATTGCTTGCAATCTGCTTGGGACTTGTAATCATTGTACCAAATTTTGATATAAGACTGTGTGAGCCGGATTGGCGGCTTAAAACTGACAACCTTGCTCTGTCATGACTTGCCCTGTGCAGGAATCTTTGAACGCCGCCGAGTCTAACCTGGTGGACATGATGAAAAGCTTATCTTAACAACAAGACGCCCGAGCCGAGACGGAAAAAAAGTGGCGGCTCTGCTCCATAGATCTCGAGAAGATCAAAACAGAGTTCGAAACTTTCAAGCAGACTGTTGAGTCAAGCCAAGCCGCCCTGACCAAGCGCGCTGAAGATGCAGAGGGCCGGCTCAAAACGGTGTCTGTCGAACTAAACACTCTAAAGGGCCAGATAACCCGTATGATTGGAGCTGTGTTTGGTAAGTATCCTTAACCTTGAACTATATACAAATACTTGTCAATATTCTTCTCCGGCGGTTTATAAATTTTTGACTTTCTTGTAGGTGAACGGAGCCGCCAACTGTCAAGCAACAGCCTGCTGAAGGTTAAGGCCTTGTACTCTTTAACAGAACAATGGTATGCCGGGTCTCTAATCACCATCAAGGCCATCATGACTGAGAGGGGTGTCCCAAAATTCATGAAGGGCGTACTGGAAACCATGTCGACCATCCCAATGCAGCTAGAAGAATTAAAAAGATCAGCCACCCGCAAGGGCGCAATTGCTGCTTTGAGCCGGTCATTGGCTTATGCCCCGGAGCTTAACCTGGATGAGATGATGGACGGCTTCCCTCAACTGAAGGACGACGGCTCGGAGTTTACACAAGAAGACTACTCTCGCTATCATAAAGCGTCCCGGGTTTTAGCAAGCCGGCTGGCCACAGAAGCTGATCTATCAGTATACCAGGCGGCTTACTCCGAAGATAACAAGCACGTTCGAGGGCCCACTTTTGAAGCGAAGAGCCTGATTCCTCAACGCCGTAAGCACCTCTTCGCTCCTGATGTTGACCCGTCTCCAATCATGCACGATGAAGCCATGTTTGAAGCTTTGACCAATTGCAATTGGGATGTGGACAACCTCCAGATCGAAGAGACCGAAGACCCGGCGGCGAGTTAGAGAAAAACTTAGCATCATCTGGAGGTAACCCAGCCTTGTTTTACCCGCCGGGTTAGAAATTGTCGAAAACAACTTGAAGTCTGCAACTTTTGGGCTTGGGATAGCCTTGTAATAGCAATAGGAAAACATTGAATTGCCTGCTCTGGTGCTTTTGATGCACTGTCGAAACTTCTCCCGGCGACTTAGCAAATTCGTCTTTGATATATAATCATTTGAATGCCTTGACACGCCGGGCGGGTTATACTCCCTGAGCAATACTAAGCCGGAATTCTCCAAATCTTAGAATCTTATCATGAGAATACCTGCAAAAAAGAAATAATTTGTATGTCTCATCCCATAGGACGGCTTTAAAGGCGCGACAGGACAAGATAACTTCTTGTTTTTTATGAAAAATTTTGTTTCCGAAGAAACTAGGCGGAAAGCCTGAAAACTTGTAAACTGGGTCTCACGTGACATAAATCCGTCGTTTAAACCTTAGCAAGTTCAGGGTCTTTAAAAGATTGACATTGCTAAGAGTACGAACGGGCCACATAGCGGAGGGATTACGGTAGACAAGACGAGTTTATCCTAGCTCACTATAAGCCGGCTCTCTCGTGACAAAAGCCGCCGTTTAAACCTTGACAAGTTTAGGGTCTTCGTGCGAGAATAACTTATAAAAGTTCAGGGTCTCTTATCAAGAATAACAGTCAAGAGTTCGGCGGGTCACATGGCGGAGTAGCAAGTTGCAAACAGGCAGGTTTAACTCGAACATGGCATATAAAGCCTGGCCAAGAGGGTATGTAAGCTAAACCCATAGGGTTGGAAGCCCCCAAGTGACCTGATTAAGGATCAACTCCTTTGTATGACACTTTCAGTGCGGAGAAAACGGCAGAAGCCCCTAAACATGAGGATGCCGACTTTATTATATCATAAAAGATGGTATATACAATGACAAGAATATGTACATTGATGAGAGCCGGACTGGCGGCTTAAGTATAGTATGGCCGAAGGTGAGCAATATTCCATGGCCTCTTGGTCTCTTCACCAGAAGTGCGAGACTTGTCACTCTCTCGTATATCCATGAGATAGTAAGAACCATTGTTGAGATTTCTGCTGATCACAAATGGTCCTTCCCAGGGAGGTGACAACTTATGCATATCTGACTGGTCTTGAATCAGCCGGAGTACTAAGTCGCCTTCTTGGAACGTCCGGGTCTTGACCCTGCAGCTATGATAGCGACGCAGGTCTTGTTCATAAATCGCCGACCGAGCAGCTGCAAGATCTCGCTCTTCGTCCAATGCATCCAAAGCATCCTGACGCGCCGCCTCATTATCAGCTTCAACGTAAGCCGCCACTCTGGGCGATTCATGACGAATATCACTAGGCAGAACGGCTTCTGCGCCATAAACCATGAAGAAAGGCGTATAGCCTGTAGACCTATTGGGGGTGGTTCTTATGCTCCAAAGAACAGACGGCAACTCCTCCACCCAACAACCCGGCGTGCGCTCCAAAGGAACCATGAACCGGGGTTTTATACCTCTCAAAATTTCCTGGTTAGCACGCTCAGCTTGACCATTAGACCGCGGATGAGCTACCAAAGACACATCAATACGGATATGCTCCTCATCACAGAACTCCTTCATAGCCCCCTTGGACAGATTTGTACCATTATCAGTGATGATACTATGTGGATAACCAAAACGGAAGATCAGTTTTTTGACGAAATGAACTGTTGTTGCTGCATCACACTTGCTGACTGGCTCAGCCTCAACCCACTTAGTAAACTTGTCAACCGCCACCAAAAGGTGGGTCTTCTTGTCTTTAGACCTCTTGAAAGGTCCTACCATATCAAGCCCCCAAACTGCAAACGGCTAGGTGATTGGAATCATCCGTAGCTCTTGAGCCGGCACATGGGCACGCCGCCCAAATTTTTGACACCCGCCATACTTACTGACCAAATCTTTTGCATCTTTATGAGCTGTTAACCAGTAAAAGCCGTGGCGAAAAGCCTTGGCCACCAATGATTTTGACCCGGCGTGATGACCACAATCACCAGCATGGATTTCTTGCAAGATCTCACGGCCCTCATCAGGAGAAACACAGCACTGAAAAACACTAGTTACACTGCGCCGATGTAACTCGCCGTTGATAATAGTCATAGACTTAGACCGCCTTGTGATCTGTCGTTCTAGAGTCTCATCTTGAGGTAACTCGCCGTGGGTCAGGTATGTCAGATAAGGCAATGTCCAATCAGGGATTGCATGAAGAGCCGCCACCAATTGCCTTTCCGGGTCAGGTACAGCCAAATCCTCCTCCGACGGTAATTTGACTGATGGGTGGTGCAACACGTCCAAGAACACATTAGGCGGCACCGGCTTATGCTGAGACCCCAGCCTTGATAAGGCGTCAGCCGCCTCATTCTTACGCCGATCAATATGATCGACCTGATAACCCTTAAAATGGCCAGCAATAACATCAACCGCCTGGCGGTAAGCCGCCATGCGAGGGTCCTTTGAGTCCCACGTGCCAGAGACTTGCTGAGCTACCAGGTCTGAGTCGCCAAGACATCTGACCCGTCTCAAGTTCATCTCTTTGGCCACCCGGAGCCCATGAAGCAAAGCCTCATATTCTGCTGCATTGTTAGTACAAGGAAACATTAGTCTCAAAACATAACAGAATTTGTCACCTCGTGGGGAAGTTAAAACAACTCCAGCCCCCAAGCCTTCCAATTGCCTGGATCCATCAAAGTGAACTGTCCAATAAGTATTGTCCGGCTTTTCCTCAGGAATTTGACACTCTGTCCAGTCATTGATAAAATCCACCAGAGCTTGAGATTTGATAGCCGTCTGGGGCACATATTTGAGATTGAGAGGTCCAAGCTCAATTGCCCACTTAGCAATCCTTCCAGTGGCTTCTTTGTTTTGAATGATATCTCCCAAAGGAGCAGAACTAACCACTGTAATCAGGTGCCCAAGAATATAATGCTTCAGCTTGCGATTGGCCATGAACACCCCAAGCACCAGTTTTTGCCAATGAGGGTATCTCTGCTTAGACTTCGTCAGGACCTCACTGACATAATAAACCGGCCGCTGAACTGGGTACTCCTTACCCGCCTCCTTGCGCTCCACCACAATTGCAGCACTGACAGCCCTGTTGTTAGCTGCCACATATAAGAGCAGGGGTTCCTTTTCCACGGGAGCGGCCAGAACAGGCGGCTCAGCTAATTGCTTTTTGAGCGCCTCAGACGCCTCATTAGCTGCATCACTCCAGACGAAATCGTCTGTCTTCTGCATCATCTGATACAGTGGAATAGCTTTCTCACCCAGGTGGCTTATGAACCGGCTTAATGCAGCAATCCGACCCGCCAGGCACTGAACATCATTAATGCACGCCGGCTTAGCCAAAGAAGTAATAGCCTTTATCTTGCTCGGGTTAGCCTCAATGCCACGCTCAGAGACCAAAAATCCCAAGAGCTTGCCTGCAGGTACGCCGAACACACACTTTGCCGGGTTAAGCATCATCTTGTAGATCCGCAGATTATTGAAAGTTTCCTTCAAATCAGCCAGCAGAGTTTCCTTCTTCCTTGACTTGACCACAATATCATATACATAAGCATGAACATTGCGCCCAATTTGACCATGAAGACAGTTCTGCACACAACGCTGGTAAGTCGCCTGGGCACTCTTGAGCCCGAAAGGCATAGATACATAACAGAAAGCTCCAAAAGGCGTAATGAAAGACGTCTTGTCTTGGTCTTTGACTGCCATCTTGATCTGATGATAACCTGAATAAGCATCCAGGAAGCATAGACTCTCACAACCCGCCGTTGCGTCAATAATCTGATTGATACGGGGGAGAGCGAACGGGTTAATCGGACACGCCTTGTTAAGATCCGTGTAATCCACGCACATACACCACATGCCGTTCTTCTTGAGTACCAATACCGGGTTAGCTAGCCATTCTGGGTGAAAAACTTCAACGATGAACCCTGCTGCCAAGAGCCGGGCCACCTCTTCTCCAATAGCCTTACGCCTCTCCTCATTGAATCGACGGAGGAACTGTTTGACCGGCTTAAATTTAGGATCCACATTAAGGTGGTGCTGAGCAAATTCTCTCGGCACACCCGGCATGTCAGAAGGCTTCCATGCAAAGATGTCCCGATTCTCACGAATGAATTCGATGAGCGCGCTTTCCTATTTGGGATCCATATTAGCCCCAATAGTGAACTGTTGTGATGAGTCGCCAGGAGTGAAATCCACTAGCTTGGTATCCTCTGCCACAAACTTGAGAGGCGGCTCAGATTCCGTGCTAGGCTTCTTCAGCGGGGTCATATCGGCCGTGTCAATATTCTCCTTGTAAAACTTGAGTTCCGCCTCAGCACAACTTAACTCTGCATATGCTGCATCACCTTCCTCACACTCAAGAGCTGTGTTCCGATCACCATGCACAGTAATCGTCCCCTTTAACCCGGGCATCTTGAGCTGTAAGTAAACATAGAAAGGTCTAGCCATGAACTTGGCGTAAGCCGGCCGTCCAAATAGAGCGTGGTACGGGCTCTTGATCTTGACCACCTCAAACCATAAAGATTCCACCCTATAGTTGAATTCATCACCAAAAGCTACCTCCAGAGAAATTTTTCCGACTGGATAAGCCGATTTTCCGGGCACCACCCTGTGAAAGACCGTTGAAGACGGCTTAAGGTCCTTATCAAGCAAGTTCATCCGGCGGAACGTGTCATAATACAGGATGTTGATGCTGCTGCCACCATCCATAAGTACCTTAGTGAACACGTAGCCTCCAACTTGAGGAGCCACTACCAAAGCCAACTGCCCCGAGTTATCAACACGCGGCGGGTGATCCTCCCTGCTCCAAGTTATGTCATACTCAGACCACTTCAAATATTGTGGGAGAGCCGGCATGGCCGCATTAACCGCCCGCTTGCGCACCTTCTGATCTCGCTTGTCAAGGCTAGTCGTAAAAACGTGGTACTGTCCTCCATTAAGCTGTTTTGGGTTACTCTGATACCCGGACTGGTTATTTTGTTGCTGACCTCCACTGCCAGACTGTTGATTACTACCTCCATGGTTTCCTTGGCCTTGATGGCCAGAGCCTGAGCCGCCTGTACCAAAGCCAGACCCGGAAGGACCGGATCCTGACCTGCCGGATGGTCCGCCGCCGCCGCCTTGATGCTGGTTAGTGCTGTAATTCCGATACACACGCATGATTCAACAATCCTTCCAAGCATGAGTGGACGGCTGATCAAGAAGGCTATGCTTCGGGCAAGGAGCACTCAACATTGCCTCCATATCAACGGGCTTGCGTTTACCGTAATGCGGCTTGCCGCTGCCCTTGCCACGGTTATTCCCAGCACTGGTGTTAGACACCAAATCTGACCCGCCGTCCAGGTGCTTCCGCTTCCCGCCGTTGCCATTATTGTTTCCTCCCCCGTTCTGCTGTTGACTCTTGCCATTGTTATTCTTCTTACCCTTGGCCGATTTCTCATCATCGGAGCCAGGGTCCTTCGTGTTATCAAAGTCTGCATATTTGGTGAGAGCCGCCATGAGTTCCCCCATATCCTGGCATGTGCGTTTAAGCCGGCCAAGCTTCTGCTTCAGGGGCAAAAAGTGGCAATTTTTTTCCTGAATCAGGACCGCTTGAGCCGCCGTAATGTTATCAGAAGAGTGGATGATGGTTGAGACCCGCCGGACCCAATGATGAGCCGACTCGTCCTCACGCTGCACGCAATGATCCAAATCCACAATTGTCATAGGCTGCTTACACGTTCCCCGGAAATTCTTGATGAACTTCGCTTTTAACTCGGCCCAGGAATTAATGGTGTTGGGTGGCAAACCCTTCAACCACGTGCGAGCCGGCCCTTCCAGCATCATGATGAAATACTTGGCACATACTGCGTCACTGACATCTAACATCTCCATGGCTAGTTCATAGCTTTCAATCCAAGCTTCTGGAGGCAGATCAGCGGTATAATTGGGCACCTTGCGAGGACCCTTGAAGTCCTTTGGCAGGCGTTCGTTTCGCAAAGCCGGCACTAAGCATGGTACTCCCACAGCTCTGGAGGTTACTCCAGCTCCTACCGAAACGGAAGGTGCGACTGTCGGTTCTTAATAAGCCGCCGCAGCTGCCAATGCTGCCGCCTCTCGCTGCACTCTTGCCCGATCCACCAGCATCTGAGCATCAAGAGCCGGCTGATTGACTCGCGGCGGGTTACGACGTCGCTCACTACTAGAGACCGCCGGCGACTCTAAACGCCGGTTGTAGCTACGGCTCGGGATGGGGGTTGAGTGTACTCGACTCCGGCTGTAAGTATATTTCTCCTGCTGGGCCACCGCCGTCTGCAGGTACCCAATGGCGTTCCGCACTTCCTCTGCGAAAGGCGTCCCATCAGGGATGGGGATCGTGCCGAGTCTGGTCGCCGCCGCCACCATGTTCTCCGCCGGGTTAGAATAATGACCAGGCGGTGTCGGAAAAGACTGTGGTGGGGTCTGGTTCCTGCGGGGCGGGTCTGGCTGCCGATGCTGAACCGCCGCCCGGCTCCCAGGTACTTCCGCCGTCCGGGTTACAGTCAAAGGTGCATTCCTTCCCGTCCCTGGCGTGTTAAAAAGATTTCTGGCTTCATATTGATCCGGCAAACGGGATTGATGCCTCATCCGGTGAACCGCCGCTGCGGTCTGCTGCTCTAATTCAAGGCGAAAAGCATCCGCCCTAAGGCGCTCCGACTCAGCATCCATCTAAGCCTTCAATGCATTGATTTCCTGTTGAACCCCGGCCATCTGGGTCTTCAACCTTGCGATCTCCGTGTTACGGGCTGCTTAGTTTTCGGCCGTGACCTCAGTTTCCATCAGAGTTGTAAGCTCGTTCATCAGATCCAACAAAACTTGAGCCGGCGGCCTACCTGACCCGGACCCGGACGCACCAGCCGCCATGCTGGTAGGGGCCGGTGCCGACCCTGCCATGAATACAGCAGCACGGCTCGGTGGCTCATAGTACTCCGGCTCATGATACTTCGGCTGAGGGTAATCCTCGACGTAGCCCCCAAGCCCGCCGTTGTGTAGCTGGTAGATTGATTCCGTCTCTCCGCTCGAGGATCCTTCCTCCGAGCAGATGAGGGTTTCCTCCCGAGACATGGAGCCTTCAAGCTCCGCGCCTTGGGTAAAGCCGACGAAGACGTGCTTCCGCCCCGGATTAACTCGGGCGGGTTGCACGCGCCGGGCCAGCTCGACGAGGTCGGTGCAGATGTCCGGCCCAGGCTTAGATCCGCCGATCTTGCCGATGAAGACGTGAATTCCGCCGAAGGGGACCCGGTACCCGTACTCAATTGAGACGGCCTCGGGGCCCCAGCCAACATCGTCGATGTAGAGCTTGCCGCGGCGACTCTTGGTCATCCTGCCAATGGCGTATCCCTCGATCCCTGGGAGAGAGCCCTTCGAGAACTTCACACCACCGAGCGTCAGCCCCACGGTGAGCACCAACTGTCTTGGTTTTGTCACGGCAGATGTCCTCGTGAAAGGACTTAGGTTCGAGGCCATCGCTAAGGCGGTGAGCTCGAAGGGGTTGATCGGAATCGTGAGACAAGGGTTACCGAGGTTCGGCCCCTCGGAAAGAGGTAAAAGCCTACGTCATGCTTGTGTTGTATTGATTGTGTATCGATTACAAGGGAGCGAGTTCGCTTGACCTAGCAATCGATGAGTTGTTTCGTGGCCTAAGCCGCCCAGGTAACCCGCCTTTATATACACAGGTCAAGGCCCTGGGCTTACAAGAGTCCGGGTCGGGTTATACTTGATAACCGACCTCACCTCTAACTACACATGCCTTGTCTATTAAGCCTTCACCGGCGGCTCAAGCCCGCCGGGTTACATCTTGTCTTCTGGCCCTGGGCCTCCAGGCCCACTGATTAAGTTTATTCCTGATCTTGTCGTAAGTCGCCAACCGCATGACCCGGCCCCACCTGGGCGGGTTTCACCACGGGGTTATATCCCCAACACACGGTGTTCCTACCAGCACGGTGGGCTGCCGAGTGTTCACTCGTGAGCTGCGGAGGGTGGTTTGGCCCGTTAAGTTCAAGCCTGAGATACCCCCGCGCTACGATGGAATCCCTGACCCCACAGAGTTCCTCCAGCTCTACGTGCTGAGCGTCGAGGCAGCGAACGGGGACGACAAGGTTATGGCGAACTGGTTCCCCATGGCCCTCAAGGATGGCATGCGCTCCTGTCTCATGAACTTGCCTGAGGAGTCGATCTCTTCTTGGAGCAAGCTTTGTGAGCTGTTCGTCGCCAACATCGAGGGCACGCATGGCCGCCCACTTTCTGTCAATGACCTGCGGCACGTCAAGCAGCGCCCCGGAGAGACCTTGCGCAAGTACATCCAACGCTTCAGCCAGGTGCGCAACAAGATCCCGCACGCCTCGGACGAAGTCATCATCATGGCGTTCACCGGTGGCGTCAAGGACGTCCGGATGTGTGAAAAGCTCGGCATCAATGACGGACTCAGCTCATCTCTGGAGCTCTTCAATATTGCCGACAAGTGCGCCAAGGCCCAGGAGGGTTGCCTCTTTCTCCAAGACGACCCCGACGCTGCGCCAGACGATGGCAAGGCGAGGCCAAGGAAGTCAAGTGCAAGGGCCCGGCCGTCCTCGCAGCAGAACCCGAGCAGAAGGGCGGGCGCGGCCGTGATGTGCGTAAGAAGGACCGTCGTCCGTTCTGCATCTACCACGACGTGCACATGCATAACACCAAAGACTACCATCAGCTCAAGTCCCTCCGCAACGAGCGTGTCGGGCGACGCCCGGAACGCAGCGATCGCAGCGCCGACCACGACGGCGGCCACAGCAGAGGCAGGTGGGACAGTCGCGACGGCAATCCTTGCCAAGGCTGGCGTGAGCAGCCTCGCGAGGACAACTGGTGTGGTCAGCCTCATGAGGATGCCTGGCGTGAGCAACCTCGCAAGGCGCGCCCTCAGGACAATGCTGCTCTCCCGCCGCTGCCTCCACCACCCAGAAGGAGTGACAATGCCCAGCGGGATGAGGTGATCAGGGGCTATAAGGAGCCCCGCGCGATAGCCTATATCCTCGGTGGAGCCCACACCCCAACATCCAACCGTTTGTTCAAGTAGTTCTCTCGCGAGGTGAACGCTGCCCTCCCAAAGCCAGAGGCCACGCGACCCCTCAAGTGGTCAAAGTATGTCATCTGCTTCGACTCCAGGGATGGCCTCAAGTCCACTACAGCCACAGGCGCGCTCCCCATGCTGTGCACCCCCACCATCAGCAACGTCATGGTTACCAAGACCCTCATAGATGAAGGCGCGAGCCTGAGTGTGCTCTCCGTGGAAACCTTCGAGATGCTTCAGGTGCCTTACGACCAGCTGATGCCCACAAGGCCGTTCTCTGGGGTGACTGAAGGTTCCACCGTTCCCCTGGGGCAGGTCCGCCTCCCGGTCACCTTCGGCTCGCGCGACAACTACCACACCCAGCTCATCGACTTCGACGTGGCACACATCGGCCTCCCGTACAATCTGAGGAAGAGCATCTCCCCGAAGCTTGGGCAGGCTTCTCCAGCTATTAAATGCTTTGCCGGATTATCCACTTAGAAAAATGAAATACTTGATATCTTTTATAATGGACTAATCGATGCTTCTAGTGACTACCTGGATAGCTGTGTTAGTTGTGTTTTCAGGGAAAGAACTGTTGAACAGGCTCAGGAACTATTGGATAATCTATTGAAAAATGTCGATGATTGGACCCTTCCTGAACTAGAACCTGAACCTATTCCGAAGAAAAGAGGTATTATGTTCCTTAGTCCAGAAGATATGCAAGAGGCAAAGAAATCTATGATAGAAAAGGGGATTAAATCTGAAGATGTTAAGAACTGACCACCTATTTTAGAAATACATGGACTCCATACCTCGTCATAGGTAGTAAAGGTAAATTCTCTTTGCAAATTTGATGAAGGTGATATTCCCTTTAATAAACCTCCTAGTCAGTGCTTGGAAGAATTTGATAATTTTATCCTAAAGCAAGAAAATTTGAATAGATACGTTAGTAGTCAACTCAAACGTAGTGCTATTATGATCGAAAGTTTGAGCGATATGATGTTTAGAATTGCAAATGATGTCAAGGGATTATGTAAACATTAATCCATGGTTCATGCCCAACTAGAACAAGTCTCTAAGTTACAAAATTATTTACTTAATGAGATGAGCAATAACATGAATGATCGTGTTGTTAGAGTAATGACTAGATGAGGTAAAATGACTCAGGAATCTTTGTATCCTGAAAGGGCACCCTAAAAGAATTGAGCAAGATTTTAAAACAACTAATAATGATGTACCTAGTTCACCTAGGAGGAAGAAAAAGAAAAGGAATAAACATGCTTCAAGTGAACCTACTTTAGAAACATCTCGTGAGAATCCAAATAGTGTTTCTATTTCCGACGTTGAAACTCAATCTCGGGATGGTTATTCATCTAGTGATTCTGAAAATGATAATAATGATACCAATGATAATCGCAATGATGTCCAGCCAGATAAGGATAAAGAATGTGATAACGCGATCCTGGGGTACCCAGCGCTCTCCAAGTTCATGGCGGCAACTCACCACGGCTACAACGTTCTCAAGATGCCTGGCTGCAGCGGCATCATCACCATCGCTTGCGACGAGAAGGACGCGGTCTGCTCCATCGAGCATGCCTACAAAGCGGCTGCGGTCAAGCATTCTGACGACGAGGGAAATGCCAGGCCCCGTGAGGCCGCACCCCCAAGGAAGAAGCAGCTACTGCCCACCCAAGGCCTCCCCGAGGCAAGGAGCATGGCGCCCGGCACCGGCGTCGCGAACCCCGAGCCCGTTGCTGGTGCCCGCCTCCCTCCAGCATAGGAAGGCGCGCCCAACGCCTCCCGCAAGCTGGGCTCGGGGGCTTCCGTTTGGAAGGCATCCAACCTGACCCGTGTGACGAGGGAGGTGCTCGGGCACCACCTGGAGGCGTGCTTCGACGCGCACCCCCGTGAGCAAAGGAAGCAGCGCTAGGCACCAGGGGCGCGGGAATTCATCGCCTGGGAAATTGGTAGGCTGCAGGAGGCTCGAGCCATGCGCGGCGTGTCCTGCCCAGGGCGGCCTGCCAAGCGAATGGCAGCCCCCGGGAATGACGTCGAGGTGCGCATGTGCGTCGACATCGCCGGGACTCAACGGTGCCAGTTTGCAGGGCATCTTCTTGCCGCCGCAGGTAGGGCGAGGCAGGGGTGCCGCCGCCCACCACGCATGTGTGCCCTTTGGCCTGGAGAACGTTGATACGTCTCCAACGTATCTATAATTTTTGATTGTTCCATCCTAATATATTATCATTCTAGGATACTTTTTGGGTCATTATTTACCAATTTATAATATTTTTGAGCAGTAACCTATTGACCCAGTGCCCAGTGCCAGTTGTTGTTTTCTGCATGTTTTCCCCTTGTGGCACCCCGGCTCAGAGAACCGGATTACCAGTGTTTCCAACCCAGAGATCATGTCTTCTGGAAACACACAACAACTTGGCATAGAACAGAACTAAACTTTATTGATAGGAGTCGAGTACAAGCGCATATCTTACATAGTGGCGAGGCCAAAGGCACCCTCGGTGCTATGACACTATCTACATTATTTATGTCACATAGCAGGGCCTCAGCATACTGAGTACTTCTACAGCGTAGCGGAACATAGCGCAACTCCATCCATAGGGACACTGCTGTGGACACATCCTAGTTAGCATAGCCAGCACCTTCAGGACCTCCGTCCTCCGATTCTCCTACATCTGGCATGATACGCCAGGTGAGTACTTTGAATGTACTTGCAAGCTCACAACAACCAAGTAATGCAGCAAACAATAGCATGGAAATCAACACAATATCAGTTAAGCAATTTACTTACTGTTACCAATCATCAACTTACTCTCTTTGGGGTTGTCCCACAACCCTCGGAATACTCATACCCACGGAGTACTTCCGAACACAAGACGAGTTCTTCCATCATTAACATCATTATTCTGGTTGACCATCTACTGAGGTCTGGTCGGGCTGTCCAATACCGTGGACTCGGCTATTAGAATAGATTTTGACACTCTGCAGAGGTTGCACACTTTACCCACACCATGAAGCACCTGGCCCCGGTCTCGAGATCCCACTCGGGTGGACCAGCGTTGCTTCAACAAAACCTGCCTGACCCATGACTCTTCCATCGTACCACCGGCACTCTTCCTCCCCCGGAGGTCAGCCTTGGGTGGCCCCTGTGTCCTCATGACACCTGCCACCGTCGTGGCCAATCTCTGTAGACCCAAACGAGGCCTACTGTCCCAAACGGGGACGCCGGCACAAACTCAACTATCAACTAGGCTCACAGGGTTATCACCGCTTACCTGATCAGGGTAGCACGCCGTGCATAACCCTCCCTCTTTGGAGGTACCGGTGAAAGATCACGCAGCCAGGCCCGGTCAGGGCCGTCCCATACCGGCAAATGTGGTTGCACGAGTATGCCCGGACAGGTGACTCAAGATCAACCACTAAGTTTATTTATCAACTGTAGTGGTTCAACTCAATACTTTAATATTTAATCATTACTATGGATTAACTATATCAAAATAATCAACCTAATGCATATATAAAATGCAATGCTATAGGAATGCATGCATGAAATGGGTATCATGGCTTGCCTTGCTCTGTTGGGTGGTTCACACACTCTGGATCTTCACAAGCACCAAATTCTCCTTCTGAAAGTATTTTCAAATATAATTGGAAATGTCACATAAAGCATTTCGGTTAAATAGAAATTCTGTGAATATTGGAAAAATACCAAAATTTACCAGAAAGTAAAGGAGCTCAAGACAAACACAATGCAAAAAGAATCAACTGCATTGGAGTTATAAATAAAAAGTTATTGATGGTCAAAGTTCAGTCAAAATTCTGTTTTAAAATGGATTTAATAGAAAATCAGAAAATTCCCAGCGGGCTGACGTCGAAGACGTATTTCCAGAGTACGCTTCCACTTACCCCTTCGCCCGCGCGCAGCTGAGCCGCTGACGGTTGGGGTCGCCCTTTTAAAAAAGAGAGGGAGAGAAGGGGGCCGAGCACTGCGGCACTCCGGCGTTAGTCGCCGGCGGCAGAGGCGGCGATGGGGTCGGGGAACTACGGGAATGGATCGGGCACTCAAAGGCGAGCACGCATGTACCCGTGGAATGCCAAGAGATGGTCGGACGACGTCGTCCCCTTTGTCTCCGGCGGCGGCGACGCTCGGGTGAGATCGGAGACGGCGGTTCCGGTGACTGCTGGCTTGGGCAGGAGGACTAGGAGTACCAGGGAGCTACACTGAGCTCAATGGCGGGGTCAAATGGGCTCGGGAAGGAGCGGAGCAAGCTGGCGATGAGGAGGCCTCAGATGGCAAAGCTCCGACGAGGTTCGAGGCCAGAGGGCCTCTCGGCCGTGGCTCATTGCTCGCGGAAGCAATTGAGGAGGGGAGGGGATGGCTGACGAGCTCGGAGGGTCGGGGAGGGCCTTAAATAGGTGGAGGGCGAGCGCGGGGATCTCTCCCGAAGCGGTGAGGCTCAGCCACGTCGCCGGCGCCCGTACGCTTCGCTGGCTGGCCGGGAGCGTCGACGGGATGGAAGAGAGCAGAAGGGCGCGACGGGACGGGTCCGGAGCCATCAATGGCGCGCGGACGACCACAATGGCCGAAGCCCACTATTCTGCCCGTGGCGACGCTTGGCCGGGAGCGACGGCGACCTTCTCCGGTGACCGGGAGGGTTCAGGAGGAGCCACGCGGCTAGCAGGAGCGACGTCGGCACCACGAGGGAAGGGGGGGCAGCGATGGACAGCTCGGGCGAGCTTATCTGGTTCTGGCGCCACGCAGAGCGCGCGCACATGCATGCCAGTGCCGTGCTCACCACGGTGGCTGCCGTCCAGAGGACACGCCTGCCTGGCGCACCTTGTCCATGGGGTCGACCCTTGGCCATTTAGCCTCCCTGGGTCACTGGCTCGACCAGGTTCACCCTTCTGTGAAGTGTAGCCTCAGCTACAGCTTCTGCCAGCTATCTTGAGGGGTTTCTGGAGGGAAAAAGGGATAAGGATGGAGCCATAGGAGATGTCTAGGGCCATCAAGGTTGGAAGGACTATCATCTGGCAGAATTTGAGAAGATTTGAAGAAGAAATGGATAGGGTTCCTTTGGAAACTATCATTCTGGCCCAGAACACAATTGAGCTTGTGGCCCTCAACTAGTTGCTCTGCAAATGATGAAACTAGGTGGAAGGGAGTTATTTGATACATAGCAGATGCCATAAAAATCTCAGGGTGATTAGGCATCCCTAGCTAGCACTTCCTTCATAGAGGTTTCAAGAATGCAGAAACTTGTCAGAGCCTTTCTGCTCAAAAGTTGTACCGGCCAAGATGATATTTTTGGATATTGAGGCAAGACAGGATCCCTAGGAGCTTGGGGAATTTATTGGGAATTTTCTGGAATGGAAATAATAGGGTTGCTTCACAATGGACAGATTCTGGTCAGAAACAAAATAATTATTCTGGCCAAAATTTCCCATTGGGCAATAAAATATTTTTGGCAAATATGGAATCTTATGATGATGAGAAGATGAGTAAAAAGTTTGGGAATTATTTGACCACCCAAACTATAGGTTGCTTCACAACCCATAGTGATGATCTAAATTCCCAAATTAAGAAAATGATTTTATAGAAAAGATTAAATATTGAAAAATTATCCAAGAGAGGCATGGAAAGGTTTTATCAAGATGACAAAGGTTTTGGAATGCTTGGAGAAAAATTTTGTAAGGCATAAGTCAACTCAACTGAAGAGGTTTTGAAAATTGCAAATAAAATCCAAATACTTTTGAAAAGAAAAAGTTGCCAAAATCAGGGTGTCACAAACCTACCCCCCTTAGGATGAATCTCGTCCTCGAGATTCGGTTGCTCAGGGAACAAGTATGGATATGCAGATCTTAAGAAATCTTCCCTTTCCCATGTAGCCTCTTCTTCGGTGTGATGCTCCCATAGCACCTTGTAAAACCGAATTACCTTACTTCTGGTAGTTCTTTCCATTTCATCCAGGATCTTGACAGGTTTCTCTTCGTAGGTCAGGTCTTTGTCCCGTTCTAACTCACTCATGTCCGCTTGCTTGATCGGTGGTGCAATACACCTTCTTAGTTGTGATATATGAAACACATCGTGCACTTCCGACAATTCTGGTGGTAATTCCAACTGATATGCCACTCTACCTCTTCTAGCAACCACTGGAAATGGGCCTATGTATCTTGGTGCAAGTTTTCCCCGAGTATTGAATCTCTTCACTCCTTTCATAGGGGTTACTCGGAGATATGCATATTCTCCGGGTTCAAAGGTCACTTCCCGGTGCTTTGGATCATAGTAACTCTTCTGACGAGACTTGGCTGCTCTAAGATGCTCTTGAATGTCCTTGACTTGCTTCTCAGCCTCGAGCATCAAGTCTGTACCAAAGATTCGGCTGTCCCCTGTCTGAGACCAGTTCAACGGGGTACGGCACTTTCGTCCGTATAATGCTTCAAATGGTGACATCTTCAAGCTTGATTGATAGCTGTTGTTGTATGAGAATTCTGCATAAGGTAGACTGTCTTCCCACTTGGGTCATGGGTGAGGGCACATGACCGAAGCATATCCTCCAGTATCTGGTTCACCCTTTCTGTCTGCCCGTCTGTTTGCGGGTGGTATGCCGTGCTATGCTTCAGCATGGTTCCCAAGGCTTGGTGTAAACGCAGCCAGAATGCTGAGGTGAATAGGGAACCTCTGTCTGAGGTGATGGACTTAGGGACTCCATGGAGGCTAACTATCCGGGACATGTAGAGTTGTGCCAGCTGATTTGCGTTGAAAGTGGTCTTTACTAGAATGAAGTGAGCCACTTTCGTGAGTATGTCCACAATGACCCAAATAGCGTCGTTGCCCCTTGCTGACTTGGGTAGTCCAACAATAAAGTCCATACAGATGTCATCCCACTTCCACTGGGGTACCGGTAAGGGTTGCAGTAGCCCAGCGGGTTTCTGGTGTTCCGCCTTGACTTTGTTGCAGATGTCGTAGCATGCGACATAGTAGGCTATATCCCTTTGCATTCCTGGCCACCAAAATGTCTCTTTCAGTTCCTGATACATTTTTGTTCCTCCCGGGTGGATGGAATATGAGGACTCATGAGCTTCCTTGAGAATTAGCTGCCTCAGATTGTCTTGATCAGGCACACATATCCGCTTCTCAAACCATAGGGTGCCTTGATCATCCACGTGGAAGGACTTGGTTTTCCCTTTCGGAATCAGCTCCTTGATCTTTTTGATTCCCTCATCTGGCTCTTGGGCCTTCTTGATTTCGTCAATAAGGGAGGGGGTAATTTCCATCGTGTCTGAGGTAGTTGGTCCGCATAGCACCATGTTGAGCTCAGCGAACTCCTCTTGCAACCTTGGATGCATTCTTCCCATAAGTGCATTCATAGTGCCTTGCTTTCTACTGAGAGCATCCGCGACCACATTGGCTCTCCCCGGATGATAATTTATCCCAATGTCATAGTCCTTGACTAGCTCAAGCCATCTTCGTTGCCTGAGATTTAGATCAGGCTGAGTGAAAATATACTTAAGACTCTTATGGTCCGTGTATATTTCACAGCGTTGTCCAATGAGATAATGCCTCCAAATCTTCAGGGCGTGCACTACGGCTGCTAACTCCAAATCATGCGTAGGGTAATTCTCCTCATGAGATCGTAGCTGCCTGGATGCATATGCTACAACCTTCCCTCCTTGCATCAATACACAACCGATTCCACGTCTGGAAGCATCGCAGTATATGTCGAAACTCTTATGTATGTCTGGAAGAACTAGAACAGGGGCGGTGGTGAGCCTGGACTTCAATTCCAGGAAACTACTGTCACATTCCGCCGTCCAGACAAACCTTCGGTTCTTCTTGAGCAACTCCGTCAGGGGCTTGGCTATTTTAGAGAAGCCTTCTATGAAGCGTCGGTAATAGCCTGCCAATCCCAGGAAACTGCGAACTTCGGTCACCGTGGCTGGTGTTTTCCAATTTAATACTGCAGTTACCTTGCTGGGGTCGACGGCTACTCCTTGTTCGGACAGAATGTGCCCCAAAAATCCCAACTCTTTTAGCCAAAATTCACACTTGCTAAATACTACAGGAATCAGCTGCTTTGCCGTCTGCCATAGCAGACGGCAAAGGCATACTTTGCGGACGGCAAAGCCTTTGCCGTCTGCCAGCAGACGGCCAACACTCCGGCTGAACGGCTGCTGGCAAAGGCCTCTTTGCCGTCTGCTGGCAGACGGCAAAGAAGCAAAGCTCTTTGCCGTCTGCTGGCAGACGGCAAAGCACCTGGACGGCAGACAAAAGGTGCCAGCCCCGTTAGAGGGCTAACGGCGCTCTTTGCCGTCTGCCAACAGATGGCAAAGAGCTGCAGCTGACGTCAGCTGACGTCATGCGTCAGCTGGGCCAACGCAGGCTCTTTGCCATCTGCCAGCAGACGGCAAAGAAGCAAAGTTAATCTCTTTGCCGTCTGCTGGCAGACGGCAAAGTGGCTATATAGCAACTGTTTTTTCTGTTTTTTCTTATATCAATTCATTTTCACAGAAATTCAAACACACACATATATATATATTCAGAATCACATAATAAGGCAAAACATTATGTCTTATCCACCACATAATATGTCTCATCCACCACATAATAAACAACACATATGCAAATAATATGCAAGCCATATGGATATGATCATCCAACACATACCAAATCAAAACATATGCAAGTCTCATCCATACATATGCAAGTTTCATTCATCTATACATACATATGCAAGTGTCACATTGTTGATCCTACAAAATCAAAAGAAAATGAAAGGACAAGGACTCTATGAACGCAAGCTTCCGTGAAGTGAATCAAATCTGCAAAATGAGAAAGAAGAAAGTTAGAAGAAGAAGACTAGAAGAAGAAGAAGAAGAAGAAGACTAGAATTTTTCTCCTCTTCTTGTTCTTCTTCTTATTGCTTACTTGTGTCATTTTAGAGCTAACCTAGGTAAATAGGCCATTTTTGACCTAAATATGCTAAGTATATCATAAATGAACTAAAAAAAGCTAAGTATAGGTCATTTTTGTGCTAACATAAGTAATTATGCCATTTTTGAGCTAATTAAGCATATTAAGTCATTTTGGAGCTAAATAGGTCATTTCTTAAGCATATTATGTCATTTTTGAGCTAGCTAAGCATATTAAGTCATTTTGGAGGAATAAATGCTAAGTATAGGTCATTTTAGAGCTATCCTAGGTTAAATAGGTCATTTTAGAGCTATCCAAGGTTAAATAGGTCCATTTTTTAGCTAGCTAAGCATATAAATTCATTTTGGAGGAATAAATGCTAAGTATAGGTCATTTTAGAGCTATCATATGTTAAATAGGTCATTTTTGAGCTAATTAAGGTTATTATGTCATTTTTGAGCTAGCTAAGCATATAAATTCATTTTGGAGGAATAAATGCTAAGTATAGGTCATTTTAGAGCTATCCTAGGTTAAATAGGTCATTTTGGAGCTAATTAAGGTTATTATGTCATTTTTGAGCTACCTAAACATATTAAGTCATTTTGGAGGAATAAATGCTAAGTATAGGTCATTTTAGAGCTATCCTAGGTTAAATAAGTCATTTTGGAGCTAATTAAGGTTGTTATGTAATTTTTGAGCTAGCTAAGCATATAAATTCATTTTGGAGGAATAAATGCTAAGTATAGGTCATTTTAGAGCTATCCTAGGTTAAAGAATGAATACCTGACATGAATAATATGTATATAATTTAAGTGTATCATCATCATGAACATAATAAAAAATTGAATACCTAACATGAACTAATTAATAATATATATTTACATAATAATAATTGAATACCTGGCATGAACTATAATATTAATCTTCATCGTCATCATTAATAAATGCATCATCATCGTCTATATATGCTTCGGGGTCAATAAATGCATCATCATCATCATCACTATCAGTAATGACGTGCTCATCATCATCATCAATAAATGCATCAACATGTGGAAGGCCTCCTGTACGTAATCGGTCAAGCATTGACAGGTCATCCGCAGCAGGAACCTCTTCTTGTTCCGGCTCTTCTTGTTTCGGCTCAGGCTCGGATTCACTGCCACTGTCTACTTCAATGTTCTGGTGTGAAGTAGAGCAGTTCTTGAAACGTTTTTTGGAAAGACGTGTTTCTTGGAAGAATTCTCCTTCATATGTGTCTGGGTTAATGTGAGGTTCATAATCCTCTTCATTGGGGGGAGGTGGTCTAACACGTGGCGGCACTTCATAAAGGACATCCCAACCATTCAGATTTGGATCAGTTTGGCAGGCCCACGGTAGATAGAAAACTTGGGTCGCCTGTTGAGCCGTAATATAGACATCGGGAACATCCAAATGGGTGCTTTGTTTGATTTCGACTAGCCCTAGATGTTCATGAGTCCTTCTAGTCTCCTTCGGCTGGAACCAATAACATTTGAAGACTACGACGTTCGGTGGGTTTGCACCATAGAATAGAAGTTCATAAATTGCTTCAACTCTTCCATAATACTCGGTACCTCCTTCGCCAATAGCAGAGACACAACAATTTGTAGACTTTCGGTCGGCCATAGATAGCTCTTTGCCATAGGTACGAAAGCGGTACTCATTGATGTCGTATTTGTCAAATGAACGGACCTTATAGTCAAAACCATTTGCGACTTGTCTCAATTCGGCGTCCATAGACTCTGAACTAGCCTACAAGTTTAATACGAAAGGATTGTTGCATTAGCCGGAAATTAGACGAAGAAATGAAATGGTCAAATGGAAATTACCGTTTGTTTGAACCAAGAGATGAAACCGGGATAGCCGCCTCCATGCATTGCCAGAAGCTCATACTCTTCGACGGAATCCTTTTGGATCACCGCTCCATACGAGAATTCGGCGACGTATCGACTGTATCAAATATCCGGGAATAAGAGCAGTTCAAGGGAATTAGAGGTTGCGAAACAATGTACCGAGAACTTACTCGATGTACGGCCGCACTTCTGTTAGGTTGTTCAAGATATACAACATAATGGTCCGCCATTCGTCGACATCCAACGGTAAGGAAGTATAAGCACCGGCTGGTGCGAGCTTCCCTTTGAATAGGCTGAGGTTGGATCCACCCTTTTTAGGGTCGCCAGCATTGTACCGAGGCTTCGGATTATGCAAATGATGATTTTTGGCTTCGTAGTGTGCTGTCACGAAGTTTGCCGCCTCCTCAGTTAAGAATGCCTCGGCCATCGATGCTTCAATTCGACGTTTATTTTTACATTTTTCTCGAAGCGTCTTCTGCATCCTCTCAGTTGCGTAGCACCAACGATTCTGCTCGGGCCTCCCCAATCGTGCCTCGTCGGGAGATGCAAAATCAAATGCTGCATTGGATTAAAGAAGCCCGGTGGAAAGATCTTCTCTAACTTGCAGATCAACTCCGGCGCCAACTCTTCCAGTTCTTCTAGCAAGCCAGGCGATAGTTCTTTCGCACAAAGAACACGGAAGAAATAGCTCAGCTCTGCCAGTACTAGCCATTCATCCTCAGGGATAAAGCCACGCAACATCACCGGCATTACCCGCTCAAGCCATATGTGCCAATCATGACTCTTGAGACCAAATATTTTCAATTTTTCAAGGCTCGCTCCCCTCTTTAGATTCGCTGCATACCCATCGGGGAACATCAACTCATTTTTCACCCACAGGAGTATTTCCCTCATAACTGGCCTTCCAAGATTGAACCATGCCTTTGGCTTCGTCCAGTTCTTCTTTCCTTTCGGTTGTCGCATGTTTTGTAGTGGTCTATCACATAGAGCTTGCTGATCGACTCTAGCCTTAGGATTATCCTTTGTTTTCCCCTCTATGCCGAACAATGTACCAAAGAGGGCCTCGCCGACATTCTTTTCAGTGTGCATCACGTCGATGTTGTGTGGGCAAAGGAGGTCTTTGAAGTAAGGCAGATCCCACAAGCATGTCTTGTGAGTCCAGGCGTGTTCCAAATTATACCCCTTGAAATACCCTGGACGCTTTGGATCCGACTCGAGAGAGTTTAACTGATCCAGGGTCTGTTGGCCTGTCAACGCAGGTGGTGCAGAGTTTTTGACAACTCTAACTTTGATGAAGTTCTTCTTGTCTTTTCTGAACTTATGGCGAGGATCCAGGAACTGTCTATGCATGTCGAAGCAAGAAAACTTGCCACCCGTCTGCAGCCGACAAAACTCAAGAGCTGCCTTGCATGTGGGGCACGGGAACCTTCCATGCACACACCAGCCAACGAATAGCGCATACGCCGGCAAGTCATGCATCGAGTACATGTACCACACACGCATTAGGAATTTTTTTTTGTAGCGGCATCGTATGTCTTGATCCCATTATCCCAAGCTTCTTGCAGTTCATCCTTAAGCGGCTGCATGTACACATTCATACTCTTCCCCGGATAGTTGGGCCCTAGAATTATCAACGTCAGGAAAATGTTCTTTCTTTGCATAATCTGTCCGGGGGGGAGATTGAGTGGAATGACAAATATATTCCAACAACTGTATTGGGCTGCCATCATACCAAACACATTGAACCCATCCGTGCTTATGGCGATTCGAGGATGCCTTGGATCTGCCGCTTTAGCATGATGTATTGCATCTAAGCGCTTCCACGCAAAAGCGTCCGATGTGTGTACCAACATCGGCTCCCCATCTGCATCTAGTTCGGTTCTTTTGCCCAATTTGTGCCATGTCATCTGTCTGGCCGTCTCTTCGACCATGAAAAGACGTTGAAGTCTTAGTATGATTGGCATATACCGAAGAACATTAACTGGGATTTTTGTCTGACTCTTCTCACCCATACCGTTGTCTACCTCAACATACCTGGAAGACTGGCAAACGGGACAATACTTCAAGTCTGCATACTCAAGCCTAAATAAGGCACATCCTTTCTCACAGGCATCTATCTTCTCATAGGGCATCTTAAGTACACGGAGGATTTTGTCCGACTGGTACAGGTTTGCAGGCATTACATGGCCTTTGGGTAGAAAACGTCCAAATAGTGTCATCATCGCGTCGTAGCATTCTCTGCCCAAGTAGAATTGAGCCTTCAGAGCCATTACTTGTGCGATGGCATCCAGCTGACAAAGCTCAGTGTGCTCGTGGAGAGGACGTTTTGAAGACTCCAACATATCATTGAAGGCTTTTGCAGATTCCTCCATCTCATCGTCCGAATCCCGAGCATCATCAAAGTCTTCCACCATGTCTTCCATCCCGGTACCATGCTCGTCGGTGCGACAACGGCCCTCCTCAGCTCTGGCACGTTGGGCAGACTCACCATGAAATGTCCAGACCTTATAATTAGGCGTAAAACCCAACTTCTGCAGGTGTTTGATCATTTCAAACTCTGACTTCTTATGAAAGTTGTCGCACTCGACACAGGGGCACCAGGTTGTTTCCTGTCCATTTGCAAATGCGGCTCTCACAAACCCCTTGGTTTTTCTTATCCATTCATGGGTCATGTCTTTCTGACTAGTGTGACCGGTGTACATCCACGCACGATCACTCATCTTGCCTAGCTACTGGACACACAAGAAATATATACATAATTCAGCAAACCATATTCATCAGTTAATAGAGTTTGTCAGTTTTATTACGTCCATGCAACCTAGACGCTAGTAGGTAAAGATAGGTCCTAATCCCACCCGAGTATGTGTAGATGGGTTCGTTTTCCCATGCTCGGCTCCGGATCTGACGCAAAATTTCGGCAGCACCTCCCCGCTGTTCTCCTGATACACGTCTCGGCAATAAGCAGAGAGGATGTGTACCCGGAGAACAACAGGGAGGCACTGACGAAATTCTGCATCGGATCCGGAGTAGAGCATATGGGAAAATGAACCCAATCTACACATACTCGGGCTGTCCATGGATAACGTTGGACAATTCGAAAGAATCACGGTTATAAATTTGCAAATGCATGCATATTTATAGATGTAACCCTTTCGAACGGGAGACGCATAGTGGTCACGCATACTGATGATTGACACCTATAGCTAGCAAGTTTCATCGGCAGGAAGACCGGAACAGAGCAAATGAAGGGGGGAGGAGGAGATGTCATTTGTGCTCACCCACGAACGCAGGGGCGGAGCTCGTCGTACGCACGGATAGGTCGTCGAACACCAGACCCTCGCAGCAACAAAAGAACTGCACATTTAAATCCACCCGATCAACACAAATATATATGATGTTTTTCATAACAAAATAGGGAAATATATGACCCCGTCGGCCTCTGGAAGGCCGAAGAACACCTTTTCGGTCAACAGGTGGCCGAAGAGGTGTCGGCGTCGGGGGTGTCGTGGTGTCGGGCTGTCGTGGTGTCGGGGTGTCGGGGTGTCGGGTCGGGGTGTCGGGGTGTCGTGGTGTCGGGGTGTCGGGGTGTCGTGTCGGGGTGTCGGGGTGTGTCGGATGTCGTGTCGGGGTGTCATGTCGGGGTCGGGGTGTCATGTCAGGGTCGGGGTGTCGGGGTGTCGTGTCGGGGTCGGGGTGTCGTGTCGGGGTCGGGGTCCGGGTGTCGGGGTCTTTTTTTCCTCTTTTTCCTTTTCTTCTTCTTCCTTTTCTTCTTCTTCCTCTTCTTCCTTTTCTTCCATTTTTCCTTCTTCTTCTTCTTCTTCTTCTTCTTCTTCTTCTCCTCCTCCTCTTCTTTTCTTCTTCCTTTCCTTTTTCCTCTTCTTCTTCTCCTCCTCTCCTCCTCCTCTTCTTCTTCTTCTTCTTCTTCTTCTTCTTCTTATTTTTTCTTCTCCTCCTCCTCTTCTTCTTTTTCTTTTTCTTCTTCTTCTTCTTCTTCTTCTTCTTCTTCTTCTTCTTCTTCTTCTTCTTCTTCTTCTTCTTCTTCTTCTTATTTTTTATTCTCCTCCTCCTCTTCTTCTTTTTCTTTTTCTTCTTCTTCTTCTTCTTCTTCTTCTTCTTCTTCTTCTTCTTCTTCTTATTTTTTCTTCTTTTCCTTTTTCTTTTTCCTTTTTCTTTTCTTCTTTTTCTTTCTTCTAGGTTTCTTTCTACCTAAATGTCTAAATATCTAAAAACCTAAACATCTAAGTATCTAAACTCCTAAATGTCTAAATATCTAAAACCTAAACAGAAAAAATAATAAAAAAACAGAAAAAAGGGGCAGGAGGGGGAGCTCACCAGAGGGGGGCAGAGGGGTTGGCCGGCGAGGGGGCGGCGACGGGGCTGGCCGGCGTCCGGGCCGCGACGGGGCGGCGAGGGGGCGGCCGGGCCGCGATGGGGCGGCGAGGGGCAGGCCTGGGCGCGGCCGCGCGGGCACGGGGCGGGGCAGTGGGGCGGGGCAGTGGGCGGAGTCGGCAGTCGCGGGTGCGGCGGCGGCGAGCGGCGGGCGGCGGGCCGGGGCGGGTCGGGGGCGGCGGTGGGTGCGGCGGCGGCGTGGGGTCGGGGTCGGGAGGGGAGAGGCAGAGAGAGTGGAGCGGGGGTGGGCCGTTAGGGCTGTTAGTAGGTATTTTCTTTGCCGTCTGCTAGCAGACGGCAAAGATTCTTTGCCGTCCGCTAGCAGACGGCAAAGAGGTGGGGTGGGCCGTTGCAGTTAACTGGCCTCCACTGGGCCCCACCCCACCTCTTTGCCGTCTGCTAGCGGACGGCAAAGAAACTTTGCCGTCCGCTAGCAGACGGCAAAGAGCTGGCTGATGGCAAACAGTGTCTTTGCCATCAGCCAGATCTTTGCCGTCTGCTTTCCCAAAGTAGACGGCAAACAACCTCTTTGCCGTCTGCAGACGGCAAAGAGCTGGCAGATGGCAAAGTCCCTGATTCCAGTAGTGAAACTTGGCGTACAGGCGGTGGTCTCTTAATCTTTTTAAGACAGCTCGGAGATGTTTCTTATGCTCCTCTTCATCTTTGGAGTATATCAGGATATCATCGATGAATACCACCACAAATTTATCCAGAAAGTCCGTGAAGACTTTATTCATCATGCTCATGAAGTATGCTGGAGCATTCGTCAGTCCAAATGACATGACTGTAAATTCATAAAGTCCGTATCGGGTGGTAAACGCTATCTTGGGAATATCCTCCTTCCAGATTTTTAACTGATGATATCCAGTTCGAAGGTCAATCTTTGAGAATACCCGGGCTCCATTCAGCTGGTCGAACAAGTCGTCAATGCGAGGAAGTGGGTACTTGTTCTTGATAGTGACCTCGTTCAGCTGGCGATAATCTACGCACATACGTAGGCTTCCATCCTTCTTCTTGACAAAGAGCACGGGTGATCACCATGGCGAGATGCTTGGGCGAATATACCCTTTCTGCAACAATTCATCCAGTTGCTTCTTTAACTCTGCCAACTCTGGACCTGGCATACGGTAGTATTTCTTGTAAATTGGAGCCGTGCCGGGAACCACTTCGATTGGAAACTCCACTTCCCGGTCAGGTGGCATTCCGGGTAACTCTTCGGGAAATACGTCCGGAAACTCGCAAACTACCAGAATCAAGTTCATATCCATGGCGGTAGCTTGGTATGCCATTCCCTTCTTTGATATCATCTTGCTGGCAAGGAATTCGACGATTTGTCCGGTTGGGTTAACCAGGGTTACAGTCCTGCTGGCACAGTTGAGGCACACCTTATGTGGTGTCAACCAGTCCATTCCCAGTATTACGTCCAATCCTGAGGATTCAATGGCAATCAGGGCCGCTGGAAACTTAACTCCATGAATTGAAATTTCCAGATCTCTACAGATCAAATTTGTTCTGAGCAGGGAGCCAGGGTATTGTACCACCATGATTTTGTCTAAAAGCGACGGAGAAAATTTGTGCACGGAGGCAAAACTCCGCGAAATAAACGAGTGGGAAGCCCCATAATCAAATAAAATTGTTGCAGGTATGTTGTTAACAGAAAACATACCGAGGTCCACTTCTGGAGCTTCGCAGGCTTCCTCAGCGGAGATATGGTGGACGCGTCCATGGATGACATTAGGATTGGGGCGGCGTCCAATAGTGTTGACATGCGGCTTGACATCGGCGGATGACTTCCCATTGTTGGCGGGGCACTGTTTGGAATAGTGTCCGCTCTGACTGCAAGTAAAGCAAGTATTGTTGCGACGGCAGTCTTCTATCACGGGTTGTTTGCCGTAGGTCTTGGTCTGGCTCACTGTCTTGTTATTGTTGCTACCATTACTCCAGGTAGGCTTATATTCAGAGGTGCCTGGCTGCCAGATACGTGGCTTCTGGGCGAACGGCTCACGGTTGTCCTTCTTAGGCTCAAACTTCCGCTTCTGATTATCGTGTCTGGACTTGTGCTCCCGTTCGGCTATGAAGGCCTTGTCCACCAGTGTTTGAAAGTCAGGAAAGTCTAGCATGCATAGCTGGCAACGGAGGGAATGATTCAGCCTTCCCAGGAACCGATCTATCTTTCTCTCTTAAGTGGCCACATCGTAAGTAGAGTACCGTGACAGATTGTTGAACTTGTTAAGGTACTCTGCTACCGACATGCTTCCTTGTGTCAGAGCAAGGAACTCCCTCTGCTTGACCTTCATGATGCCGGTAGGAATATGGTATTTGCGGAATAATTCCTTAAACTTCTCCCAGGTAATTTCTTCGTCAGATGACCATGTTGCCTTTGTGTTATCCCACCATATGGCGGCTGGCCCTTCCAGGTAATGAGTGGCAAATGGAACCTTGTATGGATCCTCACAACGGGCTATCTCCAACATCTTTTCTATGGTCCTTAGCCAATCATCTGCTTCTATTGGGTCCACAGCTTGACCAAAATTGGGTGGCTTGGTGCGCTGGAAATCCGACAGCCTGGAGTGTGAGCCATTATGATTGTGGTTCTGTCCTACCATAGTCTGCATACTCTTCAAGAATTCCATAAGATCCTAGTTTCTCTTTTCCTCAAACATTCTCATTATCTAATCCGTAGTAGGTGCTTGAGGTTGTGGGGGTGGTAAATCTTCTGGTGCTTGACCTGCTTGTCTGGCGGATCGACGGACGAGGGTTCCATCGCCGCCTTGGCTACAACTTCTCTTCATCCTAAATTTGTTCCCATTGCAAAATACCGAATCGATGAGCAATATCCATAAGGGAAACACAGTTATATGACACCAGAAGGAAAATGCGCGGAAAAGGCGAATAAAGCAAACCACATAATTATACAAGATAACCCAACATCATACATGGCAAGCTAGTAGGGGAATATCATGACTACACTGCTCATACGGCAGTTGACATATGCAAAGATGCATGCTCAACAACTCAAGCCTCCACTCTAGTGGCGCTGATGGCACGAACACTGCCAAACCACAGACTCCTTGTCATCTGATCCTGAGTCGGAGTCGGAACTGATGATATGGATCTCATCCTCCGGATCAAAGGAAACACGACGACGCTGCTAGGACGGTTCTCCTTCTGGGGTAGAAGGAGCACGACGCCTCAGCATCGGAGCAGCTGGAGTGGCAAGGAGTGAGGCCCACTCAGCCGGGGTCTCACGACGGCTACCAGACGGAAAGCCTGGTGGCACAGTGGAGGTAGAAGGAGCATCAAATATGGGTGGAGGTGGAACTGGTGGTGGATATATAAGTGGATGGGTAGTCTGAGGTGGAGGTGGCACTGGGGCTACGGCTGCAAGCACCGCTAAGACACGAGACAGCTCCTCAGCCAGGGATATGATCGTACGATAGCTGGCGTTCAGGTAGCGAGACAGCACAACAGTCGCACGGTCACATGCCGGGTCAACAGGGGCGAAAATGACTCTCCCTGTCGTAGGCGACAGGGTGGGATAATAGAGGAAACCTGGATGAGTCTGCATCTCAACCTCGTGGAAGCGCAAGTCAGTGAGAGCCTCCATTGCGGCAAACTCAATCGCCAACTCCGGAGTGGAAGCCGTCCCACCCTTGGTAGAGCGAGAGTAGCAACCAAGGTCCGAGCTCGCGATCATGAAAGCCTCTGCATGGTACTCGTACACCGACTCAGCAAGCTGCTCCCGAAACACCTGGTACACTGGATCTTCGCCGTGCGGGTACAGTCGAAGCCAGACGTTCCGGAGCAGTACTGGAAAGGTGGATGGTGCAGGCTCAAAATGATAATGGAATGGAACCGGTGCCATCTACACTCACAAGACCACCGTTAGAAGAATCATGAATTAAGATGCATGCCATGCAACAAGCAAATGCAGCAATCAAATGCAGCAATCAGATGCACACTCAGGATCCTATACTAATCGCGGTGCTAGCACTGGCTAACTAGGGTGTCCTACAGTCAGCCAGGCTCTGATACCAAGCGTTGTGGCACCCCGGCTCAGAGAACCGGATTACCAGTGTTTCCAACCCAGAGATCATGTCTTCTAGAAACACACAACAACTTGGCACAGAACTGAACTGAACTTTATTGATAGGAGTCGAGTACAAGAGCATATCTTACATAGTGGCGAGGCCAAAGGCACCCTCGGTGCTATGACACTATCTACATTATTTATGTCACATAGCAGGGCCTCAGCATACTGAGTACTTCTACAGCGTAGCGGAACATAGCGCAACTCCATCCACAGGGACACTGCTGTGGACACATCCTAGTTAGCATAGCCAGCACCTTCAGGACCTCCGTCCTCGGATTCTCCTACATCTGGCATGATACGCAAGGTGAGTACTTTGAATGTACTCGCAAGCTCACAACAACCAAGTAATGCAGCAAACAATAGCATGACAATCAACACAATATCAGTTAAGCAGTTTACTTACTGTTACCAATCATCAACTTACCCTCTTTGGGGTTGTCCCACAACCCTCGGAATACTCATACCCACGGAGTACTTCCGAACACAAGACGAGTTCTTCCATCATTAACATCATTATTCTGGTTGACCATCTACTGAGGTCTGGTCGGGCTGTCCAATTCCGTGGACTCGGCTATTCGAATAGATTTTGACACTCTGCAGAGGTTGCGCACTTTACCCACACCATGAAGCACCTGGCCCCGGCCTCGAGATCCCACTCGGGTGGACCAGCGTTGCTTCAACAAAACCTGCCTTACCCGTGACTCTTCCATCGTACCACCGGCACTCTTCCTCCCCCAGAGGTCAGCCTTGGGTGGCCCCTGTGTCCTCATGACACCTGCCACCGTCATGGCCAAACTCTGTAGACCCAAACGGGGCCTACAGTCCCAAACGGGGACGTCGGCACAAACTCAACTATCAACTGGGCTCACATGGTTATCACCGCTTACATGATCAGGGTAGCACGCCGTGCATAACCCTCCCTCTTTGGAGGTACCGGTGAAAGATCACGCAGTCAAGCCCGGTCAGGGCCGTCCCATACCGGCAAATGTGGTTGCACGAGTATGCCCGGACAGGTGACTCAAGATCAACCACTAAGTTTATTTATCAACTATAGTGGTTCAACTCAATACTTTAATATTTAATCATTACTATGGATTAACTATATCAAAATAATCAACCTAATGCATATATAAAATGCAATGCTATAGGAATGCATGCATGAAATGGGTATCATGGCTTGCCTTGCTCTGTTGGGTGGTTCACACACTCTGGATCTTCACAAGCACCAAATTCTCCTTCTGAAAGTATTTTCAAATATAATTGGAAATGTCACATAAATCATTTCGGTTAAATAGAAATTCTGTGAATATTGGAAAAATACCAAAATTTACCAGAAAGTAAAGGAGCTCAAGACAAACACAATGCAAAAAGAATCAACTGCATTGGAGTTATAAATAAAAAGTTATTGATGGTCAAAGTTCAGTCAAAATTCTGTTTTAAAATGGATTTGGTAGAAAATCAGAAAATTCCCAGCGGGCTGCCGTCGAAGACGTATTTCCAGAGTACGCTTCCACTTACCCCTTCGCCCGCGCGCAGCTGAGCCACTGACGGGTGGGGTCGCCCTTTTAAAACAGAGAGGGAGAGAAGGGGGCCGAGCACTGTGGCGCTCCGGCGATAGTCGCCGGCGGCAGAGGCGGCGATGGGGTCGGGGAACTACGGGAATGGATCGGGCACTCAAAGGCGAGCACGCACATACCCGTGGAATGCCAAGAGATGGTCGGACGACGTCGTCCCCTTCATCTCCGGCGGCGGCGACGCTCGGGTGAGATTGGAGACGGCGGTTCCGGTGACTGCTGGCTTGGGCAGGAGGACTAGGAGTACCAGGGAGCTACACTGAGCTCAATGGCGGGGTCAAATGGGCTCGGGAAGGAGCGGAGCAAGCTGGCGATGAGGAGGCCTCAGATGGCGGAGCTCCGGCGAGGTTCGAGGCCAGAGGGCCTCTCGGCCGTGGCTCGTTGCTCGGGGAAGCAATTGAGGAGGGGAGGGGATGGCTGACGAGCTCGGAGGGACGGGGAGGGCCTTAAATAGGCGGAGGGCGAGCGCGGGGATCTCTCCCGAAGCGACGAGGCTCAGCCACGTCGCCGGCGCCCGTACGCTTCGCTGGCTGGCCGGGAGCGTCGACGGGATGGAAGAGAGCAGAAGGGCGCGACGGGACGGGTCCGGAGCCATCAATGGCTTGCGGACGACCACAGTGGCCGAAGCCCACTGTTCTGCCCATGGCGACACTTGGCCGGGAGCGACGGCGACCTTCTCCGGCGACCGGAAGGGTTCGGGAGGAGCCACGCGGCTAGCAGGAGCGACGTCGTCACCACGAGACAAGGGGGGGCAGCGATGGACAGCTCGGGCGAGCTTATCTGGTTCTGGCGCCGCGCAGAGCGCGCGCACATGCATGCCAGTGTCGTACTCACCACGGTGGCTGCCGTCCAGAGGACACGCCTGCCTGGCGCACCTTGTCCATGGGGTCGACCCTTGGCCATTTAGCCTCCCTGGGTCACTGGCTCGACCAGGTTCACCCTGCTATGAAGTGTAGCCTCAGCTACAGCTTCTGCCAGCTATCTTGAGGGGTTTCTGGAGGGAAAAAGGGATAAGGATGGAGCCAGAGGAGATGTCTAGGGCCATTAAGGTTGGAAGGACTATCATCTGGCAGAATTTGAGAAGATTTGAAGAAGAAATGGATAGGGTTCTCGTCAGAAACAAAATAATTATCCTGGCCAAAATTTCCCATTGGGCAATAAAATATTTTTTGGCAAATATGGAATCTTATGATGATGAGAAGATGAGGAAAAAGTTTGGGAAATATTTGACCACCCAAACTATAGGTTGCTTCACAACCCATAGTGATGATCTAAATTACCAAATTAAGAAAATGATTTTATAGAAAAGATTAAATATTGAAAAATTATCCAAGAGAGGCATGGAAAGGTTTTATCTAGATGACAAAGGTTTTGGAATGCTTGGAGAAAATTTTTGTAAGGCACAAGTCAACTCAACTGAAGAGGTTTTGAAAATTGCAAATAAAATCCAAATATTTTTGAAAAGAAAAAGTTGCCAAAATCAGGGTGTCACACCCCTTTGAAGGTTTACTGTACCAAACGAAGTCAAATTGCCACGAAACTTTTTGATGATTTTTCTGGACTATATGAAGACCTAGAAGCTTCGGAAGGAAGCCGGGAGGCGCACGCGGGCCCCACCAAACATCAGGGCGTGCCCTGATATGTGGTGGCCCCCTTGGGCACCTCCCGATGTCCCTCTTCGGCCTATAAATTCTCTAATATTCTGAAAACCCTGGAGGCAGCCCCGAAACCCTTTTTCCGCCGCTGCAAGTCTCTGTTCCGTCGCGAGGCCATCTAGAGCTCCATTCCGGCACCCTGCCGGAGGGGGGATCGATCACGGAGGGCCTCTTCATCAACCTTGCTGCCCTCATGATGATGTGTGAGTAGTTCAGCACAGACCTACGGGTCCATAGATGCTACCTAGATGGCAATCTCTCTCTCTTATGATCTTCAATATAATGGTCATCGCATCTTCGCTTTGATCTATCGGATGTAATCCTATTGTACGGTATGTTTGTTGGGATCCGATGAATTGTGGGTTTATGTTCATATTATTCATGAAAAATATTTGAGATGCCTCTGAATTATATTATCTCTTTTGTGCATGATCGTTATAGCTTCGTAATGCTCTCCGATCTATTGATATACTTTGGCCAAGTAGATTGATATTTCATCGGTGGGAGTGGTGCGTTGCGGTAGGTTCAACCCGGCGAATTTCTATATCCCAGTGACAAAGTAGGGGACAGGATGCGTCTTTGTGTTGTTGCTACTAAGGATAAAACGATGGGGTTCATTCATATTGTTTGAGTTTACTTTGTCAACATCATGTCATCGTTCTCCAAGCATTACTCTGTTTTACTTAATACTCTAGATGCATGCTGGATAGCGGTCGATGAGTGGAGTATTAGTAATTGGTGCAGGCAGGAATCGGCCTATTTGCTTATAGACGTGATGCCTATATATACATGACCATTGCGGTGAACATCCCATAACTATCCGCTTTGATATCAATTTCCCAACAGTAATTTGTTTAACCACCGTATGCTGCCTACATGAGAGATGTCGCTAGGGAACACTGTGGCCCCCGGGTCTATTCACTTATATATTCGCAAACGCTATATTTACCTTGCTGCCTTTATTTACTTTTTATTTATTTTGCAATTTATATTTATCAACAATTATCTACAAAACTCATTTGCTTGCAAATAACAAGATCAAAGGGATTGACAACCCTCTTGCCCGTGTTGGGTGCAAGTCGTTTGTTCATTTGTGTGCAGCCGCTGAAGATGGTTGAGGATTGATATTCCTATTGGTTCGATAAACCTTGGTTTCATAACTGAGGAAAATACTTATCCGCTTTGTGCTGCAATTACCCATTCCTCTTCATAGAAAACCCAACACAGATCACAAGTATCAAACGCTGGAGCCACCTTCCAAAGACTCATGCAGCACACAATGGCGCCTTGCGAGGCATCGGGCCCTCACGGGCCCCCGAGACCTCGGGAACCATCCGGTCCCTGAGAGGTGGACCTCCGCGGCACGCTTCACCAGGCAGCCGGACGCTCCCGCAGCAACATAATCGCCAGGTGAATTTTTGGTTGTTTAAAATTGAGGGCGCCCTCTGGGCTGGATTATCCTTGAGCGGGCAAGGGTTCCCCCCTATGGCTTCTGCACCTTTTGGTTGTGTAGCGAATTTGGTTATCCTCTGATGAATTCATGACGCTTGCTTAAGCCTTGTGCCTGGTGCTTTGCCACCACTTGAATTTGCCGCGCCCTCGTGACCCTTCCCCCGGCCGTCTCATGATCGGGGCAGGACACGGCATCTATGCTCGGGTTCGTCCCTACAGCATTGATAAATCCAAGTGATCGAGCTCTGTCTCGTGGGCTTGCTCCCATGCATGTCACCTTGCAGGGTCCTTGGTGTCTTGCCCTGTCATGGAACCACCGCAAGAAGGCGAACAAAGGCGCGACCTGATATTATATAACTGCCAATGAGGTGTTTCGCCACCTCGGGCGCTATGCTTCAGGCGATTCTTCCATGGGTAATCGTATGAGGGAACTCGACACGGTGTCTGTGCTCGGGTCTGTCCCTGCAGTGTCGCTAAACCTGAGTGACCGAGCTCTGTCTGGCGGGCCAGGCCCGCACACGTCACCTCAGTGGGTCCTCGATGTCCAACCCCTTCATATGGTGGCCTCGGGACGACCGTCCGACGCGCATCGCCCCCATGTCCTAGGATTGCATAAGTGCACACCCTCACTGACAGAACTAGGCGCAAACCGCTTGAAGACGGGGGAAGGAATTCTTGGGCCCAGTGCCTGGAATATCCGACCCCTCCTTATCGCCGCCGGTGACCCTCTCACGTAACAATGAGGTTGGGCTGTACACGCCCCGGAGCCTCCTGGAGCGCCACCCCTAGGCCTTGGGTGGACTCCTCCCCCCCCCCCCCCCCACGCCCAAGTGGAAGCCCCATGCTCCGCGCTGGCGGAATAACTGTCAAACCGCGACTATGCCCATGCCCAAGTGGAAGCCCCATGCCCCGCGCTGACGAAATAACTATCGACCCACGACTATACCCCCGCTCAGTGGAAGCCCCATGCTCCGCGCTGGTGGATGGTCGATCGAAGGCGTCACCTCGCCCCGTGACGCGCGCTAACCAGTTCCCCTTTGGGACTTACGCGAGTGGGGGCTGCGCACGGTGCATGTGCTCGGGTTAGTCCCAACAGCACTGAAAAACCCAAGGGACCGGGCTCTGGCTCGCAGGATTACCCCTGTGCACATCACCCCACTAAGGCCCTTGGTGCCTAGTTTCCTCACGCAACGCCCAGACACAAATTAGCAAGCGCGAGCTCTCCCCAAAGCCTCGCCGTTGCGGCATCGTCCCTCTCGTAGGCCGCTCATACGTCAAGGGGGGCTCTTGAGCATCGCGCCTCAGGAGCCTTCACCAGTTCCCGAAGCCCCTCACCTCCTGGTCTTGTCTAGGCCCCGCGACCTGACAACCCAGCGATGGTTGAGAAATGTGCGGGACTGGGCTGTGCCGACGCAGAGCATAAAGGCAAGCTAGAGGAAAACTAGGCATGAAAGGAAAGCCTGTGGGTCTCAGGTAGTCATTAAAAACTTACAGTGATTCGAACATTAAAACCATCGTCTTACACTGCCGCAAGGCAGATTCAGTCTTGCAGGACGACGAAAGAAATATCGACGCCGTCACCACCGTCATCACAGTTGTCACAGGAGAACTTCCCAAGCAGCGCGCCCACAGGGCCCTCCACGGCTACCTCCAGGCAATCGTGGGATTCTTTAGGGACAGGGCCTATCACCTCGTCGAAGTTGAAGATCGGGTCGCGGAGAAGGAGGTGGCTGAAGACTCGGGTCGCCGGCACGGAGAACAGGTCCCGATATTCTTCCTCCAGAAAGCCGTCCACCTTCCCCACCGTGTCCTCAAGTTCCCACACGAGCCTAGCGAAAGCTCGGCATAGCCGGCGTCAAGGGTGGCGAGAGGAGCATCGAAACCACCCCTGCACATGGATTGGAAGGCCTTGCGAGCCCTGAGCTCGAGAGGAGAAAAAGCAGCGCTGTCCGCCGCTGCCTTCGTGTCGGCGTCGGCCTGAATCTTCTTCTGCCTAGCGTCTAGCGTGGCGTTCGCCTCGAAGACGCACATCGCATGGGCTTCCTGGGCTTCGGTCACCTCGCGTTGCAGTGCCTCCAGGCGCTCGCGTTCCATGGGCTGCTTGGCCGCCACCCTCGCCAGCTCGACGTCGCGATCGACGAGCTGCGCTTCGCTGGTCTTGAGGCCGTCCTCCTGCAGCTGGAGCCGCTACGCCTGCGTATCCCGCTCTTCCCGGAGCACCTTCAGGTTGGCCTCCGCCTCTTCGCAGCGCTTGGTGGCCTCTGCTGTCTCGGCAAGGGGACCCTCGCGGGCCGCCTTTGCCTCGGTGGCATCCTTTTCGCTCTCCTGGAGGGCGGTGGAGATCCGCTGCAGCCATGTGGCGAGCTCCAGGCGCTCCCCAGCAAGCCGTGCTTTGGCATCTCGGGAGACTCCTATGAACCGGCCGAGCGCAGCTCGAGCATCGGACAGGGCCTCTTGCCCGAGCGGGTGGCAGTGGCTCGCGAGCGCGGGAGCTGGGCGAAACACCGGCGCTTCGTCCCTGGCCGTCGCCTCAACCAGAGGGATCACTAAGCTCTGTGCTTGGGGCGATGGGGGCTCCGGCCTTTCCTCCGCGAATGGCTCCGCGGTGCGCCTGGCGGGGCCGCCGCGTCATCTTCGTCGGCCCCGAGAGCAGGCCCGGCTTGAGGTGGCCTCTAGAGGCCCCCCGCCTAGTGCCCTGCCACGGGAATGGTGACACCTGAAGATGGCTGCGGCGCCGGCTCCAGCTTTGTAGGCTGGGGCACAGCGGCTATGACATGAGGCATCGGGGGCTGGTCCCCCACTGTCTCGGCGATCGGTCCCCCTGCTGCGCAGAGGAGGAGCTGGGCGTCGCTGTGACTCCCATATGCCCGGGCGGCCTGCCAAGCGAATGGCAGCCCCCGGGAATGACGTCGAGGTGCGCATGTGCGTCGATATCGTCAGGACTAAACGGTGCCAGTTTGCAGGGCATCTTCTTGCCGCCGTAGGTAGGGCGAGGCAGGGGTGCCGCCGCCCACCACGCTTGTGTGCCCTTTGGCCTGGAGAACGTTGATACGTCTCCAACATATCTATAATTTTTGATTGTTCCATCCTGATATATTATCATTCTAGGATACTTTTTGGGTCATTATTTACCAATTTATAATATTTTTGAGCAGTAACCTATTGACCCAGTGCCCAGTGCCAGTTGCTGTTTTCTGCGTGTTTTCCCCTTTGCAGGTTTACTGTACCAAACGAAGTCAAATTGCCACGAAACTTTTTGATGATTTTTCTGGACTATATGAAGACCTAGAAGCTTCGGAAGGAAGTCGGGAGGCGCACGCGGGCCCCACCATCAGGGCGTGCCCTGATATGTGGTGGCCCCCTTGGGCACCTCCCGATGTCCCTCTTCGGCCTATAAATTCTCTAATATTCTGAAATCCCTGGAGGCAGCCCCGAAACCCTTTTTCCGCCGCTGCAAGTCTCTGTTCTGTCGCGAGGCCATCTAGAGCTCCATTCCGGCACCCTGCCGGAGGGGGGATCGATCACGGAGGGCCTCTTCATCAACCTTGCTGCCCTCATGATGATGTGTGAGTAGTTCACCACAGACCTACGGGTCCATAGCTGGTACGTATATGGCAATCTCTCTCTCTTATGATCTTCAATATAATGGTCATCGCATCTTCGCTTTGATCTATCGGATGTAATCCTATTGTACGGTATGTTTGTTGGGATCCGATGAATTGTGGGTTTATGTTCATATTATTCATGAAAAATATTTGAGATGCCTCTGAATTATATTATCTCTTATGTGCATGATCATTATAGCTTCGTAATGCTCTCCGATCTATTGATATGCTTTGGCCAAGTAGATTGATATTTCATCGGTGGGAGTGGTGCGTTGCGGTAGGTTCAACCCGGCGAATTTCTATATCCCAGTGACAAAGTAGGGGACAAGAAGCGTCTTCGTGTTGTTGCTACTAAGGATAAAACGATGGGGTTCATTCATATTGTTTGAGTTTACTTTGTCTACATCATGTCATCGTTCTCCAAGCATTACTCTGTTTTACTTAATACTCTAGAGGCATGCTGGATAGCGGTCGATGAGTGGAGTATTAGTAATAGGTGCAGGCAGGAGTCGGCCTATTTGCTTATAGACGTGATGCCTATATATACATGACAATTGCGGTGAACATCCCATAACTATCCGCTTTTATATCAATTTCCCAACAGTAATTTGTTTACCCACCGTATGCTGCCTACATGAGAGATGTCGCTAGGGAACACTATGGCCCCCGGGTCTATTCACTTATATATTCGCAAACGCTATATTTACCTTGCTGCCTTTATTTACTTTTTATTTATTTTCCAATTTATATTTATCAACAATTATCTACAAAACTCATTTTCTTGCAAATAACAAGATCTAGGGGATTGACAACCCTCTTGCCCGTGTTGGGTGCAAGTCGTTTGTTTATTTGTGTGCAGCCGCTGAAGATGGTTGAGGATTGATATTCCTATTGGTTCGATAAACCTTGGTTTCATAACTGAGGAAAATACTTATCCGCTTTGTGCTGCAATTACCCGTTCCTCTTCACGGAAAACCCAACACAGATCACAAGTATCAAACACTGGAGCCACCTTCCAAAGACTCATGCAGCACGCAATGGCGCCCTGCGAGGCATCGGGCCCTCACGGGCCCCCGAGACCTCGGGAACCATCCGGTCCCTGAGAGGTGGACCTCCGCGGCACGCTTCACCAGGCAGCCGGACGCTCCCGCAGCAACATAATTGCCAGGTGACTTTTTGGATGTTTAAAATTGAGGGCGCCCTCTGGGCTGCATTATCCTTGAGCGGGCAAGGGTTCCCCCCTATGGCTTCTGTACCTTTTGGTTGTGTAGCGAATTTGGTTATCCTCTGATGAATTCATGACGCTTGCTTAAGCCTTGTGCCTGGTGCTTTGCCACCACTTGCATTTGCTGCGCCCTCGCGACCCTTCCCCCGGCCGTCTCATGATCGGGGCAGGACACGGCGTCTATGCTCGGGTTCGTCCCTACAGCATTGATAAATCCAAGTGATCGAGCTCTGTCTCGTGGGCTTGCTCCCATGCATGTCACCTTGCAGGGTCCTTGGTGTCTTGCCCTGTCATGGAACCACCGCAAGAAGGCGAACAAAGGCGCGACCTGATATTATATAACTGCCAGTGAGGTGTTTCGCCACCTCGGGCGCTATGCTTCAAGCGATTCTTCCACGGGTCATCGTATGAGGGAACTCGACACGGTGTCTGTGCTCGGGTCTGTCCCTGTAGTGTCGCTAAACCTGAGTGACCGAGCTCTGTCTGGCGGGCCAAGCCCGCACACGTCACCTCAGTGGGTCCTCGATGTCCAACCCCTTCATATGGTGGCCTCAGGACGAACGTTCGACGCGCATCGCCCCCATGTCCTAGGATTGCATAAGTGCACAACCTCACTGACAGAACTAGGCACAAACCGCTTGAAGACGGGGGAAGGAATTCTTGGGCCCAGTGCCTGGAATATCCGACCCCTCCTTATCGCCGCCCGTGACCCTCTCACGTAAGAATGAGGTTAGGTTGTACACGCCCCGGAGCCTCCTGGAGCGCCACCCCTTGGCCTTGGGTGGACTCCTCCCCCCCCCCCCACGCCCAAGTGGAAGCCTCATGCTCCGCGCTGGCGGAATAACTATCAAACCGCGACTATGCCCATGCCCAAGTGAAAGCCCCATGCCCCGCGCTGGCGGAATAACTATTGACCCACGACTATACCCACGCTCAGTGGAAGCCCCATGCTCCGCGCTGGTGGATGGTCGATCGAAGGCGTCACCTCGCCCCATGACGCGCGCTAACCAGTTCCCCTTTGGGACTTACGCGAGTGGGGGCTGCGCACGGTGCATGTGCTCGGGTTAGTCCCAACAACGTTGAAAAACCCAAGGGACCGGCTCTGGCTCGCAGGATTACCCCTGTGCATGTCACCCCACTAAGGCCCTTGGTGCCTACTTTCCTCACGCAACGCCCAGACACAAACTAGCAAGCGCGAGCTCTCCCCAAAGCCTCGCCGTTGCGGCATCGCCCCTCTCGTAGGCCGCTCATACGTCAAGGGGGGCTCTTGAGCATCGCGCCTCAGAAGCCTTCACCAGTTCCCGAAGCACCTCACCTCCTGGTCTTGTCTAGGCACCGCGACCGGACAACCCACCGACGGCTGAGAAATGTGCGGGACTGGGCTCTGCCGACGCAGAGCATAAAGGCAAGCTTGAGGAAAACTAGGCATGAAAGCAAAGCCCGTGGGTCTCAGGTAGTCATTAAAAACTTACAGTGATTCGAACATTAAAACCATCGTCTTACACTGCCGCAAGGCAGATTCAGTCTTGCAGGACGACGAAAGAAATATCGACGCCGTCACCACCGTTGTCACAGTTGTCACAGGAGAACTTCCCAAGCAGCGCGCTCACAGGGCCCTCCACGGCTACATCCAGGCGATCGTGGGATTCTTTAGGGACAGGGCCTATCACCTCGTCGAAGTTGAACTTCGGGTCGCGGAGAAGGAGGTGGCTGAAGACTCGGGTCGCCGCCATGGAGAACAGGTCCCGATATTCTTCCTCCAGAAAGCCGTCCACCTTCCGCACCATGTCCTCAAGTTGCCCCACGAACCTAGCAGAAAGCTCGGCAAAGCCGGCGTCAAGGGTAGCGAGAGGAGCATCGAAACCACCCCTGCACATGGATTGGAAGGCCTTGCGAGCCCTGAGCTCGAGAGGAGAAAAAGCAGCGCTGTCCGCCGCTGCCTTCGCGTCGGTGTCGGTCTGCTTGGCCGCCACCCTCGCCAGCTCGACGTCGCGATCGACGAGCTGCGCTTCGCTGGTCTTGAGGCCGTCCTCCTGCAGCTGGAGCTGCTGCGCCTGCGTATCCCGCTCTTCCCGGAGCACCTTCAGGTTGGCCTCCGCCTCTTCGCAGCGATTGGTGGCCTCCGCTGTCTCGGCAAGGGCGCCCTCGCGGGCCGCCTTTGCCTCGGTGGCGTCCTTTTCGCTCTCCTCGAGGGCGGTGGAGATCCGCTGCAGCCATGTGGTGAGCTCCAGGCGCTCCCCAGCAAGGCGTGCTTTGGCATCCCGGGAGACTCCTATGAACCGGCCGAGCGCAGCTCGTGGAACGAACAGGGCCTCTTGCCCGAGCGGGTGGCAGTGGCTCGCGAGCGCGGGAGCTGGGCGAAGCACCGGCGCTTCGTCCCTGGCCGTCGCCTCAACCAGAGGGATCACTAAGCTCTGTGCTTGGGGCGATGGGAGCTCCGGCCTTTCCTCCACGACTGCCCCCCGCGGTGCGTCCGGCGGGGTCACCGCGTCATCTTTGTCGGTCCCGAGAGCAGGCCCGGCTAGACGTGTCCTCTAGAGGCCCCCTGCGTAGTGCCCTGCCACGGGAATGGTGACACCTGAGGATGGCTGCGGCGCCGGATCCAGCTTTGTAGGCTGGGGCACAGCGGCTATGACACGAGGCGTCGAGGGCTGGTCCCCCACTGTCTCGGCGATCGGTCCCCCTGCTGCGCAGAGGAGGAGCTGGGCGTCGCTGCGACTCCCATATGCCCGGGCGGCCTGCCAAGCGAATGGCATCCCCCGGGAATGACGTCGAGGTGCGCATGTGCGTCGACATCGTCTGGACTCAACGGTGCTAGTTTGCAGGGCATCTTCTTGCCACCGCAGGTAGGGCGAGGCAGGGGTGCCGCCGCCCACCACGCCTGTGTGCCCTTTGGCCTGGAGAACGTTGATACGTCTCCAATGTATCTATAATTTTTGATTGTTCCATCCTGATATATTAACATTCTAGGATACTTTTTGGGTCATTATTTACCAATTTATAATATTTTTGAGCAGTAACCTATTGACCCAGTGCCAGTTGCTGTTTTCTGCGTGTTTTCCCCTTTGCAGGTTTACTGTACCAAACGAAGTCAACTTGCCACGAAACTTTTTGATGATTTTTCTGGACTATATGAAGACCTAGAAGCTTCGGAAGGAAGCCGGGAGGCGCACGCGGGCCCCACCAATCATCAGGGCGTTCCCTGATATGTGGTGGCCCCCTTGGGCACCTCCCGACGTCCCTCTTCGGCCTATAAATTCTCTAATATTCTGAAAACCCTGGAGGCAGCCCCGAAACCCTTTTTCCACCGCTGCAAGTCTCTGTTCCGTTGCGAGGCCATCTAGAGCTCCATTCCGGCATGCTGCCAGAGGGGGGATCGATCACGGAGGGCCTCTTCATCAACCTTGCTGCCCTCATGATGATGTGTGAGTAGTTCACCACAGACCTACGGGTCCATAGCTGGTACCTAGATGGCAATCTCTCTCTCTTATGATCTTCAATATAATGGTCATCGCATCTTCGCTTTGATCTATCGGATGTAATCCTATTGTACGGTATGTTTGTTGGGATCCGATGAATTGTGGGTTTATGTTCATATTATTCATGAAAAATATTTGAGATGCCTCTGAATTATATTATCTCTTATGTGCATGATCATTATAGCTTCGTAATGCTCTCCAATCTATTGATATGCATTGGCCAAGTAGATTGATATTTCATCGGTGGGAGTGGTGCGTTGCGGTAGGTTCAACCCGGCGAATTTCTATATCCCAGTGACAAAGTAGGGGACAGGATGCGTCTTTGTGTTGTTGCTACTAAGGATAAAACGATGGGGTTCATTCATATTGTTTGAGTTTACTTTGTCTACATCATGTCATCGTTCTCCAAGCATTACTCTGTTTTACTTAATACTCTAGATGCATGCTGGATAGCGGTCGATGAGTGGAGTATTAGTAATTGGTGCAGGCAGGAATCGGCCTATTTGCTTATAGACGTGATGCCTATATATACATGACCATTGCGGTGAACATCCCATAACTATCCGCTTTTATATCAATTTCCCAACAGTAATTTGTTTAACCACCGTATGCTGCCTACATGAGAGATGTCGCTAGGGAACACTGTGGCCCCCGGGTCTATTCACTTATATATTCGCAAACGCTATATTTACCTTGCTGCCTTTATTTACTTTTTATTTATTTTGCAATTTATATTTATCAACAATTATCTACAAAACTCATTTGCTTGCAAATAACAAGATCAAAGGGATTGACAACCCTCTTGCCCGTGTTGGGTGCAAGTCGTTTGTTCATTTCTGTGCAGCCGCTGAAGATGGTTGAGGATTGATATTCCTATTGGTTTGATAAACCTTGGTTTCATAACTGAGGAAAATACTTATCCGCTTTGTGCTGCAACTACCCGTTCCTCTTCATAGAAAACCCAACACAGATCACAAGTATCAAACGCTGGAGCCACCTTCCAAAGACTCATGCAGCATACAATGGCGCCCTGCGAGGCATAGGGCCCTCACGGGCCCCTGAGACCTCGGGAACCATCCGGTCCCTGAGAGGTGGACCTCCGCGGCACGCTTCACCAGGCAGCCGGACGCTCCCGTAGCAACATAATCGCCAGGTGACTTTTTGGTTGTTTAAAATTGAGGGCGCCCTTTGGGTTGCATTATCCTCGAGCGGGCAAGGGTTCCCCCCTATGGCTTCTGCACCTTTTGGTTGTGTAGCGAATTTGGTTATCCTCTGATGAATTCATGACGCTTGCTTAAGCCTTGTGCCTGGTGCTTTGCCACCACTTGCATTTGACGTGCCCTCGCGACCCTTCCCCCGGCCGTCTCATGATCGGGTCAGGACACGGCGTCTATGCTCGGGTTCATCCCTACAGCATTGATAAATCCAAGTGATCGAGCTCTGACTCGTGGGCTTGCTCCCGTGCATGTCACCTTGCAGGGTCCTTGGTGTCTTGCCCTGTCATGGAACCACCGCAAGAAGGCGAACAAAGGCGCGACCTGATATTATATAACTACCAGAGAGGTGTTTCTCCACCTCGGGCGCTATGCTTCAGGCGATTCTTCCATGGGTCATCGTATGAGGGAACTCGACACGGCGTCTGTGCTCGGGTCTGTCCCTGCAGTGTCGCTAAAACTGAGTGACCGAGCTCTGTCTGGCGGGCCAGGCCCGCACACGTCACCTCAGTGGGTCCTCGATGTCCAACCCCTTCATATGGTGGCCTCAGGACGACCGTCCGACGCGCATTGCCCCCATGTCCTAGGATTGCATAAGTGCACAGCCTCACTGACAGAACTAGGTGCAAACCGCTTGAAGACGGGGGAAGGAATTCTTGGGCCCAGTGCCTGGAATATCCGACCCCTCCTTATCGCCGCCCGTGACCCTCTCACATAAGAATGAGGTTGGGCTGTACACGCCCCGGAGCCTCCTGGAGCGCCACCCCTTGGCCTTGGGTGGACTCCTCCCCCCCCCCCCCCCCCCCCCCCACGCCCAAGTGGAAGCCCCATGCTCCGCGCTAGCGGAATAACTGTCAAACCACGACTATGCCCATGCCCAAGTGGAAGCCCCATGCCCCGCGCTGGCGGAATAACTATTGACCCATGACTATACCCACGCTCAGTGGAAGCCCCATGCTCCGCGCTGGTGGATGGTTGATCGAAGGCGTCACCTCGCCCCGTGACGCGTGCTAACCAGTTCCCCTATGGGACTTACGCGAGTGGGGGCTGCGCACGGTGCATGTGCTCGGGTTAGTCCCAACAGCGTTGAAAAACCCAAGGGACCAGGCTCTGGCTCGCAGGATTACCCCTGGGCATGTCACCCCACTAAGCCCCTTGGTGCCTAGTTTCCTCACGCAACGCCCAGACACAAACTAGCAAGCGCGAGCTCTCCCCAAAGCCTCGCCGTTGCGGCATCGTCCCTCTCATAGGCCACTCATACGTCAAGGGGGGCTCTTAAGCATCGTGCCTCAGGAGCCTTCACCAGTTCCCGAAGCCCCTCACCTCCTGGTCTTGTCTAGGCACCGCGACCTGACAACCCAGCGACTGGGCTCTGCCGACGCAGAGCATAAAGGCAAGCTAGAGGAAAACTAGGCATGAAAGGAAAGCCCGTGGGTCTCAGGTAGTCATTAAAAACATACAGTGATTCGAACATTAAAACCATCATCTTACACTGCCGCAAGGCAGATTCAGTCTTGCAGGACGACGAAAGAAATATCGACGCCGTCACCACCGTCGTCACAGTTGTCACAGGAGAACTTCCCAAGCAGCACGCTCACAGGGCCCTCCACGGCTACCTCCAGGCGATCGTGGGATTCTTTAGGGACAGGGCCTATCACCTCGTCGAAGTTGAAGTTCGGGTCGCAGAGAAGGAGGTGGCTGAAGACTCGGGTCGCCGCCACGGAGAACAGGTCCCGATATTCTTCCTCCAGAAAGCCGTCCACCTTCCGCACTGTGTCCTCAAGTTCCCCCATGAGCCTAGCAGAAAGCTCGGCATAGCAGGCGTCAAGGGTAGCGAGAGGAGCATCGAAACCACCCCTGCACAGGGATTGGAAGGCCTTGCGAGCCCTGAGCTCAAGAGGAGAAAAAGCAGCCCTGTCCGCCGCTGCCTTCGCGTCGGCGTCGGCCTGAATCTTCTTCTCCCTAGCGTCCAGCGCGGCGTTCGCCTCGGAGATGCACATCGCATGGGCTTCCTGGGCTTCCTGGGCTCCAGGCGCTCGCGTTCCAAGGCCTGCTTGGCCGCCACCCTCGCCAGCTCGGCGTCGCGATCGGTGAGCTGCGCTTCGCTGGTCTTGAGGCCGTCCTCCTGCAGCTGGAGCCGCTGCGCCTGCGTATCCCGCTTGTCCCGGAGCACCTTCAGGTTGGCCTCCGCCCCTTCGCAACGCTTGGTGGCCTCCGCTGTCTCGGCAAGGGCGCCCTCGCGGGTCGCCTTTGCCTCGGTGGCATCCTTTTCGCTCTCCTCGAGGGCGGTGGAGATCCGCTGCAGCCATGTGGCGAGCTCCAGGCGCTCCCCAGCAAGGCGTGCTTTGGCATCCCGGGAGACTCCTATGAACCGGCCGAGCGCAGCTCGAGCATTCGACATGGCCTCTTGCCCGAGCGGGGGGCTGTGGCTCGCGAGCGCGAGAGCTGTGCGAAGCACCGGCGCTTCGTCCCTGGCCGTTGCCTCAACCAGAGGGATAACTAAGCTCTGTGCTTGGGGCGATGGGGGCTCCGGCCTTTCCTCCGCGACTGGCCCCCACGGTGCGCCCGGCGGGGCCGCCGCGTCATCTTCGTCGGCCCCGGGAGCAGGCCCGGCTTGAGGTGGCCTCTAGAGGCCCCCCGCGTAGTGCCCTGCCACGGGAATGGTGACACCTGAGGATGGCTGCGGCGCCGGCTCCAGCTTTGTAGGCTAGGGCACAGCGGCTATGACACGAGGCGTCGGGGGCTGGTCCCCCACTGTCTCGGCGATCGGTCCCCCTGCTGCGCAGAGGAGGAGCTGGGCGTCGCTGCAACTCCCATATGCCCGGGCGTGGCGCCGGCCCGGCGTAGGGCGCCCCCGCGCCCTCCAAGATTGCGGCCGAGCGTCGACATTCCCTTCGGGGCGAATGTCACCTTCGCCCCGGCGCCGATCTTCTTCTTCTTCCCGTCGCCGCCGCCCCGGCGCCTGCGCAAACGAAAAGTTAACATGAGCAAGCAATTCATGGACGTGAGGTGTAAGCGCAAGCTCGGCCACTTACTCGTCCCCGGCAACCCACTTCCTGTTCTTCTCGGCGACAGATGACGCGCCCCCGCCACATTTGCGCACCTCCCTGGCGTCACCAGAAGAACGCTCGGCGAGATCCTTGGTGGATCCGGTCGGGTCCCCTTTCTTCCCAAGGGCCTAAGGGGCCCTTCGGTGAAGGGCGGTGGCTTCGGGCACGTGGGCCACCTCGCCAGCCAGGGCCCCGGCGGGCAGCGCCTGGGGGCCGGTGGCGTAGGCTCTTGTTGCCCTAGCCAGGTCGGAGGGCCGAGGAGGCATCGCCCGTGGCAGCTCGTCGACGTTGTCATCATCGTCCTCGAAGCCACGCAGGGACTGGCGGTGGCCGAGCGGTAGCCCCCAGCCGGCGTCCTCCTCCTCCTCCTCATCCTCATCTGTCGCCTCAGAGTCTTTGTTGTTGCCGTCCTCGGCAAAGGACGACACCTCGACAGGGGAGCTCCCCTGCGACCCCTCGCTGCTGCTCGGCCCGAGCCCCCACTCGTTGAAGACGGGCATGAGAGCAACCAGATCCGCTCGGTCGTCTTGGCCGTACAGCGGGCCCGCAGCTTCAGGTGGATCGCTGGGGATGAAGCCGAGTAGGGCCGTCACGCCCCCTTCGAACTCGAGATGTGTCAGGCCGGCGGGGTGCAGCCTCATTGGGTCCCTCGTGCCCTCGTACTCCCACACGGGCCGCGAGTGCGCCTGGAGCGGCGTGATACGTCCATTTTGCATCATGATTTCCTACTGTTATTTACTTTGTTTTGTTGAATAATAATGCTTTGGGGAGTGATTCTAATGCTTTTTCTCTCATAATATGCAAGGTTTACACAAAGAGGGATAATACCGACAGCTGGAATTCTGGACCCAAGAAAAGCACGTCAGAGATACCTATTCTGCACAACTCCAATGAAGCTGAAAATTTACGGAGATTATTTTTGTATTTAATAAAAATTAATGAAGCTGAAAACTACCAGAGGAGGGCCTCCAGGTGGGCACAACCCACCAGGGCGCGCCAGGCCCCCCTGGGCGCGCCCTGATGGGTTGTGCCCAGCCTGGCCCGCTTCCGGTGCCCATCTTCTGGTATAAATTCCCAAAAAACCTAAAAAAATTAGGAGGAGGACTTTCGGGACGAAGCGCCGCCACCTCGAGGTGGAACTTGGGCAGGAGCACTTTTGCCCTCCGGCGGAGCGATTCCGCCGGGGGAACTTCCCTCCCGGAGGGGGAAATCGAAGCTATCGTCATCACCAACACACCTATCATATTTGGGAGGCAAATCTTCATCAACATCTTCAACAGCACCATCTCCTCTCAAACCCTAGTTCATCTCTTGTGTTCAATCTTTGTACCGGAACCTTAGATTGGTACATGTGGGTGACTAGTAGTGTTGATTACCTTGCGTAGTTGATTACTATATGGTTTATTTGGTGGAAGATTATATGTTCAGATCCATTATGCTATTTAATACTCCTCTGATCTTGAGCATGATTATTATTTGTGAGTAGTTACCTTTGTTCTTGAGGTCACAGGAGAAGTCATGTTGCGAGTAATCATGTGAATTTGATATATGTTCGATATTTTGATGATATGTATGTTGTGATTCTCTTAGTGGTGTCATGTGAACGTCGACTACATGACACTTCACCATTCATGGGCCTAAGGGAATGCATTGTCGAGTAGTTATTAGATGATGGGTTGCTAGAGTGACATAAGCTTAAACCCTAGTTTATGTGCTACTTCGTAAGGGGCTGATTTGGATCCACATGTTTAATGCTATGGTTAGACTTTGTCTTAATACTTTTCTCGTAGTTGCGAATGCTTGCGAGGGGGTTAATCATAAGTAGGTTGTTAGTTCAAGTAAGAACAGCACCTTAGCACCGGTCCACCCACATATCAAATTATCAAAGTAGCGAACATGAATCAAACCAACATGATAAAAGTGGCTAGACGAAATTCCCGTGTACCCTCAAGAACACTTTGCCTATTACTAGTGATTGTTCTGGCCCGTCCTTTGCCTCAAAAGGATTGGGATACCTTGCTGCACCTTGTTTACTATTACAGTTACTTGCTTGTTACCAATTATCTTGCTATCAAACTATCTGTTACCTACAATTTCAGTGCTTGCAGAAATTACCTTGCTGAAAGCCGCTTGTCATTTCCTTCTGCTCCTCGTTGGGTTCGACACTCTTACTTATAGAAAGGACTACGATTGATCCCCTATACTTGTGGGTCATCCAGACTCTTTTCTGGCGCCGTTGCCGGGGAGTGAAGCGTTGTTGGTAAGTGGAAATTGGTAAGGAAAAACTTATACTACGTGCTAAAATTTATTGCTACTTGCTACTATGGAGAACAATCCTTTGAGGGGTTTGTTCGGGATATCTTCACCTCGACCGGAACCACAATTAGTTACCCCTAAACCTACAGCACCTACTGAAAATGTTACTTATGAAATTCCTTCGGGTATGCTAGAACAACTGCTTTCTAAACCTTATGCAGGAGATGGAACTGAACATCCTGATATGCATCTCTTATATGTGAACGAAATATGTGGATTATTTAAGCTTGCAGGTTTACCCGGAGATTAAGTTAAGAAGAAGTTTTCCCTTTATCTTTGGAGGGAAAAGCATTGACATGGTATAGGCTATGTGATGATCTTGGATCTTGGAACTGGAATCGTTTGCAATTGGAATTCCATCAGAAGTTTTATCCTATGCATCTAGTTCATCGTGATCGGAATTATATATATAATTTTTGGCCTCGTGAAGGAGAAAGTATCGCTCTAGCTTGGGGGAGGCTTAGGTAAATGTTATATTCATGCCCCAATCATGACATTCCGAGGGAAGTTATCATTCAGAATTTTTATGCTCGGCTTTCTCATAATGATCAATCCATGCTCGATACTTCTTGTGTTGGTTCTTACATGAAGAAGGCTATTGATTTCAAGTGGGATCTCTTAGAAAGAATTAAACGCAACTCTAAAGATTGGGAACTCGACGAAGGTAATGAGTCAGGTATAAAGCTTGAATTTGATTGTGTTAAATCTTTTATGAATACCGATACTTTTCACAAGTTTAGCACTAAATACAGACTTGACTCTGAGATAGTAGCCTCTTTCTGTGAAGCATTTGCTACTCACGTTGATCTCCCTAAGGAGAAGTGGTTTAAATATCATCCCCCTATTAAAGAAGAAATTAAAGAATCGGTCATAGCTATAGAAGAAACCATGTTTTACAATGTTGATCCAGTTGTGCCTACTGCTTATATTGAAAAATCACATTTCCCTGTTAGGATAAAGGAACATGCTAAGGTATCAACTGTGGTTCGTAAGAGTAATATAAGAGCACCTAAACCCCCTGAGCAAATTAAAGTAGAACCTAGTGTTGCTATGGTTAAAGATCTCTTGGTAGAAAAGATTGATGGGCATGTCATCTACCTTTGTGATGAAGTTGCTAGAATTGCTAAACCTGATAAGAAAGTTAAACATAGACCTATAGAAGGCTTGCCCGTTGTCTCAGTTAAAATAGGAGATCATTGCTACCATGGTTTATGTGATTTAGGTGCTAGTGTGAGTGCTATCCCTTTTACCTTATACCAAGAAATTATGGATGAAATAGCACATGCTGAAATGGAAGATATTGATGTTATTATTAAACTTGCTAATAGAGACACTATCACACCACTTGGGATTGTTATAGATGTTGAAGTCTTGTGTGGGAAAGTAAAATACCCTACTGATTTTCTAGTCCTTGGTTCCCCACAAGATGACTTTTGTCCCATTATCTTTGGTAGACCTTTCTTGAGCACCGTCAATGCTAAGATAGATTGTGAAAAACAAACTGTCGGTGTCAGTTTTGGTAATGTGTCTCATGAGTTTATTTTTTCCAAGTTTAGTAGACAACCTCGTGATAAAGAGCTACCTAGTAGGGATGAAATAATTGGTCTTGCTTCTATTGATGTGCCTCCTACTGATCCATTAGAACAATATTTGCTCGACCATGAAAAATATATGCACTTGCGTGAAAGAAATGAAGTAGATCAAATTTTCTTCGAACAACAACCTCTCTTGAAACACAATTTGCCTATTGAAACTCTTGGAGGTCCTCCTCCACCTAAAGGTGATCCCGTGTTTGAATTGAAACAATTGCCTGACACTTTGAAGTATGCTTATCTTGATGAGAAAAAGATATATCATGTTATTAGTAGTGCTAACCTTTCATAACATGAAGAAGAAAGATTATTGAAAGTTGTAAGGAAGCACCGGGCTGCTATTGGATATACTCTTGATGACCTTAAGGGCATTAGTCCCACTCTATGTCAGCACAAGATTAATATGGAACCTGATGCTAAACTCGTTGTTGATCATCAACGTCGATTAAATCCCAAGATGAAAGAAGTGGTAAGAACTGAAATATTAAAGCTTCTGGAAGCAGGTATAATCTATCCCATAGCTGATAGTAGATGGGTAAGTCCCGTTCATTGTGTCCCTAAGAAAGGAGGTATTACCGTTGTTCCTAATGATAAGAATACACTCATTCCACAAAGAATTGTCACTGGCTATAGAATGGTAATTGATTTTAGAAAATTAAATAAAGCTACTAGGAAAGATCATTACCCTTTGCGTTTTATTGATCAAATTCTAGAGAGACTATCTAAGCACACACACTTTTGTTTCCTAGATGGATATTTTGGTTTCTCTCAAATACCCGTGTCACAATCCGATCAAGAGAAAACCACCTTTACTTGCCCTTTTGGAACCTATGCTTATAGACGTATGCCTTTTAATTTATGCAATGCACCTGCTACCTTTCAAAGATGTATGACTGCTATATTCTCTGACTTTTGTGAAAAGATTGTGGAGGTTTTCATGGATGCTTTTTCCGTTTACGGAACTTGTTTTGATGATTGCTTAAGCAACCTTGATCGAGTTTTGCAGAGATATGATCAAACTAATCTCATCTTGAATTGGGAGAAGTGCCACTTTATGGTTAATGAAGGTATTGTATTGGGGCATAAAATATCTGAACGAGGTATTGAGGTGGATAAAGCTAAAGTTGATGCAATTGAGAAAATGCCATGTCCTAAAGATATTAAAGGTATTCGAAGTTTCCTTGGTCATGCCGGTTTTTATAGGAGGTTCATTAAAGACTTCTCTAAAATTTCTAGGCCTCTTACTAATCTTTTGCAAATGGATATTCCTTTTGTTTTTGATGATGATTGTGTGGAAGCCTTTGAAACACTCAAGAAAGCCGTAACCTCTGCACCTATCATTCAACCACCTGATTGGAACTTGCCTTTTGAAATTATGTGTGATGCTAGTGACTATGTTGTTGGTGTTTTCCTAGGCCAAAGAGTTGATAAGAAATTGAATGTTATCCATTATGCTAGTAAAACTCTAGACAGTGCCCAACGAAATTATGCTACTACTGAAAAGGAATTTTTAGCAGTTGTGTTTGCTTGTGATAAATTTAGATCCTATATTGTTGACTCCAAAGTTATTGTTCACACCGATCATGCTGCTATAAAATATCTTATGGAAAAGAAAGATGCTAAACCTAGACTCATTAGGTGGGTTCTTTTGCTTCAAGAATTTGACTTACGTATCGTTGATAGGAAAGGAGCTGAAAACCCCGTAGCTGATAACTTGTCTAGGTTAGAAAATATCCTTGATGACCCACTACCTATTGATGATAGTTTCCCTGACGAACAGCTAGCTGCAATAAGTGTCTCACACAACACACCTTGGTATGCTGATTATGCTAATTACATTGTTGCCAAATATATACCACCTAGTTTCACATACCAACAAAAGAGAAAAAAATTCTATGATTTGAGACATTACTTTTGGGATGACCCACATCTTTATAAAGAAGGAGTAGATGGTATTATTAGACGTTGTGTACCTGAGCATGAACAGGAACAAATCCTACGGAAATGTCATTCCGAAGCTTATGGAGGACATCATGCGGGAGATAGAACTGCTCACAAGGTATTGCAATCTGGTTTTTATTGGCCTACTCTCTTCAAGGATGCCCGTAAGTTTGTCTTGTCTTGTGATGAATGTCAAAGAATTGGTAACATCGGTAAGCATCAAGAAATGCCTATGAATTATTCACTTGTTGTTGAACCATTTGACGTGTGGGGCTTTGATTACATGGGGCCTTTTCCTTCTTCTAACGGGTACACTCATATTTTAGTTGTGGTTGATTATGTCACTAAGTGGGTAGAAGCTATTCCAACTAGTAGTGCTGATCACCACACCTCCATTAAAATGCTTAGAGAAGTTATCTTCCCGAGGTTTGGAGTCCCTAGATATTTAATGACCGATGGTGGTTCACACTTTATTCATGGTGCTTTCCGTAAGATGCTTGCTAAACATGATGCTAACCATAGAATTGCATCACCCTATCATCCTCAATATAGTGGTCAAGTAGAACTTAGCAATAGAGAAATAAAATTAATATTACAAAAAACTGTCAATAGGTCTCGTAAAAATTGGTCTAAGAAATTAGATGATGCACTTTGGGCCTATAGAACAGCTTATAAAAATCCTATGGGTATGTCTCCATATAAAATGGTGTATGGGAAAGCTTGTCATTTGCCTCTAGAACTAGAACATAAAGCATTTTGGGCAATTAAAGAACTCAACTATGATTTCAAACTTGCCGGTGAGAATAGGCTATTTGATATTAGCTCACTAGATGAATGGAGAACCCAAGCGCATGAAAATGCCAAGCTATTCAAAGAAAAAGTAAAAAGATGGCATGACAAAAGAATCCAAAATTGGGAATTCAAAATAGGAGATCATGTTCTTTTGTTCTACTCTCGTTTAAGATTGTTTGCAGGAAAAATTCTCTCAAAATGGGAAGGACCATATATTATTGAAGAGGTCTATCGTTCTGGAGCTATTAAGATTAATAACGCCGAAGGTACTAATCCGAAGGTATTCAATGGACAAAGAATTAAACATTACATCTCAGGTACGCGAATTAACGTTGAAAGCAATGTTATCCAAACCATGACACCGGAGGAACACATAAAAGAAATCTTCCGAAACACTCCAGAATACTTAAAATTAGGAGGTACGTGATACAGTAAGTAAACGGACTCCGAAAAATCCGCAAAAATATTTTTGTCAGTTTTGGAATATTTTAGATTTTTGGAAATAAAAAAATAAACCGGAAGGTGATCGAGGTGAGCACGATACACCATGGCGCGCCAGGCACCCCTGGGCGCGCCCTGGTGGGTTGTGCCCACCTCGGATGCCTTCCCGACTCTGTTTTCCTTCCAAATACTTGTTCCCCAAGAATAAAAATTCTCTATATATACCCCCGCCTGTTTTGACGACCGCATCGCAGAAAAATCCTCTGTTCTTGTTTCTTGTTGTTTTCTCATCAGATCTAGATCTTCATGGCTCCACCAAGCTCATCCAAGGACAAGTTCTTCGAGAAGGTCATCAACCCCTACTTGCCGGAGGTGATGAAGCACCCTCAAGCCATTGAGATGCGTGAGGGGGTGCTCCACATCCGCAATGTTCATGGACCCAAGAAGACCGGAAGCGTGGAGGCTAGGCTTGAGGCGGTGGAACAGGAAATCTTCAAGTGCCAGAAGATGGTGGAGCGTGGAGTTAGTGCCAATCACTCCATGATCACGGAATTCACCCGTGATTAGACGGTGGATGGCCGGTCCGTGAAGGACATCATCTCCACCCTCAACGAGCAAATTAATTTTCTGCAGAGCCAAGTTTATGATCTTCAAAACCAAGTCTTCGAATATGAAGCGAGATTTAAAGGTATGAGTTTAGCTGCCAATTGCAGGACTCAGGGGACTCTCGCGTGAACCTTTGATGGGGAGCCATTGCCCTGGAAGTTGGAGGACAAGCTTACTTCATCACCACCACCTACATCAACACCTCCACCTTCATCATCACCACCACCAAAGGAGACTTGAGCACACGGGTATGGGCACTCCCCTTGGCTTGAGCCAAGCTTGGGGGAGGTGCCCCGGTATCGTATCACCATCACTTTTATTCACCTTTACCTATTTTGGCTCTATCTTTAGTTTCCCTTTGCTTTAGTTGAATAAAAGTTTAGCATGATCTATTTTCGTGTGTTAGTTCCGTGATCTATCTATCTATGTAATCGTGTGAGAGTTATATAATAAAGTTAGTTTGAGTTTTTGCCTCTCTACCTTCTTGTTGCAATCAAAATAAAGGAAACAAAAACAAATGAAAAGAATCATAGGCTAATCTTATGGTGAGTAATGACATCACATCATGAAAAGTATAAGTAGTAAAATTTATTGGAGATTGACAAACATAGCATTGGTCAATGATGCAATTCATGAAAGAATTAATTAGGGAAGAGAAGATTCACATGCAAATACACTATCTTGGACATCTTTTATGATTGTGAGCCCCCATCAAATATTATGTGTCAAAATTGTTGACGTTGGACAAGGAAGACAACGTAATGAATTATGTTTTCTCATATTCACATAGAAGTTATATTGTCATAGATCCTTTAACATGTGGTGCTTGCCCAATATCTTTGCTAGCCAAAAAATTCCGCACTAAGTAGAGATACTAATTGTGCATCCAAAAAAACAAACCCAAACTCTTTCCTTGAGTGTCGACCATACCTACCTATGGATCGAGAAAGATCCTTCAAGTAAGTTGTCATCGGTGTAACAAGGCAATAAAAATTGCTTCTAAAAGTGTTTTGATCAATTAGTGTAAGAGAAAATTGAGCGTTATACGAACCTATGATGGCAAAGTAATAAAAGTGACGGACTACATAATAAAGGTTGCTATCATAGGGGGCAATATAGCGTGACATTCTTTTACATTAAGGGATTGGGCATACAAACCAATAAGCACATGACAACCTCTGCTTCCCTCTGCGAAAGGCCTATCTTTTACTTTTATGCACTTAATTTTATGCAAGAGTCAAAATATTCTTCCCTATTCCTTTTTACTTTTTTCTTTTGCAAGCATCATGTGGTGAGTAAAGATCTAGGCACATATATCCAGTTGGATATGGGTGGGCATGAGTTATTATTGTTGACATCACCCTTGAGGTGAGTGAGTTGGGAGGCAAAATTATAAGCCGCTATCTTCCTACGTGTCTGGTTGAAACTTTTTGTTCATGGGTATGCCGTGAGCGTTAGGAATCATAGAAGACTAAATGATAGTTGAGTATGTGGACTTGCCAAAAGGCTCCGACATGAGACCCTTCCTGAAAATATGATGAATTGTAGTTGCAAAGTTGACTGAGAACATAGTTTGTTGGTTACCAATAAGGTTTATGCTTCATACTTCTATGTTGTGATGAAGTGTTACTTGTTCATGAGAAGCCTTATGATAAAAATATATTGAAATAAGTTCTTATGATAGAGTTTGTTGTTCTTATTTTAATAAGAATGATGCTTCTATGTCCATATTTTGTTTTTATCGACACCTCTCTCTCAAACCATGTGGACATGCTTTTTAATATCGGCTTTCACTTGAGGACAAGCGAGGTCTAAGCTTGGGGGAGTTGATACGTCCATTTTGCATCATGATTTCCTACTGTTATTTACTTTGTTTTGCTTTGCTTTGTGGAGTGATTCTAATGCCTTTTCTCTCATAATATGCAAGGTTTACACAAAGAGGGAGAATAACGGCAGCTGGAATTCTGGACCCAAGAAAAGCACGTCAAAGATACCTATTCTGCACAACTCCAATGAAGCTGAAAATTTACGGAGATTATTTTTGTATTTAATAAAAATTACTGGAGCTGAAAACTACCGGAGGAGGGCCCCTAGGTGGGCACAACCCACCAGGGCGTGCCAGGCCCCCCTGGGCGCGCCCTGATGGGTTGTGCCCAGCCTGGCCCGCTTCCGGTGCCCGTCTTCTGGTATAAATTCCCAAAAAACCTAAACAAATAGGAGGAGGACTTTCAGGACGAAGCGCCGCCGCCTCGAGGTGGAACTTGGGCAGGAGCACTTTTGCCCTCCGGCAGAGCGATTCTGGCGGGGGAACTTCCCACCTGGAGGTGGAAATAGAAGCTATCGTCGTCACCAACTCCCCTCTCATCTTTGGGAGGCCAATCTTCATCAACATCTTCAACAGCACCATCTCCTCTCAAACCCTAGTTCATCTCTTGTGTTTAATCTTTGTACCGGAACCTCAGATTGGTACATGTGGGTGACTAGTAGTGTTGATTACCTTGCGTAGTTGATTACTATATGGTTTATTTGGTGGAACATTATATGTTCAGATCCATTATGCTATTTAATACTCCTCTGATCTTGAGCATGATTATTATTTGTGAGTAGTTACCTTTGTTCTTGAGGTCACGGGAGAAGTCATGTTGCGAGTAATCATGTGAATTTATATGTGTTCGATATTTTGATGATATGTATGTTGTGATTCCCTTAGTGGTGTCATGTGAACGTCGACTACATGACACTTCACCATTCATGGGCCTAAGGGAATGCATTGTGGAGTAGTTATTAGATGATGGGTTGCTAGAGTGACAGAAGCTTAAACCCTAGTTTATGCGCTACCTCGTAAGGGGCTGATTTGGATCCACATGTTTAATGCTATGGTTAGACTTTGTCTTAATACTTTTCTCCTAGTTGCGGATGCTTGCGAGGGGGTTAATCATAAGTAGGTTGTTAGTTCAAGTAAGAACAGCACCTTAGCACCGGTCCACCCACATATCAAATTATCAAAGTAGCGAACACGAATCAAACCAACATGATAAAAGGGACTAGATGAAATTCCCGTGTACCCTCAAGAACACTTTTCCTATTACTAGTGATTGTTCTGGCCTGTCCTTTGCCTCAAAAGGATTGCGCTACCTTGTTGCACCTTGTTTACCGTTACCATTACTTGGTTGTTACCAATTATCTTGCTATCAAACTATCTGTTACCTACAATTTCAGTGCTTGCAGAAATTACCTTGCTGAAAGCCGCTTGTCATTTCCTTCTGCTCCTCGTTGGGTTCGACACTCTTACTTATCGAAAGGACTACGATTGATACCCTATACTTTTGGGTCATCACGGCGCGATGCGCTGCCCCAGAAATTCCTTGACAATCATCGCTCCCAACAGCTGGGTGTTCCCGTGCAAGGCAATCCGCTCCAGGACGGGCCTAGCTCTTGGGTCAGTGAACTTCGCATGGCTCCATCCGGGGTGCTGCACGGGAAGGGCAGTAGGGATCCTCAAGAGCGGGTGGACTTGGAGGGCATCCAAGTAGACCTAGCGCTACCGGTAGCTCTCCACTTTCTTCCCGGCATTCAGGCGGATGCTGACGTCAACAAAGGAGACGCACGCCGAGAGCTGGTCATGGGCAGTGAACCGCAGGCTCAAGAAATGGTGGAAGAGCGCAACCGAGGGCCTCACGCCCACAAAGGATTCGTAGTAAAAAGCGAAGATGGACAGGAGGAGGATGGAGTTGGGTTGGAGGTGTAGAGCATGTATCTGGTAATGGGTGAGGATGGCATAGAAAAACTCGGAGAACGGCGGAACCAACCCGGCGTAGACACTATGGAGGAAGAAGGCATAGGCAGACGCCCCTAGACCGCTCTGCGCCACCGCACCAGGGGAGATCACGGTTGTCCTCCCCTCATTCCATCCGCCCACTATCAGCGGGCGCACCGGGTCCAGGTCTGCCTCCTTGGCAATGGAGGAGCGCAGAAGAGCCGCCCCGATTTCCCGGGGGCTCGCAGCCGGAGTCGTGGCCTTCGCCTTCTTCCCGCCCGGGGCCATCCAAGTGGCGGGGTGGCAAGCAAGATGGGGAGAACTTTTCCTGAGATCAGATCTGGCGGAGTTTCAAGCGGAGGAGGGAGGCACAGTGAGACGGACACTACGCGAAGGAGAGGTAGTGATGGCCCCGTGCTGCGGGCAGGCTTTATGCCAGCCTGGGCAGTTGCCGAGGAATCGTGTGGAGGTGGGGGCGCCCCGCGCCACGCGTCGTGACTGGCCCGCAGGCGGTTGGAGCCCGCACCGCTTCGCTCCTCTAGCTGGCGGATTCGCACGTGCTACAAGCTCGGGGGCTACAGTCGGGCCACTGGGACAGGGGTAACCAGGCCCGTCTGCCTGAGGCCCATGTCACGATGCGGGGCCTGGGCCCAGTGCAACCCGTCTAGTGGGCGTCGTGAAGAGGGCTCTCATGGGGACCCCGCCTCATGAGGCAGTCGAGCGGAGGCACCCCCGCCAGCCTCCGGAGACACCCTCTCGAGGGCGCCTCCCCGGGGGCGCCCCCTAGGGGCCTCACGTGATGCACAGGTCGAAGGCGGCTCGACGGGATCGCGTAGCCCGTCCCATTGCAAGGGTAGTGCGCGCCCTGCCCGGCATCGTCCGGAGCCGCGGCAAGGGGGGCTACGACAGGAAGACTTTCCTCTTTGGTGCTAACGGAGCAGGGCCAGCTCGCCGGTTCCCAAAGTGACCCCCAAAGGTTTCCCGTTTGGTGTTAGGCGGCCAAGGCTAGGAGCCCGCCAGGACCGAGGTCATCCCCGAGCCCACCAACACGTCACGAAGGGAGGCTTTGGCACGCGACGACCATTTTTGTCAGGATAAGCTGCAGTCATGTCCCCTTTCAAACTGGCGCTTGTGGCAACCCTTCCCGCCGGATATTTTTTGGGGAAGAGGACCAGAGCCGGTATAAAGGAGACAGGGCAGCCACCGAACCGGAGGATCGAACCTTTCTGTATTCACTCCCACCCAAAAGAAATCTAGACAAGCAGGAGTAGGGTTTTACACCACAAGGTGGCCCGAACCTGGGTAAAGCGCCATGTTCTTTGTTCTCCTCCCAAGCTCGAGCACGCCGGAGCTTCGCCGTAGGTTAGTGAAAAAGAGCGAGGTTGGAGAGCCAGCACACCCCGGAGTTCGAACCTCTCTCGGGTCGACGGAGCCCCGATTCCGACAGTCACAGTTGAGCGGCACACGCCCGGGTGGCCCGCGTAGGCACTGTCTTTGTCTTAAGAGGTACCAGGACTGACATCGGCCGTCCACATAACGCACAGGATTGTAAAGGGCGATTGGCCCATGACCCCTTCACGATCAGGATGTAGACTGGCATGTGGCCTCGCTGTTGAGCCTAGGTAGGACTGCGACGTGTCGATCAGCCGAGGACGGGCATGACGTGGAAAGTGTGTCCGGCCAGAGTTAATCGAGCATGTTGGGTAAGTTTGTGCACCCCTGCAGGGAAGTATATCTATTCGAATAGCCATGTCCACGGTAACGGACGCTCGGAGTTGTATCCTGATCTAATACAACTAGAATGGTGACTTTAAAATGAAATGATGGCTCCGGGATTGCTTTCTCACAGGGAGTCAAGGAAGAATCTCTGGGCATTACTAAATAAACTTGCTACTTATAATATGCTAATCTACACTCTTCTAATGCTGCAAGACCCTAAAGATGCTAGTATTTGTTAGGATAGGTCTTCCCCCTCTATTCTGGCATTTCTATAGTCAGTCCAAAGATATAGCCCCATTCCTTTGATACTGATGCATATTTTAGTATAGATCTAATCTAAGTCTTGCGAGTACTTTGGATGAGTACTCACGATTGCTTTGCTCCCCTTTTCCCCTCGATATGATTGCTGCAATAAGATGATGGAGCCCAGGAGTCATATGATCCCGTGGAGGATTACTACACCACCGATGGAGCCTACTACTACGTGGAGGCTGCCCCCAACCAGCAGTAGGATAGGAGGCTCCCAGGAAGGAGGCCTTGCCGTTTCGATCCAATGTTGATGTTTGTGCTAGCCTTCTTAAGGAAAACTTGATTACTTATGTGTGTACTTTGATATTATTGCTTCCATTGACTCATTTGTATTCGAGCCCTCGAGGCCCCTGGCTTGTAATATAAAGCTTGTATGACTTTAATTTGTGTCTAGAGTTGTGTGGTGATATCTTCCCATGAGTCCCTAATCTTGATCATGCGCATTTGCATGTATGATTAGCGTATGATCAAAATGGGGGCGTCACACGTGCCGACTTGTATTAAAATCCAAAATGAATCGTCTAGTCAAAAAGGCGTACTCCGTGGCATCATGCTTGCCAAGGCTTATCACCCAGAGCTGAAACCAGAGCTGCTAGCTGACGGGTATCCTCAGTTCAAGGTGGAAGGCTCAAAATTCATGAAGGAGGAGTATCAAGCCATCCTGAAGGAGACCCAACATGATGCATGTGCAATTGCTCGGAGCATTGACTTGAGAACATATCAATCTGAGTATGACGAACATAAGAAAGAGATCACGCTGAAGCTGCCTCAGCCGTTCGAACTAAAGAGCAAAAATGTTGACCCGGTGACACCATCATCTTCCACAGCTCCTGCCGGCTCAGGTACTCCTGCCATGATGGCGTCTCCTCAACCTACAAGCACTGATGATCAAGAAGAGCCTCTTGAAGCCCTCTATCATATTTTCAGGAGCGGTACCAGTTATGGCGAGGATACCGAGACGAATGAGCCATAGCAGCAAGCCACCAAGTCGGTAGAAGAGTCCACGCCAACAAATGATCATTTGGAGAAGGCAAGCACTAAAGAGCAATCAACAGATAAGCCGGCAAAGGAAGAGCCGCCTCAAGACCAGACTGCTCAAGGCCAGACACGCCAGGCATGAGAGATTTAGACTTTCCTACAAAAACATTGGAAAACAGCCCATAAGGGCTTGTAATAGATGTAGTAAATGGTTAACAGTTTTAATTTTGTGCTTGGGATGAACACTTTTGCTTGTTTGGGAGGTAATGTGAAAGGCTCTCAAAAGGCCAGCTTATGCCTTGCCAGTCTTATATATTCCTCATTTTTATAAGCCGGGAATCGTATGACTTAACCGATGTGATCAAACTCAATTAGATGCAGGGTCACACTAAGTCCTTATAAAAAGGAATCATAGGTGATTGATCTAAAAGGTGCTCAGCTGGGTCATATTTGTGCGAGTAGCTTCAAGATTAGAAGGCAGATAAAACTATAAGTCGACATAGATGCACCAGGTTATAAGGGTCAAAATTGAACTTTGTAAGTTATCAGCCCTCAAGTAACCATGTAAATAATAAAGACTCAATGCACAAGTAATATGTGATGATAACAAACCGATATACCAGGGAGGCTGTCTTTATTAATTAATCATAATATAACATAAAGCGTACAAGTTTGAAAAAACTAGGTATGAAAACTACGTATAATAAGGACGTAGCAGAGCTAGGTTCCATGGTCGAGGTGTTTCTTCCTCAGAAGTACGTGATTTTTCATGCTCACATATGTCAATGAGATAGTAAGACCTGTTGCCTAGGTTCTTGCTAACAACAAAAGGTCCTTCCCATGGAGGGGAGAGCTTGTGCATTCCTTTCTGTTTCTGTATCATACGGAGCACTAAGTCACCTTCCTGGAAAGTACGAGTACGGACTCTATGGCTATGATAGCGATGTAGGTCTTGCTAATATATCATTGATCATGATGTTGCAAGATCGCGTGCCTCTTCTAGGGCATCAAGGAAGTCTTCTCTAGTTGCCTCATTGTCAGTTTCGATGTAAGCAGTCACCCTTGGTGAGTCATGATAGACATCACTTGGTAATACGGCTTCTACACCATAAACCATGAAGAAATGTGTATAACCAGTCGACCGGTTGGGAGTAGTCCGTATACCCCATAAAATAGTTGGGAGTTCTTCAACTAAACAGCCTGCTGTGCATTCCAAGGGCACCTTGAGTCTAGGCTTGATACCTCTGAGAAATTCCTGATTTGCGTGTTCAGCTTGCCCGTTCGACTGTGGATGAGCTACTAAAGCGAGATCCAAACGGATGTGTTCCTTGCCACAAAACTTTTGCATAGATCCCTCAGAAAGGTTATTACCATTGTCTGTGATTATGCTGTGAGGATATCCAAACCGAAATATTATCTTTTTCACGAATTTAACAGCGGTCTCAGCATCGCAGCTACTAACAGGCTCAGCCTCCACCCAATTGGTGAATTTGTCAACTGCGACCAAGAGGTGGGTCTTCTTGCACTTGGACATCTCAAAAGGACCAACCATGGCCAGCATCAAGATCGTGAACATCCAAGTTACTGGAATCATCCGAAGAGCTTGTGTTGGCATATGATCTTTCCTAGCATACCTCTGGCATCCATCGCACGTGCAAACAATATGTTCTGCATCAGCATGTGCGATCAACCCGAAGAATCCATGACGGAAAGCCTTGGCCACCAAGGATCGGGTGTCGGTGTCAAAACCGGCAGATCTCGGATAGGGGGTCCCGGGCTGTGGATCTTGGATCGATGGGAAACAGGAAGAAAGAGGGACAATATTTACCCAAGTTCGGGCCCTCTCGAGGAGGTAAAACCCTATGTCCTGCTTGATTGTATTGATATGTGTATGACGATTATAGAGTCGATCTACCACGACATCAGATTAACTAAACCCTAGAGGGGTGCGATGTTGGTTCTGTTGATGTTATAATTATCTATCGACTAGCCTGGCCTCCGCTTATATAATGCACCGAAGGCCTAGGATAACAAGAGTCCTAGTCGGCTACGTCGGTGGAGAGGCGTCCTTGTCTTGATCACCAAGTCTTGTGGAATCTTCCTCGTATATGCCATGGGCTGCCCGAAGTGGCCCATTAGTAAATCGCCCTGGGGGTCCTCGGCCTGACCCACTGGTCAGGAGACGACATGGTGAGTACCCCCTAGTCCAGGACACCATCAGTAGCCCCTGAACCGGTCTTCAAGTTGGGGACGCTCCTCGGTTCTTTCAAATAGTTCTTCGTCTTTAGCCGTCGGTCTTGAAAACTGGTTCAACAAATCTTCCCATCTCCGATCTTGAGGATCGCCGAGGTGTATCCGAAGAGTTCACACATCGGGCATCCGAGGAGCCCCTTTAGTTTCTTGGCCTTTATCAATGCCTTATTATTTTTACGCCACACCTCGGGCTCGGAGTTTTTCCCGAGCGGCGGTGTCCTCGTGGAGCCTAGCTCCAACGCCGGACTGCATCCGAGGTATCTTTTTGCAGCCGAGCCCCAACGACGGTCGGCATCCAAGGTGTCATAGATTACCTCGGTCTTTGAAAAAGTTAAAGGAATTCTACCGAGCTTAATGGCGGAAATGCCCTCTATGTAGTCAACCAATAATGCCCGAGCTTTATGTCGAACTGCTTCCGAGGTGGTGCACCACCTCGGTCGTGGGCTGGTTTTTTGTGGATTTTTTCGGTTTGTGCAATTTATTCTCTATCGAGATGTATAGCTAGTAGTCGCCGAGACTTGGGTTGGGCAACATGGCCGACCCTAGGATCGTATTTCCTCAGGAACTAGTTCATCCGTTGAGTGTGTTTAACAACGCCGAGGTGTAGCTCGGCAGGAAAGATGCCGAACTTCGGGTCGGAAAAGATTTCCTAAGCAGAACCACCATGTAGAACACCTCAAACAAGAGGATGTCCTGGCTCCTGAAAGAAAAACATGAAAATAGGTTAAAGGCGCCATAAGCTTGGGAAACCAAAAAAAATTAGCAAAAACTTTACGTCTGAACTAAATCAAGTTTTTTGGGGCCAATCCGAAAATTGATCTTAAAATTAGTTTGTGCTTCTGTCATGCTTTAACATCACACATCCGATCTTGAGACTTCAAGCGGATCAGCCTTCGGCTTCAACCTCTATCTCGAAGGTAGAGTGATTCTTAGGCCAGTTTAGCGAACTAAACTCGAGCGGCTTTAGAGAGAAACCAGGCTATTCAACTATTGACCACACACTCGAGTCAAGAAAGGAGCGGTAGAAAAAGACTTTGCAACTACCAAGAAGAAAATATTTATTATAAAACGGCTCATATAAATTTAAGAGTCTCGAGTTAACATGAGAAAAGTAGGTGTTTTTAACAAATGACACTTTTAACAAGCTAAGTTTTTAACAAACAACTTTTTGTTTAACACAAATATAATGCTTGGTTGAATCGCACAGAAATTAAAAATTGAAAAAAGGTTAGCATGAAAGCGACTTAGCTGGTTAATGTGCTCGGTGTTGATGACGTGGCCAGAGCTTGTAGCGGGTCGAGGTCCAAGCCCCCAAGCCGGTCCCAAGGTGTCCGAGCAAAGAGCTCGGCTTGATGAAGTGGCGACGCAGCACGGCCGATGTGGCGAGGCGAAGCCCCCGGTCCAGCTGAGGTGATGAAACTAGTTGGTTGGTGACGCCGAAGTCCCAGGAGTAGGTTGATGAAGAGATGGCGAAGCTGCCGGTCTAGCCGAGGTGACGGAGCAGGTCGGTAATGTGACGCTAGATCCCCCATGCCAGCCGACATGTCGAAGCAGGTTGGCGTGGTGGGAAAAAGCGACGGCGCGGCAATGCCCACGCAGGTCAGAATTTGTAACACGGTCAATGTTGGCTTGATGAAGCAATGACATGCCCGACCCATGCAACCTGTGGGGTGACGAGGTTCTCTTGAAGATTATTTGGCCCTCGCAATAACGAACATTTGGTCGGCTCGTCAAGGTGATGATTCGATGAGGTTGACCTCGGCTCGACGAAGCGAGGATCTGTCTAGCGCAGGTCGGCAGCCATGGAGCAACGTTGTCAAGCTGGTTTGACACCAACGCGACGCCGTAGATTACCTCGGAAAAATGTTTTAAAATTTGTGGGCACGTGTTTGATAACAACACACAATACCCTAACAAAAATTCCTCCAAAATGGATGTCCAATACCCCATTCATGAAGAAAGATGAATTCGGGTTAGATTCGTTTTCGCGTAGAAAATAGATTCGAAAATTGATGCACTAATCAGACGTTTCCCGGAGTTTGAACGGTCGGATCGAGCTGAAATTTTGAGGGACGCTCAATATATAAATTCTGCAGTCGTTGAATAGTGGGATCTTCCAAACGGTGTTCGAGCTGCACATTGGACTCCTCGCCCTAAACTCATCCAGATTCTTGTATAGATTCGACACGGCTCCGGTAGATCAGAGTTTGCCTGAGATTCCTCCGTCGAAACGCGATGAAATTTTACAGGGTTGTTCTAGACTCAATTCCGCGCAATTCCACCGAAGCAATCGTTAAAGCAACGCTCGAGGAGGCGGGGACGATGAACACGATTCTGCTGTACAGAAAAACTGCAATCTGCAGACGAGCAATCGATCCTTCGGCGATCCCATAGCGGAACTCTCAATGAAACCACCAATGTCGGTGTCAGAACCGGCAGATCTCGGTTTGGAGGTCCCGATCTATGGATCTTGGATCGATGGGGAACAGAAAGAAAGAGGGACAGTATTTACCCAGGTTCGGGCCTTCTCGAGGAGGTAAAACTCTACGTCCTGCTTGATTGTATTGATATTTGTATGACGATTACAGAGTCGATTTACCACGAGATCAGATTAACAAAACCCTATAGGGATGCTATGATGGTTCTGTTGATGTTATAATTATCTATCGACTAGCCTGGCCTCCGTTTATATAATGCACCGGAAGCCTATGATAACAAGAGTCCTAGTCGGCTATGTCGATGGAGAGGAATCCTTGTCTTGATCACCAAGTCTTGTGGAATCTTCCTCGTATATGTCATGGGCTGCCCAAAGTTGCCCATTAGTGAATCGCCATGGGGATCCTCGGCCCAACCCACTGGTTGGGAGACGACGTGCTGAGTACCCCCTAGTCCAGGACACCATCATCGGGAGATTGCATGATGACCACAATCGCTTGAGTGAATCTCGTGGAACTTATCTCCATGAGGGGAAGTTAAGACAACTCCAGCCCCCGAGCCCTCCAACCGCCACGACCCATCAAAATGTAAGGTCAAATACTTAGTATCTGGCTTGTCTGGAGGTGCTTGCAACTCTGTGCAATCATTTATTAAATCCACCAAAGCCTGTGACTTGATAGCAGTTAGTGGCATATACTTGATATGGTAGTCACCCAGCTCAATAGCCCACTTTGCGATACGCCCGGTCGCATCCCTATTGTGGATGATATCTGCCAAAAGTGCAGAACTGACGACAATAAACTGATGTTTTTGGAAGTAATATTTGAGCTTTCGACTAGCCATAAACACGCAAACACCAGCTTTTGCCAGTGTGGGTAACATTGCTTGGACTCCGTAAGAACTTCGCTGACATAATATACAGGACTTTGGATAGGATACTCCTTGCCTTCCTCTTTGCACTCCACCACCACTGCTGCACTGACAGCTTTATTGTTTGCAGCGATGTACAACAGCATGGGTTCCTTCAAGGCAGGAGTTGATAAGATTGGTGCTTGTGAGAGTTGCCTCTTAAGAGGCTCAAAAGCCTCAGTAGCCTCGTCGGTCCAGTTGAAAGTGTCAGTCTTTTTTAGAAGCCTGTAGAGGGGTATGGCCTTCTCACCGTGCCGACTTATGAAACGACTCAATGCGGCAATGCATCCCATCAGCTTCTAAACTTCCTTGAGATTGGCAGGCTTACGCAAATTGCAGATGGCCTGGATTTTGTTTGGATTTGCCTCAGTGCTGCACTCTGAAATAATGAAGCCAAGCAGTTGACCTACAGGGACCCCGAAAACGCACATTGTCGGGTTCAACTTCATCTGATACACCCGGAGATTGGTGGACGTCTCCCTCAGATCAGCGATCACAGTGTCGCTCTTCTGAGATTTGACCTCAATGTTGTCAACATATGTGTGCACATTGCGGCCAATTTGTGGCTTAAGGCAATTCTGGAAACAACGTTGATAAGTTGCACCTGCACTCTTCAAACCAAAGGGCATTGAGGTATGGAAAAATGCGCCAAAGGGAGTGATGAACATCGTTTTCTTCTAGTCCTCTTGCTTCATCTTGATCTAATGATAGCCGGAATAAGCACCCAGAAAACAAAGAGACTCACATCCAGCTGTGGAGTCAATGATCTGGTCAATGCGGGGTAAGGCGAACGGGTCCTTGGGACAAGCCTTTCAGATCTGTATAATCGACACACATTTGCCAAGTACCATTCTTCTTCAGTACAAGCACTAGGTTGGCTAACCACTCTGCATGGAAGACTTCAACGATAAAGCCAGCGGCTAAGAGTCGGGCTACTTCTTCTCCAATTGCCTTACGTCTCTCGTCATTGAAACGATGAAGCAATTGCCAGACATTTTTCATCTTGGGACCAACATTTAAGCTATGCTCAGCGAGTTTTCTCGGTACACCTGGTGTCAGCAGGCTTCCATGCAAAGATGTCCCAATTCTCACGGATAAACTCGATGAGCACCCTTTCCTATTTATCAGGAAGATGCGCCCTAATGGTGAACTTCTTGGAAGAATCACTAGGGGTGAAGTCAACTTGCTTGGTATCCTGGGCAGACTTCAATTTCAGCTTAGACACTGTTGCAGGCTTTTTCAGAGAGGTCATTGACGTGGCTTGAGACTGCGTCGGTATTTCCCCAAAGAGAAAGGGATGATGCAGCACAGCGACGGTAAGTATTTCCCTCATTTATGAAACCAAGGTATCGAACCAGTAGGAGGATCATGCAACACTATGTAAACAACACCTGCACACAAAGAACAAATACTTGCAACCCGACGCGAAAGAGAGGTTATCAATCTCTCCACGGTAAAAAGATAGATTAGGTTGTGATGGATTCGATAGACAGATCTCGCAAGAACACAAAATAAAAGAGGCAAATAAAAAGTGCAGCAAGGTATTTTTGGGTTTGGGAATAATAGATCTGAAAACAAAAGCGGCAAAAAGATAGATCGGAAAGCAATATGTTGGAAAAGTACACCCGGGGGCCGTAGGTTTCACTAGTGGCTTCTCTCATGAGTATAGCACACAGTGGGTGAACAAATTACTGTTGGGCAATTGATAGAAGATCAAATAATCATGATGATATCCAAGGCGATGATCATTATATAGGCATCACGTCCAAGATTAGTAGACCGAAACGATTCAGCATGCATCGACCGCTATCCAGCATGCATCTAGTGTATTAAGTTCATGGAAAATGGAGTAATGCAATAATAACAGTGACATGATGTAGACAATATCTATTCATGTAGGAATAGACCCCATCTTGTTATCCTTAATAGCAACGATACATGCGTGCCTCGCTACCCCTTCTGTCACTGGGAGAGGACACCGCAAGATTGAACCCATCACAAAGCACCTCTTCTCATGGCAAGAAAAATCGATCTAGTTGGCCTAACTAAACCAAAGATTCAAAGAAGAAATACGAGGATATAAGTAATCATGCACATAAGAGATCAAAGAAGACTCAAATAATATTCATGGATAGAAACTGATCATGAACTCAAAATTCATCGGATCCCAACAAACACACCGCAAAAAGTCATTACATCAAATAGATCTCCAAGAGACCATTGTATTGAGAATCAAAAGAGAGAGAGGAAGTCATCTAGCTACTTCCGACGGACCCGTAGGTCTATGGTGGACTACTCACGCATCATCGGAGAGGCACCAATGAGGATGATGAACCCCTCCGTGATGGTGTTAGATTGGATCTCGCGGTTCTGGAACTTGCGATGGCTGGATGTATTTTTCATCGACTCCTCTAGGGTTTCTGGAATAATTGGGTATTTTTAGAGTTCAGAGGCGGTGGAGAAGGTTCCATTGGGAGCCACAACCCACCAGGGCACGCCCGGGGCCCCTGGCGCGCCCTGGTGTCTTGTGGGCGGCCTGGGCTCCCTCCTGGTTACATCTTTGGCCCACTGGCCTTCTTCTGGTCCAAAAAAATTCTCCAAAAAAAATTTTCGCGATTGGACTCCGTTTGGTACTGATATTCTGCGAAGTAAAAAAACAAGCAAAAACAGCAACTGGCACTTGGCACTATGTCAATAGGTTAGTCCCAAAAAATGATATAAAGTTGCTATAAAATGATTGTAAAACATCCAAGAATGATAATATAACAGCATGGAACAAGCAAAAATTATAGATACATTGGAGACGTATCAGCATCCCCAAGCTTAATTCCTACTCATCCTCGAGTAGGTAAATGGTAAAAACAGAATTTTTGTTGTGCAATGCTGCCTAACATGTTCATCACATATTCTTTTCTTTTGTAGCATGGACATTTGGACTCTTAGATGGTTCAAAGCAATAGTCTAGTTTTGACATAAGGACTTCAATACTCAAGCATGCCAACAAGCAACCATGTCTTTCAAAATATCTACACTAAAGAAAGTTATCCCTAGCCCATAATGCTTAATCATTGATCCATTCATGAAACACACTCAAATATTAATTACACCCAATGCACAAGTATGATCATAGTGCCCCCTAGTTGGTGCTTTATAAGAGAAGATGGAGACTCAAATTAAAAATAAAAATTGCATAAAGTAAATAGATAGGCCCTTCGCAGAGGGAAGTAGGGATTTGTAGAGGTGCCAGAGATCAAAGTTTAAATTGAGAGAGAAAAATTATTTTGGGTGGCATGCCTTTCCTGTCAACGAAAACGACAAAGTAGTTCTCAATACTTTCCATGCTAGATACACCATAGGCGGTTCCCAAACATAAAGTAAAGTTTATTCCTTTTTCCACCATTCTTTCACAATCCATGGCTAGCTGTATCCATGGTTGCCTTCCATACCAACACTTTCCAAGGAATTTATTATTTGACAACATACAAATTTGGATACCCCCTACCGTTTCATGAGCCGTACGAGCATACAAATTTGAAAAATATTGGATACCCCCTACCGTTTCATGAGCCGTACGAGCACACAAAAAGGAAAATTATTTTGAAAATTGGAGATGGCACATACAAATTTGCTTAGAACGGCATGGAAATACCGCATATAGGTAGGTATGGTGGACTCATAAGGCAAAACTGGATTTAAGGATTTTGGATGCACAAGTAGTATTTCTACTTAGTACAAGTGGAGGCTAGCAAATAGATTGAGAAGCAACCAACCAAGAAACGAAAATTCACATAAACGGGCATTGAGCATAACTAACACCGAATAATGCACCATAAGTAGGATGTAATTTCATTGCATAACTATTGACTTTCGTGCTTGCATCGGGAATCACAAACCTTAACACCAATATTCTTACTACAGCATAATTACTCACCAACATGACTCGCATATCACTATCATCATGTCTCAAAACTATTACAAGGAATCAAGTTTCATTTGTCCAATGATTTTCATGAAAGTTTTTATTATATCGCTCTTGAATATCTATCACTTTGGGACTAGTTTCATATATTGTCATTGCTTTTGACAAGCTCAAACAAATTTAAGTGAAGAACATGAGCATAAAGATTTCATCTCTCAAAATAGTATAAGTGAAGCATGAGAGAATTTCTTCAAAAGTTACTAACTCTCAAATTAATCTAAGTGAAGCATGAGAGTATATCTTCAAAATTTCAAAGCACACCGTGCTAAAAAAGATATAAGTGAAGCACTAGAGGAATTCCATAGCTCAAAAAATTTAAGTGAAGCATATAGAGCAATTCTACCAAATCATAGCATAATTTTGGCTCTCTCAAATAGGTGTGTCCAGCAAGGATGCTTTTTTTTGAAACGGAGGCACAAGATTTGCCTCATCTATTAAATAAGGAGGGAATAGAGTTTAGAGTTTTACAAGACACCCCAACGGCATGACAATTAATCGTAGGATATTACAGACCCGAGTTTCTTGGCGCCGGCCACTACCCATAATTTTGCCTCTTCCAGAATGGCCATAAGAAGCACCGATGGCAGAGCGAATTTGTGTCGAAAGACTCTGGCATTACGTTCGTTCCAAATGGTCCAGGAGATGAGCATGGTAAGGGAGGTCATTGCATTCCAATTTGGGCTTCGTTTGTCAGTCTGTTTGTCCCACCACTCCATGACGGAATCATCAAGGTGCCATTGGGCGGTAATGACGTGAGGTAGGCCTAGCTTCTCGATGATGGATCTCCACAGCCGAAGAGTGTACTGACACTTAAAGAAATGATGTGGCCCCGATTCTTGCTCTCTTTTGCAAAGTTGGCAGGCCGCAGTTGTCCCAACCGCGCCTCTCCAAACGATCTGCCGTCCAAATACGATCTTGGAGAGCTAACCAGGCGAAGAATTTCACCTTAGGGGGGCCCAGGCCTTCCAAACCATGTGGTCCATGGGAGAGAGTGTCAAGCCCAGGAATTGAGCCTTGTACGCGGAGGCCACCGAGTAAATCCCGTCAGTCGCATGCTTCCAAATGATATCATCTTCAGCATGCCCATCGAGTTGGAAGTCATGCAGTAGCATCCATAGGGTGAAAAATTGGCGAATGTGGCCAACGTTGAAGGCGGTGTTGGTATTTATTTTGAGTATCCACACACTGTCCTTGAGTGCATCGCGAACCTTCCAATGCTTCCTCCTTGACGCCTCGAAAATTAACGGTGCAACATCCTTGGGTTTCTGCCCAAGCAGCCACGGGGACTCCCAGAAAGGCGTCCTTGCACCGTCACCCACGGTGATTGTAGTGGATGCGTAGAAAAACTCAAGGTCATCTTCCGTGCAAGGGTTGCCAAAACCCACCCAAGGCTTGTGAGGCGCCTTCCATTCATACCACAGCCACCGAAGACGTAAGGCACGTGCAAACTTGTTAGTGTTGAGAACCCCTAGACCCCCATACTCCTTTGGTCAACAGACATAATTCCAATTAACTTTACAGATAGCGCCCGTTGTCTTGTTCGCACTGGACCACAAAAATGCCCGCTCCAACTTATTGAGGTTGTTTAGCGTGCCTGTCGGCACCGTGAGAGGCGTGATCGAGAAAATTGCTTGGGAGGAGATGACCGACTTGACGAAGGCCGTGCGACCAATAGTAGTGATGTTTTGGCCGTCCCATGTGCGGAAGTTGGTGCAGAGGCCAGTCACGTCCCCAAAACCTCTCGAAATGGAAGCAAGGTTGTCAATGTCCGTCTTGATAGGAGCCATAAAAACGGCAGCATCATCCGCATAAAAGGAGGTACGCACCACAGGGCCTCGCCCACGAATCTTGTGCAGTAGGCCTTTCCTGGTTGCCAAATCTAGGATCTTGTGAAGTGGGTCAATTGCGATGATGAAGAGCAGTGGAGAGATTGGGTCAGCCTGGCGGAAACCGGCCCCATGCTTGATGGGGGGCCGGGGATCCCGTTGAGAAGAATGCGAGACGAAGATGAGGAGAGTAACGCTGCAATCCATCCCGGAATTTGTCCGGGAATCGCATACTAGCAAGGATACTAGTGACAAACTAAAAAGCAAAGCAAGCAAAGATTCAAATAATACAAGATGCTCCAAGTAAAACTCATGATATGTGACGAATAAAAATATAGCTCCAAGTAAAATACCGACGGTCGTTAGAAGAAAGAGGGGATGCCACTCGGGGCATCCCCAAGCTTAGTTGCTTGTTTCTCCTTGGATATTATCTTGGGGGTGCTGTAGCATCCCCAAGCTTAGGCACTTCTCACTCCTTATTCCTTCATTCATCGTGATCTCACCCAAAACTTGAAAACTTCAATCACACAAAACTCAACAAAACCTTCGTGAGATCCGTTAGTATAATAAAGCAAATCATCACTTTAAGTACTGTTGCAAACCCATTCAAATTTTATTGTTGCATTATACCTACTGTATTTTAACTTTACCATGGCTTATACCCTTCAATACAAACCATAGATTCATCAAAACAAGCACACAATGCAACGAAAACAGAATCTGTCTTAAACAGAACAGTCTGTAGTAATCTGTACACTAACCATACTTATGTAACTCTAAACATTATGATAAATTAGGAGAATTTAAATACTTTATATAGAAACACTGTGTTAAAATTTCAGCTCATTATCACGCTTGAGTAAAAAATTAAAATTCTCGCACTGGAGTCAAAGTTTCTGTTTCAGATTCAGCATTGTTTCTACTCATCTTATGAATCATCCTAAAGGCTTTACTTGGCACAAACACTAAATAAAACATAAAAACACAATCATAACAGAGGCATAATTGTGTTAACACTCAAAAATAGAAAGAAAACGATGAAAATAAATTTATTCATTGGGTTGCCTCCCAACAAGCGCTATTGTTTTACGCCCCTAGCTAGGCATAAAGCATAGATTCAAGTATTGTCATCTTTGGTTTTTGCTCCATAGGATGCTCTCCTGATTGATTCATATGGTGGCTTAATTCTTGTTCTAGGGAAGTGCTCCATACCATTTCTTAGTGGAAACTGAAATTTAATATTGCCTTCTTTCATATCAATCACGACACCTATAGTGCGTAAAAACGGTCTACCAAGTATAATGAGACAAGACGGATTGCAATCAATATCAAGAACAATAAAATCTATGGGCACATAGTTCCTATTTGCAAGAATAAGAACATCATTAATTCTTCCCAAAGGCTTTTTAATAGTAGAATCCTCCAAGTGCAAATTAAGAGAACATTCTTCAATATTGGTAAGACCAAGCACATCACGTAGAGATTTCGGAATTGTGGAAACACTAGCACCCAAATCACATAAAGCAAAGCACTCATAATTTTTAATATTGACCTTAATGGTAGGTTCCCACTCATCAAGTAATTTTCTAGGAATTGAAATCTCTAACTCCAACTTTTCTTCAAAAGATTTCATCATGGCATCAACGATATGTTTAGTAAAAGCTTTATTTTGTTCATAAGCATGAGGTAAATTTAGCATGGATTGCAGCAAAGAAATACATTCAATCAAAGAGCAACTATCATAATTAAAATCTTTGCAATCCAAAATAGTGGGCACATCACTATTTAAAGTTTTGACCTCTTCAAACCCACTTTCATCAATTTTTTCATCAAGATTTTCACCATCCAAAATATTGGGAAACCTTCTAACTAAAGTTGACTCTACTTCAGTCCCTTTGTCATCAATTTTAATATTACTAAACAAGGAATCGATAGAGGAAACATCAATCACTTTAAGATCTTCATCATTTTTCTGAAAGCAATCACTAGAAAACGTTTTTTTCTAAAAATTCTCTTTTAGCTCTAAGCATAGCGGTTCTTTTCTTACTTTCATCCATAGAAACATATAAAGCTTTAATTGATTGATAAATCTTAGGTGCAAAAGCTTTCAGCTTGAGATTTTCTACATCATGAGAAATTCTATCAATGCTTCTAGACATATCATCAATCTTATTCAACTTTTCTTCTATCGTAGTATTGAAAACCTTTTGCGCATTGATAAATTCTTTAATATTACTCTCAAGATCGGAGGGGTCCCTATTATTATTGTAAGAAGAATTACCATAGGAATTACCATAATTATTAGAGGAATTTCCAGGAAAAGGCCTAGGATGAAAATTACCTCTATAAGCATTGTTATTAAAATTGTTTCGTGAGATGAAATTCACATTTACGGAATAACTATTTTGCTCAATCAAAGTATATAAAGGCACATCATTAAGATCAATAGGAGCATTTTACTAGCAACCAACTTCATAAGAGCATCAACTTTTTCACTCAAAGTACTGATTTCTTCAACCGAATTGACTTTTTTACTAGTAGGTGCTCTTTCAGTATGCCATTGTGAATAATTTGCCATAATATTATCTAGTAACTTAGTAGCTTCACCCAAAGTAATTTACATAAAAGTACCACCCGCGGCGGAATCTAAAAGATTTCTAGAGACAAAATTCAATCCCGCATAAAAAAATTGTATGATCATCCAAAGATTTAAACCATGAGTAGGACAATTTCTTAGCATCAATTTCATTCTTTCCCGAGATTGTGCAACATGTTCATGCTCAAGTTGCTTAAAATTCATGATTTGTGTTCTAAGGGAAATAATTTTCGTGGGCGGAAAATACTTAGTAATAAAAGCATCCTTGCACTTATTCCAAGAATCGATACTATTGCGAGACAAAGAAGAAAACCAAATTTTTGCACGATCCCGCAAGGAGAAAGGAAATAGTTTCAACTTCACTATATCATTGTCCACATCTTTTTTCTTTTGCATATCACACAATTCTACGAATGTGTTTAGATGGGACGCTGCATCCTCATTAGGAGTACCGGAAAATTGATCTTTCATGACAAGATTCAACAAAGCGGCATTAATATCACAAGACTCCGCACTAGTGGCGGGAGGAGCAATCGGAGTGCTAATAAAATCATTGTTATTGGTATTGGAAAAATCACACAATTTGGTATTTTCTTGAGTCATTCTGACTACGCAAACAAGATTGCAAGCAAACGGGAGATCTGACGAGAAAAAGGCAAACAAAAAAGAGGGCGAATAAAATGCCAATTTGGTGAAGTGGGGGAGAGGAATACGAGAGGAAAATGGCAAATAATGTAATTGCAAGGAGATGAGATTTGTGATTAGGAACCTGATAGATGTTGATGATGTCTCCTCGGCGCCAGAGATTGGCACGTTGAAGAGACTGCTTCCTCCCCGGCAACGGCGCCAGAAATTTCTTTGACGTGGCTTGAGCCTGTGTCGGTATTTCCCCAAAGAGGAAGGGATGACGCAGCATAGCGACGGTAAGTATTTCCCTCAGTTATGAAACCAAGGTATCGAACCAGTAGGAGTATCGTGCAACACTATGTAAACAGCACCTGCACACAAAGAACAAATACTTGCAACCCAACGCGAAAGAGAGGTTGTCAATCTCTCCATGGTAAAAAGATAGATTAGGTTGTGATAGATTGGATAGATAGATCTCGCAAGAACACAAAATAAAAGAGGCAAATAAAAAGTGCAGCAAGGTATTTTTGGGTTTTTGGAATAATAGATCTGAAAACAAAAGCGGCAAAAAGATAGATCGGAAAGCAATATGTTGGAAAAGTAGACCCGGGGGCCGTAGGTTTCACTAGTGGCTTCTCTCATGAGTATAGCACACGGTGGGTGAACAAATTACTGTTGGGCAATTGATAGAAGATCAAATAATCATGACGATATCCAAGTTGGTGATCATTATATAGACATCACGTCCAAGATTAGTAGACCGAAACGATTCTGTATCTACTACTATTACTCCACACATCGACCGCTATCCAGCATGCATCTAGTGTATTAAGTTCATGGAAAAACGGAGTAATACAATAAGAATGGTGACATGATGTAGACAAGATCTATTCATGTAGGAATAGATCCCATCTTGTTATCCTTAATAGCAATGATACATGCGTGCCTCGCTGCCCCTTCTGTCACTGGGAGAGGACACCGCAAGATCGAACCCATCACAAAGCACCTCTTCCCATGGCAAGAAAAATCGATCTAGTTGGCCTAACTAAACCAAAGATTCGAAGAAGAAATATGAGGCTATAAGTAATCATGCACATAAAAGATCAAAGAAGACTCAAATAATATTCATGGATAGAAACTGATCATGAACTCAAAATTCATCGGATCCCAACAAACACACTGCAAAAAGTCATTACATCAAATAGATCTCCAAGAGACCATTGTATTGAGAATCAAAAGAGAGAGAGGAAGTCATCTAGCTACTGCCTACGGACCCGTAGGTCTATGGTGGACTACTCACGCATCATCGGAGAGGCACCAATGAGGATGATGAACCCCTCCGTGATGGTGTTAGATTGGATCTCGCGGTTCTGGAACTTGCGGCGGCTGGATGTATTTTTCGTTGACTCATCTAGGGTTTCTGGAATATTTGGGTACTTACAGAGCTCTGAGGTGGTGGAGAAGGTTCCCGAGGCGTCCACAACCCACCAGGGCGCGCCCGGGGCCCCTGGCGCGCCCTGGTGTCTTGTGGGTGGCCTGGGCTCCCTCCTGATTACTTCTTTGGCCCACTGGCCTTCTTCTGGTCCAAAAAAATTCTCCAAAAAATTTCATCACGATTGGACTCCGTTTGGTACTGATATTCTGCGAAGTAAAAAACAAGCAAAAACAGCAACTGGCACTTGACACTATGTCAATAGGTTAGTCCCAAAAAATGATATAAAGTTGCTATAAAATGATTGTAAAACATCCAAGAATGATAATATAATAGCATGGAACAAGCAAAAATTATAGATACGTTGGAGACATATCAGTCATATTCTCTGGGTCGACTTGAGAAATCTAGAGCTTCAATTCTTCTGCAGCACAAGTTGTTTCTACATACAATGCATCACCTTCCTCACACTCTTGTGCGATGGCACGGTTGCCAGTGACAGTGATAGTCTATTCTAGACCAGACATATTGAGCTTGAGATAAATGTAACAAGGACGGGCCATAAACCGGGCATAAGCCGGCCTATCAAAGAGAGCATGGTATGGGCTTTTGAACTTGACCACCTCAAAAGGCAGGATCTCAGACATATATTTTTTCTCAGTGCCAAAAGCCCCTTCAAGATAAATCTTGCCAACCGGCTTTTGAACTTGACCACCTCAAAATGCAGGATCTCAGACCTATAATTTTTCTCAGTGCCAAAAGCCCCTTCAAGATAAATCTTGCCAACCGGCTGAGCAGAGTTGCCAAGAACGATTCCATGAAAGACAGTAGATGAAGGTTATAGCTGGGAGTCCAGGAGATTCATCCTCTTGAATGTGTCCTAGCATAATATATCTTTATGCTGCTACCACCATCCATCAGTAGTTTGGTAAGCTTATAACCTCCCACCTATGGAGCCACAACCAATGCTAAGGCGCCTGGATTTTCCACATAAGGGGGGTGGTCAACCCAGCTCAGGTAATGGGATATTCGGGCCAGTTCAACCATTGGGAAACGGAAGGAACAACCATGTTAACCACACGACGCTGCAGCTTACGGTCACGCTTGCAGGTTGAAGTGATGAAGATGTGATACTACCCGATGTTTAACTATTTGGGGTTACTCTGGTAACCAACAGGGCCATTGTTGTTCTGATGTCCTTAACAAGCGCCATCATTAATATGTCCCTGATTTCCAGCCCCCATGTTACCACCAGGATTACCTGGGTGACCACCAGGGGCGTCATTGTTGTTGCCACCAAAACCTACATTCTTGAAGTCCCTCATAATGTAACAGTCCTCCCATGAGTGGGTAGATGGGTGGTTAGGCCTGCTGTGCTTAGGACACGATGCCTTCAACGCCTGCTGATAATTTGTTGGGCGATACCCTTGAGACTTCTTTTGAAAACCTGAACTGTTATTCTGAAGCTGGTTCTTGTAACCCAAATTGGTATTGGCGACCAAGTCGAAATTTCCATCGCCATTCTTGTGCTTGTTACTGTTGCTGTTGTTTTGGTGATCCTTGCCGTCATTCTTCTTACCTTTGCCAATTTTTTCATCATATGAATCTGGATCTTTGGTTTTGTTGGACTCGGCGTACTTGGTCATTGCGTTCATGAGCTCACTCATGTCCATAACAGGGCGTTAAATACACCCCAGCTTGTGGATCAAAGACTCAAACCTGTAGTTTTTCTCCAAGATGAGCATGGCAGTCTGAGGTGTAATACTTTCATATGAGTGTATGATTTAGGCGACACGGCATGCCCAATGATGAGTTGACTCACCCTCCTTCTGTATGCACTGCTCAAGACCGACAATGTTGGTTGGGTGTTTGTAAATTCCATGAAAGTTTTTGACAAAACGCTCCTTCAACTCCTGTCATATGTTAATTGAATTTGGGGGAAGATTTTTCAACCATGTGCGGGCAGGTCCCTCAAGCATCAAGGTGAGATATTGATACGTCTCCAACGTATCTATAATTTTCGATTGTTCCATGCTATTAAATTATAATTCTAGTATACTTTTTAAGCATTTACTTGTTGTTTTATATTATTTTTGAGCACTAACCTATTAACCCAGTGCCAAATGCCAGTTGCTGTTTTCTGCATGTTTTTGGATTTTCAGGAATACTGTACCAAACGAAGTCCAAATACCCCCAAAACTTTTTGTTGATTTTTTCTGGACCAAAATAGGACCTGGAAGCTTCGAAGGAAGACCGGAGGGCACACGAGGTGCCCCCAAGCCAACAGGGCGCAACCAGGGGGTGGTCACGCCCTGATGGCTTGGGGGCACCTCCCCGCTCTCCTGGCCCTGATCTTTGGCTTATAAATTCACATATATTCCAAAAACCATAGAGAGCCTCCCGACACACTTTTTCCGCCGCCGCAAGTCTCTATTTCGTCGTGTGCCCATCTGGAACCATGTTCCGATGCCCTGCCTGACGGGGGGTCGATCACGGAGGGCCTCTACATCAACCTTGTTGCTCCCCTGGTGATGTGTGAGTAGTTCACCATAGACCTACGGGTCCATAGTTAGTACCTAGATGGCTATCTCTCTCTCTCTCTATGTTCTTCATTGCCAAGATCACCGTGATTCCCGCGGTGATCTACCTTATGTAATCAATCTTTACGGTGTGTTTGTTGGGATCCGATGAATTGTGGGTTTATGTTCAGATTATTCATGAAAATATATTGAATCCTTGCTGGTATTTTATATGCATGATTGTTATAGCTTCGTAATGCTCTCCGACCTATCGATTTGGTTTGGCCAACTAGATTGATTTATCTTCAAGTGGGAGTGGTGCGTCGTAGTGGGTTTAATCTTGCGGTGCTCAATCTTAGTGATAGAAAGAGACATGACACGTATTGTATTGCTGCCACTAGGGTAAAAAGATGTAGTTCATTCATATTAGTTGGATTTACTTTGTCTACATCATGTCATCATCCTCCAAGCATTACTCTGTTTTTACTCAATACTCTAGATGCATGTTGGATAGCGGTCGAGGGGTGGAGTAATAGTAGTAGATGCATGCAGGAGTCGGTCTACTTGTTTATGGACGTGATGCTTACATACATGATCATTGCTGTGAATAAACATTGCATAACTATGCGCTTTTCTATCAATTGCCCAACAGTAATTTGTTTACCCACCGTATTCCTTCTTCGAGAGAGAGGCCTCTAGCGAACAATATGGTCCCCGAGTCTCCTCACAAATATATTTACGAAAACTCCTAAAATATTGCTGCCATTATTTACTTTTTTTTTATTTTCAATTTATATTTATCAAATTATCTATCTATCACTACATATCGCTTGCAAGTAAAGAGTTCAAGGGGATTGACAACCCTCTTGCCCGCGTTGGGTGCAAGTGTTTGCTCTTTTGTGCGTAGGCGCTAAAGACAGGAGTTTGCGTGGTTCCCCTATTGGTTCAATAACCTTGGTTCTCACTGAGGGAAATACTTACCTCTACTGTGCTGCATCATCCCCTCCTCTACGGGGAAAATCCCAACGCGGTTTACAAGTATCAGGAAGAATTTTTGGCGCCGTTGCCGGGGAGTATCATCAAATTCCTATCAAGTACCTTCTCACAAATTATCATTCATTTGTTTTACTTTTTAGTTGTTGTTATATTTTTATTGCTATAAAAATCAAAAGTACAAAAATATTTATCTTTACTAGTTTACTTGTTTGGTTGATATACTTGCTAGTTTACTTTGCTTGCTTGAAGTTGTTATCATGTCTGATTTTATCATTGAGAAGGATGATGAAGGTAAAAGCCCAAAAGAGGAAACTCCCCCACAGCAAGATGTAAAAGTTTTTGTTGCGGGAAGGGGAATATCATAGAGAAAAGCATTATCCAAGAATTCTTTAACTGTACGGGTACTTTGGCTTGCAAGGACACGTCAATCCTTGAAAGAACCAAAAGTTACGCCGATGTTATTTTCGCGCTTGTTATTAAACTTGAACAAAGATTTATGCGTACTCACCCTACTTTGCAAAGAATTTTCTATGATTTTCAGGTCATAAGATACCCTAGGGCTAAGAAGATAGCCACTCTTATCCTCATGCATGAATTTGACTATATAGTGAGAGAGGCTCGAGATATCTTTGATCACTATAATATGAGTCTTGAACATCCTGTGATAGATGAAATTTTATATAATGAGGAATATATGATGAGGTATGTGTTTCGAGATAACCACACTTTTGATGAAAATACCAGTAAAGAAGTACCTCCTATTCATATTATCCAACAAGTTTTCAATGCCATCAATAAACAATATTCTGGGATAGTAAGAGAGAATACAAAAGGTTTTAAGGAAAGTAGCATTGAGATGCCAAGATATTACTTGATGATGTGTTTCCTATTGTCTTTGAAAAGCCACCCCATGGACACACAACCCAAGATGAGAACGCCAAGGATGATATACTTCAAACTATGCATTATGCCTAGCTAGGGGCATAAAACGATAGTGCTTGTTGGGAGGCAACCCAATAGTTATCTTTAAATTTTTGTTTTTACTTACTGTCTTGGTGTGATAACATGATTATTGCTATTGTAATTATTGTGTTTTTATGTTTAAATTAGTGTTTGTGCCAAGTAAAGCCTTTGCGAGGACTTGAATGATAAGTAGAATTGATACGGTGCAAAAACAAAAACTTTTGCATCCAGTACATAATTTCTTTGGTTTTATTGGAATGTCTTTTTGATCGGAAATTTTTACACAATATTAGTATACAAATTCCCCAGGTTTTCCTAATTGTTCAGAATTTTTGGAGTTACATAAGTATGGTGTTTGCATAGATCATTACAAATTATTCTGTTTTAGATAGATTCTGTTTTTGCTTGCAAGGTTTGCTTGTTTTGATGATGCTATGGATTGTATCGGGGGGGGGGGGTATAAGCCATGGTTAAGTTTGAATACAGTACCTTATGCAATAATAAAATATGAATCAATTTATAATAGTACCTAATTTTTTTGATTTACCTATCATACTAACGGAGCTCACGAGTTTTCTGTTGAGTTTTATGTGCTGAAGTTTTCAAGTTTTGAGTGCTATCACGATGGATGAAGGAATAAGGAGCGGAAAAGATCATAAGCTTTGGGATGCCACGCACCAAGGTAAATTCTAGGAATACTCAAGCGTCTAAGCTTGGGGATGCCCCGGAAGGCCTCCCCTCTTTCGTCTCAATCCATCGGTATGTCAATTGCCGCTACATTTTTATTCATCACATGATATGTGTTTTGCTTGGAGCATCGTGTGTTATAGTTTGCTTTTGTTTTAGTTTTCCACAATCATTGTTTGCTGGACACACCTACTTGAGAGAGACACATGTTCATCATGATTTGTTAGAATACTCTATGTGCTTCACTTATATCTTTTGAGCTAAGCAGTTCCTCTAGTTCTTCACTTATATATTTTTAGAGCATGGTAGCGTATATATTTTATAGAAATAATTGCACTCTCGTTCTTCACTTAAATTTGTTTGAGATTTTAATATATAGTGATGGTAATTTGCATGGGTCATAAGACTAGTCCAAAATTAATAAGTATTCAAGGAGTGCATAATCAGGACCTTCATGTAGCACATAAAAGAGAAATTGTGGGTTAATGATATTGATGTGGTAATATGAAAGGGTGTGAGTGCATGGTTGTTGGTTAGTAGAAATATCGATAGTTAAAGGGTGTTAATTTGTTGTTCATCTAAATATTGTTTATGGCATGGTGATGATGTGTGAACATTCTTATTCCTCGTTGAAATCCTAGTGTTGTTTATGTTGGAAATATGCCCTAGAGGCAATAATAAATTGGTTATTATTATATTTCCTTGTTCGTGATAATCGTTTATTATCCATGCTATAATTGTATTGATTGGAAACTCAAATACATGTGTGGGTACATAGACAACACTGTGTCCCTAGTATGCCTCTAGTTAACTAGTTCATTGATCAAAGATAGTCAAGGTTTCCTGGCCATAGACATGAGATGTCATTTGATAACGGGATCACATCATTAGGAGAATGATGTGATGGACAAGACCCAAACTATAAACATAGCATATGATCGTGTCAGTTTATTGCTATAGTTTTCTGCATGTCAAGTATCTGTTCCTATGACCATGAGATCATGCAACTCACTGACACCGGAGGAATACCTTGTGTGTATCAAACGTCACAACGTAACTGGGTGACTATAAAGATGCTCTACAGGTATCTCCGAGGGAGTCGGTTGAGTGGGCATGGATCAAGACTGGGATTTGTTACTCCGTGTGACGGAGAGGTATCTCAGGGCCCACTCGGTAATACAACATCACAATAAGCCTTGCAAGCAATATGACTAAGTGTTAGCCACGGGATCTTGTATTACGGAACGAGTAAAGAGACTTGCCGGTAACGAGATTGAACTAGGTATAGAGATACCGACGATCGAATCTCGGGCAAGTAACATACCGAAGAACAAAGGGAACAGCGTACGGGATTTACTGAATCCTTGACATAGAGGTTCAACCGATAAAGATCTTCGTAGAATATGTAGGAACCAATATGGGCATCTAGGTCCCGCTATTGGTTATTGACCATGGAGGTGTCTCGGTCATGTCTACAGAGTTCTCGAACCCGCAGGGTCTGCACACTTAAGGTTCGGTGACGTTTCGGTATAGTAGAGTTATGTATGGTGGTGACCGAAGGTTGTTCGGAGTCCCGGATGAGATCCTGGACGTCATGAGGAGCTCCGGAATGGTCCGGAGGTAAAGATTGATATATAGGAAGTCCTGTTTTGGTCACCGGAAAAGTTTCGGGTACTTCGGTAGTGTGCCGGGAGTGCCGGGAGGGTACCGGGGGCCATCGGGAGGGATGTCTCGACCCAAAGGACCTCAGGAGCTGTGGGAGGAGTCAAACCAGCCCCTAGTGGGCTGGCCGAACCCCCCACTAAGTCCCATGCGGCTAGGGGTGGGAAAAACCCAAAGGTGGAAAGGTGGAAATGGTTTCCAAGTGGAGAGGAGGAATCCTACTCCTAGAAGGATTGGAGTAGGACTCATCCACCTCCTATTTCGGCCAACCTTTGAGGGTTTGAGGCTGCCTCCTCCCATCCCTCCCTCCTATATATACTAGAGGATTTAGAGGGGAGAGCTAACCCTAATTGCCACGTGCTCTCTCTACTTCCTCTAGATCGTTTTCTCCTTTAGTCTAGTTTCGGCGGTGCTTAGGCGAAGCCCTGCCGGAATAGTTCCACCACCACCGCCGCCGCGCCGTCGCGCTGCCGGAGAACTCATCTACCTCTCCGCCCCTCTTGCTGGATCAAGAAGGCGGAGATCGTCATCGAGCTGTACGTGTGCTAAACGCCGAGGTGCCGTCCGTTCGGCGCTAGATCGGAAGGACCGTGATCAGGATCGCGAGACGATTCGTGATTTGATCGCGGGACGGATCGTGATTGGATCGCGAGATGGATCGTGATGGGATCGCGGGACGCTCGGCGATTTGGATCGCGAAGACGTTCGACTACATCAACCGCGTTTCTTAACGATTCCCGCTTAGCGATCTACAAGGGTATGTAGATCCACTCTCCCTCTCGTAGATGCTCATCACCATGGATAGATCTTGCGTGTGCGTAGGAAAATTTTTGTTTCCCATGCAACGTTCCCCAACAATGGCATCTGAGCTAGGTCTATGTGTAGATGAGATCTCGAGTAGAACACAAAGGAGTTTGTGGGCGTTGATATTCAGATTGCTTCCTCCCTTGGTCTTTTCTTGTTTCGGCGGTATTGTGGGATGAAGCGGCCCGGACCAACATTACTCGTACGCTTACAAGAGACCGGTTCCATCAACTGACATGTAACTTCGTTGCATAAAGATGGCTGGCGGGTGTCTGTTTCTCCCACTTTAGTCGGATCGGATTTGACAAAGGCTGTCCTTGAGAAGGTTGAATAGCAATTTTTGTATCACCGTTGTGGTTTTTGCGTAGGTAAGAATTGTTCTTGCTAGATACCCGTAGCAGCCACGTAAAACTTGCAACAACAATTAGAGGACGTCTAACTTGTTTTTGCAGGGTATGTTGTGATGTGATATGGCCAATTACATGATGAGATATATGTGATGTATGATATGATCATGTATTGTATAGAATATCACGACTTGCATGTCGATGAGTACGGCGACCGGCAGGAGCCATAGGGTTGTCTTTAATTATTTTCTCCGTTTTTCTTTACTTTATCGCTATGAGTTAGCAATAGTCGTGGAAGCAACAGTCGGGGCGACAACCTCATGGCGACACATTGATGGAGATCAAGATGATGGAGATCATGGTGTCATGCCGGTGACGATGGAGATCATGCCAGTGCTTTGGAGATGGAGATCAAAAGCACAAGTTCATGGCCATATCATGTCACTTATGATTTGCATGTGATGTTAATCCTTTTATGCATCTTATTTTGCTTAGGACGACGGTAGCATTATAAGGTGATCCCTCACTTAAATTTCAAGATAAAATTGTGTTCTCCCCGAGTGTGCACCATTGCGAAAGTTCGTCGTTTCGAGGCACCACGTGATGATCGGGTGTGATAGATTCTACGTTCGCATACAACGGGTGCAAGCCAGTGTTGCATGTGCAGAACACTCGGGTTAAACTTGACAATCCTAGAATGTACAGACATGGCCTCGGAATACAAGAGACCGAAAGGTCGAACATGAGTCATATAGTAGATATGATCAACATGAAGATGTTCACCATTGAAACCACCTCAACTCATGTGATGATCGGACTTGAGTTGGTGGATTTGGATCATGTGACACTCGAATGACCGGAGGGATGTCAATTTGAGTCGGAGTTTTTAAGTAATATGATTAACTAAACTCATTATCATGAACATAGTCAAAATGTCTTTGCAAATTATGTTGTAGATTACTAGCTCGCGCTGTAGCTCCCTTGAATTTTTTTTATATGTTCCTAGAGAAATAGAGTTGAAAGATGATGGTAGCAATAATGCAGACTAGGTCCGTGATCTGAGGATTGTCCTCATTGCTGCACAGAAAGCTTATGTCCTTAATGCACCGCTCGGTGCGCCACCCCCTCAAGCGTCGTCTGTAGATGTTGTGAACATCTGACAGGCACGTTCTGATGACTACTTGATAGTTCAGTGCGTCATGCATTACGGCTTAGAATTGAGGCTCCAAAACGTTTTGAACGTCACGGAACATATGAGATGTTCTAAGAGCTGAAATTGAGATCTCAGGCTCGTGCCCGTGTTGAGAGGTATGAGACCTCCAACAAGATTCTTTGCCTGCAAGATGCAGGAGAATAGCTCAATCGGTGAGCATGTGCTCAGATTGTCTGGGTACTACAATTGCTTGAATCGAGTGGGAGTTGATCTTCCAGATAAGATAGTGATTGATATAGTTCTCCAAGTCATTGTCACTAAGCTACTAGAGCTTCGTGATGAACTATGAAATGCCAGGGATGGAAATAATGACCCCTGAGCTATTCGCGATGTTTGACACCGCGAAGGTAGAAATCAAGAAGGAGCATCAAGTGTTGATGGTTAGTGAAACCACTAGTTTCGAGAAGGGCAAGGGATAGGAGGGAAACTTCATGGATGGCAAGTCAGTTGCTGCTCCAGTGAAGAAACCCAAGTTGAACCCAAACCCGAGACTAAGTGCTTCTATTATGAGGAGAACGGTCGCTGAAGCGGAACAACCCTAGATACTTGGTAGATAAGAAGGCTGGCAACGTCGACAGAAGTATATTTGATATACGTGTTATTGATGTGTACCTTGCTAGTACTCCTAGTAGCACCTGGGTATTGGATACTGGTTCGGTTGCTAAATGTTAGTAACTCGAAATAAAAGCTACGGAATAAACGGAGGCTAGCTAAGGGTGAGGTGACGATGAGTGTTGGAAGTGTTTCCAAGGTTGATGTGATCACCATCGCACGCTCTCTCTACCTTCGAGATTAGTGATGAACCTAAATAAATGTTATTTGGTGTTTGCGTTGAGCATGAACGTGATTAGATCATGTTTATTGCAATACGGTTATTCATTCAAGTTAGAGAATAATGGTTATTCTGTTTACATGAATAATACCTTCAATGGTCATGCACCCAATGAGAATGGTTTATTGAATCTTGATCGTAGTGATACACATGTTCATAATATTGATGCCAAAAGATACAAAGTTAATAATGATAGTACCACATACTTGTGGCACTGCCGCTAAATGTCATATTGGTGTAAAACACATGAAGAAACTCCATGTTGATGGATCTATGGACTCATTCGATTGCGAATCGGTTGAGACATGCGGACCATGCCTCATGGGCAAGATGACTAAGACCCCGTTTTCCGGTATGGTGGAGCGGGCAAGTAACTTATTGGAACTGATACATGTTGATGTATTCGGTCCAATGAGTGTTGTAGCGTGCGGTGGATATCGTTATTTTCCTACCTTCACTGATGATTTGAGTAGATATGGGGATATTTACTTAATGAAACAAAAGTCTAAAACGTTTGAAAAGTTCAAACAAAATCAGAGTGAAGTTTGAGATCATCGTGACAAGGAGATAAAATATCTACGATATGATCGTGGAGGTAAATACCTGAGTTACGAGTATTGGTATAGAACTTAAGACAATGTGGAATTTGTTTCACAGCTCACGCCACCTGGAACACCATAGTATGATGGTGTGTCCGAACGTCGTAGTCGTGCTCTATTGGATATGGTGCGAACTATGATGTCTCTTATCGATTTGCCACTATCATTTTGGGGTTACGCATTAGAGACAACTACATTCAGTTTAAAAGGGGCACCATCTAAATCCGTTGAGATGACACCGTATGAATTTTGGTTTGGCGGAAACCTAAGCTGTCATTTCTTAATGTTTGGGGCTGCGACGCTTATGTGAAAAAGGGTTTTCACCTAATGAGCTCGAACCCAAAGCGGACAAATGCATCTTCATAGAATACCCTAACGTAACAGTTGGGTAAACCTTCTATCTTAGATCCAAGCACAAAGTGTTTGTTGCTAAAACGGGTCCTTTCTCGAGAAAGAGTTTCTCTCGAAAGAATTGAGTGGGAGGAAGATAGAACTTGATGAGGTTGTTGAACCTTTGTTTCAACCAGAGAGTAGCGCAGCGCAGAAAGTTGTTTCTGTGGAGCCTACGTTAGTTGAAGAGGAAGTTAATGATGATGATCATGAAGCTTCGGATCAAGTTACTATCGAACCTTGTAGGTCGACAAGGACGCGTACTACTCCTGAGTGGTACGGCAACCCTGTCTTAGAGGTCATGTTGTTGGACAACGATGAACCTATGAGCTATGGAGAAGCGATGATGGGCCCGGATTCCGAGAAATGGTTAGAGGCCATGCAATCCGAGATGGGATCCATGTAAGAAAACAAAGTATGGGCTTTGGAAGTATTACCTGAAGGGCAAAAGGCCATTCAGAACAAATGGATCTTTAAAAGGAAGACGGACGCGGACGGTAATGTCACCGTCTATAAAGCTCAACTTGTGGCAAAGGGTTTTTCACAAGTTCAAGGAGTTGACTACGATGAGACTTTCTCACCCGTAGCGATGCTAAAGTCTGTTGGAATTATGTTAGCAGTTGCTGCATTTTTTGATTATGAAATCTGGCAGATGGATGTCAAAACATCGTTTCCTTAACGGTATCCGTGAGGAAAGGTTGTATGTGATACAACCGGAAGGTTTTGTCAGTTCTAAGGATGCTAAAATATATGCAAGCTCCAGCGATCATTCAATGGACTGGAGCAAGCATCTCGGAGTTGGAATATATGCTTTGATGAGGTGATCAAAGTTTTTGAGTCTATACAAAGTTTATGAGAAACTTGTATTTACAATAAAGTAAGTGGGAGCACTATAGAATTTCTGATAAGTATATGTGGATGACATATTGTTGATCGGAAATGATGTAGAATTTCTAGAAAGCATAAAGGGTTGTTTGAAAAGGAGTTTTTCAAAGGAAAACCTGGAATGAAGCTACTTAAATATTGGGCATCTTGATCTATAGAGGTAGATCAAGACGTCTGATAAAACTTTCAATGAGTACATACCTTGACAAGATTTTGAAAGAGTTCAAAATGGATCAGTCAAAGAAAGAGTTCTTGCCTGATTTGTAAGGTGTGGAGTTGAGTGAGACTCAAAGCTCGACCACGGCAGAAGAAAGAGAAAGGACGAAGGTCGTCCCCTATGCCTTATCCATAGGCTCTGTATAGTATGCCATGCTGTGTACCGCACCTGTGTGTGCCTTGCCATGAGTCTATCAAGGGATACAAGAGTGATCCAGGAGTGGATCACTGGACAGCGTTCAAGATTATCCTTAGTAACTAGAGAACTAAGGAAATATTTCTTGATTATGGAGGTGATAAAGAGTTCGTCGTAAAGGGTTACGTCGATGCAAGCTTTAACACCAATCCGGATGACTCTGAGTAGCAATCCGGATACGTATAGTGGAGCAGCCATTTGGAATAGCTCCAAGTGGAGTGTGGTAGCAGTGTCTACAGTATGACATAGAGATTTGCAAAGTACACACGGATCTGAATGTCGCAGACCCGTTGACTAAAGACCTCTCTCACATGCAAAGCATGATCGAACCCCAGAACTCATTGGGTGTTAGATTCATAACAATGTAAATCACATGGTGATGTGAACTAGATTATTGACTCTAGTGCAAGTGGGTGACTGTTGGAAATATGCCCTAGAGGCAATAAATAAAATTGTTATTATTACATTTCCTTGTTCGTGATAATCGTTTATTATCCATGCTATAATTCTATCGATTGGAAACTCAAATACATGTGTGGGTACATAGACAACACTGTGTCCCTAGTATGCCTCTAGTTAACTAGTCCGTTGATCAAAGATAGTCAAGGTTTCCTGGCCATAGATATGAGATGTCATTTGATAACGGGATCACATCATTAGGAGAATGATGTGATGGACAAGACCCAAACTATAAACATAGCATATGATCGTGTCAGTTTATTGCTATAGTTTTCTGCATGTCAAGTATCTGTTCCTATGACCATGAGATCATGCAACTCACTGACACCGGAGGAATACCTTGTGTGTATCAAACGTCACAACGTAACTGGGTGACTATAAAGATGCTCTATAGGTATCTCCGAGGGTGTCTGTTGAGTGGGCATGGATCAAGACTGGGATTTGTTACTCCGTGTGACGGAGAGGTATCTCAGGGCCCACTCGGTAATACAACATCACAATAAGCCTTGCAAGCAATATGACTAAGTGTTAGCCACAGGATCTTGTATTACGGAACGAGTAAAGAGACTTGCCGGTAACGAGATTGAACTAGGAATAGAGATACCGACGATCGAATCTCGGGCAAGTAACATACCGAAGAACAAAGGGAACAGCGTACGGGATTAACTGAATCCTTGACATAGAGGTTCAACCGATAAAGATCTTCGTAGAATATGTAGGAACCAATATGGGCATCTAGGTCCCGCTATTGGTTATTGACCGTGGAGGTGTCTCGGTCATGTCTACATAGTTCTCGAACCCGCAGGGTCTGCACACTTAAGGTTCGGTGACGTTTCGGTATAGTAGAGTTATGTATGGTGGTGACCGAAGGTTGTTCGGAGTCCCGGATGAGATCCTGGACGTCATGAGGAGCTCCGGAATGGTCCGGAGGTAAAGATTGATATATAGGAAGTCCTGTTTTGATCACCGGAAAAGTTTTGGGTACTTCGGTAGTGTACCGGGAGTGCCGGGAGGGTACCGGGGGCCATTGGGAGGGGTGTCTCGACCCAAAGGACCTCATGGGATGTGGGAGGAGTCAAACCAGCCCCTAGAGGGCTGGACGAACCACCCACTAAGGCGCATGCGGCTAGGGGTGGGAAAAACCCAAAGGTGGTAAGGTGGAAAGGGTTTCCAAGTGGAGAGGAGGAATCCTACTCCTAGTAGGATTGGAGTAGGACTCCTCCACCTCCTATTTCGGCCAACCTTTGTGGGTTTGAGGTTGCCTCCTCCCCTCCCTACCTCCTATATATACTAGAGGATTTAGAGGGGAGAGCTAACCCTAATTGCCACGTGCTCCCTCTACTTCCTCTAGATCGTTTTCTCCTTTAGTCTAGTTTCGGCGGTGCTTAGGCGAAGCCCTACCGGAATAGTTCCACCACCACCGCCGCCGTGCCGTCACGCTGCCGGAGAACTCATCTACCTCTCCGCCCCCTCTTGCTAGATCAAGAAGGCGGAGATCGTCATCGAGCTGTACGTGTGCTGAACGCGAAGGTGCCGTCCGTTCGGCGCTAGATCGGAAGGACCGTGATCAGGATCGCGAGACGATTCGTGATTTGATCGCAGGACGGATCGTGATTGGATCGTGAGATGGATCGTGATGGGATCGCGGGACGCTCGGCGATTTGGATCGCGAAGACGTTCGACTACATCAACCGCATTTCTTAACGCTTCCCGCTTAGCGATCTACAAGGGTATGTAGATCCACTCTCCCTCTCGTAGATGCTCATCACCATGGATTGATCTTGCGTGTGCGTAGGAAATTTTTTGTCTCCCATGCAACATTCCCCAACAGTTTAGGTCGGGGGACGCGATGGTTAACACCTACCAACCTCCTCCCTAGGGGCATGCGAGTAGTACTTTGCTTCGAGAGAGCTAATAAAGCTTTGCAATAAGTATCTGAGTTCTTTATGACTAATGTAATCCATGGATGTATGCACACTCACCTTTTCATAGTATGCTAGCCTCTTTGGTACCGTGCATTGCCCATTCTCACCTCGAGGATCGGTGCAGCTTTCGCCGGTGCATCCAAACCCCATGACATGATATGCTCTGTTGCACATAAGCCTCCTTATATCTTCCTCAAAACAACCAACCATACCTACCTATCATGGCATTTCCATAACCATTCCGAGATATATTGACATGCAACTTCCACCGTTACATCATATGACTTGTGCACTCATTGTCATATTGCTTTGCATGATCATGTAGCTGACATAGTATTTGTGACAAAGTCACCATTCATCATTGTTTACATGTTACGCTAGATCATTGCACATCCTGGTACACTACCAGAGGCATTCATATGGAGTCATATTGTTTAGTAGTTTTTCATAGCGAGTTGTAAGTAAATAAAAGTGTGATGATTATCATTATTAGAGCACTGTCTTAGTGAGGAAAGGATGATGGAGACAATGATTCCCCCACAAGTCGGGATGAGCTCCGGACGAAAACTAAAAAATGGGGGAGGCCAAATGAGCCCACCAAGAAAAAGAAAGAAAGAAAGAAAGAAAGAAAGGGAGAAAAAAAGGAAGAGAGAAAAAGAAAAAAAGAAAAAAGAAGAAAAAAAGAAATAAATGAGAGATGAGAGATGAGAGAAGGGACAGTGCTACTACCTCTTTTCCACACTTGTGCTTAGAGAAAGCACCGTGTTTTTCATATAGAGAGTCTCATGTTTAGTCATTTTCATATGCTAGTGGGAATTTTTCATTATAGAACTTCTCTTGTATATTCCGATGACGGGCTTCATCAAATGCCAGAGGTCTTCATGAGCGAGCAAGTTGGATGCACACCCACTTAGCTTCATTTGAGCTTTCATACACTTATAGCTCTAGTGCATCCGTTGCATGGCAATCCCTACTCCTCGCATTGATATAGATTGATGGGCATCTCCATAGCCCGTTGATCCGCCTAGTTGGTGCGAGACTTTCTTCTCCACTTTTACCCCTTTGAAACCTACCACCATATTCTATTCCACCTATATGCTATGTCCATGGTTCACGCTCATGTATTGAGTGAGGTATAAAATGCTGAAGCGCGTGAAAAAGTACGATCCAATTGCTTGGCTTAACACCGTGGTGCTTGACATTTGTATTTATGTGGTGAGGACAGAGCCATGCCATGCTAATATGATAAAATGAATGGGGGTAAACATCTTTAAGGATCGTATATTTTGAAAGCTGATGATTATGTTACTTATGTTTATGGATATTACTATGTTAATGTTTGTTGATTCATCATTTCTCAATTTTCATACCTGAAAAAGATTACATGTTGGGTAGCCAGTCACATCAAAAAATATGTTTTTATCATTTACCTACTCAAGGACGAGCAGGAATTAAGCTTGGGGATGCTGATACGTATCCAACGTATCTATAATTTTTTATTGTGCCATACTATTATATTATCATTCTAGGATACTTTTTAAGCATTTACTTTCTATTTAATATTATTTTTGAGCACTAACATAGTAACCCAGTGCCAGTTGTTGTTTTCTGCATGTTTTTGGCTTTTCAGGAATACTGTACCAAACGAAGTCCAAATACCCCGAAACTTTTTAATGATTTTTTATGGACCAAAATAAGACCTGAAATCTTAGGAGGAAGATCGGAGGGGACACGAGGTGCCCCCAAGCCAACAGGGCGCGCCCTGATGGCTTGGGCCCACCTCCCCGCTCTCCTGGCCCTAATCTATGTCTTATAAATTGACATATAATCCAAAAACCCTAGAGAGCCTCCCGAAACACTTTTTTCGTTGCTGCAAGTCTCTGTTCCGCCGTGTGCCCATTTGGCCCTATTGCGGTGCCCTGCCGGAGGGGGGATCAATCACGGAGGGCCTCTACATCAACCTTGTTGCTCCCATGGTGATTTGTGAGTAGTTCACCACAGACCTACGGGTCTGTAGTTGGTACCTAGATGGCTATCTCTCTCTCTATGTTCTTCATTGCCAAGAGCACCGCGATTCCTGCAGTGATCTACCTTATGTAATCAATCTTTGCGGTGTGTTTGTTAGGATCCGATGAATTGTGGGTTTATGTTTAGATTGTTCATGAAAATATATGGAATCCTTGCTGGTATTTTATATGCATGATTGCTATAGCTTTGTAATGCTCTCCGATCTATCGGTTTGGTTTGGCCAACTAGATTGATTTATCTTCAAGTGGGAGTGGTGCGTCGTAGTGGGTTTAATCTTGCAGTGCTCAATCCCAGTGATAGAAAGAGACATGACACTTATTGTATTGCTGCCACTAAGGGTAAAATGATGGGGTTCATTCATATTAGTTGGATTTACTTTGTCTATATCATGTCATCATCCTCCAAGCATTACTCTGTTTTTACTTAATACTCTAGATGCATGTTGGATAACGGTCGATGGGTCGAGTAATAGTAGTAGATGCAGGCATGAGTCAGTCTACTTGTTTATGGACATGATGCTTATATATATGATCATTGACGTGAATAAATATTGCATGACTATGTGTTTTTCTATCAATTGTCCAACAGTAATTTGTTTACCCGTCGTATGCCTTCTTCGAGAGAGAAGCCTCTAGCGAACACTATGGCCCCCGGGTCTCCTCACAAATATATTTACAAAAACTCCTAAAATATTGCTGCCATTATTTACTTTTTTTATTTTCAATGTATATTTATCAAATTATCTATCTATCACTACTTATCGCTTGCAAGTAACGAGTTCAAGGGGATTGACTACCCTCGTACCCGCCTTGGGTGCAAGTGTTTGCTCTTTTGTGCATAGGCACTGAAGACGGGAGTTTGTGTGGTTCACCTATTGGTTCGCTAACCTTGGTTCTAACCGAGGAAAATACTTACCTCTACTGTGTTGCATCGTCCCCTCCTCTTCGGGGAAATCCCAACATAGTTTACAAGTATCAAATACCTGGCGCAAACTCCGTCGCTGACCTCCATCATATCCATTGCTAGCTCGTAACTCCCAATCCAATCTGCTCGCTCCATGTCGGCAATATAATTAGGCACCTTGCGAGGACCTTTGAAGTCTGCAGAAATGCGCTCGTTCCTCAAGGCTGGGGCTAAACATTGGGAACCAATGGTCCTGGTAACAAAACTTGGCCCGGGGGCAGCGGGAGCTGGGTTGTTAGTGGTGGGTGGGATTTGCGTGTTCCTACCTTCTGATGAGCATGATCCACCCTTACGTTGCCAGCAGTGGTTGTGCGGGCTGCGCATGCGTTTTCAACTATGGCATGTGCATCTGAAGTTGTCGGTCGTTGTTGTTGATGCTGCACTTGACGTTCTCTGTGGTGCCGTGTAGTACTTGATTCTGCTGGAACAAGAGACTTCCCATGTCAACTAGAACCCTAATGGTTGTTGTACGGCGTGGAGTGCAGTCTATTGGGACTGTTCGAATAATTTGCCTGTTGTGTAACTACAGTCTGCAGCAGTTGAATTGCCTTCCTTGCCTCGATCTCGAACGGAGTATTGCCCTCGATTGGGATCATTGACAAATTATGTGTACCTGCATACAGGTTGTCCACCGGGTTAGAGAATGAGCACTTGTACTGCTCTTTGTTAATCAATTTTGTACTTGCGAATTGTTGATTGCTAAATAGAAAAAATTTCATGCTTGCTAGTGGACTTCTGGTTCAGCTAGGAGGTGGGGTAAAAGAGGCCGGGGGCGTTGCTGTGCGGCAGGGCACAAGTTCATGGCAGGCAATTTTGAGATGGATTATAGGAGATCATGCAATCTATATGATTCATATGTATAGGGTAGCTCGCTTCCAAAAAATGATAATGTGTTTTTTCTTTATAATTGAAGTTCAAAAACTTCATTCACGGGGCTACAAAAATGATAAATAAGTCGTTATAGGAAAACAACACAGAACGTTTCTTAGGTTTCTTCGTGAGCTTTTACATGATCATTTTTTACATGTGCTTGTACATCGGCTCATCGGGAAAATTTCTATACCAGTTGATACTTTAGAATAATGTTTGAGAAACAGGATGATGTTTGTTCATATGTCTAAAAATATTTGAGTTGATATAGAAACTCAAATTAATAAAAAAATGAATAGTTGTATGTTTGAAGTTCATGGAGCAAGATTTGAAAGGCTCAAATTGAGAAATGCGATAAGCTCGAACAAAATAAATGAACCCTTGCAAATTCATTGAGAAAAAAAGGAGTTCTCGTGCTCCCTTCGCTCTACTTAGCTGATGTTCTCGAATATACAATTTTTAATATAGAAAAGTTCATGTACTAATATTATATAAATATAAGTTCACAAAATAAATTACGGAAAGTCCAAATGAAAAACTATCTCCACTTTCGTGTCTATTTTGGTTGATGTCCACGAAAGGACAAAAAGGTTGTGTGAAAAAGTTCATGTATTAATGGCATATGAGTTCAAAAAACAAAAACCACATGACACATGTGGTAAGAAATCCAAATAATTCGAAAGAAAGTTCAAAAACAAAATATGGCAAGTTCAATCGAAAAAGATGTCATGCTTTATTAAAAAATGTGCTAAAAGTTCAATTGCTCTCCCCCACGAACATTGATAAACTCTAGTTTAGGGAGTGCAAATCTCGCTGATAGAAAATTGTGGGTAAGTTTTGGAGAATAGAAACCATAAGTTCAAATGTGAAAAGTTTTGCGGTTACAAAAACCCATTTTTTTAATTTAGACAAGAAAGAAATGAAATGGGGAGGTTCAGAAAAGAAATGGGGAGGTTCACGTACAAAGAATCCATAATGTTCAAAGCAGAGGTCCGGAAAAAAGAGAACTTTACGAAAAACAACAAAAAATATAAAGTTCATCAAGAAAAAAATTCAAGTTGCAAACAGAGACAAGTCTAGAACTTCATTGCAGAAAAGTTCGATTTCGCAAAAAAAATAGAACAGAAAACAAACATATCATTTTATGTTGTTTAAACTCAATCAATTCTACTAGATAAGCCATTCACGTTCGGAGCTAATGACTTCACGAGTTTGGTTGAGCAAAAATATTTAAAATTAAAACCCAAAAATGGTTGTCTTCTATAAGTCCACATTCTCAAACAAAGGCGGTTCAAAAAATCAGGTCATAGAAATCCACTGTTTCCTTTTGCGGGTTCAAAAAAATGATTCTTTTTGGCATATTCAAAACTACTCGTAAACCGTAATGAATTAGGAAAATTTCTAACATGAAAAAGTTCCTTCTGTTCACCAGCTTTCCAATGGTATGTTACATGCTCCACTCCGAGAAAAAATAAAAGTTCAAGATACATCGTCCGATACGAACTTCACTGAATTCAAAACTGCTCTAAAACCATCGTAAATTTGAAAAACGTTCAACATGAAAAAGTGCAACCTTTTGATAGCTTTCAACGAAATATCATTTGCTTAATTTCGACAAATAGTTAAAATTTTATATGGAAAACAGTACCGAAAAACAAAGTAAAGTCCAATCTGTGAAAACACAATCAGTTCAAACCCGCATGGAGATCAGTTTGAGTACTCTATTTTTCCGACAGGGCAACGACATGATTGATATCACCGTATTCGAAATTACTCTTAAACGGCTGTGAATTTGTGAAAACGTTAAATATGATAAAGTTCTGCATTTTTGATAGCTTTCCAAGGGTATATTATTTGCCCCATTCCGACATTTGTTTTTAAAAGCGCATTCAAAACAAATTTTCATCGTATTCAAATTTGAATTTAAATCGTAAGGAATTACGGAAAACTTTCTATATGAAAAGGTTTTGCATTCTCCATAGGTTCCCAACACCATAGCATTTGAATTAATACGATAAACCATTTTCAAAATACATGAAAATGCATTTTGCCTAGAATTTCATCATTGTTATTACTCTTAAACCATAAAAAAACTTAAAGTCTTCCTATACATAAAAGGAGCAGATTTTCAGCAGCTTTCTAATGCCCTCTAATTTGCTCAATTCACACAAACCGTTTCAAAATGAAGTCCCAAATGTGATTCACGTTTTTCAATTTTTAAAATATTTTTTCTTCAAAATTGCTCTTAAACTATGAGGATTTTACGAAAAAACTTCAATATGATTTGTAATCATCCTATCAAGAGAGGTTTCAACGGTATATGACACGCCCCCATCCAGCGAAAAAAAACTCGCATTTTTTTAAACTAAGAAGACGATCCATTCAATGAAATGACATCATCATGAGTTCAACCGTTCGAAGTAGTCGGTTCGAGAATAGTAACAGAATAATATTCTGTTTTGCGAAACAGAATAACTCGCATATGTGTGTGTGTGTGTATGGAAAAATGTTAATCATGTATTTATAAAATGTTCAAGGTGTCCACTAAAAATGTTTTAGTTGTATATGAGAAATGCTCCAATTATATGAAAATGTTAAACATGTATACAAAATGCTAAGGTGAATATAAAATGTTCTTGATCTATACGAAAAATTTACATTGTGTGCGAAAGAAGTTTATTTCCATTTAAAATGTTGACCATGTATTCAAAACAGTGTTCAAAACATGTATCTGGAAAAATATAAATCGTGTATTTAAAAAATGTTCAACGTGCATCAACAAAAGGTTTTATGTGTACACTAAGAATGTACATTGGGCATCGAAAAAGTAGAAAAATGTTGAAAAAAAACCCGGTGAAAATCGACAAAAGAAACACAGAAAAAGGAAGAAATCCAACTAAAATGAAGAAAGCCAAGAAAGAAACAAAGGAAACCAAAGTATAACGAATATGAAAACAAGAACCAAAAAATACCGAAAACAAAGAAAACCTAAGTACAAAGAAAAAAAGAAGAAAAATGGTGAAAATCGGGAAAAATAAAGAAAACCGACAGAAAACGATGAAAACAAGATGAAAACAATGAAAACCGATGCTAAAACAGTGAAAACAGTCAAGAAACAAAAAAAGACAAACAGTTTGATAAATAAAGAAAAACAAAGATACCGGGAATAAATAAAGAAACCCAAAGAAAATCCCAATAGAAAATGAAAAAGGAAAAAAGACAAAATAACACGAACGATCTAACCGATCAACCGAATAACCGATAACGAAAGCTAGTGGGCGGGTCCAAACACATGGCCGCTGCGGGCAAGTACTATGCTATCCTCACAGTAAGTGAAGGATAGGAGACATGTGCCGACGCAACAAGTAGGCAAGCGCTCGCTCGCAACGCTCGGGTTTTCCAATTTCGCTCGGTCGTGCAGTAGTCCAGTTCACTGTTGACTACCAACTTTTCAAGAAAATACAAAAATTATTAAAAAATAAGGAATTTTGAAAAATGTTCACGGCTTTGAAAAATTCAAACTTTAAAAAAGCACCAGTAGTTCAAAAAACTCACATGATTTCATAAAAGTTTGTGGATTTGAAAAAAGTTCATGAACTCAAAAAAGTTCACGAGTTCAAAACAAATTCCCGTTATTAAAAAAGTTCGTGGATTTGATAAAGTTTACGAACTCGAAAAAAATTAGGAGTTCAAAAAAAGTTCGCGGGATTAGAAAAAAGTTCATGAACTCAAAAAAAAAGTTCACACATTTGGAAAAGTTCCAGAATTTGCAAAGACAATAACAAATTTTGGGAAAAAATTTCACACGTTTGAAAACAAATGTGAAACAAAAAGGAATAGAAATCCAAAAATCTGATCGGAACCTTATAGAAGTTTCACTAAATCTTATGTTCTTTTTAAGTAGTAGAGATAAAGATTTTGTACGCAATCAGCATGATTTACCTGTCATCTTATTGTTGATCACTTGTTTGGTAAGAACTGATTGACTTATCATAAACTATTATTTTATCTTGGTAAGTAAGACGTGGGACAGTTGAGTTGATTTTAGAAAAATTCGAAAAAAACAAGGATGAGAGGGAAAAAATAAAAACAAGAGGTTGGACGAAGCAAAGGTGAAACGGGAACCTTGCGTTCATTTTAAGTAATAGAGATTAAGATAGAAATGATGCTTTAGAGTTTGTTTTGTATGCATGTCGGCACAGATATTTGGAATAGACAGGGCCAACAATTCAATATAGTTGTGATGCAATTAGAAATCCCAAAGTAAGATTCCTTCCCGTGTATTGTATTCTAATGTGAAAATTTATTTAGTTGAACATTATGGTTTCAGACCAGCTAATGATGGAATGTAACAACTATTTTTGTTTTTACTGGTAAAACATGTGGCAACTATCTAACGAGGGAAGGATACATATAATAACTCCGATCCAGCTGAGACTTCTGGTAAATTGCTAAATTACTCATGTTTTTGTTCAAATTCTATAATGCCGATTGAATTGAATGACCCATGGGGATCCATCCGCTCTTAGTGTTGAGTATTTTTAGCAATGTTTGGATAAATTAACCCATGAGTAAAGCATGAGCATGGCATTGACAAAATTAATCACATACTGATTACAATCCAAGTAAGCACGTACTACGCATATAGTAAAAACATCTACGAACAGAGCTAGTACTGCTAAGATAGAAATAGACAAGAGTGGGATAAACATGTTATACCCTTCGGTAGGTCAGTTGGCCGGAGCAGCGGACGCCTTCTGGTCAGCAACAGCTTTCTCGGCGTCTCGGATAGTGGCCCATCTGTCAAAGACTCTCTGTTCCTCATAGGTGTGAGCTCGGCAGAGGAGCAGCGCGTGGGAACCACTCCTCTTCTCAAACTTCAATAGCATGTGAAAGAGAATCTCTTATAAGAAGGTCCAACTCCTTTCCAACTCTCCGGGTGGTACTAAATTTTCTACCACATCCAATGCCATAAACCCATATGGGTTCTTGTAGATTTTCTGAAATTGTTAGAAGGGCCAAGGCCCACCCTATATCTCAACACATAGTTATAGTGATCAGATAAATACCATCCATTGTGATGTATGTTGATGTACATATCTAAATTCTTTTTCTTCTAGATCAGTCCTTCTTAAACACACATTTAGTTTACATCAGATATCTTATGTCGTTGGCAGTTAGGGCCCGTTCAGAAGTTCTCCTTGAGCCAGCGCTAGCCAGCTTCTTGACGTGCCAACGCTAGCCAGCTTCTCGAGGGAGCCAGGAGCGTTAGGTCGTGTCTCTACGAGCTAGTTGTGGTGGGCCATCAGGCTGGGCTATTAGCAAAAAGGAAAACGTTTCGATAGGTACTTCGAGGTGGCACATCGATGTAATTTCGAGCAACTCCTACTTCTTATTTTAGCGAAGCTAGGATTCCGCTGCTCCTCAAAATTGCATGCAGCAATCCTTTTCTCCATGAAGCCCGCTTCTAGGAGCAGTAACGTTTGGGCTGGCTTCAAGCAGCAGTTTAGAAAGCTGGCTCCCGGAGAATTTCTGAACGGGCCCTTAGTTTGCATGTTTTTTTAATCCAAACCATCTACGACAGAGGAGGCATGCACATGCCTATTATTGCTTTGTATTTCGTATGGTTTTGGAGTTTAGCTGGATGTACTACTAGGTATCTCCAACAAGTCAAAAACCGCATTTGGGGAAATTTAAGTCCGTAGTGTATGAAAAGCAATCAACAAATTAGTACTTCATATGTGGTGACGGTTGTACATCCACTAAACTAGACAATTCCCCACGCGTTGTTGCGGGAGTTGTTGGCAATATGTTTAGATGATACTTGTTTATGTGGAACATGCATAATATAATTAACAATATGAGCATGAAAATACAAATATATGAGATTTATTATACTTGATTTGTTTAATGTTGTAAAATAGTTCTGGAACATAAGTAACATAATGTCAGTTTATAATTCCTTGGAGTTGTCCACTCGGGTGCCTTCTTCACTGAGGAGAAACTAAACATAAGTAGTGAGGATGACTCTCTCACCGCGAATTAATGCGGTAACTTTGTTAAAAATGATTAATAAAAGTTGCAGTCGGGTTTTACCCTACTGTTTATAGTCAAAAAAACTTTGTTAAAAATGCGTAAGTAGTTGCTAAATTTAATGGAAAGAAAGTATAAACTTAAAAATCAATAAAAATAAGTGTCTAAAAATAGAATAAAAACTTTTAAATTATAGTTAAAAATGTCACTTCAAACAAAAATCTGAAGGATGACTAACATGAATATACGATGTGGCAGCGTTACATGCATAGACTAATGCAAAAATAATTTTAATTGATAAGAAATGCATGACTCATGTGACGCCCCCGCCTTGGACGTACGCTTATCATACACGCAAATGCGCATGATCAAGATCAGAGACTCACAGGAAGATATCACAACACAACTCTAGACACAAATTAAAGTCATACAATCTTTATATTACAAGTCAGGGGCCTCGAGGATCGAATACAAACGAGTCAGCGGAAGCAATAATATCTGAGTACAGACATAAGTAAACAAGTTTGCCTTAAGAAAGCTAGCATAAACATCAACATGGATCGAAAAGGCAAGGCCTCTTGCCTGGGAGCCTCCTAACTACTCGGCGGCCTCCACGTAGGAGTACGCTCCGTCCTGGTAGTAATAGTCGTCGGCGGGATCAGCTGGCTCCTGGGCTCCGTCATTTGATCGTAGCAATCATATCAAGGGTAAAAGGGTAGCAAAGCAACTGTGAGTACTCATCCAAAGTACTCGCAAGACTTACATCAGATCTAAGCTAAGTATGCATCAGTATCAAAGGAATGGGGCTATATCTTTGGACCGAACGGCGGAAATGCCAGAAGAGAGGGGAAAACCTAGCCTATCGAAGACTAGTATCTTGCAGCATTAGAAGAGTGCATATTAGCATATTATAAGTAATAAGTATGTTGTAGTAACACCCAGAGATCCTTCCTCGACTCCCTGCGAGAAAGCAATCCCGGAGCCATCATATTCATATCATGTCTCCAGTATCCAGTTCTAGTTGTATAGATCGGGGTACAACTCCGAGCGTCCGTTTCCGTGGACACGGCTATTCAAATAGATATACTTCCCTACAGGGGTGCACAAACTTATCCAACACGCTCGATTAACTCTGGCTGAACACACTTTCCAGGTCATGCCCGGCCTCGGCTGATCAACACGCTGTAGTCCTACCTAGGCTCAACAGAGAGGCCAGCACGCCGGTCTAAATCCTAAATGCTAGGGGGTCTTGGGCTCATCGCCCTTTGCACTCCTGCATGTTACAAGGACGGTCGGTGTCAGTCCTCGCACCTCTTTATACAAAGCAGGTGCTTACACTGGCCACCCGGGCGCGTGTCGCTCAACTGTGGCGTCTGAAGAGCATTCGGGCGAATGTACGACGCAGAGTGCCCATACTGATTCCCACGTGGTGGTCAGTGCGAAAAAGGTTAGAGGCCTACTTAGATCACATATCCAAACCTGTTAGTGTCTTGCAAGCGCACGGAGACGATCAATGATCCACGATCTGTGGTCCCGTCGCCCCGTCTCCCGGACTTACGACAAGGGCTAAGAATGCCCGGTCGTGCCGTGCAGTTATCTCGCGGGTACCTTCCTGATGTGGCTTGAGACTGCGTCGGTATTTCCCCAAAGAGGAAGGGATGATGCAGCACAGCTACGGTAAGTATTTCCCTCAGTTATGAAACCAAGGTTATCGAACCAGTAGGAGAACCAAGCAACACTATGTAAATAGTGCCTGCACACAAAGAACAAATACTTGCAACCCGACGCGTAAGAGAGGTTGTCAATCTCTCCACGGTAAAAAGATAGATTGGTTTGTATTAGATCGGATAAATAGATCGCACAAGAACACAAAATAAAAGATGCAAATAAAAAGTGCAGCAAAGTATTTTTGGGTTTTTGGAATAATAGATCTGAAAACAAATGCGAAAAGAGATAGATCGGAAAGCAAAATATTAAAAGAGTAGACCCGGGGGCCGTAGATTTCACTAGTGGCTTCTCTCAAGAAAATAGCACACGGTGGGTAAACAAATTACTGTTGGGCAGTTGATAGAAGATCAAATAATCATGACGATATCCAAGGCAATGATCAATATATAGGCATCACGTCCAAGATTAGTAGACCGAAACAATTCTGCATCTACTACTATTACTCCACACATCGACCACTATCCAGCATGCATCTAGTGTATTAAGTTCATGGAGAAACGGAGTAATGGAATAAGAATGATGACATGATGTAGACAAAATCTATTCATGTAGGAATAGACCCCATCTTGTTATCCTTAATAGCAACGATACATGCGTGCCTCGCTGCCCCTTCTGTCACTGGGAGAGGACACCGCAAGATCGAACCCATCACAAAGCACCTCTTCCCATGGCAAGAAAAATCGATCTAGTTGGCCTAACTAAACCAAAGATTCGAAGAATAAATACGAGGCTATAAATAATCATGCATATAAGAGATCAAAGAAGACTCAAATAATATTCATGGATAGAAACTGATCATGAACTCAAAATTCATCGGATCCCAACAAACACACCGCAAAAAGTCATTACATCAAATAGATCTCCAAGAGACCATTGTATTGAGAATCAAAAGAGAGAGAGGAAGCCATCTAGCTACTGCCTACGGACCCGTAGGTCTATGGTGGACAACTCACGCATCATCGGATAGGCACCCATGAGGATGATGAACCCCTCCGTGATGGTGTTAGATTGGATCTCGTGGTTCTGGAACTTGTGGCGGCTGGAATTGTGTTTCATCGACTCCTTTAGGGTTTCTGGAATTTCTGAGGATTTATAGAGATGAGAGGCGGTGGAAAAGACCTATGTGGGCCCCACGATACATCAGGGCGCGCCAGGGGCCTCTGGCGCGCCCTGGTGTATCGTGGGCCCCATGGGCCTCCCCCCTAGGTGCTTCCTTGTCTCCCAAGTTGTCTTCTGGTCCAAAAAATCTCCAAAAAGTTTTGTGGCATTTGGAGTCCGTTTGGTACTGATATTCTGCGAAGTAAAAACAAGCAAAAAACAGCAACAGGCACTGGGCACTATGTCAATAGGTTAATCTCAAAAAATGATATAAACTTGCTATAAAATGATTATAAAACATCCAAGAATGATAATATAACAGCATGGAACAATAAAAAATTATAGATACGTTGGAGACGTAACAGCATCCCCAAGCCTAATTCCTGCTCGTCCTCGAGTAGGTAAATGATAAAACCAGGATTTTTGATGTGGAATGATGCCTAACATGTTCATCACATATTCTTTTGTTTTGTAGCATGTACATTTGGAATTTTAGATAGTTCAAAGCAATAGTCTAGTTTTGACATGAAGACTTTAATACTCAAGCATACCAACAAGCAACCATGTCTTCCAAAATATCAACACTAAAGAAAGTTATCCCTAGCCCATCATGCTCAATCATTGATCCATTCATGAAACACACTCGAATATTAGCTACACCCAATGCACAAGTATGATCATAGTGTCCCCCTAGTTGGTGCTTTATAAGAGAAGATGGAGACTCAAAATAAAAATAAAAATTGCGTAAAGTAAATAGATAGGCCCTTCGCAGAGGGAAGTAGAGATTTGTAGAGGTGTCAGAGCTCAAAGCTTAAATTGAGAGAGAGAAATATTTTGGGTGGCATGCCTTTCCTGTCAACGAAAACGACCGAATAGTTCTCAATACTTTCCTTGCTAGATATATCATAGGCGGTTCCCAAACAGAAAATAAAGTTTATTCCTTTTTCCACCATTATTTCACAATCCATGGCTAGCCGTATCCACGGTTGCCTTCCATACAAACACCTTCCAAGGAATTTATTATTTCACAACATAAAGTAAATTCCTTTTTCATTTTGGGACTGGGCATCCCTATTACCGCCGTACTCTCGTGCAATGACAAGTGAATAAACACTCATCTTGAGAATAACACATCTAGCATGGAGAAATATTGGCCACCCCCTACCGCTTCATGAGCGGTACGAGCACACAAAAAGGAAATTCATTTTGAAAATTAGAGATGGCACATACAAATTTGCTTAGAACGGCACGGAAATACCGCATATAGGTAGGTATGGTGGACTCATATGGCAAAACTGGGTTTAAGGATTTTGGATGCACAAGTAGTATTTCTACTTAGTACAAGTGGAGGCTAGCAAATAGATTGAGAAGCAACCAACCAAGAAATGAAAATTCACATAAACGTGCATTAAGCATAACAAACACTGAATAATGCACCACAAGTAGAATGTAATTTCATTGCATAACTATTGACTTTCGTGCTTGCATAGGGAATCACAAACCTTAACACCAATATTCTTACTAAAGCATAATTACTCACCACCATGACTCACATATTACTATCATCATGTCTCAAAACTTTTACAAGGAATCAAGTTTAATTAGTCCAATGATCTTCATGAAAGTTTTTATTATATCCCTCTTGAATATCTATCACTTTGGGACTAGTTTCATATATTACCATTGCTTTTGACAAGCTCAAATAAGTTTAAGTGAAGAACATGAGCATAAAAATTTCATCTCCCAAAATAATATAAGTGAAGCATGAGAGAATTTCTTAAAATATTTACTAACTCTCAAATTAATATAAGTGAAGCATGAGAGTATTTCTTCAAAAATTAAAGCACACCATGCTCAAAAAGATATAAGTGAAGCACTAGAGCAATTCCAAAGCTCAAAAAATTTAAGTGAAGCATATAGAGCAATTCTAACAAATCATAGCATAATTTTGGCTCTCTCAAATAGGTGTTTCCAGCAAGGATACTTGTGACAAACTAAAAATAAAATCAAGCAGAGACATATAATACAAGACGCTCCAAGCAAAACTCATGATATGTGACGAATAAAAATATAGCTCCAAGTAAAATACCGATGGTCGTTAGAAGAAAGAGGGGATGCCACTCGGGGGCATCCCCAAGCTTAGTTGCTTGTTTCTCTTTGGATATATCTTGGGGGTGCTGTAGCATCCCCAAGCTTAGGCTCTTTTCACTCCTTATTCCTTCATCCATCATGATCTCACCCAAAACTTGAAAACTTCAATCACACAAAACTCAACAAAATCTTCGTGAGATCCGTTAGTATAATAAAGCAAATCACTACTTTAGGTACTGTTGCAAACCCATTAATATTTTATTATTGCAGTATATCTACTGTATTCTAACTTTACCATGGCTTATTCCCTCCAATATAAACCATAGATTCATCAAAATAAGCACACAATGCAACGAAAACAGAATCTGTCAAAACCAGAACATTGTGTAGTAATCTGTACTCTAACCATACTTCTGTAACTTCAAAAATCCTAAAATTTAAGACAACGTATGCAATTTGTATATCAATCTTGTGTAAAAATTCATAATTTTTCGTCACTTCTGTGATTTTTGAAAATTCTGCTACTGGACACAAAAGTTTCTGTTTTTCAACAAGATCAAATCAACTATCACCCAACATGATCCCAAAGGCTTTACTTGGCACAAACACTAATTAAAACATAAAAAACACAATCATAACAGTAGCATAATTGTGCAAACACTCAAGAACAGAAAGAAAAAGGTAAAAATAAATTTTATTCATTGGGTTGCCTCCCAACATGCGCTATCGTTTTATGCCCCTACCTAGACATAATGCATAGATTCAAGTGTTGTCATCTTTAGTTTTTGCTCCACAGGATGCTCTCATGATTGATTCATATGGTGGCTTAATTCTTGTTCTAGGGAAGTGTTCCATACATTTTCTTAGTGGAAATTGAAATTTAATATTGCCTTCTTTCATATCAATCACGACACCTATAGTGCGTAAAATCGGTCTACCAAGTATAATGGGACAAGACGGATTGCAATCAATATCAAGAACAATAAAATCTATGGGCACATAGTTCCTATTTGCAAGAATAATAACATCATTAATTCTTCCCAAAGGCTTTTTAATAGTAGAATCCGCCAAGTGCAAATTAAGAGAACATTCTTCAATATTGGTAAGACCAAGCACATCACATAGAGATTTCAGAATTGTGGAAACACTAGCACCCAAATCACATAAAGCAAAGCACTCATAATTTTTAATCTTGACTTTAATGGTAGGTTCCCACTCATCATGTAATTTTCTAGGAATTGAAATCTCTAACTCCAACTTTTCTTCAAAATATTTCATCATGGCATCAACAATATGTTTAGTAAAAACTTAATTTTGTTCATATGCATGGGGTGAATTTATCATGGATTGTCACACAGAAATACATTCAATCAAAGAGCAACTATCATAATTAAAGTCTTTGTAATCCAAAATAGTGGGCACATCACTAGTTAAAGTTTTGACCTCTCCAAACCCACTTTCATCAATTTTTTTCATCAAGATTTTCACCCTCCAAATCATTGGGATGCCTTCTAGCTAAATTTAAATCTTCTTCAGTCCCTTTATCATCAATTTTAATATTTCTAAACAAGGAATCAATAGAAGAAACACCAATCACTTTAAGATCTTCATCATTTTTATGAAAGCAATCACTAGAAAACGCTTTTTCTAAAAATTCTCTTTTAGCTCTAAGCATAGTGGTTCTTTTCTTACTTTCATCCATATTAACATATAAAGCTTTAATTGATTCATCAATATTAGGTGGAAAAGCTTTCAACTTGAGATTTTCTACAACATGGGAAATTCTATCAATGCTTCTAGACATATCATCAATCTTATTCAACTTTTCTTCTATTGTAGTATTGAAAACTTTTTGAGCATTGATAAATTCTTCAATATTACTCTCAAGATCAGAAGGGTTCCTATTATTATTGTAAGAAGAATTACCATAGGAATTACGATAATTATTAGAGGAATTTCCAGGAAAAGGCCTAGGATTAAAATGACCTCTATAAGCATTTTTATTAAAATTGTTTCGCGATATGAAATTCACATCTACGGAATCACTATTTTGCTCAATCAAAGTAGACAAAGGCACATCATTAAGATCAACAGGAGCATTTTTACTAGCAACCAACTTCATAAGAGCATCAACTTTCTCACTCAAAGTACTAATTTCTTCAATCGAATTAACTTTTTTACTAGTAGGTTCTCTTTCGGTATGCCATTGTGAATAATTTGCCATAATATTGTCTAGCAATTTAGTAGCTTCACCCAAAGTAATCTCCATAAAAGTACCAACCGCGGTGGAATCCAAAAGATTTCTCGAGACAAAATTCAATCCCGCATAAAAAAAATTGTATGATCATCCAAAGATTTAAACCATGAGTAGGACAATTTATTAGCATCAATTTCATTCTTTCCCAAGATTGTACACCATGTTCATGCTCAAGTTGCTTAAAATTCATGATTTGAGTTCTAAGGGAAATAATTTTCGCGGGCGGAAAATACTTAGTAATAAAAGCATCCTTGCACATATCCCAAGAATCGATACTATTGCGAGGCAAAGAAGAAAACCATAGTTTTGCACGATCCCGCAAGGAGAAAAGAAATAAGTTCAACTTCACTACATAATTGTCCACATCTTTTTTTCTTTTGCATATCATGCAATTCTACGAATGTGTTTAGATGGGACGCGGCATCCTCATTAGGAGTACCGGAAAATTGATCTTTCATGACAAGATTCAACAAAGCGGTATTAATATCATAAGACTCCGCACTAGTGGCGGGAAGAGAAATCAGAGTACTAATAAAAGCATTATTATTGGTATTGCAAAAATCACACAATTTGGTATTTTCTTGAGTCATCGTGACTACGCAAACAAGATTGCAAGCAAACAAGAGATCTGACGAGAAAAAGGCAAACGAAAAAGAGAGGACGAATAAAACGACAATTTTTTGTGAAATGGGGGAGATGAAAACGAGAGGAAAATGGCAAATAATGTAAATTGCAAGGAGATGAGATTTGTGATTAGGAACCTGATAGATGTTGATGATGTCTCCCCGGCAACGGCGCCAGAAATTCCTTTGACGTGGCTTGAGACTGTGTCGGTATTTCCCCAAAGAGGAAGGGATGATGCAACACAGCTACGGTAAGTATTTACCTCAGTTATGAAACCTAGGTTATCGAACCAGTAGGAGAACCAAGCAACACTATGTAAACGGTACCTGCACACAAAGAACAAATACTTGCAACCCGACGCGTAAGAGAGGTTGTCAATCTCTCCACGGTAAAAAGATAGATTGGTTTGTATTAGATTGGATAAATGGATCGCACAAGAACACAAAATAAAAGATGCAGATAAAAAGTGCAGCACGGTATTTTGGGTTTCTGGAATTTCTAAGGATTTATAGAGCTGAGAGGCGGTGGAAAAGACCTCCGTGGGCCCCATGATACATCAGGGCTCGCCAGGGGCCTCTGGCGCGCCCTGGTGTATCGTGGGCCCCACGGGCCTCCCCCCAGGTGCTTCCTTGGCTCCCAAGTTGTCTTCTGGTCCAAAAATAATCTCCAAAACGTTTCGTGGCATTTGGACTCCGTTTGGCACTGATATTCTGCGAAGTAAAAAACAAGCAAAAGACAGCAACTGACACTGGGCACTATGTCAATAGGTTAGTCCCAAAAAATGATATAAAGTTGCTATAAAATGATTATAAAACATCCAAGAATTATAATATAACAGCATGGAACAATCAAAAATTATAGATAAGTTGGAGACGTATCACTTCCTGGTCAACCCGACTACACATCACTCGCGGGTACCCCTCGGGGCCGACCCGTCTTTCACATTTCCCTCGTGGGTACCCCTCGGGGCCGACCCGTCTTTCACATGGTTCTGGGGTAAAGTCAAAGTAACCGTGTGTCCATAACATTAAGGGGGAATCTGATGAATCACCCTCGATGGATTCCACTTGATGTAACCGTCAAGGTAACCTGGGAGGAATCACCCTCGAGGGTTCACACTTGAGGTGGTGCATGACAGAGTCGTTACCGGGAGTGGGAAAGGAGGAATCACCCTTGATATCCACGACCGTGTAGCTACACTACAGAGTTATCATCACGAGTGCGTTACGAGGTATCACCCTCGGCACTCGATAGTAGCTCTGCAGAGTCGTACAACTAAGGGGGTGAGGTGATGTGTCGGGCTCAGGACGTCGATCACGTTGATCGAGTCATCAATGATGAAGCAGGGGCAACCGGGACAAGGTGAGGGGTCATTGGTGGATCACTAACCAACCTATACTAAGCATATAGGATAAGTAGGTAGGTAACAATAGCAGGTTACAAAAACAGGCTATGCATCAAAATAGGAGCTATTAACAACAAATGGCAAAATCTAATGCAAGCATGAGAGAGAAGGAATGGGCGATATAGGAATGATCAAGGGGTTTTGCTTGCCTGGAAGCTCTGCTGCAAGTGGCTGGACGTCAGAGGCATAGTCGTACCCGGTAGCAGCGTCGGTCTCGGGGTCTACCGGAGAGAAGAGGGGGAAGAAACAATAAATATAAAGCAAACAGATGCATCGGGATGCATGGAAGGGCAATATGCAGTGCCAGGGGTGACCTAACACAGTGCTACACGTTACAGACGGAGCGGGAAAATATCTATGGATATTTCTTGGGTCTTAGGCATTTATCAGATAGACGATCCGGAGGGGAAAGTTCCATGTTCATCATGCTAGAGGCATGTGATAGATGAACATATAGCGTATTCGGATTCGTTATATTTTTCTGACCAACTTTCATATATAAATTATTTTAATCTGACTTATGGATTATTTTATATGATTTTTCAAAGTTTTAACCATTTTCTGGAATTATTATTAATTCAAAAATCATTTAGTGTGTCAGCACTATGTCAGCATGACGTCAGTAGTCAAACCAGCCAGTCCAGGTCAAACCTGACAGCTAGGTCCCACCTGTCATTGACAGAGAGACTAACGGTGTTTTAAATTTGACTAAAATAGCTAATTAACTAACAGGGCCCACATGTCAGTGTCTAATTAATTCAATTAGTTAACTGGTTAATTAGGGGGGTGGCCCACCAGTCAGTGACTCGGGCTCCCTAGTCAGCACAGTTGATTGGGTCAACCCAGTCAACTGGGCCAGGGGGGCCACTATCAGTGACCCTCAAGGTGGCCCCGGGTTAGCCACGCCGGCGGGCGGCGCCGGAGTTGCTCCGGTGACCGTTTCCATGGCAGAGGGCCTCGGGCCCTCGTCGGAAATAGCCTAGGGGGGTCTTTTGGCAAGGCCGGTCGGAATGGAACGTGCGAAGCGAGCCGCGTCGATCTGCGGTGGTGGCCGGGCCGGGGTGGCCGAAAACGGCACCGAGACGAGGTGGAGCGGCGGCGGCGTTCAGGTGAGGAAGGAGACGAGCGTAGAGGGCACGGGGCGAAGCAGGGATGGGCGCATTCGAATGCGGGGATAGCCGCACGTCGAACGGCGGCGGAGGCACGAGCTGAAGTGGCCAGGGCTGGCCGGAGCATCGACAGCCGCCGGTGACGGCGCTCGGGTCTCGACGGGACATGGCTAGGGGCACTAGAGGGGGCGTGCGTGTGTGCATTAGCTAGCTGGGGACGTGCTGAGCATGTTCCCGTGCTCGACCGAGCGTGACGATGGCAGCAGCGACGGCGGCGAGCAGTGCGGCGTAGTGAGCTTCGGCCACGAGCAGAGAGGCGGCTACGGGGCATCGCGAGCGCAGAGAGAGAGGGGAAAGAGAGGGAGGCTCACGGTGATCCTGCTGGTGTGCAAACGCAGGCTCGGGGTGGGCTCAGTGCGGCCGATTTGAAGACGGCGACGGCGGCGTCCCGAGGTTGAAGACGACGGCGGGGAGGCACTGTAGTGGCCTCCGTCTCGATCCCGTGGCCGAAGAGAAAGCAGCGGATGACGACGGTGCTCCTGGCGCAGTCCTAGTCGACAGGGAGGACCGAGAGCGCGCAGACGACGGCGTCCATGGCGACGGCCGCGTCGGGCATATGCGTGGGGAGTGAGCAGCAGCGCGAGGGAGAGGTAGGAGACGCTAGGGTTCGGTCCACGGGGTCGCGGGGGTCCTTGTAGACAGCGGTGAGGAGCTGGATGGTCGCCCCGGCGACAGCCGCGGCCGTGGCGAGCATCGCGGATGACCACGACCTCCTCCGCTCCTGTAGCGAGGAGGGATTCCATTTTAAATTTTTTTTATTATTTCTTTTCTGTTTTGCATTTATTTTAATACCAAATGAGCTTTTTGAATTATGGAACTTGACCCATTAATTCTATTGCAATATTTGGCACTGCCACAAAAATTTTGAGAATTAAATTAAGTAGTTTGGAATTTCTTTAATTTAAATGGCATTTAAATTATTGTTTTGGCCTCTGTTTTAAATGTTTAGGGCTTTTAACCACTTTATAAAAAGTTGGTTTCACCTTGACAAATATCCAGAGAATATTTGCAAAACTATGACCATTTTAGTTTTCATGTTTGTGAATTTCTTGATTGAACTTATTATTTGAATTTGAATTTAAAGTGGAATTTGAAATGAGATATGGATTAGAAGATCATCAAGCACTGTTTAACAAAATGACTTAGCTTAATCATAGAGGTTTACTGTAGCTTGATTACAGGGGTGTTACAACTCTCCTCCTCTAAAAGGAATTCTGGTCCCGAGAATTAAGAGGTATAAGGGAAAATATCGGGGTATTCCACACGCAGATTATCTTTGCGTTCCCAGGTGGCTTCATCTTCAGTACGATTCGACCACTGCACTTTGAGGAACTTTGTAACCTTCTGGCGGGTTCGGCGTTCAGCTTCTTCAAGAATGTGGATCGGATGTTCTTTGTAAGTGAGATCATCTTGCACTTCGATCAATTCAGGATCCACTTCACGGTGCGGGTCCTTGAAGCAACGATGAAGTTACGAAACATGGAAGACATCGTGGAGATGAGAGAATTGTTGTGGCAGTTCCAATTTATAAGCCACAAATCCACGTCTAGCGAGAATGCGAAAAGGACCAATGTAGCAAGGAGCTAACTTGCCCTTCACACCGAATCGATGAGTGCCTCTCATAGGAGTGACATGCAGATAAGCTTGATCACCAGGGTAATAGGTAGATCCCTAGTGTTTACGGTCATAATTGCTCTTTTGACGGGACTGGGCCGCCTTGAGATTATCCCGGGCAATGCGAACTTGCTCTTCCGCTTGTTGGATAATATCCGGACCGATGAGTGGCCGTTCCTGAGTTTCTGACCAATTCAGAGGGGTCTGACACTTACGTCCATATAATACTTCAAAGTGGGCCATCTTCAAGCAAGCTTGATAGCTGTTGTTATAAGAGAATTCAGCATACGGGACAGATTCTTCCCACTTCTTGCCAAAGGAGATGACACAAGCACGCAACATATCTTCAAGTATTTGGTTAACTCGCTCAACTTGACCTTGGGACTAGGGGTGATAAGCAGTGCTCCAGTTTATATGAGTTCTCATAGCTTCTTGGAAACTATCCCAAAATTTCGAGGTGAAAATGTTTCATCGGTCCGAACTGATCTCCTTCGAAATGTCGTGAAGTGACGCAATTCTGGAGATATACAAGTTCGCTAACTGCTAGTAGTGATAGTTTCGTTGACTGGCAGAAAGTGTGTGATGACCCACAAGTATAGGGGGTCAATCGTAGTCCTTTCGATAAGTAAGAGTGTCGAACCCAACGAGGAGTAGAAGGAAATGACAAGCGGTTTTCAGCAAGGTAATTTCTGCAAGCACTAAAATTATAGGTGACAGATAGTTTGATAGCAAGATAATTGGTAGCAAGCAAGTAACGGTAGCGTTAAATAAAGTACAGCAAGGTAGCCCAATCCTTTTCTGGCAAAGGACAGGCCAGAACAGTCTCTAGTCACTTTTATCATGTTGGTTTGATTCGCGTTCGCTACTTTGATAATTTGATATGTGGGTGGACCGGTGCTTGGGTGCTGTTCTTACTTGAACAAACCTCCCACTTATGATTAACCCCCTTGCAAGCATCCACAACTACGAGAAAAGTATTAAGATAAAATCTAACCATAGCATTAAACGTTTGGATCCAAATCAGCCCCTTACGAAGTAGCACATAAACTAGGGTTTAAGCTTCTGTCACTCTAGCAACCCATCATCTAATAACTACTCCACAATGCATTCCCTTAGGCCCAAGGATGGTTAAGTGTCATGTAGTCGATATTCACATGACACCACTAAGGGAATCACAACATACATATCATCAAAATATCGAACACATATCAAATTCACATGATTACTTGCAACATGACTTCTCCCGTGACCTCAATAACAAAGGTAACTACTCACAAATAATATTCATGCTCAAGATCAGAGGGGTATGGAATAGCATAATGGATCTGAACATATAATCTTCCACCAAATAAACCATATAGTAATCAACTACAAGATGTAATCAACACTACTAGTCACCCCCAGGCACCAATCTGAGGTTCCGGTACAAAGATTGAACACAAGAGATGAACTAGGGTTTGAAAGAAGATGGTGTTGTTGAAGATGTTGATGAAGATTGGCCTCCGAAAGATGAGAGGGGTGTTGGTGATGACGATGGCTTCGATTTCCCTCTCCGGGAGGGAAGTTCCCCCGGCGGAATCGCTCCGTCGGAGGGCAAAAGTGCTCCTGCCCAAGTTCCGCCTCGAGACGGCGGCGCTCCATCCCAAAAGTACTCTCTTTATTTTTTTTCTAGGTCAAAATACCTTAAATGCCAGAAGATGGGCACCGGAGGTGGGCCGTGTTGAGCACAACCCACCAGGGCGCGCCTGGGGGGCCTGGCACGCCCTGGTGTCTTGTGCTCACCAGGTGGCCCCCTCCGGTAGTTATTTGCTCCAGTATTTTTTATATATTCCAAAATAATTCTCCGTGAAGTTTCAGCTTATTTGGAGATGTACAGAATAGGTATCTCTGATGTGCTTTTTCAGGTCCAGAATTCCAGCTACCGGTATTCTCCCTCTTTGTGTAAACCTTGCATATTATGAGAGAAAAGGCATTAGAATCACACCCTAAAGCATTATTATGCATAAATGCATTATAAATAATAGTAGGAAATTATGATGCAAAATGGACGTATCAACTCCCCCAAGCTTAGACCTCGCTTGTCCTCAAGCAAAAGCCGATATTGAAAAGCATGTCCACATGGTTTGAGAGAGAGGTGTCGATAAAAACAAAATACGGACATAGTAGCATCATGCTTATTATCATAGTAGCAACAAACTTTATCATAGAACTTATTCATATAACTTTTATTATCTAACTTCATCATATAACTTCTCATGAACAAGTGACAATTCATCACAACATAGAAGTATAAAGCATATACCTTATTGAAAACCAACAAACTATGTTCTCAGTCAACTTTGCAACTACAATTCATCATATTTTCAGGAAGGGTCTCGTGTCGGAGCCTTTTGGCAAGTCCACATACTAAACCATCATTTAGTCTTCTATGATTGCTAACACTCACAGCATGCCCATGAGCAAAAAGTTTCAACCGGACACATAGAAAGATAGGGGCTTATAGGTTCGCCTCCCAACGTACTCACCTCAAGGGTGATGTCAACAATAATAACTCATGCTCACTCACATCCAACTGGATATATGTGCCTAGATCTTTCCTCACCACATGATGCTTGCAAAAGAAAAAGTAAAAAGGAATAGGGAAGAATACTTTGACTCTTGCATAAAAGTAAATACAGAAAAGTAAAAGATAGGCCCTTCGCAGAGGGAAGCAGAGGTTGTCTTGCGCTTTTTGGTTTGTATGCCAAATCCCTTAATGTAAAAGAACGTCATGCTATATTGCCCCCTATGATAGCAACCTTTATTATGTCATTACTTTGCCATCATAAGTTCGTACAACGCTCAATTTTCTTTTACACTAATTGATCATACACATTTAGAAGCAATTTTTATTGCCTTATTGCACCGATGACAACTTACTTGAAGGATCTTACTCGATCCATAGGTAGGTATGGTGGACTCTCAAAACATGAATTTGGGTTTAGGGTTTTTGGATGCACAAGTAGTATCTCTACTTGGTGCGGAATTTTTGGCTAGCAAAGATATTGAGCAAGCACCACATGTTGAAGGATCTATGGCAATATAACTTCTATGTGAATATGAACAAACATAAATCATTATGATGTCTTCCTTGTCCAACGTCAACAATTTTGACATATAATATTTAATGGGGGCTCACAATCATAAAAGATGTCCAAGATAGTGTATTTGCATGTGAATCTTCTCTTCCCTTATTAATTCTTTCATGAATTGCATCATTGACCAATGTTATGTTTGTCAATATCCAATAAATTTTACCACTTATACTTTCCTTATGTGATGTCATTACTCACCATAAGATTAGCATATGATTCTTTTTCATTTATTTCCTTTCTATTTTGATCGGAACAAGAAATTAAAGAAGCAAAAGCTCAAACTAAACTTCATTATATAACTCTCACTCGATTACATAGATAGATAGATCACGAAACTAACATTCGAAAATAGATCATACTAAACTTTTATTCGACTAAATCACGAAAGAGCTAAGGATCAAACGAAAATAGGTAAAGGTAAATAAAATTGATGGTGATACGATACCGGGGCACCTCCCCCAAGCTTGGCTCAAGCCAAGGGGAGTGCCCATACCCGTGTACTCAAGTCTCCTTTGGTGGTGAAGATGATGAAGGTGGTGGTGATGAAGTGGTAGGTTTGTCCTCCGGCTTCCAGGGCAAGGGCTCACCATCAAAAGTTGACGCACGAGTCCCCCGAGTCCTACAACTGGCAGAACTCATACCTTTAAATCTTGCTTCATACTCAAAAACTTGGTTTTGAAGATCATAGATTTGACTTTGCAGAAAATTGATTTGCTCATTGAAAGTGAAGACGATGTCCTTCATAGACCGACCATCCACCATCTGATCACGGGTGAATTCCGTGATCATGGAGTGATTGGCACTAAGTCCATGCTCCACCATCTTTTGGCACTTGAAGATGTCTTGTTCCACCGCCTCGAGCCTAGCCTCCATGCTTCCCGTCCTCTTGGGTCCCTGAACATCGCGGATGTGGAGCACCCCCTCACGCATCTCAATGGTTTGAGGGTGCTTCATCACCTCCGGCAAGTATGGGTTGATGACCTTCTCGAAGAACTTGTCCTTGGAGGAGCTTGGTGGAGCCATGGAGATCTAAATCTGACGAGAAAACAGCATGAAACAAGAACAGAGAATTTTTCTGCGATGCGGTGGTCAAAACAATCGGGGGTATATATAAAGAATTTTTTATCTTGGGAAGCAAGAATATGGAAGGAAAACGGAGTCGAGAAGGTATTCGAGGTGGGCACAACCCACCAGGGCGCGCCTGGCAGGGCTGGCGCGCCCTGGTGTATCGTGTTCACCTCGGTTGCTTTCTTGATTATTTCTTATTTTCCTAATTTTTGTAATATTCCAAAAATGACAGAAAATATTTTTGCGGATTTTTTGGAGTCCGTTTACTTACCGTATCACATACCTCCTTTTTCTCAGAATTCTGGAATGTTCCGGAAGGTTTTTTTTATGTGCTCCTCTGGTGTCATGGTTTGGATAACATTGCTTTCGACATTAATAGGCGTACCTGAGATATAGTGTTTAATCCTTTGTCCATTGACCACCTTCGGGTTAGTACTTCGGCATTATTAATCTTGATAGCTCCAGAACGATAAACCTCTTCGATAACGTATGGTCCTTCCCATTTGGAAAGAAGCTTGCGTGCAAAAAATCTCAAACGAGAGTTGTACAAAAGAACATATTCTCCAACTTTGAATTCCCGCTTTTGGATTCTTTTGTCATGCCATCTTTTGAGTTTTTCTTTGAATAGTTTGGCATTTTCATAAGCTTTGGTTCTTTTGTCATGTCTCGACGAGGACGTGGCTAGGGGGCACTAGAGGGGGCATGCGTGTGTGCGTTAGCTAGCTGGGGACGTGCTGAGCACGTTCCTGTGCTCGACCGTGCGCGACGACGGCAACAACGATGGCAGCGAGCAGCGCGGTGGAGCTGAGCTTCGGCCACGAGCAGAGGGGCGGTTACGGGGCGTGCGCGGGCGCAAAGAGAGAGGGGAAAGAGAGGGAGGCTCACGGTGATCCTGTCGGTGTGCAAACGTGGGCTCGGGGAGGGCTCGGTGTGGCCGAATCGAAGACGGCGATGACGGCGTCCCGAGGTTGAAGACGACGGCGGGGAGGCGCTGTGGTGGCCTCCGGCTCGATCCCGTGGCCGGAGAGAAAGCAGCGGACGACGGCGGTGCTCCTGGCTCAGTCCTAGTCGATGGGGAGGACGGAGAGCGCGCGGACGGCAGCGGTCATGGCGACGGCCGCGTCGGGCATGTGTGTGGGGAGTGAGCAGCGATGCTAGGGAGAGGGAGGAGACGCTAGGGTTCGGTCCAGGGGGGCGCGGGGGTCCTTGTAGACGGCGGGGAGGAGCTGGATGGTCGCCACGGCGACGGCCGCGGCCGTGGCGAGCATCGGGGACGGCCACGACCTCCTCCGCTCCTGTAGCGAGGAGGGAGACGGTCCGGGGTGGGCTGGGCCTCATTGTGCACTTGAGGCCCAAGTGCACAGTGGGGGGGGGGGTTAGTTTTCTTTTTCTATTTTTAATTTTTCTGTTTTATTATTTCTTTTCTGTTTTGCATTTATTTTTAATAACAAATGAGATTTGTAAATTATGGAACTTGGCCTATTAATTCTATTGCAATATTTGGCACTGCCACAAAAAGTTTGAGAATTAAATAAAGTACTTTGGAATTTCTATAATTTAAAAGGCATTTAAATTATTGTTTTGGCCTCTATTTTAAATGTTTTAGGGCTTTAAACCACTTTATAAAAAGTTGGTTTCATCTTGAAAAATATCCAAAGAATATTTGCAACACTATGAACATTTTAGTTTTCATGTTTGTGAATTTCTTTATTTCACTTATTATTTGAATTTGAATTTAAAGTGAAATTTCAAATGAGATATGGATTATAAGATGATCAAGCACTGTTTAACAAAATGACTTAGCTTAATCATAGAGGTTTACCGTAGCTTGATTACAGGGGTGTTACAACTCGCTTATGTGGTAGATTTGCATGGCTTAGTGGGAGAGTAGACTTAAATGCATTGTTTACTGGGACGTTGAGATGGACACTTTGCATGTTGAGAGCGCTTATGTGCCAGATTTTGCATGGCTTATTGGGAGAGAAGACTTAAATGCATTGCTTAGTGAGACGTTGAGGTGCACACTTTGCATGTTGAGAGCGCTTATGTGACAGATTTTGCATGGCTTAGTGGAAAAGAAGACTTAAATGCATTGCTTAGTAGAATGTTGAGGTGGACACTTTGCATCTGAGAGAGTTGGGTCCAACCTTTTAAGAATGTAAGATTAGTAATATATCCTCCGTTCATAAATGTAAGACGTTTTCGCATCATGGTTTAATTTATTAGCTTATGAGTAAACTTATGGCCAAATGCCTACATATATATATAAATATTACCATTCTGTCGTTAAAATGGACGGGTGCGAAAACGCATGCCACCATCAACGATCTAGTTAGTACTACTACTATGTGCGCGCGAGAGGGGATGTGCGTCAATAGTTTACTTGACACTATATTAGAAGTGGTGACTTAAAAGATGACTAAAACTAAACATGGTCCAACCGTCCAAGTCATGCATTCCTTAACAGTATCCAATAAACTGAACTGCAAAAACATTTTATATTTAGAAATAGGGAGAATAATTTCTATAAATGTACTTCCTTCATTTTTATTTACTCTGCGTATTAGTTTTGGTCAAAGTCAAGCTTTGTAAACTTTGATCAAGTTTATAGACAAAAATATTAATATATACAATAACAAATCAATACCATTAGATTCTTTATTGAATGTACTTATAGATTTGTTACGATAACTATTTATATTCTTTTCTATAAACTCGGTCAAACTTTATGAAGTTTGACTTCCGTCAACTCTAATATGTAGAGTAAATAAAAACGGAGGAAGTACTAGGGTAAATATTCAATAACTTGTGAAATTTCCACACATGCCATTTATTATACACAACAACTACTTGTAGGTTGCTTGCATTTGTAATTGGCCTAAGTCGATTTCGTGGGAGATGAAAGAAGGAGGCGAGTTGGAGGCTTGGAGCTCCGGTGCTGAGCCGGAACAGAGACAGCACGGCTCGCCGCGGTGTCTCTGAAGGAGGTGAGGCAAAGGCTTGACATATGTCGGTGTTTTATTCTTGTGTTTGTTTCCTGTTTAAGTTGTATCTACTACCCCTATAAAAACACGAAAGAGGGAGATCCAAACCATCTTCACCGTCCAGTAAACAAAATCTAACGACACAGGATCCTCCCGTGTTTAACATCAAGCCACCATGGTTTAGTGCCCACGGATCCCTCTGCCCACAGTTTTAAGAAAACACCCCACGACCTGTTTGCCCCAACCGCCGCACGCCCCTTTGCCTCGCTCCCGACCACGCCGCCGCACGCCCCTTTGCCATCCGGCACCCTCTCGCCTCTCCGGCGCCTGCCCTGCCTCCCCCACGGAGTCCTCCACCGCCGGTTCCCTGCCGGTACGAGATCCCCACGGGTCTCCTCCTTGCCGTCGTTGTCCATCCTGCTGCAAGCTCTGCCTTATCTCCACGGCAACGTTCTGCTCCATCCATCAGTAGGTAGCGACCATGTCATCTCTCTCCCTCTCAATCCCTATAGTATTTTTTCCATGGTGTTTCTTTTCGATGGTGAAACTCAGGCGACCATGAGCCCATGACCACTGTGTTTCTTTTCCTTTTATTCCGTAACTGGTAAAGTAAGGCGTGGATGTTTCCTTTGATCAAATCCAGTTCCATTATCATATGAAATGCTAGGAGAAAATAAGTTGGTAGTGCTTCTCTTTTTCCAGAAGAGCTGGCATGGTGGACTGGAGTGCTCTTTTGGTTTTGATTAGCCCCAGGATAAAATGATCACCCAGCCAGTCATGGGATCATGGCCAGGTTAAATGTATTCAGTTGTATAATACTCATATGGTCAAACTGCTTTCTTCTGTCTTATATTCTAAGTTTTCTACATACATCCAACGACCTTTGTACTAATTTTTGTAGTTGTTGTTGCTAATGTTGTTGTACATACTACTTAATGTTATAACGATGTTATTCGCAAAAAAAAAAAAAAAATGTTATAACGATGTTAACTTCTGAAATTCAAGCCTCCCATCGTATGTGGCTAAAGTGCTAAATGACATTATCTTCTTCTTACTATTACAGGTGCAAACAACCTATAGAGTCAAGGGGTACAATACCAAAATACGAGCTGCAAAAGTGACTCAAATTCCTCTTCGCTCACAAGTAACTACACTGGTAATTATCCATGTGTGGATCTGGTCGACATGACCATATTGTTTGATGTTCAATGTTAACTACAATATTGTTTTTGAATAATACATAACCATATTGTTTTACTATGTATTGTCATGGGTGCATTTCTTAAGTTTCCTGCACAAGTTGGTGATTTTTACACAATACTGAGTGTCCTATGAATACATGGTTGTCGCCATCATTAAGAGTATTCCGCCTCTGAAGTACTTTTTTTCTTGTACGTTAGTGTTTTTGATTCTTGGGCGTTTGACAAACACTTCACAAATTAATTTCCTGTTAACAATTTCAGAGATGGAGGCTGGCATGCAGTTCGTGTACGCAGAGGAGAAGCACACCTCACTGAGAAGTTGTTGCTGCTATCCTCGGTACCATCACCGGTCGCGATAGTTGGTGGTGAGCCTCTTCTCCCTCCTCTCAGATCTTCCTTTTTGCTCTAGATGATCTCTGTTCATGTTGTTAGTGTTTAAAAACATCTTTCGCTGATCTAGCTGATAATCTTGTTTGTCGCTATCAGTGTGGTGCATATACACCTAGGCTTTAGGTTGTTGTAATTTTCCTATAAGATGTTGTTGAGAGCATGGAACTGAAATTGACATCAGAAATAGGCTTGTTAAGTGTTTGTGTTTCCACCAAACATAAGCTGGCATGTAATCTTACAAACCAACATAGTCGACCAGCGTCATTTGATAAATATGTATACTTCTACAAAATGGAGAAGGAACATGCAGTTAAACTTACGATCATCAATTTACAGTTTTTAGTAACTTGTGTTCTGAAGCATTTTATATTCTTCAGTTTACATGATTTAATAGAATAACATATGGCCAACTCATTACAAGTGTTGTTGATTGTAGCGTATTTTGGCCTTATCTTCTAACATACTTTAGGGTTGCATTAGTGGACAACATGCTGGAAAGAGAATGTTCATCCCTAGGACCCCTTTGGCGCCCTCGGAGAACATTTCGTTTCCTTTCAAGTTGAAGAGGAAACAGTTATCTGTTCGTGTGAGTTTTGCAATGACCATATACAAAGCTCAGGGGCAAACCATCCCAAATTTTGGTATTTACCTTCCTGAGCCTGTACTCTCGCATGGCGAGCTTTATCTTACATTGTCAAGAGGTGTGTCATTGCAGACAACTCGGATTCTGGCAAATCCAAATAAAGAAATATATCCCTCTGGTAAAAGCACCAACATTGTGTATGGAGATGTCTTAGAGGGATAACATATGTTTGTTCACCGAACTTCGGATTCCTGCTATGGTTTCTGTATGTACAATATTTTTTGGACTAACATTATAGATGTTTATAATTGCAGTTTTTTGTCCGATCCCACCTATAGGGAGTATAGAGGATCTATACTCGGTAAGCTCCGCATCTGATCATTTATTTCATGCTTCCACTACTTCTTTTTTACCTTATGTAATCTTTTTCAATGCGATGATGCACACTATGTATGTTTTGTGTCATTTTCCATGTTATATCTACTGAGGCCGATTCTTGGAGCATTCATTTTATTGGGATTCTATAGCTAAGTTGGAAACGTAATCATTCGAGGTTTAGCATTTAGTTGAGCTGATCAAAGTGTGCTTGCTGGCTTCCCATGTTCTTTTTACGATTATAAAATTAATTATTGCCTATGAGTCTCGCAAGGATATCACTTTTACCTCCACCAGCTCAAGGCGACTGAGCGCTCCGTATAAAAAGGATCGTGACAACTTGGCGATCTAGCGCCGCCGCCCGCTCCCGTGCGGCGCTGCCGCGCCGCACCGGGGCGTCCCCGCCATCACTCTCCCCTCCGCCGCCCCGGCGACGCTGCCAGGGCAAAGCCTGAGCAGCTTGGCGGCGGCGGACTTCTTCTCGCGCGTCAGTTGTTCAAGATCGCTGTGGCGATTCCGATCTTGATATGCTTGACGGTGATGGCGGCGGCGGCGACAGGTCAGATCAGATCTGACCCCGGTGGCGGAGGAATTGGGCCTGGTCTCCGATCAGACCCAATCCGTTCAGTACGACCTCCATGCACGGTGGCGATGATTGGTGGCAGTCCCGTGCACATGATGCTGGGTGGTGGGTCTTCGAGCGGATCCGGGTGAAAACCCTACTCTTGGCACGTTGCCAAGGTCGAAGATGACGACGTTTTTCTGCGTCGTCTCCTTGAAGGCATCGTCGTGGAGAAGCTCTAAACCCCTATCCGCTACCTCTCGGGGGAATCCCTAGATCAGTCAATCGGATGACGACGACACTCATTTGTCGTACCCCTCTTGAGGGCGTCATTCTTGGAGGGGTGCATAGGCTCGAGGGGCCAGTGGACGGCATCTGCGGTGGAGCGGCGTTCCCTGTGACGCATCGACATCGTGGAGTCTCGGCGGCGAGGCGCAGCAAAGTCTCGGCGACGGATGCGTGATGATGAATGCGCGTAGGGAGGAGGCGTTGTCTCGCGCCGTGGGGGCGTCGACGGTAGGCCTGACAAGGTTGATGCGTCGGTACTTGCTCTGAAGATGGATTGATGGAAGACGGTGGCGACGACCTATGAGAGTGCGTCTGACGAGTTTGGCCCCAGACCCGGTATGTGGCTTGGTCGGGGCATCCGGCATTAGATGTTAGGCTTTGGTGCGATGTCTGTTTGGTATTCGTCTCGGACATTTGACACCCCTTCATCAATGGATAAGAGTAGCGACAAATGTTGCCAGGATGGAGGCTTCAGACGTATTGATGTATTACTTTGTAAGATCTTTGTGAATAATTAATAAAATGGCTGCATGCATCTACCAGATGCAGAGGCCGGGGGTCATCCTCCTTTTCCAAAAAAAAAGTGAGTCTCGGAAGGAGTGAATTCACGAATCAATTATATTTCTTGCTATTATGTCTTACTTGATGCTTTTGATGCCTCTGATTCTACACTATTCAGCCTCCTTGACGAATATACTTTATTTTTGTAGTCACAAATATACTTTATTTGAAATGTTAGTATGTTTATCTCAATTGGAAACAATCCTACCATTGAAGTTATTTAATAAGGAATGCTTCTTTTTTATTTTAGGATAAGATTTATGTCCAGCTGCATGTTCTAAGATAATGCTGGTGCATTTTGCATTCAGGTTGCATTTATCGGACTGTACCTTGTTATCAGATTACCTGTACAAAGACTGAATTTTGTTGGCTGGTATTTGTGGTGAGAAGGAGCATGTACAGGTTGTGCGTTACTTTGATGGATTTCCATAGCTTAGACTATGTATGAGAAATATATGATGTACATTTTGTATTGGTGGTAACTCTCTCTCTTTTCTTTGAAAGGTCAAAGTATTTTATTATTATTGATTGATTACCAGCAACGTACATAGACAACAGTGAATGGTTTCTGGAGAAAAGGACCTGCGGCAAGTTGGCGAGGTTGTGGCTAGCTGCGTGTGGTGGAGATGGTGTTGTAGTGTGTAGTGGGCATGGGAATCCGTAGCAACCTGAAGAAGTAGAGTAGTTCTCAATGATTTTTTGGCAACCTTTCTTCTGGAAGTTTTTATACTGGTTCTTAAATTGGAATAAAATGATGACTTATTGTTCTCACTCAGGTCTCAGGATGGTGGCTTGTGATTTTCGGTGCACCTACTCAGCTACATCGACAATGAAGACACACAACATTCTGTATATTGTACGAGAACTATTAGGCATATTAACAAATACTGAGATAATAATATTATCTGAGTATCTGACAATGATCACAAGTATTAAGAAATACTGATATAATAATGTTTTATGCTCTATGCATAGGATGCTACATCAAAGTGTTTACTTGAGTTGTAGTATTTTTTAGTGCAATTAAAATATCTTTATGTATATGTTAATTCTCACATACGTATGTAATATTAGTCGTGACGTGCATTTGCACGTGCACGTTTACTAGTAGATTATACAACGTCTTTGTTGGAGCCGGGGAAGCCGCAACCAGCGCAGCCAAAGGCAAGTACTGGAGGAGTAACAGTTGAAGTAGGAAGAAGAAAGAAGGACAACCGTTGGGTCTTAATCCAATGGTTTAGGAAACCGACTTACCCCAAAAAACAATTCACGCAACCTACCAATAGTCAGTCTTTTTTATGTAAAACATTTGCGGTGCTATTTGTTTCCAAAAAAATGTTGAAAACATACTAACCATAAGAGACCACGGACACAACCAAAATAGAAACAAAAAACACCAAACTCTTGGAGGTAAGTTCAGAACTGGTCGAAAGCACACGTCACTAACTTACTCACTCCCAGACATTTCGAGTGAGTTGTTCGTTCAGAAAAACTGTTTTTTGTGAAGACCAGACGATCGACTGACACCAAATGTTTACTGCTAGAACCTAGAAGGACAATATATATTTAGGTAGGTTTTATAGCAATGAATATTGTGATATATGTGGTGGTGCCATTGCCCATTAATTTCCACGGGTGGTCAGGCATGGTCAACCTAGTCATGCATTCAACCGAACTAACCAAGCGAAAATGATCTATTCATGCAGCAAATAAGAACTTCATTTGTTTTTCCTTCCCTTGATCTTCACAGCAGGAGCAGTGTGTATACCTTCATCGATCGATCTTCACAGCCCAATTAACCGGCCAGTATACTGCATTTCCCCCCGGCCCATAATACTTCATGGTCGATGGTGTGGATGCATGCATGCATGCTTAGTTCATGTACGCAATAACTTCTGGACCTAGACCGCCTCGCTCGGCCCAGCGTGTACAGTACTCGTCTTCCCAAGAATTTACGCGTAGAAGGTGGAAACGTACGTACGCGCCTCCTGTATCCAAGGTTAATTACCAACTGACTAATTTGGCGCTGAAAAGAAGAAGAAGAAAGAAAAGCATGGTGCCATTTTAACGGAGGTAAAACATGATGGATGCATGGATGGATCGATCGATGCACACAAATCTGAGTACATACGTACGTACGTACGTACGTATACAGATGATCTGTACCACCGCATCGCTCCCGCCACCGTCTGCCGCTACAGTCGATCGAGTTTCTCTCTCTAACTCGCAGGGCAGGGCCGGGGTAGAGTGGAGAGGAGTGAGAGGCATGCTGCGCAATAACTCCACGCCATGGCCGCAATGAATGCCATTGCACCCTCCTCTCGCTAGCTACTCTCCGCAATAACTCCGCCCCATTCAATACGCGCACCCTCCACCCCTCCCTCTCCGGCCCCTTCCCTTCCCTCCGTCTCCATCCATCCTCCTCTTCCCCCCTTCCTCTCTCCCCCTTCTTCCCCGATCCATTCGTCTCCCGCACCGCCTTCCGCCGCCACAGCTTCGCCGACCTGCTCGCTCGCTAGCTAGCGGTAGTGGATCGGTCGACGGAGCGCGTAGCTAGCTGCTGCTTTGCTCCGTGGCGGCGGCGGAGGTACTACATAGATCTGAGCTCGGGAATCGCTCGACGGATCGACACAGTGCGTAGCTGGCTAGCTTCGATCCGCGCGCTGCTGCATGCGAGTCGCAGGAGGCGTTGCATGGTGCGGGTGGGTTCCTGCCTAGGGTTTCCGCATCGCTGAAGGAGATCACAAGTAGCATGCCCGGAGGGATGATGATCCCTGGACGCAACATGATCGGCCGGAGCAACGGCGCCGGCGTCGCCTACGCCTCCTCCTCCTCCTCCGCGCTCTCCCTCGGCCAGGTCACTAATTATTCTGCTGCACCTCTCTATATATAGTCTATATATATCAAGCTATTTCCATTTTAGATAATGGAAGTGTTTTATCAATTGCTTTCCTTGTCGCTGCACCGCATCGAGGAGGTTATGCATGAACCAGGAAACATATATAGACGGCCTCTCCGCATTGTTCTTGTTCATACCTTCATGAACAATTAAATCTGTACTTAACCAGTTCATTGCACTTGCTAGCTAGTATTTTGGAGGGGTACAAATCGCTTAATCAATTAATTATGTGTACATACATGCATATATACATGCATGTCTGTGTTCATCAAGTGTGATGGGCCGGGGAGTGTGTCTGCTCTTCAGAAAAGAAGGCATGTGCAAACATTTAAGTTTCTCGGAGTTAAATACCAAAAGCCAAAAAGGGATTCATGCATGTCACTCATATCTCAAGGCTTAATTTGTTGCTTTCATGTCTAACCTGAGAAATGAAGCGAAAGATACATGTATACACGCCTATGGTTGGTGCCCGCACTTGGATGGATGGATATATGGAGCATTAACTTGCTCCTTTATTTCTCAAGCTGGGTTGGGTTGTAGGACTGCTATACTCTATATGTTTTCCAGTATTTATTGCTTTCCAAAATGTACCAAATTTCCCAACAGTGTTTCCTAGTCAGTACTCACTGGTACTCCATGTGCAATTAATATTTTGTTTCTGGGTTTTATTATCTCCTCTAACTCGTTTCAGAACTCTCGCATTTCAAACTCGGCTTTCCCAATTTTATGTACACTTCAAATAAGTATACTAGCAATTTCCAAGCCTCTAATTCCTCTTGTACCTACCAAAAATGTTATCTAGTCGGTGCCCAATGGCGCTCCATGTGCAATTTATACCATTTCTTGATTTTCATAATTTCCTCATTTCAGGCACACTTCAAATCAGAAGCAATTCCCAACTTCAATTTGGTACCCAGCTTTCTGTTCAATAAGTACCATAAATTTGCAGGTCAACATGAAGTTGCAATGAAGTAGACTAGCTAGCTGCAGCATGTTAATTTCTTCAATTGCCTCCCACAATTAAATCATTTAATTATTGGCTTTTCTACAGTACTTTACTGAATAATAAAAATTTGCATTGATGCAATGCAGAACTTGATGGATGGGATGCACCACCACCAGCTCCCAGCAATGCTGCAGCACCAGATGGTTGATCACCATCTTCTTCTTCCCCAGCACCATCATCACCCCCACCAGCAGGCGGCCACGAGCGAGAGCGATGCCCGGGGCCCCCACGGAGGGGGCAACAACAACAGCAGCAACAACAACGAAGAGCTAGAGATGAGCAAGTCAGGTACTGGCAGCGACAACAACCTCGATGGCGAAGGCGGCGGTGGCGGGGGGGACGATGAGCAAGAGGACCCGGCCGGGCAGCATCCCCGGAAGAAGAAGCGTTACCACCGTCACACCCAGCACCAGATCCAAGAGCTTGAGGCCTTCTTCAAGGAGTGCCCCCATCCCGACGACAAGCAGCGCAAGGAGCTCAGCCGCCAGCTCTCCCTCGAGCCCCTCCAGGTCAAGTTCTGGTTCCAGAACAAGCGCACCCAGATCAAGGTACGTAACCAAAACCATCCATCCGTCCATGGTCCATCCATGGCGATCCTCCATGCATGATCCATTCCATTCCATAGTCCGTACTCCATACCATACGTCAGTGCCTCGTAATTGACATACGTGCATGCATCCATGTCGCGCAGACGCAGCACGAGAGGCAGGAGAACACGGCACTCAGGACGGAGAACGAGAAGCTGAGGGTTGAGAACATGAGGTACAAGGAAGCGCTGGCCAACGCGTCGTGCCCAAACTGCGGTGGGCCGGCAGCCATCGGGGAGATGTCCTTCGACGAGCACCACCTGCGCATCGAGAACGCACGCCTCCGCGACGAGATCGACAGGATCTCCGCCATCGCCGCCAAGTACGTCGGCGGCAAGCCAGGTGCCGGGGTGGCTGTGGCCTCCGCCGCCTACCCGCCACTGCCACCGCAGTCTTCCGGCCGCTCTGCACTCGACCACCTGGGCATGCCCGGCATGTTTGGCGGTGCTGAGTTCGATAAGCCGATGGTGATCGAGCTGGCCGTGGCTGCCATGGAGGAGCTGGTCCGGATGGCGCAGCTGGGGGAGCCTCTCTGGGTGCCATCCCTCGACGGCGAGGCGCTCGACGAGGAGGAGTACGCTCGCGCCTTCCCACGGGGTGCACTCGGCCCCAAGTCGCCGGAGCTCCGGTCGGAGGCGTCGAGGGAGACGGACGTTGTCATCATGAACCACGTCAGCCTCGTGGAGATGCTCATGGACGTGCGTCAGTGGTCAGCGCTCTTCTCGAGCATCGTGTCCCGGGCGGCCACCCTTGACGTTCTCTCCACCGGCGTCGCCGGCAATCACGACGGCGCGCTGCAGCTCATGTCCGCTGAATTTCAGATGCCGTCACCCCTGGTGCCCACGCGGGACACCCAGTTCCTGCGCTACTGCAAGCAGCATCCGGGCGGCGCATGGGCCGTCGTCGACGTCTCCCTCGACGGTCTCCGTTCCGCTGCGAGGGTGGGCGGGCACTTTCGCCGCCGCGCCTCCGGCTGCCTCATCCAGGAGATGCCCAACGGCTACTCCAAAGTGACGTGGGTGGAGCACGTCGAGGCCGGTGACGATGCGATGGTGCACGATCTGTACAGACCCCTAGTGAACTCTGGGCTGGCATTCGGCGCACGGCGGTGGACGTCGACGCTGAAGCGGCAGTGCGAGCGGCTGGCGAGCGCTATGGCAACCGTGCCCTCCTCAGGTGGCGACGTGATTACGACAGCGGAGGGGCGGAGGAGCATGCTGAAGCTGGCGGAGAGGATGACGGCGAGCTTCTGCGGCGGGGTGACTGCGTCGACGACGCACCAGTGGACGACGCTCTCTGGCAGCGGGGCGGAGGACGTGCGCGTGATGACCCGCAAGAGCGTTGACGACCCCGGCCGCCCACCGGGTATCATCCTCAACGCCGCCACCTCCTTCTGGCTCCCAGTCCCTCCCTCCCGCGTCTTCGGCTTCCTGCGCGACGACTCCACCCGCAGCGAATGGGACATCCTCTCCAACGGCGGCGTCGTCCAGGAGATGGCCCACATTGCCAACGGCAGCCACCATGGCAACGCCGTCTCCCTCCTCCGCGTCAACGTCAGTACTTGTATACACATTACTCCATTACTACGTCCTGTTTCATGACCATGGCTGACAACGACTTGAACGGTGTTCCATTCCATGCAGAACGCGAACTCGAACCAGAGCAACATGCTGATCCTGCAGGAATGCTGCACGGACGCGACGGGGTCGTACGTGGTGTACGCGCCGGTGGACGTGGTGGCCATGAACGTGGTGCTCAACGGCGGGGACCCGGACTACGTGGCGCTCCTGCCGTCAGGTTTCGCCATCCTCCCCGACGGGCCGGCCGGGGCGCCGGATGCCGGCGGTTCGCTCCTCACCGTCGCCTTCCAGATCCTCGTCGACTCCGTGCCTACAGCCAAGCTCTCGCTGGGATCCGTCGCCACCGTGAACAGTCTCATCGCGTGCACCGTTGACCGCATCAAGGCCGCCGTGGTCGTCAGCGCCGGGGACAACACCGGCACCGGGGCCGCCCGGTGACCGCCATCCAGCCGTCGTGCGCAATGGTAAGTAGTAGACAAGAATGCATGCATGAAGTGATCTATAAAATATTGGACTTGCTGATCGGATTCCATTTTACTTGGCTTTGGGCAGGAGATCAAGAGGGACCAAGAGCGGGTCCGGAGGTTTAGCAATGTGGGAAGTCAAGAACGCACCGCAGACTCTCCTTGCCAAGTGTTGTTTGCATTGCATGCATGATTCCCTTTCCTTCTTCCCATGCATAATCCAATCACCACCGCCACCACTACCACAAACACAACACCAAGATGAAGGGACCAACCATGGAGGAACACAACCTAGGTCCTATGATCATGGCTGCAGATAAATGCACGCATTGACATGTCATAGGCTCTGAGTTGTGTTTCTTAGTTAACCAATCCCAGCTCATCTACATATTTACATGTTCGTGTTTGCTTCTCATTAGACTAAGCGCAAGCCCTTTCTCTTAATCACATGATCATTTGCATGCCATGATAAATCCAGAAGCAAAGCAAGCAGGCAACACTTTGCAAGGGCGGTTGGTTCGGGTATTGACTTCTCTTTAGTTTTCTGACTCTGGGTTGCCAGTCCCTCTCCAGAATGATCATCCAGGATTAATGTGCCATCAGCTAGACTCTTAGTTTGGTTAATTACATTGCCATGTGTTTTGTTGTGTAGTGCTCCATCCATCTCTGCATGGAGGGGTCGTCTCTTTAAACTAGACTTTCGTAAGTTTGTGTATTATGTTTGGAACAGTTTAATTTGGGCCTACCTTTTGCACCCATCCATTCCAATTGGCTGAGTTGTTTGATTTTATTTTTCTTGTTACGTTGGTTTTGATAAAATAAAATCAAACCCAAGTGGTGGTGGTTGTTTTTTCAGCTGTGAAGGTCGTAAGTTGGGCGAAGAATACGAGTGGTAATTATAAACAAAGAGAATGAGCGTTTATTAATTCTCCGCTTTGGTCCCTTCGGAGTTTCGTGATCCAAGGACGCAGGTTGGCATGCACCGCACATGTTTCATCAGCGCGCCCTACATTTTGGCTTTTTCCCAAACGGCCTTAAAAGTTTCAATTACAGTTTTTTTCTTGAGCCAAATGGCTTCAAATTGTGTATATGCCTCGTAGGAGGACTGAAAATATTGCCATTTATGTACCCACCCCACATTGTAAATTGCCCGATCAAGACGTTCTCTTATTTCACCTCTTCTCCAAGTCAAAGGATCGCCAATATAACCCAAATCCTCTAAACCACATTCCATGAGGCACTCACAAAAATCCCTCATTGTTGCATTAGGTCTCGCATTACCGTCCTCCTTTTTCGAGGGAAATAAAATTTCACTAAAATCTCCCAAGACCACCCAAGGGTGGTTGTCCTTATTACGCAAGTTACGAATATCATCTCAAGACATATTTCGATTATTCCAATTTGGATGACCATAAAAATATGTAAACCGATACTAATATCCTCACTCGTGAACAAAATATCAATGAAATTAGCCGATACATAGTTCAACACAAGTTTATTCAACTTGTGATAAAACAAAACAAGGCCACCAGCCCGACCATCACTCTCCACTAAAAACATCAAATCAAAATTTAAAACACGACGTAGCTCATTGGCTTTATATTTATTCAAGTGAGACTCGAGGAAAATCAAATCTACCCCGACGTGCCCATGGAGATCCAAAAGCTCGCGAACTACGGTGTCGGAGAGCATACCATGACAGTTCCCGCCTAGGATTTTCATTTGGCTCGGCGGACCTCCCCTTCGGAGGCTACCGATGCGCCATCATCTCCCTTCTCTCCACCAACTGCCTCTCTCCTTTGCGGCACATACTCTCTGAGGGAGTCCGGGATTAAGGGGTCCTCGGACTGCCGACCTATTTCTCATAGGTCGGGCTAATGGGCCGCTCGCTGAGGATGAGATTAATCGAAGGCCTTGTCACCAAGGAGGAGACCTCAGGAGCCGTGGCGTGTCCGTCAAGTTGAAGATGGTAGTTTAGGCATGTTTTTTCCCTCCGGTGGGCAACCGACCATATGTAACCCTAATGACCCCTGGTGTCTATATAAGCCAAAGGGTTTTAGATCATACGACACAGAAACTCATCTAGGGTTTTAGCTAGTCGATCTCGAGGTAGATCAACTCTGTAACCTTCATATCATCAATATAATCAAGCAGGACGTAGGGTTTTACCTCCATAGGAGGGCCCGAACCTGGGTAAACATCGTCTCCTTCGTCCCTTTGTTACCATCGATCCTAGTCTCACAGCTCGGGACCCCCTACCCGAGATCTACCGGTTTTGACACCGACATTGGTGCTTTCATTGAGAGTTCCGCTGTGATCACCGAAAGAATCGATGGCTCGTCTTCGCGTAAGCCGTGGGGTCTATGACCAGGATGCCACTGTCCCGCCACAGACCCCCGCGGGCGGCGGCGCCCTGCCGCGCGCTGATCCGACTGGCCTTCTCGGCCAGATCGGAAGTTTCTTCCCCGGTCAGGAAATCAGGTTCGGGAACCTAGAGTTCGCCGCTGATTCCCAGGGAGAACTCTAGGCCCTCGACCCCCATGGAGGAGCCCGTGGAATCCGACGCTTTGACGCCGGAGGCATCGGGCGTCGCCTCCAAGGTGGCCTCCCCCCTCGGGCCGTCTAGCACGCCCAACCCCGTTGATACGCCCGGATCCGTCGCGACCGAACATAACCCGGATTCGCCTTCGAACGATCCTGGGACCTCGGCGCCACAGGTCGGCCCTGTGCGCCTCGAGAACGCATACACAGCCGACATCTCGTCCTTGGACGAGCTACTGGATCGGATTCGAACCTTCGGCCTGGGCGACCGCCACCAGACCCCGGTCTATGACCGGATCGGGCTTAAAACCGATGACAGGGAGATTCGCTCTCCCTCGGTCACCCACTTGGTCGCCACCGTCGAGTGCCCGGCCGAAGGCTCGTCCTCCCAACAACCGAAACTAAAAACAGTTTATATCCCGGTCTCCGATCATCTAGATCCCTCGGATAACCCAGACTCGGAAGTCCGCTCCAAGGATAGCTCGGGATCGATTCCCGATCTCACGCGCAACCCGAGCCCTACGCCGAACCCCGTTGTTCCGGACTCACGTCGCGGCGCGGAGCCAAAAAATTTCCCACCCGCCACCCAAGTCGAGCACTCATGCATCGCAGGAGAGTCCAAGTCTTTGGACTCACGGGATGTCAAACACTTACCGGGGGAGTCGGTTCACCACTTTTGGGCCAGGCTTCTCCTCGTTAGAGACATGGTACTAGGATCTAATGACCAGGAGATAATCGCAACATTCAGTCGCAATTGTCATGATGAAGGGATCCTCAATGCCCTATCCCGGCGGCACGTTCGCAGCTTCACCGAGTTATTGGACCTGGTACAAAAATACTGTGCCATGGAGAGCACCTGGCAAGCCGAACGGCTACTCGCGGAACCAGACTTTACCGAACACTCTATAGGAGATCGGAAAAAGAGGATACTCCCGAAGCGGCTAGCCGAACACGAACCCACCGAAAAGAGAAATAGACCCCCTATGGGGGCCAGAACCGTCCTTGACGGACTGTTGGACAAACCATGCCCTATACATTCTGTATTGCTGAACACAAATCCGACTCACAGCCTTAGAGCTTGTTGGGTCGTCAGGCAGATCGCCAAAAGTGGAGAAGTCATTCTCCAGGACCAACCGCCGAACAGGCGCCGCACAACGCCACGAGAATACAATACGGAAGTCCTGACGATCTGCGAAACGTTCCCCTCTAGGAACAGGAGAAAGAGAGCTCTTAAAGAACTCGAATAGGTCTACCATGTGGCGGCAGCAAGCCCATGGGCAGACACACCAATCACCTTTGGAGATACTGACCAACCAACCATCCGTCCCGGTCACACACCGGCCGCACTAGTCCTAAACTCTATCGTCGACGGTTTCAGGCTACAGAAGGTGCTAATGGACGGTGGCAGTGGCTTAAACCTCATCTACGAAGACACCCTGGAAAAAATGCAGTTCGATCGATCTCGCATCGAGCATAGCAACACAACCTTCCGGGGGATCATCCCTGGGAAAGAGGCGCGTTGTTCGGGACGTGTCACCCTTGACGTGGTATTCGGCACACCCGACAACTACCGATCCGAAGAGCTTCTCTTCCATATCATGCCCTTCCCCAGTGGCTACCACGCGCTGTTAGGGCGCGACGCCTTCACAAAGTTCCAGGCTATACCCCATTACGGGTATATGAAGCTCAAGATGCCAGGCCCAGGCGGGGTAATCCCAATCGCCAGTGATCCGAGCATAGCCCTTCGAGCCGAAAACAAAACGGCAGCGCTCGCCCTCGAGGCGCTAGCCGAGACCTTTGCTGTAGAGGAATTGACCGCACTCCGGTCAACAGTGGACAAGGACGATGTGATCCTTAGTAAAAGGCCCAAACCCACGTCCTTTAAGCCTACAAAGGAAATCGTTAAATTCCAGGTACATCCGACGGACCCTAATAAAATAGCGTCCATCGGAGCTCAGCTGGACCCCACAGTGGATGAGGCGCTGCGAGCATTTTTACAAGAAAATTGGGACATCTTCGCCTGGCATCCCTCTGATATGCCAGGAATCCCACGCCGGCTGGCAGAACACAGTCTGAATATAATTCCAGGCTTTAAGCCCGTTAAACAGACTCTGCGCCGCTTTTCCGAGCCTAAACGTCAAGCTATGGGTGAAGAATTAGCCAAGTTGCTAGAGGCCGGATTCATACGGGAGATCAAACACCCCGAATGGCTGGCAAACCTGGTAATGGTACCGAAGAAAGATAAATCCTGGCGGCTGTGCGTCGATTTTAAAGACCTTAACAAGGCCTGCCCCAAGGACCCTTTCCCCCTACCATGCATAGACCAGATTATTGACGCCACAGCCGGACACGATTCGCTGTGTTTCCTCGACGCTTATTCCAGATACCATCAGATCAAAATGAAGGAATCCGATCAAGCTGCAACCGCATTCATCACCCCATACGGGCCATTCTGTTTCAACACAATTCCCTTTGGGCTAAAGAACGCTGGAGCTACATACCAGCGTATGATCCAGACCTGCCTCGAAAAACAGGTTGGCAAAACAGTCGAAGCATATGTGGACGATGTGGTCATTAAAACCAAACACGTCATCCAGCTGATCGACGACCTAAGGCAAACCTTTGCCAGCTTACGCGAGTACGATATACGACTCAATCCGGAGAAATGTGTCTTCGGAGTCCCTGCTGGTAAACTGCTCGGATTCATTGTTTCCCACAGAGGAATAGAAGCGAATCCGGCTAAGATCCGCGCCTTATCGGAACTTGCAATTCCCACAGAGCTCAAGCATGTCCAAAAACTAGCGGGTTGTGTGGCGGCGTTAAGTCGCTTTATCTCCCGTCTCAGTGAAAAGGCTCTACCGCTCTACAGGTTGCTGAAACGGACCAACAATTTCGTATGGACCGATGAACAGCTACCGCGTTAGAGGAAATTAAAACACTGCTGGCAAGCAACCCCATACTCACAGCACCAGGCGCCGGTGAACCAATGTTATTATACATATCGGCCACCAACCAAGTGGTTAGCGCAGTGCTCGTCGTCGAACGAGAGGAGGAGGGTCACAAATTCCGGATACAAAAACCGGTCTATTATGTGTCAGAAGTGCTAACGCAATGCAAGTCCAGATACCCGCATTACCAGAAGATAACCTATACGGTATTCATGACATCGCGAAAACTAAGACACTACTTTCAAGAGTGTTCGGTCACGGTGGCCTCCGAAGTACCCCTGAATGATATAATCAATAACAGGGACGCCACTGGCCGCATAGCCAAATGGGCCATCGAACTCCTTCCTTTCGAAATCGCCTATAAGCCACGACGAGCTATTAAATATCAGGTGTTGGCAGATTTCCTAGCCGAATGGACGGAGGCCGATCTCCCCAGGGAATATAGTACGTACTCCCATTGGACGATGTACTTCGACGGATCCAAGACACTAGCCGGACTGGGGGCTAGAGTTATCCTCACATCCCCCATAGGCGACAACGTCCGATACGTGCTGCAAATCATGTATGCCGATTCCAACAATGCAGCCAAGTACGAAGCACTTTTGCATGGTCTTCAGATGGCAGCCTCCATGGGTATACAACTGCTGGAAGTACGGGGAGACTCTAACTTGGCCATCTCCCAAATCAATGGCGAGTTTGATGCCAAAAACCCGAAGATGGCGGCATATAGAAACGCCGTCCTTAAAATATCCGCATGGTTCGAGGGGCTGGAATTCCACCATGTTGCTAGAGACAACAACCAGGCCGCTGATATGTTGGCCCGCATGGGTGCCAAACGCGACCCCGTCCCAAAAAACACCTTTCTTGAACGGCTCTTCAAGCCATCGGTGGCCTGGCAGGACGACGATAAGGGCGCCGGATCCATCAGCGCGGAAGAGGTTGTCCACCCTACAAACGAACCAGACGATCAAATCATCGGCGGCTCCATAATGGACGAAACGCCTTCGGCCCACGAGGTCATGGCAATAATCACGCCATGGACCGAGCCCTTCCTCGCCTAGCTTCTTCGCTGAGAGCTCCCCGATGACCAGACAGAGGCGAGATGCATAATTCGGCGATCCAAGGCCTATAAAGTCCACGAGGGTGAGTTATACAAGAAAAGCACCACTGGGGTACTCCAACGGTGCATATCTGAGGAAGAAGGAAAGCAGCTTTTGGCTGAAATCCACGCAGGAATGGGCGGCCATCACGCCGCCGCAAGGGCCTTAGTAAGCAAGGCCTTCCGGGCTAGATTCTTCTGGCCCACCGCTCGAGCGGATGCCCAGTCACTGGTCCAATATTGCGTAGGATGCCAACTTTTTGCAAATCAAAGTCACATGCCCCCAACGGCTCTTCGGACTATCCCGATCACTTGGCCTTTTGCGGTCTAGGGGCTGGACATGGTCGGACCACTTAAAGGGGGGACCAAGAAAAATAAATACCTACTGGTCATGGTGGACAAGTTCACCAAATGGATCGAAGCAAAACCTGTCAAATCAGCCAAGTCCGGACCAGTAATCGACTTTATATCTGGCGTGGTACACCGTTACGGTGTCCCGCACAGTATAATAACGGACAATGGATCCAACTTCACCGCCCAGAAAGTAAAAGACTGGTGCGCAAAAATGGGCATTAAGCTCGATTATGCATCGGTGTATCACCCGCAGACCAATGGACAGGTCGAACGAGCCAACGGCCTCATTATGAGTGGTATTAAGCCACGTTTGGTCCGATCTCTCCACGAGTCCGACTGCCATTGGGTGGAGGAACTTGATTCCGTTTTGTGGGGCCTGCGTACCACCCCGAATCGATCAACGGGATACACACCGTTCTTCATGGTCTACGGGGCAGAAGCGGTCCTTCCTTGTGATATTATTCACGATGCACCAAGGGTGCGCATGTACGAAGAAAAGGAGGCCGAGCTAGATCGGTAGGATGACTTGGACGCCTTGGAAGGAGAGCGCGACATAGCTCGGGCTCGCTCTACTTTTTATCAACAGCAGGCCCGGCGTTACCAGAGCAGGGAGGTCAGGGCGAAAGCATATAACGTGGGTGAACTCGTCTTACGGCTCCCCGAGAAGCAGAAGCATAAACTCAATCCCAAATGGGAGGGCCCCTTCATAATCGATGAAGTCCTCGCAGGGGGGGCTTATCGTCTTCGAAGCCCGGCAGACAACCGCCTCGAACCAAACCCATGGAACGCAGCTCGTCTTCGGCGCTTCTTCGGCTAGACCGGTGTCGTCATTCTCTTTACCCTTCCCTTTTCATTTTTCTCTCTTATTTTCATTTTCCCTCCCGTCCACCTTAATTCTTGGCAGGCCAGGACCTTTCTCTCCCCAAGTTTGTGTTCGGCTAAACCGAGCTAGTGTTTAGATATTCGGCATACATCGTCAAATGTAAAATCCGAATATAACACCTGGGGGCTTCTTCCCGAAGCCGATGAGTTTTTCTTTTAAGCATCTGTTGAAATTTATTATGCATGAATGTTTCCTTTGTCGATTGTAAAGCCATCATATGCATCAATTCGAACTACGATTTTTGCCAAGCTGGGTTGCCTCGCTCCTGTGTTTACCCTCTACGTTCCCGATTGTTCGGCTAGAGAGTAAAGGGAGCACCTCTGCGATTGTTATGGCCGGGTCATCCGGATACGTACCTCAGATGGGTGAAGCACAAAGCTAGCTATCTTTAGCAGAAAATTGGTTGGCTACGACGGAATCAGCAAATAAAATTATGGTTGTTATTACCATCACGCGGTTTTCTCAATAAAGCCATTAGTCGCATACTCGTAGTTTGCGGCCTTATTATCTACGATTTACGTAGCAACCTAAAGGAAGGCACCGATAGAGGTATTATTTTCTTTGGAAGATGTTTCTTACGCTAAGCAGTAATATAACATGTCTCCCTGTGCGCCTTCTGTCTGTTCGTACCAAATGGCCAGATTGCCTCGTTCCTCGAAAGAATTCCCTCTTAATCAAGGGATATTTTATACGGAACACTCCCGAGCTCTCTGCACAGGAGGTCGAAGCCGATGGCCGGTTAAGACAAAGTTTACAACACAGATGGAGCAACTTTTTGATTTAAAGTACATAGATACATAGAATCACACATCTGGCTGCTGGTCAAGATTGTCTATTATGGCATCCAGGGTGCAATCTTCCTGCGAGAGACGAGCAGCAGGCATCACTTGGTCGTACACCAAGTGAAGTGGCACTTCTTGCCCATCAGGTCCTACTGGCCCAACCCGAGCCATATGCTCGGGGTTAAGACCGGTATAACGGGTCTTGATCATTGCCCACGCTTATCGTGCTCCCTCCCGGCAAGCCGATGTCTTCTGTAGCTCGAACCGACTCCGGGCTTATTTGAACCGATCGGTTAATTCGGCCATCCTTTCCGGAGGCTGCTCGACAGGCCATAGCGCTTTTATCATGCCCCTCATAGCCTTCCGAGCCCGCTCATGCACGGCGGATAGTTCCTTCAGGAGGTTCCCCCGGAAGGAGCTGATCTCTTCTTCAGGCCGCCCGGTTAGGAGACCTATACATGAGACAAGGCATGTCTGTTACACCTTATGAAGGGGAGATACCTTTCGACGTTACAATCAAAACTTACCGAACATGGCCCTCTGTAGTTTCTGGTTCTCTTCTTGGGCATGGGCCAATTGAGTCTTTAAACTCTCAATCTCTTTGGCCTGCTGTTTGTTTTCCACCTGGAGGCGTTTCTTCTCCTCCAGGTTTCGCTGCAGCGAAAGGCAGCCAGCCTCATACTGGGATTTGGCGTACCTCTGGGAGTTTCGGGCTGCATCCAAATCTTTTTGCAATTGCCCTATTGATTCAGCTGCTAAAAGTACCATCGCGTCAGCATGGGATTATACGCTAAGATCAGCAGAATAGTTATACTCACCATGCGCCTCCCGGGTAAACTTCTTCACTTGTTCAAGCTCGGCCTTCACGGTTTCCACCTGTGTTCGGCTCGCTGCCAATCCATTGGCCAATTGCTCGTTCTGCTGCCTTGAGGCCTGCATCATCCATGCAAGCAATGTGCGGATCCTTAATTCAGTTGTCTCGACCAAATCAAGGCTCGGGGGCTACTGGGTTTACATTTATGTCCGGATTTTTAATCACTTACCTTCAGGCCAGACGATATCAGTTTCACAGCTTCGCCGAACCCGGCTCGGGCAGCTCCAAGGTGTGCGTCCGCCGAGCATAGAGCATTGAACTCCTGTTCGGAAAACACCGGGTCACACAGGATTCCTCGCCGCCGCCGATGTTTCATCGCGCTCTCTGCTTTGGATTTAGTGACTGATACCTCGTCCCCAGAGTCTTCGGGGGTCGGATTGACCATGGGGGCCTCCGCGGCGGGTTCGGCGTGAGCAGAAGATCTTGATTCATGCGTGTTGCCGGGCGTCCCGGCAATGTCTTCGGCAGAGGAGGGTTGTACTCGCTTCCTGAGTAAGTCGAGTAATTCGACATAAGATCTTCTGTAAGATCCTACCAATCATAACAATAATAGATTAAGCGACCGAACAAAGTACCTTTTGGTTGATCGAGTGTTCGGTGCCGTCTCCATGACTGGCTCACATGAGGGACTCCTGTTGGCGCCCGTCTCGGGCATTGCTGCTGTAGCCGACGTTCGTCGCGAGGACCGACGGCGCTTGGGAGTGGGAGCCGGTATGTTTGGGTCGACGGATGATGTCTGCCTTTTGCGGATAGAATTTTTCTTCTTGCCCGCAGTGGAGGAGGGGAGTGATCCGGGGTGATCAGCTATGATGGCCACCTTGGATCGACCAAGGCTCTCCTGGAAAAAGACCCCGTCTTCATATGCCAGTGACAGCTCCGGATCGTCATGGAATCCTGGATCATCATCGCGGGAGTAGTTCTCTGGTTGGGGGGCCGAATAGTTGATTGTCTCGGCAAAGCTCCGCCATTCCTGTTTGCGCAGATTAAAAGCGTTAGTCAAAAAGGGCAAATAAATGCCCGAACTCAAGACGCAGAGTCGAAGGGCTTACCCATTCAATAGGGTTGTAACTCGAGTAGCCCTCCTTAACCTGCAACTGAACAAAATCTTCTTTTTCTCCTTTGTACAAGTCGGCAAGTGCAGCTGCCAAGGCCACCTGATTGGCAGGGCCCAGCCGTCGGGAGCGAGTGGTGTCACTCATTCCGCTGTATTGCCACAAAGGATGTATCCTTTGTTGAAGAGGTTGGACGCATCGGGAGATGGCGGCGGCCATCACGTCAATCATTGTCAGCTTGTGATGAGCCAGTATCCTTACGTGGGCGGCCAAGCGTCGAACTTCGGCACTATCCTCTTGGGACGAACTCCTCGATCGCCAATTATACTTTTTCTTCGGAGGAGCGTCGGAGTATTCGGGCAAGCCCCTCCGAGCTGGATCGAATAGGGGAACGTCCTCGATGTAGAACCACTCCGAAGACCACTCTTCGGATTCCTTCTTCGGTGTCCCCACTGGGCATCCTGTTCCCGCTATGCGACATACTTCGGCTCCTCCGATTTCCCGAATTGTCTCGCCCCGAGTTCGGGGGACGAGGCAGCAGTACTTCCTCCATAATTCGAAGTGCGCCTCGCAGCCCAAGAACATTTCGCAGAGAGAGACAAAGCCCGAAATGTGCAGAATGGATCCGGGGGTAAGATGATGGAGCTGGATCCCATAGAACTCCAGTAACCCCCTGAGGAAAGGATGAATGGGGAACCCTAGGCCTCATAAGAGGAAGGGCACAAAGCATACCTGCTCGCCCTGGTTAGGATTGGGGAAGTTCTCCGCGAAAGCTTCGCCGTCAAAGGAAGTCAAGCCGGCGCGAGTTGCCGCCAGATCTGAGGAAGGAAGATACCCTTGGGTCTCGAGGTCACGCAACCGGAGGAGGGATACAGAGCAACTCATCCAATCCCCAGGACGGGAGCCATAAGGGCGCGAGGAAGAGCTGGGGGCGCTCGCCATGATTTTGTGATGGTCTCTCGCTTGAAGTTTTTCTCTAAACGGGGAAGGAGAGGAAGCTGTGACCCGGACCGCAATTTAACTTGTTTAAATAAGTGGTGCCTCCCTTGCGGGAGGGGTAGTCTTGTAAAAAGCTGCCGGGCCGCTGGTCTCCCCTCGGCGCACAAGGATCGAGGAGCGCTGAAGGTTATTACATTGGGTCCCGCAAGTTCTCGGCAATCGAGGACTCTCCGATGACGGGATGGTTGCCAAGCCAGAAGAGGTTGAGGGACTCGCCTCGCAAGCCGAAGACTTCGACACGTAATATTTTCCGGATATACCTCGGCGTTGGAGGCTAGTCCGGGGGCTACTGAGGGAGTCCGGGATTAAGGGGTCCTCGGACTGCCGACCTATTTCTCTTAGGTCAGGCTAATGGGCCGCTCGCTGAGGATGAGATTAATCGAAGGCCTTGTCACCAAGGAGGAGACCTCAGGAGCCGTGGCATGTCCGTCAAGTTGAAGATGGTAGTTTAGGCATATTTTTCCCTCCGGTGGGCAACCGACCATATGTAACCCTAATGACCCCTGGTGTCTATATAAGCCAAAGGGTTTTAGATCATACGACACAGAAACTCATCTAGGGTTTTAGCTAGTCGATCTCGAGGTAGATCAACTCTGTAACCTTCATATCATCAATATAATCAAGCAGGACGTAGGGTTTTACCTCCATAGGAGGGCCCGAACCTGGGTAAACATCGTCTCCTTCGTCCCTTTGTTACCATCGATCCTAGTCTCACAGCTCGGGACCCCCTACCCGAGATCCGCCGGTTTTGACACCGACACTCTCCTCCTTCTCATCATCTCCTTGGCTATGTGTGTGACAACACCATCCACATCCTTCCTGGTCTCCAGTCTACTTGCACACACTCGTTGAGAAGAAACATTCAAATCACCATATAGGATCCGTTCATAACTATCCATAGTTTTCTCAAAGGAAAATTCTAAGTCACTACTCGTCGGGCCAGCGTTAGATAGGTGTCTCCTTTTTTTACCTATTCCTGCGAGCTTCCTCGGATCTTTCAGTCACTCCTTCCTTTCTATATTTCCTCCCCTTCCTCTTTGAATGACCCTACATAGTATTTTCGGCAACACTAGATTTAAAAAGCATGTTATTCGTTGCCGAGTCACCCGCCACAGCAGAGGCAGCAAGCCTTGCACCTACAACCCTGGAGAGTGCCTCCAGCACTTCGGACTGGAACAACAGCTGGCCTGTTGGAAATATGCCCTAGAGGCAATAATAAATTGGTTATTATTATATTTCCTTGTTAATGATAATCGTTTATTATCCATGCTATAATTGTATTGATTGGAAACTCAAATACATGTGTGGGTACATAGACAACACTGTGTCCCTAGTAAGCCTCTAGTTGACTAGCTCGTTGATCAAAGATGGTTAAGGTTTCCTAGCCATTGACATGAGATGTCATTTGATAACGGGATCACATCATTAGGAGAATGATGTGATGGACAAGACCCAAACTGTAAACGTAGCATTTGATCGTGTCAGTTTATTGCTATTGTTTTCTGCATGTCAAGTATCTGTTCCTTTGACCATGAGATCATGCAACTCACTAACACCGGAGGAATACCTTGTGTGTATCAAACGTCGCAACGTAACTGGGTGACTATAAAGGTGCTCTACAGGTATCTCCGAGGGTGTCTGTTGGGTTGGCATGGATCAAGACTGGGATTTGTTACTCCGTATGACGGAGAGGTATCTCAGGGCCCACTCGGTAATACAACATCACAATGAGCCTTGCAAGCAATGTGACTAAAGTGTTAGCCACGAGATCTTGTATTACGGAACGAGTAAAGAGACTTGCCGGTAACGAGATTGAACTAGGTATAGTGATACCGACGATCGAATCTCGGGCAAGTAACATACCGAAGAACAAAGGGAACAACATACGGGATTAACTGAATCCTTGACATAGAGGTTCGACCGATAAAGATCTTCGTAGAATATGTAGGAGCCAATATGGGCATCCAGGTCCCGCTATTGGTTATTGGCCGTAGAGGTGTCTCGGTCATGTCTACATAGTTCTCGAACCCGCAGGGTCTACACACTTAACGTTTGGTGACGATTAGTATAATTGAGTTATTATGTTGGTGACCGAAAGTTGTTCGGAGTCCCGGATAAGATCCCGGACATGACGAGGATCTCCGGAATAGTCCGGAGGTAAAGATTGATATATGTGATAATAGTGTTTTGATCTCTGGAAGGGTTCCGGAGTTCACCGGAAGGGGTTCCGGATGTTTACCGAAGTGTTCGGGTGCAGCAACACTTTATATGAGCCAAAGGGATAAAGCCCACAAGGTATTGGAAAGTGCAAAAGTAGTTTTGCTGCCGCGTAAGCGGTACTACCGCTTGGTGAAGCGGTACTACCGCCGGAGCGGTACTACCGCTTGTGTGAAGCGGTACTACCGCCCGAGCGGTACTACCGCTTGTGTGAAGCGGTACTACCGCCCGAGCGGTACTACCGCTTGTGTGAAGCGGTACTACCGCCCAAGCAGTACTACCGCTTGTGTGAAGCGGTACTACCGCTTGTGCGCGGCTGTGCACGGTTCGGCAGGGATCCGAGTTGGACTCTTTCCCTGCGGGCCAAACCGACCTTGTGCGGGCAAAACCGACCTGGAGGAGGCTTTTACTCCAAGTTTAGACCCCAAGGCTCAACATATAAATAGAGGGGCAGGGCTAGCACACGGGACACATCAAGATTTCCCCAAGCCGTGTGCGGCAACCCTAACCCTCTAGTTCCTCCGTCATAATCTCCGTAGCGCTTGGCGAAGCCCTGCAGAGATTGTTCCTCACCACCATCACCACGCCGTCGTGCTGCTGGAACTCAACCACTACTTCACCATCGCTCGCTGGATCGAGGAGGTGAAGGCGTCATCAAGCCGTACGTGTGTTGAACGCGGAGGTGCCGTCCGTTCGGCACTAGATCGGAAGGATCGTGATTGGATCGCGGGACGCTCGGCGATTTGGATCGCGAAGACGTTCGACTACATCAACCGCGTTTATTAACGCTTCCGCTTAGCGATCTACAAGGGTATGTAGATTCACTCTCCCTCTCGTAGATGCTCATCACCATGGATAGATCTTGCGTGTGCGTAGGAAAAAATTTTGTTTCCCATGCAACGTTCCCCAACAGTGGCATCATGAGCCAGGTCTATGCGTAGATGAGATCTCGAGTAGAACACAAACGAGTTGTGGGCGTGGGTGTATACATATTGCTTGCCGTTACTAGTTGATATTTGATTCGGCGGTATTGTGAGATGAAGCGGCCCGGACCGACATTACGCGTACACTTACGCGAGACAGGTTCCTTCAACTGACATGTAATTTTGTTGCATAAAGATGGCTAGCGGATGTCTGTCTCTCTCACTTTAGTTGAATCGATTTCAATGAAGAGGGTTCTTTTAGAAGATCAAAAAGCAATCACTACACCACGTTGTGGTTTTGCGTAGGTAAGAACGGTTCTTGCAAACCCGTAGCAGCCACGTAAAATTTGCAACAACAATTAGAGGACGTCTAACTTGTTTTTGCAGGGTATGTTGTGATGTGATATGGCCAATTACATGATGAGATATATGTGATGTATGAGATGATCATGTGATGTATAGAATATCACGACTTGCATGTCGATGAGTACGGCAACTGGCAGGAGCCATAGAGTTGTCTTTAATTATTGTATGACCTGCGTGTCAATCATTAAGCGCTATGTAATGCTTTACTTTATCGCTAAACGTTAGCTATAGTCGTGGAAGCAACAGTCAGCGCGACAACCTTATGGCGACACGTTGATGGAGATCAAGATGATGGAGATCATGGTGTCATGCCGGTGACGATGGAGATCATGCCGGTGCTTTGGAGATGGAGATCAAAAGCACAAGTTCATGGCCATATCATGTCACTTATGATTTGCATGTGATGTTAATCCTTTTATGCATCTTATTTTGCTTAGGACGACGGTAGCATTATAAGGTGATCCCTCACTTAAATTTCAAGATAAATTGTGTTCTCCCCAAGTGTGCACCGTTGCGAAAGTTCGTCGTTTCGAGACACGCCGTGATGATCGGGTGTGATAGACTCTACGTTCGCATACAACGGGTGTAAGCCATGTTACACGTGCGGAACACTCGGGTTAAACTTGACGAGCCTAGCATGTACAGACATGGCCTCGGAACACAAGAGACCGAAAGGTCGAACATGAGTCATATAGTAGATATGATCAACATGAAGATGTTCACCATTGAAACCACCTCAACTCACGTGATGATCGGACTTGAGTTGGTGGATTTGGATCATGTTACACTCGAATGATCGGAGGGATGTCAATTTGAGTGGGAGTTTTTTAAATATGATTAACTAAACTCATTATCTAAGAACAATAGTCTAAGTTGTCTTTGCTATATTTATGTTGTAGATCATGGCTCGCGCAGTAGCACCCCTGAATTTTAATGCGTTCCTAGAGAAAGCTAAGTTGAAAGATGATGGAAGTAACTTTGTGGACTGGGCCCGTAATCTAAGGATTATCCTTACGGCTTCCCAGAAGGCTTATGTCCTTGATGCACCGCTTGGTGATCCACCCGCTCCAGTTGAGTCTCTAGACGTTGTGAACGCCTGGCAGGCTCGTTCTGATGATTACTCAATAGTTCAATGTGCAATGTTGTATGGCTTAGAACCGGGACTTCAAAGACGTTTTGAACGTCATGGAGCATATGAGATGTTCCAGGAGTTGAAGTTTATCTTTCAGAAGAATGCCCGGATCGAGAGATATGAGATCTCCGATAAGTTCTATGCTTGCAAGATGGAGGAGAACGGGTCTATCAGTGATCACGTGCTCAGAATGTCTGGGTACTCCACCCGTCTGGCTGAGTTAGGGATGCCCCTTCCGCCAGAGGCTATCACTGACAGAGTTCTTCAATCATTGCCACCTAGCTACAAGAGCTTCGTGTTGAACTATAACATGCACGGGATGAACAAGTCAGTCGCCGAGCTGTTTGCGATGCTGAAAGCCGCTGAGTCTGAAATTCAGAAGGAGCATCAAGTGTTGATGGTCAATAAAACCACTAGTTTCAAGAAAAATGGCAAGGGTAAGAAGGGTAACTCCAAGAAGAGTGGCAAAGCAGTTGCTCCTCTCGTGAAGAAACCCAAGGCTGGACCCAAACCAGAAACTGTGTGTTTTCATTGCAAGGGAACTGGACACTGGAAGCGGAATTGCCCCAAGTATTTGGCTGACAAGAAGGCGGCCAACAACAAACAAGGTATATATGATATACATGTTATTGATGTGTACCTTACCAACTCTCGTTGTAGTGCCTGGGTATTTGATACCGGTGCGGTTGCTCATATTTGCAACTCAAAACAGGAACTGCGGAATAGACGGAGGCTGGCAAAGGACGAAGTGACGATGCGCGTGGGAAATGGTTCCAAGGTTGATGTGATCGCCGTCGGCACGCTCGCTCTTCGATTACCGTCGGGATTAGTGATGAACCTAAATAAGTGTTATTTGGTGCCTGCGTTAAGCATGAACATTATATCTGGATCTTGTTTATTGCGAGACGGTTACTCATTTAAATCAGAGAATAATGGTTGTTCTATTTATATGAGTAATATCTTTTATGGTCATGCACCCGATGTGAGGGGTTTATTCTTATTGAATCTCGATAGTAATGATACACATGTTCATAACATTGATGCCAAAAGATGTAGAATTGATAATGATAATACCACTTTCTTGTGGCACTGCCGTTTAGGTCATATTGGCGTAAAACGCATGAGGAAGCTCCATGCTGATGGACTTTTGGAGTCACTTGATTTTGAATCACTTGACACATGTGAGCCATGCCTCATGGGCAAGATGACTAAAACTCCGTTCTCTGGAACAATGGAACGGGCAAGTGACTTATTGGAAATCATACATACTGATGTGTGCGGTCCGATGAGCATTGAGGCGCGCGGTGGTTATCGTTACTTTCTCACCTTCACTGATGACTTAAGTAGATATGGGTATATTTACTTAATGAAACACAAGTCTGAAACATTTGAAAAGTTCAAACAATTTCAGAGTGAAGTTGAGAATCATCGTAACAAGAAGATTAAATTCCTACGATCTGATCGAGGAGGAGAATATCTGAGTTATGAGTTTGGCAGTCACTTAAGACAGTGTGGAATTGTTTCACAATTAACACCGCCTGGAACACCACAGCGTAATGGTGTGTCCGAACGTCGTAATCGAACCTTATTGGATATGGTGCGATCTATGATGTCTCTTGCCGATTTGCCACTATCGTTTTGGGGTTATGCATTAGAGACAGCTGCATTCACTTTAAATAGGGCACCATCGAAATCCGTTGAGACGACGCCATATGAACTTTGGTTTGGCAAGAAGCCAAAGCTGTCGTTTCTTAAAGTTTGGGGATGTGATGCTTATGTCAAAAAGCTTCAGCCTGAAAAGCTGGAACCCAAAGCGGAGAAATGCGTCTTCATAGGATACCCAAAAGAGACAGTTGGGTATACCTTCTACCTCAGATCCGAAGGCAAAGTGTTTGTCGCTAAAAACGGAACATTTCTTGAGAAAGAGTTTCTCTCGAAAGAATTGAGTGGGAGGAAGATAGAACTTGATGAGGTTGTTGAACCTTTACTTCAACCTGAGAGTAGCGCAGCGCAGAAAGTTGTTTCTGTGGAGCCTACATTAGCTGAAGAGGAAGTTAATGATGATGATCATGAAGCTTTGGATCAAGTTGCTATCGAACCTCGTAGGTCGACAAGGACGCGTACTGCTCCCGAGTGGTACGGCAACCCTGTCTTAGAGGTCATGTTGTTAGACAACGATGAACCTACGAGCTATGGAGAAACGATGATGGGCCCGGATTCCGAGAAGTGGTTAGAGGCCATGAAATCCGAGATGGGATCCATGTATGAAAACAAAGTATGGACTTTGGAAGTATTACCTGAAGGGCGTAAGGCCATTCAGAACAAATGGATCTTTAAGAGGAAGACGGACGCGGACGGTAATGTCACCGTCTATAAAGCTCGACTTGTGGCAAAGGGTTTTTCACAAGTTCAAGGAGTTGACTACGATGAGACCTTCTCACCCGTAGCGATGCTTAAGTCCGTCAGAATCATGTTAGCAATAGCTGCCTTTTTCGATTATGAAATTTGGCAGATGGATGTCAAAACAGCGTTCCTTAACGGTTACCTTAAGGAAGAGTTGTATATGATGCAACCAGAAGGTTTTGTCGATCCAGAGAATGCTGACAAAGTTTGCAAACTCCAGCGATCCATTTATGGACTGGTGCAAGCATCTCGGAGTTGGAATCTTCGTTTTGATGAGGTGATCAAAGCGTTCGAGTTTATACAAGTTTACGGAGAAGCTTGTATTTACAAGAAAGTGAGTGGGAGCTCTATAGCGTTTCTAATATTATATGTGGATGACATATTACTGATTGGAAACAATATAGAAATGCTGGAAAGCGTAAAGGAATATTTGAACAAGAGTTTTTCAATGAAGGACCTAGGAGAAGCTGCTTTCATATTAGGCATCAAGATCTATAGAGATAGATCAAGACGCTTAATAGGACTTTCACAAAGCACATACCTTGACAAAGTTTTGAAGAAGTTCAAAATGGATCAGTCCAAGAAGGGGTTCTTGCCTGTTTTGCAAGGTGTGAAGTTGAGTAAGACTCAATGCCCAGTGACTGCAGAAGATAGAGAAAAGATGAGTGTCATCCCCTATGCTTCGGCCATAGGCTCTATCATGTATGCAATGCTGTGCACAAGACCCGATGTCAGCCTTGCCATAAGTATGGTCGGAAGGTTTCAAAGTGATCCAAGAATGGAACACTGGACGGCGGTCAAGAATATCCTGAAGTACCTGAAAAGGACTAAGGACATGTTTCTCGTTTATGGAGGTGATCAAGAGCTCGTCGTAAAGGGTTACGTCGATGCAAGCTTTGACACTGATCCGGATGACTCTAAGTCGCAAACTGGATACGTATTTATTCTTAATGGGGGTGCGGTTAGCTGGTGCAGTTCCAAGCAAAGCGTGGTAGCAGATTCTACATGCGAAGCGGAGTACATCGCTGCCTCGGAGGCGGCGAAGGAAGGTGTCTGGATGAAGGAGTTCATGACAGATCTTGGAGTAGTGCCTAGTGCACTTAACCCAATGACTCTGTTTTGTGATAATACTGGTGCCATTGCTCTAGCCAAGGAACCAAGATTTCACAAGAGGACCAGACACATAAAGCGACGTTTCAATTCCATCCGCGATTACATCAAGGAGGACGACATAAATATTTGCAAAGTACACACGGATCTAAATGTTGCAGATCCGATGACTAAACCTCTTCCAAGGGCTAAACATGAACAACACCAGAACTGCATGGGTGTTCGATTCATTACAATGTAAATCACATAGTGATGTGAACTAGATTATTGACTCTAGTGCAAGTGGGAGACTGTTGGAAATATGCCCTAGAGGCAATAATAAATTGGTTATTATTATATTTCCTTGTTAATGATAATCGTTTATTATCCATGCTATAATTGTATTGATTGGAAACTCAAATACATGTGTGGGTACATAGACAACACTGTGTCCCTAGTAAGCCTCTAGTTGACTAGCTCGTTGATCAAAGATGGTTAAGGTTTCCTAGCCATTGACATGAGATGTCATTTGATAACGGGATCACATCATTAGGAGAATGATGTGATGGACAAGACCCAAACTGTAAACGTAGCATTTGATCGTGTCAGTTTATTGCTATTGTTTTCTGCATGTCAAGTATCTGTTCCTTTGACCATGAGATCATGCAACTCACTAACACCGGAGGAATACCTTGTGTGTATCAAACGTCGTAACGTAACTGGGTGACTATAAAGGTGCTCTACAGGTATCTCCGAGGGTGTCTGTTGGGTTGGCATGGATCAAGACTGGGATTTGTTACTCCGTATGACGGAGAGGTATCTCAGGGCCCACTCGGTAATACAACATCACAATGAGCCTTGCAAGCAATGTGACTAAAGTGTTAGCCACGAGATCTTGTATTACGGAACGAGTAAAGAGACTTGCCGGTAACGAGATTGAACTAGGTATAGTGATACCGACGATCGAATCTCGGGCAAGTAACATACCGAAGAACAAAGGGAACAGCATACGGGATTAACTGAATCCTTGACATAGAGGTTCGACCGATAAAGATCTTCGTAGAATATGTAGGAGCCAATATGGGCATCCAGGTCCCGCTATTGGTTATTGGCCGTAGAGGTGTCTCGGTCATGTCTACATAGTTCTCGAACCCGCAGGGTCTACACACTTAACGTTTGGTGACGATTAGTATAATTGAGTTATTATGTTGGTGACCGAAAGTTGTTCGGAGTCCCGGATAAGATCCCGGACATGACGAGGATCTCCGGAATAGTCCGGAGGTAAAGATTGATATATGTGATAATAGTGTTTTGATCTCTGGAAGGGTTCCGGAGTTCACCGGAAGGGGTTCCGGATGTTTACCGAAGTGTTCGGGTGCAGCAACACTTTATATGAGCCAAAGGGATAAAGCCCACAAGGTATTGGAAAGTGCAAAAGTAGTTTTGCTGCCGCGTAAGCGGTACTACCGCCGGAGCGGTACTACCGCTTGTGTGAAGCGGTACTACCGCCCGAGCGGTACTACCGCTTGTGTGAAGCGGTACTACCGCCCAAGCGGTACTACCGCTTGTGTGAAGCGGTACTACCGCTTGTGCGCGGCTGTGCACGGTTCGGCAGGGATCCGAGTTGGACTCTTTCCCTGCGGGCCAAACCGACCTTGTGCGGGCAAAACCGACCTGGAGGAGGCTTTTACTCCAAGTTTAGACCCCAAGGCTCAACATATAAATAGAGGGGCAGGGCTAGCACACGGGACACATCAAGATTTCCCCAAGCCGTGTGCGGCAACCCTAACCCTCTAGTTCCTCCGTCATAATCTCCGTAGCGCTTGGCGAAGCCCTGCAGAGATTGTTCCTCACCACCATCACCACGCCGTCGTGCTGCTGGAACTCAACCACTACTTCACCATCGCTCGCTGGATCGAGGAGGTGAAGGCGTCATCAAGCCGTACGTGTGTTGAACGCGGAGGTGCCGTCCGTTCGGCACTAGATCGGAAGGATCGTGATTGGATCGCGGGACGCTCGGCGATTTGGATCGCGAAGACGTTCGACTACATCAACCGCGTTTATTAACGCTTCCGCTTAGCGATCTACAAGGGTATGTAGATTCACTCTCCCTCTCGTAGATGCTCATCACCATGGATAGATCTTGCGTGTGCGTAGGAAAAAAATTTGTTTCCCATGCAACGTTCCCCAACATGGCCCTCTCAAAAAAATTCTGTAGAAGGAATAGAGAGGGATTGGTGGAATTGTTTATGTATTGCTTGAGCCTCGTGGGCATATATATAAGAGTACATGATCAATTTGGACTACAAGACAAGGTAGAATAAATCGATATTCTATCTTTCCTGACTAATCACGATACTCAACATCCCCCCGCAGTCACAACGGTAGTGACGCAGACGGTGAGACGATAGAATAATCTGAAGGTAAGTCGACGGACATCCCCCATAGTCGTAACGGTCCATGCATCGCGGAAGTTGTGGCTGGAGTGGAAACCGACGAGGTTGCTCAAGCAAGTTTGTAGCCCTTTATGCCATTATCGATGTAGCCGAGAGCGTAGGGTGGTGTAGCCGTGGTCGAGGTAGCCGTGCAAGGGACGTCGTGGTCGATGTCGAGTCGAGGTGGCTGGTGTCAAGCTAGTCGCCATGCAGCCGCAGGCCCATGGAGGCGATGTGTTAGTCATGGGCGCAGTGGTATCGAGGTAGAGGTGCGCTTGGAAGAAGACAGTGTTGGCGAGGTGTCGCGCCGGGTTTGCCAAGCCCAGGGACACGTCATGGACGAAGGCATGCGTCGGTGTTGCCAGCACCCGGCATGCGTAGACAGATGAAGTCGATGTTGACAAGGCGCTGCACCAAGCTTCGCAGGCCCGGGACACGTCATGGACGAAGGCACGCGTTGGTGTTGCCAGACCGGGCATGCGTAGACGGGGACAAGGATGAGTTGTATGCCATGCCGACGGGGCTAGCAGAGGAGGATTCGACGACAGTTGCGGTGCCAATCGACATAGGAACGATGTCTCCCGCGGTTGTCGGAGTAGATGAAGTGGTCGGGTAAGCTGACTGCAACGCCGGTGATGAGCTAGTGCCGGAAGAAGACGAAGAGGTGCACGGTGGCAGCGACTACCGGGGTAGTTGCTGCGGTGGAAGAAGAGCAGTAACGAAGGCCTGAGGAGACGGTGGCGGCGGCTAGGTTAAAAGCGCGGTGGCTGATATGTCTCCAACGTATCGATAATTTATGAAGTATTCATGCCATGTTTACAATGATTTTATATGGTTTTGGTGCACTTTTATATGATTTTTTGAAACTTACCTATTAACCTAGTGCCCAGTGCCGGTTGTTGTTTTCTGCATGTTTTTGGTTTTTCAAAAAATCCGTACCAAACGAAGTCCAAATGCCACGAAAAATTACGGTGTTTTTTTATGGACCAGAAGAGACCAATGGGGTTTCGGAGTGGGCCACAAGCCAACAGGGCGCGCCCACCCCCTGTGTTGGAAATATGCCCTAGAGGCAATAATAAATTGGTTATTATTATATTTCCTTGTTAATGATAATCGTTTATTATCCATGCTATAATTGTATTGATTGGAAACTCAAATACATGTGTGGGTACATAGACAACACTGTGTCCCTAGTAAGCCTCTAGTTGACTAGCTCGTTGATCAAAGATGGTTAAGGTTTCCTAGCCATTGACATGAGATGTCATTTGATAACGGGATCACATCATTAGGAGAATGATGTGATGGACAAGACCCAAACTGTAAACGTAGCATTTGATCGTGTCAGTTTATTGCTATTGTTTTCTGCATGTCAAGTATCTGTTCCTTTGACCATGAGATCATGCAACTCACTGACACCGGAGGAATACCTTGTGTGTATCAAACGTCGCAACGTAACTGGGTGACTATAAAGGTGCTCTACAGGTATCTCCGAGGGTGTCTGTTGGGTTGGCATGGATCAAGACTGGGATTTGTTACTCCGTATGACGGAGAGGTATCTCAGGGCCCACTCGGTAATACAACATCACATTGAGCCTTGCAAGCAAAGTGACTAAAGAGTTAGCCACAGGATCTTGTATTACGGAACGAGTAAAGAGACTTGCCGGTAACGAGATTGAACTAGGTATAGTGATACCGACGATCGAATCTCGGGCAAGTAACATACCGAAGAACAAAGGGAACAGCATACGGGATTAACTGAATCCTTGACATAGAGGTTCGACCGATAAAGATCTTCGTAGAATATGTAGGAGCCAATATGGGCATCCAGGTCCCGCTATTGGTTATTGGCCGTAGAGGTGTCTCGGTCATGTCTGCATAGTTCTCGAACCCGCAGGGTCTACACACTTAACGTTTGGTGACGATTAGTATAATTGAGTTATTATGTTGGTGACCGAAAGTTGTTCGGAGTCCCGGATAAGATCCCGGGCATGACGAGGATCTCCGGAATAGTCCGGAGGTAAAGATTGATATATGTGATAATAGTGTTTTGATCTCTGGAAGGGTTCCGGAGTTCACCGGAAGGGATTCCGGATGTTTACCGAAGTGTTCGGATGCAGCAACACTTTATATGAGCCAAAGGGATAAAGCCCACAAAGTATTGGAAAGTGCAAAAGTAGTTTTGCTGCCGCGTAAGCGGTACTACCGCTTGGTGAAGCGGTACTACCGCCGGAGCGGTACTACCGCTTGTGTGAAGCGGTACTACCGCCCAAGCGGTACTACCGCTTGTGTGAAGCGGTACTACCGCTTGTGTGCGGCTGTGCACGGTTCGGCAGGGATCCGAGTTGGACTCTTTCCCTGCGGGCCAAACCGACCTTGTGCGGGCAAAACCGACCTAGAGGAGGCTTTTACTCCAAGTTTAGACCCCAAGGCTCAACATATAAATAGAGGGGCAGGGCTAGCACACGGGACACATCAAGTTTTCCCCAAGCCGTGTGCGGCAACCCTAGCCCTCTAGTTCCTCCGTCATAATCTCCGTAGTGCTTGGCGAAGCCCTGCAGAGATTGTTCCTCACCACCATCACCACGCCGTCGTGCTGCTGGAACTCAACCACTACTTCACCATCGCTCGCTGGATCGAGGAGGTGAAGGCGTCATCAAGCCGTACGTGTGTTGAACGCGGAGGTGCCGTCCGTTCGGCACTAGATCGGAAGGATCGTGATTGGATCGCGGGACGCTCGGCGATTTGGATCGCGAAGACGTTCGACTACATCAACCGCGTTTATTAACGCTTCCGCTTAGCGATCTACAAGGGTATGTAGATTCACTCTCCCTCTCGTAGATGCTCATCACCATGGATAGATCTTATGTGTGCGTAGGAAAATTTTTTGTTTCCCATGCAACGTTCCCCAACAGTGGCATCATGAGCTAGGTCTATGCGTAGATGAGATCTCGAGTAGAACACAAACGAGTTGTGGGCGTGGGTGTATACATATTGCTTGCCGTTACTAGTTGATATTTGATTCGGCGGTACTGTGAGATGAAGCGGCCCGGACCGACATTACGCGTACACTTACGCGAGACAGGTTCCTTCAACTAACATGTAACTTCGTTGCATAAAGATGGCTAGCGGGTGTCTGTCTCTCTCACTTTAGTTGAATCGATTTCAATGAAGAGGGTTCTTTTAGAAGATCAAAAAGCAATCACTACACCACGTTGTGGTTTTGCGTAGGTAAGAACGGTTCTTGCAAACCCGTAGCAGCCACGTAAAATTTGCAACAACAATTAGAGGACGTCTAACTTGTTTTTGCAGGGTATGATGTGATATGATATGGCCAATTACATGATGAGATATATGTGATGTATGAGATGATCATGTTTTGTATAGAATATCACGACTTGCATGTCGATGAGTACGGCAACTGGCAGGAGCCATAGAGTTGTCTTTAATTATTGTATGACCTGCGTGTCAATCATTAAGCGCTATGTAATGCTTTACTTTATCGCTAAACGTTAGCTATAGTCGTGGAAGCAACAGTCGGCGCGACAACCTTATGGCGACACGTTGATGGAGATCAAGATGATGGAGATCATGGTGTCATGCCGGTGACGATGGAGATCATGCCGGTGCTTTGGAGATGGAGATCAAAAGCACAAGTTCATGGCCATATCATGTCACTTATGATTTGCATGTGATGTTAATCCTTTTATGCATCTTATTTTGCTTAGGACGACGGTAGCATTATAAGGTGATCCCTCACTTAAATTTCAAGATAAATTGTGTTCTCCCCAAGTGTGCACCGTTGCGAAAGTTCGTCGTTTCGAGACACGCCGTGATGATCGGGTGTGATAGACTCTACGTTCGCATACAACGGGTGTAAGCCATGTTACACGTGCGGAACACTCGGGTTAAACTTGACGAGCCTAGCATGTACAGACATGGCCTCGGAACACAAGAGACCGAAAGGTCGAACATGAGTCATATAGTAGATATGATCAACATGAAGATGTTCACCATTGAAACCACCTCAACTCACGTGATGATCGGACTTGAGTTGGTGGATTTGGATCATGATACACTCGAATGATCGGAGGGATGTCAATTTGAGTGGGAGTTTTTTAAATATGATTAACTAAACTCATTATCTAAGAACAATAGTCTAAGTTGTCTTTGCTATATTTATGTTGTAGATCATGGCTCGCGCAGTAGCACCCCTGAATTTTAATGCGTTCCTAGAGAAAGCTAAGTTGAAAGATGATGGAAGTAACTTTGTGGACTGGGCCCGTAATCTAAGGATTATCCTTACGGCTTCCCAGAAGGCTTATGTCCTTGATGCACCGCTTGGTGATCCACCCGCTCCAGTTGAGTCTCTAGACGTTGTGAACGCCTGGCAGGCTCGTTCTGATGATTACTCAATAGTTCAATGTGCAATGTTGTATGGCTTAGAACCGGGACTTCAAAGACGTTTTGAACGTCATGGAGCATATGAGATGTTCCAGGAATTGAAGTTTATCTTTCAGAAGAATGCCCGGATCGAGAGATATGAGATCTCCGATAAGTTCTATGCTTGCAAGATGGAGGAGAACGGGTCTATCAGTGATCACGTGCTCAGAATGTCTGGGTACTCCACCCGTCTGGCTGAGTTAGGGATGCCCCTTCCGCCAGAGGCTATCACTGACAGAGTTCTTCAATCATTGCCACCTAGCTACAAGAGCTTCGTGTTGAACTATAACATGCACGGGATGAACAAGTCAGTCGCCGAGCTGTTTGCGATGCTGAAAGCCGCTGAGTCTGAAATTCAGAAGGAGCATCAAGTGTTGATGGTCAATAAAACCACTAGTTTCAAGAAAAATGGCAAGGGTAAGAAGGGTAACTCCAAGCAGAGTGGCAAAGCAGTTGCTCCTCTCATGAAGAAACCCAAGGCTGGACCCAAACCAGAAACTGTGTGTTTTCATTGCAAGGGAACTGGACACTGGAAGCGGAATTGCCCCAAGTATTTGGCTGACAAGAAGGCGGCCAACAACAAACAAGGTATATATGATATACATGTTATTGATGTGTACCTTACCAACTCTCGTTGTAGTGCCTGGGTATTTGATACCGGTGCGGTTGCTCATATTTGCAACTCAAAACAGGAACTGCGGAATAGACGGAGGCTGGCAAAGGACGAAGTGACGATGCGCGTGGGAAATGGTTCCAAGGTTGATGTGATCGCCGTCGGCACGCTCGCTCTTCGATTACCGTCGGGATTAGTGATGAACCTAAATAAGTGTTATTTGGTGCCTGCGTTAAGCATGAACATTATATCTGGATCTTGTTTATTGCGAGACGGTTACTCATTTAAATCAGAGAATAATGGTTGTTCTATTTATATGAGTAATATCTTTTATGGTCATGCACCCGATGTGAGGGGTTTATTCTTATTGAATCTCGATAGTAATGATACACATGTTCATAACATTGATGCCAAAAGATGTAGAATTGATAATGATAATACCACTTTCTTGTGGCACTGCCGTTTAGGTCATATTGGCGTAAAACGCATGAGGAAGCTCCATGCTGATGGACTTTTGGAGTCACTTGATTTTGAATCACTTGACACATGTGAGCCATGCCTCATGGGCAAGATGACTAAAACGCCGTTCTCTGGAATAATGGAACGGGCAAGTGACTTATTGGAAATCATACATACTGATGTGTGCGGTCCGATGAGCATTGAGGCGCGCGGTGGTTATCGTTACTTTCTCACCTTCACTGATGACTTAAGTAGATATGGGTATATTTACTTAATGAAACACAAGTCTGAAACATTTGAAAAGTTCAAACAATTTCAGAGTGAAGTTGAGAATCATCGTAACAAGAAGATTAAATTCCTACGATCTGATCGAGGAGGAGAATATCTGAGTTATGAGTTTGGCAGTCACTTAAGACAGTGTGGAATTGTTTCACAATTGACACCGCCTGGAACACCACAGCGTAATGGTGTGTCCGAACGTCGTAATCGAACCTTATTAGATATGGTGCGATCTATGATGTCTCTTGCCGATTTGCCACTATCGTTTTGGGGTTATGCATTAGAGACAGCTGCATTCACTTTAAATAGGGCACCATCGAAATCCGTTGAGACGACGCCATATGAACTTTGGTTTGGCAAGAAGCCAAAGCTGTCGTTTCTTAAAGTTTGGGGATGTGATGCTTATGTCAAAAAGCTTCAGCCTGAAAAGCTGGAACCCAAAGCGGAGAAATGCGTCTTCATAGGATACCCAAAAGAGACAGTTGGGTATACCTTCTATCTCAGATCCGAAGGCAAAATGTTTGTCGCTAAAAACGGAACATTTCTTGAGAAAGAGTTTCTCTCGAAAGAATTGAGTGGGAGGAAGATAGAACTTGATGAGGTTATTGAACCTTTACTTCAACCTGAGAGTAGCGCAGCGCAGAAAGTTGTTTCTGTGGAGCCTACATTAGCTGAAGAGGAAGTTAATGATGATGATCATGAAGCTTTGGATCAAGTTGCTATCGAACCTCGTAGGTCGACAAGGACGCGTACTACTCCTGAGTGGTACGGCAACCCTGTCTTAGAGGTCATGTTGTTAAACAACGATGAACCTACGAGCTATGGAGAAGCGATGATGGGCCCGGATTCCGAGAAATGGTTAGAGGCCATGAAATCCGAGATGGGATCCATGTATGAAAACAAAGTATGGACTTTGGAAGTATTACCTGAAGGGCGTAAGGCCATTCAGAACAAATGGATCTTTAAGAGGAAGACGGACGCGGACGGTAATGTCACCGTCTATAAAGCTCGACTTGTGGCAAAGGGTTTTTCACAAGTTCAAGGAGTTGACTACGATGAGACCTTCTCACCCGTAGCGATGCTTAAGTCCGTCAGAATCATGTTAGCAATAGCTGCCTTTTTCGATTATGAAATTTGGCAGATGGATGTCAAAACAGCGTTCCTTAACGGTTACCTTAAGGAAGAGTTGTATATGATGCAACCAGAAGGTTTTGTCGATCCAGAGAATGCTGACAAAGTTTGCAAACTCCAGCGATCCATTTATGGACTGGTGCAAGCATCTCGGAGTTGGAATCTTCGTTTTGATGATGTGATCAAAGCGTTCGAGTTTATACAAGTTTACGGAGAAGCTTGTATTTACAAGAAAGTGAGTGGGAGCTCTATAGCGTTTCTAATATTATATGTGGATGACATATTGCTGATTGGAAACAATATAGAAATGCTGGAAAGCGTAAAGGAATATTTGAACAAGAGTTTTTCAATGAAGGACCTAGGAGAAGCTGCTTTCATATTAGGCATCAAGATCTATAGAGATAGATCAAGACGCTTAATAGGACTTTCACAAAGCACATACCTTGATAAGATTTTGAAGAAGTTCAAAATGGATCAGTCCAAGAAGGGGTTCTTGCCTGTTTTGCAAGGTGTGAAGTTGAGTAAGACTCAATGCCCAGTGACTGCAGAAGATAGAGAAAAGATGAGTGTCATCCCCTATGCTTCGGCCATAGGCTCTATCATGTATGCAATGCTGTGCACAAGACCCGATGTCAGCCTTGCCATAAGTATGGTCGGAAGGTTTCAAAGTGATCCAGGAATGGAACACTGGACGGCGGTCAAGAATATCCTGAAGTACCTGAAAAGGACTAAGGACATGTTTCTCGTTTATGGAGGTGATCAAGAGCTCGTCGTAAAGGGTTACGTCGATGCAAGCTTTGACACTGATCCGGATGACTCTAAGTCGCAAACCGGATACGTATTTATTCTTAATGGGGGTGCGGTTAGCTGGTGCAGTTCCAAGCAAAGCGTGGTAGCAGATTCTACATGCGAAGCGGAGTACATCGCTGCCTCGGAGGCGGCGAAGGAAGGTGTCTGGATGAAGGAGTTCATGACAGATCTTGGAGTAGTGCCTAGTGCACTTAACCCAATGACTCTGTTTTGTGATAATACTGGTGCCATTGCTCTAGCCAAGGAACCAAGATTTCACAAGAGGACCAGACACATAAAGCGACGTTTCAATTCCATCCGCGATTACATCAAGGAGGACGACATAAATATTTGCAAAGTACACACGGATCTAAATGTTGCAGATCCGATGACTAAACCTCTTCCAAGGGCTAAACATGAACAACACCAGAACTGCATGGGTGTTCGATTCATTACAATGTAAATCACATAGTGATGTGAACTAGATTATTGACTCTAGTGCAAGTGGGAGACTGTTGGAAATATGCCCTAGAGGCAATAATAAATTGGTTATTATTATATTTCCTTGTTAATGATAATCGTTTATTATCCATGCTATAATTGTATTGATTGGAAACTCAAATACATGTGTGGGTACATAGACAACACTGTGTCCCTAGTAAGCCTCTAGTTGACTAGCTCGTTGATCAAAGATGGTTAAGGTTTCCTAGCCATTGACATGAGATGTCATTTGATAACGGGATCACATCATTAGGAGAATGATGTGATGGACAAGACCCAAACTGTAAACGTAGCATTTGATCGTGTCAGTTTATTGCTATTGTTTTCTGCATGTCAAGTATCTGTTCCTTTGACCATGAGATCATGCAACTCACTGACACCGGAGGAATACCTTGTGTGTATCAAACGTCGCAACGTAACTGGGTGACTATAAAGGTGCTCTACAGGTATCTCCGAGGGTGTCTGTTGGGTTGGCATGGATCAAGACTGGGATTTGTTACTCCGTATGACGGAGAGGTATCTCAGGGCCCACTCGGTAATACAACATCACATTGAGCCTTGCAAGCAAAGTGACTAAAGAGTTAGCCACAGGATCTTGTATTACGGAACGAGTAAAGAGACTTGCCGGTAACGAGATTGAACTAGGTATAGTGATACCGACGATCGAATCTCGGGCAAGTAACATACCGAAGAACAAAGGGAACAGCATACGGGATTAACTGAATCCTTGACATAGAGGTTCGACCGATAAAGATCTTCGTAGAATATGTAGGAGCCAATATGGGCATCCAGGTCCCGCTATTGGTTATTGGCCGTAGAGGTGTCTCGGTCATGTCTGCATAGTTCTCGAACCCGCAGGGTCTACACACTTAACGTTTGGTGACGATTAGTATAATTGAGTTATTATGTTGGTGACCGAAAGTTGTTCGGAGTCCCGGATAAGATCCCGGGCATGACGAGGATCTCCGGAATAGTCCGGAGGTAAAGATTGATATATGTGATAATAGTGTTTTGATCTCTGGAAGGGTTCCGGAGTTCACCGGAAGGGATTCCGGATGTTTACCGAAGTGTTCGGATGCAGCAACACTTTATATGAGCCAAAGGGATAAAGCCCACAAAGTATTGGAAAGTGCAAAAGTAGTTTTGCTGCCGCGTAAGCGGTACTACCGCTTGGTGAAGCGGTACTACCGCCGGAGCGGTACTACCGCTTGTGTGAAGCGGTACTACCGCCCAAGCGGTACTACCGCTTGTGTGAAGCGGTACTACCGCTTGTGTGCGGCTGTGCACGGTTCGGCAGGGATCCGAGTTGGACTCTTTCCCTGCGGGCCAAACCGACCTTGTGCGGGCAAAACCGACCTAGAGGAGGCTTTTACTCCAAGTTTAGACCCCAAGGCTCAACATATAAATAGAGGGGCAGGGCTAGCACACGGGACACATCAAGTTTTCCCCAAGCCGTGTGCGGCAACCCTAGCCCTCTAGTTCCTCCGTCATAATCTCCGTAGTGCTTGGCGAAGCCCTGCAGAGATTGTTCCTCACCACCATCACCACGCCGTCGTGCTGCTGGAACTCAACCACTACTTCACCATCGCTCGCTGGATCGAGGAGGTGAAGGCGTCATCAAGCCGTACGTGTGTTGAACGCGGAGGTGCCGTCCGTTCGGCACTAGATCGGAAGGATCGTGATTGGATCGCGGGACGCTCGGCGATTTGGATCGCGAAGACGTTCGACTACATCAACCGCGTTTATTAACGCTTCCGCTTAGCGATCTACAAGGGTATGTAGATTCACTCTCCCTCTCGTAGATGCTCATCACCATGGATAGATCTTATGTGTGCGTAGGAAAATTTTTTGTTTCCCATGCAACGTTCCCCAACACCCTGGGCACGCCTTGATGGCTTGTGGGGCCCACGTGGCTCCCCCGACCCTAATTCCAGTCCTATAAATTCACATCTTCGGAGAAAAAAAATAGGGGAGAAGATTTCATCACATTTCATGAGACGGAGCCGCCGCCACCTCCTACTCTTCCTCTGGAGGGCTGATCTGGAGTCCGTTTGGGGCTCCGGAGAGGGGGAACCGTTGTCGTCTTCATCATCAACCCTTCTTCATCAACACCGCCATGATGCTCACCACCGGGAGTGAGTAATTCCTTTGTAGGCTTGTTGGACGGTGATGGGATTGGATGAGATTGATCATGTAATCGAGTTAAGTTTGATAGGGCTTGATCCCTAGTGTCCACTATGTTCTGAGATTGATGTTGCTATGACTTAGCTATGCTTAATGCTTGTCACTAGGGCCCGAGTGCCATGATTGCAGATCTGAACCTATTATGTTTTCATGAATATAAGAGTGATTTGGATCCTATCTTGCAAGTTGTATGCACCTATTACGTGTCTTGATCCGCATACCCCAAGGTGACAATAATTGGGATTCTTTCCGGTGATTGCCGTAGTTTGAGGAGTTCATGTATTCACCATGTGTTAATGCTTTGTTCCGGTTCTCTATTAAAAGGAGGCTTTAATATCCCTTAGTTTCCAATAGGACCCCGTTACCATGGGAGGGTAGGACAAAAGATGTCACACAAGTTCTTATTGCAAGCACGTATGACTATATACGGAATACATGCCTACATTACATTGATGAATTGGAGCTAGTTCTGTGTCGCCCTGGTGTGTAACTGTTACATGATTGATGTCATCTAAATCATTATCCATCACCGATCCACATGCCTATGCTTTACATATAATGAATCTTGCAAAGTTACTATTGCTGCTGCTACGGTCACAACTGCTATAAAATTACTGTTGTCACTACTACTGTTACTTTTGCTACTACTATTTGCCGTGCTACTAAAACTTTGTTGTAGAGAGTTATCCCAGGTGTGGTTGAATTGACAACTCAACTGCTAAAGCCAATAAATATTCTTTGGCTCCCCTTGTGTCGAATCAATAAATCAGGGTGAAATACTACTCGCGAAGACTGTTGCGATCCCATATACTTGTGGGTTATGAAGACCTTTTTCTGGTGCCGTTGCTGGGGGGGCATAGCTATATTTATTGTGTTAACTTGAGGATCCAATTGCTACTATGAAGAATCTGAAAGATACTCGAACTAAGATCACCCCCTCTCGCACGAGAGCAGGTAAGGAACTGCCATCTAGCTCTGCTTTTCATTCACCTACTATTTTGAATCAGCTTGTTGCACCACCACCTGCTGATCGTCTTGATATGTCACATGAAGTTGATGATGCTACTTCTGAAATTAATGATGATACTATTGCTACACATGATGAAACTGAAACTGTGCCATTTAATGAATTACTTAATGCTCATATTGCTAAAGCTAGAGAACTTGAGAATGCTGAAACTGATGAAGATTTTGAATCACCTGTTACACCTCGCTCTCCTAATAGATATGAATTGCCTGATATACTTGAGGGTTATGTTATGGATGAGGAAGTAACTAGGGATTTTCTTGCTTGTGAGAATAGAGATGATTTGAGCAAACTGAAAATGAAACATGATCCTAAATTTGCTACTTCTCCTATATTTGTTACTGATAAGGATTATGAATTCTATATAGACCCTGAGTTAATCCCTATAATTGAGTCTGGTCCTTTCGATGGTTATGAAAATGAAACTATTGTCGAACATCTCATGAAACTGAATGATATTGCTGCTTTGTTTACTAATGAGGAAAATATGCGCTACTGCTTTATCCTTAAGCCTTTTCTTTTCTCGCTAAAAGGCGAGGCCAAAGAATGGTTCCTTTCTCTTACTCTTGGTTGTGTGCGTAGACCCCAGGATACGATATATTACTTCTCTGAAAAATATTTTCCTACTCATAAGAAACAAGCTGCCTTATAGGAAATATTTAACTTTGTGCAAATTGAAGAAGAGAATCCCCCTCAAGCTTGGGGCAGGCTTCTCCAGTTACTTAGACCTTTGCATGATCATCCTCTTAAGAAAAATGAAATACTTGATATCTTTTATAATGGACTAACCGATACTTCTAGGGACCTCCTAGATAGTTGTGTTGGTTGTGTTTTCCGGGAAAGAACTGTTGGACAAGCTGAAGAATTATTGAATAACATATTGCGAAATGTCGATGATTGGACACTTCCTGAATCACCGCCGTAACCTATTCAAAAGAAGAGAGGTATTCTATTTCTCGGTCCTTAAGATATGCAAGAAACAAAAAGATCTATGAAAGAGAAAGGTATTAGAACTGAAGATGTTAAGAAATTACCACCTATCGAAGAAATACATGGACTTGACACCCCGGCAAAAGTAGTAGAGGTAAATTCTCTCCGTACCTTTAATGAAAGTGATATACCTTATACTAAAACTCCTAATCAGTGCATGGATGAATTTGATAATTACATTGTTAAGCAAGAGCACTTCAATAATTTTGTTAAAGATCAATTAAGATGTAATGCCATGATGATAGATTGCTTGAGTGACTTGATGTTTAGAATTGCTAATGATGTTAAGGGTCTAGGTAAACATGCTTCTATGGTTTACACCCAACTAGACCAAGTTGCTAAGTCACAAAATGATCTGCTTGCTAATAAATAATAATATGAATGATCATGATGTTAGAGTAATGACTAGAGGAGGAAGAATGACTCAGGAACCACTTTATCCTGAAGGTCATCCTAAAAGAATTGAACAACATTCTCAGAGAACTAATGATGATGTACCTAGTTCATCTAAGAAGAAAAAGAAAAGAAAAATGATAGGACTTCGCATGCTTCTAGTGAACCAACTACAGAAAAACCTACTAAGAAACATAATGATGTTTCTATTTCTGATGCTGAGACACAATCTGGTAGTGAACATGCACCTAGTGATAATGAAAATAATAAAAAATAATGATGATAAAGAACATGATAATGATGTGGAAATAGAGCTCGCTGAGAATCTTGATAACCCACATCCCAAAAATAAACGATATGAGAAGAAAGACTTTGTTGCCAAGAAACACGGTAGGGAAAGAGAGCCGTGGGTTCAAAAACCCATGTTGTTCCCTCATAAGGCTTCTAAAAGTAAGGATGATGAGGATTTTGAACGCTTCACTGAAATGATTAGACCCGCCCTTTTACGCACTCGCTTGACTGGTATATTGAAAATGCCTCTGTATGCTAAATATATGAACGATATTATTACCTATAAAAGAAAAATACCTGAAACTGAAATTGCTACCATGCTTGCTAATTATTCTTTTGATGGTGGAGTACCTAAGAAGTTGGGAGATCCGGGTATACCCACAATACCTTGCTCTATTAAAAGAAGTTATGTTAAAACTGCTTTATGTGATTTGGGAGCCAGTGTTAGTGTTATGTCTTTCTCTCTATATAAAAGACTTGATTTGAATAAGCTTACACCTACTGAGATATCTTTACAAATGGCTAATAAATCCACTGCTTTACCTATTGGGATTTGCGAGGATGTTCCTGTTGTGGTTGCAAATGTTACCATCTTAACGGACTTTTATTCTTTATATCCCTGAGGATGACAACATGTCGATCATCCTTGGTAGACCCTTTCTAAATACCGCAGGTGTTGTTATTGATTGCAACAAAAGCAAATTTACTTTTCATGTCAATGGCAAACAACATACCGTGCATTTTCCGAAGAAGCAAACTTCGGTTAATAATATTAATGTCATTGAGCCTAGTGCCACGGTCGTCATTGGAGGTTTTAAAATCCCTCTACCTACTGCCAAGAAGAAGTATTATAATGTTATTGTTGGGGAGATGCAAATCCCCATTGAGGTAACTTAGCGTGGTATGAAAATTCTTCGGTTTCATGTCAATCAGAAACGGTTATTAATAAGACTTGATCAACCTTATTAATGGATCCTTTTTGAAAGACATGTGATTGATGAATTTAGTATGCACAACCCTTTGTATCCCAAGTTTACCCTCTGTTATTTTTAGTTGAATAAAATAAAATGCCATGAGTATCCTGTTATCTTATTTTCTCTTGCAATATGCCAAATTGCTTACCTTTATAAAGACTTTCTTGAAAATGATGGATCGAAAAATTGTGCCATAGTGTTAGAAGAAGAATTCAATAAAATGTATGGCATAAATTCCTTGAATGATGAGCATGATTGCAATGTTATTAGTGTGTATTATTTGAATATCCATGATGCTAATGATATGCAAAGCCATAAGCTTTGGGATGCTATGTTTGATGAAGATGATCTTTTCAGTCTCCCTACTTGTGATGATAATATTTAGTATGATGAAAACATGCATCCTATTTATGATGATTACAATAATGAAAGTGGGTTTGGAAGAGTGTTAAGTTTATGTAATTAAGATCCCACTACTTTGGTGGGTGTTGAATCTTATTGGAATAATTATGAAAGTGGATTTGGAGAGGTCACGACTTTAGTTAATGATAATTCCACTATTTTGGAAGAGGTTTCAATTTATTATGAAAAAAAGTTGCTATCTATATATGATGATTATGGTGATTATATGTATGCTATAAATAGTAATGATAACCTTGAAAATTGTCACCGTGAATTTAATGTTTAATTTGGTTATGTCAATAAAGTATCACATGATAGTTATGCTTATATATATCATGGATGAGTAATAAAAATTACTTTGAATGAGAATAAATTCGCTTATGTGGAGAGTAATAAAAATTATATACTAATTGATCGTGAAAAGAATGCTTTATGTTATAGTTATGTTTTTGAATTCCTTCATGATGCTAATGAAAATTATTATGAGAGGGGAAGATATGCTTATATATATTTCAACAACATCAAGTTTTCTCTCTATGTGTTGATAGTTTTGAAGTTGTACTTGTTTTGCCTTCCTATGCTAGTTGATTCTTGCTACAATAAATTGTCAATTACAAAATTCCTATGCATAGGAAGTGGGTTAGGCTTAAATGTGTTTTTCATATGTCTCATGATGCTCTCTTTATGTTTCAATTCTTTACTTTTATGTGAGCATCATTAAAATCATCATGCCTAGCTAAAAGGCTCTAAAGAAAAGTGCTTGTTGGGAGACAACCCAATATTTATCCTTTATGTTTTTGATTGTTTACATGATTAAGCTATCGTAGTAATCATGTTTTGTATCTTTTGTGTCAATAATGTGCCAAGTAAAGCCTTTGGGATAGTGTGGATACTTGTTGATTTGATTCTGTGCAAAAACAGAAACTTTTGCACCCAGTATATGAATTCTCTGATTTTACTGGAGCATGAAAATATTCTAAGATTTTTGCAAAGTATTTCACTATAAATTTCCTATGTTTTCCTAATTTTTCAGAATTTTTAGAGTTAGGGAAGTATGGTTTTAATTCAGATCTTTATAGATTGTTCTGTTTTTGACAGATTCTGTTTTGCATGCATAGTTTGTTGGTTTTAGTGTTTCCATAGCTTATATTGAGTGATATAAATTATGGGAATGATAAAATACAGTAGGTATTATGTGTTAACTGTTGGAAATATGCCCTAGAGGCAATAATAAATTGGTTATTATCATATTTCCTTGTTCATGATAATCGTTTATTATCCATGCTAGAATTGTATTGATCGGAAACTCAGATACATGTGTGGATACATAGAGAAGACCGTGTCCCTAGTGAGCATCTACTAGAATAGCTCATTGATCAAAGATTGTTAAGTTTTCCTAACCATAGACATGATTTGTCATTTGATAACGGGGTCACATCATTAGGAGAATGATGTGATATGGACAAGACCCAAACGTAAGCATAGCATTTGATCGTATCACTTAGTTTGTTGCTACTGCTTTCTTCATGTCAAGTATCTGTTCCTAAGACCATGAGATCATGCAACTCCCTGACACCGGAGGAATGCCTTGTATGTATCAAACGTCACTTCATAACTGGGTGATCATAAAGGTACTCTACAAGTATCTCCGAGGGTGTTTGTTGGGTTGGCATGGATCGAGACTGAGATTTGTCACTCAGTATGACGAAGAGGTATCTCCGGGCCCTCTCGGTAATACAACATCACAAGAAGCTTGCAAGCAATGTAACTAAGGAGTTAGTTACGGGATCTTGTATTACGGAACGAGTAAATAAACTTGATGGTAACGATATTGAACTATGTATGGAGATACCGATGATTGAATCTCGGGCAAGTAACATACCGCTTGACAAAGGGAACTGCATACGAGATTGACTGAATCCTTGACATCGTGGTTCGACCAATAAAGATCTTCGTGGAATATGTAGGAACCAATATGGGCATCCAAGTCCTGCTATTGGTTGTTGACCGTAGAGGTGTCTCGGTCATGTCTACATGATTCTCGAACCCATAGGGTCCGCACGCTTAACGTTCGATGATGATATAGTATTATTGGGTTATGTATGTTGGTGACCGAATGTTGTTCGGACTCCCAGATGAGATCCCGGACATGACGAGGAGCTCCGGAATGGTTGGGTGTGATACGTCTCCGTCGTATCTACTTTTCCTCACACTTTTGCCCATGTTTTGGACTCTAATTTGCATGATTTGAATGAAACTAACCCGGACTGACACTGTTTTCAGCAGAACTACCATGGTGTTGTTTTTGTGCAGAAATAAAAGTTCTCGGAACTGGATGAACCTTTTTGGAGATTTATTTTAGAATAAATAAAAAATACTGGAGCCAAGAACCACCAAAGGGGGGCCCCTGGCTGGGCAAGATACACCAGGGCGCGCCAGCCCCCCCAGGCACGCCCTGGTGGGTTGTGCCCACCTCGTGGCCCCACTGACCCTAATTCCGGCACTATAAATTCCTATTTTCGGGGGGGAAAATCAAGGAGAAAGTTTCATCGCGATATGGAGCCGCCGCCACCTCCTGTTCTTCATCGGGAGGCCAGATCTAGAGCCCGTTTGGGGCTCCGGAGAGGGGAATCTTCGGTCTTCGTCATCATCAACCCTTCTCCATCGCCAATTCCATGATGCTCCCCACTGGGAGTGAGTAATTCCTTCGTAGGCTTGCTGGTCGGTGAGGAGTTAGATGAGATTCATCATGTAATCGAGTTAGTTTTGTTAGGGCTTGATCCCTAGTATCCACTATGTTATGAGATTGATGTTGCTATGACTTTGCAATGCTTAATAATTGTCACTAGGGCCCAAGTGCCATGATTTCAGATCTGGACCGTTTATGTTATCACCATTATATCTATGTTCTTGATCCCATCTTGCTAGTCATATGCATCTACTACGTGTTTTGATCTGCAAACCCCGGATTGACAATAGTCGTGATACTTTCCGGTGATGACCGTAGTTTGAGGAGTTCATGTATTCACCGTGTGTTAATGCTTTGTTCCGGTTCTCTATTAAAAGGAGGCCTTAATATCCCTTAGTTACCTTATGGACCCCGCTGCCACGGGAGTGTAGGACAAAAGATGTCATGCAAGTTCTTTTCCACAAGCACGTATGACTATTTACGGAATACATGCCTACATTACATTTATGAACTGGAGCTAGTTCTGTATCGCCCTAGGTTATGACTGTTATATGATGAATATTGATACGTCCCCAACGTATCGATAATTTATGAAGTATTCATGCCATATTCATCTATGTTTACAATACTTTTTTATGGTTTCGATGCACTTTATATGATTTATTTAGAACTAACCCGGACTGACGCTGTTTTCACCAGAATTACCGTGGTGTTGTTTTTGTGAAGAAAATGAAAGTTCTCGGAATCGCCCGAAATTTTTTGGTGATTTTTTCTGGAACAAATAAGCAATATTGGAGTGAAGAACCACCGGAGAAGAGCCACGAGGTGGGCACAACCCGCCAGGGCGCGCCCTGGTGTATCGTGCCCTCCTCGTGGCCCATATTGGCATGAAACCGACGCCCAAAAATCCTATAAATATAGAAACCATCAGAAATAACCCGAGACTCTCCGCTCCGCCACCGCAACTCTCTGTATCGACAAAAAACCAATCTGGAGGCATTCCAGTACCCTACCGGAGAGGTAGATCATCTCGGGTGGCCATCTTCATCATCCCGGTGGAGGCCATGACGAGGAGGGAGTAGTCCACCCTTGGGGATGAGGGTATGTACCAGTAGCTATGTGTTCAATCTCTCTCTCTCTCTCTCGTGTTCTTGAGATGTCACAATCTTGATGTATCATGCGCTTTGTTAATATAGTCGGATCATATGATGTGTTTTCCTCTCTATCTAGTTGTGATGAATTGAGTTTTCCCTTTGAGATTTTGTTACCGGATTGAATACTTTTATGGATTTGAGAACACTTGATATATGTCTTGCATGCGGATACCCGTGGTGACAATGGGGTGTTCTATTGATTCACTTGATATATGTTTTGGTACTCAACTTGCGGATTCCCGCGGTGACATTGGGGTAATCTATGCATAGGGGTTGATACACGTTCTTGTCCTACTTTCTCTGATAGAAATCTTGGGGCACTCTTTGAGGTTCTTTGTGTGGATTGAGTATTATGAATCTGAAATTGTTTGATGCGTATCGTATAATTAAGTCATGGATACTTGTGGTGGCATTGGAGTATCTAGGTGACATTAGAGTTGGTTGATGCGTATCATATGGTGTTGTTCTAGTTCGAACTCTTAGATAGATGCAACGGAAAGGATAACTTGATGTTATCTTAGTACGAACTCTTGAATAGATCGATCAGAAAGAATAACTTTAAGGTGGTTTCGTACCCTACAAACAATTTCTTCTTATGTTCTCCGCTAGATAAGAACTTTGGAGTGATTCTTCGTTGCACATTGAGGGATGGTTATGTGATCCAATTATATTAGCATTGTTGAGAGATTGCACTAGCGAAAGTACGGACCCTAGGCCTTGTTTTCAAGCATTGCAATATCGTTTGTGCTCACTTTTGTTACTTGTTACCTTGCTGTTTTTATATTTTCAGATTACAAAAACCTATATCTACCATCCATATTGCACTTGTATCACCATCTCTTCGCCGAACTAGTGCACCTATACAATTTGCCATTGTATTGGGTGTGTTGGGGACACAAGAGACTTTTTATTATTTGATTGCAGGGTTGTTTGAGAGAGACCATCTTCATCCTATACCTCCCACGGATTGATAAACCTTAGGTCATCCACTTGAGGGAAAATTGCTACTGTCCTACAAAACTCTGCGCTTGGAGGCCCAACAAAGTCTACAAGAATAAAGTTGCATAGTAGACATCAAGCTCTTTTCGGGCGCCGTTGCCGGGGAGGTGAGTGCTTGAAGGTATATCTTTAGATCTTGCAATTAAATCTTTTAGTTTCTTGTTTTTCACTAGTTTGGTTTTATAAAAGAAAACTACAAAAAAATGGAGTTTAGGTTGCATCATTTGTTTCGTCTTTACAATGTCTTTCGTGAAAATTAGGATTCAGAAAATTGTGCTCAATTGGTAGAAGAAGAAATTATGAAAATACTTGATGAGAATTACTTCAATGATGAGCATGATAGAAATATTGCTAGTATGAATTCTCTGAATATCCATGATGCTAATGATATGCAAAGCCACAAGCTTGGGGATGCTATGTTTGATGAAGATGATATTTTTAGTCCCCCAAGTTTTGATGAGAAAATATATTATGATGATGGCATGCCTCCTATCTATGATGATTATGGTGATGACATGTATGCTATAAAGAGTGATAGTAACCATGAAACTTGTCATCATGATTTTAATATTGAATGTGGTTATGTCAATCAAGTGTCTCATGATAGTTATTTTGTTGAGTTTGCTCCCACTACAATGAATGAGAAGAAATGTGCTTATGTGGAGAGTAATAAAAATTCTATGCTTGTGTATCATGAAAAGAATGATTTGTGTGATATTTATATTGTGAAATTCCTTCATGATTCTACTGAAAATTATTATGAAGGAGGAACATATGCTTGTAGGAATTGCAATAATATCAAGTTTCCTCTCTATGTGTTCAAAGTTTTGAAGTTATGCTTATTTTGCCTTCCTATGCTAGTTGATTCTTGCTCCCATAAATTTGCTCACAAAATCCCTATGCATAGGAAGTGGGTTAGACTTAAATGTGCTTCTCATGAGATTCATGATGCTCTCTAGCATGTTTCAATTACAATTCTTACGTGAGCATCATTGAAATCATCATGCCTAGCTAAAAGGCTTTAAAGAAAAGGGCTTGTTGGGAGACAACCCAACACTTTTCCTTTCTGTTTTTGTGTGTTCACATGATTAATATACTGTAGTAATCATGTTTTGTGCCTTTTATTTCAATAATGTGCCAAGTAAAGCTTTTGGGATAGTATGGGTACTTGTTGATTTGATGCTGTGCAAAAACAGAAACTTTTGCCTCCAGTAAAGAATTTCTACGATTTTACTGGAGAGTCAAAAAATTCTGAAATTTTTACAGAGTCTTGATATACAAATTATTCATGTTGTCCTATGTTTTCAGAATTTTTAGATACAGGGAAGTATGGCTATACTACAGATATTCACAGACTGTTCTGTTTCTGACAGATTCTGTTTTGCATGCATATTTTGCTTGTTTTAGTGTTCCCATAGCTTATATTTAGTGGTATAAATTATGGGAATGATATAATACAGTAGGTATCATGTGGGAAAAATTATGAATCTTGTCTTGACAGTACCTAAGTGAATGATTTATATCTATTATACTAACCCATCTCACGGAGTTTCGTTAAGTTTTGTGTGATTGAAGTTTTCAAGTTTTGGGTGAGACACCGATATGAGGAGAATAAGGAGTGACAAGAACCTAATATTGGGGATGCCCAAGGAACCCCCAAGGTAATATCCAAGGAATACTCAAGTGCCTAAGCTTGGGTATGCCCCGGAAGGCATCCCCTTTTTCGTCTTCAACATTATCGGTATATCTTACTTAGAGCTATATTTTTATTCGTCACATAATATGTGCTTTGCTTGGATCATCATTATATTTTGTTATTTTATGTTAGGTGTTATTTATAATCTTGTTTTTCAATAAAAAGTTCCAAGAATTGTCTTAGGATGCTTGCATTGCATGTTTTGATGTGTGCTGTGTAAAAACAGAAACTTTTGTTGTAGTGTTTGAATTTTCACATTTTACTGGAACGTGGAAAGTTTATGAAAATTTTACACAGTATTTTCATATAAATTCTTTAGCATGTCCTAAATTTCCTAATTTTTTGGGTTACATAAGTACACTGTTTTCATAAATTTCTACAGACTGTTCTGTTTGAACAGATTGCTGTCATAGTTTTGTTATCTACTTATCCTATAGTTTCCATAGCCTATATTTGTAGATATAAATTGTGGAAACGATAGTAAACAGTAGATGATGTTTGAAAATTATTGTGCAACTGGTCGAGGCAGTACATGAAGTGTTGATTTGTTCTTATGTGTACTAACCTATCTCGCGAGTTCTTTTTGAGTTTTGTGTGGATGAAGTTTTTGAGAATAGGTGAAACCATGATATGAGAGGATCGAACGAGATAAAAAAGCTCAAGCTTGGGGATGCCCAAGGCACCACAAGTAAATATTTCAAGAAGTCTCAAGCATCTAAGCTTGGGGATGCTACGCATCCCGCCTCTCTTCGTCAACTATCGGTTAGCCTATGCTGAGCCTTAATTTTTATTCGTTCACATGGTTTGTGCTATTCTTGGAGTGTCATTTTTATTTAGTTTGCTGGTTGAATAAAATACTCAGATCTGAAAATCTTTATTGAGAGAGAGAGTCCTCACATAGCTACTTGATTGTCTACCTACTCATTGATCTCCACTTATATCTTTTGAGAGTAGTTTGATGTTTACTCTTGTGCTTCACTTATATCCTATGAGTAAATTGTGAATGAATTGAATATCATAAATCTGAAATTATTAATGTGCCTTATGCTTAGTAGTAGTTTCACATCTGGTTTCGAAAGTAAAATTTATTGAAATTTAACAATCACAATATTGGTCATACAAGCAATTCGTGAATGATTAGTATAAGGAAGAGAACTTCCACATACAAATATATTATCTTGGACATCTTCTATGATCGTGAATACCCATTAATTATTTTCAAACTTGAGCAAATTAGTTGAAGTTGGACAAGGAAGACAACGTAATGAGTTATGGTTGTGTATATTTGCATAGAAGTTATATTGTTATGGATCCTCCAACATGTGGTGCTTGTTTAGAACCTTTTGCTAGCCAACACTTCGTACTAAGTAGAGATAGTACTTGTGCATCCAAATCCTTGAGACAAGTTTCTTCCATAAGAGTCCACCATACCTACCTATATATGGTATTTCACTGCCATTCCAAGTAAATTTGCATGTGCCACCTCTAAACATTCAAATAAACATCTGTTTTGTGTGCCTGGACCGCTCATGGAGCGACAGGGGGCGGTCAGTATCTTCCATGTTAAGCGGGTTATTCTCATGATGAGTGTTTATTCACTCGCCCTTGCACGAGAGGGGCGGTAATAGGGATTCCCAGTCCCGAAATAAAAAAAAGTGCAAATAATTAAACAAAACTCCCCCAGGAATGTTGTTGGTATGGACGGTACCCGTGGATTCGGCTAGCCGTGGAGTGTGTTTGTTGGTGGAGGGGGAGTAAATCTTTACTTTTACCGCTTGGGAACCGCCGCTAATGTGTTTAACATGGAAGATATTGATAATTCTTGGTCGTAACGTTGACAGGAAGGGTGCACCTCCCAAAACTATATTCATCTATGTTTTTAAACAATGAGCTCTGGCACCTTTACAAATCCCTGCTTCCCTCTGCGAAGGGAGAATCTATTTACTTTCATGTTATTTACTATTCATGTTGAGTCAACTTCTTATTCCAACCTCAGTCTATTAGTTGGCAAGCATCATGTGGTGGGGAAAGATCCAAACATATATATCCAGTCAAATATATTTGATCATGACTTATTATTGTTGACAATTATCTATATGATAAATGAGTTGGGAGGCGAAACATTAAGACCCTATCTTTCTCTGTGTTCGATGGATGCCATTTGTTCTAAAAATATGCTTTGAGTACTAGCAATCGTAGAAGACTATATGATGATTGAGTATGTGGAGCTCTTAGACTTTGTTGAGAATAAGTTGAATTGCAATTGTTTGGTGACTAAGAACATAGGTTGTTAAGTTTCAAGAGAATTCATTGTTTGAACCATAACATGTGAATTGGTTGCTACTTTATCATGAGGAGTTTTATGAAAAAAAAGTTACTGGTTATGATGCTACAAAATTGACTGAAATTATCAATGATCAAACTTATATATTATGCTAGCATTCACACTTCATAAATTAGTTCTTTTATCATTTACCTACTCGAGGACGAGTAGGAATTAAGCTTGGGGATGCTGATACGTCTCCAACGTATCGATAATTTATGAAGTATTCATGCCATATTCATCTATGTTTACAATACTTTTATATGGTTTCGATGCACTTTATATGATTTATTTAGAACTAACCCAGACTGACGCTGTTTTCAGCAGAATTACCGTGGTGTTGTTTTTGTGCAGAAAATGAAAGTTCTCGGAATTGCCCGAAACTTTTTGGTGATTTTTTCTAGACGAAATAAGCAATATTTGAGCGAAGAACCACCAGAGAAGAGCCATGAGGTGGGCACAACCCACCAGGGCACGCTAGAGGGCCCAGGCGCGCCCTGATGTATCGTGCCCTCCTCGTGGCCCATCTTGGCGTGAAACCGACGCTCAAAAATCCTATAAATATAGAAACCATCAGAAATAACCCGAGACTCTCCACTCCACCGCCGCAACTCTCTGTATCGATGAAAAACCAATCTGGAGGCGTTCCAGTACCCTGCCGGAGAGGGTAGATCATCTCCGGTGGCCATCTTCATCATCCCGGCGGAGGCCATGACGAGGAGGGAGTAGTCCACCCTTGGGGCTGAGGGTATGTACCAGTAGCTATGTGTTCAATCTCTCTCTCTCTCTCTCGTGTTCTTGAGATGTCATGATCTTGATGTATCATGGGCTTTGTTAATATAGTCGGATCATATGATGTGTTTCCCTCTCTATCTAGTTGTGATGAATTGAGTTTTCCCTTTGAGATTTTGTTACCGGATTGAATACTTTTATGGATTTGAGAACACTTGATATATGTCTTGCATGCGGATGCCCGTGGTGACAATGGGGTGTTCTATTGATTCACTTGATATATGTTCTGGTACTCATCTTGCGGATTCCCGCGGTGACATTGGGGTAATCTATGCATAGGGGTTGATACACGTTCTTGTCCTACTTTCTCTGATAGAAATCTTGGGGCACTCTTTGAGGTTCTTTGTGTGGATTGAGTATTATGAATCTGAAATTGTTTGATGCGTATCGTATAATTAAGGCATGGATACTTGTGGTGGCATTGGAGTATCTAGGTGACATTAGAGTTGGTTGATGCGTATCATATGGTGTTATTCTAGTACGAACTCTTAGATAGATCGAACGGAAAGGATAACTTGATGTTATTTTAGTACGAACTCTTGAATAGATCAGTCGGAAAGAATAACTTTAAGGTGGTTTCGTACCCTATAAACAATTTCTTCTTATGTTCTCCGCTAGATAAGAACTTTGGAGTGATTCTTCGTTGCACATTGAGGGATGGTTATGTGATCCAATTATATACGCATTGTTGAGAGATTGCACTAGCGAAAGTACGGACCCTAGGCTTTGTTTTCAAGCATTGCAATATCATTTGTGCTCACTTTTTTTACTTGTTACCATGCAGTTTTTATATTTTCAGATTACAAAAACCTATATCTACCATCCATATTGCACTTGTATCACCATCTCTTCGCCGAACTAGTGCACCAATACAATTTGCCATTGTATTGGGTGTGTTGGGGACACAAGAGACTTTTTATTATTTGATTCCAGGGTTGTTTGAGAGAGACCATCTTCATCCTACACCTCCCACAGATTGATAAACCTTAGGTCATCCACTTGAGGGAAAATTGCTACTGTCCTACAAAACTCTGCGCTTGGAGGCCCACAAAGTCTACAAGAATAAAGTTGCGTAGTAGACATCAAATATCATCCAACGAGTTCACCGATCCAATGCCTACAAGTTTTTCACTTATTGTTCTTGCTAAGTTACTATTGCTGCTGCTACTGTTCCAACTGCTACAAAGCTATTGCTATCACTGCTACCGTTACTGTTAATGTTACTGTTGCTATCAAACTATCATACTACTGTGCTACTGATCACTCTGCTGCAGATATTTAATCTCCAGGTGTGGTTGAATTGACAACTCATCTGTACTCTCAAATATTCTTTGGCTCCCCTTGTGTCGAATCTACAAATTTGGGTTGAATACTCTACCCTAAAAAACGGTTGCGATCCCCTGTACTTGTGGGTTATCAAGACCTTTTTCTGGCGCCGTTGCCGGGGAGCATAGCTATATTTGTTGAGTCACTTGGGATTTATATCAATTGGTCACTATGAAGAATCTGAAGGATCCAAAGACCAAGATTTTTTCCTCTAAGACGAGGGGAGGTAAGGAACTGCCATCTAGCTCTGCACTTGATTCACCTTCTGTTATGAGTAAGCTTGCAACACCACCACATGCTAGTAATCCTGATATGTCGCGAGTTATTGATGATGCTACTTCTACTATGAATGATGCTTATGATGATGCTAGTACCATGCTTAATGATAATGTGCCACTAGGAGAATTTCTTGATGAACAAATTGCTAGAGTTAAAGAGAATGAAACTACTGAAACTGATGAGATTGCTGAAACTGATGAAGCCTATGAAACTGATGACGACTATGAAACACCTATTAATCCTAGTTCTCCTCAATTTGAAATGCCTAAGATACCCGAAGGTTATGTTATGGATGTGGAGGTAACTAGAGAAATTCTTTCATGCAAGGATAGAAACGATCTTAAGAAATTGCTACACGAGTATAAGGAAAAGACTTTGAATGCTAGAATGAAATGTGATCCTAAGTTTGCTACTTCACCTATCTTTGTTACCGATAAGGATTATGAATTCTCTGTCGACCCAGAGTTAATTACTTTGGTTGAATCTAATCCTTTCCATGGCTATGAAACTGAAACTTTAGTAGCACACCTTACTAAGCTGAATGATATAGCCACCCTCTTTGCTCATGATGAGAAGATTCGTTACTACTATATTCTTAAGTTATTTCCGTTCTCATTAAAGGGTGATGCTAAGACATGGTACAATACTCTTACTCCTGGTTGTGTGCGTAGTCCTCAGGATATGATTTACTATTTCTCTTAAAAATATTTTCCTGCTCATAAGAAACAAGCTGCCTTACAGGAAATATTTAACTTTGTGCAAATTGAAGAAGAGAGTCTCCCACAAGCTTGGGGGAGGCTTCTCCAGTTGCTTAATGCTTTGCCTGGTCATCCTCTCAAGAAAAATGAAATACTTGATATCTTCTATAATGGACTAACCGATGCTTCTAGGGACTTCCTAGATAGTTGTGCTGGTTGTGTTTTCAGGGAACGAACGGTTGAACAAGCTGAGGAATTATTGAATAACATATTGAAGAATTATGATGATTGGACTCTTCCTGAACCACCGCCTAAACCCACTCCGAAGAAGAGGGGTATCTTATTTCTCAGTCCTGAAGATATGCAAGAGGCAAAGAAATCTATGAAAGAAAAAGGTATCAAAGCTGAGGATGTCAAGAATTTACCACCTATTGAAGAAATACATGGCCTTGACACACCACCACCTCCACAGGTGGTAAAGGTAAATTCTTTATTAAAGTTTGATGAAGGTGATATCCCTCACAATAAACATCCTAGTCAGTGCTTATATGAGTTTGATAACTATATTATGAAGCAAGATCATTTCAATGCGCATGTTCTGAAACAATTGAAATATAATTCTGATATGATTGCTCGCTTGAGTGACTTGCTATTTAGAATCAGTAATGATGTTAGAGGTGTAGGAAAGCATGCCTCTATGGTTCAAACTCAGTTAGAACAAGTTGCTAAGTCTCAAAAAGAATTGCTTGATGAAATGAATAATAACATGAATGATTTTACTGCTAGAGTGGTAACTAGAGGAGGTAGAATGACCCAAGAACCACTTTATCCTAAAGGTCATCCTAAAAGAATTGAACAAGACTCTAAGAGAATTAATACCGATGCACCTAGTCCTTCTAGAAAAAAAAGAAAAATGATAGGACTTTGCATACCTCTAGTGAACCTGAGATACAAAAACCTCCTAATAATAATGATGTCTCTATTTCCGATGTTGAAACTCAGTCTGGTAATGAACATTCACCTAGTGATAATGAAAATGATAATGATGATGTTCATGAAGATGCTCAACCTAGCAATGATAAAGAACCAGATAATGATGTTGAAACAGAGCCTGCTGCTGATCTTGATAACCCACAACCTAAAAATAAACGTTATGATAAAAGAGACTTTGTGGCCAGGAAACATGGTAAAGAAAGAGAGCCTTGGGTTTAGAAACCCATGCCATTCCCACCTAAGCCATCTAAGAAAAAGGATAATGAAGAATTTGAGCGATTTGCTGAAATGATTAGGCCAGTCTTTTTGCGTACCCGCTTAACTGATATCTTAAAGATGGCCCCTTATGCAAAATACATGAAAGACATCATCACTAATAAAATAAAGATACCTGAAGCTGAAATCTCCACCATGCTTGCTAATTATTCTTTTAAGGATGGAGTACCTAAAAAACTTGGAGATCCTGGAATACCAACTATACCTTGCTCCATTAAAAGAAACTATGTCAAAACTTCTTTGTGTGATTTGGGAGCCGGTGTTAGTGTTATGCCTTTCTCCATATATAAAAGACTTGATTTGAATAAGCTCACACCTACTGAGATTTCATTGCAAATGGTTGACAAATCAACTGCCATACCTATCGGTATTTGTGAGGATGTGCCCGTTGCTGTTGCAAATGTTACTATCTTAACGGACTTTGTTATTCTTGAGATGCCCGAGGACGACAACATGTCGATTATCCTTGGTAGACCCTTTTTGAATACTACAGGGGATGTTATTGATTGCAACAAAAGCAAAGTCACTTTTCATATCAATGGTAATGAGCACACGGTGCACTTTCCGAAGAAACAATTCCAAGTGAATGGTATAAATGTTATTGAAGAATCTCCGACCATTACTATTGGAAGTTTTCAATTACCTCTACCTACTGCCAAAAAGAAATATGATATACTTATTGTTGGGGATATGCACATCCCCATTGAGGTAGCCTAGTGTTTTACGAAAGTTCATCGGTTTCATGCTAATCGGAAGTGGTTGTTAATAAGACTTGATCAACCTTATTAATGGATCATTTTTGAGAGGTATGAAGTTGATGAATCTAGTAAGCACAACTCTCGGTTCCCACCTTTTATTTTTTGTTTTAGTTAGTCAAATAAAATAAAATGCCATGTTTATCCTGTTTTCTGCTTTCACCGTGCAATAAAAAATGACCCAAAAATAAGAGTTCTCAGAATGATCTAAAAATTTGACACGATTTTTTCCGAATATTTCTGAATTTCTGGTGCAAATAATACCAGAGGGGTGGTGCACCTGGTGCCCACAAGACACCAGGGTGCGCCAGTCCCCCCAGGCGCGCCCTAGTGGGTTGTGGCCCCCACGTGGGCCCCCTCACTTACTTCTTTAGCCCACATCATCCCCTACCTCCAGAAAAAATCACCACAGCCACGATTCCCGTGTTCTTGCTCTCAAACCTTCGGATTTCGATCTCTTTGCTCGAAACTCCGTTTCTGAAACTATTTGGAGGGATTGCTACTTGGTATGTGACTCCTCCATTTCTCCAATTAGTTTTTGATTTAGTGGGTTATTTTTAGAGTAATGAGCTACTCTTGGTGCTGCTGTAGATGAGCTTGCATGTTGAATTCTTAGAGCTCTAAGTAGTTTGAATGCTCAATATGGCCTCTATGGATGCTTAGGAGTAGTTGCTATCAATTTCATGAAGTTTTGTTGAAAAAAATTTGTGCCTCAAAAACATTTCAGAAATTTGTTCGCAAATAAAATGCAATTCTTTAGGAGTTCTTCGAGGAGGAGATCCTCGGAGGCCTCATCAAGTGGAAGCTCAGTTCAACAATCTTACGTTGAACCAAGTGAAAGCTCGATGCGAGATGCTGCCACCAAATCATGCTTGTGGCCGTGCGACGAGTTCATGGAAGGTGCAAGTATTAAGGGGGAATTTGAACAATTTATCCACAATACAGATCTTGCTCCCTTCATCGCAGAGTAGAGGAAGATACTATGTTCTTGAGAGTGAGGCCCATGCGTACAATGAGGAGGTTGAAGTTGTCAGGAGGGCCGAGGAGTTTGCGCCAAGGGCCTCGGTGAGCCATCGTTCAGATTATTATCCATACGGGTGGTGATTACCAAGCTAGGCCAAAAGCCTAAGCTTGGGGGAGTACGTATTTCCACCGACATTACATTCATGTTCACACATTTCATTCCAGTTGTCGGTGTTCACACTTTTTCATCGTATTATCCATGCTAAATTTGTTTTCTCGCTTACTTTTTGTGTGTTTGAAAAACTTTGAGAAAATCCAAAAATATTCCCTACTTCTTTTCAGTTTTTCTTTCTAGCCTAGTTTAATTGTAGTGTCGAAAGAAAACCCAAAAATATTTCTCATTTCTTCTTTTGCTTGTTGGGAGCTTTCCCGTGTAAATAGTTTTTCTCGTTTTTGTTGTTCCTCTTTAATTTGCTTTCTTCAAGAAAAAACAAAAACTAAAAAAAAATTGGTGTGTTTCTCTGAAATTCTTTTCTTTTTGTTTGAGTCATACCAAGGAGAAGACCACGATGAAAATGTTGAGTGGCTCTCATATGCACTATTGTTAACGCAACAAAGAGCCCATGTTACCTTGTCTTCTCCTCTTGAATAAAATGTTGCAGATTACAGCTTAGTCCACGACACTCTTGCACTATTATCATTTTCTTATCATTCAGCCGTGCAAGTGAAAGGCAATAATGACGATATTTGACGAAGTGATTGTGGCAGAGAAAAGCGGGTATGAACTCAACTTGTTTTTGTTTTTGTAAATATGTTTAACCTAGTATCCTTGATTCAACATATTATGATCAAACATGTTTGCAATGACCATTAGATATTATAGTTGTTCATGCCATGCTTAAGTAGCTAGGAGTGGATAATGATTTATCTTGGATGTCAACATGCATTAAAATGGTTGTGATGCGGTATGATGATATGGTATCCTCCTCTGAATGTTTCAAGTGGCTTGACTTGGCACATGTTCACGCATGTAGTTGAATCAAAACCAACATAGCCTTCATGATATTTATGTTCATGGTGTCCATGTCCTACTCATGCTAGTAGTCAATGTTTATTATATGTAATGCATGTTCATGACCGTTTTCGCTCTCTAGCTGACCGCTTCTCAATCTATTTGCTAGCCTTCGCCTGTACTAAGCGGGAATACTGCTTGTGCATCAAAATCCTTGAACCAAAGTTATTCCAGATGAGTCCACTATATCTACCTATATGCGGTATTACCCTGCCGTTCCAAAGTAAATTTGCATGTGCCATCTCTAAAAATTCAAATGAACATATGTTTTGTGTGCCTGGACCGCTCATGGAGCGACAGGGGGCAGTCAGTATCTTCCATGCTAAGCGGGTTATTCTCATGATGAGTGTTTATTCACTCGTCCTTACATGAGAGGGGTGGTAATAGGGATTCCCAGTCCCGAATTCAAAAATCAAAAATAATTAAACAAAACTCCCCCAGGAATGTTGTTGTTTTGGACGGTACCCGTGGATGCGGCTAGCCGTGGAGTGTGATTGTTGGTGGAGGGGGAGTAAACCTTTACTTTTACCACTTGGGAACCGCCGCTAATTTGTTTAGCATGGAAGATATTGATAACTCTTTGTTGTAACGTTGACAGGAAGGGTGTACCTCCCAAAATTATATCTATCTCTGTTTTAAGCTTTGAGCTCTAGCACCTCTGCAAATCCATGCTTCCCTCTGCGAAGGGACTATCTATTTACTTTTATGTTGAGTCATCACTTTCTCAAATAAGCGCCAGGCCTGAGAGCACTATTGTCATCCTCATGCATTGTGTATAGTTGATGTTGGGTGCAGCATGACTGGATCTTTTCTACCATGAATTACAATGTTTAGTCGCTGCTTGAACTTTGGAGGTGCTCTGCATTTATGTTTTGCGGTCTCAGAAAGGGCTAGCAAGATACCATCATTGTCATATTGTATCATGATTGTTTTGACAAAGTGTTGGCATTTGAGATATCTTATTATTGCTCGCTAGTTGCTTATGTCATTGATATGAGTTAATATAATTACTAAGAGTTATTGTAGGCATGGTTAGTCATAATCTTTGCTGAAAACCTAGGTGCTACTTAAGCATATATATGTAAACAAGAACAAAAGAGTTTGTAAACGTTTTTCTTTATCACTTTCACTTTGTCAACTGAATTGCTTGAGGACAAGCAATGGGTTAAGCTTGGGGGAGTTGATACGTCTCTGTCGTATCTACTTTTCCTCACACTTTTGCCCTTGTTTTGGTCTCTAATTTGCATGATTTGAATGAAACTAACCCGGACTGACGTTGTTTTCAGCATAACTACCATGGTGTTGTTTTTGTGCAGAAATAAAAGTTCTCGAAACTGGACGAAACTTTTTGGAGATTTATTGTAGAATAAATAAAAATACTGGAGCCAAGAACCACCAGAGGGGGGCCCTGGCTGGGCAAGATACACCAGGGAGCGCCAGTCCCCCCCAGGCGTGCCCTGGTGTGTTGTGCCCACCTCGTGGCCCCACTGACCCTAATTCCGGCACTATAAATTCCTATTTTCGGAGAAAAAAATCAAGGAGAAAGTTTCATCACATTTTACGATACGGAGCCGCCGCCACCACCTGTTCTTCATCGGGAGGCCAGATCTAGAGCCCATTTGGGGCTTCGAAGAGGGGAATCTTTGGTCTTCGTCATTATCAACCCTTCTCCATCGCCAATTCCATGATGCTCCCCACCGGGAGTGAGTAATTCCTTTGTAGGCTTGCTGGTCGGTTAGGAGTTGGATGAGATTCGTCATGTAATCGAGTTAGTTTTGTTAGGGCTTGATCCCTAGGATCCACTATGTTCTGAGATTGATGTTGCTATGACTTTGCCATGCTTAATGCTTGTCACTAGGGCCCGAGTGCCATGGTTTCAGATCTGAACCGTTTATGTTATCACCATTATATCTATGTTCTTGATTCGATCTTGCTGGTCATATGCACCTACTACGTGTTCTGATCCGCAAACCCCGGAGTGAAAATAGTCGGGATACTTTCCGGTGATGACCGTAGCTTGAGGAGTTCATGTATTCACCGTGTGTTAATGCTTTGTTCCGGTTCTCTATTAAAAGGAGGCCTTAATATCCCTTAGTTTCCTTATGGACCCCGCTGCCACGGGAGGGTAGGACAAAAGATGTCATGCAAGTTCTTTTCCATAAGCACGTATGACTATTTACGGAATACATGCCTACATTACATTTATGAACTGGAGCTAGTTCTGTGTCGCCCTAGGTTATGACTGTTATATGATGAATATCATCCAACGAGTTCACCGATCCAGTGCCTACGAGGTTTCCACTTATTTATCTTGCTAAGTTACTATTGCTGCTGCTACTGTTCCAACTGCTACAAAGCTATTGATATCACTGCTACTGTTACTGTTACTACTGCTATCAAACTATCATACTACTGTGCTACTGATCACTCTGCTGCAGATATTTAATCTCCAGGTGTGGTTGAATTAACAACTCAGCTGCTAATACTCTCAAATATTCTTTGGCTCCCCTTATGCCGAATCTATAAATTTGGGTTGAATACTCTACCCTCGAAAACTGTTGCGATCCCCTATGCTTGTGGGTTATCAGGGAGGTAAAGATTTATATATGGAAAGTTGTTTTCAGGGTTCCGTAAAAAGTTCCAGTTTTTTCGGTATTGTGTTGAGAAGCTTCCAGAAGTTTCCGAAAACTTTCGGAGGAGTTCGAAAGTCCACCAAGGGTTCCACCATGACCCAAGGGTCAGCATGGGCTGAGGGGAGGTGCCCTGGCCTTATTGGGTAAGGCGCACAAGTCCCTCAAGGCCCATGCAGCTGGGAAAGGTGGAAAGTCCACCTTTGTATGGAAGGGAAGGAGGAGGACCAGGATTCCACCTCCTCCCCCTTGGCCGCCGGCCCTAGGGCTTGGAGGGGCTGTCCACCATGCCCCTCCACCTATATATAGAGGGGAGGAGCTCCCCAAGAGGACACACCAAGCCCTTGGCGCCCCTCTATCTCCCGTTACTCCGAGCTCCTCCGTCCTCGTTCTAGTAGCGCTTGGCGAAGCCCTCCTGAACTAGCTTCACCACCACCTCCATCACGTCATTGTGTTGGCTGAGAACCCATCTACTACTCCGCCCTCACTGGCTGGATCAAGGAGGCGGAGACTTCATCAAGCCGCACGTGTGCTGAACGCGGAGGTGTCGTCCTTTCGGCGCTGGATCGGATTGGATCTTGATTGGATCGTGAAGAGTACGACTACATCAACCGCGTTATATATGCTTCCGCTTAACATTCTACGAGGGTACGTAGACACACTCTCCCCTCTCGTTTCTATGCATCTCCACAGATAGATCTTGGGTGTTCGTAAGAAATTTTTTGTTTCCCATGCAACGTTCCCCAACAATAACATATATGAATCTTGTCTTGACGGTACCTAAGTGAATGGTCTATTTTTATTATACTAACCCATCTCACGAAGTTCCGTTAAGTTTTGTGTGATTGCAGTTTTCAAGTTTTGGGTAAGATACCGATATGAGGAGAATAAGGAGCGGCAAGATCCTAAGCTTGGGGATGCTCAATGCAACCCAAGGTAATATTCAAGGAAGACTCAAGAGTCTAAGCTTGGGATGCCCCGGAAGGTATCCCCTCTTTCTTCTTCAACACTATGGTATACCTCACTTGGAGCTATATTTTTATTCGTCATATAATATGTGTTTTGATTGGAGAGTCATTTTCTTTTATTGGGATTTTCTTGCTGATATTTATAATCATGGTTTTCAATAAAAAATACCAAGATTTTCCTTTAAGAGATTTGAATTGCAAGTTTGATATGTGTTGTACAAAAACAGAAACTCTTGTTGTAGTATTTGAATTACGATATTTTACTAGGACATGGAAAGTTTCTGAATTTTTTACTCAATTTCATACAATTGTTTTATTAAGTCCTAATTTTCAGAATATATTGACTTGCATAAGTACACTTTTGTAATTAATTGCTACAAACTTTCCTGTTTAGACAGATTGTTTTCATAGTTTTTTTATATGCTTATCCTATAATTTTCATGGCTTATATTGATAGGTATAAATTATGGAAATTATAGTATACAGTATCTAATGTTTGAAAAATATTATGCAACTTGTCTTAACAGTACATGAACTGTTAATTTATTCTTATTTGTACTAACCTATCTCATGAGTTCTTGTCAAGTTTTGTATGAATGAAATTTTTGAGATTTATGGAAAACCGTGATATGAGAGAAATTAACGAGACATGAGAGCTCAAGCTTGGGGATGCCCAAGGCTCTCCAAGTTGATATTACAAGAATTCTCAAGCATCTAAACTTGGGGATGCAACGATGATACATCTCTGTCGTATCTATAATTTTTGATTGTTTCATGCCAATATTCTACAATTTTCATATACTTTTGGCAATATTTTATATTATTTTTGGGACTAACTTACTTATACAATGCCCAGTGCCAGTACCTGTTTTTTGTATGTTTTTTATTTCGCGGAATTTCCATATCAAACGAAGTCCAAACGCGATAAAAATTTATGGAGATTTTTATTGGAATATATGTGAATTTTGTAAAGAAGAATCAACGCAACACGATGCCCGAGGGCCCCAGAAACCAATAGAGCGCGATCAGGGGGGTGGCTGCGCACTAATAGCTTGTGGCCACCCCTTAAGTCACTTGGAGCCCTTCTTTCGCCGCAAGAAAGATGATTTCACGATAAAAATCCCCTCAAAATTTCAGCTCGATCGGTGTTATGGATCTCCGGATATTTAAGAAACGGTGAAGGGGTCAGAAAACAATCGTGAAAACATGAGAGAAACAGAGAGAGAGAGATCCAATCTCGGAGGGGTTGCTTCCATCCGAGAGCCATGGCGGCCATTAACCAGAGGGGAAGCTCTCCTCCCATCAAGGGGGTGACCAAGGAAGAAGAAGGAGGAGGGGGGCTCTCTCCCCTCTCTCCCGGTGGCGCCGGAGCGCCGCCAGGGCAACCATTGTGACGGCGATATACACCAACAACTTCGCCGCCGTCGCCACCAACTCTCTCCCCCTCTATTCAGCGGTGTAAAACCTCTCTTCCCCGCTGTAATCTCTACTTAAGCTAGGTGCTTAATGCTATATATTATTACCCAATGATGTGTGGCTATCTATGATGTATGAGTAGATTCATTTTGTGCTATGGGTTGATTGATGATCGTGATTAGTTTGAGTTGTATGTTTTATTTTGGTGCTATCCTATGGTGCCTTCTGTGCCGCGCACATGTGGGGGATTCCCGCTGTAGGGTGTTGCAATACGTTCATGACTCGCTTATAATGGGTGGCTAGAGTGAGAGAAGCTTACACCCGAGTATGGGGGTTGTTACATATGGGAGTAAAGAGGACTTGATGTTTAATGCTATGGTTGAGTTTTACCTTAATGATCTTTAGTACTTGCGAATGCTTGCTAGAGTTCCAATCATAAGTGCATATGATCCAAGTACGTAAAGTGTGTTAGCGTATGCCTCCCCTCATATAAAACTGCAATAATGATTACCGATATAGTTATCGATTCCCTAGGGACAAATCTTTCTCTTGTGCTACAAAAAGCTTTCTACTAAAAAATTTACTTAACTAATATTTATCTAAAACAGCACCTAACTTTTATTTTCGTGTTCTTTATTATCTTGCAAAACAATCTACTAGGTACTTCTAGTTTCCTTCCCGCAAAGTAGCTTCATACTTGTTCTAGGTAAAGTAAGCGTTAGCGTCCGTAGAGTTGTATTGGTGGTCGATAGAACTTGAGAGGATATTAATTCTACCTTTAGCTCCTCGTTCGGTTCAACACTCTTACTTATCGAAAAAAGCTACAAACGATCCCCTACACATGTGGGTGATCAATACTTTTTCTAGCGCCGTTGCTAGGGAGCAATAGCATAGCGGTTGATATTCGTGTGTGTGCTTGTTTGCTTTATCACTACATAATTTTATTTTCTATTCTAAGTTGTTTTCTATCTATAGTTATGGGTAGGAAACGCAAAATACCAAAAAAATAGTGGTACTTGCTAACCCAGTGGTTGAGAAACCACCCAAAATCTACTATACTGCTGAAGATTTTTACTTGGATCATCTTCGATCCCTTTGTGCTCGTGCTAAAAACCCAACTAGCTTAGTTGAGGTGAAATCATTAAATGAGCATGCTTATTTTGTGCGACGCTGCTTATCTCAAAAAGGGAAACTCTTGTGGCATCAAATTAATACTTTGTGTTGCAATGCTTGGAATTTATGTGAAATACATGATTTTAGTTATTGTTCTGAAGACACTAAAAACACCTTCCCTATCAATGTGTGTTTAATGATAATGAAATATTATCTTCTTATGCAAAGGATGCCTATTGTTATTATGATATTGAACAAATTGAAGAATTTGTTGCTTTTAAGGGTGCATATGAAATTGCTTCTTTGATTGAAAAGTATGATTCTACTCTTTACAAATCTGAAAAAAATTCCATACTTAAATATTGTTATGAAAACTATGCTTCTAATGCTTATGTTAAAGGATTTATTGAGAAAATGTTTGTTGCCTTGGAAGAGACTAATATTTTGTAGGAATATATGGAAGAAGAAATTGCTGAAACTGTGAGCTCATTAGATGAAAATGATGAGGAGGAGAGCGAAGAACAAAAGGATGAAGAATGGATTAGCTACCCGTGCCCACCTTCTAATGAGAGGAACTCTTCAACTCATACATTGTTTAATTTCCCTTCGCACATACCAAAGGATGAATGCTATGATAATTGCTATGATCCCTTGGATTTATTTGAAATATCTCTTTTTGATGAACTTGATGCTTGCTATGCTTGTGGCCATGATGCCAATATGAATTATGCTTATGAAGATGAACTTGCTATAGTTCCTTATGTTAAGCATGAAATTGTTGCTATTGCACCCACACATGATAGTCCTATTATCTTTTTGAATTCCCCAAACTACACTATATCGAAGAAGTTGCACTTATTAGGGACTATGTTGATGGGTTGCGTTTTAATATTACACATGATGATTTTTATGAATATAATATGCATGTGCTTGCTGCTCCTACTTGCAATTATTATGAGAGAGGAACCAAATCTTCACCTCTCTATGTTTCCAATATGTCGGCGTTCTGGATACCAGGGTACCCAGACTTGCCTGCCTACGGCCCAAGACATGGCCCACTCGATGGCCGTACAGCCCTGCGCGGTTTCACTCAAGACAAGACCCTCGCGAGAGCCTCACCCTCGCGAGGAGGGCAACACCAAGGCTCCCGGACGAGGCAGGCCTCCCCAGGCCTCCTCCTGAGCGGCGGAGATTCCTATGCAACGCACGGCCTCAGGAGGCCAAGGGTGACGCCAGCCGGGCCAGGCGGGCGCCGGCGCGCCAGAGAGGACAGTTTCCCCTTTGGTGCAAAGGAGGCAGGGGCGCACGCGAGTTCCCAAAGTACCCCCCAAAGGTTTCCACTCCGGTGCAACAAGACCGGGCAGCGGGCACGACAGGACGGATGTCACCAGCGTGCCCACCACCGCGTCACCACCACCTACTTTGCAGGTGAAGACCACCTTTCGTCAGGATAAGATGTACCTCCTGTCCCCTTTCAAAATTGGCCGTTGTGGGATTCCTTCCCGCCAATGCGACAAGGGAAGAGGACCCGGGCCGCTATAAATAGAGGCTAAGCTACTCTGTAGAGCGGGACGACGATGAGACAACCACCCGCAAACACACCGCGAGGCAAGTCGCCACTGTACTAGTTCATCCACAAACCTCCTCGTGAGGCAATCCACCAAAGGCACGAGTAGGGTTTTACGCTTCGCAGCGGCCCGAACCTGGGTAAACTCTCGTGTGCTACTTTCTTCCTCGCCATCGAGCGGGGGTATCGTGTTGTGGGCTTTGTGGGGGCGAAGCTGTTGGAGATCTTCGCACACGCCCCTGGGTTCGAACTCCTTAGGGTTTTGCGGAGCCCGAAATCCGACATTTGGCGCGCCAGGTAGGGGGCATGTCGAAGTCTTCCTCAAGCCTCGCTCTTCCTCCACCTCACTGCCCCCATGGCTAACGCTCACCGAGCTCGCACCGAGCGCCGTGCTGCTCGCGTCGCCCAGACGGCGCCGGTGGGCCGCACCGCCGCGTGCCGGTCCGCCTCTCCTGTGGCCAACGCTGCCACGGGCCCGGAAGCCCACGAGCAGCAGAACTCATCGCAGCCGGTCACCGCGCGGTCTGACGGTCGCACCGCTACTCCGTCCATCGTTCCAGCTACCGGGTCATCATCCCACGCTCGCCCCGGGCCGGCGCGTGGGTCGGGCGCACTCCTCATGGCGCACGAGCTGTTGCGCTACCGCCCTGCCCTGTGACACCCCGATTTTGGCAACTTTTTCTTTTCAAAAATATTTGAATTTTATTTGCAATTTTCAAAACCTCTTCAGTTGAGTTGACTTATGCCTTACAAAAATTTTCTCCAAGCATTCCAAAACCTTTTTCATCTTGATAAAACCTTTCCATGCCTCTCTTGGATAATTTTTCAATATTTAATCTTTTCTATAAAATCATTTTCTTAATTTGGGAATTTAGATCATCACTATGGGTTGTGAAGCAACCTATAGTTTGGGTGGTCAAATAATTCCCAAACTTTTTCCTCATCTTCTCATCATCATAAGATTCCATATTTGCCAAAAATATTTTATTGCCCAATGGGAAATTTTGGCCAGAATAATTATTTTGTTTCTGACCAGAATCTGTCCATTGTGAAGCAACCCTATTATTTCCATTTCAGAAAATTCCCAATAAATTCCCCAAGCTCCTAGGGATCCTGTCTTGCCTCAATATCCAAAAATATCATCTTGGCCAGTACAACTTTTGAGCAGAAAGGCTCTGACAAGTTTCTGCATTTTTGAAACCTCTGTGAAGGAACTGCTAGCTAGAGATGCCTAATCACCCTGAGATTTTTATGGCATCTGCTATGTATCAAATAACTCCCTTCCACCTAGTTTCATCATTTGAAGAGCAACCAGTTGAGGGCCACAAGCTCAATTGTGTTCTGGGCCAGAATGATAGTTTCCAAAGGAACCCTATCCATTTCTTCTTCAAATCTTCTCAAATTCTGCCAGATGATAGTCCTTCCAACCTTGATGGCCCTAGACATCTCCTCTGGCTCCATCCTTATCCCTTTTTCCCTCCAGAAACCCCTCAAGATAGCTGGCAGAAGCTGTAGCTGAGGCTACACTTCACATCAGGGTGAACCTGGTCGAGCCAGTGACCCAGGGAGGCTAAATGGCCAAGGGTCGACCCCATGGACAAGGTGCGCCAGGCAGGCGTGTCCTCTGGACGGCAGCCACCATGGTGAGCACGGCACTGGCATGCATGTGCGCGTGCTCTGCGCGGCGCCAGAACCAGATAAGCTCGCCCGAGCTGTCCATCGCTGCCCCCCTTGTCTCGTGGTGCCGACGTCGCTCCTGCTAGCCGCGTGGCTCCCCCCGAACCCTCCCGGTCGCCGGAGAAGGTCGCCGTCGCTCCCGGCCAAGCGTCGCCACGGGCAGAACAGTGGGCTTCGGCCACTGTGGTCGTCCGCACGCCATTGATGGCTCTGGACCCGTCCCGTCGCGCCCTTCTGCTCTCTTCCATCCCGTCGATGCTCCCGGCCAGCCAGCAAAGCGTACGGGCGCCGGCGACGTGGCTGAGCCTCGCCGCTTCGGAAGAGATCCCCGCGCTCGCCCTCCGCCTATTTAAGGCCCTCCCCGTCCCTTCGAGCTCATCAGTCATCCCCTCCCCTCCTCAATTGCTTCCCCGAGCAACGAGCCATGGCCGAGAGGCCCTCTGGCCTCGAACCTTGCCGGAGCTCCGCCATCTGAGGCCTCCTCATCGCCAGCTTGCTCCGCTCCTTCCCGAGCCCATTTGACCCCGCCATTGAGCTCAGTGTAGCTCCCTGGTGCTCCTAGTCCTCCTGCCCAAGCCAGCAGTCACCGGAACCGCCGTCTCCGATCTCACCTGAGCGTCGCCGCCGCCGGAGACGAAGGGGACGACGTCGTCTGACCATCTCTTGGCATTCCACGGGTACGTGCGTGCTCGCCTTTGAGTGCCCAATCCATTCCCGTAGTTCCCCGACCCCATCGCCGCCTCTGCCGCCGGCGACCATCGCCGGAGCGCCGCAGTGCTCGGCCCCCTTCTCTCCCTCTCTGTTTTAAAAGGGCGACCCCACCCGTCAGCGGCTCAGCTGCGCACGGGCAAAGGGGTAAGTGGAAGCGTACTCTGGAAATACGTCTTCGACGTCAGCCCGCTGGGAATTTTCTGATTTTCTATTAAATCCATTTTAAAACAGAATTTTGACTGAACTTTGACCATCAATAACTTTTTATTTATAACTCCAATGCAGTTGATTCTTTTTGCATTGTGTTTGTCTTGAGCTCCTTTACTTTCTGGTAAATTTTGGTATTTTTCCAATATTCACAGGATTTCTATTTAACCGAAATGCTTTATGTGACATTTCCAATTATATTTGAAAATACTTTCAGAAGGAGAATTTGGTGCTTGTGAAGATCCAGAGTGTGTGAACCACCCAACAGAGCAAGGCAAGCCATGATACCCATTTCATGCATGCATTCCTATAGCATTGCATTTTATATATGCATTAGGTTGATTATTTTGATATAGTTAATCCATAGTAATGATTAAATATTAAAGTATTGAGTTGAACCACTATAGTTGATAAATAAACTTAGTGGTTGATCTTGAGTCACCTGTCCGGGCATACTCGTGCAACCACATTTGCCGGTATGGGACGGCCCTGACCGGGCCTGACTGCGTGATCTTTCACCGGTACCTCCAAAAAGGGAGGGTTATGCATGGCGTGCTACCCTGATCAGGTAAGCGGTGATAACCCTGTGAGCCCAGTTGATAGTTGAGTTTGTGCCGGCGTCCCCGTTTGGGACAGTAGGCCCCGTTTGGGTCTACAGAGTTTGGCCACGACGGTGGCAGGTGTCATGAGGACATAGGGGCCACCCAAGGCTGACCTCCGGGGGAGGAAGAGTGCCGGTGGTACGATGGAAGAGTCACGGGTCAGGCAGGTTTTGTTGAAGCAACGCTGGTCCACCCGAGTGGGATCTCGAGGCCGGGGCCAGGTGCTTCATGGTGTGGGTAAAGTGTGCAACCTCTGCAGAGTGTCAAAATCTATTAGAATAACCGAGTCCACGGTATTGGACAGCCCGACCAGACCTCAGTAAATGGTCAACCAGAATAATGATGTTAATGATGGAAGAACTCGTCTTGTGTTCGGAAGTACTCCGTGGGTATGAGTATTCCGAGGGTTGTGGGACAACCCCAAAGAGAGTAAGTTGATGATCGGTAACAGTAAGTAAATTGCTTAACTGATATTGTGTTGATTGCCATGCTATTGTTTGCTGCATTACTTGGTTGTTGTGAGCTTGCGAGTACATTCAAAGTACTCACCTGGCGTATCATGCTAGATGCAGGAGAATCCGAGGACGAAGGTCCTGAAGGTGCTGGCTATGCTAACTAGGATGTGTACACAGCAGTGTCCCTATGGATGGAGTTGCGCTATGTTCCGCTACGCTGTAGAAGTACTCAGTATGCTGAGGCCCTGCTATGTGACATAAATAATGTAGATAGTGTCATAGCACCGAGGGTGCCTTTGGCCTCGCCACTATGTAAGATATGCGCTTGTACTCGACTCCTATCAATAAAGTTATGTTCTGTTCTGTGCCAAGTTGTTGTGTGTTTCCAGAAGACATGATCTCTGGGTTGGAAACACTGCTAATCCGGTTCTCTGAGCCGGGGTGCCACATGCCCCCAACCGCATCGACGACTGGCTCGGGCGCATTGCAGAGCTCGTCAGCGCCGCCGGCGACGCCTCGGCGCTCTCCTACTCGTTCCGGCCTCAGCCCTCCCTTGCAGGCGACGAGGCCCATATTGTGTCGCCTCCTCCTCCCCAGCGCGACGTCGACCCCGAGACCAGGCGTGAGGTACGCCCGCGCGACCAGCCACGCGGGCCCCCGGCGAGGGCGAGAGATGAAGTAAGCTGCCAGATGGTGCCGCGGCCGCGTGCTAACGCGCGCGCACTCCCCGCGTCGCTGCATCAGTGACGCGACCAGGCGCCCCTCGAAGCACCCGCGCAGGAGCATCAAGACCGGGCCCCTCCCGAGCGTGTGGCGCCGGTAGGCCCAGTGGGTTGCCGCGCCATCGCCCCGGGGCTCCATCCGACCGTGTGGCCCTGCAAGTTCAAGCCTGGCCTACCTCCTCGCTACGACGGCACCCCAGATCCCGCCGAGTTCTTACAGCTCTACTCGCTAAGCATCCAGGCGGCCGGCGGGGACGACAAGGTCAAGGCGACCTGGTTCCCCATGGTGCTCAAGGGTGGTGCGCTCTCCTGGCTCCTCAACCTCCCGGAGGGGTCAATCACCTCCTGGGAAGACCTGCGTGAGCCCTTCGTCGCCAACTTCCAAGGCACCCGCGACCGCGCGCTTGGAGTGGGTGACCTCCGTCGCGTGAAGCAACCGCCCGACGAGACCCTGCACAAGTTCATACAGCGCTTCACGACTACCCGCCTCAAGATCCCGAGGGCGTCAGACGAGGCCATCATCTCGGCGTTCACCGACGGCGTCAGGGACCTCAGGATGAGGGAGGAGCTCGCCATCCACGATGACCTGAGCTCGGCATTGGAGATTTTCAACTTGGCGAACAAATGCGCGAAGGCCGAAGAGGGCCGCCTCTCCCTCCGCGAGCTTCCGGAGGCGGAACCCGAGGACAAGAAGACCAAGACCAAGGAGCCGAAGCGAAAGGCCCCCGCGGTGCTGGCGTCTGAACCCGAGGCAAAGCACAGTCGAGACGACGAACCCCCCATGGGAGGGCGACCATTCTGCATTTTCCACGGCACCAATAGCCACAACACCGTCGACTGTCAGGAGCTCAGGGTGGTCCGCGACGAAGACTTCGGTCGGCGCCCTGGGCGAAGCGACCGGGGCTACGGACGCGGTGGAAGCCAGGAGTGGCGAGACCGGCCTCGGGAGGACCGCTGGCGCGATCAAGCTCGGGAGGACCGCTGGTGCGACGAACCTTCGGAGGGGTCACGGCGTGGCCAGCCTCGCGAGGCCCGTCCTCGTGAGGCCGGTCTTCCCCCGCTTCCGCCGCCACCCAGGAGGAAGGAAGAAGACAGGCAGAACGACAGGGCTGGGGGCTTCTAGGAGGTCAGGGCAATAGCTTGCATCCTGGGCGGCGCCCAAGCCCCGGCATCGAACCGCATCTTCAAGCAGTTTTCGCAGGAGGTGAACGCGGCTCTCCCGAAGCTCGAGGTTGCGCGCCCGCTCAAGTGGTCCTAGTGTGCCATCACCTTTGACTCCAAGGATCAGCTCAGATGTTCAGCCATGGCGGGCGCACTCCCCATGCTGTGCACGCCCACCATCAGCAATGTCCTCGTCACCAAGACACTCATCGACGGCGGCACCGGGCTCAACATCCTCTCCATTGAGACGTTTGAGACGCTCCAAGTGCCATACGACCAGCTCATGCCAACCAAGCCCTTCTCCGGAGTCACTGATGGCTCCACGGTCCCCATCGGGCAAGTGCGCCTACCCGTCACCTTCGGCGGGCGCAACAACTACCACACCGAGCTCATCGTCTTTGACATCGCCCACATCCACCTCCCGTACAAAGCGATCCTTGGGTACCCAGCCCTCGCCAAGTTCATGGCGGTGACCCACCATGGCTACAACGTCCTCAAGATGCCCAGAAGTGGCGGTGTCATCACTGTCGCGTGCGATGAGAAGGACGTCGTTTGCTCCCTTGAACGAGCCTACCGTGCTGCGGCGGCCGAGCACTCTGACGACGAAGGAGGCGCCTTCCACGCGAGGACATCCCCAAGAGGAAGAAGCAGCTCCTTTCCAAGGCACGCCAGGGGGCTGAGACGCCAAGGGACAGCGCCTCGGGCTCCACGCCTGGGGCCGAGGCCCCTTCCCCCCTCGCATAGGAAGGCGCGCCCGGCGCCTCCCTTGGGTCGGGCTTGGGGGCTTCCACCCGGAAGGCCACCGGCCTGACCAGTGAGACGAGGGAGGTGCTCGGGCACAACTTGGGGGCGTGCGTAGGCGTGCACCCATCCAAGCAGGGAGCACGACGCGAGACACCAAGTTCGTGGGAGTTCATCACCAGAGTAATTGAGGAGCTTCGGGAAGCACAGGTCATGCGGGGCGAGCGCGACCTTGCGCCGCCAAGCGCGGTCGCCGTCATCGACCCGGGCGGTGCGCCACGCATCTACGTCAATGTAACCAGCATCAACAGGGCTGCATCACAGGACGTCTTCTGGCCTACGTGAGCCGGTCGCTGCAGGGCCTACCCGCGCGACTACACCCGCATGCCCTTTGGTCTGGCGAACGCGGGCGCCAAGTTCCAGCGCCTTGCCCGGGCCATGTTCGCGCCTTACCGGGCCGGGCACCGTGAGGAGTTGGAGGGGGTGCCGGGCCCGAGCGGGAGCCCCGAGCCCCCTGGGGCGACGGGCTCGTGAAGGTCAAGCTTGCGGAGGCGAAGGCCAAGTTCCTACGACTACATCCACGCTTCAGCGGCATTGCCGCCAGGTGATCCCTTTTTGGCGCGTACCAGGTAACTTTTTGGTTCGCTCAGTTTGAGGGCGCCCATCGGGCCGCACTACCCTCAGGCGGCTAGAACTCATCCCAGCCGTGTCATTATCGCATGTATCTGATCCTTTCATGCATTTGATCTTTTCCTAAGTAATCTAACCTGCATGCTCGGTGCTTCGCCACCATGAATGTCGCCGCGCCCTAATGATCCTGTCCTTGACCGCCTCATGATTAAGGGCTGGCACGGCGTCTGTGCTCGGGTCCGTCCCTACAGCGTTGACAAATCCGAGTGGTCGAGCTATATCTCGCGGGCCAGCCCCATGTACGTCACCTCCCATGGCCCTCGGTGCTTCGCTCTCGCGTGAGCTAATCGGGGGTGGGTGAGTCAGGGCGCGCAGCACGGTTCCTATAGCCACAGTCGGCCTTTCACAGCCGTGGGAGCCGCGCGCCGGGCGTTTTCTCCTTGGAGTTGTCGCATGAGAAGACTGGGCACGGCGTCTGTGCTCGGGTCCATCCCTGCAGCATCGATTAATCCAATGGCTGAGCTCTGTCTGGTGGGCCGGCCCGTTCACGTCACCTCCTGGGGTCATTGGTGTTTAGCCTTCTCATGCGATGGCCCCTGGAAGTCCGTTCGGCGCAGGTTCCTCAAAATGTACAGGACTTTAAGCGGCGTTCTCCACCAAGAAGATTCAGGCGCAACCCGCCTTTGAGGTAGGGCCATGTGAGACCTAAGCTGTCTCACGTTGCCCATATACACCTACCAGTTCTACCGTGCAGGCCACGCGTACGAACTTAATGGGATGTACATGCCCGGGAGGCTCAGGAGCTAGGGCCCCCCATTCCCACGCCCAAGTGGAAGCCCCATGCTCCGCGCTGGCGGACGACACGGCCCACCAATGGCTATGCCCACGCAACGTGGAAGCCCTATGCTCTGCGCTGGGGATAAACAACTGAGGGCGCCCTAACGGGTGCATTCAACCTCAGGATGACCCCTCGCGGCTCCATATCGCAGCATTCCCTTGGGATGCATGCGTGAGGGGGCTGCAAGGGGGCTACGCCACCTCCCCAGGTCCATGGTACTTGGTCTTCACGCGTCCCTCCCAGGCGAAGGCTGGCGAGGAAAGGTAGGGGAGCTGCTCGTACGTCAAGGGGGACTCCTGAGCATCGCGACTCAGGAGCCTCACTGGTCTCGTTGCCCCTCACCCCTTGGCACCGTCCTGGTGATCCGGACGCCCCAACGGCGGTTGAGGTATGCGCGGGACCGGGCCCTGCCGACGCAGAGCTCAAGGCGCTCAAATCTCCAAGTCAAGGAACTCAAGCCGCTCGTACGTCTAGGGGGACTCCTGAGCATCGCGACTCAGGAGCCTCACTGGTCTCGTAGCCCCTCACCCCATGGCACCGTCCTGGTGATTCGGACGCCCCAACGGCGGTTGAGGTATGCGCGGGACCGGGCCCTGCCGATGCAGAGCTCAAGGTGCTCCAATGTCCAAGTCGACCCCACTTTCGCCGCGTTCCCTTCGTGAGGGCTGCTCGTACTTCAAGGGGGACTCCTGAGCATCGCGACTCAGGAGCCTCACTGGTCACGTAACCCCTCGCCCCTTGGCACCGTCCTGGTGATCCGGACGCCCCAACGGCGGTCGAGGTATGCGCGGGACCGGGCCCTGCCGACGCAGAGCGCTACAGCAAGCAGGAAGGAAACGAAGCGAAGAAATGAAATCGCACAGCTTAGCAGTTATTACAAGCATTAAAATGTCTCCGAAAATGCAAATAAGTCTAACGCCTCCGCGAGGCACGATGAACAATTACATGAAAAGACCCAGGAAGAGGAACTAGGAGGAGCTAGCACCGCCGCTTGCCCCGACCGCGGGGAGCTCGTCGTCGACATCGCTGCCATTGTCATCATCGTCACCAACCCCCGCGGCCGCGGGAGGAGGCGGGGGAATGGCGACACAGGCGAACTTCTTCATCAGTGCCCTCCACGGCTATCGCCGCGGCGGCGCGAACCTCAGGATCAACCGGGCGGATCACGGAGCCGAAGTCGAAGCTTGGCTCACGAAGGTAAAGGTGGATGAAGACGCGCGTCGCAACCGCGGAGAAGAGGTCGCGACATTCGCTCTCCAAGACGTTCTCCACCATAGCGACGACACCCTCAAGCACTTTGGCGAGCTTTGAAGAGAGCCCAGCGAAGCCACTCTCAGGAGCTGCCAGGGGCTCTGTGAATTCCCCTCGACAGATGGACTGCAGCGCTTGGCGAAGCCTGAGATCGACGGAGGGGAGGGCATCGAGCTCTGCAGCCTTCTTCTCCTCGGCTGTGGCGAGGGTCTTCTCCCTGGAGTCAAGCCGAGCCTTCTCTGCGGCCACCTCCTCCTTCAACCTATCCAGATGCTTGTGCTCCGCGGCTTGGTCAGTCGCCGCCTGGGACAGCGCGGAGTCGCCGTCGGCAAGCTTGGCCTCGCGGATCTTGAGGTCTTCCTCCTGCTGACGAAGCCGCTCCGCGAGGGCGGTCCTCTCCTCTTGAAGAGCCTTCAGGCGGGCCTCCGCCTCGTCGCAGCGCTTCGCCGCAAATGCTGCATCGGCCAGCGCCGCGTCACGGGCCGCTTTGGCCGACGCGGCCTCCTTCCTGCCCTCAGCCACGGTGGACTCGGCTTGGCTCCAAACCGCCACGGCTGAGGCGTCGGATTGCAGCCACCCAGAAAGAATACCCAGGCGCTCCCTTGCGAGGCGATCGTCGGCGCCGCCGAGGGCGTCTCGGACCTGGTCCAAGACAGAGTAGGCCCCGTCCAGGGCGCCTGACTCCACTGGAGGGCCACGAGTCGGTGGCATCAGGGCATGGCCCAGAGGCAGCGCCTGTGCGGCGGCAGGAGCCGCCTCTAGAGGGGCGGAAGCATGGAGGTAGGAAGCCATCGGTGGCTTCGCCACTACCGCAGGCAAGGCAAGGGCGGACGGCCCCACACCCAGCTGGCCCGTGGGGGCTGGCCCCTCGGGCTGCAGCGTGGACGCGCCCCCAAGGGCAGGGACGGCCTCTCTAATGGACATCGGGGGCTCCGTGGCCGCGACAAGGAGAGTCACCCCACGGGCCTCCCCGCCAGCGATACCCGGCGTCTCATCGGGCATCGGCAAGGCACTAGGAACGGGCGTCATGTCGGAAGGCGCCCTCGGCTTGACGCCGACCTTCTTCTTCCTCGACTTCGGCATGGCGGCGCCCCCGAGTGACAAACGAAGAGAGGACCATCAGTACGTAAACCACCGGAAGGCAGCCTAAAACCAAGCAAGACCACTTACTCCTCGACGTCAACCCACTTCCTCTTTCTCTCCACCTCGGCAAAGGCGGGGAAGCCTCCGTCCTTCTTCGAGGAGCTGCTGCTGCGTGAGAGAGCAGTGGAACAACTCGAAGGGGCCACGGCCGGCAAGGCCGCGCCAGCCCTGGACGCGGCCACCTCGCCCGCAGGATGCGGCTCGGGCAAGGGCGAGGCGGGTGCTTCGGCCACCCTGCTGACAAGAGCTGGACGCTCCGGAGGAGGCCCAGCCTCGAGCTTCCTCGGGGTCACCCGGCAGGCAGATCGTGCGGCCCGAGGTGTGGGTCCCGACCCCTTGAGGGCTCTGGCGAGTCGCGGAGGACTTGCAGCAGGGGGTTTGCTGGCGTCGTCGTCATCAAAGCCGCGGAGAAGCGCACTCCGCGACGGAGGGGACACTTCCTCCAGATCGTCGTTTGCCGTCTCCTCCGAGTCTTCTTCGTCTACGGTGTCATCGGAGGACACCGCCACAGGGGCGCCGGAGCTCTCAGCTAGAGAGAGCCCCAGCTCGTCGAAGACGGGCATCGCGGCGACCGGATCGGCCTTGTCATCGTGGCAGTACAGCGGGGCGTAGGCCTCAGGAAGGTCCCCGGGGTCGCCGTTGAGCAGGGTCGCCATGACCCTGTTCAACTCCTCGGGGGTCAGGTGCGCCGAGCGGAGCCTCATGTCATCGCCACTACCTTGATAGTCCCACATGGGCCTCGAGTGAGACTGGAGTGGCGCCAGGCGCTGCACCAGGAACTCCTTCACTATCATCCCCCCAGTCAGCTTCCTGGCACTGATGTCTCGAAGGACCAGCTCCAAGACAGGTTTGGCCCGGGGGTGAGAGAGCTTCGCAGAGCTCCACGCCGGAATCTTCTCCGACAGCCCCTTCGGGAGCTCCAGGCAAGAGTTGTTGCTCTTGAGATCCAAGAAGACCCAGCGGTTCCTGAAGTTCTCCACCTTCTTCCCGGCCTTGAAGAGCATGTTCCCGCTCTGGACCGCGACAAAAGAGACGCATGCCGACCGCTGAGCGCCGTCATGAAGCCGCAAGCTGAAGAAATGGCAGAACAGGGCCACTGAAGGCTTCACGCCCACGAAAGCCTCGCAGTAGAAGGCAAACATGGACAGAAGCAGGGTGGAGTTGGGTTGAAGATGGAGAGCCCGGATCCCGTAGTGCTCGAGGACGGCAGTGAAGAACGCGGAGAAGGGCGGAACGAGCCCGGAGAAGACGCTGTGGAGGAAGAAGGGGTAGGCCGACTTGGCCAGGCGATGCTTCTCCGCGGAGCCGCGCCATATCAAGGTCCGCCCCCGCTCATTGGTGTCATCCGCCGTCGACGGAAGCACCGGGGCGAGGTCCCTGTCCTTGGCTATGGTGGACTCTGAGAGCGCCGGCGAGATGGAAGCGGAGGCCGAGCTCTGGGCTTCAGGCTTCGACTTGCTGGCGGGAGCCATCGAGAAGCCTTTGGGGCCGAGGAAGCAAGAAGGAGGACGGAGCGGTGCTAAGATCTGGAGAGGTTCTCACAAAGGATAGAGATTTGGAAGGGAGAGCGGGAGCGCGGAAGAGGAAAGCAATAACGACTCAACGCTGGACGTCAGGCTTTTGTCGGTTCGGACAGTTGCCGAGGAGACACGGGAGCGGGGACGCCCGCACCCAACCACACACCGCGCGCCAGACCTGGCCCGCAGGCAATAGGGGCCCGCGGCGCTCCGGGCCATCTTCTACGGCTTCCCCTCAAAGCCAGCCCGAGCGCGCCTCGGGCCCGGGGGCTACTGTGGGCGTTCTGGATACCAGGGTACCCAGACTTGCCTGCCTGCGGCCCAAGACATGGCCCACTCGACGGTCCGTACAGCCCTGCGTGATTTCACTCAAGACAAGACCCTCGCGAGAGCCTCACCCTCGCGAGGAGGGCAACACCAAGGCTCCCGGACGAGGCAGGCCTCCCCAGGCCTCCTCCCGAGCGGCGGAGATTCCTATGCAACGCACGGCCTCAGGAGGCCAAGGGTGACGCTAGCCGGGCCAGGCGGGCACCAGCGCGCCAGAGAGGATAGTTTCCCCTTTGGTGCAAAGGAGGCAGGGGCGCACGCGAGTTCCTAAAGCGCCTCCCAAAGGTTTCCACTCCGGTGCAACGAGACCGGGCCAGCGGGCGCGGCAGGATGGATGTCACCAGCGAGCCCACCACCGCGTCACCACCACCTACTTTGCAGGCGAAGACCACCTTTCGTCAGGATAAGATGTACCTCCTGTCCCCTTTCAAAATTGGCCGTTGTGGGATTCCTTCCCGCCATTGCGACAAGGGAAGAGGACCTGGGCCGCTATAAATAGAGGCTAGGCTGCTCTGTAGAGCGGGACGACGATGAGACAACCACCCGCAAACACACCGCGAGGCAAGTCGCCACTGTACTAGTTCATACACAAACCTCCTTGTGAGGCAATCCACCAAAGGCAGGAGTAGGGTTTTACGCTTCGCAGCGGCCCGAACCTGGGTAAACTCTCGTGTGCTATCTTCTTCCTCGCCATCGAGCGGGGGTATCGTGCTGTGGGCTTTGTGGGGGCGAAGCTGTTGGAGATCTTCGCACATGCCCCTGGGTTCGAACTCCTTAGGGTTTTGCGGAGCCCGAAATCCGACACAATACGATAAAATTATAAGAAACTACTTATGCTATGTATTGGCCTTTACTTGATGTGCATGAATTGTTCTTTTATGACATGCCAATACATAGGAAGAGAGTTAGACTTCGTTGTTACACGATATATGTTGCTTTGTGCTCACTGCTAAATTACAAATCTTTGTTAACTAAAATTGGCTTTGATATACCTTGGGATCTGGGTGGATCAATTACTTGAGCACTATATGCCTAACTTAACGGCTTTTAGAGACAACCCAGAAAGTGCTGCCAGGGAGACAACCCAGAAGTTTTAGAGAGTCATTTATTTCTGTTGTGTGCTTTTAGAAAAATTAAAAACAAAAAAATAAAGTGGGGAACCTAAAACCTTTTCAAAAAGAATTGTGAAAGTGAGAAAGACGAGCATCATTGAAGTGGGGGACGTCCTTGAACTTTTGTTCATGCCCATGGAAACTTTGTGAATCCTGATTACAGTAACGTTTCAACAAAATAATTATCCCCTTGTACAAGTCCATTGTATTATAAGAATAATGTGCCAAGATTTACCTTTAGGATGTTTAAATTGCTTGTTTGATACATGCTGTGTAAAAAGAGAAACTTTTGATGTAGTGTTTGAATTTTCATATTTTACTGGAGTGTGCAAAAATTCTAAAAAAAGTACACAGTACTTTATGCAAAGTTTTTATGAAGTCCTAATTTTTCAGAATTTTTTTAGTTAAAGAAGTATAGGTTTCATCTTCATCTTTACAGACTGTCCTGTCCTGTTTTTCACAGATTGTTGTTATAGTTGCTTTGTCTGCTTATGTTTGAGTTCTTGTTGAGCCCCATTGCCTTGGGAGCCATAGAATTGTGATAGCATACAGTAGGTAATGTTAGATTATAATTATAAAATAATGTTATGGCAGGACATGATAGGATTTGATGATTATATGTACTAACCTTTCTAATAAAAGTTTTGTTAAGTTTTGTGTGGATGAAGTGTTCGAAGATCGAGCAGGTATCGATATGAGAGGAATAAGGAGAGCCAAGACTTCAATCTTCGGTATGCCCAAGGCACCCCAAGTAAATATTCAAGGAGACTCAAGCATCTAAGCTTGGGGATGCCCCGGAAGGTATCCCATCTTTCTTCTTCAACAATTATCGGTATGTCTCGGTTTTTGTTTTGTTCACACGATATGCATAAATTCTTGGAGCGTCATGTGCCTTTTATTTTCCTTTTAGCAATGCACCATGCTGGTATGGGAAAGTCCATGGTTGATTTATAGAATTCTCTTTGCACTTCACTTTATCTTTTGAGTATGGCTTTATAGAATGCTTCATGTGCTTCACTTATATCATTTGAAGTTGGATGCCTGTTTCTCTACATATAGAAAACCGTTATTTGTAGAATGATCCTTTGCTTCACTTATATTTATTAGAGTGTGGTATTTTGTAGAAATAATTAAACTCTCATGCTTCACTTATACCTATTTAGAGAGTCAACGGGAATTGGTCATTCACATGGTTAGTCATAAAATCCTATATAAAACTAGTAGATCACTGAATATGATATGTTTGATTCCTTGCAATAGTTTAGCGACATTAAGATAGTAATATGTGGGGGTACTAGTGGATGATTGTGGATTAGTAGGAATATCGGTGTTAAGGTTTGTGATTCCCGAAGCATGCACGTATAGTCTCTAGTTATGCGATGAAGTTGGAGCATAATTTATCCCTGATTGAAATCATTTGTCTGTTATAATTGGGGGGCATGATGGTTAACTCCTACCAGCCTCCTCCCTAGGGGCATGCGAGTACTACTATGCTTCGAGAGAGCTAATAGAACCTTGCAATAAGTATGTGAGTTCTTTTATGACTAATGTGAATCCATGGATGTACGCACACTCACCTCCTCATATTTGCTAGCCTCTTCGGTACCGTGCATTGTCCATTCTCACCTCGAGGATCGGTGCAAACTTCGCCGGTGCATCCAAACCCCGTGGCATGATACGCTTTGTTGCACATAAGCCACCTTATATCTTCCTCAAAACAGCCACCATACCAACCTATCATGGCATTTCCATAGCCATTCCGAGATATATTTCCATGCAACTTCCATCAGCATCATATACATGACTTGAGCATTCATTGTCATATTGCTTTGCATGATCATATAGCTGACATAGTATTGTGGCAAAGCCACCATTCATCATTGTTTACATGTTACGCTAGATCATTGCACATCCTCGTACATTGCCAGAGGCATTCATATGGAGTCATCTTATATAATCATTGAGTTGTTATATTGAGTTGTAAGTAAATAAAAGTGTGATAATCATAATTATTAGAGCATTGCCCAGTGAGGAAAGGATGATGGAGACTATGATTCCCCCACAAGTCGGGATGAGACTCCGGACGAAAAATGAAAATATGGGTGAGGCCAAATGAGCCCACCAAGAAAAAGAAAAAATGAAAAAATGAGAGAAGAAGAGAGAAGGGACTTGCTACTATCCTTTATCACACTTGTGCCTTAGAATGGCACCATGTTCTTCATATAGAGAGTCTCCTGATTTGTCACTTTCATATACTAGTGGGAATTTTATAGAACTTGGCTTGTATATTCCGATAATGGGCTTCCTCAAATGCCCGAGGTCTTCATGAGCAAGCAAGTTGGATGCACACCCACTTAGTTTCATTTGAGCTTTCATACACTTATAGCTCTTAGTGCATCCGTTGCATGGCAATCCCTACTACTCGCATCGATATCGATTGATGGGCATCTCCATATCCCGTTGATCCGCCTAGTTGATGCGAGACTTTCTTTTCACTTTTCCTTCTTTTAAACCTACCACCATATTCTATTCCACCTATATGCTATGTCCATGGTTCACGCTCATGTATTGAGTGATGTATAAAATGTTGAAGCGCGTAAAAAAGTACGATCCAATTGATTGGTTTGACACCGGGGTGCTCATGATTTTTATTTTATGCTAGGAAGACCAAGCATGACAGGCTATATGATTTTGTCGGGATATCGTTCTTTAGCATTGTTATTTTGAAAGGACATGATTGATTGCTAGTAAACCTGAGTATTAATGTCTTATGTGAAATGATAGCCTATTGCCTTGAATCACTTCTATCTTAATATTCATGCCATTATTAGACATATGTTCAAGATTATGTTAGGTAGCATTCACATCAAAAATTATCTTTTTATCATTTACCTACTCGAGGACGAGCAGGAATTAAGCTTGGGGATGTTGATACGTCTCCGTCGTATCTATAATTTTCGATTGTTTCATGTCAATACTCTACAACTATCATATACTTTTAGCAACATTTTATATTATTTTTGGGACTAACTTACTTATCCAGTGCCCAATGTCAGTTCCTGTTTTGTGTGTGTTTTTTGTTTCGCAAAAAATCCATATCAAACAAAGTCCAAACGCGATAAAATTTTATGCAGATTTTTTGGAATATATGTGAATTTTGGGAAGAAGAATCAGCGTAACATGATGCCCGAGGAACCCAGAAGCCAACAGGGCGCGACCGGGGGGGTGGCCTCGCCCTGATATCTTGTGGCCACCCCTTAAGTCGGTTGGAGCCCTTCTTTCCCCGCAAGAAAGATAATTTTGCGATAAAAATCCCCTCAAAATTTCAGCCCGAACGGAAATACGGATCTCTGGATATTTAAGAAACGGTGAAGGGGTCAGAAAACAGTCGCGAAAAATAGGAGAGAAACAGAGAGAGATCCAATCTCAGAGGGGCTTCTGCCCTCCGGGAGCCATGGCGGCCATGGACCAAAGGGGAAACTCTCCTCCCATCTACGGGGGGGACCAAAGAAGAAGAAGGAGGAGGGGGTGTCGCTCCCCCTCTCTCCCTGTAGCGCCGGAGCGCTGCCGGGGCAACCATCATGATGACGATCTACACCAACAACTTCGCCGCCGTCACCACCAACTCTCTACCACTCTATGCAGCGGTGTAAAACCTCTCTTCCCCGTTGTAATCTCTATTAAACATGGTGCTTAATGCTATATATTATTACCCAATGATGTGTGGCTATCCTATGATGTTTGAGTAGATTTCTTTTGTGCTATGGGTTGATTGATGATCGTGATTGGTTTGAGTTGTATGTTTTATTTTGGTGTTGTCCTATGGTGCCTTCCATGCCGCGCACACGTCGGGGATTTCTGCTGTAGGGTGTTGCAATACGTTCATGACTCACTGATAGTGGGTGGCTAGAGTGACAGAAGCTTACACCCGAGTAAGGGGGTTGTTGCGTATGGGAGTAAAGAGGACTTGATGTTTAATGTTATGGTTGGGTTTTACCTTAATGATCTTTTGTAGTTGCGGATTCTTGCTAGAGTTCCAATCATAAGTGCATATGATCCTAGTACGAAAAGTGTGTTAGCGTATGCTTCTCCCTCATGTAAAACTGCAATAATGATTACCGATATAGTTATCAATTGCCTAGGGACAAATCTTATCTTGTGCTACAAAAAGCTTTCTACTAAACAATTAACTTAATTAATATTTATCTAAAACAGCACCTAACTTTTATTTTCGTGTTCTTTTTTATCTTGCAAAACTATCTACTAAGTACTTCTAGTTTCCTTCCCGCAAAGTAGTTTCATACTTGTTCTAGGTAAAGTAAGCGTTGGCGTGCGTAGAGTTGTATCGGTGGTCGATAGAACTTGAGAGAATATTAATTTTACCTTTAGCTCCTCGTTGGGTTTGACACTCTTACTTATTGAAAAAGGCTACAAATGATCCCCTACACTAGTGGGTTATCACAAGATAGTCATCCCACCTCTCTTCGTTAACAACTATCGGTTAGTCTCGGTTGATCCTAAGTTTTTATTTGTTCACATGATATGTGCTATTATTGGAGTGTCTTTTTGTTTTGTTTGTAGTTTGAAATAATTCTTAGAGCTGAAATCTTTGTTTAGGTGAGAGTTTTCTCATAGCTACTTAATTACTTTACTACTCTTTGATCTTCTCTTATATATTTTGAAAGTAGTTTGTCATTCACTCTTGTGCTTCACTTATATCCGAAGAGTAAATTATTGAATTCATTGAATATCATAAATCTCAAATTATGCATGTTCGATATGTTCACTACTAGTTTCACATTGGGTTTGTAAAGTAAAATTTATTGAAGTTTGATAATCACAATATTGGTCATACAAGCAATTCATGAAAGATTAGTGTAAGAAAGAGAAAGTTCACACAAAAATATATTATCTTGTACATCTTTTATGATTGTGAATACCCATTAATTATTTTCAAACTTGAACAAGTAGTTGATGTTGGACAAGGAATGCAATGTAATGGTTTATGTTTGGGTATATTTGCATAGAAGTTATATTGTTATGGATCCTCCAACATGTGGTGCTTGCTCATAACCTTTTGCTAGCCAAAACTTCGTACTAAGTAGAGATACTACTTGTGCATCCAAAAACCCTTAAACCCAGTTTCTTGTCATGAGAGTCCACCATACCTACCAATATATGGTAATTCACTGCCATTCCAAGTAAATTTGCATGTGCCTGATGTCTACTGCACAACTTGTTCTTGTAGACTCATGTTGGGCCTCCAAGCGCAGAGTTTTGTAGGACAGTAGCAAATTTCCCTCAAGTGGATGACCTAAGGTTTATCAATCCGTGGGAGGCGTAGGATGAAGATGCTCTCTCTGAAACAATCCTGCAACCAAATAATAAAAAATCTCTTGTGTCCCCAACACACCAAATACAATGGTAAATTGTATAGGTGCACTAGTTCGGCGAAGAGATGGTGATACAAGCGTAGTAATGATAGTAGATATTGATTTTTGTAATAGTAACAATAAAAAACAGAAAGGTAGCAAGTAACAAAAGTGAGCACAAACGGTATTGCAATGCTTGAAAACAAGGCCTAGGGTCCGTACTTTCGCTAGTGCAATCTCTCAACAATGCTAATATAATTGGATCACATAACCATCCCTCAACGTGCAACGACGAATCACTCCAAAGTTCTTATCTAGCGGAGAACATAAGAAGAAATTGTTTGTAGGGTACGAAACCACCTTAAAGTTATCCTTTCCGATCGATCTATCCAAGAGTTCATACTAAAACAATACCAAGTTATCCTTTCCGATCGATCTATCTAAGAGGTCGTACTAAAATAACACCATATGATACGCATCAACCAACTCTAATGTCACCTAGATACTCCAATCTCACCACAAGTATCCATGAGTTAATTATACGATACGCATCAAACAATTTCAGATTCATAATACTCAATCCAACACAATGAACCTCAAAGAGTGCCCCAAGATTTCTACTGGAGAAAGTAGGACGAAAACGTGTATCAACCCCTATGCATAGATTACCCCAATGTCACCTCGGGAATCCGCGAGTTGAGTGCCAAGACATAGATCAAGTACTCTCAAATCCATAAAAGTATTCAATCCGGTAATAACGAAATCTCAAAGGGAAAACTCAATTCATCACAACAAGATAGAGAGGGGAAAACACCATATGATCCAACTATATTAACAAAGCCCGCGATACATCAAGATCGTGCCAAATCAAGAACACGAGAGAGAGAGAGATTAAACACATAGCTACTGGTACAAACCCTCAGCCCCGAGGGTGGACTACTCCCTCCTCATTATGGAGACCATAGGGATGATGAAGATGGCCTTCGGTGATGATTTCCCCATCCGACAGGGTGCCAGAACGGGTTCTAGATTGGTTTTTCGTGGCTACAGAGGCTTGCGGCGGCGGAACTTCTGATCTAGGGTTATTTCTGAATATATAGGATTTTTGGGCGTCGGTGTCACGCGAAGCTGGGCCACGAGGGGCCCACAAGACACGAGGGCGCACTAGAGGGGGCTGGCGTGCCCAGGTGGGTTGTGTCCACCTCGTCGCTCTTCTGGTCCTCCCACGAAGCTTCTAGTGCCTCTTTTGTTCCAAAAAAAATCTTCAAAAAGTTTCGTAGCATTTGGAGAACTTTTATTTCTGCACAAAAAACAACACCACTGTAGTTCTGCTGAAAACATCGTCACTCCGGGTTAGTTCCATGCAAATCATACCAAAACCATATAAAATTGTTGTAAAGATGGCATGAATACTTCATAAATTATAGATACGTTGCAGACTTATCAGCATCCCCAAGCTTAATTCTTACTCGTCCTCGAGTAGGTAAATGATAAAAGAAATAATTTATGAAGTGTGAATGCTAGCATAGTGCATAAGTTTGATCAATGATAATTTCAATCACTTTTCCTAGCATCATAACAACAACTCTTTCTCATAAAACTCATCATGATAAAGTAGTAACCAATTCACATGTTATGGTTCAAACAATGAATTCTCTTGAAACTTAACAACTTATGTTCTTAGTCACCAAACAATTGCAATTCAACTTATTCTGAACAAAGTCTAAGTAAGAGCTCCACATACTCAATCATCATATAGTCTTTTATGATTGCTAGTACCCAAAGCATATTTTTAGAACAAATGGCATCCATCGAACACAAAGAAAGATAGGGGGCTAATGTTTCGCCTCCTAACTCATTTATCATAAAGATAATTGTCAACAATAATAAGTCATGATCAAATATATTTGACTGGCCATATGTGCCTAGATCTTTCCCCACCACATGATGCTTGCCAACTAGAGAATAATTGAGGTTGGAATGATAATGCATACTATTGACTCTTGCATAGAAGTAAATACTGAAAGGTAAAAGATAGGCCCTTCGTAGAGGGAAGCAGACGTTGTCATGTGCTTTTTGGTTTTGTATGCACAATATCTTAATGCAAAAGAACGTCACGTTATATTGCCCCTTATGATAGCAACCTTTATTATGCAGTCCGTCGCTTTTATTACTTTGCCATCACAAGTTCGTACAATGCTCAATTTTCTCTTACACTAAATGATCAAACACATTTAGAAGCAATTTTTATTGCCTTTTTGCACCGATGACAACTTACTTGAAGGATCTTATTCAATCCATAGGTAGGTATGGTGGACACTCATGGCAAGAAATTGGGTTTAAGGGTTTTTGGATGCACAAGTAGTATCTCTACTTAGTACGAATTTTTGGCTAGCAAAAGATCGTAAGCAAACACCACATGTTGGAGGATCCATAACAATATAACTTCTATGCAAATATACACAACCATAACTCATTACGTTGTCTTCTTTGTCCAACTTCAACTAATTTGCTCAAGTTTGAAAATAATTAATGGGTATTCACAATCATAGAAGATGTCCAAGATAATATATTTGTATGTGAAAATTCTCTTCCTTATACTAATCATTCACGAATTGCTTGTATGACCAATATTGTGATTGTCAAGCTTCAAAAGAATTCACTTTCTAAACCCAATGTGAAGCTACTACTAGGCATGATATGAACATATAATTTCAACTCAATGGTATTCAATTCATTCAACAATTTACTCTCCGGATATAAGTGAAGCACAAGAGTAAACATCAAACTACTCTCAAAAGATATAAGTGAAGATCAAGCGAGTAGTTAAGTAAATGGGTAGCCATTTGAGAACTCTCTCTCATCTAAAAACATTAAGATCTAAGTATTTTATTAAAACAGCAAGCAAAACAAAATAAAATGACATTCCAATAATAGCACACATCATGTGAAGAAGCAAAAACTTAGACTCAACCGCTACTAACCGATAATTGTTGATGAAGAAAGGTGGGATGCCTACTGGGGCATCCCCAAGCTTATATGCTTGAGAATTCTTGAAATATTGTCTTGGGATGCCTTGGGCATCCCCAAGCTTGAGCTTTTGTGTCTCCTTAATTCCTTTTATATCACGGTTTCCCTAAATCTTAAAAAATTCATCCACAAAAACTCGAAAAGAACTCATGAGATAGGTTAGTACACATAAGAATAAGTACACACTTCTTGTACTGCCAAGACAAGTTGCACAATAATTTCCAAACATCATCTACTGTTTACTATCGTTTCCACAATTTATATCTACCAATATAGGCTATGGAAACTGTAAGATAAGTAGATAACAAAACTATGACAGCAATCTGTCCAAACAGAACAGTCTGTAGCAATTTATGAAAACAGTGTACTTATGTAACTCAACAAATTATGAAACTTTAGTACATGATCAAGAATTTATATGAAAACACTGTGTAAAATTTTTAGAAAGTTTCCATGTCCCAGTAAAATATGAAAATTCAAACACTACAGAGAAAGTTTCTGTTTTTACACAGCACACATCAAACATGCAATGCAAGCATCCTAAAGGCAATTCCTGGAACTATTTATTGAAAAACATGATTATAAATAACAGAAGCAAATACTAACAAAATAAAATGATGCTCCAAGGAAAACACATATTATGCGACGAATAAAAATATAGCTCGAAGTAAGATATACCGATAGTGTTGAAGACGAAAGAGGGGATGCCTTCCGGGGCATCCCCAAGCTTAGAATCTTGAGTCTTCCTTGGATATTACCTTGGGGGGTGCCTTGGGCATCCCCAAGCTTAGTTTTTTGTCACTCCTTATTCTCCTCATATCGGTGTGTCACCAAAAACTTGAAAACATCAATCACACAAAACTTAACGGAACTTCGTGAGATGGGTTAGTATAATAAATAAAGATCATTCAGTTAGGTACTATTAATACAAGATTCATAATTGTTCCCACAATATACCTACAGTATTCTATCATTCCCATAATTTATAACACTAATATAAGCTATGGAAACACTAAAACAAGCAAACTATGCATGCAAAACAGAATCTGTCAAAAACAGAACAGTCTGCGACAAGATGTAGTATTACCATACTTTCCTGTCTCTCAAAATTCTGAAACATTAGGACAACCTGAAGAATTTGTATATAAACACTGTGTAAAAATTTCAGATCATTATAACGCTCCAGTAAAAAATTAAAATTCCTGTACTAGAGTCAAAAGTTTCTGTTTTGGTTCAGCGTCAATTCTACTTATCTTGTGAGTCATCCCAAAGGCTTTACTTGGCACTTTATTGAAATAAAAGGCAGAAAACATGATTACTACAGTATATTAATCATGTGAACACACAAAAACAGAAAGGAAAAGTGTTGGGTTGTCTCCCAACAAGCGTTTTTCTTTAAAGCCTTTTAGCTAGGCATGATGATTTCAATGATGCTCACGTAAGAATAATATTTGAAACATGCAAAAGAGCATCATGAATCTCATGGAAAGCACATTTAAGTCTAGCCCACTTCCAATGCATAGGTATTTTGTGAGCAAACAATTTATGGGAGCAAGAATCATCTAGCATAGGAACGCAAAACAAGTGCAACTTCAAAACTTTGAACACATAGAGAGGAAACTTGATATTATTGCAATTCCTACAAGCATATGTTCCTCCCTCATAATAATTTTTAGTAGCATCATGAAGGAATTCCACAATATAACTATCACATAAAGCATTATTTTCATGATGCACAAGCATAGAGTTTTCATTACTCTCCACATAAGCAATTTTCTTCTCATTCATAGTAGTGGGAGCAAACTCAACCAAATAACTATCATGAGACACTTGATTGACATAACCACTTTGAATATTAAAATCATGATAGCAAGTTTAATGGTTGTCATTACTCTTTATAGCATACATGTCATCACAATAATCATCATATATAGGAGGCATGCCATCATCATAATAAATTTGCTCATCAAAACTTGGGGGGCTAAAAATATCATCTTCATCAAACATAGCATCCCCAAGCTTGTGGCTTTTCATATCATTAGCATCATGGATATTCACAGAATTCATACTAGCAACATTGCAATCATGCTCATCATTCAAGGAATTCTCATTAAGTATTTTCATAAATTCTTCCTCTACCAATTGAGCACAATTTTCCGAACCATCATTTTCACGAAAGACATTAAAAAGACGAAACAATTGAGGCAACCTAAAATCCATTTTTTTAGTTTTCTTTTATGAAACCAAACTAGTGAAAAACAAGAAACTAAAAGATTTAATTGCAAGATCTAAAGATATACCTTCAAGCACTCACCTCCCCGGCAACGGCGCCAAAAAAGAGCTTGATGTCTACTACACAACTTGTTCGTGTGGACTCGTGTTGGGCCTCCAAGCGCAGAGTTTTGTAGGACAGTAGTAAATTTCCCTCAAGTGGATGACCTAAGGTTTATCAATCCGTGGGAGGCGTAGGATGAATATGGTCTCTCAAACAATCCTTCAACCAAATAATAAAAAGTCTCTTGTGTCCCCAACACACCAAATACAATGGTAAATTGTATAGGTGCACTAGTTCGGCGAAAAGATGGTGATACAAGCATAGTAATGATAGTAGATATTTATTTTTGTAATAGTAACAATAAAAAACAGCAAGGTAGAAAGTAATAAAAGTGAGCACAAACGGTATTGCAATGCTTGAAAACAAGGTCTAGGGTCCGTACTTTCGCTAGTGCAATCTCTCAACAATGCTAATATAATTGGATCACATAACCATCCCTCAACGTGCAACGAAGAATAAATCCAAAGTTCTTATCTAGCGGAGAACATAAGAAGAAATTGTTTGTAGGGTACGAAACCACCTTAAAGTTATCCTTTCCGATCGATCTATCCAAGAGTTCGTACTAAAATAACACCAAGTTATCCTTTCCGATCGATCTATCTAAGAGTTCGTACTAAAATAACACCATTTGATACGCATCAACCAACTCTACTGTCACCTAGATACTCCAATGTCACCACAAGTATCCATGAGTTAATTATATGTTACACATCAAACAATTTCATATTCATAATACTCAATCCAACACAAAGAACCTCAAAGAGTGCCCCAAGATTTCTACCGGAGAAAGTAGGACAAAAACGTGCATCAACCCCTATGCATAGATTACCCCAATGTCACCTTGGGAATCCACGAGTTGAGTGCCAAGCCATAGATCAAGTGCTCTCAAATCCATAAAAGTATTCAATCCGGTAATAACGAAATCTCAAAGGGAAAACTCAATTCATCACAACAAGATAGAGTGGGGAAAACACCATATGATCCAACTATATTAATAAAGCCCGCGATACATCAAGATCGTGCCAAATCAAGAACATGAGAGAGAGAGAGACTATACACATAGCTACTAGTACAAACCCTCAGCCCCGAGGGTGGACTACTCCCACCTCATTATGGAGACCATAGGGATGATGAAGATGGCCTCCGGTGTTGATTTCCCCCTCCGGCAGGGTGCCGAAACGGTGTCTAGATTGGTTTTTTGTGGCTACAGAGGCTTGCGGCGGTGGAACTTCTGATCTAGGGTTATTTCTAGGGGTTTCTAAATATATAGGATTTTTGGGCGTCGGTTTCACGCGAAGATGGGACACGAGGGGCCCACAAGACACCAGGGCGCTCCAGAGGGGGCTGGCGCGCCCTGGTGGGTTGTGGCCACCTCGTGGCTCTTCTGGCCCTCCCACTAAGCTTCTAGTGCCTCTTTTGTTCCAAAAAATCGTCAAAAAGTTTCGTTGCATTTGGAGAACTTTTATTTCCGCACAAAAAACAACACCACTGTAGTTCTGCTGAAAACAACGTCAGTCGGGGTTAGTTCCATGCAAATCATACCAAAACCATATAAAATTGTTGTAAATATGGCATGAATACTTCATAAATTATGGATACGTTGAGGACGTATCAGTGCCATATCTAAAGACTTCAAATAAACATCTGTTTTGTGTGCTTGTACCGCTCATGGAGCGATGGGTACAGTCAGTATCTTCCATGTTAAGTGTATTTAACTCACGATGAGAGTTTTTTCACTCGTCCTGCACGAGACAGGCTGGTTAAAACGATGCCCAGTCTTGTTTAATATAAGAAAATTAACAACAAAAACTCCCCGTGGAAAGTTGATTGTTTGGAGGGCACTCGACGATTCGGCTAGCCATGGAATGTTCTTGAATGGTGGATGGGGAGTAAAAAAATCAATTTTGTTTGGGAATCACCATTAATGCATTTAGCATGGAAGATATTGAAATCCTTTGTCGTGACGTTGACAGGAAAGGCACACCACCCAAAATATATTCATCTATGTTTTAAACTTTGAGCTCTGGCACCTCTGCAAATCTCTGCTTTCCTCTGCAAAGGGACATTCCATTTACTTTCATGTTATTTACTTTTCATGTCGAGTCAACTTCTTATTTCAACCTCAATTATTGTCTACTTGGAAAGCATCATGTGGTGGGGAAAGATCCAGGCACATATATCCAGTCAAATATATTTGATCATGAAATATTATTGTGGACAATTATCTCTATGATAAGTAAGTTGGGAGGCGAAACATTAAGCCCCTATCTTCCTCTGTGCCTGATGGATGTTGTTTGTTCTAAAAATATGCTTTGAGTACCAGTAATCATAGAAGGTTATATGATAATTGAGTATGTGGAACTCTTACTTGGAATATTATGAAAATAAGATGAATTATAATTGTTTCGTGACTAAGAACATAGGTTGTTAAGTTTCAAGAGAATGCATTGTTTGAACCATAACATGTGAATTGATTGCTACTTTATCATGATAAGTTTTATGAGAAAGAGTTGTTGTTATGATGCTAGGAAAAGTAATTGAAATTATCATTGATTAGACTTATACACTATGCTAGCATTCACACTTCATAAATTATTTATTTTACCATTTACCTACTCGAGGACGAGTACGAATTAAGCTTGGGGATGCTGATATGTCTCCAATGTATCAATAATTTATGAAGTATTCATGCCATGTTTACAATGATTTTATATCATTTTAGCGCACTTTGATATGATTTTTTTGAAACTAACCTATTAACCTAGTGTTGAGTGCCAGTTGTTGTTTTCTGCATGTTTTTGGTTTTTTGGAAAATCCATACCAAACGAAGTCTAAATGCCATGAAAATTTACGGTGATTTTTTATGGAACAGAAAAGACACACAGAGCTTCGGAGAGGGATCCGACGGTGTCCAGGGGGCACATGACTAGGTGGCTCCCCCCCTCCAATGGTGCGCCACCTGAGCTTGTGGGACCCTCGGGCACCCCCACTGACGTGAATCCAACGTTGAAAAATCCTATATATTGGGAAACCTCCAGAAAGAAACCTATATGAGTTTTTCCGCTGTCGCAAGCCTCTGTTCCGAAGCGATCTCATCCGCAGCCCTTTTACGGCGCCCTACAGGAGGGGGGAATCGTCACTGGAGGCCATCTTCATCATCCCGGCGGTCTCCATGACGAGGAGGGAGTAGTTCACCCCCGGGGCTGAGGGCATGTACTAGTAGCTATGTGTTTTATCTCTCTCTCTCTCTCTCTCTCTCTCTCTCATGATCTTGATAGGGCATGATCTTTATCTACCACGAGCTTTGTTAATGTAGTGGAATCATATGGTGTTCTTCCCTTTTTTGTGATGAATTGAGTCTCGCCCTTTGAGGTTTCATTATTATCGGATTGAATATAAGAGGATTTGAGATCACTTGATATATTTCTTGCATGTGGATACCCATGATCACAATGGGGTATTCTATTGAGTCACTTGATGTATGTTTTGGTAATCAACTTGCGGATTCCCGCAGTGACATTGGGGTAATCTAAGCACATAGGCTGATACACATTTTCATCCTACTTTCTCCGATAGAAACTTTGGGGCAACTCTTTGAAGTTCTTTGTGTTTGATTGAATATTAATCTGAATTTTTTTGATGCATATCAAATAATTAACTCACGGATACTTTTGGTTACATTGGAGTATGTAGGTTAGGTTAGAGTTGATTTATGCGCATCATATGGTGTTATTGTAGTACAAACTCTATGGTTGTTTGTGACACTTATAGGAATTACTCAATAGATTGCTTGGAGTGATAACTTTGAGGTAGTTTGCTACCTACAACAATTTCTTCTTATGTTCTCCACTATTAATAAGAACTTTGGAGTGACTCTTTGTCACATATTAAAGGATTGATATATGATTCGATTATGCTAGCATTGTTGAGAGATTGCACTAGTGAAAGTATGAACCCTAGGCCTTGTTTACAAACATGGCCATACCGATTGTGCTCACTTTTATCAATTGTTACCTTGCTGTTTTTATTATTTCAAATTACAAAAACCTATATCTACTATCCATAATACACTTGTATCATCATCTCTTCGCCGAACTTACAATTTACCATTGTATTGGGTGTGTTGGGGAGACAAGAAACTTCTTGTATTTGATTGCAGGGTTGTTTGAGAGAGACCACCTTCATCCTACATCTCTCGTGGATTGATAAACTTTAGGTCATCCACTTGAGGGAAATTGGTTGTTGTCCTACAAAACACTGTGCTTGGAGGCCCAACGGTGTCTACAAGAATAAAGTTGTGTAGTATACATCATTGGCAGTGCTCGAAGTAGTTGAAAAACCCGACAGCGTGACGAAGACCGTGCACGGACGGTGGCGTTCCCGCGCATAGGGAGGCGGTGCGGTGCATACCACGTAGAAGTCAACACGCGGGGACAAACAAATGGACCGCACCCGCGCACTGCCGCTGCATCGCACCTTTGGGCTGCAGCGCTACAGCCCAAAGGGGCGATGCACCAGCAGTGCGTGGGTCGGGGCAATGGCGGGGAAGTCTTCAGGGCGGGGCGGCACCGAGTGTCATGGTGCTATGCCCGAAGGGGCGATGCAGCAGCAGCGCACAAGTCAATGCAGCCGCAGGGATGACCTCGGTGCAATGGCATAGACTGCGGTCGCGGTGCTACAGCCCAAAGTGGCGACACGACGGTGGCGCGAAGGTCGGTGCAGCCGCAAAGAGAACTACGATTCGACGGTGTTGCGGCCCGATGGGGCGACACAGAGGCAACCCATTGCTCGATCGATGGAGGGGCGTGTTGTACGGGGGGACAGTCTTCACAGGACATGCAGAGGCGCACGCAACAGACGGCCCGGTCGGTTGCCCGACACAAATAGTACGGATCACAGGCGGACGGGTGATCAATCCGATCACACGCGAGGTTGAGGACACTGCTCGGTGCAGGCGCCGGTGGTGGCAGAGTCTGAGCTGACGTCGGGGACGACGACCTGCATGGGACGACGTGCAGACGAGCGCGTCATCACTGGCACCCAAGCGGACAACGCAATGCCGACGCCTGAGCAGCAAAGCCCGAGCGGCCAAGCTCGAGCGGCCAATGCAATGTCGTGTGTGAGGTTGCCATACAAATGCGGCGGAGACTATAGGTGATGAAGGGGTCCCGTTCGGAGCAGAGCAACGACGGGTGGCAGACGCACAGGCGACGACCTTGACGGGCCACGGTGTCACGCGAGGTCGCCAGGTCGGAGAAGTGGTTGGGTGGACGCGCTAATGTCAAAATAGAGGCGCGAGGGGTCGATGATGATAGTGGGTGACGCAAAACGATCTTAAATCAGAAAACCAAAAAGGAAATACTGTCGGCGTTCTCGGATCGGGGGTACCCAGACCTGCCTGCCTGCGGCCCAGCGCGTGGCCCACCACGGCGGCCCGGTACGGCCCAGCAACAAGCCCCCTAAGTCAAGGCCCTCGCGAGAGCCCCCGCCTCATGAGGAGAGCAACACCAAGACCTCTGGAGAAGTGGCATCCCCCCGGGCTGCCTCCCGAGGAGCGGAGATTCCTATGCAAGTACCCGGCCTCATGAGGCCGGGGTGACGTGGGTTCTGATGGCAGAGCCAGGCGGACGCCAGCGGGCGCAGAAAGAGGACAGTTTCCCCTTTCGTGATAAGGAGGCAAGGACGTACGCGGGTTCCCAAGGAACCCCCCAAAGGTTTCCTTCCTAGTGCAAGAGGACCAAGACCACGAGCTCGGCAGGACGGATGTCATCGCCGAGCGCACCGCTGCGTCACACCCGGAAGCTTTGCAGGCGAAGACCACCTTTAGTCAGGATAGGATGTACTTCTTGTCCCCTTTCAAATTTGGCCGTTGTGGGATCCCTTCCCGCCTGTGCGATAAGGGAAGAGGACCGAGGCCCCTATAAAGAGGGACTCGATCCCATCGTAGTGGAGGAGCGAGTTCATCACTACCAAGAGCCCTTGTGAGGCCACCCATCCACTTTACTAGTTCATCCTTAGCCTCCTCGTGAGGCCAATCCACCACAGAGCAGGAGTAGGGTTTTACACCGCAAGGTGGCCCGAACCTGGGTAAATCTCTGAGTCCATCTTCTCCCCCGCTCATACTTATTCGACGCAGCTAGGCCGTAGGGTGGTGAGTGTGAGACCTTGAGCCGGTTGAGATCTATGCACACGCCCCAGTGTTCGAACCTTGTTGGGTTTTGCGGAGCCCCGATTCCGACATTTGGCGCGCCAGGTAGGGGCGTGTCGAAATCTTCCTCCGGCTCCACCCCGTCTCAGCTCCGTCGCTCCCATGGCCGACGCCCGCCGAGTTCGTGCCGAGCACCGGGCCGCTCGCGTTGCCCAGACGGCGCCCATGGGCCGCGGCGTCCCTGAAAGCACATTTGCTCCCTTGGTGGTTTTGGTAATTAATAACAACATATATGTCATTGTACTAATGTTTCCACTAAGTATATTTCAGGAAAAGTTCAATGATAGGGATGGCAAAAGGATTGTGGAGATACCCCAAGATGCAAGGAAATGGATTGGCAAAGCTTCAAGCCAGAGGACTGTACATTTTACTTTGTGACTCGCTTTGAGTCCATAGGAAAGCCAATACTATTAAAAGGGGGTAAGGTACTGTTGGTGAACAAGATGCTCCACGTGCACAAGAGATAGTCACCAAAAACACCCACAAGCTCTTCCACAAAAGTCTGTCCAAAGCCAAATATCCAAAATCGGTGCAACCAACAATTCCCACTCGGTGCCACCGATTCCCAAACTCAGACAGACCCATGCCAAACCCTAGCCCATCGGTGCAACCGATTCTACTTCGGTGCCACCGAGTTCAGTTGCCAACTTTCTGTTTAGCCATTTTCAGTCTTCGGTACCACCGAGTTTTGCCAGTCGGTCTCACCGAGTTTTTGGACCAACTCTCTGGATAGCCATTCACAAGAATCGGTACCACCGAGTTTTGTGAATCGGTCCCACCGAGTTTCTGGACCAACTCTCTGGTTAGCCATGGTAAAGAATCGGTACCACCGAGATGTGAATATCGGCGTCACCGAGTTGTGCAATCTGACCGTTGGTCACCTAATCGGTACCACCAAGATTTATATATCGGTCTCACCGAGATTCAAAAGTTACTGCCTTTTGGTCACTTCGGTACCACCGAGATTCACACATCGGTGTCACTGAGTTGGTCACTTTAGGTGTAACGGTTGGATTTTTGGGGATGCCTATATATACCCCTTCACCACCACCCACTCGAAAGAGAAGCACTCAGAACTATTCCATACTTGCCCCCATCCTATTTTCTGAGAGAGAGCCACCTACCCTTGTGTTGAGATCAAGCCATTCCACTCCATCCATATGAATCTTAATCTCTAGCCTCCCCAAGTTGCTTTCCACCAATCCAATCTCTTTTACCAAGCCAAATCTGTGAGAGAGTGATTGTGTGTTGAGGAGTCTATCATCTTGAAGCACAAGAGCAAGGAGTTCATCGACATTGTCGAGCCTATTACCTTTTGGAGGGTGGTGCCTCCGAGATTGGTTAGGTGTCGCTTGGGAGCCTCCTACTTCGTGTTGTGGAGTTGAACCAAGAAGTTTGTACGGGCAAGGAGATCGCCTACTTCATGAAGATCTACCCATAGTGAGGCTAGTCCTTCGTGGACGGAAGCCGTTATGGAATAGTCAAGGTTGCTACTTCATGGACCCTTATGGGTGGAGCCCTCCGTGGAATCTCGCGACCGTTACCCTCCGTGGGTTGAAGACTCCATAAACGTGGACGTACGATAGCACCACCTATTGGAACCACGGGAAAAATCTTTGTGTCTACAAATTGCGTTTGATCTTCCTCCCTACCCACTACTATACATGATTGTTATTACTTTTCGCTGTTATAGTCTTAGACATGCATATGTAGGGTGTACTTGACTTGCTATCATTGCTAAAATTTGCCAACACTTAAAATTGGGAAAAGGTAGAACTTTTATTTGGTTAAGTAGTCTAATCACCCCCCCCCCTCTAGACATACTTTCGATCCTACAAGTGGTATCAGAACTTTGGTCTCCATTGCATTGGTCTCACAACCTAGGAGAGTATGGCGTCTAGTGAGGGAAATTACCACCGTAGAGGTCCGTACTTTGATGGCACAAATTTTGCTAGTTGGAAGCACAAAATGAAAATGCATATTCTTGGTCATAACCCCGTCGTTTGGACTGTTGTTCGTGTTGGCTTGCAAGGTGAATTCTTTGGTGATGGAAAGGAACCGGATCGTGAAGCGACCGCGGATGAATTGAAGATGTTGCAATACAACGCTCAACCATATGACATTCTCTTCAACTGCCTATGCCCCGAAGAATTCAACAAAATCAGGCCTCTTGAGAATGCAAAAGAGATTTGGGATACTTTGGTTGATATGCACAAAGGTACCGAATCCGTGAGAGAATCCAAGTTGGATGTTCTTCAAAGTCAGCTTGAAAAGTTCGAGATGAAGGATAGTGAAGGAGTCGCAGAGATGTACTCTAGGCTAGCTCTCATCACCAATGAGATTGCCGGCTTAGGAAGCGAAGAAATGACCGACAAATTCATCATCAAGAAGATACTTAGAGCTTTGGATGAGACATACGACACCGTGTGCACATTGATCCAAATGATGCCCAACTACAAAGATCTCAAGCCAACGGAAGTCATTGGAAGGATTGTTGCTCATGAGATGACACTCAATGTGACACCCTGGTTTTTGACAACCTTTTCTTTCAAAAATCATTCGGATTTTATTTGCAAACTTGGATGATTTTCAAACTTTTTCAGTTGATGAATCTTTGAACCTTTTCTCCAGTAACCCAAAACCTTCCTCATTTTGCCAAAACCTTTCTTCATCACTCCTGGATTAATTTCCAATATTTAATCTTTTCCATTAAACCCTTTTCTTTATCTGGGAAATTATGTCACCACTATGGGTTATGAAGCAACCAATAGTTTGCATGATCAGTAAATTCCCAAACTTTTTCCACACCTTATTATCATCATATGATTCCATAATATCCAAAAATATTCTATTGCCCAATGGAAAGTTTTGGCCAGAATAATTATTTTGTTTCCGACTAGAATTTGTCCATTGTGAAGCAACCCTATCTTTCCTATCCCAGAAAATTCCCAATAAATTCCTCAAGCTCCTAGAGATCCTATCTAGCCGCAATATCCAAAAACATCATCTGGTCTAGTACAAGTTTTGAGCAGCAGGACCCTGTCAAGTTTCTGCTTATTTTGAACCTTTGTGAAGGAAGTACAAGCCAGGGGTGCACAATTGATCTGCAATTTTTATGGCATGTGTGCACCACCAAATAACTTCTTTCCACCAAGTTTCATTAGTAGCAGAGCTTCCATGTGAGGGCCACAAGCTCATTTAAATTCTGGACCAGAATGATGGTTTTCAAAGCAACCCTATTCATTTCTTCCTCAAACTCTCTCAAATTGTGCCAGTCTGTTGTCCTTCCAAGCTAGATGACCCTAGACATCTCCATTGGCCCTATCTCTATCCCATTTCTCCTCCAGAACCCTCTCAAGATGGCTGGCAGAAGCTGTTGCTGAGGTTACCCATCACACCAGAGTGTATCTGGTCGAGCCAGTGGTATAGAGAGGCTAGGGGGTCGAAGGTCGACACCCTGGACAAGGAGCGCCAGACCTGCGTGGCCTCCTGATGGCCACACCCGTGGTGAGCACGGTGCTGGCATGCCACAGAGCGCGCTCTCCGCAGCGCCAGAGACGGATGCGCTCGCCCGAGCCGTCTTTCGCTGCCCCCCCTTGTCCTTGGTGCCGACAGCGCCCCTGACGAACGCGTGGCGTCTCCCGAACCCTCTTGACCGCCGGCGAAGGCCGCCGCCGCTCCCAGCCAAGCTCCGCCACGGGCAGAATAGTGGGCTCCGGCCACTGTGGTCGTCCGCAAGCCCTTAATGGCTCTGGACCTGTCCCGTCGCTCCCCTGCCCTCCTCCATCACCTCAATCCGCGCCGCGACGGCCAGCTCATCGTCCTAGCCCCAGGGGCAGGCCCGAGCCTCGCCGCTTCGGGAGAGCTCGGCAGAGCTCGCCGCTGGCCTATAAAAGGCCCTGCCCAGCCCCTCCTATCTCCTCAACCCACCTCCTCACCTCTGAATCGCCCATAGAGTCCCCCAGCAAGAGCCGAGAGCTCGTCTCCCTCGACTCCGGCGAAGGCTCCGCCGCCTGAATCTTCCCTGTCGCCAGCCACCACCAGCCCCTTCCTAACCCTTCCGAGGCCGCCATCAAGACCAGTAGATCTTCCTGGTCCTCCTCGACCCTTTGCCCAGCCCAATCCTTGTCGGAATCGGCATCGCCGGCAACCACCGCGAGCTCCACCCACCGGAGAGGAAGGGGGCGACGCCGTCTGTCCATCTCCAGAGGAGCTGCGGGTACGTGCGTGATCGTCGTTGAACGCCCGATCCATTCCGACCCTTTCCCAGCCTCGCCGTCGTCTCTAACGCCGGTGAGCGTCGCCGGTGAGCCGCCGCTCCCCTCTGTCTCCTCCCTCCCTCTGTTTTAAACCAAGCAGGTCCCACCTGTCGGCGACCCAGGCCCGCGCCGAAGCGGTATAAGTGGAGGCGCCCCTCCACTTTACGCCTTCGACGTGGCCCCCTATTAGATTTTCTGCTTTTTATTTAAATTCCAGATTTTTTACCAGACTTTGACCATGGATAACTTTTTATCTATAGCTCCAATTCAGTTGATTCTTTTTGCATTGTGTTTGTTTTGAACCCCTTTTATTGCTGACAAATTTGGGTATTTTTCCTATACCCACAGAGTATCTGGTAAATAAAAATGCTTTATGTTACATTTTCAATTGCATTTTGAAATTATTTTCAGAGGAAGATTGTGGTGTATTTGAAGACCCAGAGCTTTTGAACAACCCAACAGAGCAAGGCAAGCCATGATACCCATTTCATGCATGCATTTCTATAGCGTTGCATCTTTATATGCATTATGTTAATGTATTTGTCATAGATAAATCATAGTAATATTAAATACCTAAACATGGTGATGAATCACTATGGTTGCAATATGAGCTTAGTCAATTGATCTTGAGTCACCTGTCCGGGCATACTCGTGCAACCACATTTGCCGGTATGGGATGGCCTTGACTTGGCCTGACTGCGTGATATTTCACCGGTACATCCAAAGAGGGAGGGTTATGCACGCGTGCTACCCTGATCAGGTAGGCGGTGATAACCCTGTGAGCCCAGTTGATTCTTTGTTTGTGCCGGCGTCCCCGTTTGGGACAGATAGCCCCCATTTGGGACTATTTAGTATGGCCACGACGGTGGCAGGTGTCATGAGGACACAGGGGCCACCCAAGGCAGACCTCCGGGGGAGGATGAGTGCCGGTGGTACGATGAAAGAGTCACGGGTCAGGCAGGTTTTGTTGAAGCAACGCTAGTCCACCCGAGTGGGGATCACGAGGCCAGGTGCTTCATGGTGTGGGTAAAGTGCGCAACCTCTGCAGAGTGAAAAATCTATTCGAATAGCCGAGTCCACGGTATTGGACAGCCCGTCCAGACCTCACTAGGTGGTCAATCATAATAGTGATAGTAATGATGGAAGAACTCGTCTTGTGTTCGGAAGTACTCGATGGTTATGAGTATTCCGAGGGTTGTGGGACAACCCGGAAGAGAGTAAGTTGATGATCGGTTACCGTAAGTGAATTACTTCGGTGCTATCATGTTGATTGCCATGCTATTGTTTGCTGCATTATTTGGTTGTCGTGAGCTTGCGAGTACATTCCAAGTACTCACCTGGTGTATCATGCCAGATGCAGGAGAATCCGAGGACGGAGGTCCTGAAGGTGCTGGCTATGCTAACTAGGATGTGTCCACAGCAGTGTCCCTGTGGATGGAGTTGCGCTATGTTCCGCTACGCCGTAGAAGTACTTAGTATTCCGAGGCCCTGCTATGTGACATAAATAATGTAGATACTATCATAGCACCGAGGGTGCCTTTGGCCTCATCACCATTGTAAATATGCGCTTGTACTCAACTTCTATCAATAAAGTTCAGTTCTGTTCTGTACCAAGTTGTTGAGTGTTTCCAGAAGACATGATCTCTGGGTTGGAAACACTGGTAATCCAGTTCTCTGAGCCGGGGTGCCACACTCAAGGACAAAGAAGAGCTTCACAATAAGTCTAGAGGTGCTTACAAAGCCACAAGTGATGCTCCCGCAACTTCAAGCGACAACCTTGTCACCAATGAAGAGATAAGCCTCATGGTCAAGAAATTCAACAAGTTCTACAAGAACTGAGGCAAAGAACGAAGCTCCAACTCAAGATATGAAGAGAAGCGTTCGTCAAGTCGTGACCGAAACTGCTACAATTGTGGGAAGCCCGAACACTACTCAAATGAGTGCACGGCTCCCTACAAACGAAGAGAAGAGTCACCTAGAAGACGAAGCTCAAGGAATGAATCACCTCAAAGAGAGAGAAGGAGTAGAGATGATCGTTATGAACGAAGACCCTCAAGGAGAAGTAGGGACTCGAAGAAGAAGGACAAGTACACCAAGAGCTACACAAGAAGAAGACATCAAGCTCATGTTGGTGAATGGGTTTCCGGCTCCGACTCCGATAACAACTCCGAGAGAAGCTATCACTCCAACTCCGACTATAGTCAAGATGAAGATGTTGCCGGACTTGCACTAGTGACTACCAACTCCTATGATCTATTTGATTCACCAAATGAAGGGAGCGGAAGTTGCTTCATGGCTAAAGGCCCCAAGGTATCACACCCCGAGTATTTTGATTTCGATAGTGATGAAGATGACTTACTTTGTGATGATGACTTGCTCTTTGATAAAACTAGTAATGTTAGTCAAAATGAACTTGATAATTCTCATGCTAGCCAAGATAAGTCATTTGATGATGATGAGATGAAAATAGAACAACTAACTAAAGAATTAAACACTCTTAAGTTAGCCCATGAATCTACTCTCGAAGATCATAGAGAGCTTGTAAGGACTCATGAGAAGCTACGCTTTGAGAAGCTCACCTTGGAGCAAGAGCATGAGTTTCTTAAAGCTATCAATGACGATCTCCGAAACAAGACTTCATCTTATCTAGCCAAACGATTACTCTTGTCTACATTCATGCCACAAGTTAAATCTAGACAAACTAGTAACAAAGGCAAGAAAGTATCTTCATCTAGTAGCAACAATAAAAATGCTAAATCTAATGATGTTGCTTCTAGTAGTTCTATTGATTCCACTAATGATGATTCTCTTAGCAAAGTTACACTTGAGCAAGAAAACGCTTTATTGAAAGGAATTATAGAGAAAGGTATCTACAAGAGTCTTGCCGGGTGTAAGCAATTTGAGGAAATTGTACGCAGGCACGGAGGATACCGGAAGAACCATGGCATTGGCTACTTCAACGCTAATGGAGTTGAATGGGAAGAAGGTCAATACCCCAAGACCAAGTTTGTTCCTCAAAAGGAGAAGTATGAACATACTCTCCCCAAGGGAACAAGCTTTCAAGATGACCTTCCACCACATGACCACAAGCTCAAGGGCAAGGACAAGCTTCAAGAGGACATTGACTCATATGAAGATGAATCCCAAGCTTTGGTGGAGTGGGTTCCCGAGGCTACTTCAAGCTCAACTTCTACAAGGGCCACTTCAACACCAAGGATCCCCATCAAGTTGATGTGTGTCCCTAAGAAGAAGAACTAGAGAAGTTCTTGAGGGGTGACTCCGCCAATGAAATTCACTCACATTCATTATTGGCAAGAACTAGTTGCAATCAACGTCAACATCATGCAATAGTTCAAGGAGTCACATATTCCCTCAAAGGTAAGCAAGGGACAAGGTAATCAACAAATCCATGGACATCATCATGTATGCTTTGCACTCCATGTCCATAGATATCCTTGTATTTGTCTCTTGAGTGTTGGGACTAACCCATGTGGGTGAGAAGAGTAAGGAAACAACAAGGATGCTCCCAACTCTTGGTGATCTTCATCAACCTTGAGCATCCACCACTACATCACCCACATGAAGTCTTCTACGACAAACCCAAGGTTAGTTTATCCCTCCTATGGGGGGATGTCACATCAAGGGGGAGCTTTACTCTAAGACTTGAGTTAAAGCATCTCTTAGAATGTGACAACATTAAATGCTTTATGTAAAAGTGGTAACCCCACTTGTGCTTAAACGATGAGTATGACCTATGATCAAGTATTCTTACTTGGCTCCTAAGTCAATATACTCATATATAGATGACTCCGTCATCGCCAAAATGCTTGATAGCTGCTAGTATGTATGTGCATGTTTGCCATGATTTCATTTGACATCTTATTGTGTGAGCATGTTGCTCTGCATTTATTTATCCATTCGAGGACATCCAATTGTTGCTATTTGGCTCTTGAATTATCTTTTGCCAATTGGATGGACAAGAATGCCTAGGACCACTCTCTAGCTATCTATGCTTTCTTACCTCATATTCTATTCTTGCTGTATCACAAAATTTGAACAAGGACTTTTCGATCTCTCTGTGTGAGGAGCACTCGGAGTTTCGTATCGACAAAGGACTGACCATTAAAACCTCCCAAGTGCATCTCGGTGGAACCAACCCAAAATCTCAGTCTCACCGAATGCCTAGGGTTGATCTGGTTTTCTATCTCGGTACCACCGATTCCATCTTCTCGGTAACACCGAGTTTCCCTGAAAGCAGACAGTTGAGGAACTCGGTGACACCGAAAAGTTAGAACCGGTGTCACCGACAGCTATGGGTTTATATAGAGGCGGACCCGACTTTTGAAATCTATTCTTCAACCGTCACCCCCTCCGAAACCCTTGCTGCTGAACCAAGGCCCCTGGTCATCACCTTCGTCTTCTCGAGCGCCTCCGCCATTGGAAGTCTCCGTCGTTGACGGAATCCTCTCCCCCGTCGTCGTCGTAGCGAAGTCATCACCAAGCTAGGGTACGATTTCACCCCTCATGCGCTCCAACCTCCGATTCTTGCGCATTAGGGATTCTCCATCGATAATCCAGTTTGAGATTGATTCATCCACGAGAAACTCCAGTAGAATAGCGAACGAACGATTTTTTAGGTTTTGCCGTCCGCCACATGAATCTCGGTAGAACCGACGCAAAAGAATCGGTAGCACCGATTCGCTTTTCTGGTCAACTGAGAACAGTCTCGGTGAAACCGAGTGCCCATTTTCGGTCTCACCGAAAGTGGTGCCAAGTTTCTGTTATGGAGACTGTCTGTCTCGGTAGGTCCGAAATATTTGCTTCGGTTGTACCGACATACATTTGGCAGAATGCAAAACTTGAGAAATTTTAGTTCAATCTTTTGAAAATGTCTGCATTTTGTGATGACTCATCCCCTTCCACTCTTCTACACTCTATTCATAGGGTCAGAGATGTCTGCTTCAGATGATAGCCAGAATGATCTCAGATAACAGAGTGTTGACATGAGCTCAGGCACTAGTCCTGAGGGGAGCTATGATGATGTTCCTAGCTCTCCTGATTTGCCCAAAGCTGCAACCAGGGCAAGGAGGAAGCTCAATTCAGATGAGGAGGATGAAGATTTCATCCCTGAGGAGCTGCCCAAGAAAGTTGATGCTGCCAAGAGCACCACTGCTGTCACTACTTCCAAGAAGAAGATAGCTATCAGGAAAGAGTATGCTAGCTCAGGATCAGCCAGAGCACCAGAGAGCTCTAGGGCAACAATGACTCTTCACCTTGAGTCACCCCCAAAGAAGTCTATGCCTAAGAAGGCTGGGGAGAAGAAGAAGAGAGAAAGGACAAGATTTGTCAAAGCAAAAGTTCTTCCATCTACTCCAGAGTATCTAGATGAGGAAGAAGAGGAGGAAGAACCAGTTGCCAAGGCTCCTCCAAAGAAGAAGAAGAAGCTTATGGCAGATGCTATGCCCAAAACTAACACATCCAAGAGCACCAAGACTGCACCCAAGAAGGCTGCTGCTGCTGAAAACCCCAAGAAGTTCTCCAGAGAGATACCAGCTTCCAGCAAGAACAAGACTTCTACCTTTAGGGAAGCTAAGAATGATGATATGATAGCTTTGATGAAGCTAAGACCACACCTTCCAGAGCACAATGTCAGCCACCTGCTTGCTAAACACATGAAGAAGAGGAAGGACTCTGGTTTGAGGGAATGGAGAGCTATTGATCCATATGCCCAGAGAAGGAAAACAGCTGTGGACTACAGGTTTTATACCAAGGAGCAACAAGATTTCTACGAGACAATCTTGCTTGATAAGAGCCCAGCTGTAAGTGACATGAGATATGTTGATTGGAAGTATATCAAGGAGAATCAAGATTACTTCCCAAGTGTTCAAGACAACTTTCACTGCATTCGTTTGGATGAATTTGTTGGCAAGGAATTCACTGCATGGAACGATGAGATGATCATGCAATTCTACTCCACTGCCCACTTCTATGGAGATGGTAGAATTGTATGGATGACTGAAGGAGCAAGGTATGAATCCACTGTTGAGGAATGGGCTGCCATCTTAGGAGTCCCAAAGGTGGAAGAAGGAGATCTGGATGCCTATTCTGAATCCAAGGAGAGCCACAATGCTATGGCTAACATGTACAATGAGATCCCTGCTGCTCATGTGAAGTCTCACAAGCTAGGATCCATTTACTTCCTCCAGGCAGGTCTGCGAACCATCAACACCATCTTGAGGCACACCTTGATGCCTAAGTCTGGAGATGACAAGATGGTTAGAGGCTACTCCATCAACATGCTGATCCATCTTGATAGACACACCAGGATAAGAGTGATGGACTTGATAGTAGAGACTGTGAAGAGGGTTGCTGCTGATCAGAAGCGCTCATGCTACTATGCACCCTACATTCAGATGCTCATCAACTCCAAGATGGAGAAGCACATCTTTGCTCTTGACAGGCCACATTTGCCCCTACAGCCAGATCTAGAAGACAACATTGTGGTGATGAACCCAGATCATCCCACCTCAGCTGCAGCACAGGCAGAGGCAGAGGCAGCTAGAGCCACTAGTGCTCAAGTCCCTAGATCCAGGAACGAGCAAATGGATCTCTTGATCAATACCGTTCAGGGCATGCAGAAGGATATCAAGGACATCTTGGCGAATCAGCATAGTCTTGTGAGGATTATGGAGAATAGGATCAAGACACTCAATGACAAGGTGGATGGGCTGACCAAGACCGTGAACGAGCTCAAGAAGGAAGTTGATAGCGTGCCCAGTCCCCACACTACATATGATGAGGATGACTCTCCTCTCAGGCCAGGCACTCAGTTCACTACTCAGGCCAGATCAGCCACAGTGCCAGCTCCAGAGTTGAGGCCTTCTTCATCAGCACCTGCTACAGCCTCTTTAGCTCCATCAGCTCCTCCAGTACCTCTAGTTGCTGCTCCAACTCCGTCCATGACGTCTGCTGAAGTCTTCGCCGACGCAGTTCTCTCGACTCCTTCACCAGCTACCGGAGGAGATCAGCCCCAGAAGGACGATTAGCTATATACCTTTAATCTTTTTGGTAACTTGTTGCCAAAGGGGGAGAAGATGTATACAGATCTTTAGGCTTCGAGTGAGAGAGCGTTGGTTTTTATCGCTTTTCCAAAAGATTTGATCTTTTGGTTTGCTTGTGTTGAACTTTGTTGGTGTTTGATCATATACTTGATGTGTATTGCTACTATTTCCTATCATTATGATGCTTATGAGATGGTCATTCACCATTACTTGATTGTGTTGTGCTATGATGTTCATTCTTATTACTCTCGCACACGACCAAGTTGTATGTGACATGAAAGAGTGTCCCATGTACCTAATCGATTGTGCATTTGAATTCAAATGCAAATTTAAAATAATGCACAAATTTAGGGGGAGATCTTGCTTATCACATACTTCTCAAAGCGATGATTATATTCATTGATTATATCATATGTCGAAGCTTTGATCTATATGTTGTCATCAATTACCAAAAAGGGGGAGATTGAAAGCACATTTGCTCCCTTGGTGGTTTTGGTAATTAATAACAACATATATGTCATTGAACTAATGTTTCCACTAAGTATATTTCAGGAAAAGTTCAATGATAGGGATGGCAAAAGGATTGTGGAGATACCCCAAGATGCAAGGAAATGGATTGGTAAAGCTTCAAACAAGAGGACTCTACATTTTACTTTGTGAGAAATCACTTTAAGTCCATAGGAAAGCCAATACTATTAAAAGGGGGTAAGGTACTGTTGGTGAACAAGATGCTCCACGTGCACAAGAGATAGTCACCAAAAACACCTACAAGCTCTTCCACAAAAGTCTATCCAAAGCCAAATATCCAAAATCGGTGCAACCAACAATTCCCACTCGGTGCCACCGATTCCCAAACTCAGACAGACCCATGCCAAACCCTAGCCCATCGGTGCAACTGATTCTGCTTCGGTGCCACCGAGTTCAGTTGCCAACTTTCTGTTTAGCCATTTTCAGTCTTCGGTACCACCGAGTTTTGCCAGTCGGTCTCACCGAGTTTTTGGACCAACTCTCTGGATAACCATTCACAAGAATCGTTACCACTGAGTTTTGTGAATCGGTCCCACCGAGTTTCTGGACCAACTCTCTGGTTAGCCATGGTAAAGAATCGGTACCACCGAGATGTGAATATCGGCGTCACCGAGTTGTGCAATCTGACCGTTGGTCACCTAATCGGTACCACCGAGATTTATATATCGGTCTCACCGAGATTCAAAAGTTACTGCCTTTTGGTCACTACGGTACCACCGAGATTCACACATCGGTGTCACCGAGTTGGTCACTTTAGGTGTAACGGTTGGATTTTTGGGGATGCCTATATATACCCCTTCACCACCACCCACTCGAAAGAGAAGCACTCAGAACTATTTCATACTTGCCCCATCCTATTTTCTGAGAGAGAGCCACCTACCCTTGTGTTGAGATCAAGCCATTCCACTCCATCCATATGAATCTTGATCTCTAGCCTCCCCAAGTTGCTTTCCACCAATCCAATCTCTTCTACCAAGCCAAATCTGTGAGAGAGTGATTGTGTGTTGAGGAGTCTATCATCTTGAAGCACAAGAGCAAGGAGTTCATCGACATTGCCAAGCCTATTACCTTTTGGAGGGTGGTGCCTCCTAGATTGGTTAGGTGTCGCTTGGGAGCCTCCTACTTCGTGTTGTGGAGTTGAACCAAGAAGTTTGTACGGGCAAGGAGATCGCCTACTTCGTGAAGATCTACCCATAGTGAGGCTAGTCCTTCGTGGACGGAAGCCGTTATGGAATAGTCAAGGTTGCTACTTCGTGGACCTTTATGGGTGGAGCCCTCCATGGACTCTCGCGACCGTTACCCTCCGTGGGTTGAAGACTCCATAAACGTGGACGTACGATAGCACCACCTATCGGAACCACAGGAAAAATCTTCGTGTCTACAAATTGTGTTTGATCTTCCTCCCTACCCTCTACTATACATGCTTGTTATTACTTTCCGCTGCTATACTCTTAGACATGCATGTGTAGGGTGTACTTGACTTGCTATCATTGCTAAAATCTGCCAACACTTAAAATTGGGAAAAGGTAGAACTTTTATTTGGTCAAGTAGTCTAATCACCCCCCCCCTCTAGACATACTTTCGATCCTACAGTCCCGCGCCGCTCCATCTCTCCGGCAGTCCACCATGGCTACAACGTCCTCAAGATGCCAGGGTGTAGCGACGTCATCACGGTCGACTGCGACGAGAAGGATGCAGTCTGCTCCCTCGAACGCGCCTACCAGGCCACGGCGGCCGAAAACTCTGACGACGAGGGCAACGTCTTGCCTACCGAGGACACCCGCAAGAAGCAGAAGCAGCTCCTCCCCAAGAGTCGCCAGGGGGCTGGGACCTCCACCGCTAGCGTCTCAGGCCCTACGTTCGCCGCTGGGGCGCCTCTCCCTCTCGCATAGGAAGGCATGCCCGGCGCCTCCCTTGGGGCAGGCTCGAGGGCTTCCACCTGGAAAGCCACCGACCTGACCGGTGCGACGGGGGAGGTGCTCGGGCACCACTCAGAGGCGTCCTATGACGCGCGCCCCACAAGAAAGAAGCAAGGCGCGAGGCGCCGGGAACAAGAGAGTTCATCACCAATGCGATTAGGGAGCTTCAGGAGGCGCATGCCCTGCGCGGCGGGCACCGCCCTGCGCCGCCCCGTGCGGCAGCCGTCCCCGACGGCAGGCTGCGCGTCTGCGTCAACATCCCGGGCCTCAACAGGGCCTCATCACAGGGCCTCTTCTGGCCATCGCGTGTTGGACGTAGTGGGGGCTTCCCCTGCAGCTACATTCGCATGCCCTTTGGCCTCGTGAACGCGGGCGCTATGTACCAGCGCCTCATGCAGACCGCCCACGCGTCTCATGAGGCCCTATTCCGCGAGGATCTTCCGGAGATCCCAGACCCTCACGAGCCCCTTGAGCCTCCGGAGCACTCAAGCTCGTGATGATTCAGCTTCGGCGACTACCCCAACGCTTCAGCAGCGCCGATGCCAGGTGACTTTTGGTTTGTTCAATTGAGGGCGCCCCTCAGGCTGCACCATCCTCAAGCTGCTAGGGCCCGTCCCCGCAGTTGTATCGTTTTGCGCATGCACCAGACTGATTCTGCATTTAATGAATTTCCTAAGTATTCCAACTGCATGCCCGGTGCTTCATCACCATGAATGTCGCCGCGCCCTTACAACCCCGCCTTTGACCGCCTCATGATTAAGGGCTCGCATGGCGTCTGTGCTCGGGTCCATCCCTGCAGCGTTGATAAATCCAAGCGGTTGAGCTCTGTCTCGCGGGCCAGCCCCATGTACGTCACCTCGCCGAGGCCCTTGGTGCTTGTCCTCGCGTGAGCTAATCGAGTGTGGGTGAGTCAGGGCGCGTGGCCCGGTTCCAATAACCGTTGTTTCACACTTCGCCGTCACGGGAGCCGCGCGCCGGGTGTCTTTCCTCAGGTTTGTCTCATGAGAAGACTGGGCACGACGTCTGTGCTCGGGTTCGTCCCTACAGCGTCGATAAACCCAACGGCCGAGCTCTGTCTGGCGGCCTGGCTCCACACATGTCACCTCCTGGGGTCGTTGGTGTTTGGCCTTCTCATGCGATGGCCTCCGGAGATTCATTCGGCGTAGGTTACCCACACCCCACAGGTCTTACAAGCGCGCCTCGCGCTATAAAAATTCAGGCGCAACCCGCCTTTGAGGTAGGGCCTCGTGAGTCCCGCGCTGGCTCACGGGTGCCCAGATACACCTCCCCAGTTCAACCGTGCAAGCCACGACTGCGAACTTATTGGGTTGTACACGCCCGGAGACTCTAACACAGAGCTCCATTCCCACGCCCAAGTGGAAGCCCCATGCTCCGCGCTGGCGGACGACACTGTCGCTCAGCGGCTATGCCCACGCCCAGTGGAAGCCCCATGCTCCGCGCTGGGGCATAAACAACTGAGGGCACCCTAGTGGTTGCACCAACCTCAGGATGGCCTCCCGGCTCTTCGCACAGCCCCGTCACGCAGCGTTCCCCTGGGATGCACACGCGAGGGGGCTGGCCGGGGGCTACGCTCAAGACAGGCCTAGCGTGAGCCGCCTCACCAGGTTCTGATACCTGGTCTTCTCGCGTCCCTCCCAGGTGAAAGCTGGCGAGGAAAGGTACGAACTCACCTCACGGGCGCCGCTCGCACGTCAAGGGGGACCCCTGAGCACCGTGACTCAGGGGCCTCACTGGTCACGTAGCGCCTCGCCCCTTGGTCTCGTCCTGGCGATCCGGACGCCCTAACGGCGATCGAGGTATGCGCGGGATTGGGCCCTGCCGACGCAGAGCACTAAGGCGCCCCAAATCTACCCTGGCGTCGCCATGTTTCCTTCGTGAGTGCTGCTCGCATGTCAAGGGGGACCCCTGAGCACCGCGACTCATGGGCCTCACTGGTCACGTAGCCCCTTGCCCCTTGGTCTCATCCTGGCGATCCGGGTGCCCCAACGCCGGTCGAGGTATGCGCGGGATTGGGCCCTGCCGACGCAGAGCACGAAAGCAAGCGGGAAGGAAACAAGGCACCGGAGGAAATCACGAAATGCAAGGAAATTCAAGCAATTATTACAGGCACTGAATGTCTTGCGAATTCAAAGTCTCACACCTCCGCGAGGCACAATAAATGTTGCAGGGTAAGATCTAGGAGGAGGGCCGCCATTGCCATGGCCGTCGTCGCCAGCTGTCCCAGCCATGGCAAGCTCATCGCCAATGTCGCTGCCACCATCGTCACCACCGCTTGTTCCAGCCGCCGGGGGCTTGGCGGTGGCGATGCAGGTGAAATTCTCCACCAACGCATCCACCGGACCCTTCACGGCCGCTTCCGCAGTGGCACGGGACGCAGGAGCAACCGGGACGAGCACCGCATCGAAGCTGAAGCCGGGCTCGCGAAGGTAGAGCTGGCTGAAGACCCGCGTCGCGGCCGTGGCAAGAAGATCGCGGCACTCGTCCTCCAAAATGGTGTCCACCCTGGTGGAAGCGCCTTCGAGCACCTCAGCAAGCTTGAAGGAGAGCCATGCGTAGCCGGCTTCGGGGGTCGCCAAAGGCTCCCAGAATCCTCCCCTGCAGATGGAGCGCAGCGACTTGCGAAGCTCGAGTTCGAGGGAGGGGAAGGCGTCGCGCTCCGTGGCCGCCTTCTCCTAGGCAACGGCGAGGGTCCTCTCCCTGGCCTCCAGCTGGGCTGTCGTCTCGGAGACACGCCAGGCGTGGGACGCCTGGGCTTCTTCCACCTCCTCCTTCAGCTTGGTCAGGCGCTCGCTTTCCTTGGTTTGGTCATTGGCCACCCGGGACAGTGCGGAGTCGCGATCGGCGAGCTTCGCCTCGTGGGCCTCGGGGATCTCCTCCTGCTCACAGAGTCGTTGCGCGCGCGCGGCTTGATCATCCTGAAAGGCCTTCAGGTTGGCCTCCGCCTCACTGTAGCGCTTCCTGGCAGACTCCACCTCGACCGGTGCCGCGTCTCGGGCCGCCTTGGCCCCGGCGGCTTCCTTCTCGCTCTTCGCGATGGCAGCCTCGGCCCGGCTCCAGGCCACCAGGGTGGCCGCCTCGGCCTGGGACCACCCAGAAACGAGCCCCAGGCGCTCCTTCGTGAGGCGCCTTTCAGCATCTTAGAGGTCAGCCCGGAGCCTTCCAAGCATGGTGTAGGCCTCATCCAAGGCACCAGACCTGATCAAAGGACCGCAGCATGCGACCACGAGAACCGGACCAGGAGGCGGCACCAGCGCATCGGCGGGCCCCGTGACCAAGGGTCCAGCAGCGTGGCTAACTTGGGGAGCCAGGGGCTCCAGTTTCTCCCCCGTCACGGCGAGCGTGGACGACTCCGCAACCAGCTGGCCCGCGGGGGCTGGCTCCTCCCGAGGCTGCCCCGCCACGCCCTCGGGAGCGGATTCCACCAGGAGGGGGGCGGGAGCCGCCCCCTCCATCGACGACGGGGCCACCACGGCTGCGGCAGGGAGCGCCGCCTCAAGAGCCCCCGTGCCCCCGGCGACCGCTCCTCCAAGCGGCGCGCTGGGCTGGCGCGACGCGCTTCCATCACGACCCAAGGCCGATGGCGCCCCCAGGGCAGGGGGGCCTTCGGCTCAACGCTCGCCTTCTTCCTCTTCGGTACGACCTCGACCCTGGCCAGTGGAAGGATGAGAGCCGTGAGCACATGCACAATTCATGGTCAAGCAAGAGACAAGAAAGGTTACTTACTCCTCGCACGCGACCCACTTCCTATTCTTCTCCACCTCGGAGCCGGTCGAAACGCCCCCGCTTCCTTTCGGCGCGGCCTTGGCCGCGCCCAGGGGGCGAGCAGGGTGCTCCTCGCCGACCCCCCATGTGGCGCTGCCGCCCGGAGGGGTACGGATGACGCCCTGAGGGACCGCGGCCGGCAAAGCCACGTCTGCATCAGCGGCGGCTGCCCCGCCTATCGGCCGCGGTACGGGCTGAGACAAGGCCAGCATCTCGGCCACCTTGCTAGGGCGCGGGGAGTCCTCCGAAGCAGGCGTGGCCACGCGCTTCTTCGGGGTCGTCCGGCCGGACGTCCGAGCGATTTGGGGGGGAAGGCCCCGGCCCCCTGAGCACCCTGGTGAAGCGCTGGGAGCCAGCGGCCGGGGGCTCGTCGGTATCATCATCGTCGTCATCAAGGCTGCGGAGGAGCACGCTCTGCGACGGATGGGACGCCTCCTCCCTATCATCCACGGTCTCCTCCGAATCCTCCCCGCCGCTGGTGTCGCCGGAGGACACCAGCACCGGGAGATTGGGGTGCTCGGATGGTGTGAGCCCCAGGTCATCAAAATCGGGCATGGCGGCGGCCAGCGCCCTGCCGTCGTCACGGCGGTACAGCGGGGCGTAGGCCTCGGGAAGATCCCCGGGATCGTTGAAGAGCAGAGTGTTCAGGGCCTTGTCCCGCTCCTCGCCTGTCAGGCTGACGGATCCGAGCCTGATGGCATCGCCCATGCCCTCGTACTCCCACATGGGCTTCGAGTGCTGCTGGAGCGGCGCCAGGCGCTGCGTCACGAACTCCTTCACCATCATCGCCCCGGTCAGCTTCCTGGCGTTCATGTCCGAGGAGATCTGCTTCAGGACGGGCGTCGCCCGGGGGTCTATGAGCTTCGCGGAGGCCCACCCGAGAATCTTCTCGGGCAGCCTCGTCGGGAGCTCCAGATGCGAATCAACCCCCTGAACATCCAAGAAGACCCAGCGATGCATGTAGCCTTCCACCTTCTTCCCGGCCTTCAGGAGCACATTGTCGCTCTGGACCGCGACGAAGGAGGCACACCCCGACCGATGCACGCTATCATGGAGCCTCATGCTGAACTAGTGGCAGAAGAGGGCCACCGAAGGCTTCACCCCTACGAAGGCCTCGCAGTAGAAAGCGAAGATCGACAGGAGCAAGATTGAGTTGGGCTGAAGGTGGAGAGCTTGGATCCCGTAGTGCGCGAGGATGGCAGAGAAGAACCCCGAGAAGGGTGGGACGAGCCCGCAGAAGACGCTGTGGAGGAAGAAGGGGTAGACCGTCTTCGCCAGGGTGCGCCGCTCCGCGGAGCCACACCAGATCAAGGTCTTCCCCCATTCATTGGAGTCTCCCGCAGTCAACGGGAGCGCTGAGGCGAGATCCCCCTCCTTGGCGATGGTGGATGTCGAGAGCGCCGGAGAGGGAGAAGAGGGGGCCGAGGCTGGAGCCTCGGGCTTCGCCTTCCCGGCGGGCGCCATCCAAAGGATCACGGAGGCAGAAGAGCAAGAGGAAGGACGGTGCTGCGCCAAGACCTGGAAGAGTTTCTCGCGGTGGAAAGGGGATCTGAGCAGGAGAGCAAGGCGCAGGGAAGAAGAGCAATGATGGCTCTGCAGAGGGCGCCCGGCTTTTGTCAGCCTGGATAGTTGCCGAGGCGATTGGGGGCAGAGGTGTCCGTTCCTCGTCGCGCGTCGCGCATCGAGCCTGGCCCACAGGCGATTTGGGGCCCGCGGCGCTTCACCCTGCGCTCCGTGCCTTCATCTCGAAGCCAGGGTTGGCACGCCTTGGGCCCGGGGGCTACTGTCGGCGTTCTGGGATCGGGGGTACCCAGACATGCGTGCCTGCGGCCCAGCGCGTGGCCCACCACGGCGGCCCGGTACGGCCCAGCAACAAGCCCCCCAAGTCAAGGGCCTCCCGAGAGCCCCCGCCTCGCGAGGAGAGCAACACAAAGACCTCCGGAGAAGTGACATCCCCCCGGGCTGCCTCCCAAGGAGAGGAGATTCCTATGCAAGTACCTGGCCTCGTGAGGCCGGGGTGACGTGGGTTCTGACGGCAGAGCCAGGCGGGAGCGAGCGGGCGCAGAAGGAGGACAGTTTCCCCTTTCATGATAAGGAGGCAAGGACGTACGCGGGTTCCCAAGGAACCCCCCAAAGGTTTCCTTCCTAGTGCAAGAGGACCAAGACCACGAGCTCGGCAGGACGGATGTCATCGCTGAGCCCACCGCTGCGTCACACCCGGAAGCTTTGCAGGTGAAGACCACCTTTAGTCAGGATAGGATGTACTTCTTGTCCCCTTTCAAATTTGGCCGTTGTGGGATCCCTTCCCGCCTGTGCGATAAGGGAAGAGGACCGAGGCCCCTATAAAGAGGGACTAGCTCCCATCGTAGTGGAGGAGCGATGTGACACCCTGGTTTTGTGCTACAGTGATCATTGTAATTAAGCATAGTGATGACCATGATCAGTGCCTAATCATTTAGCTAAACAAGATATGATCCGGTTGAAATTCATATCTCAATTTAAATTTCACTTCAAAAGCCAATTGAATTTTATGGTGATAAAATAATTCTCCAAACAGCATCGGGAAAATGTTGCACACTTGTGGAATAATCCAAAACAATTATTGTTAAGGAAAACAACATCACCCTCAATGCTGGTGTGGACCCCCACCATCCAAAAGAAAACCATTTTGCATTTAAAATGCCCTTTAAATTGCATGGTTAATTCCAAAAGTACCCAAAAATCCTCAAACTTGTTGTGGCCATTCAAAATATTGCAAGTTATTAAATGGACCATGTTACACATTTTTGCTAAAAGGAAATATGGCCAAATGGAATTAAAACAGGAACTTATAAAAGAAAACAGAAAAGAAAGAAAAAAAAAGAAAAAAACAAACAACACCCCCCCCCCCCCCCCCCCTACTGGGCCCTGGCCCGTCCGGCCAGCCCACCTTGCCCCACCACCCAACCGGCCCAGCTGCCCCCCCCTTATCCCCCCACCACCGACAGCCTCCTCCCCCACGACCCCCCACCCACTCTCCACTTCCCCCCCCCGGTCTCCCCTCTCCTCCCGATCCGGATCGGATCGGGGAAGGACCCCGCGCCGGCGCGCCTCCCCGCCTGGACGCCGCCGCCCGCCGGTCCGCCCCACCGCCGGCCCTCCTCACGTCGCCAGCGCCCCACGCAGCGCCCCCCCCCCCCCCCCCCCCCCGCCGGCCGCCTCCTCGCCTCCTCCTCGTCGCCCCACTCCGAGCCCATTGCCACCTCCCTGCCGGCCGTTGTGAGGCCACCTCCTCCCATTCCCTCTCCTTCGCCCTCCTCCGGCCTGTCCCTCCGCAGCGCACCACGCCGTCGGCCGCATCCGTGCGCATCCACAGCCGCCCGTGCGCGCGTCGCCGCGCCTCGCCCCCCTGGCTACGCCCCGGTCCCACTAGCCCCACCGCCGCGACTAGCCACCACCGGCACCTCCCCGCGTCCGCCGCTGCCGTGCACCGGCCCGCCGTGCCCTGGCCGCCGGCGAGCCCCTGTGGCTGGCCAGGGCCGCCGGCCATCGCCCTCCCCCTGTGTGTTTTGGTTAGTGGGGATTGATCCCCCCACTAACCCCACTGACCAGTGGGGCCAGCCCCCCCCCCCCCCCCACTGTCAATGACAACGGGGGGCCACCGCCCCCTAAACTGTTTCTAATAAAAAATAAATAAATAAATAAAAATGATTTTATAAATAAATAAATAATATTATTATTAATTAATTGATTAATTAGTTAACTTAATTAAGACTAATTAAGTAGTTGCTTAATCTGTTAATTAACTTAATGAAATTAATTACGTTAATTAATAATTCTGCTAATTAATTAGGTTTAACAGAGAAAGACGGGTGGGTCCCACCCCCCTTAATTAATCCTGGTTAATATTAATTAAACATTAATTAAAACTGTGACACTGACAGGTGGGACCCAGCACTCAGTTTGACCAGTCATCAGGACTGTTGACTGTTGATGTCATGATGACATCATGCTGATGTCATAAATGCAAATATTGAATTAAAATAATCTGTTTTAATTTTGAATATTGATAAAACTTTGAAAATTAATATAAAATAATCCGTAACTCGGATGAAAATACTTTATACATGAAAGTTGCTCAGAACGATGAGACGAATCCGACTACGCAGTCCGTTCGTCTGTCGCATGCTCCTATCATAACAAACATGGAACTTTTCCATCGTTTCCATCTGTCCGGTAGTAGCCCGAGACCCGGAAAATATCGTCAGATATTCTTCCGACCCGTCTGCGACTTGTAATACTGCGTTAGTGCATTCCTAGCTCCGCATATTGCCATGTCATGCATCGTGTTGCATCTGTGCTTTATATTTATTGTTTCTTCCCCCCTCTTCTCTCCGGTAGACCCCGAGACTGACGGTGTTGCCGGGTACGACTACACCGTTGACGATCAGCCTTTTGCCGCAGAGCAGCAAGGCAAGCAACCCCCCCTTGAGCATTCCGATATCGCCCATTCCTTTCCCTCTTATTCTTGCATTAGTTTTTGCTACTGTATTAGTTAGCTCCTATTCTGATGCATAGCCTGTTTTTGATAAACTGCTACTGTACCTGCAATAATATCAACTGCTTAGTATAGGTTGATCAGTGAACCCCCAGTGACCCCCTTAGTCCCAGTTGCCCCTGCTTCTTCGTCGACGACTCGACGACTCGAAGACCCGAAGACTCGGTCAACCGACCGACGAGCCAGGCCCCTCACATCACCGCACCCCACCCTAGTTGTACGACTCTGCCGCGCTACTATCGAGTACCGAGGGTGACACCTCGTGAAGTACTCATGATGCTAGCTCTGTAGTGCAGCTAGTCGGTCGTGGTTATCGAGGGTGATTCCTCCTTCACCACTCCCGACGATGACTCTGTTGTGCAACCCCTCAAGTCTGGGACCCTCGAGGGTGATTCCTCTAGGTCCAACTTGACGGTTTCATCGAGTGGGGACCATTGAGGGTGATCCCTCAGTTCCCGCCTTGATGTTTTATACACACGGTTAATTTAACTTGACATTATTTACACGTGAAAGGCGGGACTGGAGGGACAGGCGGTACCACCCTGGTTGAGGTGGACCTGAGTTCCCGACAGTCTTGAGACGGCTCGGCACCAAGGGTACCCGTGTGTGAGATATGGTGGGATGCGCCGGTAAGGCATCCAAAGGGTTATGTTGAGGCGTGGACGAGCAGGAAAGGCCCTTGCCACACATCCTCGAGACGGGGCGACGGGACCGCACTTCATGGGTCGCGCTTGCTCCGCATTAATAAAATGCTAATGGGTTGGGTATTTGATCTGAGTTGGTCGTTGACCTTATTGCGCACCAAACCATCACGTGGGAGAAGTTATGGGTACTCAGCGTCGTTGTATCAGCCGAAGATCTTCGGACGTCAGCAATGGAGCGGCGCGCGCCAGATTGGACTGGACGGTACAGCTCTTGGACTGGAGTGTGCTAGGTCTGCTTCCGGCCGCGTTCGCATCGTGCGGGAGCGCGTAGGGCAAGTGGGCCCACGAACCCTGTGTGCTTAGGATTTAGACCGGCGGGCTGGCCTCTTCGTTGAGCCTAGGTGGGGCGACGACGTGCTGCTATCCCGAGGCCGGGCATGACCCAGGAAAGTGTGTCCGGCCGGAGGTGATCAGGCGTGTTGGAGATGCGGTGCACCCCTGCAGGGATGAATAATCTATTCGAATAGCCGTGTCCACGGTAACAGGACGACTTGGAGTTGTACCTTGACCTTATACAACTATAATTGTGACTTTAAATTGAGATGAATGTTGGCTCCGAGATTGCTTCCTCGCAGGGAGTCAAGGAAGAATCTCTGGGCGTGGTTACTTAATAAAATTGCTACAATAATATGAATATATATGAGATACCAGTCTACTCTCTTCTAATGCTGCAAGATGCTGAAGATGCTAGTCTTCGATAGGACTAGGCCTTTCCCCCTCATTCTTGCTTTCTGCAGTCAGTCCAGATATACCCCATTCCTTGATACTGATGCATACTTAGCATAGTTCTGATGTCAGTCTTGCGAGTACTTTGGATGAGTACTCACCGCTGCTTTGCATTCTCTTTCCCCCTCGATACGTTTCTATGTTCAGACGATGGAGCCCAGGAGATGGAGTACGCCGGAGACGACTACTACACCACCGCTGGAGCCTACTACTACGTGGAGAGTGCCGACGCTCAGGAGTAGTTAGGAGGTTCCCAGGCAGGAGGCCTCGCCTCTTTCGATCCGCTGCTTATGTTTGTGCTAGCCTTCTTAAGGCAAAACTTGTTTAACTTATGTCTGTACTCAGATATTAATTGCTTTCGCTGACTCGTGCTTGTCGAGCTTTGTATTCGAGCCCTCGAGGCCCCTGGCTTGTAATATGAAGCTGTATGACTTTAATTTGTGTCTAGTGTTGTCTTGTGATATCAATCAGTGAGTCCCTAATCTTGGTCGTATGCATTGCGTGTATGTTTAGCGTACGGTCGAAATCGGGGGCGTCACAAGTTGGTATCAGAGCCAGGTTTCGATCCTGGGACCTGTGGGTTATGGGCCCACATCTCAATCGGGTGGTATTAGGATCTTTTATTCCTCATCTATACTCTGGGTTCTGATCTCTCTTCTCTTTCGGGTTAAAGATTTTATTAACTCTAACTCTAGGGTCTCGTAACTACTTCCTCCCGGAGAGCCCCTCCTTCCAGATGATGGCTTGATTCTATCGTTGTCTCCGACGTTGATGTAGCATATCGCTATGCCTCGTTGTTGTATCCCTCTACCGCGAGCCTGCGTGCCGCCTAGTTATCTAGGTTAATTTCATGCCGGACCTATCGTCTATTTTGTAACGAACTTATGGTTTGTAATAGACCTATGTATGGATCCGTATGCTGGATTTGAACTACTATGTCGTATCTATCGCACTTTCTTCTTAGTGCAATTTACTTCATGAATGGTTCTTTGTCTTTGCAATTATCCAATGCTAAAACTACCACTGTTAAAAATTTGACAGAATGGTTAGGCCAGCTGGTCGTGGTCGTGGTGCGCCTGAACCACCACCGCCATCGGAATATATGGCTGGTATGATGCAGCAGTTTGAAATGAATCGCTAGTTTATGCAAGGGCTTATGGACCAGTTCGCATGGCCGAATATGAATTGGCAGCCAGCCCCAATGACTCTGCAAGACTTCATGCGTCTCAACCCTACGATCTACCGCAGCTCAACTCAGTCGCTTGACGCAGATGACTGGCTCCGTGACATCACTTATGAGCTGGAGTCTTCAGGCGCCCCAGTGGCTAGCTATGTCACCTTTGCCTCGTACTTTCTCAAGGGTCCCGCTGCTCAATGGTGGGACAGCCACAGGCGCTCACAGCCTGTTGGAACAATCATCATCTGGCCGGAGTTCCAAGCTGCGTTCCGTGCTCGTCACATTCCTCAGGGACTGATGGATAAGAAGAAGCATGAATTCCGCAACCTAGTCCAGGGCAACAAGACTGTGGATGCTTATCAGCGAGAATTTCTGGACTTATCTCGCTATGCTGAAGAAGACGTTGCAACTGATGCTCGTAGGCAGGAGAAGTTCCGTGAAGGCCTCCACCCTGATATCAAGCTGGCACTCCTTGTTCAAGACTTCGATAACTTTGCCACCTTGGTGAACAAGTCCATTCTGGTGGAAACAGGTCTGCAGGACTACAAGGACAGCAGCAAGCGCAACCGTGTCATGGGCTCATCTTCGGGCTCAGGAACTCAAAAGCGCAAGATCTGGATCCCCCACAACATGTACCATGCACCGCCTCCTGCTCCGAGGCCGTCCTATGCTGCACCTCGTCTGCCTCCACCCCCACCGAGGCAGCCGAGGCTCCCAGCTCCGCCACCACGAGCTCCTGTTCCCCCTTCTCATCCTGAGGATGGGCTATGCTTCAAGTGTGGTCGTCCAGGACACCGTGCTAGAGAATGCAGGCAGAATCAGAAACAACTTGCTCTGCCTTCCAACCAGCCCCGCAACAACAATGTCGGGCCTGCTCAGGGACGTGTTCAAGCTAACAATATTGATCTGAATGAAGTTCAAGACCAGCCTGCTACTGTGATGGGTACTCTTCTTGTTAACTCCGTACCAGCTTCTGTATTGTTTGATACAGGAGCATCGCATTCTTTTATGTCTGAAGATTTTGCATACATGCATGGCATTAAGTACGAGGAGACGAGCATTCCAATAGTGGTAAACACCCCCGCTGGCCAATGTCAAACCTCCATGGTTTGTCCAGATGTCCCCATTGAAATAGAAGGACTGGAATTCCATGCTTCCCCCATTATATTGAAGTCTTCCAAGATCGACCTTATTCTGGGAATGGATTGGTTGAAGGCACATACTGCTTCCGTCGTTTGTGCCACCAAAACTATCCACCTTCTGCATCCTTCGGATGAGATAGTCAACTACCATGATCATCTTGTTCGAGATGCTGAAGCCCGACTATATGCCTTGAATGCATTAAATGAGTCACCTCTTGAAGGGATTGAACACATTCCAGTTGTCCGGGATTTCCAAGATGTTTTTCCGGAAGAACTTCCAGGGATTCCCCCTGCTAGAGCTGTCGAGTTTGTTATCGACTTGGTACCTGGTACCACTCCTATAGCCAAGCATCCGTATAAGATGCCACCACATGAACTCGTTGAACTTAAGCAAGAAATTGACAATTCGCTTCGTCTGGGTTTCATTCGTCCAAGTTCCTCTGCTTGGGGAGCACCTTCTCTCTTTGTCAAAAAGAAAGATGGTACGAATCGATTGGTCCAAGATTACCGTCCCATCAACCAAGCAACGATTCAAAACAAATATCCGCTTCCTCGGATCAACAATCTGTACGATCAACTTGCCGGTTCGTCGGTGTTTTCCAAACTCGACTTGAGGTTGGGTTACCATCAGATCCGGGTACGTGAAGAGGATATTCCGAAGACTGCATTCGTTACTCGTTATGGTTCATACGAGTACACCGTCATGTCCTTCGGCTTAACCAATGCTCCAGCAACCTTCTCTCGCCTGATGAACTATATATTCATGGATTACCTCGATAAATTCGTCGTGGTTTATCTGGATGATATCCTGGTTTATTCTAAGAATAAAGAAGAGCATGCTGAGCATCTTCGTCTTATACTGGAGAGGCTTCGAGAACATCAACTTTATGCAAAGTATTCAAAGTGTGAGTTCTGGATGGACGAAGTAACCTACCTTGGTCATGTGATCTCCAAGGATGGTATTGCGGTCAACCCTGAACGAGTTCAGGCTATTCTTGACTGGACTCCCCCGAAGAATGTCAAGCAAGTCAGAAGTTTTCTTGGACTCGCCAGCTATTGCCGTCGATTCGTCGAGAACTTCTCCAAGATTGCAAAACCCTTAACCAATTTGCTTCACAAAGGTGTTAAATATGAGTGGACAGAAAAATGTCAGGAGAGCTTTCAGGCACTTAAAGACAAACTGACATCTGCTCCAGTGCTTGCTCCTCCGGATACTCGTAAGGACTTCGTCATCTATTGTGATGCTTCACGTCAAGGAATGCGCTGTGTCCTAATGCAAGAGCGCAGAGTGGTTGCTTATGCATCTCGTCAATTGCGTCCTCATGAAGAGAACTACCCAGTTCATGACCTTGAACTTGCTGCAGTAATTCATGCACTGAAAGAGTGGCGGCAATACCTTGTTGGTAATCGTTGCGAGATCTACACCGATCACCAAAGTGTGAAGTACCTGTTTACTCAGCCGGATCTGAACCTCCGTCAACAGAGATGGATGGAGCGCATAGCAGATTACAACGTGGGTATTTCTTATACACTAGGCAAGGCTAATGTAATGGCTGATGCTTTGAGCCGCAAGTCGTATTGCAATCACCTTTAGGTTCACAAGGTTCACCCCCTTCTTCAAAAGGAATTCCGCAAGCTGAACCTCCATATTGTTCCTCAGGGTTATCTCGCTCCCCCTCCTGAAGGGTCCTACAAAATGAACCTCCACGTTGTTTCCCAGGGTTCTCTTAATACCCTGGTTGCTAAACCAGATCTTGTGGACGTCATCAAGTGGATCCAGAAGTGTGCCAAGGAAGTCGAGAGGATTAAATTCGATCTCGCAGAAGGAAAGCCCTCATCCTTCACTATTGCTGAGGATGGCGCTTTGTACTTCAAAGGCCGCCTAGTGGTACCGAGTAAGGAGAAAAACCATGATATGACTCAGGAGGTCATGAAGGAAGCACATGACACTCCGCTGTCTATTCATCCTGGTAGTACCAAGATGTATCGAAGATTCTGGTGGTCTAACATGAAGCAAGACATTGCACGCTATGTTTCAGAATGTGACATTTGCCGTCGGATCAAAGCAGAACATCAAAGGCCTGCCAGAACTCTGCAACCTATTACTATTCCTGAATGGAAATGGGATCATGTTGAAATGGACTTCATTACTGGTTTTCCCAGGTCACAGAAAGGTAATGATGCTATTCTTGTCGTCATTGACTGGTTGTCCAAAGTTGCACATTTTCTGGCTGTCAAGGAAACTATTACTGCTAGTCAGCTAGCAGATCTTTACATGTCCAGAGTTGTTTCACTCCACGGTATTCCATTGGTGATTAGTTCAGACCGTGGCAGCTTGTTTACTTCAAGATTCTGGGCAAGTTTCCAGGAAGCTATGGGAACTCATTTGTCCTTCAGCACCGCTTTTCACCCTCAATCCCAGGGACAAGTTGAAAGAGTCAATCAGATTCTCGAAGACATGCTTTGAGCTTGTGTCATTTCTTTCGGCAAGAAATGGGAGGAATCTCTCTCGTATGCTGAGTTCTCCTACAACAATAGCTATCAAGCTAGTCTGAAGATGGCCCCCTTTGAAGTGTTATATGGACGTAAGTGTCGAACTCCTCTGAATTGCTCAGAAACTGGGGAACGTACACTTATCGGTCCGGATATTATCCAACATGCCGAAGATCAAGTCCGCATTATTCATGCAAATCTGAAGGCTGCTCAGTCTCGTCAAAAGAGTCAGTATGACCGTCATCACAAAGATATGGTCTATCAACCTGGCGAGAAGGCTTATCTTCGAGTCACGCCAATGAGAGGTACACACCGTTTTGGGATCAACGGCAAGTTGGCTCCTTGATATATTGGTCCTTTCACTGTTCTCGAAAGGCGTGGTAAAGTGGCATATCAACTGGAACTACCGCCAAACCTTCCTCAGGTTCACGATGTGTTCCATGTATCACAACTTCGTCGCTGCTTCAAGGATCCTATCCGCGCAGTGGATCATGATATGCTTGAGCTGCAACAAGACCTTTCTTACAAAGAGCAACCAGCTCGCATTCTCGATGAAACTGAACGTCGGACTCGTCAGAAGGTTACCAAGTTCTTCAAAGTGCAGTGGGCAAATCATTCTGAAGATGAAGCCACTTGGGAACGCGAAGATCATCTTCGTGCAGAATACCCCGGGCTCTTTCCTTCTACTTCTTGATTCTCGGGACGAGAATTCTTGTTAGTAGGGGAGAATTGTGACACCCTGGTTTTGTGCTACAGTGATCATTGTAATTAAGCATAGTGATGACCATGATCAGTGCCTAATCATTTAGCTAAACAAGATATGATCCAGTTGAAATTCATATCTCAATTTAAGTTTCACTTCAAAAGCCAATTGAATTTTATGGTGATAAAATAATTCTCCAAACAGCATCGGGAAAATGTTGCACACTTGTGGAATAATCCAAAACAATTATTGTTAATGAAAACAACATCACCCTCAATGCTGGTGTGGACCCCACCATCCAAAACAGAACCATTTTGCATTTAAAATGCCCTTTAAATTGCATGGTTAATTCCAACAGTACCCAAAAATCCTCAAACTTGTTGTGGACATTCAAAATATTGCAAGTTATTAAATGGACCATGTTACACATTTTTGCTAAAAAGAAATATGGCCAAATGGAATTAAAACAGGAACTTATAAAAGAAAACAGAAAAGAAAGAAAAAAAAAGAAACAAACAAACAACCCCCCCCCCCCCCTACTGGGCCCTGGCCCGGCCGGCCAGCCCACCTTGCCCCACCACCCAACCGCCCCCCCCCCCCCCCCCCCCCCCCCCCCACGACCCCCCACCCACTCTCCACTTCCCCCCTGGTCTCCCCTCTCCTCCCGATCTGGATCGGATCGGGGAAGGACCCCGCGCCGGCGCGCCTCCTTGCCTGGACGCCGCCGCCCGCCGGTCCGCCCCACCGCCGGCCCTCCTCACGTCGCCGGCGCCCCACGCAGCGCCCCCCCGCCGGCCGCCTCCTCGCCTCCTCCTCGTCGCCCCACCCCGAGCCCATTGCCACCTCCCTGCCGGCCGTTGTTAGGCCACCTCCTCCCCTTCCCTCTCCTTCGCCCTCCTCCGGCCGGTCCCTCCCCAGCGCACCACGTCGCCGGCCGCATCCGTGCGCACCCACGGACGCCTGCGCGCGCGTCGCCGCGCCTCGCCCCCCTGGCTACGCCCCGGCCCCACTAGCCCCACCGCCGCGGCTAGCCACCACCGGCACCTCCCCGCGTCCGCCGCTGCCGTCCACCGGCCCGCCATGCCCCGGCCGCCGGCAAGCCCCTGTGGCTGGCCAGGACCGCCGGCCATCGCCCTCCCCCTGTGTGTTTTGGTTAGTGGGGATTGATCCCCCCACTAACCCCACTGACCAGTGGGGCCAGCCCCCCCCCCCACTGTCAATGACAATGGGGGCCCACCGCCCCCTAAACCGTTTCTAATAAAAATAAATAAATAAATAAAAATGATTTTATAAATAAATAAATATTATTATTATTAATTAATTAGTTAACTTAATTAAGACTAATTAAGTAGTTGCTTAATCTGTTAATTAACTTAATGAAATTAATTAGGTTAATTAATAATTCTGCTAATTAAATAGGTTTAACATTGAATGACAGGTGGGTCCCACCCCCCTTAATTAATCCTGGTTAATATTAATTAAACATTAATTAAAACTGTGACACTGACAGGTGGGACCCAGCAGTCAGTTTGACCAGTCAACAGGACTGTTGACTGCTGATGTCATGATGACATCATGCTGATATCATAAATGCAAATATTGAATTAAAATAATCTGTTTTAATTTTGAATATTAATAAAACTTTGAAAATTAATATAAAATAATCCGTAACTCGGATGAAAATACTTTATACATGAAAGTTGCTCAGAACGACGAGACGAATCCGACTACGCAGTCCGTTCGTCTGTAGCGTGCTCCTATCATAACAAACATGGAACTTTTCCATCGTTTCCATCAGTCCGGTAGTAGCCTGAGACCCGGAAAATATCGTCAGATATTCTTCCGACCCGTCTGCGACGTGTAATACTGCGTTAGTGCATGCCTAGCTCCGCATATTGCCATGTCATGCATCGTGTTGTATCTGTGCTTTATATGTATTGTTTCTTTCCCCCTCTTCTCTTCGATAGACCCCGAGACTGACGGTGCTGCCGGGTACGACTACACCGTTGACGATCAGCCTTTTGCCGCAGAGCAGCAAGGCAAGCAACCCCCCCTTGAGCATTCCGATATCGCCCATTCCTTTCCCTCTTATTCTTGCATTAGTTTTTGCTACTGTATTAGTTAGCTCCTATTCTGATGCATAGCCTGTTTTTGATAAACTGCTACAGTACCTGCAATAATATCAACTGCTTAGTATAGGTTGATCAGTGAACCCCCAGTGACCCCCTTAGTCCCAGTTGCCCCTGCTTCTTCGTCGACGACTCGACGACTCGAAGACCCGAAGACTCGGTCAACCGACCGACGAGCCAGGCCCCTCACATCACCGCACCCCACCCTAGTTGTACGACTCTGCAGCGCTACTATCGAGTACCGAGGGTGACACCTCGTGAAGTACTCATGATGCTAGCTCTGTAGTGCAGCTAGTCGGTCGTGGTTATCGAGGGTGATTCCTCCTTCACCACTCCCGACGATGACTCTGTCGTGCAACCCCTCAAGTGTGGGACCCTCGAGGGTGATTCCTCTAGGTCCACCTTGACGGTTTCATCGAGTGGGGACCATTGAGGGTGATCCCTCAGTTCCCGCCTTGATGTTTTATACACACGGTTAATTTAACTTGACATTATTTACACGTGAAAGACGGGACTGGAGGGACAGGCGATACCACCCTGGTTGAGGTGGACCTGAGTTCCCGACAGTCTTGAGACGGGTCGGCCCCAAGGGTACCCGTGTGTGAGATATGGTGGGATGCGCCGGTAAGGCATCCAAAGGGTTATGTTGAGGCGTGGACGGGTAGGAAAGGCCCTTGCCACACATCCTCGAGACGGGGCGACGGGACCGCACTTCATGGGTCGCGCTTGCTCCGCATTAATAAAATGCTAATGGGTTGGGTATTTGATCTGAGTTGGTCGTTGACCTTATTGCGCACCAAACCATCACGTGGGAGAAGTTATGGGTACTCAGCATCGTTGTATCAGCCGAAGCTCTTCGGACGTCAGCAATGGAGCGGCGCGCGCCGGATTGGACTGGACGGTACAGCTCTTGGACTGGAGTGTGTTAGGTCTGCTTCCGGCCGCGTTCGCATCGTGCAGGAGTGCGTAGGGCAAGTGGGCCCACGAACCCTGTGTGCTTAGGATTTAGACCGGCGGGCTGGCCTCTTCGTTGAGCCTAGGTGGGGCGACGACGTGCTGCTATCCCGAGGCCGGGCATGACCCAGGAAAGTGTGTCCGGCCGGAGGTGATCAGGCGTGTTGGAGATGCGGTGCACCCCTGCAGGGATGAATAATCTATTCGAATAGCCGTGTCCACGGTAACAGGACGACTTGGAGTTGTACCTTGACCTTATACAACTATAATTGTGACTTTAAATTGAGATGAATGTTGGCTCCGAGATTGCTTCCTCGCAGGGAGTCGAGGAAGAATCTTTGGGCGTGGTTACTTAATAAAATTGCTACAATAATATGAATATATATGAGATACCAGTCTACTCTCTTCTAATGCTGCAAGATGCTGAAGATGCTAGTCTTCGATAGGACTAGGCCTTTCCCCCTCATTCTTGCTTTCTGCAGTCAGTCCAGATATACCCCATTCCTTGATACTGATGCATACTTAGCATAGTTCTGATGTCAGTCTTGCGAGTACTTTGGATGAGTACTCACCGCTGCTTTGCATTCTCTTTCCCCCTCGATACGTTTCTACGTTCAGACGATGGAGCCCAGGAGATGGAGTACGCCGGAGACGACTACTACACCACCGCTGGAGCCTACTACTACGTGGAGAGTGCCGACGCTCAGGAGTAGTTAGGAGGTTCCCAGGCAGGAGGCCTCGCCTCTTTCGATCCGCTGCTTATGTTTGTGCTAGCCTTCTTAAGGCAAAACTTGTTTAACTTATGTCTGTACTCAGATATTAATTGCTTCCGCTGACTCGTGCTTGTTGAGCTTTGTATTCGAGCCCTCGAGGCCCCTGGCTTGTAATATGAAGCTGTATGACTTTAATTTGTGTCTTGTGTTGTGTTGTGATATCAATCAGTGAGTCCCTAATCTTGGTCGTACGCATTGCGTGTATGTTTAGCGTACGGTCGAAATCGGGGGCGTCACAAGCGAGTTCATCACTACCAAGAGCCCTCGTGAGGCCACCCAGCCACTGTACTAGTTCATCCTTAGCCTCCTCGTGAGGCCAATCCACCACAAAGCAGGAGTTGGGTTTTACACCGCAAGGTGGCCCGAACCTGGGTAAATCTCTGAGTCCATCTTCTCCCCCGCTCACACTTATTCGACGCAGCTAGGTCGTAGGGTGGTGAGTTTGAGACCTTGAGCCGGTTGAGATCTATGCACACGCCCCAGTGTTCGAACCTTGTTGGGTTTTGCGGAGCCCCGATTCCGACAAATACCGATCAATGCGACCGACGGGAGAGAGAAAATCCGGATCAAAGGATCGGAAGAAGGACTCTCTAGGGCAGTCGACCAACGGATCAGTGGACGAACACTAGGTACGGGTGGCGCGGCCCCCGACAGCGATCATGGAGATCGACTGCCCCGGGGGCGGCTGCTAGGGTTTTGATCGGGGTTAGGCTGATACCACGATCAACTTGAGCCTCGTGGGTTTGGTGGAATTGTTGAGTATTGGTTGAGCCTCGTTGGCATATATATAGGACTACATGATCAACTTGGAGTACAAGACAAGGTAGAATAAATCCTACCGTATCCTATCTTTCTTAACTAATCACGATACTCAACATTCCCGGCCTCCACGATGGGGTGATGGGCAGCAACTCCTGCAGCCGCTAGGGCATTGCTGGCCATATCGTCCATCAGCGAGCTCCCCTGACCCTTTTGGCCAGCAGGGAGCCGCTGGTCAACACAAGCAACCGCATGTGCCATGGAGAGGTTGGGCTCGCCCAGCCATTGCATGCCACGGCCCTCCTGGCCATGCACCACACCTGGATGGTGTTCACCCGGGACGCCAGTCCTTGGCCCTCCTGGCCAAGGCTCGTGGGAGCTGCCAAAGCCATTTCTCGGTCCTCCTGACCGGGTGCAGCACCGAGAAGAGCCAACACAGGAGCCTCAGAAAGCCTGACCCTCCTGGTCGAGCAGGAGACTCGCCTTGTTGTTCTCGACATCACCAGAGCGGTTGCCCTTGCGGGTGCAGTAGCATCCTTCTCGGTCACCATTGAATTAATAAATTAAAGAAAGAGATGGAGAAACTGAGGTGTGATAAATGAAGAATCCCGTTCTCAATAGAAGAAAATTATTGTGCTTATTGAGATCCATCTCAATCAAGAGAAAATATCCTGGTTACAAAGAGGCTAAGCAAATTGGTTGATGCACAGGATCGTAATACTTTTTCAATAATGTGCCCATGGTTAGGGGAAAACATTAAGAAACTTCTTGATGATTTTGGGATTTGGAGACAAGATAAGGAATTGAGGGATCATATCACAAACTATTTTTCTAAACTCTTCACTTCGGAAGTTCTGCATCTGAACTAGGAAGTTTTATCCTTGTTCTATAGAGCGTGGCATTTAAGGAATAATGTCATCTTTGGGAATGGGAAGGATTCCGTCTCTCGGTCATCTAACTTCGTGGTTAACTTCTGCACATCCTTCTTCTCCTACTACAGTGCGAAAGAGGTGGTATCCATAAAAGGTAAAGGGGTGATTGAGGAGCTTAGGAAGGAACCAAAGGCTGTTGAGTGTGCCGTGGTATGGCGTCCGCTGCCAAATGACTGGATTAAAATTAATATTGATGCTAGTTATGTGGAGAGTCTGAGGACAGCCAGTGTGGGAATCGTGGCTAGGAATTCTGAAGGGGGTGTCATTTTATCCTTGTGGGATTACATTTGTCATTTTACTAGTGTTGATGAAGCGGAGCTGAAGGCGTGCCTTGTTGGTCTCTATATTGGTATGACCCTTCATTCACCTATTATTATGGAGAAGGATGTGCGTTCGTGGTGTCTTTCCTTTCAAATGAAATTCTTGACAGGTCACCGCTCATGGATCTGAAAAAGTAAGCGCTCGACGTTTCAAAATTGTTGTAGAGGGTCAAGTTAGTTAAGATCAATCGTAAGGCCAATGCGGTGGCGCACGATATTGCTAAGTTTAGTTTTGTTAAATAAGTCAGATGGTATTTAAGAGTTTTCCGCCGAGTGTGGCGCCTGCTGTAATGAATGATTGTAAGAACATTTTAATTAATTAATTAATTGGAGAGTTTAAAAAAATGAATGATGCTCTTCTTGGCCCTTATACTCATGAAGATGTTCATAAGGCGTTATTCGATATTGGGGGCTTAAAAGTCCCAGGACCAGACGGACTCCATGCTATCTTCTACAAAAGATTTTGGCCCATGTTAGGGAACGGTCTTATTGAGGAGGTCTTGCTAGCGATCAATACTTGCACTATCCCATCTGGTTGGACTGATACTGCGATCGTGATGATCCCCAAGGTTAATTCGACGAAAAAGGTAACCCAGTTTAAGCCGATCAGCTTGTTTAATGTGGTATATAAATAATTGCAAAAATTGTGGCCTCTTGATACGTCTATTTTAAATCACGATTTCCTACTGTTATTTATATTGTTTTTGGCCATTATTCCACTTTATGATACAATTTTAGTGCATTTTGTCCACGCTCGTTCTGAACCCAGTTTTGGACAGAATTTACAAGGATTACATGGAGAGGAACATTACCGGCGACTAGAATTCTAGACCTGAAAAAGCCACATCAGAGATACCTATTCTTCTGGACTCTATATGACCTAAAATTTACGAAGAATATTTTTGGAATATATAAAAAAATACTGGAGCCAAGAAATACGAGAGGGGGGTCACCTGTCCCTCACAAGGCAGCAGGCCCCCCCCCCCGAGGCGCGCCTTGGTGCCTTGTGGGCCCCACGGGCGGTCTCTGACCCCCCCCCCTCTTCTGCTATATGAAGGGTTTTGACCTAGAAAAAATAAAGGGGAGGCTTTCGGGATGAAGCGCCACCGTCTTGAGGCGGAACCTGGACAGGAGCACTTTTGATCTTCGGCGAAGCGATTTCGCCAGGGAAACTTCCCTCCGGGAGGGGGAAATCGAAGCCATCGTCATCACCAACCATTCCTTCATCGTGGGAGGACCAATCTTCATCAAAATCTTCACCAGCGCCATGTCATCTCAAACCCTAGTTCATCTCTTGTATTCAATCTTTGTCTCAAAACCTCAGATTGGTACATGTGGGTTACTAGTGTTGATTACATCTCGTAGTTGATGCTTGTTGGTTTATTTGGTGTAAGATTATATGTTAAGATCCTTAATGATATTCAACACTCCTTTGATCTTGAACATGAACATGATTTTTGAGTAGTTGCTTTTGTTCTCGAGGACATGGGAGAAGTCTTGTTATAAGTAATCATGTGATGTTGATATTCGTTCGATATTTTGATGATATGTATGTTGCTCTTCCTTTATTGGTGTCATGTGAACGTCGATTACATGACACTTCACCATGTTTGGGCCTAAATGGAAGCATTGGGGAATGATAAGTAGATGATGGGTTGCAAGAGTGGCAGAAGCTTAAACCCTAGTTTATGAGTTGTTCCGTAAAGGGCCGATTTGGATCCACATGTTTAATGCTATGGTTAGATTTATCTTAATTCTTCTTTCGTAGTTGCGGATGCTTGCGAGAGGGGGTAATTATAAGTGTGTTGTTTGTTCAAGTAAGAACAACACCTTAGCACCGGTCCACCAACATATCAAATTATCAAAGTAGCGAACGTGAATCAACTAAACATGATGAACGTGACTAGACGAAAATTCTCATGTGTCCTTGAGAACGCTTTGCTTTATATAGGAGAGCTTTCAGGCTTATCCTTTGGTACAAAAGGATTGGGCCACCTTGGTTACTATTATTACTTGTTACTTGCTACGAATTATCTGGCTACAAAACTATCTATTATTGTTACTTACAGCACTTGCAGAGAATACCTTGCTGAAAACCGCTTGTCATTTCCTTCTGCTCCTTGTTGGGTTCGACACACTTACTTATCGAAAGGACTACGATTGATCCCCTATACTTGTGGGTCATCACCTCTTGCTTAAAGGTTTTCCTACCTGATATTATTAGCCCGACTCAGAGTGCTTTCGTTCCTAGGAGATTGATTATGGATAACATTTTAGTGGCTTATGAGTATTTCCACACAATCAATAACAAAAGAGAAGGTAAAGAGAATGTGTGTTCTATGTTAGGACATCTCCAATAGTTGTCGTATTTTAGGACACCAAAAAGCTTTTGGAGTAAATTTAGAGCACCAAAAATTGTTTTTTGGGGAACGATAAAGTGTTGTCTCCAACAACTACCCTATAATAGGGTATCAAATAGGGCACAACTGCTCCACATGTATATTTCTTCGTCTCTATTGCATACAAAATATCAAACGGATCTCAAACGAATCAAAAAAAACTAATGATAATTTCATCAATTCAGAACGTCGAATTATTACATAGTTCATCAAATCCACTACATAAACTATTCATCAAACTCAATAACAAAGTTTAGCACACAATACAACAATTCATCACACAAATGCAACAAACATAAAGATAAAACTAGGCCCGTTGTCATTCATGCCATGCCACCACTCGTCCATGAGATATTTTGGAAGATCATCGTGCGTGTATGAATCTCTAATGTCATGGTAGACCTCATCAAAGCGTCAGAGTCGGTCTTGCCTCTTACTCGGCCGCACCGGTCGCCTCATGAGGTCATAGAAGGTGTAATCCAAATCTTGTCCACGCTCGTTCTAAATAATCATATTATGCAGGATCACACAAGCTGTGATGATGTACCAAATGATATCTTGGTTTGAAAACCTCACCAATCCTTGCATAATAAAAAATTGGGATTGCAAAATCCCAAAAGCCCTCTCCACATCTTTTCTAGCAGCCACTTGAGCATTATGAAAATTTCTTTCTTACCTTGGGGGGCTTGAAAGTGGCTTGACGAAAGTAGCCCACTTCGGATAAATCCCATCCACATGATAATATCTAGAGTTGTACGTGCGACCATTTGCTTGAAAGTTAACCGGTGGTTCCCCATTGGCTAACTATGTAAAGAGAGATGATCGGTGCGGCGATATCATTGCAAGATACAGACATCCCAAAATAGGCATGCCAAATCCATGTCTCCTGATCGACCACTGCCTCAATAATGATGGTGGCATCCTATTTGCATCCTTTGAAGTATCTATGCCATGCTGCAAGTCATTTCTTTCACTTCCAGTGCATGCATAAAGGAGCCAACCATACCCGAAAACCAACGGGCTTTGTTCATCTCCAGAAGACTCGCTGTATTCTGAGCATTGTGTGTTCTTAAATACTTTGGACCAAACGCATACACCACCATCTTCGCAAGTTGTTTGACGAAAAAGATTTAGCTGTTCTCTCCCATTGCCAAGTTATCATCAGTGGAATCTAATGGAACACCATAGGCCATCATGCACAATGCGGAAGTGACCTTCTGCTCAGTGCTATATCCAAGTAATCCGTTGTAATTCCTCCTTTGCTGGAAGGACCAACGGTTGCTTCATATCATTGCAAATGTGAAGAAACAAGTCTGTAGACATCCTAAACCGGCGTCGAAAGTACCTTTCTGGATGACAAGGATTTGGGCCAAAGTAGTTGTGCATCAACCTATCGTGCGCCTCTTTTCGTTCTCTTCATAAAAACTCCCGGCTGAAAACGGAATCACCATGCTTCGACCTCTTGTTCATGTGCACCATCAAGACCAAAGAAATGTCTTCCTCCTCGGTCATGTCATATTCCTAATTCGACGAGGAATCGTCGCAAAAGTTGTGAGTCATACAAACTCATCTACAATAGAAATTATCTACGAAGCCAGTTCTTCAAGTGCACATGCAAACAATTTTTTTTACCTTTGTAGGAATTCCGCCGAACACTTTGTGTGTGAGAAGGAGCAATCCGGTTGGCGGCTCCTTGATGACTAGATGGCAGTCGGGCCAAGGTGAAAACTGCTACGAAGGACCTCCGTCGATGCATGGAAGGCGATTTTGCCGTCGAAAATCGTCGATGCCGCGCCGTCGACGCCGCCCGAAGCTTGTTGTCAATCGGCTCGGTCGCGGCGGTCGTCTGACAAGTAATGGTGCACCATCGGTCGCTAGTCCACCTTCAAAGGACGTGCCTGGTCTGCGACAGCCATACGGGCAGGGGCGCTCCATCAGTTGGCCGAAATCGGTCTGAACCGCCGACACGCGGGATCCGAAATTGGAGTGGCGGTGGGCACTCCGGCGGCCGTCCGAGGTGGCGAGGTGGAGCGGCGATAGTGGCCTCGCGGCAGAAAATTGCCGCTGCCTGCGGCAAGGTGGAGTGGAGGTCTGGTCCCGCGCGGGAGTGAAAAGGTTGTGGTTGGGTGGTCGTGGGCTGGTCGCTCGTTTTGCAGCAGACGCCCAAATGTTATATATTTGCATACTTGCTACTTGGTGCTGCATTTTAGGGCTGCCAAAAGAAATTATCAATTTTTTTATATTTGGATAGTTGTTGGAGGCTGGTTTTCGGCCTCCAGTGCCCTAAAAGGTGGTTATGCCCTAAAATAGGACAGCTAGGAAGGTTTCAAAGACACTGCAGGTAATCCTGAAGATTGCAATCTCAGTTCAAGTGCGAGACAGATCTGTCTGTGTGCGCGCCCTATGCATTTCTTTTGGTTTTTGCAAAAGATTAGGTTGCATTTGTCGAGTCAAATTCAGAAGAAGAAAAACACGAGTTGTTCACAAGGTTGCAATTATGGGCAGCAACTGGCTAAGTTAAAAAGGCATCCAACCAAATATTCTACTTCCTCAGTTCGTTTTTATAAGACGTTTTAGACAGCTTGCTTTGCTTTGTACTCCCTCCGTAAACTAATATAAGAGTGTTTAGATCACTAAAATAGTCATCTAAACACTTTTATATTAGTTTACAGAGGGAGTACTGTTTTGGACAGTGTCTCAAGGTCTAAAACATCTTATAAAAGTGAAGAGGAGTGTGTGTCTTAACACACAGCAAAACCAACACAAGGTAAAAAGAACACGTCAGATTCAGAGTAATGCACGGCACGCAACAGATAATATTTACCAAGTTTAACATACAACATATTTTTATTTAGATATAAATTCAACAAACCAAGCTAAATTAGCTATAGACTGGCCGACTTCCAGGATTATTTGTACCCTCATATTATACCCCCAAAGAACAACACTAAGCAATTGCTTTCTTTTTTCGCTTTCAAAACTGAACATAGGAAAGCCACCATTGTTTAGTCTTTCCGGAGCTCTAGACGTCAAGGTACTTGCTGGCTGTGTGGACATCCTTGTCTCCTCTTCCACTGCAGTTCAGAACCACCCTCACACCATCCGGCAGTGTTGGGCAGAGCTTCTCCAGGTAAGCAAGCGCGTGGGATGTCTCCAGGGCAGGGATGATGCCTTCCAGCCGAGAGGTGCGCTTGAAAGCTGCATGCGGAGGTTAGCATAGGAAGGAGTTAGATGCTGAAGATAGCATACAAGACAGAGGAGACTGTTTAGGCTACTAAATCAGTTTTCAATCGATCAGGGAAATCACCAGCAGACTTAAGACAATTAGGTTAACGGTCCTAAAAGCTACAATATCCCACACTCCAACTATCACGTCATTATTTGTTGCAATATTCAAGCCTATTACTGTACTTAACATTGTCGGGTGAGGAAATGGAAGCTGCCAGGTTAACATGTAATGGTTACCACCATATTATTTTTCAATAATGTTGTTACTTGCAGCCAATATCTAAGGTGGAAACACCAAGCATGTTAAGTTAGTGGATTCAGCATGTTGAAAAACATCACGTGTTATTTTTCTATAATTCAGTCACTTGCAGCAGATGCCTTGGTATTACCTTCATTGTGTGATGAAGTATTAAAGATTGCAACATCAACCATTTGCACATACATGCTACTGATTCAGCATGTCAAAACAATCACGTTCTATCGTACATTCATTATGTATTGTATAATCCAAGATTGCAATTGACCATGTGTTTACCATTAGTCGGTGAAGGTTTATAAGCTAGCGATTCAGAACATCTTAAAACAACTGTTATTTTTCTGTAATACAGTCACTTTCAGATGCCTAAAGTAGTGTTTGCCATTCATTTTGCGCTGCAGACTTAGTCAGTGAAGGTTTATAAGCTAACGATCCAGAACGTTTTAAAACAGTCACTTTCTGATGACTTAAGTAGTGTTTGGTATCGAGGAGGATTACGACAATCCAGACAGTATTTACTTAATTTTTTCGTTTGGCTAACCATTTTCTTTTGCTTACCTGGCTATTTTAACCTTCAGTAATGCCTACAGTGTACCATTCAAATTCACATGTAATTCTAGACCAACGATAATGCCCAAACCATAGACTTGTTCCCCTCACATGAAGAAAACTGAAAACACTCAGGATGTCATTCAGAACTACTATCAGCATTTAGTAGATGGATTAGAAGTCAGTTGGATGAAAATCAACTGCAGCCAGTATGCAGGATAAATATACCAAGTGATCAAGCATGACAAGGAAACATAAATGGTAGAGAAACATACCGTCCAATGCCTCCTGATCTGTCACACTATCATATTCAGCACGTCCAATATCCCTCAAGAAACTATGCTCAGGTCCAACACCTGGGTAATCCAACCTATGGAATTGAAACAATGGATAATAAGCCCACTTGCTGTAAGAAAAGAAAAATGCTTCTAACTTAACATCAGAATACTTACCCAGCACTCATGGAGTGGGGCTCAATCACTTGTCCATCAGCATCCTGCAATACATAACTCAGAGATCCATGGAGAACTCCGACTTCCCCCTTTGTCAATGTTGCAGCGTGCTTGTCAGTGTCTACACCATGACCAGCAGCCTCCACTCCAATCAGTCTTACATCCTGATCATCAACAAACTCATGGAAGAGACCCATGGCATTTGATCCACCACCAATGCAAGCAACCAACACATCAGGCTTGCCACCCCACTTGTCCATCGCCTGTCTACGGGTCTCCTTGCCAATAACCTTATGGAACTCCCTCACCATCATCGGGTATGGGTGTGGACCCGCAACTGAACCCAAAATGTAGTGTGTGGTCTCTACGTTAGTGACCCAGTCACGGATGGCCTCCGAGGTAGCATCCTTCAGCGTTGCAGTCCCAGAATGTACTGGCCTTACCTGTGTGATGACATACACATGATGAGAAACAAACGGACAAGACTAACAAGAATTCTTCCATAGCAGCATTCTACATCTCACAGCATATGATTTGCCAAATAAGTAATAGCCGCAACAGATAATTGGAAACACAAAGGCATATTCTCCAAAGATATGGCATATGGATGATAGACAAGCTCCGCACATACCTCTGCCCCAAGAAGCTTCATCCTGAAAACGTTAAGCGCCTGCCTCTCCATATCTTGTGCACCCATGTAGATGATGCACTCCAGCCCAAACCGAGCACACACTGTGGCAGTGGCAACCCCATGCTGGCCAGCTCCAGTCTCAGCAATAATACGCTGCTTCCCAAGCTTCTTGGCAAGCAGTGCTTGTGCCACAGCATTGTTGATCTTGTGAGCACCGGTGTGGTTCAGATCCTCCCTCTTGAGGTAAATCAGTGGGCCAGTGCCATCAGCACGCTTGTAGTGCTCCGTCAAGCGCTCCGCAAAGTATAGCGGGCTCTCACGGCCCACGTAATCCTTGAGGATACCATCAAGTTCTTTCTGCAGATAGAAGAAATGTGGTGTCAAAATACAAATACCTGTCTCTCCATAATCTCCCTGTCCAACATGGCTGGCATTTATTTATTCGGTTGATTAAAGGGCAATACAACATGACTATCCTAAACCCAAATTCTCCAAGCTTTGATTCTGACGCCATACACAAAAGGCAAGCATCTAGTGCCCTATGATCGCATTTCCTCTCTGATCGGCGCAGCTATAGATCAAATGCAGTCAAACACACATTTCCAAGGTATGTGGAGGCGGCTCCCAGAAAGGGACTAAATAAAAGCCGAATCTGCTGGCAAATCAAATAAAGTGGAACAACCGTTTCAAAGGACAATTTGTTGTGCGATTTAGATGTGACCGCTCCCAACTGCCACAACCGAAACATGGCAAACCTCGAACTAATAATAGCTAAACAGATAATAATCAAATCAAACGGCAATACACGCAAAACCCCAAATCCTGCAAGCATGATAAAATCCTCCTACAGACGAGCCATCAAATCGCCTACGAAATGTTGCCGCGGACGCTCGAATACCATGAATCGCACAAAACTGAATGCACCAGGGCCTCGGGGACAGGGGCACCTCGCGTTTACCTGGAAGTCCTCGTCGTCGGCGAGCCCGTGGAAGGCGGCCTCGAGCTCGGTGAGGGCGTGCATGAGAGTCTCCGGCACGTACTTGCCCCCGAACTTGCCGAACCTGCCGAGCGCGTCGGGCCTCGCGATGCCGGCCCCCGCAACCTCGGCCCCGTTCACCCTCTCGGCAACGGGGGATGGCGCCTCCGCCGCGACCGCCTTGGCCGGCCGCATTGACGCGGACGCCACCACGGACGCGCCTCTCCGGGCCGACGGCGTGACCATCCGCAGCACCGGGCGGGAGGGCAGGGGCGCGGCGACGGCGGCGGCTGGTCTAGGGTTTCTGATAGCCGAGGCGGCCATTGGCCGCGGCGAGTGGCAGAGAGAAATAAGGCAGGGATGGAAATCGGAGGGGATTAAAGAACGATGAAGAGTGGTGGGTGCCTAACACGAGGGGTGTACCCGGCGGGTATATAAACCGGTCGCCTTGGAACATTTCGCGCGGGGTTGGTGGGTCCACGTGGTCCGCTGGGGGGACACGTGAGCCCGGTGACCGGCACGGTACTGCGGGAGGGCGGAGGGCTGGCGCCGGCGTTGGTGCACCGGGTGCCCACAAGATCATTTTTTCTTCTTGGTAATGCCCACACGATCTGGGAGCCGGGTCGGGACGGCAGCCTGTCTGGTCTCGATGGCAGAGCCGCCTTGTCTCAAATTGAAAAAAAAAAGCACTCTGTGTGTGTGCGCCCGGGTCCACGTCAATGGTCCTACGTGGGTCATCCTCCACCGATCGTTGCAAGCCGCTCGTAGTGGTGGAGGCTTTGACTTGTATTCCATCACATGTTGCATGCGATCTCATCACTTCATGCAGATCACGAAAACACGGGGAAAACTGCTTACTTCCACTCTCATGTCATCCGATACCATGCAACGGCTGTAGTGGTAGTACTATCTAAAAAACCTACTCCTAGTACTGCTTTTTTTTCTGCAAAACTAATACTCCCTCCGTTTCATAATGTAGTGCCTATAGATTTTTCTAAAAGTCAAACGTTGCAAATTTTGACCATATTTATAGAAAAAATTAGGTACATCAAGAATACCAAATGCACATCATAGGATACATCATGAGTTATATTTTCATAATATACATGTTTGGTAGTATAGATGTAGATAGTTTTCTCTACAAACTTGGTCAAAGTTGATAAAGTTTGACTTTTAGAAAAATCTATATGCACTACATTGTGCAATGGAGGGGGTAGTAGTAGTACTCTTGCTATAGACTACACCCATTATAATCTAAATTTTGGTACTATCTAGAAATACTACCGAAGTAAGAATTGATTTGAGTATGGGTAAGGAAAACAAGGATGGTTTTGATTCAGTTGAGGTTTGATTTGGATATGGATTGGGGGGGGGAACAAGGATGGTTTTGATTTTGTTGAGGTTTTGCTAAGATTTTAGTTGATTTGGATATGGATACGGGAAAACAATGATAGTTTGATTTTGTTTAGGTTTTGCTAACATTTTAGTTGATTTGGATATGGATAGGGGAATACATGGATAGTTTTGATTTAGTTGAGGTTTTGGTAAGACTTGGTTGATTTGGATATGGATAGGGGGAAACAAGGATGGTTTTGATTTAGTAGGGATTTTGTAATATTTTATTTAATTTAATTGAGCTAATCTGGGCATGTTTTTGATAAGATTTGATTGAGTTAATGCAGAAGATAGAGAAGATAATTATTTGCGTGCTGCAACTTTAGTGCCGGATACATTCGTTTGAGGCTTTGAGCGACAACTAATTTGAATTGGAGGGAGTATGATTCTTTTTAGAAATTAGGAATTTATTTGATAAATATTGAATTGTTAAGTACTTACCGGTTTGCCACAAATATTGGAATTTTATTTTATAAACCATTAAGAGATGGAGTAGTTTAGATGGTTTTCAGGAGAACTGGTGAAAACAAATCAAAGATGAAGAGAGGAAATCAAAAATGGAAGAGAAAGAAGAAACACACTTAACCGTTGAACCAAAGAGGAGCTAACCTTATGTTTTTTCTTAATTTACCTTGCGTCTTTTTAAACACGGGAGGTTTGGTAAGTATGAGAGATTCTGGTTGCCTCACTCAAAGCGGCTAAGATCTTGAAGTTAAATATTCATCAAAAGTTGTTTATAGCTTACTGTTGTCGACACCATCGTCCTTGTTCAAAGAATCAAATAAGCATAAAGGTTTGAAAAATCATATACAAGTATATCACTTCTGCACACTTGATTATAGTCACATGACATATATGGTGAGCTGCAAATAAACAATGTCTAGGTAAATCAGCTTTGCATCCCACTGCCCAGGTTTTTTATTTTGAAGCTCCAATAGCCACTTGTAAATCCCCACTAAGCATTTTAATGTATTACAAACACGCTACAAACTTGGTTTCTACTTTCAAATCTTTCGTATTTTAGTTTAAGCACTTTGATGGACCCATTTTATTTAGTGAATAAACTTCATAGGATTTTTATACCCTTTGTCGATTTCGACTCGCATGCGCGCAAAATGATGTGCACGCCTCTTAGCAACACCAAGAGTTTCTTCGATAACGGAAGATTATTTACATTTTTTGAGCCTCTATGGGCATTGCTATTCATGGCCTTCGGGTTGGCGATCCTAGAGGAGTGGAGATTTTTCCCCAACCACAACCCACAACGACAAGTGCGGAGCCGTCATGCGAAGGCGCCTGTTCGGAGGCTCACACCACAGTTTTACAGCTATGGCTTTCTCTTGGATCTTTGCTTAGTGGACAACGTTTCTTCTCCTCTTCTCGTGTATGCTCTCGTGATGACGGTGATCGAAGCTTTTGGTTAATGTGTTGATGGTATTTTTATGCAAATTTCCTTTATTAGGAGTGTTTTCTGTATTTTCTTTTGGTGTGCTATCTTTTTGAATGTCTTTAGAGAGATGCTACATTTTGTTACAATTTGATGATGCTATTAATATAACCGCCACACTTGTACTAAAAAACAAACCGCAATTGTTAGACGCGGTTGCTCCGAGCCCAGGACCGACATGTATGTACTGTTTTTTATAGCGAAGATAAAAGATTTACCTTATCAATTAATTAAGCAGAATAGAATTATCCGGTTAATAGAAAACGGGGCTAAAAGTCGAAACAAACATATACCGTTGTTCACTAGTACGGACGGACATGCATCTACTGCTGCTCGCAGATACACCATTATCTTCATCGAACTATCCCGAAAAGACACGTTCCCGGGCAGCAACTTCTCAGATCGATGACCCATTCATTCCCATCAACCTCCTCCCAGGCCCAGCCCCAGGTCCCAGCACCTGCACACGAGCAGCAGTTGCAAACTCTCAATCACACACCTCCTCCTCCTCCTCGCAATCACTCGCAAACTGCGCTTCCATAACGGCGTCGCGTAGTCAAATATCACACGGGCACGTCGTCGGTCCGGTCGACGCCTTGCCGATGCCACCACCGCACGCAGCACGAAACAACGTCGGGGGCGTCTTTTCACCTACCCTACTTACCACGAGATCCCGGCAGGACGCTGTGCCGCCGACGTACGTGTACGTCGTCCTTCACGAGTCAAGGATCGACCCAAGATGAGTCGTTGGTCTGGACGGATGATGCGGCACGCTGCTGCGACCTGCTAAAATATAGTACTGCACTGCACCACCCAACCACCGCCGGGCCACGTCGCCATCCGGAAGGAGCCAACTCGGGGGACACAATCTCGCTTGAGACAGCAGCTTCACATACAAACGAAAAGAGAGGATCTGGTGGATGGGCAGAGTGTTCTCCCTAACCTCCTTCATTGTCGTAGTCTTTTGTTTGTGAGCTTCTTGCACTGATTTGAGGCCATTCCTTTTCTTTTTCGATAAGAGCAACTTTAACGGACGATTCATTTCGTCCGTCCGTGCTCGCCGACCCAAACGCGTCCGTTTTTCGTCCGCCCACGACCCATTCTAGACTCAAATTTGAGCCGGATTTACGTCCGCGCGGACATGAAGTGGATGTGCGCGACGCCCGCGAGACGTCCGCCCTTGTCCCCTCCCTGGCCCGCCCATCGGTGGCACACCGCCACCATTTCCCCCCAAATTACCCAAAAACCTCCCGCCCACCCCTCCCCGCGCGGGCCATGGACGACGACGCGCTGACCCTCGACGTCGCCGCTGGCCTCGCCTCCCTCTCCTCCGCCGGTCATCACGGCGGGCGAAAAGGGCCGACGGCCCCCAAAAAGAAGAAGGTGCTGACGCCCGCGGAGCGTGCCGACCAATCGTTTAGGAGGAAGAACCGCCGGCACCAGCAAGAAGCTACTTTTGTAAGGCATGATCGCCAACAAAGACTCAAGAGAGGAGAAGCGCCGACAAGACAAGGAGGGGCAAATTAGGGCCTTCATGGAGATACAAATCAAAAAACTCGCATTGGAGGCCGAGAAGCAAGCGAAGATGCTAGAGATCGAGGCCACCAAAGCAGCCACCAAAGCAAGAGAAGTCCGGCTCGCTTGCACGATGAAGGGGGTCAAGCTCATGAAAGTGGACTTGACCACGGTCTCTCCGAGGAAGCGGTCTGTTGGAAATGTGCCCTAGAGGCAATAATAAAGTGATTATTATTATATTTCCTTGTTCATGATAATCATTTATTATTCATGCTATAATTGTATTAATTGGAAACACTAATGCATGTGTGGATACATAGACAACACTGTGTCCCTAGTATGCCTCTAGTAGACTAGCTCGTTGATCAAAGATGGTCAAGGTTTCCTAGCCATAGACATGAGATGTCATTTGATAATGGTATCACATCATTAGGAGAATGATGTGATGGACAAGACCCAAACTATGAACGTAGCATATGATCGTGTCAGTTTATTGCTATTGTTTTCTGCATGTCAAGTATTTGTTCCTATGACCATGAGATCATGCAACTCACTGACACCGGAGGAATACCTCGTGTGTATCAAACGTCGCAACGTAACTGAGTGACTATAAAGATGCTCTACAGGTATCTCCGAAGGTGTCTGTTGAGCTGGTATAGATCGAGACTGGGATTTGTTACTCCGTATGACGGAGAGGTATCTCAGAGCCCACTCGGTAATACAACATCACAATAAGCCTTGCAAGCAATGTGACTAAAGAGTTAGCCACGTGATCTTGTATTATGCAACGAGTAAAGAGACTTGTCGGTAACGAGATTGAACTAGGTATAGAGATACCGACGATCGAATCTCGGGCAAGTAACATACCGAAGAACAAAAGGAAGAGCATACGAGATTAACTGAATCCTTGACATAGAGGTTCAACCGATAAAGATCTTCGTAGAATATGTAGGAGCCAATATGGACATCCAGGTCCCACTATTGGTTATTGACCGTAGAGGTGTCTCGGTCATGTCTGCATAGTTCTCGAACCCGCAGGGTCTGCACACTTAAGGTTCGGTGACGTTTCGGTATAGTTGAGTTATGTATGTTGGTGACCGAAGGTTGCTCGGAGTCCCGGATGAGATCCTGGACATCACGAGGAGCTCCGAAATGGTCCGAAGGTAAAGATTGATATATAGGAAGTCCCGTTTTGGTCACCGGAAAAGTTTCGGGTAATTTCGGTAATGTACCGGGGGTGCCGGGAGGGTTCCGGAGAGCCATCGGGAGGGGCCGCTCACGCCGGAAGGCCACGTGGGCCTTAGGGGTGGCGCACCAGCCCTTAGTGGGCTGGGCAAGCTAGCCCCAAAGGGCCCATGCGGCTAGGGTGAGGGGAAAGGAAAAAAACCCAAGTGGGGAAGGGAAACTCCAAGTAGGAAAGAAATCCTACTTGGAGTAGGATTGGAGGTGGACTCCTCCACCTCCTCCTGGTTCGGCCGACTCCTAGGGGAAACCCTAGGGGCGCCAACCCCTCCCCTCCCTCCTATATATACTAGAGGGGAGAGAGGGCCAAGACACCCAAGCCACGGTGCAGCCCTCTCTCCCCAATAGATCGTCTTCTCTAGTTTTCGGCAGTGCTTAGTCGAAGCCCTGCCGGAATAGTTCCACCACTATCGTCGCCATGCCGTCGCGCTGCCGGAGAACTCGTCTACCTCTTCGCCCCTCTTGCTGGATCAAGAAGGCGGAGATCGTCATCAAGCTGTACGTGTGCTGAACGCGGAGGTGCCGTCCGTTCGGCGCTAGATCGGGACGGATCGCGGGACGGTTGCGATTTGGATCGCGAAGACGTTCGACTACACCAACCGCATTTCTTAACGCTTCCCGCTTAGCGATCTACAAGGGTATGTAGATCCACTCTCCCTCTCGTAGATGCTCATCACCATGGATAGATCTTGCGTGTGCGTAGGAAATTTTTTGTTTCACATGCAACGTTCCCCAACAGTGGCATCATGAGCTAGGTCTATGCGTAGATGAGATCACGAATAGAACACAAAGGAGTTTGTGGGCGTTGATGCTCAGATTGCTTCCTCCCTTGGTCTTTTCTTGATTCAGCGGTATTGTGGGATGAAGCGGCCCGGACCAACCTTACTCGTACGCTTACGAGAGACCGGTTCCATCAACTGACATGTGATTTTGTTGCATAAAGATGGCTGGCGGGTGTGTGTCTCTCCCACTTTAGTTGGATCGGATTCGACAAAGGCGATCCTTGAGAAGGTTGAATAGCAATTTGTGTATCACCGTTGTGGTTTTTGCGTAGGTAAGAATCGTTCTTGCTAGATACCCGTAGCAGCCACGTAAAACATGCAACAACAATTAGAGGACGTCTAACTTATTTTTGCAGGGTATGTTGTGATGTGATATGGCCAATTACATGATGAGATATATGTGATGTATGAGATGATCATGTTTTGTATAGAATATCACGACTTGCATGTCGATGAGTACGGCAACCGGCAGGAGCCATAGGGTTGTCTTTAATTCATTTTCGCCGTTTTGCTTTACTTTATCGCTATGAGTTAGCAATAGTCGTAGAAGCAACAGTTGGCGTGACAACCTCATGGCGACACGTTGATGGAGATCAAGATGATGGAGATCATGGTGTCATGCCGGTGACGATGGAGATCATGCCGGTGCTTTGAAGATGGAGATCAAAAGCACAAGTTCATGGCCATATCATGTCACTTATGATTTGCATGTGATGTTAATCCTTTTATGCATCTTATTTTGCTTAGGACGACGGTAGCATTATAAGGTGATCCCTCACTAAAATTTCAAGATAAAATTGTGTTTTTCCCGAGTGTTCACCGTTGCGAAAGTTCGTTGTTTCGAGACACCACGTGATGATCGGGTGTGATAGACTCTACGTTCGCATACAACGGGTGCAAGCCAGTGTTGCACGTGCGGAACACTCGGGTTAAAACTTGACGAGCCTAGCATGTACAGACATGGCCTCGGAACACAAGAGACTGAAAGGTCGAACATGAGTCATATAGTAGATATGATCAACATGAAGATGTTCACCATTGAAACCACCTCATCTCACGTGATGATCGGACTTGAGTTGGTGAATTTGGATCATGTGACACTCGAATGACCAGAGGGATGTCAATTTGAGTGGGAGTTTTTAAGTAATATGATTAACTAAACTCATTATCTTGAACAATAGTCTAAGTTGTCTTTGCATAATTTATGTTGTAGATCAATGGCTCGCGCAGTAGCACCCCTAAATTTTAATGCGTTCCTAGAAAATGCTAAGTTGAAAGATGATGGAAGTAACTTTGTGGACTGGGCCCGTAATCTAAGGATTATCCTTACGGCTTCCCAAAAGGCTTATGTCCTTGATGCACCGCTTGGTGAACCACCCGCTCCAGTAGAGTCTGCAGACGTTGCGAACGCCTGGCAGACACGTTCTGATGATTACTCAATAGTTCAATGTGCAATGTTGTATGGCTTAGAACCGGGACTTCAAAGACGTTTGAACGTCATGGAGCATATGATATGTTCCAGAAGTTTATCTTTCAGAAGAATGCCCGGATCGAGAGGTATGAGACCTCCGATAAGTTCTATGTTTGCAAGATGGAGGAGAACGGGTCTGTCAGTGAACACATACTCAAAATGTCTGGGTATTCCACCTGTCTGGCTGAATTGGGGATGCCCCTTCCGCCAGAGGCGATCACTGACAGAGTTCTTCAATCACTGCCACCTAGCTACAAGAGCTTCGTGTTGAACTATAATATACACGGGATGAACAAGTCAGTCGCCGAGCTGTTTGCGATGTTAAAAGTCGCTGAGTCTGAGATTCAGAAGGAGCATCAAGTGTTGATAGTCAATAAAACCACTAGTTTCAAGAAGAATGACAAGGGTAAGAAGGGTAACTCCAAGAAGAGTGGCAAAGCAGTTGCCCCTCCCGTGAAGAAACCCAAGGCTGGACCCAAGTCAGAAACTGAGTGCTTTCATTGCAAGGGAACTGGTCACTGGAAGCGGAACTGCCCCAAGTATCTGGCTGACAAGAAGGCGGCCAACACCAAACAAGGTATATATGATATACATGTTATTGATGTGTACCTTACCAACTCTCGTAGTAGTGCCTGGGTATTTGATACCGGTTCAGTTGCTCACATTTGCAACTCAAAACAGGAACTGCGGAATAGACGGAGGCTAGCAAAGGACGAAGTGACGATGCACGTGGGAAATGGTTCCAAGGTTGATGTGATCGCCGTCGGCACGCTCGCTCTTCAATTACCATCGGGATTAGTGATGAACCTGAATAATTATTATTTAGTGCCTGCGTTAAGCATGAACATTATATCTGGATCTTGTTTATTGCGAGACGGTTACTCATTTAAATCAGAGAATAATGGTTGTTCTATTTATAAGAGTAATATCTTTTATGGTCATGCACCTAACATGAGGGGTTTATTCTTATTGAATTTCGATAGTGATGATACACATGTTCATAATATTGATGCCAAAAGATGTAGAGTTGATAATGATAGTACCACTTTCTTGTGGCACTGGCGCTTAGGTTATATTGGTGTAAAACGCATGAGGAAGCTCCATGCTGATGGACTTTTGGAGTCACTTGATTTTGAATCACTTGACACATGTGAACCATGCCTCATGGGCAAGATGACTAAGACCCCGTTCTCTGGAACAATGGAACGAGCAAGTGACTTGTTGGAAATCATACATACTGATGTGTGCGGTCCGATGAGTATTGAGGCGCACGGTGGATATCGTTACTTTCTCACCTTCACTGATAACTTAAGTATATATGGGTATATTTACTTAATGAAACACAAGTCTGAAACGTTTGAAAAGTTCAAGCAATTTCAGAGTGAAGTTGAGAATCATCGTAACAAGAAGATTAAATTCCTACGATCTGATCAAGGAGGAGAATATCTGAGTTATGAGTTTGGCAGTCACTTAAGACAATGTGGAATTGTTTCACAATTGACACCGCCTGGAACACCACAGCGTAATGGTGTGTCCGAACGTCGTAATCGAACCTTACTGGATATGGTGCGTTCTATGATGTCTCTTGCCGATTTGCCACTATCGTTTTGGGGTTATGCATTAGAGACAGCTGCATTCACTTTAAATAGGGCACCATCGAAATTCGTTGAGATGGCGCCATATGAACTTTGGTTTGGCAAGAAGCCAAAGTTGTCGTTTCTTAATGTTTGGGGATGTGATGCTTATGTCAAAAAGCTTCAGCCTGAAAAGCTGAAACCCAAAGCGGAGAAATGCGTCTTCATAGGATACCCAAAAGAGACAGTTGGGTATACCTTCTATCTCAGATCCGAAGGCAAAGTGTTTGTCGCTAAAAACGGAACATTTCTTGAGAAAGAGTTTCTCTCGAAAGAATTGAGTGGGAGGAAGATAGGACTTGATGAGGTTGTTGAACCTTTGTTTCAACCAGAGAGTAGCGTAGCGCAGAAAGTTGTTTCTGTGGAGCCTACATCGGTTGAAGAGGAAGTTAATGATGATGATCATGAAGCTTCGGATCAAGTTTCTATCGAACCTCGTAGGTCGACAAGGACGCGTACTGCTCCTGAGTGGTACGGCAACCCTGTCTTAGAGGTCATGTTGTTGGACAACGATGAACCTACGAGCTATGGAGAAGCGATGATGGGCCCGAATTCCGAGAAATGGTTATAGGCCATGAAATCCGAGATGAGATCCATGTATGAAAACAAAGTATGGGCTTTGGAAGTATTACCTGAAGGGCGAAAGGCCATTCAGAACAAATGGATCTTTAAGAAGAAGACGGATGCGGACGGGAATGTCACCGTCTATAAAGCTCGACTTGTGGCAAAGGGTTTTTCACAAGTTCAAGGAGTTGACTACGATGAGACCTTCTCACCCGTAGCGATGCTTAAGTCCGTCAGAATCATGTTAGCAATAGCTGCATTTTTCGATTATGAAATTTGGCAGATGGATGTCAAAACAGCGTTCCTTAACGGTTTCCTTAAGGAAGAGTTGTATATGATGCAACCAGAAGGTTTTGTCGATCTAGAGAATGATGACAAAGTTTGCAAACTCCAACGATCCATTTATGGACTGGTGCAAGCATCTCGGAGTTGGAATCTTCGCTTTGATGAGGTGATCAAAGCGTTCGGGTTTATACAAGTTTACGGAAAAGCTTGTATTTACAAGAAAGTGAGTGGGAGCTCTATAGCGTTTCTAATATTATATGTGGATGACATATTGCTGATTGGAAACAATATAAAAATGTTGGAAAGCGTGAAGGAATATTTGAACAAGATTTTTTCAATGAAGGACCTAGGAGAAGCTGCTTTCATATTAGGCATCAAGATCTATAGAGATAGATCGAGACGCTTAATTGGACTTTCACAGAGCACATACCTTGACAAAGTTTTGAAGAAATTCAAAATGGATCAGTCCAAGAAGGGGTTCTTGCCTGTATTGCAAGGTGTGAAGTTGAGTAAGACTCAATGCCCAGTGACTGCAGAAGATAGAGAAAAGATGAGTCTCGTCCCCTATGCTTTAGCCATAGGCTCTATCATGTATGCAATGTTGTGCACAAGACCCGATGTCAGCCTTGCCATAAGTATGGCCGGAAGGTTTCAAAGTGATCCAGGAATGGAACACTGGACGACGGTCAAGAATATCCTTAAGTACCTGAAAAGGACTAAGGACATGTTTCTCGTATATGGAGGTGATCAAGAGCTCGTCGTAAAGGGTTACGTCGATGCAAGCTTTGACACTGATCCGGATGACTCTAAGTCTCAAACCGGATACGTATTTGTTCTCAATGGGGGTGCGGTAAGCTGGTGTAGTTTCAAGCAGAGTGTGGTAGCTGATTCTACATGCGAAGCGGATTACATCGCTGCCTCGGAGGCGGCGAAGGAAGGTGTCTGGATGAAGGAGTTCATGACAGATCTTGGAGTAGTGCCCAGTGCACTAAACACAATGACTCTGTTCTGTGACAACACTAGTGCCATTACTCTGGCCAAGGAACCAAGGTTTCACAAGAGGACCAGACACATAAAGCGACGTTTCAATTTCATCCGCGATTACATCAAGGAGGAGGACATAAATATTTGCAAAGTGCACACGGATCTGAATGTCGCACACCCCATGACTAAACCTCTTCCAAGGGCTAAACACGATCAACACCAGAACTGTATGGGTGTTAGATTCATTACAATGTAAATCACATAGTGATGTGAGCTAGATTATTGACTCTAGTGCAAGTGGGAGACTGTTGGAAATATGCCCTAGAGGCAATAATAAAGTGATTATTATTATATTTCCTTGTTCATGATAATCGTTTATTATCCATGCTATAATTGTATTAATTGGAAACACTAATGCATGCGTGGATACATAGACAACACTGTGTCCCTAGTATGCCTCTAGTAGACTAGCTCGTTGATCAAAGATGGTCAAGGTTTCCTAGCCATAGACATGAGATGTCATTTGATAACGGTATCACATCATTAGGAGAATGATGTGACGGACAAGACCCAAACTATGAATGTAGCATATGATCGTGTTAGTTTATTGCTATTGTTTTCTGCATGTCAAGTATCTGTTCCTATGACCATGAGATCATGCAACTCACTGACACCGGAGGAATACCTTGTGTGTATCAAACGTCGCAACCTAACTGAGTGACTATAAAGATGCTCTACAGGTATCTCCAAAGGTGTCTGTTGAGCTGGTATAGATCGAGACTGGGATTTGTTACTCCGTATGACGGAGAGGTATCTCAGGGCCCACTTGGTAATACAACATCACAATAAGCCTTTCAAGCAATGTGACTAAAGAGTTAGCCACGGGATCTTGTATTATGCAACGAGTAAAGAGACTTGTCGGTAACGAGATTGAACTAGGTATAGAGATACCGACGATCGAATCTCGGGCAAGTAACATACCGAAGAACAAAAGGAACAGCATACGGGATTAACTGAATCCTTGACATAGAGGTTCAACCGATAAAGATCTTCGTAGAATATGTAGGAGCCAATATGGACATCTAGGTCCCGCTATTGGTTATTGACCGTAGAGGTGTCTCGGTCATGTCTGCATAGTTCTCGAACCCGCAGGGTCTGCACACCTAAGGTTCGATGACGTTTCGGTATAGTTGAGTTATGTATGTTGGTGACCGAAGGTTGTTCGGAGTCCCGGATGAGATCCCGGACGTCACGAGGAGCTCCGGAATGGTCCGGAGGTAAAGATTGATATATAGGAAGTCCCGTTTTGGTCACCGGAAAAGTTTCGGGTAATTCCGGTAATGTACGTACCGGGGGTGCCGGGAGGGTTCCGGAGAGCCATCGGGAAGGGCCACTCACGCCGGGAGGCCACGTGGGCCTTAGGGGTGGCACACTAGCCCTTAGTGGTCTGGGCAAGCCAGCCCCTAAGGGCCCATGCGGCTAGGGTGAGGGGAAAGGAAAAAACCCCATGTGGGGAAGGGAAACTCCAAGTAGGAAAGGAATCCTACTTGGAGTAGGATTGGAGGTGGACTCCTCCACCTCCTCCTGGTTCGGCCGACTCCTAGGGGAAACCCTAGGGGCGCCAACCCCTCCCCTCCCTCCTATATATACTAGAGGGGAGAGAGGGCCAAGACACCCAAGCCACGGTGCAGCCCTCTCTCCCCAATAGATCGTCTCCTCTAGTTTTCGGCAGTGCTTAGGCGAAGCCCTGCCGGAATAGTTCCACCACCATTGCCGCCACGCCGTCGCGCTGCCGGAGAACTCGTCTACCTCTTCGCCCCTCTTGCTGGATCAAGAAGGCGGAGATCGTCATCAAGCTGTACGTGTGCTGAACGCGGAGGTGTCGTCCGTTCGGCGCTAGATCGGGACGGATCGCGGGACGGTTGTGATTTGGATCGCGAAGACGTTCGACTACACCAACCGCGTTTCTTAACGCTTCCCGCTTAGCGATCTACAAGGGTATGCAGATCCACTCTCCCTCTCGTAGATGCTCATCACCATGGATAGATCTTGCGTGTGCGTAGGAAATTTTTTGTTTCCCATGCAACGTTTCCCAACACGGTCTTGGTTCGAGAAGATGCAGGCCGACATGTTGAGCTTCGAAGACCATTGATCCATGCCGCGGTGTGCGGGCATGACCACGGCCGAGATGGCGTGGCCGAACTACATTCTCATTTTGTGTGCTGGCATGTGTGCCGGCCCGCTGGCAAGTGCGCCCAGCTTGAAAACCGCGCATTCTTTTTCTAGGCTGGCATATGTATGCCGGCCCGCTGGCAAGTGCGCCCAGCTTGAAAACCACGCATTCTTTTTGTAGGCTGGCATATGTATGCCGGACACTCACATATCGCAAGCGTGAACTCTTGACGCTGGCATGGTAGATGGCATGATGTGTGGCCGCGAGCCATTTTAGCATTAAAAACTGCTTGTGCCCGGACGCAAAATGGGTCGGCGCGTTGGGCGCACGGTCGAACCATTTTACAAAAAGGGACGGACACGCCGTCCCAAACGGACAAAAGGCGAACAAAGCGCGCGTTCATTTGGGTCATGTGATCGGAGTTGCTCTAAGGCCGTAAGTGTTACTATTCCCTGTGCTTCATAGCCGATCTTGCTAATTATAGTCTGATGTGTTAGCTTTGCTGTCAATATATATGAAATCACTAATTAAGAAGCCCTCTTGGTAAAGACCACTTTCATCTAGGTTGTAACATTTCCCAAAAAAAACTAGGTTGCGACAAGTGACACATTGAGAGTTTTTTCCTTTTTTTCGTACATCCGTTTATTCTCTTAAACAGTGCGTCAAATTCTCGAACCGCTTTCACCGCTGGATTCCTCGCGTCGAGATTTTCAAAACCAAATCTCATGTTCATAGGTTTTGACGAACTTTTTTTTCACGAAAAAAAACGGACGAAAAACTGAACCGGGAGCACTTTTTTTCCTTTTCAAAAGAGGCAGGGTTGTGCCTCTCGCAGAAGGAAAAAAACACGTTTTTTTTGTTTCTAAGAGGCACGGCCGTGCCTCTCGCGGAAGCTGTCCGTGCCTAAACAAAATAGAAAACACGTTTTTTCTGTTTTCGAGAGGCACGACCATGCCTCTCATGAAAGAAAAAAGTATATGTTTTTTTACGTTTTCGAAAGGCACGACCTTGCCTTTTGTACAAGTAAATCCGTAGCGCTCGTGGAAGCAAAAAACATGTTTTTTCATGCATTTTTTTGCTCGAAAGCTAAGAAAGACTCGAAAAGCTGTAAAACCCTGAAAAACCATCTAAAAAGCCGAAAGCACGTGTAAAAAAAATAAAAATATGAAAATCGGGGGGAGCCTCATAGCGCGACACGTGATGACGGCTGAGACCGCGCCAAGTGACGCGCTCTCAGCCCGCACCAGGTGACCCTTGCGGGGCTTCCGATTGAGTACTCCTTCGTTAGTTGCTCCCCAATATCCGGGAATGTCAATTGTTGGCAGATCTAATTAAAAATTGGTCACCTTCCTTTTTTGGGGGAAAAGACTGAAAATTATTATAAAAGTGCATCATATGTACAAAGCATCCCACACATAATAAAAATTACATTGTGCTCTCCAAACCCAGAACGACCACTGCTGCATTTTGCAGGGCGCATCTATATCTCGCTTCGTGCGAGACAGACCACAACCTCTACCAAAGGCGAGGGCTAAACCGGGCCGGCCTAGGCGTGCAGCATGCCACCGCCTTGTTTTTGCATGCTTATGTTTTTGCTTTTTCTTTTTTATATTTTTGTTTATACTTCCAAATATTACACACACACACACACAATTTACCTATATATTACAAAAAACACTTCACATAAAACATTCAAAAAATGTTAATCAAGCATTTGAAAATGTTAATATGTCTAAAAAATATTTGTAATGATACAAAAGATTATACAAAGTATATAATTTGTATGCATTTTTTTGATCATTTATTTACAAAATATTATTCAAGTATTTAAAAAATGTTGATTTTGTATAGATTTTTTTTCCATGTATATGAAAATTTATACAAAAATATTACAATGTGTATGAAAAGAATGTTGACGTGTATTTAGAAAATGTCAAACGTGTATAAAAGTTGTTGATCATGTATTTAAAAATCATAAAATATATATTAAAAATGGTTATCATGTGTTGAACATCTTTTAAATGAGAAGAGATATTTTTCCACACAAAATATACATTTTTATATATATCAGGAAAAATTTATGTACATTTTTTACATAAAATTACCAACATTTTAAATATAAAATTACCTTTTTCTAAATATATGTTTTATGGTGTCTACTTTTATTTAATGTATTGTTTACACTTTTTATATACACGTCTGGCATTTTGAATATACATGACCAACATTTTTATATACATGTCTGTTATTTTAAAATACATGATCAATATTTTTTAATATATAAAAAAGAAAAAACAAAGAAAACCAACGAAAAAAAAGAATCAAAGTAAATCAGAAGAAATAAAAAATGATAAACCAAAGAAAACTACCACAAGAAATGGAAAACAGTGAATACCGAAAAAGAAACAATGAAAGCGAAGCAAATCGACGAGAAACAAGAAAAATAAAAAAGAAAACCAAAAGAAGGAGAAGAAAACGAAAAATCAGTGAAAACAAAGAACGAAACAAAAACTACTAATCAAATAAAAATAAAGAAATAAAGAAAAAAGACCAATAAAAAAGAAAGAAAACTGGTAAAAAACAGCGAAGAAACAAAGAATCCGAAAAGATAAATAAAAAGAAAAAAAGCTGTTCGGACCAAGAAGCGAGCGAGCATGTGTCACGATCCGGTGAGCGAAAAAAGTATGGAATAACAGGCCGGCCTAGTTGCTACGCGAGAGAGTTATTCCTTTATACAAGAGAGAAGCTACCGACTAGCGTGAAGCGAGATATGGCTCCCGCACATTTTGCCGCAGTGAGCAGCATATAGGGTTTTCCCTGTTTCCCCCCCTCAAATATAAGCACCAAAATTATGCACGAAACCTCATAAAAAATTTTATACTCTCCAAAAAAGATCATAAGTTATTTTAGGGGTGTAACCAAGTTTATCGATCAAAATCGAGATGGAGTGAAAATACAAAAGGGATCATGGGGATGATCAATCAAACGAGTCACTCCTGATCAAGAGAATGAGAAAACTTAAAACTTGGCTAAGCTATCTGCATCTCTGTTATCTGCCCGGGAAAGTCATGTCTGGACGCAGCGGCAGCTGCACGCGCCACATCCACGGCTAGCGTGCCGCCGCGATTAGCGCCAGTCTGCTGCGCTTTCTAGAGTATAGCCCGTCGATGGAGTTCTGGTTGCAACGTATATGCGTATTTAGGAAGGCAAAAGCTGACAGTATTGACTGACATGCATCAGGACACGCTCCAAAATGGCAGGTGAAAGACAACCGTTGCGACTAGCACTGTATAACGTAAACATATTTTACCACTGCTATTTAAGCACCACGCACCAGTGCATGCATCGCCACACCTCCAGACACTTTCGTCACCCGTCCTGTAATGCTCCTCTCCTCGCTAAAACAGTCTTGTTCCCACAACAAGTAGAACACTTGCAAGATGTCCCAAAGTTCTTCATCTGCTCGTCGGGTCCGGACCACACCACCGCTGCTGCCATTGATCATGTGCCCAAGGTGCCAAGGTACCAGGACCAGGTGGTTCGTCTCCGGAACAGTTAGCAATCTAGGCATACGTTTCTACAAATGCCCGAACCTGGAGGGCCACGGCTACGAGCGAGACCTCGAGGACGAGTGCAAGAAGGAGGCTGCATGTTGCATTTAAATTAATGGTTAGTTCAAAAAATAGCCGGCTCCCAGTCGGTTTAGGTCAAAAAGTAGGTTTCGTTGGGACAGAGAAACGATGTAAACCCTGGTTTGAAAATTTCTCCATTTAAACAAATGTGTTCTGAGCCACACTGAGCGGCCAGGCGTGCGTTTTTATCACTCTGATTAGCAGTAAACAGAGCGAACGCTTGCATGCATGAATCACGGACGCGCATAGAGCGAGCAGTGCACGGCAGCGGCCGCACGGTCAAAAAAGTCAGCCGGTCCCCACGCGCACAGAGGGCCCATGCGGTAAAAAAGGTCGCACGCCATGCGGTGCTTGTCCTGGCGTTAGGTGGCCCGTGGTATTGCTTTGTGTATGACTATGTATCGAAAATGCCTTTTGGGGCTCGGCCTCCATGGAGGCCGGTTTTTAAAAAACACAAAATTCATGAAAATTCATATTTTTACAATTAAAAAAAATCTGAAAAAAATATAGATATACATGGAGGTATAACACACATGTGTGTAAATTTTTAGGATGAAATACGTTGAAATGAAGGCTGTGCAAAAAGATAAATCTGAGGCTTTTTAACACATGATACTATTCCTCCTCAAAGTTCAGAAATTTGTCTTTTTTGTACAGGTCGCATTTTAAAGTATTTCATCTTGAATTTTTACACACACATACATTTCATCCTTGTATAGTTGCATATTTTTTTTCAGAATTTTTTGAAGTCGAAAAGTTTAAAATTTAAATTTTTCAAAAATAAATGGCTCCATGAAGCTCGGTCACCAAAACGCCCTACTCGTATGCATCGTTTTGGATTTCCTCTCTTATAATATGCGCTCATCACCTCGGCGCAGCGGGCGGCTGTATATCTGCGTCCAGCTGCCGCTGCATGCAGGAAGGCCGCTCTCTTAGCTGCCCTCCCTTTAAAAGTGAAGATACATCAGAAGTGGACTTTCAAAAGAGAAAAGGTTACCGGGTAGATGGGCCACGAGGTCTAGACCGTTTATGTGGGCTGGGCGGCCCGCATAAACGGTCTAGACCCGAGTTTAGGTCGACCTCCAGATAGTCCCGGAAGAAACAAAGAGGGGAGGGGAGGGGAGGGGAGGCAGAAGAGTGGAGGAAGAAGGGGAGAGGGATCAGCCATGGACATCATCTCCCAGCTGCAGGAGCAGCTCAACGAGATGGCCATGGTGGCCGTCAACACCTTCGGCACCCTGCAGCGCGACGCGCCGCCCGTCCGCCTCTCCAACAGCTACCCAGACCCGCTCAACCCCAACCCTAACCCCGACGGCCCCGCCTCCCAGCCCCAGGCCCCGCCCGCGCCCGGTGCGCCGCCGCCGGCACCTCTGCCGCCGCAGCCACCGCAAGCGCAGCCCCAGCCGGCTCTCGACCTCGACGAACAACCCAAGGCCATGAGCCACGCTCTCGTCCTCGCCGCAAAGAAGGTGCGCATCCCGTGCCCTCTCGCATCTCCCCCTTCCATTCTCTGCTCGATACCTGCTCGAGGAAATCACAGTTCCGACAAATTATTTAGAAAAAAATGAACACTCATATATGCCTAGCCTACACAGTATATTTTTAGGCCACTTTTGGTTCAAAGGATTATTGTAGGAATTGTAAAGGATAGGAACTTTGTAGGAAAAATTCCTTTGGAGCCCTTTGGTTTGTAGGAATGGATTCATATTCCTATGTAGGAAGGAATCAATCCTTCACATTTCAAAGGAAAAAGAACATTAGCCTAGACCCAGTGAAAAAAAATTCCTATCCTATGCATCAAATGACATCTCTTTCTCTATAGGAATTGAGATGCATGTCATCTCATTTCCTATGCTTTTCCTATTCCTATATCCTATCCTATGAACGAAAGGAGGCCTTACCTCTAGCTACCACCCAACGCAGGAAAAATCACATTGCCTACTTGGTGGATAGCCCGCTCTACTGTTTTCCTGCCCTTCCTTGAAGCTCGTTTCACCATGATAAAATTAATCCAGTGGTCGCTAACCTCCCCTCTAACAGATCTACTGGCCCATGGTTTCAACAATTATTTCCTAAAGAAGTGCTGGCACAATGTGAAATATGATTTTCATGAACTATGTGCAAATTTTCATAGAGGGGCTCTAAACCTGCAAAGCATTAGCAACTGCTTTACCATCCAGATTCGAAAGTCGAAACACAGATATTGCCTCTTCTGTCATGAATTTAGACTAATTTCCCTCCTGAATTGCATGCTCAAATTTTTGACAAAGCTGCTAGCTAACAGGTTACGATCCATTATCCTAAATTTGGTCAATATTGAACAATACGGTGATATTAAATCCAGGATATGGTGTGATTACGAGAAGGATGAGGGTAATAGTTCCTGATTACTAGCAGGGCATGTTGTGTAGGTCCGTGCAGATACCTGGCCATGGGCAGCCCAGCCCGGCCCGAAAATCCCGGGCCAGACCGGGCCTAAACTTGCCATCGGGCCGGGCTCGGGCCTAGAATTTGAGCCCGGTGGTCGGGCCGGGCCGGGCTTGGGCTTGAGGATTACAGATTTTAGCTGCGGTCGGGCCCAGTCGGGCTTTTTCGGGCTCGGGCCTGATATCTAGGCCCGATGGTCGGGCCGGGCTGGGCTCGGGCCTGGGTTTTTAGCACCAGGCATTTTTTGGCCCGGCCCGAAGCCCGGCAAGGCCCGAAGTATGCCCAGGACCGTCTCCTGTTAGATGATCTGTGCTCCTGTATCTTTTACTGTTCTTCTGTTTTACATGAAATGCTTACAAGACCATTTCTGGTAGAGTGAAATTTTGTCTGTTCTACCATTTTTAATCTGTACTAAACAGACATGAAGCACAATTTTGCTAATCTCGAAAGAGACCGAACTTGTGCTGAAATGTGCCTCTAGTTACTACTGTCAATATTGTTCTGACAATGAAAAAAAACATTATCCCTTTCATGCAGTTTGATGCTCTTGTTGCGGCATTACCACTGTCATCTGAAGAGGATCAGTTGAAAAGAATTCAAGAACTTCAGGTATGTTTCTGTTTCACGGTATCAGTATCAGATTAGTATGATCAGTGAACTTGCGCTAACGTACCAAAATAGTTACACAAGGAATTATGCACCTGCCATTTTTGAACCAAAGGGCACTAACACCCTTCATTCTAGAAAACCAAAGCATCTGTTACACATAACATAAGAGAAAGCTAAAAGGATGCGTCAGCACCTCATCTACAGGAAAAGTACTCCCAACTATACAAGATGGGCAACATGTATTTTGCAACTATGCATCTGCTATTTTCACTTGGACGTAGTCTCAGTCTATCTGCTAATGGCAGTTTAACCTGTTTTAGTATATTGTACTATCCATAGTTGCCGGATTCGCTACAGTAGGCGTCGAACCCCGATCGCAATCGATCGACCCAGGCTGGGGTTCGAATTCGCTCCGATCGGTCCAAGTTTGCTGTCTGGTTCATCGAACTGAGGCAAACCCAAAACCAAAACAGAGGCTATCTTGCACTGCTCTTGGTTGTACTTGTCCTCGCGCGCCACGCCACCCTCTGCCCCACTGTTATGTGGGGAATTCCTTATGGTAGACGCAAGGCAGCAGGGACAGGTTAGGCTGTGGCTAGACAGGGGCAGTTTGATGTCTGGAAGGATGCATCTGTTTTGATTCTCCAGGTTATGTTAAGGTAGTCTAGCTTGAGTCAGATTCCAATTAGAGTCCAGGATATGTCAAAGTAGTACTAGTCCGTTTCCTATATAAAGGACCTATTCGTGTAAGCTAGATGAGGAATATAATCAATAAAGTTTAGTTCCCCTAATCCCTGTTCTCTATCTCTAATCCGATCTTCTTTGGCTATTAGCTATGTGTTTACTAGACAAAATATTTTTTTATTATGGCTATACTACACACTTCCGTATTGTGAACTGGAAACAACAAATTCTTGAACCGAATATCTGATTTGCGAATCGGAGATGTATACCCCCTAACGAATCCGATTCGTACGAGGTAGCGAATTGCAAATCACGAATTCGAATCATGAAAAGCAGATGCTTGATATTTCAAGTTTATAACGTCTCATGGTACTTGTTTTTAGGACAAAATTAGCTCTTCCTGATATGTTCCAGAAAATGGCCACCATTTTTCAGTACCCAATTACCCATCAGCAAATTATTGTCTTGGCAAATGCTAACCAGTGCATCTTCTAAGATCCACACTTACTTTTTTTATAGCGCAATTGAATCATGTAAACTGGAAATATGCAGGCAGAGAATGAAGTTGTGGGGTTGGAGCTTCAGGAACAACTTGAAGCTGCTGGTAACACACTTCGCAATTTTCTTGAATTTTGCATAAGTTCTTATATTTGATGGTATAGCTGATTAAATACACAACTGACGTAACACATATCTTGTTCCTTTCACAGAACTGGAATTGCAACGGGTTGAAGTGTTGTTTAACGAAGCTACAGACAACTGTATAAACTTGAAGAAGCCAGATTAGTAATTATGCATGTAAGTTTGGATGGCTCCTTCCTCGGTATATTAATAAACTATCAACCATAGTGTATCCTAATTGTTGAGGTAGGCCTTTAGTTGACTCCCATTAAAATTTGTGCCATTTCAGGTAGCCGAACCCGTGTTGGTGGAGACATGAATTTCCAGCATTCTGGTGTTACTCTCCCTCCGTCCCAATTTCTGTAGTACTTCCTAATGTCTTCACAATTTCTAAGCTAGATTTGTAGACAGTAATGTCTTGCTTTAACTTGTGTGCATCGATATTACATGAGCACTTGCTGGATGAGTTATTAAAGTAGAGTGTTGTAACACCTATACCCTGAAATAGTAGTTTAAAGAATCTGCCATGTGGATTAGGCTGGTAAGTTCACTAGGGCAACTGAAATGATAATTAACTGTGAAAGAAAAAGCATAGGATGGACGTCTCATGATCACACTCAAACACTGAAGCTATGCCTAGTTCGAACAATGGCAGTTGTGATGGTGAAACAAACACACTGAACTTTCTAGGGAGCAATTGTCCTGACAAACACATATCCTAGAAACATCTTATTTTCTCGGCTTCAGTGCGCCCCCTGGACTCATGCATACTTGCAAGTGCCTAGACCTGCAAGGAAGGAAAGAAATAAGCAATCTTATATGAGATTTTGCACACAAAGATTTGAGAAACGGTGGCATGAGATGCGATGAGATGCGCGATGCTTACTGGGGTCGGTGATGCTGATGATGCCGGTGGCGTTGAAGAAGCAGTTCCACGAGTTCCTCCCCCTGGCCTGGTAGTAGGCGTTCATGGCCACCGACGCCCGCGACAGCAGCACGCCGCCGTTCTGCGCGGAGCAGCCCCCCGTGCCCTGGATCGCGCTGCAGTCGCTCTCGGAGCAGGCGAACTCCAGGTTGGCCCTCAGGACGGCCTCGCCGGTCGATGGCTTGGCGACGCACCACGTCTTGTCCGCCTGGGGATCAGCCAACAACAGCAAAACGGTTGAGCAAATCAAGAGCCGAAGAACATAGCACCTGGAGCATGATGATGATGATAGGCTGTCAGGAGAATGCTTCTTCTTACCTGTGTCTGCTGAAAGGTTGCCGGCGCTGCCGCTGAAAGAATTTGCCACACAACAATCGACAGATGTTAAAAACTGTGAACAGATCAGAGACGGAGGCTGCCACGGAATTCGGAAAATCGTGAGGAAATTGAGGATGTGGATGAGATTGACGAGTGATGTACCGTGAGCGCAGTGCGTCAGTAGCATGAGGGCGGAGGCGAAGGCGATGAGTCTGACGGTGGTTGAACCCATCTCTTTCGTGTGACGAGAACGAGGATGCAAGAAACTGTTTTCTCTATCTGAGGAGGCAGAAGAGAAGGAGATACGCAGAGGTTTGAGCTGCCGTCTTGTGAGCGACTGTTTCGTTCACGCTTGCGGCGTGGCGGTGTGTGTGTGTGTGTATATGCAGCCCAGGAAAGAGGGGGAAGCCGAAGCAGAAAGGGTGTGATGCAGATGCGGTTCACGGCAAGAGGGAAAAAATAGCAATCCAATTTAAGCAAGCATTCATTGCAGGTTTCCCGCATTTATATTTCGCCAAAACGCCTCCGTTTCTTCTGTTTTCAGGGGAACGGATCAGTTACGACTATGCTTTTACGGAGACAGGTGACCATGAAATGGCAAGGATGATGCGAAAATAAAAACGACACAAACACGATTAGAAAAGGCACTGCCATGAGACTATGATAGTTATCGCTCGGCCCACTATTGGCATTTCCAACACCGACCCTCAAAATGATAGTATCCTTCCAAACGTAGTTATCCGGACCCCAAAATTCGTCTGATGCAGACCCTCATACATTTGCGGAGCAGTCCGGACTATGAACCAGAACCAAACGTGAGGGACATTTGCGGGAGTCCGGACGCGAGACACGTCGGACGTTGACACCCCTGGCCCACCCAAAGGAAAGCGGAGCCCGCACTTTTGTAGCTGCGGGCATTGTTTCCTCGCCAAAATCCCCTCTCTTCTTCCATCCCGCCGCTCTCCACTCAATTCCCGCCCTTTTCTCCCACTCTCTTATTCCCTCCCACCGTCGACACATGAAACCGGAGGAGAGCCTATCGGAGACAGAGGTGGTGGAGGTTCTGGAAGATCCGAGCATCACGCACGCCGGGAAGATTTCGACGCGGCAAACTCGCTGCGTCAAAGCAAACTTGCCCTTTCATAATCGAGCATGTGTCCGTTTTATGGCCGGCTACCGCATCCATATCCACGGATAGCTTTGGATGGTCGGCTTCCGCATCCGTGTCCACAGATGGTTGTGGGAGGTAATTTACGGGTCAGTGTTGGAGATGCCCTAAGGCCGCTTCGATCATAGGAAATTTGGAGGAACTATAATGGATTGATTTTTATTGGGAAAATTCTCTGGAGCCATTTGGTTTGTAGGAACGGATTTGTATTCCTATGTACAAAGGAATCAATCCTTCTCATTTAAAAGAAAAAATACATTAGACTAGACTCAATGAAAAAAAATCTTATCATTTGCATCAAATGACATCATTTTTCCTATAGAAATTGAGATACATGTCATTTCACTTCCTATGATTTGTCTATTCCTATAATATGACAAAAAGAGGCCTAATTTCAACCATTTAACTTGCATATGGCATGTGTACATAATTTAGTCCCACATTGACAGTAGAGAAGAGACATCAACTTATAAGGTTGGCTATTATACTTAGCATGAGAAGAGAACAACAACGTGCACGCTCACTCGGATTGTACTCATGTCGCCTGAATTGAGTTCGAGTTAGTAAGTGACACATTGGATGATTAGACTGTTGCTTTCTGGTACAAGAAGAAGTACCCGGGCAACTGGGAAGACTTTGATGCTCACTCTTCTCCATTCCTGGCTTACTCTTCCTTTGTCCCAGGCTTATTTCTTTACCCTAACTCTATCTTCTTCCCGTTGGAGAGCCCGACGACACCCCTTGAACCTTCGTCGATGCTTTCCATCCGAAGGTTGGATCACTTTTTTTGTGGGGCCAACAAGATATCACATCAGCACAAAGATCTCAAGAGAAGGTCAGGGTACCGATAAAGCAAGCTTAATAAGGTCAAAAGAAGATGAGGATTGTCATGACTCAACTACTGACCCACAATCACAACGATGACCTTTGTCTACTGCTCATGAGACCCCATGTTGTGTGAATAACCAAATCCTATAAGGGGTCCCACCTAGTCATACATGGCAATCACATAGCAAATGGTCAACATCAATTCAAGTCAACAAAAGACCAAACAACCAGGTAGGGTCAACAAATCAAAGAAGGGGAAGCTAAAAAAAGGTCAAGAGATGAAGGCCTGAGTGAAAGAAGCCCAACAAGCGGAGGGACATGTGAGCTAGTCCACTGTGCACAATGTACCACATTTCCCTCCCTAGTCCATCATGGACTCATGGACTCATGGACCAAGAATGACCAAATTTACACCTCTACCTATCACCTCAAGGGTGCCCTTGGTATTTTGTCTAGGACCCCTTGGCTTGGCTCCATGGGTGTTGTGCTCATCCAAAGCTTTAATCAACTCGAAGGGAGGGAAACACCCCTACAAGGGACCTTAAAAGGCTTGAGGTTGGGTGACCGATTTGAGGGACCTTATAAGGTTTGGATTGTCAGCAGAAGGAGAGTTTCGAAAGAGAATGCATCCTTGACACCCATAAGCCAAGCACTTATCCCGACGCCTCTCCTAACTCACGAGTAGGTCGTGCTCCACGAGGTGACCAAACTTGTTTAAGAAACATCAATATGTCTACTTTGTCGGTGAACGTACGATGACCTTTGCTGTATGGCCCCTGAACGCACCCTACTAACTTTGTGTTTGAGTGCCAACAACGAGATACCCCCTACTCTTATGTTGTTTCCATGACCACAGTAGTTGTGATGCTGTAGTTGTCGCCGTGGATGCTCCAGCCGGGATATTGGTGTCATCTACCTCGACCCCCTTCAACTCACCTCTTGATGGACCTCTTAGTCTGGTGGCTAGCGCCTTGGTTGGTTGCCTCAATGGGATCATCCCAAGCTGCCTTGGCTCGAGCAATGACTGGCTCTATGGGTTGTGGCAGGTGCATTTTGTTGTGTGTGGGACTTCGAGTGATTGGTATTTGATAATCAGGCAAAAGGTGGGCCTGGCGGTATCAATGCGAGTTGGTGACACTCGACCGTCACTTCCCTTATTAGAGGCACCACAGTGGATTTGTGCCATGCTACTTCTTGAGCTTGCGTTGGTTTTCCCTTGAAGAGGAAAGGGTGATGCAGCAAAGTAGATAAGTATTTCCCTAAGTTGTTGAGAACCAAGGTATCAATCCAGTAGGAGATACAAGCAAGTCCCCAATCTTTGCACCTACACAAACAATCAAGCACTTGCACCCAACGCTATAAAGGGGTTGTCAATCCCTTCACGGTTACTTGCAAGGATGAGATCTGATAGAGATAGATATAGAAGATTACTAGAACGAAAGGTAAAACAAAAGTAAAAAAGATTGCAGCAAAGTATTTTTGATATTTTTGGTTTATAGATCTGAAAATATAATATGAAAAATAGACCCGGGGGCCATAGGTTTCACTAGAGGCTTCTCTCATGAAGGAAAATAATACGGTGGGTGAACAAATTACTGTCGAGCAATTGATAGAAAAGCGCATAGTTATGACAATATCCAAGGCAATGATTATGCATATAGGCATCACGTCCGTGTCAAGTAGACCGAAACGATTCTGCATCTACTACTATTACTCCACACATCGACCGACTCCTGCCTGCATCTAGAGTATTAAGTTCATGAAGAACAGAGTAACGCATTAGGTAAGATGACATGATGTAGAGGGATAAACTCAAGCAATATGATGAAAACCCCATCTTTTTATCCTCGATGGCAACAATACAAATACGTGCCTCGCTACCCCTACTTTGTCACTGGGTGAAGACACCGCAAGATTGAACCCAAAACCAAGCACTTCTCCCATTGCAAGAATTACCAATCTAGTTGGCCAAACCAAACCAATAACTCGAAGAGACTTGCAAAGATATGAAATCATGCATATAAGAATTCAGAGAAGATTCAAATAATATTCATAGATAATCTGATCATAAACCCACAATTCATCGGATCTCGACAAACACACCGCAAAAGAGTATTACATCGGATAGATCTCCATGAAGATCATGAAGAACATGGTATTGAAGAACATAGAGAGAGAAGAAGCCATCTAGCTACTAGCTATGAACCCGAAGGTCTGAGGTGAACTACTCACGCATCATCGGAGGGGCAATGGAGTTGATGTAGATGCCCTCCGTGATCAAATCCCCCTTCGGCAGATTACCGGAAAAGGCTCCAAGATGGGATCTCATGGGAACAGAGGGTTCCGGCGGCGGAAAAGTATTTTCGTGGCTCTTTTTAGTATTGGGGGAATACTTGGGAATTTATAGGCCGAAGATTAGGGTTGGAGGACCTGCAGGGGGGCCACAAGCCAGGGGGGCGCGCCCTGCAGGCTTGTGATCTCCCGGCAGGTCTTCTGCTTTCATCTCCAAGTCTGGCAGGTTTCTTCTGGTCCAAGAAAAATCATCGCGAAGATTTTATTCCGTTTGGACTCCGTTTGATATTCCTTATCTGCAATACTCAAAAACAAGGAAAAAACAGAAACTGGCACTAGGCACTAGGTTAATAGGTTAGTCCCAAAAATAATATAAAATAGCATATTAATGCATATAAAACATCCAAAACAGATAATATAATAGCATGGAACAATAAAAAATTATAGATACGTTGGAGACGTATCAAGCATCCCCAAGCTTAATTCCTGCTCGTCCTCGAGTAAGTAAATGATAAAAACAGAATTTTTGATGTGGAATGCTACCTAACATATTTATCCATGTAATATTCTTTATTGTGGCATGAATGTTCAGATCCATAAGATTCAAAACAAAAGCTCAATATTGACATAAAAACAGTAATACTTCAAGCATACTAACAAGCAATTGTGTCCTTTTAAAATAACATGGCCTTAGAAAGTTATCCCTACAAGATCATATGGTCTGGCTATGCTCCATCTTCCCCACACAAAGTATCTAAATCATGCACACCCCCGATGACAAGTCAAGCAATTGTTTCACACCTTTTATGTTCTCAAACCTTTTCAACTTTCACGCAATACATGAGCGTGAGCCATGGATATAGCACTATAGGTGGAATATAATATGGTGGAGGTTGTGTGGAAAAGGAGAAGATAGTCTCATATCAACTAGGCGTATCAACGGGCTATGGAGATGCCCATCAATAGATATCAATGTGAGTGAGTAGCTATTGCCATTCAACGGATGCACTAGAGCTATAAGTGTATGAAAGCTCAAAAAGAAACTAAGTGGGTGTGCATCCAACTTGCTTGCTCACGAAGACCTAGGGCAATTTGAGGAAGCCCATCATTGGAATATACAAGCCAAGTTATATAATGAAAAATTCCCACTAGTATATGAAAGTGACAAAAAATAGGAGACTCTCTATCATGAAGATCAAGGTGCTACTTTGAAGCACAAGTGTGGAAAAAAAGGTAGTAACATTGTCCCTTCTCTCTTTTCTCTCAAATTTTTTTTGGTGGGCATCTTTGACCTCTTTTTTTTATTTGGGCTTCATTGGCCTCTTTTATTATTTGTAAAGTCCGGAGACTCATCCCTACTTGTGAGGGAATCATAGCTTCCATCATCCTTTCCTCTCATGGGACAATGCTCTAATAATGATGATCATCACACTTTTATTTACTTACAACTCGATACATACAACAAGATATGACTCTATATGAATGCTTCCGGTGGTGTATCGGGATGTGCAACGATCTAGCATAGCAAATGACATCAAAAAACGGACAAGCCATGAAAACATCATGCTAGCTGTCTTACGATCATGCAAAGCAATATGACAATGATGGTGCGTGTCATAAAAAAAACGGAACGGTGGAAGTTGCATGGCAATATATCTCGGAATGGCTATGGAAATGCCATAATAGGTAGGTATGGTGGCTGTTTTGAGGAAGGGTATATGGTGGGTTTAATGCACCGGCGAAAGTTGCGCGGTACTAGAGAGGCTAGCAATGGTGGAACGGTGAGAGTGCGTATAATCCATGGACTCACATTAGTCATAAAGAACTCACATACTTATTGCAAAAATCTATTAGTTATCGAAGCAAAGCATTAGACACATGCTCCTAGGGGAGAGGTTGGTAGGAGTTAACCATCGCGCGCTCCCGACCCTCACACAAAGGATGACAATCATTAAACAAATCATGCTCCGACTTCGTTACATAACGGTTCACCATACGTGCATGCTACGGGAATCACAAACTTTAAAACAAGTATTTTTACCATTCCACAATTACTCACTAGCATGACTCTAACATCACCATCTTTATACCTCAAAACTATATGCAAGGAATCCAACTTCTCATAGTATTCAATGCACTTTATATGAAAGTTTTTATAATATCCCTCTTGGATGCCCATTATATTAGGACTAAATTCATAACCTAAACCAATTACCATGCTGTTTAAAGACTCTCAAAATAATATAAGTGAGGTACGAGAGTTCAATTATTTCTATAAAATAAAAAACACCACCGTGCTCTAAAAAGATATAAGTGAAGCACTAGAGCCAAATTGCCTAACTCAAAAGATATAAGTGAATCACATAGAGTATTCTAATAAATTCACGATTAATGCGTGTCCCTCTAAAAATATGTGTGCATCAAGGATGATTGTGGCAAACTAAAAAGCAAAGACTCATATCATACAAGACGCTCCAAGCAAAACACATATCATGTGGTGAATAAAAATATAGCCTCAAGTAAATTTACCGATGGATTGAAGACGAAAGAGGGGATGCCTTCCGGGGCATCCCCAAGCTTAGGCTCTTTGGTATCCTTGAATATGGCTTGGGGTGCCTTGGGCATCCCCAAGCTTAGGCTCTTGCCACTCCTTATTCCATAGTCCATCAAATCTTTACCCAAAACTTGAAAACTTCACAACACAAAACTCGACAGAAAACTCGTGAGATCCGTTAGTATAAGAAAAATAAATCACCACTTTAGGTACTTTGTGAACTCATTATTTATTTATATTGGTGTAATATATACTGTATTCTAACTTCTCCATGGTTCATACCCCCCGATACAACCCATAGATACATCAAAATAAGCAAACAACACAAAGAGAACAGAATCTGTCAAAAACAGAATAGTCTGTAGAAATCTGTAAACTTCGAATACTTCTGTAACTCCAAAAATTCTGAAAAATTAGGACAATCAGGAAAATTTGTATATCAATCTTGTGTAAAAAATTCAGATCCAATTGACGCTCTGGTGAATTTATAAAATTCCTGGACTGAGCGCAAAAGTTTCTGTTTTTCAGCAAAACCAAATCAACAATCACCGTAAACCATCCCAAAGGTCTTACTTGGCACAAACACTAATTAAAACAATAAAACACAATTACTACAGAGGTAATAATGTGCAAAACACTCAAGAACAGAAGCAAAAAAACAAAAAACATAAAATAAAATTGGGTTGCCTCCCAACAAGCGCTATTGTTTAACGCCCTTAGCTAGGCATAACACAATAGATCTAGGTATTGTCATCTTTGGTATGCAATCCATAAGTAGATCTCATAATAGATTCATAAGGTAATTTAATTTTATTTCTAGGAAAGTGTTCATGCCTTTCCTTAACGGAAATTGTAATCTAATGTTTCCTTCTTTCATATCAATAATTGCACCGATCGTTCTAAGGAAAGGTCTACCAAGAATAATAGGGCATGTAGGATTGCAATCTATATCAAGAACAATGAAATCTACGGGCACATAATTCCTATTTGCAACAATAAGAACATCATTAATCCTTCCCATAGGTTTCTTAATAGTGGAATCCGCTAGATGCAAATTTAAAGAGCAATCATCAAGATCATGGAAACCTAGCACATCACATAAAGTTTTCGGAATCGTGAAAACGCTAGCACCCAAATCACACAAAGCATGGCACTCATAATCTTTAATTTTAATCTTAATAGTAGGTTCCCACTCATCATAAAGCTTTCTAGGTATGGAAACTTCCAACTCAAGTTTTTCTTCAAAAGATTTCATCATAGCATCAACGATATGTTTAGTAAAAGCTTTATTTTGATTATAAGCATGCGGAGAATTCAACATGGATTGCAACAAGGAAATACAATCAATCAAAGAACAACTATCATAATTAAAGTCCTTGAAATCCAAAAGAGTGGGTTCATTGCTATTTAAAGTTTTATCAATCTTAGCATTAAGATCTATAAACTCCGAATCATTGGGACGATTTTTAACTAAAGTTGACTTATCTCCAGTCCCATCTTTATCAATATTTGTATTAGAAAACAAAGATTCAATAGGAGTCACATCAATCACTTTAAGATCTTCATCATTATTATCACGAGAACACACCTTTTCAAGCCATTCACGCTTAGCACGCATTCTAGCGGTTCTTTCCTTACACTAATCAATAGAAGTTCTCATAGCTTTTAAAGATTCATTAATATCACGCTTAGGTGGATTAGATCTAATTTTCAAAGAATCAATCTCAAGAGAAATTATATCAACATTCCTAGCCAAATCATCAATCTTGAGCAATTTTTCTTCAATCGTAGCATTGAAAACCTTTTGCGAACTAATAAATTCTTTAATATTGTTCTCAAGATCAGAGGGAATCTTATTATAATTTCCATAAGAATTGTTGTAGGAATTACCATAATTATTAGAGGAATTACTAGGAAACGGCCTAGGGTTGAAATTACCTCTATACGCGTTATTACCAAAATTGTTCCTACCAACAAAATTCACATCCATAGATTCATTATTATTTCCAATCAAAGAAGACAAAGGCATATCATTAGGATCAATAGGAGCACTCTTACTAGCAAACAATTTCATTAATTCATCCATCTTTTCACTCGAAGTGTTTATTTCTTCAATAGCATGCACCTTTTTACTAGTAGGAGATCTTTCGGTATGCCATTGAGAGTAATTTGCCATAATATTATCTAGGAGTTTAGTAGCTTCTCCTAATGTGATTTCCATAAAAGTACCACCCGCGGCGGAATCTAAAAGATTTCTAGAAGCAAAATTCAATCCCACATAAAAAATTTGTATAATCATCCATAAACTCAAACCATGTGCGGGGCAATTTCTAATCATTAGTTTCATCCTCTCCCAAGATTGGGCAACATGCTCATGATCAAGTTGCTTAAAATTCATTATATCGTTCCTAAGGGAGATGATCTTAGCAGGCCGAAAGTACTTGGAAATAAAAGCATCTTTACACTTATTCCATGAATCAATACTATTTTTAGGCAAAGATGAAAACCAAGTTTTAGCACGATCTCGTAGTGAGAAAGGAAATAGCTTCAATTTAACAATATCATTATCCACATCTTTCTTCTTTTGCATATCACACAACTCAACGAAAGTATTTAGATGGGATGCGGCATCTTCATTATGAAGGCCGGAAAATTGTTCTTTCATAACAAGATTAAGCAAAGCGGCATTAATTTCATAAGATTCCGCACTAGTGGCGGGAGCAATCGGAGTACTAATAAAATCATTATTATTAGTATTGGAAAAGTCACACAACTTGGTATTCTCTTGAGTCATCGTGACAAAGCAAGCAATCTAGCACACAAGCAAGCAAAAAGCAAACGCAAAGACGAACGGAAGAAGGGCGAATAAAAAGGCAAATATTTTTGGTATTTTTCTGAAAATCGTTTTAGAAGTGGGGGAGAGGAAAACGAGAGGCAAATGGCAAATAATGTAAATGCAAGAGATGAGTTTGTGATGGGTACTTGGTAGGCTTGATGTAGATCTCCCCGGCAACGGCGCCAGAAATCCTTCTTGCTACTTCTTGAGCTTGCGTTGGTTTTCCCTTGAAGAGGAAAGGGTGATGCAGCAAAGTAGATAAGTATTTCCCTCAGTTGTTGAGAACCAAGGTATCAATCCAGTAGGAGATACAAGCAAGTCCCCAATCTTTGCACCTACACAAACAATCAAACACTTGCACCCAACTCTATAAAGGGGTTGTCAATCCCTTCACGGTTACTTGCAAGGATGAGATCTGATAGAGATAGATATAGAAGATTACTAGAACGAAAGGTAAAACAAAAGTAAAAAGATTGCAGCAAAGTATTTTTGATATTTTTGGTTTATAGATCTGAAAATATAATATGGAAAATAGACCCGGGGGCCATAGGTTTCACTAGAGGCTTCTCACTTGAAGGAAAATAATACGGTGGGTGAACAAATTACTGTCGAGCAATTGATAGAAAAGCGCATATGACGATATCCAAGGCAATGATTATGCATATAGGCATCACGTCCGTGTCAAGTAGACCAAAACGATTCTGCATCTACTACTATTACTCCACACATCGACCGACTCCTGCCTGCATCTAGAGTATTAAGTTCATGAAAAACAGAGTAACACATTATGTAAGATGACATGATGTAGAGGGATAAACTCAAGCAATATGATGAAAACCCCATCTTTTTTATCCTCGATGGCAACAATACAAATACATGCCTCGCTACCCCTACTTTGTCACTGGGTGAGGACACCGCAAGATTGAACCCAAAACCAAGCACTTCTCCCATTGCAAGAATTACCAATCTAGTTGGCCAAACCAAACCAATAACTCGAAGAGACTTGCAAAGATATGAAATCATACATATAAGAATTCAGAGAAGACTCAAATAATATTCATAGATAATCTGATCATAAACCCACAATTCATCGGATCTCGACAAACACACCGCAAAAGAGTATTACATCGGATAGATCTCCATGAAGATCATGAAGAACATGGTATTGAAGAACATAGAGAGAGAAGAAGCCATCTAGCTACTAGCTATGGACCCGAAGGTCTGAGGTGAACTACTCACGCATCATCGGAGGGGCAATGGAGTTGATGTAGATGCCCTCCGTGATCGAATCCCCCTCCGGCAGATTACCGAAAAAGGCTCCAAGATGGGATCTCACGGGAACAGAGGGTTCTGGCGGTGGAAAAGTATTTTCGTGGCTCTTTTTGGTATTGGGGGAATATTTGGGAATTTATAGGCCGAAGATTAGGGTTGGAGGACCTGCAGGGGGGCCACAAGCCAGGGGGGCGCGCCCTGCAGGCTTGTGATCTCCCGGCAGGTCTCCTGCCTTCATCTCCAAGTCTGGCTGGTTTCTTCTGGTCCAAGAAAAATCATCGCGAAGATTTTATTCCGTTTGGACTCCGTTTGATATTCCTTATATGCAATACTCAAAAACAAGGAAAAAACAAATACTGGCACTAGGCACTAGGTTAATAGGTTAGTCCCAAAAATAATATAAAATAGCATATTAATGCATATAAAACATCCAAAACAGATAATATAATAGCATGGAACAATAAAAAATTATAGATACGTTGGAGACGTATGATGCCACTCCACCTCTGGCTCCCGGTGAGAACATCCGACTTGTTGAACAAAGCGACAACGATGCTTTAGCATCATTCCCTCTCCTTGGAGGTGTCACCGCGGGACACTGGTCGCTTTCAACTAATCATCATGGGTGCAGTTCGTGGAGAGTGATGACATTGCTCTAGGTGTGGTGTGATTTGCTTTGGTGGTCGTGCGAATCCTTTTTTTCCTTGGCGGTTTGGTTTCCTCAGTTACCATTTGAGCTATAGCCTATAGGGTGAGAATCCTGCCGTTTGATATTGTTGCGGTACGTTGCATGGGAAACAAAAAATTTCCTACGCACACGCAAGATCTATCCATGGTGATGAGCATCTACGAGAGGGAGAGTGAATCTACATACCCTTGTAGATCGCTAAGCGGAAGCGTTGAGAAACGCGGTTGATGTAGTCGAACGTCTTCGCGATCCAAATCGCAAGCCGTCCCGCGATCCCATCACGATCCGTCTCGCAATCCAATCACGATCCGTCCCGCGATCCAATCATGGTCCTTCCGATCTAGCGCCGAACGGACGGCACCTCCGCGTTCAGCACACGTACAGCTCGATGACGATCTCTGCCTTCTTGATCCAGCAAGAGGTAGCGGAGAGGTAGATGAGTTCTCTGCCAGCACAACGGCGTGGTGGCAGTGGTGGTGAACTAATCCGGCAGAGCTTCGCCTAAGCACCGCCGAAACTAGACTAGAGGAGAAACGATCTAGAGGAAGAAGAGGGCAGCACGTGGCAATTAGGGTTAGGGCTGCCCTCAAACCCTCTAGTATATATAGGAGGAAGGGGGAGGGGCTGGCGCCCTAGGGATCCTCCCCTAGGGTCGGCCGAACCAGAGATGGAGGAGTCCACCTCCAACTAGGAGGTGGGCGTGGGGGAATCCTACTCCGACTAGGATTCCTCCCCTCTCCTCTTTCTCATGCGCATAGGCCCTCTTGGGCTAGCTGCCCAGCCCACCAGGGGCTGGTGCGCCACCACTAAGGTCCATGTGGCCCCTTGGGGTGTGTGGGCCCCACTTGGTGGTCCCCCGGAACCCATTCGTCACTCCCCGTACACTACCGGAAATGCCCGAAACTTTTCCGGAGTTCAACCACCACTTTCCTATATATCAATATTTACCTCCGGACCATTCCGGAGCTCCTCGTGACGTCCGGGATCTCATCCGGGACTCCGAACAACCTTTGGTCACCAACATACATAACTCAACTATACCGAAACGTCACCGAACCTTAAGTGTGCAGACCCTGCGGGTTCGAGAACTATGTAGACATGACCGAGACACCTCTACGGTCAATAACCAATAGCGTGACCTGGATGCCCATATTGGTTCCTACATATTTTACGAAGATCTTCATCGGTTGAACCTCTATGTCAAGGATTCAGTTAATCCCGTATGTTGTTCCCTTTGTTCTTCGGTATGTTACTTGCGCGAGATTCGATCGTCGGTATCTCTATACCTAGTTCAATCTCGTTACCGGCAAGTCTCTTTACTCGTTTCGTAATACAAGATCCTGTGGCTAACACTTTAGTCACTTTTCTTGCAAGGCTTATTGTGATGTTGTATTACCGAGTGGGCCCTGAGATACCTCTCCGTCACACGGAGTAACAAATCCCAGTCTTGATCCATGCCCACTCAACAGACACCCTCGGAGATACCTATAGAGCACCTTTATAGTCACCCAGTTACGTTGCGACGTTTGATACACACAAGGTACTCCTCCGGTGTTAGTGAGTTGCATGATCTCATGGTCATAGGAACAGATACTTGACATGCAGAAAACTATAGCAATAAACTGACACGATCATATGCTATGTTTATAGTTTGGGTCTTGTCCATCACATCATTCTCCTAATGATGTGATCCCGTTATCAAATGACATCTCATGTCCATGGCTAGGAAACCTTGACCATCTTTGATTAACGAGCTAGTCTATTAGAGGCATACTAGGGACATGGTGTTGTCTATGTATCCACACATGTATCTGAGTTTCCGATCAATACAATTCTAGCATGGATAATAAACGATTATCATGAACAGGGAAATATGATAATAACTAATTTATTATTGCCTCTAGTGTTGGGGAACGCAGCAGAAAACAAAAATTTCCGACCTACGCACCAGCCCAGGACCACTATGGAGACTGCATACAAGGTTTGATCTTTTCCGTAACCGACTCGTAGCCCAGCGGAAGTAGAGTCGATGACGATCGGCGGTGCAGATCCCCGCAGCTAGGATTTACAACCTCCCAACCGCAAGGATGTATACCCTCATCTGCCCCTCGGACAGCCCTCCGGGAGGTGGTCGGACAGTCCCCGGACGGTGTCGCGGACAGCCCTTCGGGAGGACCTTCGAAACTCGGACGGTCACTCGGACAGCCCTTCGGGAGGCACTCTCGAACTAAGACCGAAACTACGATCTCTCTACAGATTTGCACACATACGGTGTCATCTATCCGGCAGGGCTTCGCCATCCAGAACTAGTTCCCACCGGAACCCAGACAGCCTTTCGGCTCTACGAAACTATTTCGCTGGGAGGGAGAGAGAAGGCCATATCATGCATGGCTTGTGTATGTTGAGAAAGAGTGAGTTTTGGGCAGCCCCCTCCACCTCTATTTATAGGAGAAGGAGGGGTGGAGGGGCTGAAATTTCAGCCACATCCATCCATGTCATCTCCAAGATATTTTGGAGCAAAAGCCAAAAAAGGTGCTTTCCAAAAAGTAACCATAAAGCTGATTTCACTATTCACGATGACATTTTTCAGCGTCCGTTCGAACCGAAAATATTTATGTGGGCTTAGAACATTTCCAGTACCCACTAAAATAATTTTTGACGCGTTCCAAAACAATTTCGGATTAGTGATTTTCATCTGCGAAAAGCAAACAAAGCGGTTCCGACAGCTCCGGAACATTTCCGGTTTTTCTTCCGGAAAATTCCCAGAAGTTTCCAGAATGATTCTGGCACCCTCCAAGAATTATCAGGCGTGTGCCGAAACCAATTTGACTTAATGGTGTACTCCGAAACAACTTTTCGGTTTAGTGATTTTCATCTGTGAAAAGCAACTAAAGCGGTTCCGGCAGTCCGGAACATTTCCGGTTTTTGTCTCTGAAAAATCTCAGAAGTTACCGGAACAATTCTGGTACCCTCCAATAATTTCCAGGCATATGCCGAAACCAATTTGACTTAATGGTACACTCTGAAACAACTTTTCGGTTTTACCAAAACTCTTCCGGTGTTCTCTCTCCGGAACTCTTCCGTTGTCTCCGAAACTTTTTCGGTATATCTCTCCAGACTCCCTGTCTAGCATTCAATAGATAGATGACCCTTAAGCGTGTGACCCTATAGGTTCGGTGAAGTATAGACATGACCCGGAATCCCTTCCGATCAATGATCAACATCGGAGCCGTGGACACCCATATTGACCCCTATACCCACACGAATGAATATTCGAGTGAACCTCCAGTTGCCGAGTGCTATTCCTATTGCTTCGCGATATGTTACAAATACCCGAGGTGAGACATGTTGGCATCCCCGTGGATCAACAACTTGTCCACTATGCCAGTTACCTCATTACCGGTATTGTTCTCTTTTCTCGTTACCATGTTCCGGCATCCCTGTGATCAAATCACCCTGTGTCTGGCCAGACGATGATGGATACCGTAATACCGAGAGGGCCCAGAGATATCTCTCCATCGTCGGAGGAGCAAATCCCAATCTTGAGCTATCTTGTTACTTGCCATACTTTTCCGTGAACCCGTAAACCGCCGTAATAGCCACCCAGTAACGGATGACGTTTAACAAACCCCAAAGTTCACGAAGCAAGCACGAAGGAACTCGATACTCTCATGGTCTAAGGAATTATGCAAACATTAACTATCTCTGTGTTATTAACCATTAACTAGTGACGAAAGTATCTCATAGCATAACATCAATTCGGGTCGATTCAACACAAGTGTTCTACCAACATTGCGCCCTCAAAATTGCCGGCATAGCCATGCCCATGATCAGGAAAACAGGATCATCATGCAATACTTGAGCCAGTCTTAGAGGCAAGACTAGGAATACATTTTACCGTTTATTATACCACACGTGCAAATGAGTTTCCCTCCGGGCCTCGTGGATATTGCAGACTCGAGAATCATTGCAGTTATAGCATGGAATATAAACTTAATTAGGAACATGGGGATAAATAATAACATTTATTATTGCCTCTTGGGCATATCTCCTACATCTAGGGCATATTTCCAACAGTCTCCCACTTGCACTAGAGTCAATAATCCTTTACGACGAACTCTTTATCACCTCCATAATCGAGAAACATTTCCTTAGTCCTCTAGTTACTAAGGATAATCTTGACCGCTGTCCAGTGATCCACTCCTGGACCACTCTTGTACCCCTTGACAGACTCATGGCAAGGCACACACCAGGTGCGGTACACAACATGGCATACTATACAGAGCCTATGGATAAGGCATAGGGGACGCCCTTCGTCCTTTCTCTTTCTTCTGCCGTGGTCGAGCTTTGAGTCTCACTCAACTCCACACCTTACAAATCAGGCAAGAGCTCTTTCTTTGACTGATCCATTTTGAACTCTTTCAAAATCTTGTCAAGGTATGTACTCATTGAAAGTCTTATCAGACGTCTTGATCTATCTCTATAGATCCTGATGCCCAATATTTAAGTAGCTTCATTCCAGGTTTTCCTTTGAAAAAACTCCTTTCAAACAACCCTTTATGCTTTCCAGAAATTCTACATTTTTCCGATCAACAATATGTCATCCACATATACTTATCAGAAATTCTATAGTGCTCCCACTCACTTTCTTGTAAATACAAGTTTCTTATAAACTTTGTATAAACCCAAAAGCTTTGATCACCTCATCAAAGCATATATTCCAACTCCGAGATGCTTGCTCCAGTCCATAGAAGGATCGCTGGAGCTTGCATACATTTTAGCATCCTTAGGACTGACAAAACCTTCCGGTAGTATCACATACAACCTTTCCTCACGGATACCGTTAAGGAAACGATGTTTTGACATCCATCTGCCAGATTTCATAATCGAAAAATGCAGCAACTGCTAACATAATTCCAACAGACTTTAGCATCGCTACGGGTGAGAAAGTCTCATCGTAGTGAACTCCTTGAACTTGTCGGAAACTTCTTTGCGACAAGTCGAGCTTTATAAATGGTGACATTCACCATCAGCGTCCGTCTTCTTCTAAAAAGTCCATTTGTACTCAACGGCCTGCCGTTTAACGGGCAAGTCTACCAAAGTCCATACTTGGTTTTCATACATGGATCCTTTCTCGGATTTCATTGCTCCTAGCCATTTGTTGGAATCCGGGCCCACCATCGCTTCTTCATAGCTCGTAGGTTCACTGTTGTCTAACAACATGACTTCCAAGACAGGATTGCCGTACCACTCAGGGCAGTACGTGTCCTTGTTGACCTACGAGATTCGGTAGTAACTTGATCCGAAGTTTCATGATCATCATCATTAACTTCCTCTTCAATTTGGTGTAGGCGCCGCAGAAACATCTTTCTGCTCCGTGCTACCATCCAACTGAAGTTACGGTTCAATAACCTCATCAAGTTCTACTTTTCCTCCCACTCAATTCTTTCGAGAGAAACTCTTTCTCGAGAAAGGACCCGTTTGCAGCAACAAACACTTTGCCCTTTGGATCTGAGATAGAAGGTATATCCAACTGTTTCTTTAGGGTATTCTATGAAGATGCTCCTTTCCGCTTTGGGATCGAGCTTATCAGACATAAGCGTCGTATTCCCAAACTCTTAGAAATGACAGCTTAGGTTTCTGCCAAACCAAAATTCATACGGTGTCATCTCAACGGACTTAGATGGTGACCTGTTTAAAGTGAATGTAGTTGTCTCTAATGCATAACCCCAAAACGATAGTGGCAAATCGATAAGAGACATCATAGTACGTACCATATCCAATAGAGCACGACTACGACGTTCGGACACACCATCACACTATGGTGTTCCAGGCGGCGTGAGTTGTGAAATAACTTCCACATTGTCTTAAGTTGCATACCAAACTCATAACTCAGATATTCACCTCCACGATCATATCGTAGACATTTTATCTTCTTGTCACGATGACCTCAAACTTCACTCTGAATTTGTTTGAACTTTTCAAACGTTTCAGACTTGTGTTTCATTAAGTAAATATACCCATATCTACTCAAATCATCAGTGAAGGTAGGAAAATAACGATATCCACCGCACGCTACAACACTCATTGGACCGAATACATCAACATGTATCATTTCCAATAAGTCACTTGCCCACTCCATCATACCGGAAAACGGGGTCTTAGTCATCTTGCCCATGAGGCATGGTCCGCATGTCTCAACCGATTCGAAATCGAATGAGTCCAAAGATCCATCAGCATGGAGTTTCTTCATGCGCTTTACACCAATATGACATTTAGCGGCAGTGCCACAAGTATGTGGTACTATCATTATTAACTTTGTATCTTTTGGCATCAATATTATGAACATGTGTATCACTACGATCAAGATTCAATAAACCATTCTCATTGGGTGCATGACCATTGAAGGTATTATTCATGTAAACAGAATAACCATTATTCTCTAACTTAAATGAATAACCGTATTGCAATAAACATGATCTAATCACGTTCATGCTCAACGCAAACACCAAATAACATTTATTTAGGTTCATCACTAATCCCGAAGGTAGAGAGAGCGTGCGATGGTGATCACATCAACCTTGGAAACACTTCCAACACTCATCGTCACCTCACCCTTAGCTAGCCTCCGTTTATTTCGTAGCTTTTATTTCGAGTTACTAACATTTAGCAACCGAACCGGTATCCAATACCCAGGTGCTACTAGGAGTACTAGTAAGGTACACATCAATAACACGTATATCAAATATACTTCTGTCGACGTTGCCAGCCTTCTTATCTACCAAGTATCTAGGGTTGTTCCGCTTCAGCGACCGTTATGCTCACAATAGAAGCACTTAGTCTCGGGTTTGGGTTCAACCTTGGGTTACTTCACTGGAGCAGCAACTGGCTTGCCATCCATGAAGTTACCCTCCTTGCCCTTGCCCTTCTCGAAACTAGTGGTTTCACTAACCATCAATACTTGATGCTCCTTCTTGATTTCTACCTTCGCGGTGTCAAACATCGCGAATAGCTCAGGGATCATTATTTCCATCCCTGGCATTTTATAGTTCATCACGAAGCTCTAGTAGCTTAGTGACAGTGACTTGGAGAACTATATAAATCACTATCTTATCTGGAAGATCAACTCCCACTCGATTCAAGCGATTGTAGCACCCAGACAATCTGAGCACATGCTCACCGATTGAGCTATTCTCCATCATCTTGCAGGCAAAGAATCTTGTTGGAGGTCTCATACCTCTCAACACGGGCACGAGCCTGAGATCCCAATTTCAGCTCTTAGAACATCTCATATGTTCGGTGATGTTCAAAACGTTTTGGAGCCTCAATTCTACGCCGTAATGCATGACGCACTGAACTATCAAGTAGTTATCAGAACGTGCCTGTCAGATGTTCACAACATCTACAGACGACGCTTGAGGGGGTGGCGCACCGAGCAGTGCATTAAGGACATAAGCCTTCTGTGTAGCAATGAGGACAATCCTCAGATCACGGACCCAGTCCGCATTATTGCTACCATCATCTTTCAACTCTATTTCTCTAGGAACATATAAGAATTCAAGGGAGCTACAGCGCGAGCTAGTAATCTACAACATAATTTGCAAAGACATTTTGACTATGTTCATGATAATGAGTTTAGTTAATCATATTACTTAAAAACTCCCACTCAAATTGACATCCCTCTGGTCATTCGAGTGTCACATGATCCAAATTCACCAACCCAAGTCCGACCATCACGTGAGATGAGGTGGTTTCAATGGTGAACATCTTCATGTTGATCATATCTACTATATGACTCATGTTCGACCTTTAGGTCTCTTGTGTTCCGAGGCCATGTCTGTACATGCTAGGCTCGTCAAGTTTAACCCGAGTGTTCCGCATGTGCAACACTGGCTTGCACCCGTTGTATGCGAACGTTGAGTCTATTACACCCGATCATCACGTGGTGTCTCGAAACGACGAACTTTCGCAACGGTGCACACTCGCGGAGAACACAATTTTATCTTGAAATTTTAGTGAGGGATCACCTTATAATGCTACCGTCGTCCTAAGCAAAATAAGATGCATAAAAGGATTAACATCACATGCAAATCATAAGTGACATGATATGGCCATGAACTTGTGCTTTTGATCTCCATCTCCAAAGCACCGGCATGATCTCCATCGTCACCGGCATGACACCATGATCTCCATCAACGTGTCGCCATGAGGTTGTCGCGCCAACTGTTGCTTCTACAACTATTGCTAACTCATATCGATAAAGTAAAGCAAAAACGGCGAAAATAAATTAAAGACAACCCTATGGCTCCTGCCGGTTGCCGTACTCATCGACATGCAAGTCGTGATATTCTATACAAAACATGATCATCTCATACATCACATATATATCTCATCATGTAATTTGCCATATCATATCACAACATACCCTGCAAAAACAAGTTAGACGTCCACTAATTGTTGTTGCATGTTTTACGTGGCTGCTACGGGTATCTAGCAAGAACAATTCTTACCTACGCAAAACCACAACGGTGATACACAAATTGCTATTCAACCTTCTCAAGGACCGCCTTTGTCGAATCCGATCCAACTAAAGTAGGAGAGACAGATACCCGCCAGCCATCTTTATGCAACGAAGTTACATGTCAGTTGATGGAACCGGTCTCTCGTAAGCGTACGAGTAAGGTTGGTCCGGGCCGCTTCATCCCACAATACCGCCGAATCAAAAAAAAACCAAGGAAGGAAGCAATCTGAATATCAACACCCACAAACTCCTTTGTGTTCTACTCGTGATCTCATCTACACATAGACCTAGCTCATGATGCCACTGTTGGGGTACGTTGCATGGGAAACAAAATTTTTCCTACGCACACGCAAGATCTATCCATGGTGATGAGCATCTACGAGAGGGAGAGTGAATCTACATACCCTTGTAGATCGCTAAGCGGAAGCGTTGAGAAACGCGGTTGATGTAGTCGAACGTCTTCGCGATCCAAATCGCAAGCCGTCCCGCGATCCCATCACGATCCGTCTCGCGATCCAATCACGATCCGTCCCGCGTTCCAATCACGGTCCTTCCGATCTAGCGCCGAATGGACGGCACCTCCGCGTTTAGCACACGTACAGCTCGATGACGATCTCCGCCTTCTTGATCCAGCAAGAGGTAGCGGAGAGGTAGATGAGTTCTCCGCCAGCACAACAGTGTGGTGGCGGTGGTGGTGAACTAATCCGGCAGGGCTTCGCCTAAGCACCACCGAAACTAGACTACAGGAGAAACGATCTAGAGGAAGAAGAGGGCAGCACGTGGCAATTAGGGTTAGGGCTAACCTCAAACCCTCTAGTATATATAGGAGGAAGGGGAGGGGCTGGCGCCCTAGGGATCCTCCCCTAGGATCGGCCGAACCAGAGGTGGAGGAGTCCACCTCCAACTAGGAGGTGGGCGTGGGGGAATCCTACTCCGACTAGGATTCCTCCCCTCTCCTCTTTCTCCTACGCATAGGCCCTCTTGGCCTGGCTGCCCAGCCCACCAGGGGCTGGTGCGCCACCACTAAGGTCCATGTGGCCCCTTGGGGTGTGTGGGCCCCACTTGGTGGTCCCCCGGAACCCATTCGTCACTCCCGGTACACTACCGGAAATGCCCGAAACTTTTCCGGAGTTCGAACACCACTTTTCTATATATCAATCTTTACCTCCGGACCATTCCGGAGCTCCTCGTGACGTCCGGGATCTCATCCGGGACTCCGAAAAACCTTCGGTCACCAACATACATAACTCAACTATACCGAAACGTCACCGAACCTTAAGTGTGCAGACCCTGCGGGTTCGAGAACTATGTAGACATGACCGAGACACCTCTACGGTCAATAACCAATAGCGGGACCTGGATGCCCATATTGGTTCCTACATATTCTACGAAGATCTTCATCGGTTGAACCTCTATGTCAAGGATTCAGTTAATCTTGTATGCTGTTCCCTTTGTTCTTCGGTATGTTACTTGCGCGAGATTCGATCGTCGGTATCTCTATACCTAGTTCAATCTCGTTACCGGCAAGTCTCTTTACTCGTTTCGTAATACAAGATCCTATGGCTAACACTTTAGTCACTTTGCTTGCAAGGCTTATTGTGATGTTGTATTACTGAGTGGGCCCTGAGATACCTCTCCGTCACATGGAGTAACAAATCCCAGTCTTGATCCATGCCCACTCAACAGACACCCTCGGAGGTACCTGTAGAGAACCTTTATAGTCACCCAGTTACGTTGCGACGTTTGATACACACAAGGTACTCCTCCGGTGTCAGTGAGTTGCATGATCTCATGGTCATAGGAACAGATACTTGACATGCAGAAAACTATAGCAATAAACTGACACGATCATATGCTATGTTTATAGTTTGTGTCTTGTCCATCACATCATTCTCCTAATGATGTGATCCCGTTATCAAATAACATCTCATGTCCATGGCTAGGAAACCTTGACCATCTTTGATTAACGAGCTAGTCTATTAGAGGCATACTAGGGACATGGTGTTGTCTATGTATCCACACATGTATCTGAGTTTCCGATCAATACAATTCTAGCATGGATAATAAACTATTATCATGAACAGGGAAATATGATAATAACTAATTTATTATTGCCTCTAGGGAATATTTCCAACAGATATGTCAACACCCTTCGAACCAAGTCGAGGGGGTGGGAAGTCCCCTTGGACGGTGGTGGGATGGCATTACGATGAAGTCATGCCCTTTTTTCGGAGAAGGGCAAAGGTCACTCTTCCTCTAGTATTCGCCTACTCCCACCTAGGCATTTGAATTCGCTTCAACTTTGGTGAACAAATCCTCGGTGCTTATAGACTTCGCCATTTTTCAGGTTGCGGTTCTTTCATTAGTTCTCATCATGTTCCGGCCCATGGTTCATACAACGACCCACATGATCGAGGAGTGTGTGTGAGGTTCAGATAGACGGAGGGGGCGGTCACACTACAATAACTCATCTCATTCATTTTCTTGGCTTTGTGTAGTGTCCGTGATAAGCTAGAGAAGAGAAAACCTTACGCGCATGATGATATGGAGCTTCAATACCTCACACTTATTTACAGATACACAAGCGTAGAACCATGCAATCAGAATCATTCAGACGCTTCCTGCACTTTTGTCCGCGAAATGCTTCACGTTTGAAACAAATATAATGACATACTAGTTTGTTTGAATTAATCATCACGAGTACAGCCTCAGCTTGGAGCGTATTGGCTCTCGGCATATCGGGCATCTGTCGAGGTTCTCCCCACACTCCCTGCAACACTGTTGTTCGCACACAAACAATCAAAATTATGTAAAAATACATACATTTCCATGTTTCATAGTAGTACTAGAAAAGAAAATATATCTCAACATTTTCTTAGATAAATAAATTCCAGTATCTTACCATGTGGCCGCAGCCAAATGCTAGATCCTTGGCATTGGTCAGGCAGATTGGGCACACCTGCATGGACATTGATTTATCAGTCAGTTTGTTCAAGAAGGTGGCATGAATCATCGATCCTCCATGCATGATCATCACAATTCACAAGAGAAACAAGGCTTGGTAATTCCGGGAAGTTCGCTGAACCTGATCCTCTCTTGGCTCCGCCGTGGCGGCGTTCGCGCCGCTAGCTTCCCGCCTCAGCGACGACGACTGCCTCTGCGCAGACGCCGGCAGCGGAGGCGGGGCCGGGACGACCCTCTTGGCCTTCCCCGTGGACCGGCCTAGGATGCCGAGCTCCATGGTGGCCTTGTACTGAATGGGCACCTCCATGAGCGCCGCTAGCGCGAACGCCGACTCCTTCTGCTGCAGCGTCGCGTTCCTCGACATGATCGAGGTGAAGTTCACAAACTGTGCACCATTGTTGTTAAATAACACGTGAGTAGAGCTGCATTGTAATTCATCTCCAGAGATTTTTTTTTCTTTTGAATTTTCATCTTAAGAGATTGGATCGACGAAGAGGGCTACAACTCGCTCGGTACTCGGCCGAATTTCAGTGATGACCTGGAAGTTGTCGAAGGCGCGCGCGGGGAGCTTGTCGTCGAACTTCTGCATGTCCTCCCATGGGCCATCCCCGACCCCGACCAGCACAATGGACAAGGGATACGAACTGCAGACAGAGTCAAGCTTTTGTGTCAGGTTTATCCTCCTCAAACCGTGAACCCCACAAGTCGCAACCGTGCGTGCGCGCCAAACTGTCGATGATCACCTGGCCATGACAATGGAGTCCACGGTTCTTCTCTCCTGCGGGCTCAGATCACCCTCACCTGTATCCACACTCCTAGTGACCTGCAACGCCGTGATGAAGTTGTTAAGACGAATCAAGATGCACCTGTTGCTGCGTAGCAGAAGGTTTTGGATTCAGTTGAGGGACCTGGCCGTCGGCGACGATGACGAGCACATGGTACTGGCCTCCGGTCCTGTCCACGATGTCGACGGCGGCCTCCACGATCGGCGCGAAGGACGTCGGCCCTGAGCACAGGCCAATGTCAATGCAGGAAGATTTTCAGAGCTCAGGACGGCGGGTTGACGGGGGTTGGTCGTCGGACGTCACCTGATAGCCGGAGGTGCGGCACGACGTTCCGGTAGCAGGCCAGCACCTCCTCAAAGCCGTGGCAGGGCGAGTTGTCCGGGTGGAAGCTGAAGACGTTGTAGTCGTGCGTCGTCGCTTTAGTAGGCAAACAAGAAGAGCACGAGAGGTAAATGGAATGGTGTCGTCTTTGTCCTCGGTCGGTGCAAGGAGTAAGAGTGGAGGGCTCACCGTCGCCGAAGCCGAAGCAGGGGATGAGGTTGTCCTCGTCGAAGGGAGCGAGCGTCTTGCCGATGATGCTGATGGCCGCCTCGTAAGGGTTGGGCGCGTCGCCCAGCTTGTGCAGGCTCTGCCCGTTGAACGACCGCTTCCCTGTCCATTCGTTGCTCTTGGTGAAGTCCACCCCGAGGATGAGGTTCGACGACTCCAGGCCCTGATCGCGCAGCGCCGAAGCCACCTGAGAAATCAAAGTTAACCCACCAAGTCACGAGATGAAGCGAGGAACAATCGCGTGAGATGAAGAGGACCCATCGTCACCTCACCTGATCGAGAGAGGTGTAGGTGTCCGGTATGTACGAGTACTTCTTGGACACCATCGCCCTCCGCCGCTGCTCGCCGCCTCCGCCTCCGCCTCGGGACGGCTCACCGCTCCTCGACGTCGTCATCCTCCCCGCCGCGGCCGCTCTCCGCCGGTGGCCGCCGAACAGCGCGCTCAACACCCCGCCCATCCTTTCTCGGAAGCGATCGCGGTCGATGAACAGGAGACGGCCGCTAGAAATACCATGCGAGGAGGACGACGCGGCCTCCTCCTCCTCCTCTCATTCTTTCTCGGAAGTTGCAGCAAAGATCACACGGAGAAGCAAGGCAAGGCCATGGAACTGGCCCAAGATTGGTGTATCATGGATGATGATGCGTCAAGCAAGGCAAGGATTTTGCAGCGAAGCTTCCTGAGACCTTCGTCGATCGAATTTCCGCTCTTTATTCCGTGTCAGAAACGGCCGTGATCTTTAAGGAACTGCTCGCTAAATGTTCGGTTTCTTTCTGGTAATTCGCTGCTATGCTTTGCGAGTGAGTGCTAAAGTAGCAGATTCCTGCGTGTAAGCGTGTTTCTTTCTGCGATGTCTAGTCAGGAAGGAAGACAACCTGGTAGACCGCGAATCTTTGTGGTCCGAAAATAGTGCAGACAAACTCGTCGTCATTCGTCATTCTAAAGATGTGTTTCGATCATGTCCGTTATGTGTCGCTGAAGTGCTAGTCGGATTTTTCTTGTTTTCTTTCTTGCAACCTCGAGGAAAATGAACGTCTATTACAGTTAGAGTTAGTATCTTGTTCCTACAAAAGTCATTAATCAGATAGATGAGACTTTGTTACTTCGCATCTAACACCTACACCATTTATTTTTCCTAAATGATATGGATCTGGCATCAGTTTTTTACGATTTCGGAGCGAGCGCCTTGGGTGCCGTTGGATCATGCACACGAATCTTGAGGCAAGATGGTGTACCGCGTCAGAGTTTTTGTGCGTTCGATCGTTTGCGTCCACAGCGAGTGCTCCCATGTGAAGGCGACTTATCCATTTTTCATATTCACCCTCTCCACTCACTCGGCTTCCCCACGCTCTTGTGTCTTTGCCTCTGCCACATGCATCGACGGTGGCTGCGCGAGGAGGAGCCCCGTAGGTCCCGCGGCAGCCTCCCGATGAGGTCTCACGCAGGTCCCGCGGCATCCGTGCAAGGAGGAACCCTACAATTCCGGTGGCGGCCTGCAAAGAGGAGTATGACTGGTCTCGCGAACGCCAGTCCGGGACGAGCGCAACGGCTCGAGGACAAACGTTGGCGGACCTCTGCTTCATTGACCTTCAAAGGACGCAGCCCTAGCCTCCCCGGTCAGCACCACGGGGTCACCAAAGGCCGGTGTGGTCGTGGCGCCGACCGACCTGCTGCTGCCCAACCCAGAGGACGTGCTCGAGGTGTTCGTCGAGGGCCATGTTGTGTGGATCCCCAAGGGCTTCTCCATGCTCCAGTCCCGCAAAGTAGCGGGCGTTGACATCACGCGATTCTACCATCACATCCGTCCCTCCATCGTCAGGGAACTATCGCATGTGCTCGTTGAGGTCAATAACTCGCCCAAGCCTGTCACCCTTGCACTATAGCTGTCCTATCAGGTTAGCCCGTTGTTGCCTGATACGTCAAACGTATCTATAATTTTTGATTGTTTCATGCTATTATAATATCACTTTTAAATAATTTTATAGCGATTTCTATTATTTTTATGGGCTAACCTATTAATTAAGTGCCCAGAGCCATTTGATGGTTTCTGCATGCTTTTGACTTTTCGGAAAATAAATATCTACGGAGCTCAAAATACAACGGGGATTTCTGACAATTATTTCAAACACCAAAAGATTCTAGAAAGTGCCGGAGGGACCAGGGGGCCACCCCAGGCCTCCAAGCAGTCAGGTGGCACGGCCAGAGAGCCACCTGTGTGTGTAGGGATCCCTGGCACCGCCTTATGTTGTTTCTTTCGTTTATAAATCCCAAATATTCTGAAAACCTTTGTACCATTTTTTCGTGATATTTTCCCGCCGCTGCAAGTTCTTGTTCCGTGGAGATCCAATCTAGAGGCCTGTTTTGGCACCTTGTCGGAGGGGGAATGTGACGCCCGGATAATTAAGCTACAATAATCCCATGCTAATGATGCCATGTCACCACTGTTACTGTTGTTAATCTCGCGTTAATCTAAATCCTATTCAAATTCAAATTCAAATTAAAGTCAAGATTCAATTTTGTCAAACATGAAAACAAAAATGCTCAAAGTGTGGCAAATATTCTCTGGATATTTGTCATATTGAAAACACATTTTATAAAGTGTTTAAATGCACTAACACAATTAAAACAGCAGCAAAACATTTAATTAAATGCCTTTTCCAAATTTATAAAATACTAAACTAATTTATTTGGGGGTTACCCTTTTTTGTGACAGTGGTATAATTAGTGGTGCTATTTTAGGTACAACTTTTATATTTTATAAAACTAAAATAAAATAAAAGTGTAAAAAGAAATAAATAAATAAAAAGAAAACAAAAACAAAAAAAGAAAAAGAAAAGAAACCACCCCTCCCACTGGACCAGCCCCAGCCGGCCCACAACTCCCCATGGGCCTCGGCCCAACCAACCGGCCCAGACGGGGCCTATACCTCCCCCCACCCAAACCCTAGCCGGCGCCCCATCCCCCACTCGCCCCCCCGCTCCCCATCTCTCCGCCCCCCCGATCTGGATCGGGGCCGCGGCCGCCGCCGCCCGACGCCGTCGACCCGCTGTCGCCTGCCGGTGCCGACGTCGCCCGCCGTTGCCTCCCCGCCGGCCCGGTCCTCCTCAGCCTCCTCCTCGCCGTCGACGCAACCGCCGCCGGCCGTCGCTCCTCGTCCCCGCGCCCACTGCCCACCACCTGCACGCCGCGGTGAGGCCCGGGCCTTCCCTCTTCTCCCCCCCTGATGCGCCCCCCCCCGCGCGCGCCGGCCGCCGCGCCCCTAGCTCGCCGCGCTCCGGCCACCCTCCGGCTGCGCCCTCCCCAGGCCCCATGCGCGCGCGACGCACCCTCTTGCACCCCCCGCTACCCACCGTCGCTGCGCCTCCCCCCCATCGCCGCGGGCCACCCTCGCGCGCGCCGGCTCGCCGTGCGCCGCCCGCGTGCACCACACCACCGCCGCGGTCCCGTTGCCCCTCCCCCGCCGCAAGCCGCGCGCGCCGCGCGCGCGCCCCGCCGTGTCCCCGTGCGCCCCCCCGGCCGTCGCATGTCGCTGCGTCCGCCGCTGCCGTCCACCGCCCGCGGCCCCGCTAGCCCCCCCTAGCCACCCGCCGCTACGAGCGCGTCGTCGGCGCCGCCACCCGCACCGGCCGCCGGCGGCGCCCGGCCTCCCCTGCCCGCTCCTGACGAGCCCCGCGCTCGGCGGCCGTGCTGGCCGGCCGATTTGTGTGGCTTGCGCCACTGACCACTAGGCTAGCCCCCCTGGCCCTATGACAGACGGGGCCCCGCCCCCAGAACGTTTTTAAAAAAAAGGAAAAAGAATTAAAATGAAAATTAAATAATAATAAATAAATATAAATATCAATTAATCAATTAATTAATTTAATTTAATAATCAATTAACTTAATTAAGTCTGATTAAATTAACTAATTAAGTTTAATTAACTTAATGACTAATTAACTTAATTAATCTATTAATTAAACTAAACAGTCATTGACAGGTGGGACCCACACGTCAGTTTGACCCAGTCAACAGTACAGTTGACTGCTGACGTCATGATGACGTCATAATTGCATTTTCGAATTAAATTAATTTATTAATTCCGGAAAATTGATTAAATCTTTAATAATTAATATAAAATAAACCGTAACTCGGATGAAAATACTTTATACATGAACGTTGCTCAGGACGACGAGACGAATCCGAATACGCTGTCTGTTCATCTGTCACATGCTCCTAGCATGATGAACATGGACATTTTGGCGTTAGGATCATCTGTCCGGTAGTAGCCCGAGACCCGGAAAATATCATCAGATATTCTTCCGACCCGTCTGTGACGTGTAATACTGCGTTAGTGCATGCCTAGCCCTGCATATTGCCATGTCATGCATCGCGATGCATTTGTCTGCTTTATATTTATTGTTTCTTCCCCTTCTTCTTACCGGTAGACCCCGAGACTGACGGTGCTACCGGGTACGACTACACCGCCGACGATCAGGCCTTTGTCGCAGAGCAGCAAGGCAAGCAACCCCCCTTGAGCATTCCGATATCGCCCATTCTTCCCTCTTATTCTTGCATTAGATTTTGCTACCGTATTAGTTAGCTCCTATTCTGATGCATGGCCTGCTTTTGATGAACTGCTACTGTACCCACTGTCATATGAACTGCTTAGTATAGGTTGATCAACGAATCCCCTGTGACCCCCTTAGTCCCTGTTGCCCCTACTTCTTCATCGACGACTCGACGACTCAAAGACTCGAAGACTCGGTTGACCGACCGACGAGCCAGGCCCCTCACATCACCGCACACCCCTTAAGTATGGCACTGCAGAGCTACTATCGAGTGCCGAGGGTGATACCTCACTTAGCACTCCCGATGTTAATTCTGTAGCGTAGCTAATCGGTCGTGGGTATCGAGGGTGATTCCTCCTCCCCATTTATCGATAGCGACTCTTGTCATACACATACCTCGAGTGGGATCCATCGAGGGTGATTCCTCGGATATCCACTTGGTGTATAAACACACAATTACTTTAACTTGACATTGTTTACATGTGAAAGACGGGACTGGAGGGACAGGCGGTACCACCCTGGTTGAGGTGGACCTGAGTTCCCGACAGTCTTGAGACGGGTCGGCCCCAAGGGTACCCGTGTGTGAGATGTGGTGGGATGCGCCGGTAAGGCATCCAAAAGGTTATGTTGAGGCGTGGACGGGTAGGAGAGGCCCTTGCCACACATCCTCGAGTCGGGGTGACGAGACCGCACTTTATGGGTCGCGCTTGCCCCGCATTAATAAAATGCTAATGGGTTGGGTATTTGATCCGAGTTGGGTCGTTGGCCTTTTTACGCACCAAACCATCGCGTGGGAGAAGTTATGGGTACTCAGCGTCGTTGTATCAGCCGAAGCTCTTCGGACGTTAGCAATGGAGCGGCGCGCGCCGGATTGGACTGGATGGTACAGCTCTTGGACTGGAGTGTGCTAGGTCTGCTTCCGGCCGCGTACGCATCGTGCAGGAGCGCGTAGGGCAAGTGGGCCCACGACCCCTGTGTGCTTAGGATTTAGACCGGCGGGCTGGCCTCTTCGTTGAGCCTAGGTGGGGCGACAACGTGCTGCTATCCCGAGGCCGGGCATGACCCAGGAAAGTGTGTCCGGCCGGAGGTGATCAGGCGTGTTGGAAATGCGGTGCACCCCTGCAGGGATGAATAATCTATTCGAATAGCCGTGTCCACGGTAACAGGACGACTTGGAGTTGTACCTTGACCTATACAACTATAATTGTGATTTAAATTGAAATGAATGTTGGCTCCGGGATTGCTTCCTCGCAGGGAGTCGAGGAAGAATCTCTGGGCGTGGTTACTTAATAAAATTGCTACAATAATATGACTATATATGAGATACCTGTCTACTCTCTTCTAATGCTGCAAGATGCTGAAGATGCTAGTCTTCGATAGGACTAGGCCTTTCCCCCCTATTCTTGCTTTCTGCAGTCAGTCCAGATATAAACCCTTTCCTTGATACTGATGCATACTTAGCATAGTTCTGATGTCAGTCTTGCGTGTACTTTGGATGAGTACTCACCGCTGCTTTGCATTCTCTTTCCCCTCGATACGATTCTGCGTTCAGACGATGGAGCCCAGGAGATGGAGTACGCCGGAGACGACTACTACACCACCGCTGGAGCCTACTACTACGTGGAGAGTGCCGACGCTCAGGAGTAGTTAGGAGGTTCCCAGGCAGGAGGCCTCGCCTCTTTCGATCCGCTGCTTATGTTTGTGCTAGCCTTCTTAAGGCAAAACTTGTCTAACTTATGTCTGTACTCAGATATTATTTGCTTCCGCTGACTCGTGCTTGTCGAGCTTTGTATTCGAGCCCTCGAGACCCCTGGCTTGTAATATGAAGCTGTATGACCTTTAATTTGTGTCTAGTGTTGTGTTGTGATATCAATCAGTGAGTCCCTAATCTTGGTCGTACGCATTGCGTGTATGTTTAGCGTACGGTCGAAATTGGGGGCGTCACAAGTTGGTATCAGAGCCAACTGCCTGTAGGTAGCCCCCTTTCGAACTCCTTGGCCGAAGTTGAGTCTAGTCTTTGAAAAACTTTTACTAACATAGTTGTGTGGCTTATGGGCCCACATCTCAATCGGGTGGTATTAGGATCTTTTATTCCTCATCTATACTCTGGGTTCTAATCTCTCTTCTCTTTCGGGTTAAAGATTTTTGCTAACTCTAACTCTAGGTTCTCGTAACTACTTCCTCCCGGAGAGCCCCTCATTCCAGATGATGGTTTGATTCGTCAGAAGACTCCAAAGTTACTCTCCGATGTTCTCTCGAGAACTTGTGTTCATCCCTCTTGCGATTCCCTTCTTCCATCACCCCCCTATGCTTACCGGGGATTCGTTTGTCCTCAGTTGTCACGGGTTTCACAAATCCTTCCAGTTGCTATTCGATCTTCCGAAATCCTCAGTAGCCTTTTGCTCTCGACATATCCTCACCTGCTTGCATTATGGTTAATTCTGTATGTCTAGCAATATTCTTAAATTCCTTGGTGGTTGTCATTTGATTTTATTGATTCAACCTGTGTGTGGATGCACGCAATCATCAGTTGTTCCTCATAAATTATCTTTCCGGCTCAGACATCTTTCCAAACCTGAGTTGGTTCTCGACAACTCAACTTTGATTGAATATCCATCTAAGTCCATTGAACTTACTTGTGTTTGATCGAAGCATCTGATTTTGATACACCAACCTGGAAATCATAATTCCTTTGGTATTTAAGTATCTGTATCATTCAGATAAACTCTACTCCGATGCCTCGCATTCTTTCTCCCTCTGATTGAGTTCCGATACTCATATCAGATCCCTTTGTGGGATGCCAAACCATTGTTGGGTTATTATCCGACAGCACCCTTCACATTCAAAATCCTTGTGAGTTCTTCCCCTGATACATGATGCCATTGGTAAATTGTGTCTTCTCCCTCTGGTAAGTTGTATCCGGTGCTTTTGTCAGCCATGCTCTTTTGTCAAGCATGTGTTAATTACTCTTGAAGCTTGTGGTATATGTTCCTAAGATGCCCCGATGGGTTGAACCTATGCCTTCCTTAATTCGTGTGAACTCAAGGGTTTTAACGAGTCCTATCTTCTGGTGTTTTGCCGGATAATCTTTCTCTTTGTATGATTGACCTTGTATCTATGATTTGATACTTTACAACCGTGGTTCTGACCATGATTGTTCTTCTTTGATCCCATTTTTAGACAAGTTTAATAACTTGTCTTCTGCAGATCAATACATCGGTCCAAGCTTTAATTCTGATCTACATCCGAGTATTACCCCTGGTATCTCGAGAAAATCATGGAGCTGCATAGCTTCTTATAAGCTCCTCATCAACTATGTTTTCCTTCACCGATTCCTATTTCCTCGTGTTCTGAGTTGTTGGACACTCAAGGACACCGATAATTGAATCGAGTCCACATTGCGATTCAACAACTCTTAGTAATTTTCTTAGCTTATGAGTTTGTGCTCGATCATGTCTTTCCAAGCTGTTTGGCTACATCATCATCGTCATGCTAAGGCTTGACCATACTATTTATATCCTTCATCCCCGTAACACAATTCCAACAGTGCTCTAAGCTTACATCGAGTTTGCAACGTCATGTTGGTTGTCTTGAAGGCAATTTCGACTCTGAGCTAGCACTCTAAACTGTGGTTCCGACCACCCTTCGCTTCATCATTTCTTTGCATGATGTCGTCACTGATCGATTACATCTTCAAGAGACTTCTCGGCAAATGTGTCGTGATCCTCATCAGCATTCTGGGCTCTTCCAGGATATCAATTAAATTCACGATGAGGGTAGAATCCTTGTCCGTGGTAATTGGTGTTGTCGTTGGCGACATCCTTGCCATCACCTTTCATTTCCTTGTTCCCGTGTTGTTTCTAACCGGAATACTGACAAATGGAATGTGATGTGTAAATTCAATACTTATGGCATACCAACTCTATCACCTTGGAGTTAATGAACAATAAGTCCATTCTTAGTGTATTGGCTGTTGAGTCAACACTCTAACATTAGTCGTGCTACTTAGTCTGTATTTCGGGTGCACCTTTCGATTAATGTTTAATTGTGGATGTTTCCTTCTAGCATACCTCAATATATCATCTGGTTTTGTTCACTCAATCATGGAGGTCCTTCTTTGTGGGAATCTTGACGAATTGTTGCTGAGCCCGTCAGCCACATCCTCATCTCCCTCGTGGTTCATGATGAACATTTAAGCTAGTGTTGGAAACCTTGAAAGCATTATCTTTGTGCCTAGTTCATGAAGGATATGTTTGATAAAAGAAGTGTTTTTCTATAAGTTCACGTGCATTTTTGCCACCGTGCTTATGGGAATTTTTTTGTCTCGCTTCCTCTGGAATCGTTCCAATTCATTCAGGCATGTGCGAAGTATTCTATGGTTTGATAGATTTGCTACTTTCACTCCATATGTATTTCCTAACACGCCAGGCCACTGATTGATTTGATTTGTCCTAGTCTAGACTTACACATAGAACTTTGATATCCTCTATGATGGTTCCCAATCAGAACTTGATTTCCCTCCATTCTAGAAACTTCCATGTGGGCACGAATGTCTTGACCTTGTGTTCAGATGTCTTGTAGTCTGGCTAATGATTCAAGTCTTGCTTCTGTCGTTCATTCCGAGATTCTTGCAACACCATCTCGTAGGTCTGTGTTGCATCCTTTTCTCCCCAGGCCTTCTTTGTCTGAAGTATCTTGACACCAACCATATCTGAATCTCGGACAGATATGATGGTTGGAACATTATCAAGAATTATAACTTTGGTCTTTATTACTCGGTAAGGTGATGTTGTAGCTAGCACACCTGGCCGGATGACCTATTGTTATAATGCTTTGTTCAGCTAGGGTTGCCATTCTTCCATGGGGAAATTGTAAGACTTATTTTATAAGTTGTTCCTACTGGATCCTTTGTATATCCAAACTCCATCCTTTACTCGAAAACACCATATTATTGCTATCCCGAAGCTTGGATGTGGTATATCGATCATCAAAAGGAATAATGTAAGCTCAATGCTAATTGTTTCTTGACCAATTATTCAAACCCCATTGTATGGGCATGTCATGGATTTTCCTCGCCCCTTTTACCTAAATGGTTATCTACTTGCTATTCTGTCATGTATATCATGCTCTGTTTTTGCTTGGGAAAGATATACTCCTAAAACTTGAGTATAACCACATTTTCCTTTCCATTGGTCTGTTTAATGGGATGAACACATTTTCCTTTCCATTGGTCTGTTTGACCTTTCTTGAGATTATACGATCTAAGAAGTAATAATTCTCTGCTTAGTTAAACACCTCGGTGAACAAGTCTATCAGTAAGATCCTGTTACTATTGTTGATAACATTCCGGTAACCGCCGGTGGACGAGAACTTTGCCTATTGGTCCGCCTCGTTTCTACGAGCAGGAAAATGGTTCTATTCGTCCCCCGCCCTTGGTACCGACGTTGTTGCCAGCATAACTGACAAGCTATCCTCTGACTTGTCATGCTACCATGACCGTGTAAGATGTCACCGCTCTTCCTGCTCTTAACCACATGGTCGGCCCATAACCCTCAGTTCCACAGGATCGAAACCTGACTCTCCTGTACATCTTTGATTCCAAAGTATCCTTTGCACTTGGCTTCATTTGTAATTCCTGAGCCACCGTCTAAGGGATGATCTATTCTAATATCAGACGCAATATTTATTCTCGTTGCTCTGAACCCCTTTCGCTTTCAGATTAGGCATCAAATGATTGCCTACCCATTTGAAACTTTTGTACCATCGCTTATTGCGCTCAATGAGTTCCCTAAGTTACAACTCGAGGAATGATTCATGTTTTCTTCCCCGAGTTCACCGTCAGATGCCCAACTTTGTGGAGATGCGTTCTTCTAGAATTTTCCCTCTTATCTCGTTCGTAGGACGATAAAAATCCCGAAGAAAGAATGACGACTTGATCACGATGACTTGAAACAGAGAAATGAAGACATCAACGAAAGGACTCAACCTCTTCGATGAGGGCAACCAAGACCGAGAAGACCCGTTAGAATTTTGTAACCAGAACTTCCCCCATTACTCCACCGCTTAATCTCGGGACGAGATTTCTTGTAGTGGAGGAGAATTGTGACGCCCGGATAATTAAGCTACAGTAATCCCATGCTAATGATGCCATGTCACCACTGTTACTGTTGTTAATCTCGCGTTAATCCAAATCCTATTCAAATTCAAATTCAAATTAAAGTCAAGATTCAATTTTGTCAAACATGAAAACAAAAATGCTCAAAGTGTGGCAAATATTCTCTGGATATTTGTCATATTGAAACCACATTTTATAAAGTGTTTAAATGCACTAACACAATTAAAACGGCAGCAAAACATTTAATTAAATGCCTTTTCCAAATTTATAAAATACTAAACTAATTTATTCGGGGGTTACCCTTTTTTGTGACAGTGGTATAATTAGTGGTGCTATTTTAGGTACAACTTTTATATTTTATAAAACTAAAATAAAATAAAAGTGTAAAAAGAAATAAATAAATAAAAATAAAACAAAAACAAAAAGAAAAAAAGAAAAAGAAAAGAAACCCCCCCTCCCACTGGACCGGCCCCAGCCGGCCCACCACTCCCCATGGGCCTCGGCCCACCCAACCGGCCTAGCCGGGGCCTATACCTCCCCCCACCCAAACCCTAGCCGGCGCCCCATCCCCCACTCGCCCCCCGCTCCCCATCTCTCCGCCCCCCCGATCTGGATCGGGGCCGCCTGCCGGTGCCGACGTCGCCCGCCGTTGCCTCCCCGCCGGCCCGGTCCTCCTCAGCCTCCTCCCCGCCGTCGACGCAACCGCCGCCGGCCGTCGCCCCTCGTCCCCGCGCCCACTGCCCACCACCTGCACGCCGCGGTGAGGCCTGGGCCTCCCCTCTTCTCCCCCCTGATGCCCCCCTCGGGCGCGCCGGCCTCCGCGCCCCTAGCTCGCCGCGCTCCGGCCACCCTCCGGCTGCGCCCTCCCCAGGCCCCATGCGCGCACGACGCACCCGCTCGCACCCCCCGCTACCCACCGTCGCTGCGCCTCCCCCATCGCCGCGGGCCATCCTCGCGCGCGCCGGCTCGCCGTGCGCACCACACCACCGCTGCGGTCCCGCTGCGCCTCCCCCGCCGCTCGCCCGCTAGCCGCGCGTGCCGCGCGCGCCCCGCCGTGTCCCCGTGCGCGCCCCCCCCCGGCCGTCGCATGTTGCTGCGTCCGCCGCTGCCGTCCACCGCTCGCGGCCCCGCTATCCCCCCTAGCCACTCGCCACTACGCGCGCGTCGTCGGCGCCGCCACCCGCACCGGCCGCCGGTGGCGCCCGGCCTCCCCTGCCCGCTCCTGACGAGCCCCGCGCTCGGCGGCCGTGCTGGCCGGCCGATTTGTGTGGCTTGGGCCACTAACCACTGGGCCAGCCCCCTGGCCCTATGACAGACGGGGCCCCGCCCCCAGAACGTTTACAAAAAGGAAAAAGAATTAAAATGAAAATTAAATAATAATAAATAAAAATAAATATTAATTAATCAATTAATTTAATAATTAATTAACTTAATTAAGTCTGATTAAATTAACTAATTAAGTTTAATTAACTTAATGACTAATTAACTTAATTAATCTATTAATTAAACTAAACAGTCACTGACAGGTGGGACCCACACGTTAGTTTGACCCAGTCAACAGTACAATTGACTGCCGACGTCATGATGACGTCATAATTGCATTTTCTAATTAAATTAATTTATTAATTCCAGAAAATTGATTAAATCTTTAATAATTAATATAAAATAAACCGTAACTCGGATGAAAATACTTTATACATGAAAGTTGCTCAAGACGACGAGACGAATCCGAATACGCTGTCCGTTCATCTGTCACATGCTCCTAGCATGATGAACATGGACATTTTGGCGTTAGGATCATTTGTCTGGTAGTAGCCCGAGACCCGGAAAATATCATCAGATATTCTTCCGACCCGTCTGTGACGTGTAATACTGCGTTAGTGCATGCCTAGCCCTGTATATTGCCATGTCATGCATCGCGATGCATTTGTCAGCTTTATATTTATTGTTTCTTCCCCCTCTTCTTACCGGTAGACCCTGAGACTGACGGTGCTACCGGGTACGACTACACCGCCGACGACCAGGCCTTTCCCGCAGAGCAGCAAGGCAAGCAACCCCCCTTGAGCATTCCGATATCGCCCATTCTTCCCTCTTATTCTTGCATTAGATTTTGCTACTGTATTAGTTAGCTCCTATTCTGATGCATGGCCTGCTTTTGATGAACTGCTACTGTACCCACTGTCATATGAACTGCTTAGTATAGGTTGATCAATGAATCCCCTGTGACCCCCTTAGTCCCTGTTGCCCCTGCTTCTTCATCGACGACTCGACGACTCGAAGACTCAAAGACTCGGCCGACCGACCGACGAGCCAGGCCCCTCACATCACCGCACACCCCTTAAGTATGGCACTGCAGAGCTACTATCGAGTGCCGAGGGTGATACCTCACTTAGCACTCCCGATGTTAATTCTGTAGCGTAGCTAATCGGTCGTGGGTATCGAGGGTGATTCCTCCTCCCCATTTATCGATAGCGACTCTTGTCATACAAATACCTCGAGTGGGATCCATCGAGGGTGATTCCTAGGATATCCACTTGGTGTATAAACACACAGTTACTTTAACTTGACATTGTTTACATGTGAAAGACGAGACTGGAGGGACAGGCGGTACCACCCTGGTTGAGGTGGGCCTGACTTCCCGACAGTCTTGAGACGGGTCGGCCCCAAGGGTACCCGTGTGTGAGATGTGGTGGGATGCGCCGGTAAGGCATCCAAAAGGTTATGTTGAGGCGTGGACGGGCAGGAGAGGCCCTTGCCACACATCCTCGAGTCGGGGTGACGGGACTGCACTTTATGGGTCGCGCTTGCCCCGCATTAATAAAATGCTAATGGGTTGGGTATTTGATCCGAGTTGGGTCGTTGGCATTTTTACGCACCAAACCATCGCGTGGGAGAAGTTATGGGTACTCAGCGTCGTTGTATCAACCGAAGCTCTTCGGACGTCAGCAATGGAGCGGCGCGCGCCGGATTGGACTGGACGGTACAACTCTTGGACTCGAGTGTGCTAGGTCTGCTTCCGGCCGCGTACGCATCGTGCAGGAGCGCGTAGGGCAAGTGGGCCCACGACCCCTGTGTGCTTAGGATTTAGACCGGCGGGCTGGCCTCTTCGTTGAGCCTAGGTGGGGCGACGACGTGCTACTATCCTGAGGCCGGGCATGACCCAGGAAAGTGTGTCCGGCCGGAGGTGATCAGGCGTGTTGGAAATGCGGTGCACCCCTGCAGGGATGAATAATCTATTCGAATAGCCGTGTCCATGGTAACAGGACGACTTGGAGTTGTACCTTGACCTATACAACTATAATTGTGATTTAAATTGAAATGAATGTTGGCTCCGGGATTGCTTCCTCGCAGGGAGTCGAGGAAGAATCGCTGGGCATGGTTACTTAATAAAATTGCTACAATAATATGACTATATATGAGATACCTGTCTACTCTCTTCTAATGCTGCAAGATGCTGAAGATGCTAGTCTTCGATAGGACTAGGCCTTTCCCCCTATTCTTGCTTTTTGCAGTCAGTCCAGATATAAACCCCTTCCTTGATACTGATGCATACTTAGCATAGTTCTGATGTCAGTCTTGCGAGTACTTTGGATGAGTACTCACCGCTGCTTTGCATTCTCTTTCCCCTCGATACGATTCTGCGTTCAGACGATGGAGCCCAGGAGATGGAGTACGCCGGAGACGACTACTACACCACCGCTGGAGCCTACTACTACGTGGAGAGTGCCGACGCTCAGGAGTAGTTAGGAGGTTCCCAGGCAGGAGGCCTCGCCTCTTTCGATCCGCTGCTTATGTTTGTGATTGCCTTCTTAAGGCAAAACTTGTCTAACTTATGTCTGTACTCAGATATTATTTGCTTCCGCTGACTCGTGCTTGTCGAGCTTTGTATTCGAGCCCTCGAGGCCCCTGGCTTGTAATATGAAGCTGTATGACCTTTAATTTGTATCTTGTGTTGTGTTGTGATATCAATCAGTGAGTCCCTAATCTTGGTCGTACGCATTGCGTGTATGTTTAGCGTACGGTCGAAATTGGGGGCGTCACAGGGAATCCATCACCGGATCCATCTTCATCAACCTTGTTGCCATCATGACCATGTTCGAGTAGCTTCCTTAGGACCTTTGGGTCCATAGCAATAGCTAGATGGTATCATATCTCCCTTATGATTCAATACAAAGTTTATGTGAGCTGCTTCACATGATCATGATCAATATGCTATAATCGGTGGTTGTGTTTGTTGGGATATGATAAAAAATTTCTCTTTATGATCAGATTATTCATTGAATTATATTGAGTCTTTTGAAGTTTCTTTGTTGCATAATTAAGTAGCCATGTATGCTCTCTGATCTATTTGTCGTCTCTGACCAAGATTGATTGGTAGTTCTCCAGAGGGAGTTGTGCATATATAGTGGGTTCAATCTTGCGGTGATCTATACCAGTGACTAGAAGGGGAACATACACGTATTGTATGGTATTGTATTGTTGCCACTATGGATAAAACGATGGTTTCTTTATCATAACTAGATGATTGTTTTAGTGTCTAGATTATGTCATCATGCTAATGTCAATGCTATGTTTATTATAAACTTAGTACTTCAATATGCATGTTCGATAGCGGTCTTCAGGTGGAGTATTAGTTGTAGATGCAGTTAGATGACGGTTTACATATCACGAACCCAATGCATATGCAACATTATGCCATGAATGATTAGTCATAAATATAAATATTGTAATTTAACTACTGCCCAACTGTAATGTGTTCACCACACCGCATTTATGTTGCTTGAAGAGATGCCTCTAATGAACCTATTTTATTACTAAAGACATCATTAAAAATACTTTTCTTTCTTATACCATTTTATTTATTTTATCCATCTATCAATTCCTACCGTACCATACAATTTACCCTTGTAACTAGCGGTACAAGAAAGTTGAAAACCTTCTTGAAACGTTGGGGGCAATAGTGTCTTGTGTTTTGTGTGCAGGTACAGATGATTTTTTTTTTGCTACAGAAGCTCCTACTAGTTCGATCTCACTCGAGGGAAATACTTATTGCTAGGTTACTTAACCATTACACTTGGGGGTTACCCAACCACTCTTAGGAGAGAGCAACCATTGCCGCACACCCGCACCCCATTTTATCTTCGCGACAGCATGTACCGTGCTTTATTTCCAGCTTGTGTGTACATCGATATCTTGGATCCATTTAGCTCATAGACAATCAACATTCAGGCTCTCCTTGAATACATTTCAATCATTTTTACTACAATGGAGTGTGGCCATGCAAGAGTAGCTTGCTGCTTAGGACGTGTTGGGTAGCCTGCATCATTTCTGGCCCCCTTGCATGTGTGACTTAACTGGGACATGATGAGCTAATGCACGCTCAAAACAATGTGGTGCACATGGTTTGGTATCCTGCATATATATTGCCTGCCTTCATCATAGCACCAATTCGTCCCTCGCGTTTTGTTGCTTGCTTACGGTTGTGCTGATGTACTGCATGATGTTTGGTTGCATACATTCAACCAGGCCTGCTTACCTTGTAGCCGATGTGATGATCTTACCATCTACATCCTACATATGATCATTTCAATCATACCAATAAAACAACACTACAATCACGATGAACTGGACAACGATGATGAAAATTTTCATTCCACACAGCCCAAACTGCCAGCAGACTTGACTACTTCAACATTGCTCTTTTGCTTGAGCACAAACTTAGAGTAAGAATCCTTTGCCTCCTTCCTACTCTTAAACCCTTCGAAGGAGTTATCTGTGTAATGGGTCACTTGTTCTCAGCATGTTTTCCATGAACTGTAAACCTCTAGAACCCTCCCTCTGTACACTACATGCTTACTACGGTGTCATCCTACCACCACATCCAAAAGAGGGTGAAATCCTACCACCGCAAGTTCATCATCAGCGTGAGGGGTTAGTATATATCACCTCATCAAAATATACATGCCAACAACAGTTTTCAAGCCCTAGCTACCACAAAATGCACATTGTCAGTGTCATCGTCGATCATCATGTACGTCGTCACCACCACCAGAAACAACGCTAGTAGTAGTGCTTTCGTAGTCAGGTCCTAAGCCATAGCACCCCGTGGGTGTCCGCCATGGTAACGAACCCAACACCATGTGTCTTGTTCACAATCAGCTTGAGGGTTTAGTTTTGGATGGGAGTGTTGAAGAACTATGCGTCCTTGGGGGTGGTCCTAAGAAAGAAACACACCATGGTTAGTTGTGATTGGCATGTTAGACAACCTTAAACAAGTCATATGTGAGATAACCTCGGTGTGGCCTTGTTACTACTCTACCTTCAACAGGATCGTGTAGGTGTCCTAATCCCATTGTGCACCGCTTAGGTCTCTGAGCTTGGACACTTGGATACATCTAGCTCTCCACTTCCTGAGGTGGTTTTAGACCTGGTTCGAGGTGACCTCTTGGCCACATAACTCGAACACTCATACGTCTCCAACGTATCTATAATTTTTTATTGTTTCATGTTATTATATTATCAATATTGTATGCTTTATACACCATATTATACTCTTTTTGGGAACTAACCTATTAATCCAATGTCCAGTTCTTGTTTTCTGTTTGTTTTTGGTTTCGTAGAAAATCCATACCAAACGAAGTCCAAACACGTTGAAACTTTACGGTGATTTTTTCTAGACAAAGAGGGATCCTAGAAGCTTCGTGAGGAGGCCAGATGAGTTACGAGAGGGCCACAAGTTCACGGCGCGCCCCCAGGGGTAGGGCACGTCGCCTAAGCTTGTGGGCCCCTCGTAGGTACCCCTGGCCTAATTCAACGGTATATATTCAAATATTCCAAAACCCGCACAACAAGACCCGAAACAATTTTATCACCGTCGCAAGTCTGTGTTCTTCCGCAGTCCCATCTGGAGGCCTTTTCTGGTACTCTGTCGGAGGGAGAATCGATCATGAAGGCCGTCTTCATCAACCTTGTTGCCTCCATGATGATGTGTGAGTAGTTCTCACAAGACCTATGGGTCCATAGCTGTAGCTAGATGGCTCTCTCTCTCATATGTTTGATCTCCAATACAATGATCTCTTCGGAGACCTATGATATGTCTCCGTCGTATCTATAATTTTTGGTTGTTTCATGCCAACATACTATAACTTTCATATACTTTTGGCAACATTTTATATTATTTTTGGGACTAACTAACTAATCCAGTGCCTAGTGCCAGTTCCTGTTTTTTGTGTGTGTTTTGTTTCACAGAAAATCCATATCAAACAAAGTCCAAACACGATAAAAATTTACAGAGATTTTTCTGAATATATGTGAATTTTGGGAAGAAGAATCAACGCAACACGGTGCCTGAGGTGCCCACAAGCCAACAGGGCGCGACCAGGGGGGTGGCCGCGCCCTGATGGCTTGTGGCCACCCCTTGAGTCGGTTGGTGCCCTACTTTCGCCGCAAGAAATATAATTTCCCGATAAAAATCACCTCAAAATTTCAGCCCAACCGGAGCTACGGATCTCCGGATATTTAAGAAACGGTGAAGGGTCAGAAAACAGTTGCGAAAAATGAGAGAGGCAGAGAGAGATCCAATCTCGGAGGGGCTGCTGCCCTCCGGGAGACATGGCGGCCATGGACCAGAGGGTAAACTCTCCTCCCATCTAGGGGGAGACCAAGAAAGAAGAAGAAGGAGGGGGGCTCTCTCCCCCTATCTTCCGGTTGCGCCGGAACGCCGCCGGGGCAACCATCATGACGACGATCTACACAAACAACTTCGTCGCCGTCACCACCAACTCTTTCCCCCTCTATGCAGCAGTGTAAAACCTTTGTTCCCCGCTGTAATCTCTACTCAAACATGGTGCTTAATGCTATATATTATTATCCAATGATGTGTTTCTATCCTATGCTGTTTGAGTAGATTTCTTTTGTCCTATGGGTTGATTGATGATCGTGATTGGCTTGAGTTGTATGTTTATTTTGGTGCTGTCCTATGGTGCCTTCCATGCCGCGCACACGTGGAGGATTTCTGCCGTAAGGTGTTGCAATACGTTCATGAGTCGCTTATAGTGGGTGGCTAGAGTGACATAAGCTTACACCTGAGTAAGGGGGTTGTTGCGTATGGGAGTAAAGGGGACTCAAGCGCTTAACACTACTACAGGATGCTGCTAACGCGACACTGCAATCAGAGACCCTTCGACGAAACTGTGTGCGATGCATGAATCGCAAACGTTATAGTTCAACCTCCGTCGCTAATGGCACGAACTGTGTGCGAAGGCGGATCCATCAAATACGATTTAGAAAGTCGTTGCTTGTGCGATCTACGGCAGACAGTTTGTTCTTATGGACCGTTTGTGATTAGATAAGATAACAGAAACGGTTACACAGATCCAGATGTGTGCGATAGTGGGCACACAGTTCATCACTACAAACTGTGTGCGATAATATAGCAGAACACAAACGGTTCAGTATAACAAGATGTGTGCGAAGTACGGCATACAGTTCACTCGGATAAACTGTGTGCGTTGATACAGCAGAACACAAACGATTCGGCATAACAAGATGTGTGCGATATACAACAAACAGGTGAGTATTGAGAATCATGTGCGAACACCAGATATAACACAAACGATTGGTGCGTATAACCTGTGTGTGTTGTGGGGGAAACGTTTGCTGGTATACAACTGTCAGCGATTGATGAAATCATCACTGACGGGTTTCGTAGTTTTGTACGCGTGTACTATGATTTGCTCTGTCTGCACAACATCTATGCTGCCTACACAAACGGTTGCACAGATCAAGATGTGTGCGGCAGACGACATACCGTGCGCTCGGATGAAATGTGTGAGCCAAAATAACACAAACAATTGGGCGTAACAAGATGTGTGTGATGCCCAGCAAACAGGTCAGTAATCTAAATTGTGTGGAAAGACAGAAAATAACACAGACAGATAATAACACAGACGATTCGTGGTAATAAGCACCTGATTCAGAAAGTGATAGCACAAATTATCGTTCGCACTACTACATAATCGACTAAAGAACATAATAGCGACATTACATATCTGCAAGGTTTAGAAAACAGCAAAATGGAAACAGCTACTCATCGTCGTTGTTGCGGGGCTGGCCTATTGGTTTGCCTTAGTAGAAATATCTTCTTCATTCATGCAACATCCTCTCTATGGAAGTAGGATCCGCTTTTGGGTTGGCATTGACCATGTTCTTGAACGCTTCATAGACCCAGACTTTCCTCTGCTCATACCCCATCACGGTAGCTCCGGTATCATGGAAAATCCCGTCCACGGCGAACTGCATGCGTACGGCCCTCTTACGACGGAGATATTCAAAGCGGTCATAAACAACATAGTCATGAGCTGCGCGCTGTGCTAGAGCGGTAGGAGACTGCAATAAGGAGGCTGCTGCCCTTACCGAGGCCAAATCCACGCGAGGCGGCAAGGCAAGGGCGGACTGGTCGGCGCATGATGCTCTTCCGAAGGCCACAGCCGCGCGTTCTGCGTACAGAACCGTGCTTGCCAGCAACCGATCTGATATAACATCCAGCTCTTCCTCTTTATCCGCCAAGGCCTCCGGACCCTCAGCAGCGCGTACCGCCGCCAAGGCCTTCGGACCCTCAGCAGCGCGTACCGCCGCCAAGACCTCCGGACCCTCAACAGCGCATACCGCGGCCAAGGCCTTTGAACCCTCAGCAGCGCGTACCTGCCTCAACCGCGCGCTCCTCCGCAGCGGGGTCTCAGCAGCGCGTACCGCCGCCAAGGTCTCCGGACCCTCAGCAGCGCGTACCTGCCTCGATCGCGTGCTCCTCCGCAGCGGCGTCCTCCGTGCGGATGACTTGTCTAATGTTGAGGATTTTGTGGAGGCGAGGACAGTGGGGAGAAGAAGAGACAGATTTGGGGGGTGCGAGAGGGGAAAGAGACGGTGGAGAGCGAAGAGTGGTAATATTAATTTATGACCATATACACTATTGCATACAGTTGCTATATGTGTTCCGTGTGCGATTATGTGTGCACGGAAAAGAACTCAAGAACTGTGAAAATGCTTCCCGCGCAAGCGCACGCGCCAGCCACAGTGGTAAATTTTAAAATCCCCAACCCCCTTGGCAGCAGCTAGCTATAAATAACCATAGCGATGGCCGGCGGCGGCGAGTCAATGATCCCCTGGCTAGTTGCCACACACACCATCAAACCCCCAATGGCCGACGACAGGATGGAGTTGGGCGACGGCGGAATCGAGGCTGCATGCGCGATGGTCGGCTTGAGGATCGACGACCATGCCGCTACCTCTCCCGACAACAGCCAGAGGAGGCAGGAATCACGACATGAGCAAGCCAAGAAGTTAGCCACACTCGTCTTGAAAGCAGCTAGCGATCGCCAGCGGGCGATATTGCGGGCTCGACGCAGAGTGCGCCGGATAGTGCGGGCGGCGAAGCAGGAACCGCGACACCACAAGGACAACTGTGTCAGTGGCCGCCGCACGAGGCGCGGGCTTATGTCCCAGATGGAGGAGGACACAGCTCCGGACGCCGGGCGAGGACAAGCGGCCGTTGCTGCAGAATTGGCGATGGTCAGGGTCTTGTCGGCCGCCGTCGTCGAGGCTGACCCTTCCTCAGTCGATTGATACATCTCCAACGTATCAATAATTTATGATTGTTCCATGCTATTATATTATCTGTTTTGGATGTTTTATATGCATTATATGCTATTTTATATGATTTTTGGGACTAACCTATTAATCTAGTGCCCAGTGTCAGTTTCTGTTTTTTCCTTGTTTTTGAGTATTGCAGATAAGGAATATTAAACGGAGTCCAAATGGAATAAAACCTTCGGGGTGATTTTTCTTGGACCAGAAGAAACCTACCAGACTTGGAGATGAAGGCAGGAGACCTGCCGGGAGGCGACAAGCCACAGGGGCGCGCCCTAGGGGGGGGGCCTCCCTGGCTTGTGGCCCCACGACAGACCTCCTAACCCTATTCTTCAGCCTATAAATTCCCAAATATTCCCCCAATACCAAAAAGAGCCACGAAATTACTTTTCCGCCGCTGGAAGCCTCTGTTCCCGTAAGATCCCATCTTGGAGCCTTTTCCGGTAATCTGTCGGAGGGGGATTCGATCACGGAGGGCATCTACATCAACTCCATTGCCCCTCCGATGATGCGTGAGTACTTCACCTCAGACCTTCGGGTCCATAGCTAGTAGCTAGATGGCTTCTTCTCTCTCTATGTTCTTCAATACCATGTTCTTCATGATCTTCATGGAGATCTATCCGATGTAATACTCTTTTGCGGTGTGTTTGTCGAGATCTGATGAATTGTGGGTTTATGATCAGATTATCTATGAATATTATTTGAATCTTCTCTGAATTCTTATATGCATGATTTCATATCTTTGCAAGTCTCTTCGAGTTATTGGTTTGGTTTGGCCAACTAGATTGGTAATTCTTGCAATGGGAGAAGTGCTTGGTTTTGGGTTCAATCTTGCGGTGTCCTCACCCAGTGACAAAGTAGGGGTAGCGAGGCACGTATTTGTATTGTTGCCATCGAGGATAAAAAGGTGGGTTTTTCATCATATTGCTTGAGTTTATCCCTCTACATCATGTCATCTTACCTAAAGCGTTACTCTGTTCTTCATGAACTTAATACTCTAGATGCAGGCAGGAGTCGGTCGATGTGTGGAGTAATAGTAGTAGATGCAGAATCATTTCGGTCTACTTGACACGGACGTGATACCTATATGCATAATCATTGCCTTGGATATCGTCATAACTATGCGCTTTTCTATCAATTGCGCGACAGTAATTTGTTCACCCACCGTATTATTTTCCTTCAAGAGAGAAGCCTCTAGTGAAACCTATGGCCCCCGGGTCTATTTTCCATATTATATTTTTCAGATATATAAACCAAAAATACCAAAAATACTTTGCTGCAATCTTTTTTACTTTTGTTTTACTTCCTGTTTTAGTAATCTTTCATATCTATCTCTATCAGATCTCATCCTTGCAAGTAACCGTGAAGGGATTGACAACCCCTTTATAGCGTTGGGTGCAAGTGTTTGATTGTTTGTGTAGGTGCAAAGATTAGGGACTTGCTTGTATCTCCTACTAGATTGATACCTTGGTTCTCAACAACTGAGGGAAATACTTATCTACTTTGCTGCATCACCCTTTCCTCTTCAAGGGAAAACCAACGCAAGCTCAAGAAGTAGCAAGAAGGATTTCTAGCGCCGTTGCCGGGGAGATCTACATCAAGCCTACCAAGTACCCATCACAAACTCATCTCTTGCATTTACATTATTTACCATTTTCCTCTCGTTTTCCTCTCCCCCACTTCTAAAACGATTTTCAGAAAAATACCAAAAAGATTTGCCTTTTTATTCGCCCTTCTTCCGTTCGTCTTTTCGTTTGCTTGTGTGCTAGTTCGATTCGTTGCCATCATGTCTGAATCTAAGGAAGTTTTTATTGAAAAAGATAGTAATAATCTTGAGGGGAATTTTGCTAAAAACGACTCTAATGAAGAATCTACTATCACTCATACAAAAAAATTCCGCATAGGTAGCGGTAATATTATTGGAAAAAGTGTTATTCAAGAGTTCTTTGATTGTACGGGAATTATGCCTATTAATAAAAATCTATTCTTCTCGATACAAACTGTTATTCAGATGCTATTGTCATGCTCGTTGAAAAGTTAGAAAGGAAATTTGTGCACATCCATCCTGCTTTACAAAAGGTGTTTTATGAACTTCCCAATATTAATCATCCTAAAGCTAAAAAGATTGCTACTATCATCCTTATGCGAGAATTTGATTTTATTGTACAAGAAGCTAGGTAGATTTTTGCTTTCTATAATAAAGATGTGGAAGACCCTCCAATTGAAGAAATTCTCCATGATAAAGAAACTTTGCGTAGTCTGGAATCTAGAGACTATCAATCTTATAGTGAAAATCTTAGGAGGAGAGTTCCCTACGCGGAAGTCACTCAAACCTTGTATCTCGAGACTTATGATGAATTTGATTGGATAACAAGGGGAATTTTCGTAGGGTATAAGGATGATTAGTTGGAAAAGTTGGCTAGGAAACCCGTTAATAATAAGATACGGGTTTTATACGATGATATTTATGGTGATGATCCAGATTACGGGTTTATGAATGTTAAAATTACTAGTCAAAGTTCTTTTCATGAATTAAGCTCATCTACTAGAAGAGAAATTAAGGAAAGGATAGATCTATTTAGAAAATCTTTTGATGGTATAATCAAGTATGGATTGCATACCAAAGATGACAATACCTAGATCTATTGCGTTATGCCTAGCTAAGGGCGTTAAACAATAGCGCTTGTTGGGAGGCAACCCAATTTTATTTTGTGTTTCTGTTTTTTGCTTCTGTTCTTGAGTGTTTTGCACATTATTACCTCTGTAGTAATTGTGTTTTATTGTTTTAATTAGTGTTTGTGCCAAGTAAGACCTTTGGGATGGTTTACGGTGATTGTTGATTTGGTTTTGCTGAAAAACAGAAACTTTTGCGCTTAGTCCAGGAATTTTCTAAATTCACCGGAGAGTCAATTGGATCTGAAATTTTTACACAAGATTGATATAAAAATTTCCCTGATTGTCCTACTTTTTCAGAAGTTTTGGAGCGACAGAAGTATTCGAAGTTTACAGATTGCTACAGACTGTTCTGTTTTTGACAGATTCTGTTTTCTTTGTGTTGTTTGCTTATTTTGATGTATCTATGGGTTGTATCGGGGGGTATGAACCATGGAGAAGTTAAAATACAGTAGATATTACATCAATACAAATAAATAATGAGTTCACAACAGTACCTAAAGTGGTGATTTATTTTTCTTATACTAACGGATCTCACGAGTTTTCTGTTGAGTTTTGTGTTGTGAAGTTTTCAAGTTTTGGGTAAAGATTTGATGGACTATGGAATAAGGAGTGGCAAGAGCCTAAGCTTGGGGATGACCAAGGCACCCCCAAGCCATATTCAAGGATACCAAAGAGCCTAAGATTGGGGATGCCCCGGAAGGCATCCCCTCTTTCGTCTTCAATCCATCGGTAAATTTACTTGAGGCTATATTTTTATTCACCACATGATATGTGTTTTGCTTGGAGCGTCTTGTATGATATGAGTCTTTGCTTTTTAGTTTGCCACAATCATCCTTGCTGCACACATCTTTTGAGAGGGACACGCATTAATCGTGAATTTATTAGAATACTCTATGTGCTTCACTTATATCTTTTGAGCTAGGCAATGTTGCTCTAGTGCTTCACTTATATCTTTTTAGAGCACGGTGGTGTTTTTTTTATAGAAATAATTGAACTCTCATACCTCACTTATATTATTTTGAGAGTCTTTAAACAGCATGGTAATTGGTTTAGGTTATGAATTTAGTCCTAATATAATGGGCATCCAAGAGGGATATAATAAAAACTTTCATATAAAGTGCATTGACTACTATGAGAAGTTGGATTCCTTGCATATAGTTTTGAGATATAAAGATGGTGATGTTAGAGTCATGCTAGTGAGTAATTGTGGAATGGTAAAAATACTTGTGTTAAAGTTTGTGATTCCCGTAGCATGCACATATGGTGAACCGTTATGTAACGAAGTCGGAGCATGATTTGTTTAATGATTGTCATCCTTTGTGTGAGGGTCGGGAGCGTGCGATGGCTAACTCCTACCAACCTCTCCCCTAGGAGCATGCGTCTAATACTTTGCTTCGATAACTAATAGATTTTTGCAATAAGTATGTGAGTTCTTTATGACTAATGTGAGTCCATGGATTATACGCACTCTCACCCTTCCACCATTGCTAGCCTCTCTAGTACCGCGCAACTTTCGTCGGTGCATTAAACCCACCTTCCTCAAAACAGCCACCATATACCCTTCCTCAAAACAGCCACCATACCTACCTATTATGGGATTTCCATAGCCATTCCGAGATATATTGCACCGTTTTGTTTTTTTTATGATACGCACCATCATTGTCATATTGCTTTGCATGATCATAAGACAGCTAGCATGATGTTTCCATGGCTTGTCAGTTTTTTGATGTCATTTGATATGCTAGATCGTTGCACATCCCGGTACACCACCGGAAGCATTCATATAGAGTCATATCTTGTTGTTGGTATCGAGTTGTAAGTAAATAAAAGTGTGATGATCATCATTATTAGAGCATTGTCCCATGAGAGGAAAGGATGATGGAAGCTATGATTCCCTCACAAGTAGGGATGAGTCTCCGGACTTTACAAATAATAAAAGAGGCCAATGAAGCCCAAATAAAAAAAAGAGTCCAAAGATGCCCACCAAAATAAAAAAAATAAAAATGAGAGAAAAGAGAGAAGGGACAATGCTACTATCTTTTTTCCACACTTGTGCTTCAAAGTAGCACCTTGATCTTCATGATAGAGAGTCTCCTATTTTTTGTCACTTTCAAATACTAGTGGGAATTTTCCATTATATAACTTGGCTTGTATATTCCAATGATGGCTTCCTCAAATTGCCCTAGGTCTTCGTGAGCAAGCAAGTTGGATGCACACCTACTTAGTTTCTTTTTGAGCTTTCATACACTTATAGCTCTAGTGCATCCGTTGCATGGCAATCCCTACTCACTCACATTGATATCTATTGATGGGCATCTCCATAACCCGTTGATACGCCTAGTTGATGTGAGACTATCTTCTCCTTTTTCACACAACCTCCACCATATTCTATTCCACCTATAGTGCTATATCCATGGCTCACGCTCATGTATTGCGTGAAAGTTGAAAAGGTTTGAGAACATAAAAGGTGTGAAACAATTGCTTGACTTGTCATCGGGGTTGTGCATAATTTAAATACTTTGTGTGGGGAAGATGGAGCATAGCCAAACCATATGATTTTGTAGGGATAACTTTCTTTGGCCATGTTATTTTGAAAGGACACAATTGCCTTGTTAGTATGCTTGAAGTATTATTATTTTTATGTCAATATTAAACTTTTGTTTTGAATCTTATGGATCTGAACATTCATGCCACAATAAAGAATGTTACATGGATAAATATGTTAGGTAGCATTCCACATCAAAAAATCTGTTTTTATCATTTACCTACTCGAGGACGAGCAGGAATTAAGCTTGGGGATGCTTGATACGTCTCCAACGTATCTATAATTTTTGATTGTTCCATGCTATTATATTCTCTGTTTTGGATGTTTTATATGCATTATATGCTATTTTATATTATTTTTGGGACTAACCTATTAATCTAGTGCCCAGTGCTAGTTTCTGTTTTTTCCTTGTTTTTGAGTATTGCAGATAAGGAATATTAAACGGAGTCCAAACGGAATAAAACCTTCGGGATGATTTTTCTTGGACCAGAAGAAACCTACCAGACTTGGAGATGAAGGCAGGAGACCTACCGGGAGGCGACAAGCCACAGGGGCGCGCCCTAGGGGGGGTCGCGCCCCCCTGGCTTGTGGCCCCACGGCAGACCTCCTAACCCTATTCTTCGGCCTATAAATTCCCAAATATTCCCCCAATACCAAAAAGAGCCACGAAAATACTTTTCCGCCGCCGGAAGCCTCTGTTCCCGTGAGATCCCATCTTGGAGCCTTTTCCGGTAATCTGCCGGAGGGGGATTCGATCACGGAGGGCATCTACATCAACTCCATTGCCCCTCCAATGATGCGTGAGTAGTTCACCTCAGACCTTCGGGTCCATAGCTAGTAGCTAGATGGCTTCTTCTCTCTCTATGTTCTTCAATACCATGTTCTTCATGATCTTCATGGAGATCTATCCGATGTAATACTCTTTTGCGGTGTGTTTGTCGAGATCCGATGAATTGTGGGTTTATGATCAGATTATCTATGAATATTATTTGAATCTTCTCTAAATTCTTATATGCATGATTTCATATCTTTGCAAGTCTCTTCGAGTTATTGGTTTGGTTTGGCCAACTAGATTGGTAATTCTTGCAATGGGAGAAGTGCTTGGTTTTGGGTTCAATCTTGCGGTGTCCTCACCCAGTGACAAAGTAGGGGTAGCGAGGCACGTATTTGTATTGTTGCCATCGAGGATAAAAAGATGGGGTTTTCATCATATTGCTTGAGTTTATCCCTCTACATCATGTCATCTTACCTAAAGCGTTACTCTGTTCTTCATGAACTTAATACTCTAGATGTAGGCAGGAGTCGGTCGATGTGTGGAGTAATAGTAGTAGATCCAGAATCGTTTCGGTCTACTTGACATGGACGTGATGCCTATATGCATAATCATTGCCTTGGATATCGTCATAACTATGCGCTTTTCTATGAATTTCTCGACAGTAATTTGTTCACCCACCGTAATATTTTCCTTCAAGAGAGAAGCCTCTAGTGAAACCTATGGCCCCCGGGTCTATTTTCCATATTATATTTTCAGATCTATAAACCAAAAATACCAAAAATACTTTGCTGCAATCTTTTTACTTTTGTTTTACTTTCCGTTTTAGTAATCTTTCATATCTATCTCTATCAGATCTCATCCTTGCAAGTAACCGTGAAGGGATTGACAACCCCTTTATAGCGTTGGGTGCAAGTGTTTGATTGTTTGTGTAGGTGCAAAGATTGGGGACTTGCTTGTATCTCCTACTGGATTGATACCTTGGTTCTCAACAACTGAGGGAAATACTTATCTACTTTGCTGCATCATCCTTTCCTCTTCAAGGGAAAACCAACGCAAGTTCAAGAAGTAGCAGAATCCTTAGAGAATCTTCCCTATGATAGGGGCCTTGACATCCACTTGGATCTTCTCACATAGAAGGCAACTCCATGGAGGAGGTAAGTGGAAGGAGCAATGCTCAACAATCTCAATAGCTAAACATATGCTAACCCTAGATGGAGGTGGAGGGGTTCTTTATATAGTGCTTGGCGAGATAGGAGGGAAGAGGGATACATGGGACTTTAGGCCACGACTGCCCACGCAGGGGTCGTGTGTCCGGACGGAGGCCGGATGTCCGGGGCTTCATGAAGGGCCGGATGTCCGGGCAGCGGGCCAGATGTCCAAGCGGACGTAGGTCAAGGAGCTTCGGGTACGGGTGCCCTCGGGCTAGATTTCCGGGCGAGGGCCAGATGTGTGGCTCTTGTAGCTGTCTTGGCCCTGGTGTGTTATGGTTGGCTAGGTCTTCAGGCGCTGAATGTCCATGCCCTGGGTCGGATGTTCGGCCGCTGTAGACTTCCTGTGCCTTCACTTCATGACCTCTGTCTTCCGTCTTTGTGGGGGCTTGACCTTCACTCCGAGTGTCTCAGAGGTCGTCTTCATGATACCTAAGCACACATAGTGTTTCCGCTTGAGGCAACATCCATGTCTCGAGTGGTTCGAACGGGAGTTCATTAAGAAGAGATGTCACCTTTGTTTTGATGGCACGTGCGCGAGCTCTTGTCATAGGACCACTTGGAGCTTGATGGGTTGGTGTAGAATCCATGGGGATGACCATGAGATGCTCTTCATCAAAGACTCTAAGCTTGGGGATGCCTAATGCGGCTTGAGACTGCGTCGGTATTTCCCCAAAGAGGAAGGGATGATGCATCACATCGACGGTAAGTATTTCCCTCAGTTATGAAACCAAGGTATCGAACCAGTAGGAGGATCACCAACACCTCGTAAACAACACCTGCACACAAAGAACAAATACTTGCAACCCGACGCGAAAGAGAGATTGTCAATCTCTCTACGGTAAAAAGATAGATTGGGATAAGATAGATTGGATAGATAAATCTCTCAAGAACGCAAAATAAAAGAGGCGAATAAAAAGTGCAGCAAGGTATTTTTTGGGTTTTGGAATAATAGATCTAAAAACAAAAGTGGCAAAAATATAGATCGGAAAGAAATATGTTGGAAAAGTAGACCCGGGGGACCGTAGGTTTCACTAGTGGCTTCTCTCATGAGTATAGCACACGGTGGGTGAACAAATTATTGTTGGGCAATTGATAGAAGATCAAAAAGTTCATGGAAAAATGGACTAATGCAATAAGAACGGTGACATGATGTAGACACGATCTATTCATGTAGGAATAGACCCCATCTTGTTATTCTTAATAGCAATGATACATGCGTGCCTTGCTGCCCCTTCTGTCACTAGGAGAGGACACCGCAAGATCGAACCCATCACAAAGCACCTCTTTCCATGGCAAGAAAAATCGATCTAGTTGGCCTAAGTAAACCAAAGATTCGAAGAAGAAATACGAGGCTATAAGTAATCATGCATATAAGAGATCAAAGAAGACTCAAATAATATTCATGTTTAGAAACTGATCATGAACTCAAAATTCATCGGATCCCAACAAACACACCACAAAAGTTTACATCAAATAGATCTCCAAGAGACCATTGTATTGAGAATCAAAAGAGAGAGAGAGAGAGATAGGAAGCCATCTAGCTACTGCCTACGGACCCGTAGGTCTATGGTGGACTACTCACGCATCATCGGAGAGGCACCAATGAGGATGATAAACCCCTCCGTGATGGTGTTAGATTGGATCTCACGGTTCTAGAACTTGTGGCGGCTGGATGTGTTTTTCGTCGACTCCTCTAGGATTTCTGGAATATTTGGGAATTTATAGGCATCAGAGGCGGTGGATAGGTGTCCCGAGGAGGGCACAACCCACCAGGCCGCGCCAGGGGCTCTGGCACGCCCTGGTGGGTTGTGGTCTCCTCGACCATCCCCTCTAGTAGTTCTTTGGCCCACTGGATGTCTTCTGGCCCAAAAAAATCTCCAAAAAGTTTCGCGGTGTTTGGGCTTCGTTTGGTACTGATATTCTGCGAAGTAAAAAACAAGCAAAAACAGCAACTGGCACTTTGGCACTATGTCAATAAGTTATTCCCAAAAACTGATATAAAGTTGCTATAAAATGATTGTAAAACATCCAACATTGATAATATAACAGCATGGAACAAGCAAAAATTATAGATACGTTGGAGACGTATCAGCATCCCCAAGCTTAATTCCTACTCGTCCTCGAGTAGGTAAATGATAAAAACAGAATTTTTGATGTGGAATGCTGCCTAACATGTTCATCACACAATCTTTTCTTTTGTACCATGGACATTTGGACTTTTAGATGGTTCAAAGCAATAGTCTAGTTTTGACATAAAGACTTCAATACTCAAGCATGCCAACAAGCAACCATGTCTTTCAAAATATCAACACTAAAGAAAGTTATCCCTAGCCCATCATGCTCAATCATTGATCCATTCATGAAACACACTCAAATATTAACTACACCCAATGCTCAAGTATGATCGTAGTGCCCCCTAGTTGGTGCTTTATAAGAGAAGATGGAGACTCAAATAAAAAAAGTAAAAATTGCATAAAGTAAATAGTTAGGCCCTTCGCAGAGGGAAGTAGGGATTTGTAGAGGTGCCAGAGCTCAAAGTTTAAATTGAGAGAGAAACATATTTTGAGTGGCATGCCTTTCCTGTCAACAAAAAACGACAAAGTAGTTCACAATACTTTCCATGCTAGATATATCATAGGCGGTTCCCAAACATAAAGTAAAGTTTATTCCTTTTTCCACCATTCTTTCACAATCCATGGCTGGCCGTATCCACGGTTGCCTTCCATACCAACACATTCCAAGGAATTTATTATTTGACAACAAAAGGTAAATTTTCTTTTTCATTTCGCGACTGGGCATCCCTATTGCCGCCGTACTCTCGTGCAATGACAAGTGAATAAACACTCATCTTGAGAATAACACATCTAGCATGGAAAAATATTGGACACCCCCTACCGTTTCATGAGCGGTACGAGCACACAAAAAGGAAATTCATTTTGAAAAAATTAGAGATGGCACATACAAATTTGCTTAGAACGGCAAGGAAATACCGCATATAGGTAGGTATGGTGAACTCATAAGGCAAAACTGGGTTTAAGGATTTTGGATGCACAAGTAGTATTTCTACTTAGTACAAGTGGAGGCTAGCAAATAGATTGAGGAGCAACCAACCAAGAAACGAAAATTCACATAAACGAGCATTGAGCATAACTAACACCGAATAATGCACGATAAGTAGGATGTAATTTCATTGCATAACTATTGACTTTCGTACTTGCATAGGGAATCACAAACCATAACACCAATATTCTTACTAAAGCATAATTACTCACTAACATGACTCACATATTACTATCATCATGTCTCAAAACTATTACAAGGAATCAAATTAATTTGTCCAATGATCTTCATGAAAGTTTTTATTATATCCCTCTTGAATATCTATCACTTTGGGACTAGTTTCATATATTGCCATTGCTTTTGACAAGCTCAAACAAATTTAAGTGAAGCACATGAGCATAAAGGTTTCATCTCTCAAAATAGTATAAGTGAAGCATGAGAGGATTTCTTCAAAATTTACTAACTCTCAAATTAATCTAAGTGAAGCATCTGGAAGATACACAGTGTTCAAAGGTAAAAAGCATCGGTTCCACACATGACACTCTCTTCAGAGATGCTCAATCACTTTAGGCTTTTGGTGTTTGGGTTTTTCCTCACTTATGATTCTCTCAAAGTTGTCGGTGGATGGGTTGCTCTAAATGATACTTGTCAATCTCTCTCGGAGCAGCCAACCAGCTAGTGGTTGTGGGGGCGGCTATTTATAGCCAGGGTGCAACCTGACATGATAAGACATAAATGTCCCTAATGATATGATTGTTATCAGGATAAGATCCTTCGGACAGCTGGCGCTAAGAACAACAACGATTGGAAATTCAAACTCTGAAATTCCTCACGGCTATCAATTTCCTCACGGTAGGCAATGCGCACTGGCAAAATCCTAACTCCTTAGTCAGACCAATTTCCTCAGAGACCAAAAGAACTTCGTCTCTATCACTGAAGAATTTGACTGCACCATAAGAGATTTTGAAAGGCTTCACTCGAAGGATTGGGTATGTGCATGTTTTGAGATGAGCATCACTTGGAAATTTTCCTTAGTATTACCTCGACTCCGTTTAACAGTACGGATTTTCCTATGACTCAAAAAGAGGAAAAGAAACTGCGAGAACAAAGTTTCCAAGCTTCAAAGTCCTCGCTTCAATATCTTTAGAGTCACACTGAAATGTTCACTTCAATTTCCTCAAGAAGAACATCAAAGTCTTCATTTGAAGAAATACATTTTTAGGGGTCGTCTTTCGTCGGTTAAACCAAAATCCTTAGGGACTATATCACCTGTGTACACTCACAAACACATTAGTCCCTTAACCCATTTGTCTTCAATACTCCAAAACCACTTAGGGGGCACTAGATGCACTTACAATCTCCCCCTTTTTGGTGATTGATGACAAATTGGTTAAGTTTTCAACGGGGATAAACATATGAAGTGTAAGTACAGAGCTTGAGGAATTTGATTGCAAGATATAGAGGAACTCCCCCTGAAGATATGCATATTGAGGAATTTGCTTTGGACTGCAAATGCACATGGCAGGATGAAATCTTGGAGATCTCCCCTATATCTTGGAATCCATTCACACATTTAACGTATAATATGAAAATTTTGAATGCATGATGGAAAATGGTGTCTGATGAATTTCAGCATGCATGCATAGATAAAATTTGAGGAATAAGCATGCAGAAAGCAGTTCAAAAGAGTCAGACCACCATCGGACTTCAGTTTACAACTCAAAACAACAAACACCTCAGAAGATCGAGAGTTGTAACTTAAACAAAATAACAGCCCATATAAATAGACCCGCTTGAAGAGTAACTGAAATTTCTCCCCCTTTGTCATCAAATGACCAAAAGGGACAAAAATTGAGGCCATCGTTGTTGTCAGGGCCTGCAGCAGTGTCGTCAAGGTCCTCAGCCTCATAAGTCTCTCGCGATGAAGAATATGAGTTGGCAACCAGCGGAGGAACTTGAACCTTCTTGAATTTCTTCTGTGGTGGTCAGGACCAATCAAAGTTCTGTTGGAACTCCATCTCAACAAGTTCTTCGGGTGACTTGAGATGTGAGAGAATGGCCCAGGTGTGGTCAAAGGTTTCATGGGCATAGTAGTGATTCTTCCTCACAGAGTTCTGTGTCACAGTCATGTTATGAAGAATTGCTGCAAACTGACACTTGACCCACTTGTGATTACGATCGACTTTCTGATGAAGACTTATGAGTAATTCATGATCAGTCATCACACGAGGGGTAGAACCCTGAGGGTTTTGATCTGAGACCTTTGCAACAGTGTCTTGTGAAGCAGATTCATCATTGGTGTACTGAGAAGCAGCTTGACGAAATTGACCATCCAGTGGGCGCTTGCCTTCTTCAATGACAACTTTGCCTTTGCTAGGAAGATATTGTCTGTTGAAGAACTTCAACTGGAGGCAGAAGTTGAGATGATTCTAATAGTCGGCCTTGTAATTGATTGAAGACCTTAATCTGATAAAACTCATGAGCCAAGGGGCATATGGCTTCAAGTCAAAAGGTGACAGTGCAACATTTGCCAAAGTCCTCAAGAAGAAATCATGAATGTTGATGGGAATCCCATGTATAATATAGAATATCAGATTCTTCATGATCCCAACAACATCTTCTTCGTCAGAGTTGTGGCCTTTGATTGGATTGAGGATTTTGGTCAAGATGCGATAAACAGTCCTTGGCACATAAAGCATATCCTTCACTAGGAAGGTGGTTCTAGGAGCTTCAGTCAATGGCTTCATCAACACTTGCATCATGTGATCAGGGAGCTCAGGATCCTCATATACTCGTTTTGCTTCATCTTGAGAAGGAGCAACAAGGAGAGCTTGAAGCAATTTACTCGGTAGAGATTTGAAATGAATGTCCTCAGTCATCTAGTCCAAGATCCATGTATTGATGTATTTAGCTTCACCAGAGATATGCAAGGTAGCATAGAATGGAAGAATTAACTCCTCATTCCAATCGCACATGTCAGTGCAGAATCCCAGGAGCCCTGCTTCATGAAGAATAGATAGCACAGGTGTGAAGCAAGGGATGGACTTCATATCCACGTGAGGAATGTGACGATGCTGGAAGACTTTTGATGCGGAGCATCCCATGTACATCCCCATGGACCCATCTTCAACACCTCAAGCTCCAAGTGGTCCCTTGACGAGAGCCCGCGCACGTGCCATAGAATCCGGGGTGACATCTCTCCTTAGTGAATTCCCATGTGATACTCTTGGAACGTGGATCCTACCTCAAGAAGAGACACTTTGTGTGCTCAGGTACCAAGAGGAAGGAAGGAAGCAAGAGGAACCCCAAGAACAAGGAGAGGGATTTGCAACGGCCCAGGAATTATAGGTACAACCGGTCAACAACCGGTCAACCACCGCTCCCCGGTACAACCGGTCCTCCACCGCCCCAACAACCGCTCCGACCGGGCCAAGCTTCTGTTCTGGTGCGGTTCAAGACCGGTACTACCCCGGATGTTCCGCTTAATGCCTCAAGACCGGTACAACTGGTCCTAGCTCCGGTACAACCGCCCCTACTGTGCGAGATAGATGGAGTTACGGCTCGTGTACCCCCCACTTATCCCCTAGACTATATAGTCCGTTCTTCTACCTCCGTGTTAGGGTTAGCTTGTGTTTAGCAAATACTCTTTGTTGAGCCTAGCTCCATTACTTCCTCCTCTTGTGGAGTTGCCCTCCACTGGAGAAGATCCAAGTGATGCCAAGGCCCCTCTAGAGGGAAGATCTCATGAGATTCAAGGCCTCCTCCCCGGAGTGAGGAAGAACTACCGGTTACTTTTATCCGTCCGTTGTTTGTGGATCTAACTACCTCGTGTGTTTGCTTGTTCTTAGTGGATGTGTGATCGAAGTTTGTCCATGAGCTTGCGTTTTCTCTCGTGATTTCTCCCTTTTCCCCCTCCAAGTGTGAAAAGATCTACGCACACGGGTGTGCCCCGTATCATATTGGTATCATGAGCCAGGTTGATTCACATCTTGGAGTCTTCCCCTCCATTTTCTAGCCAATTTTTGCTTTGATTTGACCTAATTTTGAAAATCCCCACAAAAATAGACATACCAAAAATTTCTTGGATTTGTTGGATTTGAGGAGATTTTGTTGATTGTGATCCGTGGATCTCGTTGTGGACAAGTGGATCTAGCTTTGCCCTATCATTCCCATCATTTCCTTCCGCAAAATCGACCGGATTTTTCTTCTAACCCGCGGATTCAGACCCGAGGTTCCGCCCAGAAGCGGTACAACTGCCCGTACATGCGGTACAACCGCTAATTCCCCGGGTCGTTTCTGGAGCTGTACAACCGCCCCTCCCAAGCGGTACAACCGCACATCCCAGTTTCAGCATAGGCTGATTCACCGTTTTGACCATAACTTCTACTCCCGAACTCCGATTTGAGTGTTCTTTGGCTCGTTTTGATGCTATCAACGTGCCCGAGATTCTCATCTTGGTTTTACCGCCATTTGACTTCATCAAATTTTTCTTTGAGATTTTGAGTTGTGGTTTCCGTTTCCTAAGGTGTTTCGGCTAATTAGGAACGGTTCTACATCGACAACACCGCTACTCATCATCGCCCTGGTTCGTCGCCAACCACCTCTTCATTGACACCAACCGTAAGCAAGGACGGTAACCGCGACGACACTTTTGACATATACCCTTGCCATTGCATTGTTAACCCGATCCTATTTGCGTTACTTACCTATCGAGACTAGCCATTGAGTATTGCCGGGCTACGCTACTTGTGCACTTTAGTGATACATACTCCGCATAGCTACAAATAGCATGCATTTATCATCGTATCTCCTTTTGTGTTACAATAGTACCCGCATACATCATTGCTATATTTGTGTGCATGTCCCACATAGTGATCATTCCAAATATCATTCCCCAAAGGAGAAGCAAAGCAAAGCTTTTTAAGCAAAAGCAAAAGAGCTATAGCATCGCAAGTTGCATATCATATTCGATCATTTGAGCGAGAGATTTTGTGCCAACCACATAAATAGCAAAAGTTGGGTATAGGAGGACGTCTAGTTTTGCTTCGCATAGGTGTGCACAAGTCCGTATCACGCCCATTCGTGCAATCGTGCTAGCGTCTCTCCACTATTGTGCACCTTGAGCTTACCGTGGCCTCCACATTTTGCGCTCATTTTTCGGTGTTACAATACCACTTTCCTATACGCGTGTGTTTCCGTGCTTACTCATTGCTAGAAATCTACCTCGTCTCATTTACGAATTTGCGGATCTATTTCAACTTGATTGAATCTTATTCTCGAATTGCTTGAATTTTTGTGCCACCATCCTAACCAAGCTACTCCATAAGCTTTACTTGTGTAGGTGTGAGAGGGACATTCTTCGGTACCAATTCTACTACTTTCATGCTTGCACATTGAGGGAACTTGATCCACTCTCAACCTTTGGAACGGTAATTGGTATTGTCTTCTCACTCTTCCACTTACATCTTGTTGAGTGCTATGGATAGGAACATCATGTCGAACCCGACATTCGAGGAGAACGACGATGACGCGACCACCCACGTCACCAAGTTGCACTTCTTCGGCGCAAACAAGGCAATTACTCAAGCGCAACATGCCTTGAATGACCGCATCGACAACCTTGCCACCGACTTGCGCGAATCCGAGGCGCGCACACGGGACTACCTCGACACCAAGCTATCAAGCCAAATGGAGGAACTTCGGTCCTTGATGGTCAACCGCGCTCCCTCTACGTCGACTATGTCAAGACGGCGCTCATGCCGACACTCATCGGAGTACTCTTCCGACGCAAGCCCCCGGCGAGCACGTGTTCATCACCAAGACAAACACTCCGGCCCAAGTTCTCCACAAGGTCGTCACCATCAAGACAATCCATTCCATGGAAATGGACTTCAAGATCGCGTCCGCGCTCGAGAACGTCGCCGCCAACAAGAGCAAGATGCGTGGGAGGAAGAACAACAACGCCAAGATCAAGAACAACGACGCCGAGAAGAAGAACAACATCGTCATCATGAACGAGCGCTTGAGGCACATCGCGCTTTGCAAGAAGCTACTCGTGCCTTGGAGGAGCGCAACCGCAAAGCTCATCACGAGCAAGAAGCACTTCACCAAGCACAACAAGACGAACTTCGCCAACAACGACAAGAAGAAGTCAATCGCCGAGAGGAGCATCAAGAAAGGCGCAATCGAGTGCGTCCACCGCGTCGCTGTCCTCAAGATCATCGTGTTGAACCCGACCATGAAGATGAGCAAGGACAAGATCAACGTCAACACGCTCAAGGCAATGACAATGAGTATGCACATCCAAGACAAGGATTTCGGAATCACAACCACAATGATGAACAACGCTTCGGCAAGCTCAAGTTCACAATGCCAAAGTTTTCCGGAAGCAATGATCCCGAAGACTACTTGTCATGGGCCCTCAAGGTTGACAAGATCTTTCGCCTCCACAACTATGATGAAGAGAAGAAGATAGCCATGGCTTCCCTTGAGTTCCAAGACTATGTCCTTATTTGGTGGGAACAAGTGATTGCACGAAGAAGGGAGAGAGGTGAACCTCCTATCACCACTTGGGCCCAAATGAAGGATCTCATGCGAGCTCGTTTTGTGCCTACACATTACAACCGGGATCTCTTCAAGAAGCTCCAATAACTCAAGCAAGGAACCATGTCGGTAGAAGAGTACTACCAAGAGATGGAGATTGCTATGATCCGAGCCAATGTCAAGGAAGATGACGAGCAAACAATGGCACGCTTCTTGAATGGCCTCAACTACCAAGTCAAGAAAATTGCCGACTTCCAACCATACTCCAACCTTCTAGAACTTGTGCATCAAGCAACCAAGGCGGAACGGCAAGTGCAAGATGACTACAAGTACTCCAAGTTCTCCTCCAAGACCTACGGCTCAAGTGCTCAAGCTACTACAACAACGACAACTTCAACTACGAAATCCCCAACACCTACCGGCGACAAGTCAAGCTACAAGGACAAGACGACTTTGTCAAGCCGACCAACCGCAAGCACCTACAAGCCAAGGGCTTCATCCTCTACCCCGACACCGGATGCTACCGCTAAGACAAGCTCCATCAAGTGTTTCACGTGCCAAGGGCGAGGCCACAAGACCTTCGAGTGCCCAACCAAACGCAACATGATCCTCCTCGACGATGGCACCTATGACTCTATGAGCGACGACGAGATGCAATCTTTGGAGCAAGTGGCCATACACCGCCAAGTGAATGAAGATGAAGATTCGCAAATCTTTTGCGACAACGATTCGAGCCCCGCTCTCATTGTCTCTAAAGTTTTGACACTCCAACAACAAGAAGACGAGGACCAACGTTGCCACATCTTCCACACCAAGGCGGGCATCCAAGGAAAGTCCGTCAAGGTAATCATCGACGGAGGGAGTTGCCACAACTTGGCAAGTGAAGACCTTTGTTCCAAGCTACAATTGCTCAAGAAAAAGCACCCTCGTCCCTACAAGGTCCAATGGCTTAGTGATTCCGGAACCCTCCAAGTTGACCACACCGTGGAAGTTTCCTTCAAGATAGGCGCATATGAAGACACTTTGGAGTGTGATGTGGTTCCTATGTCCGTTTGCCACCTCCTACTTGGTAGACCTTGGCAATTCGACCGTGGCGTCACACACAACGGTCGCACAAATCAATATAGCTTCAAGATGAAGGGCAAGCAATATGTGCTACGACCAATGACTCCAAGTCAAGTCATCGCCGACAAACAAGCTACATCCCATCGTGGAGCTAAAAGTGAGAGAGTGATCCACCTTAAAGAGAGTGAGTGCCACAAGCCAAAAATGAGCGACTCCACGATGAGGGACATGAGAGATATAGTTCTTTTAGCCACCAAAAGAGATTTGAGGGATGTGAGTGAGAGCCCATCGACCGTTCTTCACTATGTACTTGTGTGCAAAGATGACGTCGTTCGGACTAACCCTTCACAACAGGTTCCTCTTGTGTTATCTACGTTGTTGCAGGAATTCAAGGATGTGTTCCTCGATGAGCTACCTCCGGGACTACCGCCAAAAAGAGGGATTGAACACCGCATCGACCTCATCCCCGGAGCACCGCTTCCTAACAAGGCTCCCTACCGCGTCAACCCCGACGAAACAAAGGAAATACAAAGGCAAGTCCAAAAACTCCTAGATAAAGGGCATGTACGTGAGAGTTTGAGTCCTTGTGCGGTTCCGGTCATTCTAGTGCCTAAGCATGATGGTACTATGCGCATGTGTTCCAATTGCCGTCCTATCAATGCTATCACCATCCGATACCGTCACCCCATTCCTCGCATAGATGATATGCTTGATGAACTTAGTGGTGCCACTATATTTTCTAAAATTGACTTAAAAAGTGGTTACTACCAAATCCGCATACAAGAGGGTGACGAGTGGAAAACTGCTTTTAAGACAAAATTTGGTCTCTATGAATGGTTGGTTATGCCCATGGGCTTATCCGAAGCACCGGGTACTTTTATGCGTGTTATGCATTATGTGTTGCGACCACTCATTGGATATTGTGTTGTGGTCTACTTTGATGACATTCTTGTCTTTAGCAAGTCTCTCGAGGAGCATGCTACACATGTTCGTGATGTTTTGCAAATCCTTCGAAAAGAACAACTCTATGCAAACATGGAGAAATGCACTTTTGGTGTTGAGAAGGTATTTTTCCTAGGTTTTGTAGTATCCTCTAAGGGCGTCATGTAGATGAAACTAAGATTGATGCTATTAAAACTTGGCCCACACCAACGAATTTGCAACAAGTGCATAGCTTCCTAGGACTAGCCGGTTTCTATCGCCGTTTTGTCAAAGACTTTAGCACTATTGCATCACCTCTCCATGCTTTGAGCAAGAAAATGCACCATTTATTTGGGGTCCTTCCCAAGACACCGCTTTCCATGAACTTAAAAATTTGCTCACTCATGCACCTTTGCTTGCTTTGCCAAACTTTGATAAAACATTTGAAGTGCATTGTGATGCTAGCGGTAATGGAATAGGTGGTGTGCTCATGCAAGACAAACGTCCTATCGCGTACTTTAGCGAGAAACTATCCGGCGCTCAACTTAACTACCCCATCTATGACAAGGAATTATTTGCTTTGGTGAGAGTTCTACATCTGTGGGAACATTACTTGCGCCCTCATGAGTTTGTTATCCATACCGACCACGAAACACTTAAGTATTTAAAGGGTCAAACTAAGTTGAACAAATGACATCTAAATGGAGTGAATTCATTGAGTCTTTCCCTTATGTCATCAAATACATTAAGGGTAAGGAAAAGGTTGTGGCGGATGCTCTTTCCCGCAAATGCATGCTAGTTACTCAACTTGAATTGAATGTTGTTGGTTTTGAGCACATCAAAGACTTGTATGAGCATGATGCCTATTTTGCTAATCCTTACGCCAAGTGCTAAGTGAAATCTTGTTGGGAGAACTATTATATGAAAGATGGCTATCTTATGCGTGCTAACAAATTGTGTATACCCGAGTCTTCTCTTCGTTTGTTGCTTTTGCAAGAGGCTCACGGTGGAGGACTTATGGGTCACTTTGGACGCGACAAGACATATGCCACACTATCCAACAAGTACTTTTGGCCCAAGATGTTTTGTGATGTTGCACGCTTCACCAACCGATGCTCGACATGCCGCAAAGCTAAGTCCAAAGCTCAATCCCATGGTCTTTATATGCCTCTACCTATACCTTTCCAACCATGGGAAGACATTAGTATGGATTTTGTGCTTGGCTTGCCACGAACTAAAAATGGCCATGACTCCATTTTTGTAGTTGTGGATCGCTTTTCCAAGATGGCTCATTTCATTCCATGTCACAAGATAGACGATGCTTCATATATTGCAAAATTATTTTGTAGGGACATCTTGCGACTACATGGCGTACCAAACACCATTGTCTCGGATCGCGACGTCAAATTCTTGAGCTACTTTTGGAAGACCCTATGCGCCAAGCTCGGAATCAAGCTTCTTTTCTCTTCGGCATATCACCCTCAAACCGATGGACAAACGGAGGTGACGAACCGGACACTTTCTACCCTACTTCGCGTGTTGATCAAGAAGAACATCAAGGAATGGGAAGATTGCCTCCCCATCGCCGAGTACGCCTACAATCGCGCAAGTCACTCCACCACCAGCAAGTCTCTTTTCGAAGTGGTCTACGGCTTCAATCTGTTGTCCCCATTGGACATCCTACCTCTACCACTCCAAGAGCGCGTCAACATGGATGCAAGTGCAAGGGCAAGCTACATCAAGAAAATGCATGAAGATACAAGGCGCACAATCGAACGTCAAGGGGAGCGAGTCACCGCCAAGTGCAACACCAACAAGCACCCCATGGTGTTCAAGCCCGGTGATCTTGTGTGGCTACACCTCCGCAAGGACCGTTTCCCCACCGAGCGCAAGTCCAAGCTTCTTCCTCGCGCCGATGGACCATTCAAGGTAGTGACGCGCTACAACAACAATGCCTACAAGATCGACATTCCACGCGACAAGTACAACATGAGCGACACATTCAACGTCACGGACCTATCTCCGTTCCATGGTGATGAAGATCTTGATCCGAGGACGGATCTCTCACAAGGGGGGGAGATGATGCGGAGCATCCCATGTACATCCCCATGGACCCATCTTCAACACCTCAAACTCCAAGTGGTCCCTTGACGAGAGCCCGCGCACGTGCCATAGAATCCGAGGTGACATCTCTCCTTAGTGAATTCCCATGTGATACTCTTGGAACGTGGATCCTACCTCAAGAAGAGACACTTTGTGTGCTCAGGTACCAAGAGGAAGGAAGGAAGCAAGAGGAACGCCAAGAACAAGGAGAGGGATTTGCAACGGCCCAGGAATTAGAGGTACAACCGGTCAACAACCGGTCAACCACCGCTCCCCGGTACAACCAGTCCACCACTGCCCCAACAACCGCTCCAACCGGGCCAAGCTTCTGTTCTGGTGCGGTTCAAGACCGGTACTACCCCGGATGTTCCGCTTAATGCCTCAAGACCGGTACAACCGGTGCCAGCTCCGGTACAACCGCCCCTACTGTGAGAGATAGATGGAGTTACGGCTCGTGTACCCCCGACTTATCCCCTAGACTATATATTCCCTTCTTCTACCTCCGTGTTAGGGTTAGCTTGTGTTTAGCAAATACTCTTTGTTGAGCCTAGCTCCATTACTTCCTCGTCTTGTGGAGTTGCCCTCCACCGGAGAAGATCCAAGTGATGCCAAGGCCCCTCTAGAGGGAAGATCTCACGAGATTCAAGGCCTCCTCCCCGGAGTGAGGAAGAACTACCGGTTACTTGTATCCGTCCGTTGTTTGTGGATCTAACTACCTCGTGTGTTTACTTGTTCTTAGTGGATGTGTGATCGAAGTTTGTCCATGAGCTTGCATTTTCTCTCGTGATATCTCCCTTTTCCCCCTCCAAGTGTGAAAAGATCTACGCACACGGGCATGCCCCGTATCAACTTTGTTCTTCTCAAACAACACCGAGGAATAGAAGTTGATCTAATTTGAAGTCTAGAATCGCCTGCGCCTAATTCTTGCTGAATCATATGGCAATTTGCCAGTGAAGAAATGTCTCTCAACGAAGAAATCTAGGTTGTTGAACTTGGGTCTCCTGGCTAACTTGCCTTTGAATGGTGAAAGCACATATGCTCCCTTGGTGGTTTTGATAATTCATGACACCATACATTGTCTCTTGGACTAATAGTTTTATCTAGCTTATTTCAGGTTTAGTCAACAGAGAGGATTGGCTAAAAGATTGTGTGGAGAACCTCACCAAGGAAAGGAAGGAATAGGATTTACCATGCTTCAAGATCAAGGACTCTACATTTTACATTTTGTGAGAAATCACTTTGAGTCCATAGGAAAGCCAATACTATTAAAAGGGGGTGAGGTTGTGACACCCTGGATCTTGGCTACAATGATAATTGTAATTAAGCTACAGTGATGGCCAAGATTATGCTAATGCTTTTGCTAATCCATGTGTGATCACTTTTGGAATCAAAGCTCAATTCAAATTCCTTTGCAAATTTCAATTCATTTGAAAGATGGTTTTAAAAGTTTTGCAAACTTCAATTTAAAAATCATGCTTAGGTTGCAATTATTCCCTAAGCTATTCTAAAAATGGAACCAACATTTTATCATGTGGTTTTGTGCCTCAAAACTATTTTAACGGAGCCCAAAACAATTAATTAAATGACTTTTTGCTTTTTGAAAATACAAAATTAATCCAAAGGCCCCCCCCCCCAAACTTTTTGTGTCAGTACCTAATATTGCAATGCAAATATTAGGCCAAGTGCCATTTTCTACTAAAGTCAGCTCGCCCTAAAATTAAATAATTAACAGAAAGATTTAAAACAGAAAAGGAAAAAAAAGCCCCCCTGCCCTGGGCCTTAAGCCACAGTGGCAGGCCCAGGCCGGCCCAGCGACCCCCTCGGTCGTCTCCCACCTCGCTACAGTGGGGCGACCGAGGCGCGCGCGCGCGACCGAGCTCGTCCCCGCCGGACCAGCTCGTTGGCGATGGACCGGCGGGTATAAGGCCGCCCCCGTGCCCCTGCCTGCCGCCTGTAGCCCTATATCTCACCTGCCCCCCTCCCTCTCTCGCTCTATGCTTCTTCCCCCGATCGAGCCCGCGCTGCCGTCCCCATGACCGCCGTCGCCCACGCGCTCTGCGGCCTCCCCGCCACCCGAGACCGCGCCAGGAGCACCGCCTGCGTCGACTACGTCGACTACGAGGACGCGCTCGAGCTCGGCGCCCCACAACGACCGAATCGCGCCCTTCTTCTTCCTCGGACCCGCCGGCAATCTCCCTCGACTCCGGCGACGTCGAGCCTCCCCCGCGCACGCTTTGAACCTCAGCAGGACCGCCGTGAGCCCCCTTCCTCCCCCCCCTCATTGCGCTCTGTTTCCGCCGCCGTAGCTCCTTCTCCCCGTCGTGCCCGAACGCGGCTCCGCCTGTGCTCGTCACCGGCGAGCCTCCGATGACCAAATGATCACGGGCGTGAGCCCATTTGCTTCGCCGCGTCGCGTAGAGCCCGTCCCGCGGTAGTTTTGCGCCGTTTGGTCGCTGTACGCACGCGCCCGTGTTGGCCCGAACGCAACCGCCGCCACGGCTCGTCGCCGGCGCCCCTACCGACCACCCCCGGTGCCGCTGATGGCCCAGATCGACGGGCGCGAGCACCAGCTGCTCGTAGGTGGTCGCGGCGCGCGAAATGATGGTCGGAGCGCCATTTCCGACCCCCACCACCGTCCCTGGAGCTCGCCGGAGTTGCTCCGGCGACGGACGCCGGCCGCCGCTGACGTGGCTGGACCGGGGCCACCCGCAGGGTCACTGACCTGCGGGCCCCGAGTCCCTGGTTGACCAATTGACTTGGTCAACTGCTGACTGGGCTCGGGCCAGTCAATGACAGGTGGGGCCCGACCCCCCCCCCCCTGTGTATGACATGTGGGCCCAGCCCCATTTTAATTAATTAAATTAGTTTAATTAAATCTGATAATTAGTTTAGACTAATTAGTCACTGACATGTGGGGCCTACCTGTTAAATTAACTTAGTTTAGTTTAATTTAAACTCTGTTTAGCCGAGAGTCTATGACAGGTGGGGCCCACTGGTCAGGTTTGACTAGTCAGCCCCACTGTTGGCTACTGACGTCATCCTGATGTCATGCTGACGTCATAAATGCCTTTTTCGAATTTATTTAAATCTGTTAATTCCAGAAAATGATTAAAACTTTAAAAATCAATAGAAAATAATCCGTAGCTCAGATGAAAAAGTTTTATACATGAAAGTTGATCAGAAAAATCCCACGAATCTGATTATGGCATCCGTTCATCTGTCACATGCTCCTAGCATGATGAACATGGAACTTTTCCCCTCCGGATCGTCTGTCCGATAAATCCAAAGACCCAGGAAATATCGTCAGATATTCTTCCGACCCGTCTGCGATGTGTAATATTGCGTTAGTGCATGCCTAGCCATGCATATTGCCATGTCATGCATCGTTATGCATTTGTCTGCTTTGTATTTATTGTTTCTCCCCCCTCTTCTTACCGGTAGACCCCGAGTCCGACGCTGCTGCCGGGTACGACTACACCGTTGACGATCAGGCCTTTGCCGCAGAGCAGCAAGGCAAGCAACCCCCCTTGAGCATTCCGATATCGCCCATTTCTTTCCCTCTCAATCTTGCATTAGATTTTGCTACTGTATTAGTTAGCTCCTATTCTGATGCATAGCCTGTTTTTGATAAACCGTTACTATACCTACAATCATATCAACTGCTTAGAATAGGTTCATCAATGAATCCCCAGTGACCCCTTAGTCCCAGTTGCCCCTGCTTCTTTATCGATGACTCGACGACTCGAAGACCCGAAGACTCGGTCAGCCGACCGGCGAGCTAGGCCCCTCACATCACCGCACACCCCTTAAGTATGGAACTGCAGAGCTACTACCGAGTGCCGAGGGTGATACCTCACTTAGCACTCCCGGTGTTAATTCTGTAGCGTAGCTAATCGGTCGTGGGTATCGAGGGTGATTCCTCCTTCCCATTTATCGATAACGACTCTTGTCATACACATACCTCGAGTGGGATCCATCGAGGGTGATTCCTCGGATATCCACTTGGTGTATAAACACACAGCTACTTCAACTTGACTTTGTTTACATGTGAAAGACGGGACTGGAGGGACAGGCGGTACCAACCTGGTTGAGGTGGACCTGAGTTCCCGACAGTCTTGAGACGGGTCGGCCCCAAGGGTACCCGTGTGTGAGATGTGGTGGGATGCGCCGGTAAGGGATCCAAAGGGTTATTATGAGGCGTGGATGGGCAGGAGAGGCCCTTGCCACACATCCTCGAGACGGGGTGACGGGACCGCACTTTATGGGTCGCGCTTTCCCCGCATTAATAAAATGCTAATGGGTTGGGTATTTGATCTGAGTTGGGTCATTGGCCTCTTTACGCACCAAACCATCGCGTGGGAGAAGTTATGGGTACTCAGCGTCATTGTATCAGCCGAAGCTCTTCGAACGTCAGCAATGGAGCGGCGCGCGCCGGATTGGACTGGACGGTACAACTCTTGGACTGGAGTGTGCTAGGTCTACTTCCGGCCGCGTACACATCGTGCAGGAGCGCGTAGGGCAAGTGGGCCCATGACCCCTGTGTGCTTAGGATTTAGACCGGTGGGTTGGCCTCTTCGTTGAGCCTAGGTGGGGCGACGACGTGCTGCTATCCCGAGGCCGGGCATGACCCAGGAAAGTGTGTCCGGCCGGAGGTGATCAGGCGTGTTGGAAATGCGGTGCACCCCTGCAGGGATGAATAATCTATTCGAATAGCCGTGTCCACGGTAACATGACGACTTGGAGTTATACTTTGACCTTATACAACTATAATTGTGATTAATTTGAAATGAATGTTGGCTCCGAGATTGCTTCCTCGCAGGGAGTCGAGGAAGAATCTCTGGGCGTATTTACTTAATAAAATTGCTACAATAATATGACTATATGTGAGATACCAATCTGCACTCTTCTAATGCTGCCAGATGTTGAAGATGCTAGTCTTCGATAGGACTAGGCCTTCCCCCTATTCTTGCTTTCTGCAGTCAGCCCAGATATGACCCCATTCCTTGATACTATTGCATACTTAGCCTAGTTCTGATGTCAGTCTTGCGAGTACTTTGGATGAGTACTCACCGCTGCTTTGCTTTCTCTCCCCCCCCCTCGATACGATTCCGCGTTCAGACGATGGAGCCCAGGAGATGGAGTACACCGAAGACGACTGCTACACCACCGCTGGAGCCTACTACTACGTGGAGAGTGCCGACGCTCAGGAGTAGTTAGGAGGTTCCCAGGCAGGAGGCCTCGCCTCTTTCGATCCGTTGTTATGTTTGTGCTAGCCTTCTTAAGGCAAAACTTGTTTAACTTATGTCTGTACTCAGATATTATTTGCTTCCACTGACTCGTGCTTTGTCGAGCTTTGTATTCGAGCCCTCGAGGCCCCTGGCTTGTAATATGAAGCTGTATGACCTTAATTTGTGTCTAGTGTTGTGTTGTGATATCAATCAGTGAGTCCTTAATCTTAGTCGTACGCATTGCGTGTATGTTTAGCGTACGGTCGAAATCGGGGGTGTAACAGAGGTAAATATGATGATCTGGTTGCTCAAGTGCTTAGAGGTAGCTACCAAAAATACTCACCACTTTCCCACACATATCACATGTCCAAAGCCTAAAGTCAAAATTCGGTGCCACCAATATTCCATTTCGGATCCACCGAGTTTATCCAAGACAGAAGACAAACCAAACCCTAGCATCTCGGTACTGCCAACATTCCATTCGATGCCACAGAAAACAATGACCAACTTCCTGGTTAGCCATTTTCTAGATTCGGTCCCATCGAGTTTTGAGAATCGGTACCATCGAGAAGTTGGACCAACTTTCTGTTAGCCCATTTCTCTAAATCGGTCCCACCGAGTCTGAGGAATCGGTCTCATCGAGATTTGGTAACTGCCAAGGTCACCCATATCGGCACCACTGAGATTCATATATCGGTTCCATCGAAAATGCCAAAGTTGCCACATTTTTTGAACTAGTCGGTGCCACCGAGTTTCTACTTTGGTTTCACCGAGTTGGGCAATAATGTTGTAACGGTTGCATTTTTGGAGAAGCCTATATATACCCCTCTCCCACCATTCACTCGTAAGAGAAGCACTCAGAACACACACCCACTTGCCATATACAATTTTTTGAGAGAGAACCACCTGCCCTTGTGTTGAGGTCAACATCATCCACTCCAACCATATGGATCTTGATTTCTAGCCTCCCCAAGTTGCTTTCCATCCAATCAATCTCTTCTACCCATGCCAAATCTGTGAGAGAGTGATTGAGTGTTGAGGAGACTATCTTTTGAAGCACAAGAGCAAGGATTTCATCATACTACCATACCTTTTGGAGGGTGGTGCCTCCTAGATTGGTTACGTGTCGCTTGGGAGCCTCCTTTTTTGTGATTGTGGAGTTGAACCAAGAGTTTGTAAGGGCAAGGAGATCGCCTACTTCGTGAAGATCTTGTTGGGGAACGTTGCATGGGAAACAAAAAAAATTCCTACGCACACGCAAGATCTATCAATGGTGATGAGCATCTACAAGAGGGAGAGTGGATCTACGAACCCTTGTAGATCGCTAAGTGGGAAGCGTTAAGAAACGCGGTTGATGTAGTCGAACGTCTTCGCGATCCAAATCGCAAGCCGTCGCGCGATCCAATCACGATCCGTCCCGTTCTAGCGCCGAACGGACGGCACCTCCGCGTTCAGCACACGTACATCTTGATGACGATCTCCGCCTTCTTGATCCAGCTAGAGGGGGCGGAGAGGTAGATGAGATCTCCAGCAGCACGACGGCATGGTGGTGGTGATGGTGGAGTTATCCAGGCAGGGCTTCGCCTAAGCACTACCGAAATCTATTTGGTGGAGGAACTAGAGAATAGAGAACTAGCACGTTGCCGTGGGTTTTGGGGCTCTATTCCTCTAGTATATATAGGAGGGAGAGGGAGGAGCAAGCCTCCCTAGGGTTTCCCCTAGGGGTCTGCCGAACCAGGGCAAGGAGGAGTCCAATCCACTTCCTACTAGGAAGTGGATTCATATTAGGAAGGAGTCCTATTCCTTCCTATCTCCACCTTTTTTCCTCTTGGGCATATGGGCCCTTATGGGGTCGGTTCCCCAACCCATTAGGGGCTGGTGCGCCACCTCTTGGGCCCATGTGGCCCCCCGGGGTGGGTGGGCCCCACCCGGTGGACCCCCGGAACCCATTCGTCACTCCCGGTACACTACCGGAAATACCCGAAACTTTTCCGAAACCCAAATACCACTTTCCTATATATAAATCTTTACCTCCGGACCATTCCGTAGCTCCTCGTGACATCCGGGATCTCATCCGGGACTCCAAACAACCTTCGGTCACCAACACATATATCTCAATACTACCGAAACATCACCGAACGTTAGGTGTGCAGACCCTGCGGGTTCGAGAACTATGTAGACATGACCGAGACACCTCTACGGTCAATAACCAATAGCGAGACCTGGATGCCCATATTGGTTCCTACATGTTCTACAAAGATCTTTATCGGTTGAACCTCTATGTCAAGGATTCAGTTAATCCCATATGTTGTTCCCTTTGTTCCTCGGTATGTTACTTGCCCGAGATTCGATCATCGGTATCTCTATACCTAGTTTAATCTCGTTACTGTTAAGTCTCTTTACTCGTTTTGTAATACAAGATCCCGTGGCTAACACTTTAGTCACTTTGCTTGCAAGGCTTATTGTGATGTTGTATTACCGAGTGGGCCCTGAGATACCTCTCCGTCACACGGAGTAACAAATCCCAGTCTTGATCCATGCCCACTCAACAGACACCTTCGGAGACACCTGTAGAGCATCTTTATAGTCACCCAGTTACGTTGCGACATTTGATACACACAAGGTACTCCTCCGGTGTCAGTGAGTTGCATGATCTCATGGTCATAGGAACAGATACTTTGACATGCAGAAACAATAGCAATAAACTGACACGATCATATGCTACTTTCATAGTTTGGGTCTTGTCCATCACATCATTCTCCTAATGATGTGATCCCGTTATCAAATGACATCTCATGTCTATGGCTAGGAAACCTTGACCATCTTTGATCAACGAGCTAGTCTATTAGAGGCATACTAGGGACACAGTGTTGTCTATGTACCCACACATGTATTTGAGTTTCCAATCAATACAATTATAGCATGGATAATAAACGATTATCATGAATAAGGAAATATAATAATAACCATTTTATTATTGCCTCTAGGGCATATTTCCAACAGTCTCCCACTTGCACTAGAGTCAATAATCTAGCTCACATCGCTGTGTGATTTACATTGTTATGAATCTAACACCCAATGAGTTCTGGGGTTCGATCATGTTTTGCATGTGAGAGAGGTTTTAGTCAACGGTCTGCAACATTCAGATCCGTGTGTTCTTTGCAAATTTATATGTCATACTGCAGATGCTACCACGCTCCACTTGGAGCTGTTCCAAATGACTGCTCCACTATACCTATCCGGATTGCTACTCAGAGTCATCCGGATCGGTGTCAAAGCTTGTATCGACGTAACCCTTTACGATGAACTCTTTATCACCTCCATAATCGAGAAACATTTCCTTAGTCCTCTAGTTACTAAGGATAATTTTGACCGCTGTCCAGTGATCCACTCCTGGACCACTCTTGTACCCGTTGACAGACTCATGGCAAGGCACACACCAGGTGCGGTACACAACATGGCATACTATACAGAGCCTATGGATAAGGCATAGGGGACGACCTTCGTCCTTTCTCTTTCTTCTGCCGTGGTCGAGCTTTGAGTCTCACTCAACTCCACACCTTACAAATCAGGCAAGAACTCTTTCTTTGATTGATCCATTTTGAACTCCTTCAAAATCTTGTCAAGGTATGTACTCATTGAAAGTCTTATCAGACGTCTTGATCTATCTCTATAGATCCTGATGCCTAATATTTAAGTAGCTTCATTCCAGGTTTTCCTTTGAAAAAACTCCTTTCAAACAACCCTTTATGCTTTCCAGAAATTCTACATCATTTTCGATCAACAATATGTCATCCACATATACTTATCAGAAATTCTATAGTGCTCCCACTCACTTTATTGTAAATACAAGTTTCTCATAGACTTTGTATAGACCCAAAAACTTTGATCACCTCATCAAAGCGTATATTCCAACTCCGAGATGCTTGCTCCAGTCCATAGAAGGATCGCTGGAGCTTGCATACATTTTAGCATCCTTAGGACTGAAAAAACCTTCTGGTTGTATCACACACAAACTTTCCTTAAGGAAACCGTTAAGGAAACGATGTTTTGACATCCATCTGCCAGATTTCATAATCGAAAAATGCAGCAACTACTAACATAATTCCAACAGACTTTTAGCATCGCTACGGGTGAGAAAGTCTCATCGTTGTCAACTCCTTGAACTTGTCGGAAACTTCTTTGCAACAAGTCAAGCTTTATAAATGGTGACATTTACCATCAGCGTCTGTCTTCTTCTTAAAGGTCCATTTGTACTCAACGGTCTGCCGTTCAATGGGCAAGTCTACCAAAGTCCATACTCGGTTTTCATACATGGATCCTTTCTCGGATTTCATGGCTCCTAGCCATTTATTGGAATCCGGGCCCACCATCGCTTCTTCATAGCTCGTAGGTTCATTATTATCGAACAATATGACCTCCAAGACAGGATTGACGTACCACTCAGAGGCGGTACGAGTTCTTGTCGGCCTACGAGGTTTGGTAGTAACTTGATCCGAAGTGTCATGATCATCGTCATTAGCTTACTCTTCATTCGGTGTAGGCACCACAGAAACATATTTCTGCGTCGTGCTACCATCCAACTGAAGTGACGGTTCAATAACCTCATCAAGTTCTACCTTCCTCCCACTCAATTCTTTCGAGAGAAACTCTTTCTTGAGAAAGGACCCGTTTTTAGCAACAAATACTTTGCCCTTGGATCTGTAATAGAAGGTATACCCAGCTGTATCCTTAGGGTATCCTATGAAGATGCATTTTTCCGCTTTGGGATCGAGCTTATCAGACATAAGCGTCGCATTCCCAAACTCTGAGAAATGACAGCTTAGGTTTCTGTCAAACCAAAATTCATACGGTGTCATCTCAACGGATTTAGATGGTACCCTATTTAAAGTGAATGTAGTTGTCTCTAATGCATAACCCCAAAATGATAGTGGCAAATCGATAAGAGACATCATAGTACGCACCATATCAAATGGAGCACGACTACGACGTTCGGACACACCATCACACTATGGTGTTCCAGGTGGCGTAAGTTGTGAAACAACTTCCACATTGTCTTGAGTTGTATACCAAACGCGTAACTCAGATATTTACCTCCACGGTCATATCGTAGACATTTTATCTTCTTGTCACGATGATCTCAAACTTCACTCTGAATTTGTTTGAACTTTTCAAGCGTTTCAGACTTGTGTTTCATTAAGTAAATATCCCCATATCTACTAAAATTATTAGTGAAGGTAAGAAAATAGCGATATCCACCGCACGCTTCAACACTCATTGGATTGCTACATCAACATGTATCATTTCCAATAAGTCACTTGCCCGCTCCATCATATCGGAAAACGGGGTCTTAGTCATCTTGCCCAAGAGGCATGGTCCGCATGTCTCAACCGATTCAAAATCGAGTGAGTCAAAAGATCCATCAGCATGGAGTTTCTTCATGCGCTTTACACTAATATGACCTTGGCGACAGTGCCACAAGTATGTGGTACTATCATTATTAACGTTGCATCTTTTGGCATCAATGAACATGTGTATTACTACGATCGAGATTCAATGAACCATTCACATTGGGTGCATGACCATTGAAGGTATTATTCATGTAAACAGAATAACCATTATTCTCTAACTTAAATGAATAACCGTATTGCAATAAACACGATCTAATCACGTTTATGCTCAACGCAAACACCAAATAACATTTATTTAGGTTCATCACTAATCCCGAAGGTAGAGAGAGCGTGCGATGGTGATTACATCAACCTTGGAAACACTTCCAACACACATCGTCACCTCGCCCTTAGCTAGTCTCCGTTTATTCCGTAGCTTTTATTTTGAGTTACTAACATTAGCAACTGAACCGGTATCTAATACCCAGGTGCTACTAGGAGTACTAGTAAGGTACACATCAATAATACGTATATCAAATATACTTCCGTTGACGTTGCTAGCCTTCTTATCTACCAAGTATCTAGGGTTGTTCCGCTTCAGCGACCGTTCTCCTCATAATAGAAGCACTCAGTCTCGGGTTTGGGTTCAACCTTGGGTTTCTTTACTGGAGCAGCAACTGGCTTGCCATCCATGAAGTTTCCCTCCTTGCCCTTGCCCTTCTCGAAACTAGTGGTTTTACTAACCATCAACACTTGATGCTCCTGCTTGATTTCTACCTTCGCCGTGTCAAACATCGTGAATAGCTCGGGGATCATTATTTCCATCCTTGGCATTTCATAGTTCATCACGAAGCTCTTGGACAACTATATCAACCACTATCTTATCTGGAAGATCAACTCCCACTCGATTCAAGCGATTGTAGCACCCAAACAATCTGAGCACATGCTCACGGATTGAGCTATTCTCCTTCATCTTGCAGGCAAAGAATCTTGTTGGAGGTCTCATACCTCTCAACACGGGCATGAGCCTGAAATCTCAATTTCAGCTCTTGGAACATCTTATATGCTCCGTGACGTTCAAAACATCTTGGAGCCTCAATTCTAAGCCGTAATGCATGATGCACTGAACTATCAAGTAGTCATCAGAACGTGCCTGTTAGATGTTCACAACATCTACAGACGACGCTTGAGGGGGTGACGCACCGAGCGGTGCATTAAGGACATAAGCCTTCTGTGCAGCAATGAGGACAATCCTCAGATCACGGACCCAGTCCTCATTATTGCTACCATCATCTTTCAATTCTATTTTCTCTAGGAACGTATAAAAACACAGGGGAGCTACAACGCGAGCTAGTGATCTACAACATAACTTGCAAAGACATTTTGACTATGTTCATGATAATGAGTTTAATTAATCATATTACTTAAGAACTCCCACTCAAATCAACATCCCTCAGGTTGTCTAAGTGTGACATGATCCAAATCCACCAACCCAAGTCCGATCATCACGTGAGCTGAGGTGGTTTCAATGGTGAACATCTCCATGTTGATCATATCTACTATATGACTCATCTTCGACCTTTCGGTCTCTTGTGTTCCGAGGCCATGTCTGTACATGCTAGGCTCGTCAAGTTTAACCCGAGTGTTCCGCATGTGCAACACTGGCTTGCACCCGTTGTATGTGAACGTAGAGTCTATCGCACCCGATCATCACGTGGTGTCTCGAAACGACGAACTTTCGCAATGGTGCACACTCGGGGCGAACACAATTTTATCTTGAAATTTTAGTGAGGGGTCACCTTATAATGCTACCGTCGTCCTAAGCATAATAAGATGCATAAAAGGATTAACATCACATGCAAATCATAAGTGACATGATATGGCCATGATCTTGTGCTTTTGATCTCCATCTCCAAAGCGCCGGCATGATCTCCATCATCACCGGCATTACACCATGATCTCCATCATCTTGATCTCCATCAACATGTCGCCATGAGGTTGTCGCGCCAACTATTGCTTCTACAACTATTGCTAACTCATAGCGATAAAGTAAAACAAAAACGGTGAAAATAATTAAAGACAACCCTATGGCTCCTGCCGGTTGCCGTACTCATCGACATGCAAGTCGTGATAATCTATACAAAACATGATCTTCTCATACATCACATATATCTCATCACGTTTCTGGACATATCATATCACATCATACCCTGCAAAAACAAGTTAGACGTCCTCTAATTTGTTGTTGCATGTTTTACGTGGCTGCTATGGGTATCTAGCAAGAACGATTCTTACCTACGCAAAACCACAACGGTGATACACAAGTTGATATTTCACCTTCTACAAGGACCGCCTCTGTCGAATCTGATTCAACTAAAGTGGGAGAGATAGACACCCGCCATCCATCTTTATGCAACAAACTCACATGTCAGTTGATGGAACCGGTCTCTCGTAAGCGTACGAGTAAGGTTGGTCCGGGCCGCTTCATCCCACAATACCGCTGAATCAAGAAAAGACCAAGGGAGGAAGCAATCTGAGCATCAACGCCCGCAAACTCCTTTGTGTTCTACTCGTGATCTCATCTACGCATAGACCTAGCTCTGATACCACTATTGGGGAACGTTGCATGGGAAACAAAAAAAAAATTCCTACGCACACGAAAGATCTATCCATGGTGATGAGCATCTACGAGAGGGAGAGTGGATCTACGTACCCTTGTAGATCGCTAAGCGGTAAGCGTTAAGAAATGCGGTTGATGTAGTCGAACGTCTTCGCGATCCAAATCGCAAGCCGTCCCGCGATCCAATCACGATCCGTCCCGATCTAGCGCCGAACGAACGGCACCTCCGCGTTCAGCACACGTACAGCTCGATGACGATCTCTGCCTTCTTGATCCAACAAGAGGGGGCGGAGAGCTAGATGAGATCTCCAGCAGCACGACGTCGTGGTGTTGGTGATGGTAGAGTTATCCCGGCAGGGCTTCGCCTAAGCACTACCGGAATCTATTTGGTGGAGGAACTAGAGAATAGAGAACTAGCACGTGGCCGTGGGTTTTGGGGCTCTATTACTCTAGTATATATAGGAGGGAGAGGGAGGAGCAAGCCTCCCTAGGGTTTTCCCTAGGGGTCAGCCGAACTAGGGCAAGGAGGAGTCCAATCCACTTCCTACTAGGAAGTGGATTCATATTAGGAAGGAGTCCTATTCCTTCCTATCTCCACCTTTTTTCCTCTTGGGCATATGGGCCCTTATGGGGTTGGTTCGCCAGCCCATTAGGGGCTGGTGCGCCACCTCTTGGGCCCATGTGGCCCCGCGGGGAGGGTGGGCCCCACCCGGTGGACCCCCGGAACCCATTCGTCACTCCCGGTACACTACCGGAAATACCTGAAACTTTTTCGGAACCCAAATACCACTTTCCTATATATAAATCTTTACCTCCGGACCATTTCGGAGCTCCTTGTGACGTCCGGGATATCATCTGGGACTCCGAACAACCTTCAGTCACCAACACATATATCTCAATACTACCGAAACGCACCGAACGTTAAGTGTGCAGACCCTGCGGGTTCGAGAACTATGTAGACATGACCGAGACACCTCTACGGTCAATAACCAATAGCGGGACCTGGATGCCCATATTGGTTCCTACATATTCTACGAAGATCTTTATCGGTTGAACCTCTATGTCAAGGATTCAGTTAATCCCGTATGCTGTTCCCTTTGTTCTTCGGTGTGTTACTTGCCCGAGATTCGATCGTCGGTATCTCTATACCTAGTTCAATCTCGTTACCGGCAACTCTCTTTACTCGTTTCATAATACAAGATCTCATGGCCAACACTTTAGTCACTTTGCTTGCAAGGCTTATTGTGATGTTGTATTACCGAGTGTGCCCTGAGATACATCTCCGTCACACGTAGTAACAAATCCCAGTCTTGATCCATGCCCACTCAACAGACACCTTCGGAGACACCTGTAGAGCATCTTTATAGTCACCCAGTTATGTTGCGATGTTTGATACACACAAGGTACTCCTCCGGTGTCAGTGAGTTGCATGATCTCATGGTCATAGGAACAGATACTTTGACATGCAGAAACAATAGCAATAAACTGACACGATCATATGCTACGTTCATAGTTTGGGTCTTGTCCATCACATCATTCTCCTAATGATGTGATCCCGTTATCAAAGGACATCTCATGTCTATGGCTAGGAAACCTTGACCATTTTTTATCAACGAGCTAGTCTATTAGAGGCATACTAGGGACACAGTGTTGTCTATGTACCCACACATGTATTTGAGTTTCCAATCAATACAATTATAGCATGGATAATAAACGACTATCATGAACAAGGAAATATAATAATAACCATTTTATTATTGCCTCTAGGGCATATTTCCAACAGATCTACCCCGAGTAAGGCTAGTCCTCCGTGGACGTAGGCCATCATGGAATAGACGAGGTTGCTACTTCGTGGACCCTTCGTGGGTGGATCCCTCCGTGGACTCTCGCGACCGTTACCCTTCGTGGGTTGAAGTCTCCATAAACGCAGACGTACGATAGCACCACCTATCGGAACCACAGGAAAAATCTTCGTGGTATCTATTGCGTTTGATCTTCCTATCTCTACTCTCTTACATATGCTTGTCTTTACTTTCTACTGCCATAATTGTTGACTAGCATGTGTAGGGTGCACTAGACTTGTTAAAATTGCTAAAATCTGCCAACCAATTAACTTGGGAAAAGGTTAGGTTTTTAATTTGTCAACTAGTCTATTCACCCCCCCCTCTAGACATCCCTTCTAGTGATCCCACAATTTGTATCAGAGCTTTGGTCTCCATAGCTTCGGTTTCACCACCGTTGGAGGAAGATGGATGTGTCTAGTTTGGGGAGTCTTAGTTGTTAGAGTGCCCGTTCTCGATGGGAAGTACTATAGTCAATGGAAATATGAAATGCTTGAGTTATTCAATGAATTCCATTTGAGCAAGTATGTTAAGAACCCCTATGTACCTCCCATTGATCCTTTACATCCTACACACGAAGAGGAAATTGGTATGCTACGCAATCTTAGAACTGTTAATCTTATCATTAGAGGATTGCCTAGAATTTTCTTTGATCAAATGAAGAATTTTGAATGTGCTTATACTTTGTGGAATGATTTGGAGGAACGATATCCAAATTATTCATTGAGTAATCTTGATGAAATTCTTCATAAATCTATTGCTTTTCACAAAATGATGCCTAGTGATCCTAAGTTTGATGATTATCTATTTGAGCTTAGAGACCTCATGCGTGCTAAAGGAGATGTCATAACTATCAACAACATCATTGTTGAAGCCATTCGCATTCATAATCTTGAACATTGTCATGATCACAACTCTAACGAATCTCTTGTTTCTTATGACGAGGATTTCCCACTTGATGATGACAATGTGGAACATGGCTACTATGATGAAGATGAGTTGTTCGACATCGAGTATGAGAAGACTATGAAGAATCTAAGTCTGATGGCAAACTTCAAGGATTACATGTCCGGAGGAAAAGAGTGGATTCTCGATAGTGGATGCACCGATCATATGAACGGAGATAGAGACATGTTTCAAGAGATCACACCAAACCATGGACCGTGAAGGTATGTGACTTCTGGAGACAACTCCAAGGGTAAGGTACTTGGTCTTGGTAAGGTGGCCATATCTCATGATAGTTCTATACAAAATGTTATGCTTGTTGAATCCCTTGGCTACAATCTTCTTTCCATATCTAGACTTGCCGACTTCGATTTTAATGTGCTATTTACTAAAGTAGATTGCCAAGTGTTTCATCAAGACAATCATAACATGGTCTTTCCTGGTTTCCGTAGAGGTGATCTATACATTGTTGATTTCACTAAGATATCCAAACCTTGCACTTGTCTTATCGCAAAATCTTCTAAAGGTTGGCTTTGGCATAGAAGGCTAGGACATGTTGGTATGCGTAATCTAGACAAGCTCATCAAAGGTGATCATATACTTGGTGTTAAAGATGTTATCTTTGACAAAGATAGACTTTGTAGTGCTTGTCAAGCTGGAAAGCAAGTAGGTGGAAGTCATCCCGTAAAGAATATCATGAGTACTAGGAGACAACTCGAGTTGCTTCATATGGATCTTTTTGGTCCCAATGCTTACAAGAGCCTCGGTGGAAATTCCTTTGGTCTAGTTATAGTTGATGATTTTTCCATATTTACGTGGGTATTCTTTCTTGATGATAAATCTCAGGTACAAAAGATCTTCAAGAACTTCGCTTGAAAAGCGCAAAATCAATTTGAAGTGAAGATCAAGAAAGTTCGGAGCGACAACGGATCAGAGTTCAAGAACACGAATGTGGATTCCTTTCTTGACGAAGAAGTGATTTCACATGAGTTCTCGGCTATGTACACACCTCAACAAAATAGAGTTGTTGAGAGGAAGAACCGGACTCTTATAGAGATGGCTAGAATGATGCTCGACGAATACAAGACACCAAGACACTTCTGGGCGGAAGCCGTGGAAACAGCTTGTCATGCTACGAACCGACTCTATCTACACAAGCTTCTCGGTAAAATGGCATACGAGCTACTCACCGGTAACAAGCCCCAAGTTGGATACTTTCGAGTATTCGGCTCCAAGTGTTACATTCTGATAAGCATCGTCATTCTAAATTTGCTCCTAAGTCTCATGAAGGTTTCCTACTAGGTTACGGATCAAACTCTCACACTTACCGTGTCTACAACAACTTCACTCGAAAAGTTGAAGAGACGGTAGATGTGAAGTTTGATGAATCTAATGGTTAGCAAGTCAAACAATTGCCAAATGATGTAGGAGATAAGGAACCTTCGGAAGCTATCCAAGACTTGTCCATTGGCAAGATTCGTCCCATGGAGGTGAAGGGGAGTACTTTAGCGACCCAAGTGGAAGCCCCTACTTCATGTCAAGGTGAACCTCAACACGACATGGAGGCATCCACAAGCGGTACACGACAAGATGAAGAGGAGGAAGAAGTTCATCATGATGAGCCACCTCAACCACATTCACCACCACCTCAAGGAGATGACACCTTCAACAACAACGAAGAAGATGATGATGATGAAGAAGCTCCACCATCCAACAAGCAAAAGCTACCCCGACTTCGAGCAAGAGTGAACAAAAATCATCCTCTAGATCAAATCTTCGGTGACATACAAACCGGGAGGATAACTCACTCTAAAACTCGATTAGCTAACTTTTGTGAGCATTATTCATGCATCTCTAGTATTGAGCCTTTGAAGGTAGAAGAAGCTCTTCAGGATCCGGATTGGGTGAATGCTATGCACGAGGAGCTACACAACTTCGAGAGGAATGAAGTGTGGACACTAGTGGAGAAGCCCAAGGACGAGCAAAACATCATCGGAACCAAATGGGTGTTTCGAAACAAACAAGACAAAGACAGTCAAGTCGTACGCAACAAGGCGCGTCTCGTGGCTCAAGGATACACCCAAGTCGAAGGCATGGACTACGGTGAGACCTATGCCCCCGTTGCTAGACTTGAAGCTATCCGTATTCTTCTTGCTTATGCTAATCACCATGATATCACTCTTTATCAAATGGATATTAAAAGCGCATTTTTAAATGGTGAGATTGAAGAAGAGGTCTATGTTAAACAACCCCCTGGTTTTGTGAATCCTAAGAAATCTAATCACGTTTACAAGCTTCGTAAAGCACTTTATGGTCTTAAGCAAGCCCCACGTGCTTGGTATAAATGCTTAACGTCTCATCGAAAAGGGTTTTGAAATTGGTAAAATTGACGCAACCTTATTCACTAAGAGAGTTAATGGTGAATTATTTATGTACCAAATCTATGTGGATGATACTATCTTTGGATCTACTAACCCACAATTTAGTGAAAGATTTGGAAGGTTGATGTCCGAGAAGTATGAGATGTCCATGATGTGTGAGCTGAAATTTTTCCTTGGTTTGCAAATCAAGAAAACGAGAGAAGGAACTTTCATCTCTCAAAGCAAGTATACCAAGGACTTGATCAAGAAGTTTAACATGCAAGAGTGTAAAGGTATGAAAACTCCTATGCCTACTAGTGGACATGTTGACCTCACCAAGGAGGACAAACCGGTTGATCAAAAGGATTATCGATCTATGATCGGTTCATTGCTATATCTATGTGCCCCCCGTCCCGATATTATGCTTAGTGTGCGCATGTGCGCTAGATATCAAGCCGCTCCTAAAGAGTGTCATCTTAAGGCCGTGAAAAGAATTGTGAGATACTTGATACAAACACCAAACTTTGGCATATGGTATCCCAAGGGATCTTCTTTTAACCTTGTTGGCTATTCCGACTCGGATTATGCCGGAGATAAGATTGATAGAAAATCCACCTCGGGTACATGTCAATTTCCTGGTATATCTCTTGTGTCTTCGTCATCCAAGAAACAAAACTCGGTATCTCTATATCTACCGCCGAAGCGGAATACATTGTCGTCGGATCATGTTGTGCTCAATTGCTATGGATGACTGTCACATCCCTAGTTTTCCCCCTTGCTTGTGCTAGCTAAGATGTGCATCAAGTCTAAATTTTGCATCAACATGAAATGGGGAATATCAGAAACCCTAGCACCTCACCTGAATTAAACCAATTCAAATACTTGTGATTTTCAATGAATCCAAAATGCCCATAAAAATGTTCACTATTTCTGATAAATGTTGGAAACAACATATCAAGGGACATTTTAATTTTCACAACAATTATAGCATTTTAAAATAACCTTTTAATGCTACTGAAATTAATAAATAATGCATTATAATTATTCAGATGTTTCAAAATTGGTGAATCTTTTGTGAAGGTTTGAGATATTCAAACTATGCTCTGTAAAATATTTCAGTAGTTTTTGAGCTAGGGATTTGTGCCCCTACAAAATAAAACAAATGTCAGAAAAACAGAAAACAGAAACAAAACAATAAAAGAAAAAGAAGCTTACCTGGCTCCTGGCCCAGAGGAGAGGAGGCCCAACTGGCCCATGGCCGGTCATCCCCTTCCTCTCGCCAGGAGGATAGGGGCGTGTGGCCGCGGCGCGCCAGGTCCAGCTCCTGCCTGCCTGCTCGTCGTGGAGTCGTCCAGGAGCGCCACGAAGACCCCCTCGACGCCGTCCCGTTCCTTCTCGCTCCCCAGACCGCTCTCCCCTCGCCTCGCTGCCTCTGCTTTGCCATGGCCGCACCCTGCCACAGCTCGCCACCGTAGCGCCGCTCCTCCAGCCGCTCCCTCTCGCCCCCGACCAGTTCACAAGCTCCGCCTCAAGCTGTTGCTGCACCTCGCCGAACCACGCATCGCCGGAAGCTCTCCAACGCCGCCATCGCCCCCTTCTTCCTCCTCGGCACCGAAGCTCACCGCCGTCGATTCACCGGCGCCAAGCCTCCCCCGAGCATGCTCTCGACGCCCTTGCAACCGCCGTAAGCCCCCGGTTCCTTTCCCCCTCTCTCAGCCGTCGATAGCTAGCTGTGGCCCCTGCAGTGCTCGAGCCCGAGAGCTCCTCGCCGCTGGTGATGATGCTGTCGTAGCCACGGTGGCGCAAGCTCAAGCCTGAGCACGTAGGCGTGCTCAGGAGGGCCCCAGGAACCCGTAGGTGCCGTTAGAGTAGGCCCTAGCCGTGCGTGGCGTCGGAACGATCGACGCCCGAACTCCAACGTCCGCTAAGGTGGTCGCCCGCGACGATTTGGACCACCCCAGCCCCTGGGGTTTGTTCCATTGGATGCGCATGAGCGAGCCCGTTCGAAAGAGCCTCTCCGCCGTCGTTTTGGTCGCCAGAGGGCAAAACCCGACCGCCTCCGCCGTCCATGTGGCCGCCGGCGGCTCAACGCCGGCGAGAACGACCTGTTTGACCACGGGGTTGACCCCCTGGGTCACTTACAGGTGGGGCCCAGCCCCTGGTTAACTTAGGGTGAACAATAATTAATTAAGTTAATTAATTAGCTAATCAGTCACTGACAGTGGGCCCTGGTTCACTGATTAAGTTTAAAGATTAATCCAAATCCTTTAATTAGTGAAGGAGTCACTGACATGTGGACCCCACATGTTAGGTTTGATTTAAATTAAAATGAATTGGCCTGCTGATGCAATGTTGATGTCATGATGACACAGTAAATGCTTTTCTGATTTATAATAACTCTAGAAAATGGTTAAAACTTAGAAAAATCATAGTAATTCAATAGTAACTCAGATGAAAATAATTTATATATGAAAAATGATCAGGAAAATCCAATGAATCTGTTTATGCAATGATCATGCATGTTTTAGCAAGTTAACATCACCAACTAAGACATTTCATGCCTAGGACAAATTTCATAAATAGTTTGGAGTTGGAATTTGATGCCTATTTGAATTCCACTTCAATTAATATGATCAAATATTGAACTAGGTGAATTCCATACCTTAACATGCCATAGCATACATCATGTTGTTGCATCACATTGAATGTGTTCCTTTCCTTGTTTGCTGGTGTTGTTCCTTCCCGGTAGACGATGGTTCCAACGTTGAGATCGTTCTTATACTGCATTAGGACTATGACGATTCAACTATTACATGTTCTCGGTAGTTGAACCCATTCCTTTGCATGACCTGTCTTTGTCACAGTAAATAGTTAAAACCACTTAGCATGACTAGCAACTGCTTGAGCCTTGTTGTGCTTACTCATCCATGCTTGCTTACTGTGCTTGCTATGCTTAGAGTCGTGTCGGGTCTAATCCATCTGGGCGATGAATCGGAATGGTGATGTTCATGTCCTACTGTGTGAGAGTTAAGTGTGTGAATCCGATTTGGTAAAGGTAGCGATGAGAGGTCATGTAGGAGTACATGGCGGGTTGTCTCATTGGGACCGTCCTTAAGAACTGAGTTATGTGTTTGTTATCCAAGACAAGATACTACCATGCATTGGGCCCGAAACCAATGGACCATCTCGGCTTATTAATCTTCTTGATCTCTGTCCAGGAGTTACAACTAGTTTCTGATGTTTGTCGGATGTGTTGGCGGCCGTGCATAGCGCTGACCGGAGGGGTAGGCTATGGCACGGTAGATGCACCGTGGCCGGGTGTACCAAGCGTAGTACCATCCGTCGAGGTGGGCTTGGGAACCCTGCACACATCGTTTGGGGCCGTAATGGAAACTTCAGCAGGACTTCCTTGCGGGTACAGTCTCAAATAGGCGATAAACCTGGACTAGAGTCTTGTGTGGTTAACGGTCGTGGCCGACTCCCTCGCTGGGCTTCCACTTGAAGGTTGTCGAGGTGCCTTTTTACGTGCACATGGCGATAAGTGGCGGATGTATAAGGCCTATGTTATAGAGTATATAACTTCGATAATAGGGATCGATTTCTAGTCGCGTAGCTTCATAATAATTTTGCAAAGATTCCGCATAATGGAGCGTGTGTGAAGAAGTATACCCCTGCAGGGTGAATTAATCTATTCGAATAGCCGCGTCCTCGGATATGGACTACTTGGAAACTTATGTGGTTCATAGACAACTTGAAATGGATACTCTAAAATGCGCAAGATAAGTGTGAGTGCTATGGATGGCCTTCTCGTAGGGAGACGGAAGTGGATCCATAGTGGTGTATTGATTTTGTGAATATGTGGACTCGTGTGCGCTATCCCACCTCAAAGATACTACTTGTAGTCGTAGTACATGTTAGCCAAGAGTCAAAGCTGGCTTGCTGCAATAAACTCCACAACCCCCTTTGTTGACAATGATGCATATGTAGATAGTTCTCATGTAAGTCTTGCTGAGTACCTTTGTACTCACGGTTGCTTAATTTATATTTTTGCAGATGAGACTTCAGTCTCATTAGTGATTCTTACGACGTGAAGTTCGATGTTGACCGGATTAGCTTGGGAATCCCAGACAGAGGTCTGGCTCCTTTGGTAGGATCGTTATAGCTTTTCAGGCTCTTCTAGCCGCTATTAATAGATGTCTGTACCTAGACATGTATCTTCCGCTTGTGGATTGTATGCTCTGAATGATGGGTCATGTGACCCTTTGCTTGTAACATCATATATGTAAGGCTCTTCCGAGCCTTCTATATAAATGTTGTGTTGTTGTATGGTTATGTTGTGATGCCATAGTTGTATCTATGCATATCGGACATGTCGTGCGTATGTGTGACGTGTAACGGTATGTATGGGATTCGACACCTAGTTGTGTGCCTCTAGTAGTACTCTTTACGGGGAAATGCCTCTTTGTGCTTCCACTGAGCCTTGGTAGCTTGCTACTGCTCCGGACACATTGATTGACCGGCGTGTATCCTTTTTTGCTGATGTGTCTGTCCCTTCGGGGAAATGTCTCGCAGTGTAATGGAGTCCATGTAGCCTACTATGACTCATCTACGCGCAGTTGATGACATTTATGTCCCACGGCGTAATGGAGTACCTATAGCTTGCTATGACTCGTCTACACACGCTGATGACCGACACCTACACTGTTGGGTTACGTATGCCTGTCCCTGTATGGATGTGTCTCTTGGGTTCTACGACTAGTCATGTCGACCCGGGTTCTTTGACATTTGAATGCCAGTGACATATTCACATACGTGAGCCAAAAGACGCAAACGGTCCCGGCCAAGGTAAGGTGGCAGCCGCGGGGATAACCGTGCGTGAGGCCGCAATGTGATGTGATGTGTTACATGCTAGATTCTTATGGCTTAGGATCGGGGTCCCGACAGCGTTGGTATCAGAGCTTGACTGCCTGTAGGATTAGCAAGCCAAATTGGTCGATGTTGAGTGTAGAACTACTCTAGTTATATAAGGGAATTGATTGTGGAAGGGAACGTAAGATTCTTTTTACTCCTTTCCTCGTGTCATTCTTATTCTGAGTCACCCTCTTCTTTATTCTATGGGGTTTAAGAATTAGGCTTCACACCTATCTATCAGGATGACGAGTTACTATGCTGGAGACTTATAGTCAAGTTGTTGTCTTCTTGAATCTATGTCTCCATAAGAAATTCAGTTGTTATATTGTCAGTTGTCTTGCAGGATGCCTCATATTTCACGCCCGTACAGCCGTTATGTTGTCCGAATTATCCAAGGTTTCTAAATTATCTGATGCAATTGCAAAATTCCTTCATCTCGAATCAATGTCATTTGGGCCAGATAAAGCACACTAAATATTGTGTTGAGGTACTCCATTACCTCGACGTGTTCGTTGGAGTGATAGGGAACCAGGTTATTCTAGTGAACCACCCAATAGTTTAGTTGTGTCTGTGTTTCCAGTGTGATGATTCTGGCCATCATCTTCTAAAAACATCTCGTGATGTTATATAGTAGTAGGTATTATATCTCTGGGTTCTTAAACCCAAGCATCATTCTACTCACTCCTGTTGGTAGTGTTTGCTCGTTCCTTTAGGATGATTAGTAACCTTGTTATAGTCTTCAAGGTTCATGGTTTATCATCTTCCCATACCATGAACCATCCCCGGCAGGAGTTCTTCGTGAACGAAAGATCACAACCTGAGTGCTCGTGATGAGTTCTCCATTCTATAACTGTGACCCTGCCAACTCTTCCTTTTCTGCATGGATTATCTGGAAGAAACATGTCGAACTTTGTTCGACGTATTTAGTCTATGCATCCTTGCTACTTCTCGAGCATGCGTTGGTTTTCCCTTGAAGAGGAAAGGGTGATGCAGCAAAGTAGATAAGTATTTCCCTCAGTTGTTGAGAACCAAGGTATCAATCCAGTAGGAGATACAAGCAAGTCCCCAATAGATGTACCTACAAAAAGAATCAAACACTTGCACCCAATGCTATAAAGGGGTTGTCAATCCCTTCACGGTTACTTGCAAGGATGAGATCTGATAGAGATAGATATGATAGATTGCTTGAACGGAAAGTAAAACAAAAGTAAAAATAATGCAGCAAGGTATTTTTGGTATTTTTGGTTTTAGATCTGAAAGTATAAGATGGAAAATAGACCCGGGGGCCATAGGTTTCACTAGAGGCTTCTCTCATGATGGCAAATAATACGGTGGGTGAACAAATTATTGTCGAGCAATTGATAGAAAAGCGAATAATTATGAAGATATCCGAGGCAATGATTATGCATATAGCCATCACGTCCGTGTCAAGTAGACCGAAACGATTCTGCATCTACTACTATTACTCCACACATCGACCGACTCCTGCCTGCATCTAGAGTATTAAGTTCATGAAGAACAGAGTAACGCATTAGGTAAGATGACATCATGTAGAGGGATAAACTCAAGCAATATGATGAAAACCCCATCTTTTTATCCTCGATGGCAACAATACAATATGTGCCATTGCTACCCCTACTTTGTCACTAGGTGAGGACACCGCAAGATTGAACCCAAAACTAAGCACTTCTCCCATTGCAAGAATTACCAATCTAGTTGGCCAAACCAAACCAATAACTCGAAGAGACTTGCAAAGATATGAAATCATGCATATAAGAATTCAGAAAAGACTCAAATAATATTCATAGATAATCTGAACATAAACCCACAATTCATCGGATCTCGACAAACACACCGCAAAAGAGTATTACATCGGATAGATCTCCATGAAGATCATGAAGAACATGGTATTGAAGAGCAAAGAGAGAGAAGAAGCCATCTAGCTACTAGCTATGGACCCGAAGGTCTGTGGTAAACTACTCACGCATCATCGGAGGGGCAATGGAGTTGATGTAGATGCCCTCCGTGATCGAATCCCCCTCCGGCAGATTACCGAAAAAGGCTCCAAGATTGGATCTCACGGGAACAGAGGCTTCCGGCGGCGGAAAAGTATTTTCGTGGCTCTTTTTGGTATCCAGGGAATATTTGTGGATTTATAGGCCGAAGAATAGGGTTAGGGGGTCTGCCGTGGGGCCACAAGCCAGGGCCCCCCCCTAGGGCGCGCCCTTGTGGCTTGTCGCCACACGGTGGCTCCCCTGCCTTCATCTCCAAGTCTTCTGGGTTGCTTCTGGTCGAAGAAAAATTATTCCGAAGATTTTATTCCGTTTGGACTCTGTTTAATATTCCTTATCTGCAATACTCAAAAACAAGGAAAAAATAGAAACTGGCACTAGGCTCTAGATTAATAGGTTAGTCCCAAAAATAATATAAAATAGCATATTAATGCATATAAAACATCCAAAACAGATAATATAATAGCATGGAACAATCAAAAATTATAGATACGTTGGAGACGTATCAATCCTCAACTCAGAAAAATCATGTGCTCTTGAGTTGCCCCTCTTCATTTGTATTCTGACCTTTATCTATGCGTGGTAGTCAAGAGTAGTTGTGCATTCGTGTTCATCGATGCCTATTATTCTTGTGATCCGTCAAGTCACTCTATTTCAGACTAACTAGGAGAAACAAACTCCAGTACCTTATCCATTTCTTGGATTGGGTCAAAGCAGTTGTATCCCGCAGATCAAAATGCCAATCCAGCTTTTGCTCTATTCTACCTTGAAGTATTACCCTCTTCATGTCGAGAATGTCATGAGAATTGCACGGCCTCTTATGCATTCTTGATACAGTGATACTTTGCGCCATCATTATTCATTCCTCAGTATTCATGTTGGTTGTAACTGGAATGCCGACAAGTGAACCATGATGTGTGAACTCAATACTCCTAGCAACCCTATTGCTTGGAAGTTAATGGACAATAATTTCATTCTTGGTGTGTTGGTTATTGAATCACCATTCTAATATTGATCATGCTACCTAGTCCATCTTTCATGGTGCACTCTTCGATCAATGAGTTTGGATTGTGTTAATCCTTCACTCTTTTGATCATATCGTCTTGCCCTGAAAAGCAAGGTTGTTCTCGAGCTCAATAACATATCGATGGTTCGTGATTTTCCGAATATCTTCCCGGAAGGATTACCAGGTTGTTCCCTGACCCTTATGTTGAGTTCGTGATCAAGTTGGTTTTCCTATAAACCACCCCTTCTCCAAGACTCTGTGTTGGATACCCCTGAGCTAGTTGGTTAAGCTAAACAACTACTTGGAGAGTTGGAAGATAAAAGCTTGATCTGACTTAGTTCATTCCAAAGGGATATCTTTGTATGTGTTTGTGTGTGTCGAAGAAAGATGATACCTTCATCGGTTGATCCTTGTGATCAATTGTTGCATCTATTGTCTTGTCCAATCTTTGATTTGAATATGGGCTATCATCAAATCAAATCAGAACCAGAGATCTTCCTAATGTTGTTTTACTCGTGGATGTATCCTCGAGCATTCACCGTTATATCTTTTGGTCTGGCCAATGCTATCAACTTGTTCACATAGTTATGGACTTCCATCTTCATGGAAACCTTGAGGAACTGTTGTTGAGCCCATCGACAACATTGTTTATACCCTCCATAATTCATGATGAACATAATGCTAGTATTGGAAACTTTCATAGGCAATATCCTCATGTTCTGTACATGAAGTATATGTTAGGTGTTAGAAGTGACTCTCTCAGTTCACGAGTATTCAATGCAAGTTGCCACCGTGAATCCGAGAAATGTCGTTTTGCTTCCTCTGGAATCATCCCCAATTCAGTCATGCATGTGCGAAGTATTCTGTGGGTTGATAGACTGGTCATCTCCAATCCTTATGTATTCCTAGAACACCAAGCCACTGATTGATTTGTATATAAGGAAAAGAAGTTCTTTCTTAAGAGCTAATCATATGACTTATGCAAGGACTTCGTTAACCCCCCAATGATGGTTCCTAACCCGAACTCGATGGTGTTTTGTTGTAAGAATTCCATGTGGTCATGTTGTGCCCACGTGAGTCTTGCAATCCAGCTCATGTTTTGCAGTTGGCTCCCGCAGTTCATTTTCTGAGAATCTCGCAACATCATCTCGTCGATTTGTGTTGCAAACCCTCCTTTCCAGGCATGCTGAGTCTGGAATATCCCGACACCAACCATATCTGAATCTCAGGCAGATGTAATGGTTGGAACGTTACCTAAGAATTATAACATTGGCCTCTCTATAACCCGGTAAAGTGGATGTTGTGGCAAACACCCCTAGCCGGAAGACCTATTATTATAGTTTCTTCATTCAGCAACTTGGCCACTTCCCCATGAGAATTTCATATGACTTATTCTAGAAGTCATTCCTCATGGACCCCTTTGAGATCCCAAAGTCCGACCTATTACTTGATGCACTAGATATCAAGCATTATCTATAATCAAGTTATGCTAGTACATCAAGGGGAACATTAGAAGCGGAGTGCTAAATGTCTCTCGGTCAATCATCCAGATTTCGTTTCCTTGGCATAGCTAAGGTGAAATCTGAGAAGGTGGTGCCTTCCCTTGCATCTGCATCCTCCATTGTTATTCATCATGGCAGTATGATGTGTACCAAGATCTTGGCATAGATGTTGGTAAAACTTTGATGAATATGGGAATGCTCAAGTTCTTGAGAGCACGCTCAGACACTGGGTTATATCTTCGGTATCAATCGGAATATGCCCTTCGTTTGCCGAGTTGTTCTATAACTCTAGTTTCATTTCAAACTAAGTATGCCATTCGTTTGAACTCTTTCAACCGATCGTTGTGAATTGCCTTAGGCTGGTATGAAGAGTTTCAATGATCCTTGGATCAAAAGTAATTCTTTTTGCCACTTAAGGGATAATCCTACGAGTCACCTTCCCTAAGGTGCTGCTATCGTATGAAGGGCAATTGACTCCTCGCTACTTTGAAACCTCTTCACCATTTGTATTAAGCGTGGAATTATTGCCTACCAATTGAACCTTCGTCATCTACCTCGTTCCATTCCTCTTGATATGTGTTTCGTGTCTCGGTGTCGGTGTCAAATCCAGCATATCTCGTAGTAGGGGTCCTAAGATAGACGTCTTGGAGCGATGGTAACATGGACACGGGATTTTACCCAGGTTCGGGCTCTCTCAAGGAGATAATACCCTACGTCCTGCTTTTGATTGTATTGATATAGGGATAGTACATAGTACAGGTATCTACCACGAGATTGTAGTAATGAATATAAGATTGAGATTGTCTACTGACTAGCCTGGCCTCGGTTTATATAATGTACCGTAGGCCTAGGGTTTAGAGGAGTCCTTGTCTTGTGCGCCAAGTCTTGTGGAATCTCCCTTGTATGCGTCATGGGCTGTCCGAAGTGGCCCATTAGTGAATCGCCCTGGGGGTCCTCGTCCCGACCCACTCGTCGGGAGACGACGTGGTGAGTACCCCCTAGTCCAGGACACCATCAGTAGCCCCCTGAACCAGTCTTCAAGTTGGGGACGCTCCTCGGTTCTTCCGAACTGTTCTTCGTCTTCGGTCGTCAGTCTTGAAAAACTGGTTCAACAAATCTTCCCATCTCCGATCTCGAGAATCGCCGATGTGTATCCGAAGAGTTCATACGTCGGGCATCCGAGGAGCCCCTTTAAATTATCGGCTTTTATCAATGCCTTGTAATTTTTACGCCACACCTCGGGTAATTTTTTCCCGTGGGGCGATATCCTCTTGCACTCGAGCTCCAACGCCAAACTGCATCCGAGGTGTATTTTTAGCCGAGCTCCAACGCTGGTCGACATCCGAGGTGTCATAGACTACCTCGGTCATGAAAAGTTTGGAGGAGTTCAACCGAACATAATGCCGGAAAAGCCCTCTAGGGAGACAACCACTCGCGTCCGAGCTTGATGCCGGACTGCGTCCGAGGTATCTTTTTGTAGCCGAAGTCTAATGTTGTTCGGCATCCGAAGTGTCATAGATTACCTCGGTCTTGGAAAGTTTGGAGGAGTTCGTCCAAGATTATTGCCGAAAACGTCCTCTGTGGAGCCAGCCACTCGCGTCCGAGTTTTATGCCAGGCTGCTTCCGAGGTGGTGCTCCACCTCGGCTTTAGGCTGATATATCTTACGGATTTTTTCCGAATGGTGCAATTTATTCTCTGCCGAGATGTATAGCCAGTAGCCCTCAAGGTGTGTGTCGGTTTAAAATCCGAAACGCACCTGAAGGATGACATAAGACCGCTGATCCCAGTAGCCCCTAAGACTCAGGTCGATTCGCGAAATCGGCATGAGGATCAAATTCTAGCTTGGCAGCATACTTAGGGACACAAAAGCGGTGTGCACAGACCTTGAGACTCAGGTTGGGTGCGGCCGACCAACCTGAGGATCATAATCTCCTCGGAAACTGTATTGCACTTAAATTTTCTGCATTGAATTGTCAATGCAGTAGCCCCCGAGACTTGGGTTGGGCAACATGGCCGACCCTAGGATCGTACCTCCTCGGGAACTAGTTCAACCGTCATGTATGTTTTGATAACACCGAGGTGGAGTTCAGCAGGAAAGATGCCGAACTGTAGTTTAGAAAAGAGTTTCCTAGCAAGACCATCACGCCGAACACCTCAACCAAGAGAATGTCCCGCTTCCTGAAAGGATAACATAAAATAGGTGAAAGATGTTATAAGCTCAAAAGACCAAAAAACTTGCATAAAAAACTTTACGTCTAGATTGAATCAAGTTTTTTAGTGCCAATACGAAATTGGTCTTAAAATTGTGCTTCCGTCGTGCTTTGACATGACACATCCGATCTCTAGACTTCAAGTGGGTCAGCCTTCGGCTTCAACCTCCCTATCCCGAAGGCGGAGTGTTTCTCAGGCCAGTTTAGCGAAAAAAACGCGAGCGGCTTTAGAGAGAAACCAGGCTACCCGGCTATTGACCATACACTTGAGTCGAGAAAGGAGTGGTAGAAAAAGACTTTGCAACAACTAAGAAGAAAACATCTATTATAAAACGGCTCATATTAATTTAAGAGCCCCCAAGTGACTTGGGTAAAAGAATTTTATGTATAATGATTGTATGTACCGAAGTACTTATATAATATATGTGTTCGCCCGAACTTTGAACGCGTCTTAACCGACCGTCGGCTTCTCCCTCTTCGGCCAAGGACCGAAAAGTGTTATCTACTCCGCCTACCGAGAATATCGGCGGTGTTTCGGATAACCAGGCAATCAGGCCATGAGGCTGTAACAGACAAAGCGCGCCCAGGGAACTTATGCTATATTACTTATGTAACGTAAGAAGCATCTTCAAAGAAAATAGTGCCCCCAACGGTACCTTTCTTTGGTCGCTCCTGATTACTATGAGACTTGTGCAATAGATTTGTGTACGCGTGAGTTCCGTCGTGTGCCGACCATAGTTCAAAACAATAAGAGCGCTAGCTTTCGGCTTCACCCGTCTGAGGTACGAGTTCGGATGACCCGATCGTAACAATCGCAGAGGTGCTCCCTTTACTCCCTAGCCGAACAATCGGGAACGTAGGGGTAAGCACAGGAGCCAGGCAACCCAACTTTGCGGAACACTTAAGTCAACATGATGCATATTTTGGCATAATACATGAGCAAGGAAAGAAGCTATACAATAATAATCACATGCAAAGAGAAAAGGTTTCATAAAGGAAGCCCCCAAGTAAACGGGGTATTTGAATTTGTTTGTAACAAACAAAGTTTTGACAAAGAAAGTTTTTCACAAACAACTTTTTGTCAAAAAAGTATAACGCTTGGGCGAACCGAACAAAATTTAAAACTGAAAGTTTTTGAGCATGGAAGCGACTTAGCTGGTTAATGTGCTCGGTGTCGATGACGCAATCCGGGCTTGTGGCGGGACGAGGACGCCCATCGAACTTTTGACAGATCCGATATGGTGCATAGTCTTTGGCATGACCGAGGTCCCAGCCCCCAAGCCCGAGATGACCGAGCGAGGAGCTCAGCATTCCGAAGTAGTGACACGGCTTGGCCTATGTGGTGAGGCGAAGCCCCCGGTCCAGCCGAGGTGGCGGAGTAGGTCGGCAAGGTGACGTTGAACTGACCGCGCGACGCAGCCGAAGTCGATTACCTGCACACATAAAATAGTGCAAGCCAAAAGTAATAACAAAGAAAGATAATAATATATTTAAAAAAATTCTTCTACTTAGTTAATTTAAGTGAAGCAAATAAGTAAAGGAATATGGCTTGGGCGCCGAGGTGCCTGAACGAAGAGTTTGGCTTGACGAAGTGGCGACGCTGCACGGTCGATGTGGCGAGATGAAGTCATCGGTCCAGTTAACATGGCGAAGCTGTGATCGGCGGACGCCAAAGTCTCATGCAAGTCGGCTGGTGACGCCGAAGTCTCATGCCAGCCGAGGTGTTGAAGCAGGTCGGCTGGTGACGCCGAAGTCCCCGGAGCAGGTTGATGAAGGGATGCCAAAGCCCCGGTCTAGCCGAGGTGACGGAGCAAGTCGGCTGGTGACGCCGAAGTCTCAGGCCAGCCGAGGTGTCGAAGTTGGTCGGCTAGTGATGCCGAAGTCTCACGCCAGCCGAGGTGTCGAAGCTGGTCGGCTGGTGACGCCGAATTCGCATGCCAGCCGAGGTGTCGAAGCTGGTCGGCTGGTGACGCCGAAGTCTCCGGAGCGGGTTGATGAGGAGACGACGAAGCCCCCAGTCTAGCCGAGGTGACGGAGTAGATCGGTAAGGTGACGCTAGAGCCCCATGCCAGCCGACGTGTCAAAGCAGATCGGCATGGTGGACGTCAGCTTGAAAAAGTAACGGCACGGCGATGCCGACACAGGTCGGAATTTGTGACGAGGTCAATGCTGGCTTCATGAAGCAACCGAGCGCCCGACCCGTACAACCCGCGGATGACGAGGTTTGCTTGATGATTATTCGGCCCTCGCGATGCTGAACTCTTGGTCGGATGACCGAGATGATGAGAAAATTTCCTTCAAAAAGGACGTCCGACAACCCGTTCATGAAAAAGATGAACTCGGGTTGGATTCGTTTTCGCGCAGAAAACAGATCGGAAAAATTGACGCACTCATCGGACGTTTCCCAGAGTTTGAACGGTCGGATTGAGCTGAAATTTTGAGGGGTGTTCGGTATGGGAATTCCGCAGCCGATGAACGGTGGGATCTTCCAAACGATGTCCGAGCTGCAAGCTGGACACCTCGCCCTAAACTCATCCCGATTCCCGTCCAGATTCGACAGGCTCCGGTATTTCGTAGATCACCGAAGATTCCTCCATCAGAATACGACGAAATTTTACGGGGTCATTATAGACTCAATTCCGCACAGTTCCACCAAAGCAATCGTCAAGGCGACGCTCGAGGAAGCGGGGACGACGAACACGAGTCGCTGTCCAGAAAAACTGCACGGTTGCTCGAGGACGATGTCAACATCGAGCCCCCGAGCTCCATGGATGATTTCTCGTGATCTTGATAGAGATCGGATATGATGACGATGAAAGTATCCGTCCGATCTTGACGATTCGGCACGGAGCGCAGTCCTTGGTCCAGCCGAGGTGACCAGTCGAGCCGGCGACGAAGATGCCGACATCGACAACAAAGCTCGGTTCCAACGCGTAGATCGCGCGGGAGACGATCTGAATTCCCATCGCACCGCGGCGACTGCCAGCAGGCTCTCAATGAAAGCACCAATGTCGGTGTCAAATCCGTCATATCTCGTAGTAGGGGTCCTAAGATAGACGTCTTGGAGCGATGGTAACATGGACACAGGATTTTACCCAGGTTTGGGCTCTCTCAAGGAGATAATACCCTACGTCCTGCTTTTGATTGTATTGATATGGGGATAGTACATAGTACAGGTATCTACCACGAGATTGTAGTAATGAATATAAGATTGAGATTGTCTATTGACTGTCCTGGCCTCGGTTTATATAATGTACCGTAGGCCTAGGGTTTAGAGGAGTCCTTGTCTTGTGCACCAAGTCTTGTAGAATCTCCCTTGTATGCGTCATGGGCTGTCCGAAGTGGCCCATTAGTTAATAGCCCTGGGGGTCCTCGGCCCGACCCACTGGTCGGGAGACGATGTGGTGAGTACCCCCTAGTCCAGGACACCATCACTCGGCTCAAGAGATGTTTTGGCGTCTCATTCCACGAGTTGATCATGAGTTGCTCGATCTTCAAGAAGATCGATTCTTGTAGGGTTTTCCATTCTTTTTTCATTGTGTTGGATGAAGCTTCCAAAGTAAGATGTCAAGATCAACCTGATGCAATGAATCATCATCTTTGAGAAGGGCAATTGGATCATAAAGATTGTAATAGTTAGTGTCCCCTCTTGCACTTACCCTACGCCTGAATCTCGGGACGAGATTCTTGTTTAGTGGGGGTGAGTTGTCACATCCCTAGTTTTCCCCCTTGCTTGTGCTAGCTAAGATGTGCATCAAGTCTAAATTTTGCATCAACATGAAATGGGGAATATCATAAACCCTAGCACCTCACCTGAATTAAACCAATTCAAATACTTGTGATTTTCAATGAATCCAAAATGCCCATAAAAAATATTCACTATTTCTGATAAATGTTGGCAACAACATATCAAGGGACATTTTAATTTTCACAACAATTATAGCATTTTAAAATAACCTTTTAATGCTACTGAAATCAATAAATAATGCATTATAATTATTCAGATGTTTCAAAATTGCTGAATCTTTTGTGGAGGTTTGAGATATTCAAACTATGCTCTGTAAAATATTTCAGTAGTTTTTGAGCTAGGGATTTTTGCCCCTACAAAATAAAACAAATGTCAGAAAAATAGAAAACAGAAACAAAGCCTCCCCCGAGCACGCTCTCGATGCCCTCGCAACCGTCGTGAGCCCCCGGTTCCTTTCCCCCTCTCTCAGCCGTCGATAGCTAGCTGTGGCCCCTGCTGTGCTCGAGCCCAAGAGCTCCTCGCCGCCAGCGATGATGCTGCCATAGCCACGGTGGCGCAAGCTCAAGCCTGAGCACATAGGCGTGCTCAGGAGGGCCCCAGGAACTCGTAGGTGCCGTTAGAGTAGGCCCTAGTCGTGCGTGGCATCGGAACGATCGACGCCCGAACTCCGACGTCCGCCAAGGTGGTCGCCGGCGACGATCTGGACCACCCCAGCCCCTGGGGTTTGTTCCATTGGATGCGCACGAGCGAGCCCGTTCGAAAGAGCCTCTCCGCCATCGTTTTGGTCGCTGGAGGGTGAAACCCGACCCCCTCCGCCGTCCCTGTGGCCGCCGGCGGCTCAACGCCGGCGAGCACGACCTGTTTGACCACGGGGTTGACCCCCTGGGTCACTTATAGGTGGGGCCCAGCCCCTGGTTAACTTAGGGTTAACCAATAATTAATTAACTTAATTAATTAGCTAATCAATCACTGACAGTGGGCCCTGGTTCACTGATTAAGTTTAAAGATTAATCCAAATCCTTTAATTAGTGAAGGAATCACTGACATGTGGACCCCACATGTCAGGTTTGATTTAAATTAAAATGAATTGGCCTGTTGATGTCATGCTGACGCAGTAAATGCTTTTCTGATTTATAATAACTCCAGAAAATGGATAAAACTTAGAAAAATCATGGTAATTCAACAGTAACTCAGATGAAAATAATTTATATATGAAAAATGATCAGGACAATCCAATGAATCTGTTTATGCAATGATCATGCATGTTTTAGCAAGTTAACATCACCAACTAAGACATTTCATGCCTAGGACAAATTTCATAAATAGTTTGGAGTTGGAATTTGATGCCTATTTGAATTCCACTTCAATTAATATGATCAAATATTGAACTAGGTGAATTCCATACCTTAACATGCCATAGCATACATCATGTTGTTGCATCACATTGAATGTGTTCCTTTTCCTGTTTGCTGGTGTTGTTCCTACCCGGTAGACGATGGTTCCGACATTGAGATCATTGACACCGATGAAGACTCATTGTTATCTTCAGAAGTGTCAGGCAAGCAACCCCTCCTTGAGTATCCCGATAATATCCTGCTCTCTCGCTCCTCCTCTCTTATACTGCATTAGGACTATGACGATTCAACTGTTACATGTTCTCGGTAGTTGAACCCATTCCTTTGCATGACCTGTCTTTGTCACAGTAAATAGTTGAAACCACTTAGCATGAGTAGCAACTGCTTGAGCCTTGTTGTGCTTACTCATCCATGCTTGCTTACTGTGCCTGCTATGCTTAGAGTCGTGTCGGGTCTGATCCATCTGGGCGATGAATCGGAATGGTGATGTTCATGTCCTACTGTGTGAGAGTTAAGTGTGTGAATCCGATTTGGTAAAGGTAGCGATGAGAGGCCATGTAGGAGTACATGGCGGGTTGTCTCATTAGGACCATCCTTAAGAACTGAGTTATGTGTTTGTTATCCAAGACAAGATACTACCATGCATTGGGCCCGAAACCTATGGACCCTCTCGGCTTACTAATCGCCTTGATCTCTGTCCAGGAGTTGCAACTAGTTTCTGGTGTTTGTAGGATGTGCTGGCGGCCGTGCATAGCGCTGACCGGAGGGGTAGGCTATGGCGCGGTAGATGCACCGTGGCCGGGTGTACCAAGCGTAGTACCATCCGTCGAGGTGGGCTTGGGAACCCTGCACACATCGTTTGGGGCCGTAATGGAAACTTCGGCCGAACTTCCTTGCGGGTACAGTCTCAAATAGGCGATCAACCTGGACTAGAGTCTTGTGTGGTTAATGGTCGTGGCCGACTCCCTCGTTGGGCTTCCGCTTGAAGGTTGCCGAGGTGCCTTTTTACGTGCACATGGCGATAAGTGGCGGGAGCGTGTGTGAAGAAGTATACCCCTCCAGGGTGAATTAATCGGTTCGAATAGCCGCGTCCTCGGATATGGACTACTTGGAAACTTATGTGGTTGATAGACAACTTGAAATGGATACGCTAAAATGCGCAAGATAAGTGTGAGTGCTATGGATGGCCTTCTCGTAGGGAGACGGAAGTGGATCCATAGTGGTGTATTGATTTGGTGAATATGTGGATTCGTGTGCGCTATCTTACCTCAAAGATACTACTTGTAGTCATAGTACAGGTTAGCCAAGAGTCAAAGCTGGCTTGCTGCAATAAACGCCACAACCCCCTTTGTTGACAATGATGCATATGTAGATAGTTCTCATGTAAGTCTTGCTGAGTACCTTTGTACTCACGGTTGCTTAATTTATGTATTTGCAGATGAGACTTCAGTCTCATTAGTGATTCTTACGACGTGAAGTTCGATGTTGACCGGATTAGCTTGGGAATCCCAGACAGAGGTCTGGCTCCTTTGGTAGGGTCGTTGTAGCTTTTCAGGTTCTTCTAGCCGCTATTAATAGATGTCTGTACCCAGACATGTATCTTTCGCTTGTGGATTGTATGCTCTGAAAGATGGGTCATGTGACCCTCTGCATGTAACATCATATTATGTAAGGCTCTTCCGAGCCTTCTATATAAATGTTGTGTTGTTGTATGGTTATGTTGTGATGCCATAGTTGTATCTATGCATATCAGACATGTCGTGCGTACATGTGACGTGTAACGGTATGTATGGGATTCGACACCTAGTTGTGTGCCTCTAGTAGTACTCTTTACGGGGAAATGCCTCTTTGTGCTTCCACTGAGCCTTGGTAGCTTGCTACTGCTCCGGACACATTGATTGACCGGCGTGTATCCTTCTTTGCTGCTGTGTCTGTCCCTTCGGGGAAATGTCTCGCAGTGTAATGGAGCCCATGTAGTCTGCTATGACTCGTCTACGCGCAGTTGATGACATTTATGTCCCATGGCGTAATGGAGTCCCTGTAGCTTGATATGACTCGTCTACACACGCTGATGACCGACACCTGCACTGTTGGGTTACGTATGCCTGTCCCTGTACGGATGTGCCACTTGGGTTCTACGACTAGTCATGTCGACCCGGGTTCTTTGACATTTGAATGCCAGCGACATATTCACATACGTGAGCCAAAAGACGCAAACGGTCCCGGCCAAGGTAAGGTGGCAGCCGTGGGGATAACCGTGCATGAGGCCGCAATGTGATGTGATGTGTTACATGCTAGATTCTTATGGCTTAGGATCGGGGTCCCGGCAATGACTCAAACTCTTAAGGATTATGGCATCCATGTGAGACATGTTCCATTGTTGTGTGACAATGAGAGTGCTATTAAGATTGCTCATAATCCCATGCAACATTCTCGAACTAAGCATATACAAGTTCATCATCATTTCATTCGTGATCATGTTGCCAAAGGGGACATTAATCTCAAACATGTTCGTACTAACAAGCAATTGGCCGATATCTTTACGAAGCCGCTTGATGAGAAAGTGTTTTGTCACTTGAGGAGTGAGTTGAACATCATTGATGCTTCAAACTTGAGCTAGACTCACTCGGATGCATGAAAGGGCATGAGCTTACATGACTATTCCATGTTACACTTGATATGACACTATCTTATACCTTGGAAATCTATGATCCCTTTTATTGCATCTAACGTTTTGTAGGTACTTGGAAGAACTACACTCCACAAGATGGCCATCAACTCATATCACAAGCAATCTTGTCATGGCCAAGTATCCACAACCCTTCTTTGATGTTGGAAGGAAGAAGACAACATAAACTATATCCTTTACTTACATAAAATTTCACTCTTGTCATTTGGATATATTTGTCTTCCTTGCATGACTAACCCATGTAGGTGAAAAGAGAACCAAAACGATCTAGGATAGCTCTCAACTCAAGATGATCTTCATCAACTTCGAGCATCCACAAGAAGTTCTCCTACATACCACGTCATCAACATCACTCAAAGGTATGTGTTCATATTCTTGAAATAGCTTTACTCCAAGTCATGAGATAAAGAAACTTAAGTGATATGAAAACATTAAAAAATGCTTAATCAAAAAATGGCAACCCCATTTTGAGCTTAACGTGGAGTATGACCTATGATCAAGTATTCTTGCTTGGCTCCTTAAGTCAATATACTCTAATATAGGTGACCTAGTCACCGCGCATCATCTAGGTGAAGTATCGTGTTTGGTTCATCTTATAGATGCATGCTTTCTTGGAACCACTCAATTTCCACCTAGTTGAAAACTTTCTTGCAAATTCTTTTTCAAATTCTCTGCAATCATTTTATTCTCTTGAGACTTTTTGAAAATATCCATTTGAATAACTTTAAGTTTCTGTTTTGTTTTTCGGAGCCTCCGATTCAAGTAACTCGGCATCACCGATTATGCAGATGAGCTGCACAACCTTATATCGGTTTCACCGATTCATTTGCCGCGGAGTCACCGATTTTGCTAGCTTTTGTGTTCTTTGTTAAATTCAGCAAATTCCCATTTCTTCAGTGATCCCTTTGTAAAAAAATTGTAGGGGTAGAAATTTTCTTCAAGGATCCCTATGACAAGGGGGGGGGGGGGTTTAAAGAGCCTTTTCAGATGATAAAAGGGGGAGAAAAAGTCTTCCAGGATCCCTTAGTCTCAAATGTTCTCAATGATCCATTCCCTCTCAATGATCCCTTTATTTGACCCTTTGTGTCACCCTTTTTGGAAATTAATGCCAAAGGGGGAGAAATATCAAAGCTTCAAAGCTTATGCTCATACCAAAGGGGGAGATATATATTAAGGGGGAGAATATCAAAGCATTTATGCTTAAGGGGGAGAACATCAAGGGGGGGAATATATCAAAGGGGAGAATACCTAAGTACATCTAAGCTTATGCTTACCCAAAGGGGGAGAAATTTTGATTTGATTGCCTATTAGTGCTAGACTTGTCTCACCCTACCTACTTCCAATATCTACATGCTAAGATTCAGGTGGAGAGGAAGATTTACAAATCCATACTTATGGGAGAAAGTTCTACAAGTGTTTTGGAGACATATCAATCTTAATAAACTCTATTTTTCATATGTCTTCCATATCTTGGTGCTCTTGAATCCTTTTTTGCATTTGGATGAGTAGAATACTCTTGTGTTTCCCAACATTGTTTTCTCAAGTGTGTTCCTATTGTTAAAATGCTCAAGAACTTCAAGGTAAGTATATGCATCATATCCTTGGTCAAGATTATCTCTTGCTTCTTGCACATATTGTTTGCAAGGGTGAAGTCTTGAACATGGAAACAACTCATTCACATATATTTGATGCATATAGCCAAGATATACATGACTTCTCATGTCCTTTCTACTATGTGTGTGTTCATGCATTCCAAAGCAACTATCCTTTAAAATAGATTGCACACATTTAGGAGGAGCTTGTATTAGTCATGTATCCTTCAAAGCTATCACATATTCCTGCATATCTTAATTTGAAGCTTTGATTGTATGTTGTCATCAATTACCAAAAAGGGGGAGATTGAAAGCACATATGCTCTGATGCGGAGCATCCCAACATCATCCCCATGGACTCTACACCATTGCATCAAGCCACAAGGGGACCCATGACTAGAGCCAGGGCACGTGCTATTGAACACGAGGTGACATCTCTCCTATATGATTCTCTCCTTGATGTTCATGGAACTTGGGTGCTACCTCAATCGGAGATCCTTTGCATGATCAGGTACAATGGGGATGAAGAAGGCCTAGAAGATGCTCGTGGTGAAGGACAAGTCCTCATGGGAACGGACATGCAAACGGTGGCTAGAACACTATCCAGGCCCCGGACATCCGGCCCCTGGAGACTGCACGAGCACCAAGGGCCAGCAGCAGAAGTTACAGGCGCTGGACATCCGGCCCCAGCCCGGACATCCGGCACCGCCCCGGATTTCCGGCCGCCACCCCAGGAAATCCGGCGACACAGGATCAGAACCGAGTGAAACCCGGCTCCTCCAGCCCGGACATCCGGCCCAAGCCCGGACATCCGGCCACTCCCGAAGCCCCGGACATCCGGCCTCCGCCCCAGACATCCGGCACGAGGCACCCGCATCCACAGCTCTCTGACCAGCTCCAGGCCGGACATCCGGCCCGTGCACCGGACATCCGGCACCCCTGAGACTGGCCAGACATCCGGCGCCTGCCTGCGCGCATCACTACTGCAGGATGCTGCTAACGTGACACATCAATCAGAGACCCTTCGACAAAACTGTATGCGATGACCAAATTGCAAACGGTATAGTTATAGCTCCGTCGCTAATGACGTAAACTGTGTGTGATGGCGTATCCATCAAATACGATCGAAAAAAATAGTTGCGTCTGCGATGTTTGGCAAACAATTGGCCTAGATAAATTGTTTGAGATTGGATAATATAACACAAATGCTTATAAAAATACAGGTGTGTGCGATGTACGACATACAGTTCGCCCCTATAAACTGTTTGCGCTGATCAAGTAGAACACAAACGATTGTCCAGATGATCACGTGTGCGATAGACGGCATACAGGTCACTTGGATGAACTGTTTGTGATGAGGTAAAATAACATAAACGGTTACATAGATCAAGATGTGTGTGATAGATGGCATACAGGCCACTGGGATGAACTGTGTGCGATAAGCAAAAATAACACAAACGGTTTCTCAGATCAAGACGTGTGTGATGTACGCAGGCCACTCGGATGTGTTGTGGGCAAACGGTTCCGGATAAAGAACTGTCAGGGACTGATGAAATCATCACCGACGGTTTTGGTTTTTTATTCCGTATGCGATGTGATTTGCTCAATCTGCCCACAAACATCTATGCTCTGTTTAGAAGAACATGATTGCATAACCAAATTAAGCATCCAATACACACATAACATTGGCGCACACCTTAATAACCTATGACATGCATAATAAACTTATCCCTCTAAAACTACGAATATTTCTGCATAGAGGGAGTATGAGAATTGAGAAACGATCATCAAATCATCTACTTCTTGTGACGCTTGCCACCAGCGCTCTGCTTGTGGCTCGATCCCTCGTTGTCTTCAGGTAGGAGGCACTTCCTCATGTCAACGATCCGCCTGAACATCTCGTAGCATGTGTACGCTTGCTTGGCCGCGGTCTGGAGGTGATATTCATCCAGTTTCTTCACCCAGCCCCTGTGCCAGAGAGGCTTGTTCTTGTCGCACTCAGCCTTCATGTCAGCGTAGTAGGGGTCGATGATGGCCTCGGCCAGGTCAACATGGGAGTCCATGTCCTTCTTGCGGCCCCAGACCCTGTAGTGGCCGCGGATGTCGACAAGCTTTCGGCAGGCCAAGCCCGAAGTCTTGAGCACCTTTGGATCGTTGGTGGTGTCCACCGTAGCAAACCTGTAGTTGGGGCTATTGACAAACCTGGTGAAATGCTCGCAAGGCACTGTGGCCAGGCAGTAGTGGTAGAGGAGGACGTGATGGCCGTCGCACAACTGGGCGACGACAACCTTCTGATCATACCCGACACGACCGTCGGTGTAAGCGAGGTCGAAGCCGACCACTTTGTACTTGTCATCCACATCAAGCAGCCGCTCCATGGTGTCGATGGAGTCCTCCACCATGCCCGGGTCGTTGGTGTACACCACTGTGAGGTCCGTCTTCCTCATGTGGGTCTCCACATGATGCACGCCGAACTCCATTGGAGCGCCGCTGGACATCCTCTCTGTATGCGTCGTCCAGGGTGCGATTATTGTGTTGTGGGGCGCGATCGAAAGCGTGAAGAAACTATGGTTAATGGCCGTGGGTATAAATGGGGGCCGGACGTCCTGGAAAACTGGCACGTCCGGATGGCAGTTTTTGCAGCGCATGATTCAGTCGTGGAGCACGTAACTGCATGGGGCGATGCGCGTGGCGCAACCGCATGCATATGGAGCCCCGAACGTGATCGTGGGCCGGCCCCAACCGCTGGCAGAGCGCGCGCGGAGGGGCGCAAGAGTAGAGCACGCGCAGGGGCGCGAAGGTACGCGAGAGTAGAGCATGCGGTGGGGCGCGAGGTCGAACCAGGCCACTATGTACTTGTCCCCGTCAAGTAACAGGTCCATGACGTTGGAGTTCTCCATCTAGATCGGATGTTTGGTGTACACCACGAATGGACAGGGCGTGTCGCTACGGCATGCATGGTCCAAACACGACACATCAATCAGAGACCCTTCGACGAAACTGTGTGCGATGCATGAATCGCAAACGGTATAGTTCAAGCTCCATCGCTAATGGAACGAACTGTGTGCGAAGGTGGATCCATCAAATACGATTCAGAAAGTAGTTGCATGTGCGATCTACGGCAGACAGTTTGTTCTTATGAACTGTTTGTTCTTATAACAGAAACGGTTACCAAAACTACATACGTGTGCGAAGTACGACATACAGTTCACTCGGATAAACTGTGTGCGCTGATACAGCAGAACACAAACGATTCGGCATAACAAGATGTGTGTGATATACAGCAAACATGTGAGTAATGAGAATCGTGTGCGAACACCAGATATAACACAGATGATTGGTGCTAATAATCTGTGTGTGTTGTGGGGAAACGTTTGCTGGTATACAACTGTCAGCGATTGATGAAATCATCACCGACTAGTTTCGTAGTTTAGTCCGTGTGTACTGTGATTTGCTCGGTCTGCACAACATCAATGATGCGCCTACAGAACAACAACATATGTACTTATAAGAACATGATTGAATAAACAAAAAAGAACACAATGCAATTTCAAATATTTTATCACAAATACCAGCAATATTACAAGGTTCAAATTCCAGCATAACGAGGCCCAAATTCAAAGATTACAAGGTACAAACTGACATTAGAAATCAAATCCAATCTTCAGGATCCATGGGATGAAATATTTCTGCGAAGGGATCATCCACCGAGAAGTCATATATTGGCTCGATAGAATCGCTTCCGAATAATCTGTCATATGAACTTCCAAAGTGAAAATCAGCTTCTGCAGAGCCTTTTCCATTCCATTGTAGACGCCTCCGCTGGTCAATAAACCATCCATTGTGGCGCACTAAATATAGTGCAAACCTCATCACCTTGAGCACCCTTGCTTTCTGAACAAAGAAACTGGCAAATTGAATCTCTGGATTGGTGCCTCGGTACTCGTTCAAAGTAATTTCCGTGAGATGGAATTCAAGGCATTCGATGGGATTGTTATATTGCGCCACCTTTTCCACTCCAACTCCTGCTTGTATCTGTAAACGAAGACAACAAATCAGTGCTTAGATGCAGTATTGAACACTACAGGCCTCTTTGATTTGCATGATTTATAAAATACACTAATAGATTGACATGCCATCTTCGATCGTTCATGATTAACATCTCAAAAAAATGTATAGTACACATTTCATTGTAATCATGGGTAAAAGTACCAACAAATTGAACTCTGTTGTGGTTAAGAATTAACAGGAAAGGAACATCACCTCGACGTATAGCTTCTCCATGCACGGAAAGCATATAAGGAACTTAACAACTTCATCCAGATTGGGGCCGATAGATTGTAGTGCCAAGATCTTCACTGTGCGCAGAGACAATGCGAGGCTTGTGGGAATCATTTTCTGGATGACAGCCGAACATAGATCAACAAAAACTAGATAAAATGTGATGTACAATAATAAGAATGAGAAGAAGATTGTTGTACCTGAACGGGTATGGATCCAGCTGTAACAAGTTCAGAGAATTCAGCACACGAATACCCCAACACTGTCAATTTCGGTGCGCCAATGACCCTGATTCTTGTTCGACCTTCTTTATCAAGTACAAACAATCTCTCTAGGAAAGGCGCATTCTCAATGACCATATCATGAAACTCCCCAGCTGACAGCGTGTTGCGGCACCAGCCATGCACATAAATCGTACGGAGATTCGTCGTAGCGATGTGGAGGCTACTGAACCCAAACATCATCTAAAGACGAAGGTACTCGAGCGTTGTACAGCCGCCGAGCAGGCGCTCCAAATCTGACTTCGAGATGCTGACGCCAATGAGCTCGAGGTGCTTCAGTTTAGGGAGATGAAGAGCGTGCGCGGCATTAATCTTGGGGAAAAGGCACCGCATGAACTTAGTGCGGCGCAGCGTGGGCGCGAGGCGGAGGACGGACGGAGGCAGCGAGCGCCAGTGTCCAGCATCAAAGTTGAGCTCCTCGAGCTGATCTAGGGTGGGGGGTAAGAACTAGTCATGAAACTTGGGTTCGGTCTTGCAGTTTGAACGGAAAGTGCCGATGGCAAGGCGTCTGACGGGCGCAATGTGCGTGGTGAGGATGTGGGACAATGCGTCCAAGCGTTTGCGATCCCCACTGCAGAGCTCATCGTCGTCGAGGAGGTCAATGGGGGTGGAGTGCCATAGGGGGCGCCACTGCCTAGAGAGGATGGTGGTCTGCACGGTAGATTTGATGGGGAGGAGAGACATGATGGTTACCAACATCTCGCCGGGGATGCTGCTGATGAAGTCCACGCTTGCCGGAGGCTCATGTGGTTCAGCCTCCACCCGCCCCCGCTTGTTGGCCGCCTCATCGTCCATCGAAAAAGGAGGCCATCCGCGGCGGCAGCCCAAATAGATAAGACCGGAGGAGAAGGTGTAGCACTAATGGAGAACTTGGGAGAGAATAGGGCTCTGGGTGGTAGTCTGAGGTCAAAGGGCTTGATTCCCGGTGAGCCAGCTGCGCCTACGCGGCGGACTGCTCACACGCATCCCTTTGAGCCTGCGCGGCGGACTCCTCGCACGCGTCCCGTCTAATCAAACCTGCACCCACAGCACAGGCAGGGCCCACCTCTCATAGAGGCAAGGCCACACGTCTGCTCGATGAGCCCGTTCCCAAACGGTTTCTAAAAACCATAAAGCGTTCCGTGCTTGGGAACTAAAACCATCAATAAACATTGAGCTTGTTTCCTTTCACATTCCAAATTACCATGCGCTTATTTTTTTCGCAAATCAGTTTACACCTACCAAACCTAAACGTGTTATCACTTAGCAGTTGTTTACTGTAGTAGGCTATAAAAACGCAAACTCGTACTCAAAAATTACCACACATTCTTCACCCCCGCCACCAAAAAATAGGCCTTTCTTTGCTAGTCCTTCATTCCATCTGCCATGGCCGGTAGGGGGGTTTCTGGGTCGAGATATGACCAGGGAAGAAAGACCAAAGCCGCAGAAGCAACCGAGAGGTCCTGCCGCCGCTTCCAGCCACACCGCTTTGGCTGCAGCAGAGATGTTCGGTGGCGCCGCGGACACCCGGGAGGATCTTTCGCGGAGAGGCGACGGCTCTCACAATCACAAGCGCATTCGCCTCGGAGGCGAACTGGACGATTTGGCAGTCTTTGATTCCTCAGCCAGCGATGACATGCGCGCTGAGCTCGATAGGAAGGACGCCATGATCGATGACCTGGTGAAGCTGCTGGAGAAGAGCGACGCCTCGGTTGATAGGGCGACCGGCCTCGTGGAGAAACTTATGGAGGAGAACGACGCCTGGAAGAAACTCCTCGAGAAGAAAAGTGCCTCGGAGGGGAGGCTGAAAGAACTCTCTGAGGCCAGCGACGACATGCGCGCTGAGCTCGATAGGAAGGACGTCATGATCGATGACCTGGTGAAGCTGTTGTAGAAGAGCGACGCCTCGGTTGACAGGGCGACCGGCCTCGTGGAGAAACTTATGGAGGAGAACGACGCCTGGAAGAAACTCCTCGAGAAGAAAAGTGCCTCGAAGGGGAGGCTGAAAGAACTCTCCGAGGAACTTTTGAAAGACTTGGCGAAGCTCTACATCGAGCGGGGGGGGGGGCTGTTGAAGGAATCCATGGAGTGTGTGAAGGAACTTCATTCGTACGCGACGCATGCCATCGACGCATTCGAGCAAAGAGCCCGCGCCATGGCCGCAATGCGGAAGATGTCGGATGAGAGGCAACAGGAGATGGAGGTCGTGGAGGCGATGAAGAAGGAGATTGGGGAACTCCGCGCCCAGCAATCCATGAAGAATTAGATAGCAGCGGGCCAGATTGTTTTCTTTGTCTTCCTTCTTCAACCTCTTCCTTCTTCTTTTGCCCCTATGTCTTTGGGGAGTTGCCACATGTGGCATTTTTTATTATCATGCATATGTAAGAAAATTATTATCTTTGCCGGTGCTAATTTGTTGTTATATTATTTCATTCATTTGTACATGTATACGAGTTGAAAACAGACGAAACGTCAAAGTTCTCAGCTAGGCACGAACAGAACAGTGATCACAAGCTAACTAGTCCCTCCGTCCAGGCGATTAACCACATGATAAAACAGTGGGTAGGACGCCATTAATTCAGAAGTTGGGAGCGAGGCGAGCGTGGGGGTGGAGGTCAAAGTATCGCTTCTCGATGAGCAATGCGCAGTAGACTTTCATGCACCCCCTCAAGCATGCACGGCGGACGGCTCTCACGCATCCTGTCAAGCCTGCGCGGCGGACAGCTCGCACACGCCCCGCTGCGCCTGCGCGGTGGAAAGCTCGCATGCGTCCTATCATCAACCTGCAGCTACATGCACGCCTCCCCCATATCAAGTACTCCCTCCGTTTCTTTTTAGTTAGCATATAAAATTTGGTCAAATTCAAAAAGAAACGGAGGGAGTAAAAAATTGACGCATAGCACCAAATGGTTATCATACAAGTTTTGTATGTACAGGAATTCAATAAACCAATATTATCAATGATTGCAGCCGAGCTATCATGCCTAAATGTTTCTAATTCATTCACATTCGTATGAAAAAGGGCCGTAGAAAACTCAATTGATGTATAGAAAGGGCCGAATTGGTGCACTAGAGGACACGTTGAATGTAGTTTCGTCACAAAAGGTGTCATGTTTCCTATCGAAACCACAAGGTCAGAGCATGTGCCTCTAGTTCAAAATTTGAACTACGCATATTAAACCCTAGAAAACTCACTTAATGCATAAAAGGGGCCGAATCGGTGGACTAACGACTCATTGAATGTAGTTTCACCAACAAAGGTGACATGTTCCCTATCGAAATCACAAGGCTTCTTGAATAAGCTTTGGCTTGTAAGATGCATGTCCAAATATTTGTCCCAAATTCGTCAGAAAACAAAATTCACACCGTAGATGTGCTGTGGCATGACACTGTGTAAGTTTCGTGAATTCATGGCGAGCTTTGGGTTCTCTCGGACTTTGAAACCAAGATTATCAATGTTTGCGGTCTAGTCACGACACCGAGATGTTTGTAATTCAGTGACCATCAGTGCATGAGATCTAAACATGGACCCAATGACACAAAATGGTTTTTAATCCATTTTGGTGCGCTGGAGCCCATGCTTGTAATTCAAACTTAAGTTCTTCACATTAAGTGCATGCCTAGAAAACTCATATGTCGTTTCGACCACAAAGGTGACATGTTCCATATCGAAACCACCATGCTTGTCGTGGGAAGCTCCAATTTGTAAGAGGTTTGTCCCAAAACTTATATACCATGTCCTATAAGTGTCGTGTCGAGACACCAGTTTCAATAATTTCATATTTTAGCATTGCACTTGTATTAGCCTATGTTGCATGTAGAAAAAATATCAACGCAAGAAGAGACATCGAATGGCGTTCCCTCCACAGAGGTGACATGTTCCGTATCAAAACCACAATAGTTCTTGAGAGAAGTTTTGGTGTGCAAGAGACTTGTCCCACATTGGACAAAAAATTATCATGTCGTACAAGTGTCGTGCCATGACACCGAGGTAATTAAGTTTCAAGAATTTTAGACGAGTTGTGGATTTGTGATGATTTAATAGCCAAGTTTCTCAATGTTTGTGGCCTCATCATGACTTCGAGATGTTTGCAATCCATTCACGCTCATTTGCATGGGACCTAAACAAGGAACCCAAGGACACAAATACCTTTTTTCAACCCATTTTGGTGACACGAAGCATGTTCCTTTAGTTCAAATTTGATTTATGCACATTAAATGTCTACAAACTTGATTAGTGTAGTGTACAAAAAGCTAAACGAACCATGAATAATTTAAAGCAGTTCTATATGCCCGTCTGAAGCTAGTGCGTGTGTAAGCATGGTGTGCACGTGTCGTGCTAGCTCGAGCTTACTTCTTTCAGAAGTTATCCAATTTGTATTAAAATGATGTTCTATCCAAACACGCTTCTCCCGCCACTCCCCCAATAGGTTTCCCGCCGAAGCACCGGCCCCGTCATCAACCTACTGGACAAGGAGGACGAGACGGAGCATGCCGGAGAGCAGGCAAAAGTGGCATCACGCCATCGAGCATCAGCAAGATGTCATCATCAGCCCCCATGCCACCATCGCACACGGTTTCCAGTACTACCAGAAACGTCTGCGATGCGTGTCTGGTCCTACCAGGTGCCCATCGGGGCACGCCTTGTATATGATAGGAGGCAACCGTTACCAGTAAGACGCGGCTTTCCAGCCCGTAACCCATTCGAATGGAACTCGGAAGTTAAGCGTGCTTTCGGTGGAGTAGTCAAGGATGGGTGGCCGGTTGGGAAGTTGCTAGATTTCAAGGTTCATTTAGGCGGTGTGATATGATCACTATAGGCATAAATAAAAATGCCTATAGTGATATGTCATTCCGGCTAAATAAATCTTGAGATCCTTGTTTTGAAAATATCCATGATTTTTTTTGCTTCTTTTGCTGTTTTGAAAATGTCAAGGATCGAGTGTGTGTGTGTGTGTGTGTGTGTGTGTGTGTGTGTGATATGTCATTCTCGCTAAATAAATCTGACCCTTGTTTCGAAAATATCCATGATTTTCTTTTGCTTCTTTTGCTGTTTTGAAAATGTCAAGGATCGAGTGTGTGTGTGTGTGTGTGTGTGTGTGTGTGTTTGTGTGTGTACCAATGCCTGTGTGTGGACCATGTGCCTACATTGTGCGGTTTCTGATGACAAACCTATCGATGGGCCCTTAGGATCTGCCATGCCTTTTACTGACAACACTAGAAGGCCAACGATGGGTGACGATGTGCGTGTGTGTGTGTGTGTGTGTGTGTGTAAACCCATATGCTTGTGTGTAGACCATGTGTACATTGTGCGATTTCCGACGACAAACCTATTAGTGGGCCCTTAGGGTGTGTCATGCCTTTTATTGACAATGCTGGAAGGCAAAGGATGGGTGACGGTGTGTGCGTGTGTGTGGGGGGGTGCGCGCGTGCGACTGTGTGAACCCATGCATGTGTGTGGACCATGTGCCTACATTGTTCGGTTTTCGATGACAAACCTATCGGCGGGCCCTTAGGGTTTGTCATGCCTTTTACTGACAACGCTGGAAGGCCAAGGATGGGTGACGGTGTGTGTGTGTGCGTGTGTGCGTCTCTCTCTCTCTTTCTCTCTGTGTGTGTGTGTGTGCGCGAGCGCGCGCGCGCGCGTGTGTGTGTGTGTGCGCGCGCGTGTGTGTGCGTGTGTGTGCGCGTGTGTGTGTGTGGACCATGCATGCGTCCATTGTGCGGTTTTCGACGACACGCTTATATACCGATGGGTCGCTATATATCATCCATTTGAGTGACAACGCTAGAACGTCACCCTGCTACGTGTCATGTGTGTGGGGGGTGGGGTGGGGGGAGGGGAACGAATTTAAACATGACAACACCATGTTCGTACATATATATACTTCATCTGAACCTAATTACAAGTCTTTTTTACAGATTTCACTACGAACTACGTATATATTTAGGAACGGAGGGAGTATATATTTGGGTCACTAGCGGGCGTGGTTGTGTTTTGACCCTCTTGCATTTTTTTTCTCGTTTATCTCAAAGATGCTAGTATTATGTAAAATAGCAAACGAAACTGACGAAACAACCGTATGCGATTGTACCCCGAGCAGACACGAGTGTGCTACCCTAACCGTGTGCGATGCCTGTATACCGCAAAATCGGCCTTGCCTAGTGGTGCCAACCGCAAGCGTCAGCCAGTGCAAAGGGGTAATGTGCACAGTACAAACCCAAACCCGACAGCGACCTATAAAAGATCTCGCCGACGGCGGCTAACAGTTAATTTTTCCGCCGATAGCTCGCCACCACCACCACACACACCAAATGGAACCGTTTCTCAACCATGGGGATGTGCATGGCACCGTCCTGATAGTGTTGGACGACGACGTGATAGAGGATTCCGACGCGTTGGCCACCATGGCGGGCAACGGCAAACAGCCAGCTGCCGCGGCCGACGACGACGGGATAGAGGATTCCGACGCGCTGTCCTCCATGTCGGTCAACAGTCAACCGTCATCTGTCGCGACCGACGATGACGACGACCCCGAGTTTCAGCGTCGGATGCAGATGTCCATCGCTCTATCCGTCCAGGAATTGGGCCTCGATGCATTCCTGCATGACGAGGACGAGCGCCGTCTCAGTATCGGTGTGGAACAATCTATCGCATCTGCGGATGCCATCTGCAACGCGGCTAGGGATCTGAAGCGGCAGAAACGGCGGGAGAGTTCGAAGAGGAAGCGGAACTCAGATGCAGAGGGCAAAAAGAGGCGGGAGCAGGACCAGAAGGCGACGGAGCAGGCTGCCGCATGCCTCTCAGCCGCGTTGGAGGCCCATGCAGGCCTTGCAGCTGCGGCGGCAGCCCTGGCAACAGCGGCCACGGCGACCAGGGAAGCAGCTCTAGCGAGATTGGCGCCCGTCTGTATCCCGATGGCCCACCTGGATGCCATGACATCTTCGTCGACAGCGGCAGACCTGGCGAGAGGCGCCGCGGTCGCTCCAGCCGAGGTAGCGCTGCCGGTCTCCGCTGTGGAACCAGTGGAGCTCATCGACTTGACGAGCTCCAATGAATACTCGTTCTGAGGCGAGTAAGGTCATGACGACGGCGGAGGCGCGGCCTTTGTATGCATCCATGGCGTAGTGAATATTTTGTGCAGTTCATCTTCATGTAAATTGACGAACTGTTTGTAAATTACTAAGCGTATGAACTAATGTCAACTAATCCGCTGCAAAATAAGGCATTTTGTGTTGAAAATTTGCCAAATATTTGTGTCATCTGTTTGTGGGCATGTGGAAATTTAGGATGAATTTGAGGTCTGCGACTGAAATTGAGGATGAACCGTGTGAGATGAACCCGCCTTGAGAAATCTCAGAAAGAGCTACCTGCCTCGAGCGATGCAAAAATTCGTGGTTTCGCGGCACAGCATTTCGTTACAGCGTAGAGCGTACACATTTATTATGTTTGGACCGTGTGCGATCTTGGTTGCTCCCGCCCAGTTCTTTTGCCAACATTTAATTGGAAGCGGTATTTCAACTGCATGCCGCCTTTCCTCGTCCACCGCACCGACCCTATAGTAAAATTTCAGATGCCGAGGCATTTGAACCGTCGCCATCCCTCGTCCACCACCATCTCCACCCACACCATTACTACTAAAATTTTTAGCAACTGCGGCACATCCGCAAACACACACACCCCCCGTCCGCACAACACCCCCCTCCCCCTTCCTCCCCCGCTTGAACCCTAGCTCGCCCCCGCTGCCGCCTCCCACCACCAACCTCAGCCGGTCTGCCCATGCCTCATAGCTAAACAAGTTCAGGGTCCCCACCGATCCACATACACCATCGCCGCCCTGAGTTTTTAGATGAGGCCGGTGGTGTCCCTTTCCCCCAGATCCCCATCCCGTACTCCAGAGAGTCGTAGCCTAATCAGCCCGACCACATCTCCCGTGGACCTCGAGGAGTGTACGAGCAAAAAGAGGTCTATCATGACCTCTCCGCCGTACACTGGTGAGGTGGGCGCCGTTCGCGCCGACCCTTCGATCCCGGACGAACACCTCGCCGCGGGAGCCGGTGAGGACGCTGCCTACATTGCCATGCCGAAGGCTTCAAGTCTGCAGGAACGCGTGTTCCTGTATCTCAGGAGAGCCGGCTACGACATCAAGCTCGTCAACATCACCGGCTTCACCCGGGCCATGTCACAAGTTAAGTGGTCCACCGGCAACGCCTCTGGTTCAACCGTCGTCGATCTCTCCAAAGGCCCCGCCGCTGATCTCCTCCGCCTCGCGGTCATGGATTTGCGATCCTTCTATGCCATCGAGCCCCTTTTGTCATTTCTGAAGGAAACGTTCTACGGCGGTGGCTTGGGATCCTTAGCTTCAAAGTCAGATCTCATCCACCAAGGTAATGGCACACACTACGGCTGTTACAAGGGGAAACGTGCCATCTGCGACATCAGGGAGCGCACCCTGGGCACCTCATATCCCAAGTGGAAGGAGCCCATCCATGACAAGTGAGGCAACATCCTGTGAGCAAATCATACCTTTTGTAGCTAGCCGTCTCGTACCCATTGTTGTAGTAGCTTTTGCCATGCGATAATCATGCAGTGTTTAATTGAGCATTTGTCCAGTTGTCAAGCAGATGCCTTGCTTTTCTGTATCTGGTTGTTAGGCTGGTTGCATTGAGTATTTGTCTAGTTTTCAATGGCTATAGTTGGTTGTTACAGTGAGCATGAATGCCTTGTTTCTTTCAGTTATTCACAATGTGATGTTCATTATGTGCAAGTATGAACTGTGCAGTTCAATTTCATCAATACCCCCTGTTATGCCTGGTGTTGTTAACATGTGCCCTTAACTCCCGCTTTAAACATTTATGCCTTGTTTCTCTGAATTTGGTTGCCAGGTTGGTTGCAGTGAGCATTTGTCTAGTTTTCAAGCAGATGCCTTGCTTTTCTGTATCTGGTTGTTAGGTTGATTGCAGTGAACATTTGTCTAGTTTTCAAGCAGACGCCTTGCTTTTCGTTATCTGGTTGTTAGGTTAGTTCCATTCAGCATTTGTCCAGTATCAAATGGCTATATTTGGTTGTTATAGGGAGCATATATGCCTTGTTTATTTCAAGCAGATACCTCGTATACTTAGTTGATGTTAAGCCTGATGTACTTATCATGACTTTACATGTACTTGCACAGGACAACAATGGGAGTGGCCAACGTTTTCCACCGAGGTTCTTTTCATCCCTCCGCTTATACTCCATCCGTTCCATCATGTAGTGCATATAGATTTTTGTGATGTATCTACATATACCATCTAAAATGTATACAATATAAAATTTTGTGATGTATCTCATGAAATGGAATTGCAATTCTAGATGTGAATGTTTTTCTCTACAAACTTGGTCAAAGTAAGTAAATGTTGACTTCTCAAAATGTTTATATGCAACACATTGTGGAACTGATGGAGTAATATATTACACCATTCTACAGCTGCATTTTAGCTTCTAATATTGGCTTCTTGCTTGTAGGTACATATGTCTTAGCTAAAGATCCATTCCTGGACCCTTTTTGCGTGTGGGGTAATGAAATATTCATGAACCAGCATCAAGTGAGGAAACTGAAAATGATTGTTATGGAAAAGAGACGAACAATGCCAATTAGGCTATTTGTTTACGCTCTATCCAACACAACAGTGAGCTGTAGGATGGTAACTACGAACTCCGTAGGCTTCTATTACTACTACCCATAATGAGTTGTCACACAACAATGTCTGAATCTTTTTCTTTTGCAGTGGTTCCCAAAGCAGTTTACTCAAGATTACCTTGCAAAGTACATGATTGCTGGACATGCAATGAAGATTAAAATATATCATCGAGACTACAATGAGCATCGAGAAGTCGTAATGAAGACAGTGAAGGATGGGCGGGCGGCCATCACTAGGGGCTGGCCTAGAGTCGTTCATGCGTTAGGCATGGAGGAGGGCACAATATGGGCATTCCGCTTCACCTTCTCCAGCATACAAAATGTCTTTCGGCTCTCTCTTTACCGTCTTTAGTACAACCGTGCTTCCATCATTCTTTATTTGTCCCTTCTGTACTTTCCTTTTTTTTGCGAATTGATGCTTATGTAGTTCTTGAGTATATGTACATGTTAATCAAATTATGCATTCGTTCTTAAACCTAAACATGATTCGATATGAAATACATGAATTCCTACTTTCAAATTTAAATTATGTGAATTATGAACAAAGGTATTTAATTAGGGGCAAATCCTGCTCTCCAGGCCATTACAATGCACACAGTTTGAGAAAGCAAAACGTCTGTGATCAACTCCAACATCACACACGTTTCTCCATTCGAGGCGTGTGCGATGAATCTCGTCTTCGCGCACGGTCAGAAGAGAAAGAACATGTGAGATTAACAACACTAGCGTTTGTGCTAGTCTCCTTATCACAAACGATTTCGTATTTTGAACTGTGTACCATCATAAACGTTGGTCAAAGAAGAACGCGTGCGATAGGCCTTCATCTGACACAGTTATTCTGGATGACACGTTTGGGAAGTATGGATCACACATTTGGGACGTTTTATAAATCACAAACGTTTATCAGAAACCCCGCATGTGGGATATATTCAACCTTCGCATACGGTTTTACAATGATAAACTTATGCACTCTTATATCATATCACAGACGGTCAAAGTGGAACTAACTGTGTGTGATTGTCTCCTTATCGTACACGCTTTATAATCGTGAACTGTTTGCGATTCGGTGCAGATCGTAAATGGCGCTTCACAGAATAGCGCGTGCGATGTTGTGTGATATCACACGAGTTGCAAGGATGAACCGTATGGTAAATACACATATCTCAAACGATTATCCGGTGACCCTCGTTTGTGATAGATGCGGACATCCCATACGCTTAGTTTTGCCAAATGTTTGCGTTCGTTGGACACCATCGCCGACGATTATTCTGTGTCGTGTGGGATGGACCCCCCTATCGCCCACACATGCAAGGCGACGGTTTCAAAGTACGTCGTGGAAAGGGGTTAAAAACCGTTTGTATAGCACTTTGCTGAACCAGTGCATGGACGGGACCGAGGCCCATGTATCTCCCTCTCTGTTTCCCCCTTCGTGGGCTAGCACTATATAAACTCCTCTTCCCCTCTCTCTAGGGTTAGATTTGTTTAGCAAATACATCTTTGTTGAGCTTAGCTCCATTACTTACTTCTCCCTAGGAGATTGCCCTCCGTTGAGAGAAGATCCAAGTGATGCCAAGGCCCCTCTAAGGGAAGATCCCACAGGATTCAAGACCTCCTCCTTCGGAGCGAGGAGACTATCGTTACTTGTATCCTTTTGTTGATTGTGGATCGTGCTACTCGTGTACTCGTGTGTTTCTAGTGGATGTGTGATCGAAGGTTGTCCTTGAGTGTTTGATTTCCTCTCGTGTTTCTCTCGTGTTCTTCGTGTTCCTCGTGAGATCCCCTCCAATTCATGAAATATCGACGCACACGGGCATGCCCCGTATCATTTTGGTATCAAGAGCCACGTTTCTCATGAATTTGGAGTCTCCCCCTTCGTTTTCTAGCCAATTTTGTTTTGTTTTGACCTAATTTCGAAAATCCCCACAAAAATAGCCATGCCAAATTTCTTCGATTCGTTTGATTTGAGGAGATTTTGTTGATTTGGATCCGTGGATTTCGTTGTGGACAGGTAGATCTAGCTTTTCCCCTCCATCCCCATCATTTTCCACCGTCAAATCGCCCCAATTTTGCCGAAAAAAATTCGTGTTCATCCTCTAGTTCGTAGGGATCCTCAGATTGGATCTGGATTCGGGAGGCCCGGACATCCGGCCCGTACCCCGGACATCCGGCCCAGGCTGCCCGGACATCTGGCCCCTGGAGAACAACAAAGTTGTTTTGCTTCCAATTTTGACAGATTTTGTCCTTTTCCGCCATTTCTTCCGCAACACTCCGCCATTTCTTCCGCAACTCATTTGCATTTGAGATTTTGAGTCGCGAGCATCGCCACTTCCTAAGGTGTTTCGGCTAATTAGGAGTGGTTCTTCATCGACATCATCGCTCATCATCGCTCCGGATCGTCGCCAACCAACTCTTCATTGACACCTCACCGTAAGCAAGGACAGTAACCGCGACGACACTCTTGACCATTTAACCTTGCCATTGCATTGTTACCTCGAGCCTCTTTGCGTTACTTGCCTATCGAGACTAGCCATTGAGTATTGCCGGGTCACGCTACTTGTGCACGTTAGTGATACATACTCTGCATAGCTTTAATTGTGTGCATATATCTTAGTATCCTTTCGGTATCATATTGGTATCTTTTGTGTTCAAGTTGTACCCGCATACATAATTGCTATCTCGGTGTGCACGTCCCGCATTGTGACCATACAACACATCATTGCAAAAGAAAAGAGAAGCAAAGCTTTTAAGCAAGAGCAAAAGAGCAATAACATCGCAAACTTCGCATTGCATACTTGATCATCTTGGATCACTTGAGCGAGTGACACGTGCCGCATACACACATAGCAAGTCGGGCATAGGAAGACGACACGTTTGGTTTCTTTTTAGGGTGTGCACAAGTGAGTATCATGCCCATTGGAGCAATCGTGCTACCGTCTCTCTAGTGTCGTGCAACGAGAGCATTTTCCATGGATTCCACATTTTGGCTCATCCTTGGTTGCATGACCCCAATTTTCTTCTGTGTGTGTGTTTCCGTGTATACCCATTGCTATTGATCTACATTGTCTCATTTGCGAATTGTACGAATCTCTTTCAACTTTATTGAATCTTATCTTTCGGATTGCTTGAAATTTGTGCCACTATCCTAACCAAGCTACTCCATAAGCCTTATTTGTGTAGGTGTGAGAAGGACGATCTTCGGTACCAATTCTACTATTTCCATACTTGCACATTGAGTGATCTTGATCCACTTTCAACTTTTGGAACGGTAATTGATATTGTCTTCTCACTCTTCCACTTATACCTTCTTGAGTGCTATGGATATGAACATCATGTCGAACCCGTCCTTCGAGGAGAATGACAACGACGTGAACAACCACGTCACCAAGTTGCACTTCTTCGGCGCACACAAGGCAATTACTCAAGTTCAAGATGTCTTGCATGACCGCATCGACCAACTCACCTCCAACTTCCGCGAATCCGAAATGCACACAAGGGAATACCTCGACACCAAGCTCTCAAGCCAAATGGAGGATCTCCGGTCCTTGGTGGTCACTCGCGCACCTTCCTCATCTACATCGACAAGGAGTCGTCACACAAGTCGCAACTCAACGACGTACTCGTCCGACGCAAGTCTACAAGCGCGCCATCACCATCGCGACGAACACTCCGGCCCAAGTTCTCCACAAGGTCGTCATCATCAAGACAATCCATTTCATGGCAATTGATTGCAAGATTGCGTACGCGCTCGATAACGACGCCGCCAACAAGATCAAGATGCGTTAGAGCAAGAACAACAATGCCAAGAACAAGAACAACGACGCCGAGAAGAAGAACAACATCGCCGTCATGAACAAGCGCTTGAAGCACATCACGCTTTGCAAGAAGCTACTCGTGCCTTGGAGGAGCGCAACTGCCAAGCTCATCACGAGCAAGAAGCACTTCGCCAAGCACAACAAGAAGAACTTCATCGACAACGACAAGAAGAAGCCAATCGCAAAGAGGAGCACCATGAAAGGCGCAACCGAGTGCGTACACCTCGTCGCCGTCCTCAAGATCATCGCAACGACCCCGTCCATGAAGATGAGCAAGGAAAAGATCAATGTCAACACGCTCAAGGCAATGACAATGAGGACCTACCTCCAAGACAAGGATTTCGGCATCACCACCACAATGATGAACAACGCTTCGGCAAGCTCAAGTTCACAATGCCAAAGTTTTCCGGAAGCAATGATCCCGAAGACTACTTGTCATGGGCCCTCAAGGTTGACAAGATCTTTCGCCTCCACAACTATGATGAAGAGAAGAAGATCGCCATGGCTTCACTCGAGTTCCAAGACTACGTCCTTATTTGGTGGGAACAAGTTATTGAGCGAAGAAGGAGAGAGGTGAACCTCCTATTACCACTTGGGCCCAAATGAAGGATCTCATGCGAGCTCGTTTTGTGTCTACACACTACAACCGGGATCACTTCAAGAAGCTCCAACAACTCAAGCAAGGAACCAAGTCGGTAGAAGAGTACTACCAAGAGATGGAGATTGCTATGATCCGAGCCAATGTCAAGGAAGATGACGAGCAAACAATGGCACGCTTCTTGAATGGCCTCAACTACCAAGTCAAGAAAATTGCTGACTTCCAACCATATTCCAACCTTCTCGAACTTGTGCATCAAGTAACCAAGGCGGAACGGCAAGTGCAAGATGACTACAAGTACTCCAAGTTCTCCTCCAAGACCTACGGCTCAAGTGCTCAAGCTACTACGACAACAACCACTTCGAGTACGAAATCAACAACACCTACCAGCGACAAGTCAAGCTACAAGGATAAGACGACTTCATCAAGCCGACCAACCTCAAGCACCTATAAGACGAGAGCGTCATCCTCTACCCCAACAACGGATGCTACCGCCAAGACAAGCTCCATCAAGTGTTTCACGTGCCAAGGCCGAGGCCACAAGACCTTCGAATGTCCAACCAAACGCACTATGGTTCTCCTCGACGACGGCACCTATGACTCTATGAGTGACGACGAGATGCAAGCTTTGGAGCAAGTGGCCATACACCGCCAAGTGACCGAAGGTGAAGATTCGCAAATCTTTTGCGACAACGATTCGAGCCCAGCTCTCGTTGTCTCCAAGGTTTTGACGCTCCAACAACACGAAGATGAGGACCAACGTTGCCACATCTTCCACACAAAGGCGGGCATCCAAGGAAAATCCGTCAAGGTCATCATCGACGGCGGGAGTTGCCACAACTTGGCAAGTGAGGACCTTTGTTCCAAGCTACACTTGGTCAAGAAAAAGCACCCTCGCCCCTACAAGGTCCAATGGCTAAGTGACTCCGGAACACTCCAAGTTGACCATACCGTGGAAGTTTCCTTCAAGATAGGAGCTTATGAAGACACTTTGGAGTGTGATGTGGTTCCAATGTCCGTTTGCCACCTCCTACTTGGTATACCATGGCAATTCGACCGTGGCGTCACACACAGCGGTTGGACAAATCAATATAGCTTCAAGATTAAGGGCAAGCAATATGTGCTCTGACCAATGACTCCAAGTCAAGTCATCGCCGACAAACAAGCTTCATCCCATCCTGGAGACAAAAGTGAGAGAGTGATCAACCTCAAAGAGAGTGTGTGCCACAAGCCAAAAATGAGTGCTCCATGATGAGGGACATGAGAGATATAGTTCTTTTAGCCACCAAACGAGATTTGAGGGATGTGAGTGAGAGCCCATCGACTGTTCTTCACTATGTACTTGTGTGCAAAGATGACGTCGTTCGGACTAACCCTTCACAACATCTTCCTCTAGTGTTATCTAAGTTATTGCAGGAATTCCAGGATGTTTTCCCCGATGAGCTACCTCCGGGACTACCACCAAAACGAGGGATCGAACACCGCATCGACCTCATTCCCGGAGCACCGCTTCCTAACAAGGCTCCCTACCACGTCAACCCCGAAGAAACAAAGGAAATACAATGGCAAGTCCAAAAACTCCTAGATAAAGGGCATGTACGTGAGAGTTTGAGTCCTTGTGCGGTTCCGGTCATACTAGTGCCTAAGCAAGATGGTAGTATGCGCATGTGTTCCGATTGCCGTCCTATCAATGCTATAACCATTCGATACCGTCATCCCATTCCTTGCTTAGATGACATGCTAGATGAGCTTAGTGGTGCCACTATATTTTCTAAGATTGATTTAAAAAGTGGTTACTACCAAATTCGCATACAAGAGGGTGACGAGTGGAAAACCGCATTCAAGACTAAATTTGGTCTCTATGAATGGTTGGTTATGCCAATGGGCTTATCCGAAGCACCGGGTACTTTCATGCGTGTAATGCATTATGTTTTGCGACCCCTCAAAGGATATTGTGTTGTGGTCTACTTTGATGACATTCTTGTCTTTAGCAAGTCTCTTGAGGAGCATGCTACACATGTTCGTGATGTTTTGCAAATCCTTAGGAAAGAAAAACTCCATGCAAAGATGGAGAAATGCACATTTGGTGTTGAGAAGGTAGTTTTCCTAGGTTTTGTAATATCTTCTAAGGGCGTTCATGTAGATGAAACTAAGATTGATGCTATTAAAACTTGGCCCACACCAACGAATTTGCAACAAGTGCGTACCTTCCTAGGACTAGCCGGTTTCTATCGTCTTTGTCAAAGACTTTAGCACTATTGCATCTCCTCTGCATGCTTTGAGCAAGAAGAATGCACCATTCATTTGGGGTCCTACACAAGACACCGCTTTCCATGAACTTAAAATATTGCTCACTCATGCACCTTTGCTTGCTTTGCCCAACTTTGATAAAACATTTGAAGTGCATTGCGATGCTAGTGGTAATGGGATAGGTGGTGTGCTTATGCAAGAGAAGCTACCTATTGCGTACTTTAGCGAGAAACTATCCGGCGCTCAACTTAACTACCCCATTTATGACAAAGAATTGTATGCTTTGGTGAGAGTTTTACATGTGTGGGAACATTATTTGCGACCTCATGAATTTGTTATCCATACCGACCATGAAATGCTCAAGTACTTAAAAGGTCAAACCAAGTTAAACAAACAGCATGCTAAATGGAGTGAATTTATTGAGTCTTTCCCTTATGTCATCAAATACATTAAGGGTAAGGAAAACGTTGTGGCGGATGCCCTTTCCGCAAATGCATGCTAGTTACTCAACTTGAATTGAATGTTGTTGGTTTTGAGCACATCAAAGACTTGTATGAGCATGATCCTTATTTTGCTGACCCTTACGCTATGTGCCAAGTGAAAACTTATTGGGAGAACTACTACATGAAAGATGGCTATCTTATGCGTGCTAACAAACTTTGTGTACCCGAGTCTTCTCTTCGTTTGTTGCTTTTACAAGAGGCTCACGGTGGAGGATTTATGGGTTACTTTGGACGCGACAAGACGTATGCCACACTATCCAACAAGTACTTTTGGCCCAAGATGTTTCGTGATGTTGCACGCTTCACTAACCGATGCTCTACATGCCACAAAGCTAAGTCCAAAGCTAAATCCCATGGTCTTTATAGGCCCCTCCCTATACCTTTCCAACCTTGGGAAGACATTAGTATGGATTTTGTGCTTGGTTTGTGATACGTCTCCAACGTATCTATAATTTTTGATTGTTCCATGCTATTATATTATCTGTTTTGGATGTTTTATATGCATTAAATATGCTATTTTATATTATTTTTGGGACTAACCTATTAATCTAGAGCTTAGTGCCAGTTTCTGTTTTTTCCTTGTTTTTGAGTATTGCAGATAAGGAATATTAAACGGAGTCCAAACGGAATAAAATCTTCGGAATGCTTTTTCTTGGACTAGAAGAAAGCCAGCAGACTTGGAGATGAAGGCAGGAGAGCCGCCGTGTGGCGACAAGCCACAAGGGCGCGCCCTAGGGGGGGGCGCCCCCCTGGCTTGTGGCCCCACGGCAGCCCTCCTAACCCTATTCTTTGGCCTATAAATTCCCAAATATTCACTGGATACCAAAAAGAGCCACGAAAATACTTCTTCGCCGCCGGAAGCCTCTGTTCCCGTGAGATCCAATCTTGGAGCCTTTTCCGGTAATCTGCCGGAGGGGGATTCGATCACGGAGGGCATCTACATCAACTCCATTGCCCCTCCGATGATGCGTGAGTAGTTCACCACAGACCTTCGGGTCCATAGCTAGTAGCTAGATGGCTTCTTCTCTCTCTTTGTTCTTCAATACCATGTTCTTCATGATCTTCATGGAGATCTATCCGATGTAATACTCTTTTGCGGTGTGTTTGTCGAGATCCGATGAATTGTGGATTTATGTTCAGATTATCTATGAATATTATTTGAATCTTCTCTGAATTCTTATATGCATGATTTCATATCTTTGCAAGTCTCTTCGAGTTATTGGTTCAGTTTGGCCAACTAGATTGGTAATTCTTGCAATGGGAGAAGTGCTTAGTTTTGGGTTCAATCTTGCGGTGTCCTCACCCAGTGACAAAGTAGGGGTAGCGAGGCACGTATTGTATTGTTGCCATCGAGGATAAAAAGATGGGGTTTTCATCATATTGCTTGAGTTTATCCCTCTACATCATGTCATCTTACCTAATGTGTTACTCTGTTCTTCATGAACTTAATACTCTAGATGCAGGCAGGAGTCGGTCGATGTGTGGAGTAATAGTAGTAGATGCAGAATCGTTTCGGTCTACTTGACATGGACGTGATGCCTATATGCATAATCATTGCCTTGGATATCTTCATAATTATTCGCTTTTCTATCAATTGCTCGACAGTAATTTGTTCACCCACCGTATTATTTTCCTTCATGAGAGAAGCCTCTAGTGAAACCTATGGCCCCCGGGTCTATTTTCCATATTATATTTTCAGATCTATAAACCAAAAATACCAAAAATATCTTGCTGCAATCTTTTTACTTTTGTTTTACTTTTCGTTTTATCAATCATATCTATCTATCTCTATCAGATCTCATCCTTGCAAGTAACCGTGAAGGGATTGACAACCCCTTTATAGCGTTGGGTGCAAGTGTTTGATTATTTGTGTAGGTACATCTATTGGGGACTTGCTTGTATCTCCTACTGGATTGATACCTTGGTTCTCAACAACTGAGGGAAATACTTATCTACTTTGCTGCATCACCCTTTCCTCTTCAAGGGAAAACCAACGCATGCTCAAGAAGTAGCAAGAAGGATTTCTGGCGCCGTTGCCGGGGAGATCTACATCAAGGCTACCAAGTACCCATCACAATCTCATCTCTTGCATTTACATTATTTGCCATTTGCCTCTCGTTTTCCTCTCCCCCACTTCTAAAACGATTTTCAGAAAATACCAAAAAGATTTGCCTTTTTATTCGCCCTTCTTCCTTTCGTCTTTCCGTTTGCTTTTTGTTTGCTTGTGTGCTAGATTGCTTGCTTTGTCACGATGTCTCAAGAGAATACCAAGTTGTGTGACTTTTCCAATACTAATAATAATGATTTTATTAGTACTCCGATTGCTCCCGCCACTAGTGCGGAATCTTATGAAATTAATGCCGCTTTGCTTAATCTTGTTATGAAAGAACAATTTTCTGGCCTTCCTAGTGAAGATGCCACATCCCATCTAAATACTTTCATTGAGTTGTGTGATATGCAAAAGAAGAAAGATGTGGATAATGATATTGTTAAATTGAAGCTATTTCCGTTCTCACTACGAGATCGTGCTAAAACTTGGTTTCATCTTTACCTAAAAATAGTATTGATTCATGGAATAAGTGTAAAGATGCTTTTATTTCCAAGTACTTTCCGCCCGCTAAGATCATCTCCCTTAGGAACGATATAATGAATTTTAAGCAACTTGATCATGAGCATGTTGCACAATCTTGGGAGAGGATGAAACTAATGATTAGAAATTGCCCCGCGCATGGTTTGAGTTTATGGATGATTATACAAATTTTCTATGCGGGATTGAATTTTGCTTCTAGGAATCTCTTAGATTCCGCCGCGGGTGGTACTTTTATGGAAATCACATTAGGAGAAGCTACCAAACTCCTAGATAATATTCTGGCAAATTACTCACAATGGCATACCGAAAGATCTCCTACTAGTAAAAAAGTACATGCTATTGAAGAAATAAATACTTTGAGTGAAAAGATGGATGAATTAATGAAATTGTTTGCTAGTAAGAGTTCTCCTATGGATCCTAATGATATGCCTTTGTCTTCTTTGATTGGAAATAATAATGAATCTATGGATGTGAATTTTGTTGGTAGGAACAATTTTGGTAATAATGCGTATAGAGGGAATTTCAATCCTAGGCCGTTTCCTAGTAATTCCTCTAATAATTATGGCAATTCCTACAACAATTCTTATGGAAATTATAATAATATGCCCTCTGATCTTGAGAATAATATTAAAGAATTTATTAGTTCGCAAAAGGGTTTCAATGCTATGATAGAAGAAAATTTGCTCAAGATTGATGATTTGGCTAGGAACGTTGATAGAATTTCTCTTGAGATTGATTCTTTGAAAATTAGATCTATCCCACCCAAGCATGATATTAATGAGTCTTTAAAGGCTATGAGAATTTCTATTGATGAGTGTAAGGAAAGAACTGCTAGAATACGTGCTAAGCGTGAATGGCTTGAAAAAGTGTGTTCTCGTGATAATATTGATGAAGATATTAAAGTGATTGATGTGACTCCTATTGAATCTTTGTTTTCCAATATAAATCTTGATAAAGATGGGACTGAAGATAAGTCAACTTTAGTTAAAGGGCGTCCCAATGATTCGGAGTTTATAGATCTTGATGCTAAGATTGATAAAAGTGGGATTGAAGAGGTCAAAACTTTATATAGCAATGAACCCACTCTTTTGGATTTCAAGGAATTTAATTATGATAGTTGTTCTTTGATTGATTGTATTTCCTTGTTGCAATCCATGTTGAATTCTCCGCATGCTCATAATCAAAATAAAGCTTTTACCAAACATATCGTTGATGCTATGATGAAATCTTTTGAAGAAAAACTTGAGTTGGAAGTTTCTATACCTAGGAAGCTTTATGATGAGTGGGAACCTACTATTAAGATTAAAATTAAAGATTATGAGTGCCATGCTTTGTGTGATTTGGGTGCTAGCGTTTCCACGATTCCAAAAACTTTATGTGATGTCCTAGGTTTCCGTGAATTTGATGATTGCTCTTTAAATTTGCATCTTCCGGATTCCACTATAAAGAAACCTATGGGAAGGATTAATGATGTTCTTATTGTTGCAAATAGGAATTATGTGCCAGTATATTTCATTGTTCTTGATATAGATTGCAATCCTACATGTCCTATTATTCTTGGTAGACCTTTCCTTAGAACGATTGGTGCAATTATTGATATGAAGGAAGGAAATATTAGATTCCAATTTCCATTAAGAAAAGGCATGGAGCACTTTCCTAGAAAGAAAATAAAATTACCTTATGAATCTATTATGAGAGCTACTTATGAATTGCATACCAAAGATGACAATGTTGGAAATATGCCCTAGAGGCAATTAATAAAGTGTTTATTATCATATTTCTCCGTTCATGATAATGGTTTATTATTCATGCTAGAATTGTATTGACCGGAAACTTAATACATGTGTGGATAATAGACAAATACTGAGTCCCTAGTAAGCCTCTACTAGACTAGCTCGTTAATCAAAAGATGGTCAAAATTTCCTAACCATGGACAGGAGTTATCATTTGATAACAGGATCACATCATTAGGAGAATGATGTGATGGACTTGACCCAACCGTTAGCATAGCAAATGATCGTTCAGTTTATTGCTATTGCTTTCACTATGTCAAATACACGTTCATCTGACCATGAGATCATGCAACTCCCGGATACCGTAGGAATACTTTGGGTGTATCAAACGTCACAACGTAACTGGGTGATTATAAAGGTGCACTACAGGTATCTCCGAAAGTGTTTGTTGAGTTGGCATGGATCAAGATGGGGATTTGTCACTCCGACTATCGGAGAGGTACCTCTGGGCCCTCTCGGTAATGCAGCATCACAGAAGCCTTGCAAGCACCGTGACTAAAGAGTTAGTTGCAAGATGATGTATTACAGAATGAGTAAAGAGACTTGCCGGTAACGAGATTGAACTAGGTATTGGATACTGACGATCGAATCTCGGGCAAGTAACATACCGCCAGACAAAGGGAACAACGTATGTTGACATATGAGGTTCACCGATAAAGATCTTCATGGAATATGTAGGAACCAATATGAGCATCCAGGTTCCGCTGTTGGTTATTGACCGGAGAGTCGTCTCGATCATGTCTACATCATTCCCGAACCCGTAGGGTCCGCACACTTAAGGTTCGATGACGATTTAGTATTATATGAGTTATGTGATTGGTGGCCGAAGTTTGTTTGGAGTCCCGGATGAGATCACGAACATGACGAGGAGTCTCGAAATGGTCGAGAGGTAAAGATTCATATATTGGAAGGCTATATTCGGACGTCGGAAAGGTTCCGAGTGATTCGGGTATTTTTCGGAGTACCGGGGAGTTACGGGAATTCACCGGGAGAAGTAATGGGCCTTATTGGGCCATACGGGAAAAGGAGAGGCAGGCCACGTGAGGAGGCGCACGCCCCCCCTTGCCCAAACCGAATTGGACTAGGGGAGGGGGCGCAGCCCCCTCTTTCCTTTCCCTCTCCCTTCCCCCTTTCCTACTCCGTATGGGAGGTGGAATCCTACTAGGACTAAGGAGTCCTAGTAGGACTCCCCACACTTGGCGCACCCCTAGGGGGCCGGCCTCCTCCCTCTCATCCTTTATATACGGGGGCAAGGGGGCACCCCAAGGTACACAATTGTCCCATAGCCGTGTGCGGTGCCCCGATCTCCGTTTTCCACCTCGGTCATATTTTCGGAGAGCTTAGGCGAAGCCCTGCCGGAATCACTTCACCGTCACCGTCGCCACGCCGTCATGCTGACGGAACTCATCTACTACCTCGACGTCTAGCTGGATCAAGAAGGCGAGGAACGTCACCGAGCTGCACGTGTGTAGAACTCGGAGGTGCCGTACGTTCGGTACTCGATCGGTGGAGCTCGAAGGATTGTTCGACTACATCAACCGCGTTGTGAGACGCTTCCGCTAACGGTCTACGAGGGTACGTAGACACACTCTCCCCTCTCGTAGTGATGCATCTCCATGGATAAGATCTTGCGTGAGCGTAGGAAAGTTTTTGAAATTCATGCTCCGTTCCCCAACAGTGGCATCTGAGCCAGGTCTATGCGTAGATGTGATTTGCACGAGTAGAACACAAACGAGTTGTGGGCGTGGGTGTATACATATTGCTTGCCGTTACTAGTTGATACTTGATTCGGCGGTATTGTGAGATGAAGCGGCCCGGACCGACATTACGCGTACGCTTACGCGAGACAGGTTTCACCGCTACGTGCATATGTTGCATAAAGGTGACTGGCGGGTGTCTGTCTCTCTCACTTTTGTTGAATCGGTTTCAATGAAGAGGGTTCTTTTAGAAGATCAAAAAGCAATCACTACACCACGTTGTGGTTTTGCGTAGGTAAGAACGGTTCTTGCAAACCCGTAGCAGCCACGTAAAACTTGCAACAACAAAGTAGAGGACGTCTAACTTGTTTTTGCAGGGTATGCTGGTGATGTGATATGGCCAAGACATGATGTGATATAAGTTGTTGTATGAGATGATCATGTTTTGTAAAGTTATCAGGCAACCGGCAGGAGCCTTATGGTTGTCTCTTTATTGTATGCAATGCCAACGCTATGTAATTGCTTTACTTTACCGCTATGAGTTAGCAGTAGTAGTAGTAATAGCAATAATTGGCGAGACGACCACGACGCCATGATGGAGATCAAGGTGTCACGACGCTACGATGGAGATCAAGGTGTCACGACGCTACGATGGTGATCAAGGTGTCAACCCGGTGACGATGGAGATCATGACGGTGCTTTGATGATGGAGATCAAAAGCACAAGACGATGATGGCCATATCATGTCACATATATATTGAATTGCATGTGATGTTAATCCTTTTATGCATCTTATTTTGCTTAGGACGACGGTAGTATTATAAGATGATCCCTTCACTAAATTTCAAGATAAGTGTTCTCCCCTAGTATGCACCGTTGCGAAGGTTCGACGCTTCTAAGCACCACGTGATGATCGGGTGTGATGGATTCTTTCGTTCGCATACAACGGGTGTAAGCCAGTTTTACACACGCAGAATACTTGGGTTAAACTTGACGAGCCTAGCATATACAGATATGGCCTCGGAACACAAGAGACCGAAAGGTCGAACATGAGTCATATAGTAGATATGATCAACATGAAAGATGTTCACCATTGATAACTAATCCACCTCACGTGATGATCGGACGTGGTTTAGTTGATGTGGATCATGTTACACTTAGACAACTTGAGGGATGTTAATCTAAGTGGGAGTTCTTAAGTAATTTGATTAATTGAACTTCAATTATCATGAACATAGTCTAAATAATCTTTGCAATTTTATGTTGTAGATTAATAGACCGCACTGTAGTTCCCCTGTTTTTATTATGTTCCTAGAGAAAACGAAGTTGAAAGTTGATGGAAGCAACTATGCGGACTAGGTCCATGATCTGAGGATTGTCCTCACTGCTGCACAGAAGGCTTATGTCCTTAATGCACCGCTCAGTGAAATACCCCTACGGCTTCGTCTGAGGACGTTATGAACGTCTGGCAGACAAGAAAAGATGACTACTCGATAGTTCAGTGCGCCATACTTTACGGCTTAGAACCGGAGCTCCAAATATGTTTTGAGCAACACGGAGCATATGAGATGTTCCAAGAGCTGAAAATTTGTTTTTCAAGCCCACACCCGGGTCGAGAGGTATGACACCTTCGACAAGTTCTATAGCTACAAGATGGAGGAGAACAGTTCCGTTAGTGAGCATGTACTCAGAATGTCTGAGTACTTCAATCACTTGAATTAAGTGGGAGTTAGACTTCCGAATAAAGTGATGATTGATAAAGTTCTCTAGTCACTGTCACTAAGCTACTAGATCTTCGTGATGAACTATAAACATGCAAGGGATAGATGATCCTTAAGCTATTCGCGATGCTACAAGCTGCGGATATAGAAATCAAAAAGGGAGCATCAAGTGTTGATGGTTAATAAGACCACTAGTTTCAAGAAGGGCAAGGGAAAGAAAAGGGAACTTCAAGAAGAACGGTAAAACAGTTGCCGCTCACGCGAAGAAACCCAAGGCTGAACCAAACCCGAGACTTAGTGCTCCCATTGCAAAGGGAAATGTCACAGGGAGCGGAACTTCCCCAAAGTAACTAGCAAATAATAAGACTGGCAATGTCAACAAAGATATTTGATATACATGTTATTGATATGTACCTTACTAGTACTCGTAGGAGCACCTGGGTATTTGATACTTGTTCAGTTGCTTACAACTTGAAACATGGAGCTTCGGAATAAACGAGGGCTAGCTAAGAACGAGGTGACGATGTGCATTGGAAGTGTCTCCAAGGTTGATGTGATCACCATCGCCACGCTCTCTCTACCTTCAGGATTAGTGATGAACCTAAATAATTGTTATTTGGTGCTTGCGTTAAGCATGAACATTATATCTGATAGTGTTTATTGCAAGACGGTTATTCAATTTCAGAGAATAATTGTTATTCTATTTATTT